>CM058040.1:1752145-3129509 GCA_030169165.1 Centaurea solstitialis | reverse complement strand
TTCATCTTCAAAACGCTCACGGCCTTCAAGGAGTATACCAAGATATCCATACACGTTGCTTTGGATTATTATCCTTATATTCTCACGTTCTTGCTCCGTGAAAGGGGTTTCTTTATATAGGATTTTTGCCTGATAAACAAAAAACTTGGTCTGTATGAATAAATTTATCTTCATACTTTATTATTAGAAAGTCCCATTTCAAAGATTGCATATATAGATGATTAATATCAACCCAACTCGCAAATCTAATATATATTGTCTTTGTCCCAAGATACTTGTCTACAATGAAAAACACATACAGTTTTAGAAATGTGTGATTATTATGATTTTTTTTAATTAGCTAAATGACAATATTATCCTAAATAATTAAGGGAGTTGGAAGGTAGGCACTATTTTTTAAAGTTGGAACTTATTTTCAAACAAACTAAAATAGAAATGCCGACATCATTTTGGTGTGCATTGAATTTGAACCGAACCAAACAAGCCCAGTACCCACCTGGAGGTGGGCCCTGGGGTAAGATGTATGCAGGCTTGACCTCTATTCTGAGTAGTAGAGCATAGGAAAAAAGAAAATAACATGATTAAGTCGTAATCACCTGCTTAAATATGGTACTTGTTCCAGATCCACTACAACCGATCAAAAGAATTTTCTGCGGTGGGTCCTGATCGAAGTAGTCTGGCACCGTTTGACACTGCACGTTGCTCGCTTGTTCGTTGGAATATGAAGATTTGGGTGGAACCGGAAGTGATAAAAAGGCACAAACTAGCTTTGTTCCGGCCTGAAAAGTAACTCTTAAACATTCAAAGTGGGGTAAACCAAAACCGAACCCATAATATCCTACAAAGGGTAGAGAGGTTGTTTCCGTGGAAATCGCCAACCAAATACACACGCGCGCCTACACCAAACTGGTCAAGGGTTCAAACCTCATCAAATTTAAGGAGTGTGGGTGAGTGTTTGCCGTATATATAAATATTGTACACTTCAAATCGGCAGGTTCCGTAATAAGCCTCGTTTTCGTTAAGAACCGGGGGACCCTACTGAGCACGACACATGGCATATTTATCAGAAATATGGGTGTGTTATTCATCATGAATGAGTGATGCATGACGAATAACGGCTCCATATTCATCGTGAATGTGTTGTTTGTCATTTATGATGAATATTCATCCTGAAGAGGACACGTGATGCACGGTCCCAAGGTTTTCAACAAAAACATGTTCTCATCAAACTCTCCTCTACTTCAAATACACACACACACATATATATAGAGAGAGAGAGAATCAGATCCATACGAGAACGGTAAATATATAAGAGAACAAGGAAACGGTAAAATGGGACTTCAGGTCACAGACCACAATGCACCCACACCCTTGCATTGACCGTTACACATGATTTGACCGTTTTCTTACTCTTATTAGTTACTATTCTCATTTGAACCTCCCTCTCTCTCTCTCTCTCTCTCTCTCTCTCTCTATATATATATATATATATATATACACACAAACACATACACACAAACACCTTCGTAGGATATTCACCTTCCCCCAAATGTATCCTCTTGTGTTTTTCTGACCCTCTTCTTGATATGAACCATCCTCGTTCACCCAAAAGTGTGGGTTACCGGCACATTGGACTCCACACAACTGCAATTCACAACACAATCGATTTAGCATATTTGGAGGCATGGTTTTCAAAATCGTGTGAGGCTTACGCCTCGAGGCGGTCCAAAACCGCTTATGAGGCTTACGCCTCATGGTCCTAGATGAGGCTTAAGCCTCAAACGTTGAGGCGGTGCCTCGAGGCAGTGAGGCGTGAGGCGTTTTTGAGGCATGAGGCTCTTTTGAGAGTGCTTTGACCATTTGAATTTTGACTTGAAGTAGATACTTAAATTATGTTTTTTCTTGAAGTAAAGTCAAACTAAGAAGTCAATGTAATTTACTATTTTTAAAGTACAAATAGACTTTTTAGGTAGTCCTTTTATCTTACACATCAAAAAATAAAAGAGATGTTTCTTCTCCTACTTTCTTCTTTTTCTCTTTTCTTCTCCTCTGAAATCACCGAATCCCTCCATCCCCAAAGTCCAAACTCTTTTTTCTTCTTCTCCATTTCTTACCTTATAGACTTGTAACTAGTAATTTTATGAACTTATGACATTAAAAATTTGGTATGGAATTATGTTTTCCACTTTGCATGTACTCATAAAATTTGTGTATATATTATGTATTATATATATACATACACACACATATATTATATACAATACACGACTTGAGGCTTACGCCTCGGACAGCCTCGAGGCTTACGCCTCGCCTCGCAGAGGGAAAACGCCTCGAGTCCCGATTGGGATTTTTAAAACCTTGTTTGGAGGAACCATCTATTGTCTCAAAATAACTACAAAACGTTCAGAAATACGAACCTGTAGCATTCGCAACTCCACTTTCGTAATCTCACGACCATTTATGAAAACTCCCGTGTTTCCATTACTTGCATTGGGCATAATTGGACCACCGGCATTTAAATGGGGACTAATAATCTTGCAAGGCTTCTCACCCTCCTATTTAAAAAAAATCAAAATCAAAAGAATCATCAAGTTACTTGTAAGCTTGACATAGTAACCATTTTAAGGCTATGCTAGGGACTAGCTGATAAGTTAGTCATGTTTGGTAAAAACTAGTTGATAAACCTCTATGATAATGTAAAATGACGCAAAACGGCGTGTTAAAAAATTAGTTGAAACTTGAAAACGCTACTTGAATTAACTTTTCAAAAAGGTAACCCATTTTCCAATAAACTTCACACGTAAGTTGGCTTATGGTTAGCCAAAAGAGACTTTTTCTATAAACTCAAAACATAAGCTAGCTTAAGGTTAACCAAACAAGACTTTTTCAGTAGCTCAAAAATTAAGCTAGCTTATGGTCAACCAAACAAGACTTTTTCAATAAGCTCAAAAATTAAGCTAGCTTATGTTTAACCAAAAGGGGACTTTCTCAATATGCTCAAAAAATAAGCCAAACTTATGCTTAACCAAACGAAACTTTCTTATTAAGCTCAAAAAATAAGCTAATTAATGCTTAACCAAACCAAACTTCTTCAATAACCACCCAAAATAAGCTACCTTATGCTTAACCAAATTGGGCTTTATCAATAAGCTCAAAAAACAACCTGGCTTATGGTTATCAAACATGATCTAAGTGTGTAAATGATAGAATATATACCTTTCCCCAAAGACCAGAAACTTTATCATACCAATAACTGCCCGGTTTAAGCTTCTTTGGAGGATTCGGGCAGTTCTGCAATACAGCCAGCTCCTCGTGAGAAAGAGGCTTTCCATTCACACAAACGTATTCAGATGGAAGTTGATTCACCGCACATAGTTTCTCGGCCTTCATTATCTGCGTAACTTCTAAACTATTAAGCAACCGTTTGAGCATCCGAGAGCATTTCCCCAAATTACCCCTCTTTGACTCATCAACCGAAAACCCAATACAAGAAACGCATTTTCTTCCTTCGGGCATCGATCCCATTGCTCTAAGGACACAATTACTACAATACTTCGCATTACAAACGATGCAAACCTCCTTTTCGGTGAACCGGTTTCCTTTCATACATCTATAACAAACCCCTTTTCTCATTTTCACCTTCGGTTCTTGTTTTAACTCGGTTTCGGTTTGACTAACGCGCCCGGACGATTCGATATCTCGGAAAGTAACAACCGGGTTTCTTTGATCACGAAAGGATTCATCTTTACCGAAAGACACCCGCGAAGACGGATAGTCAAAGCTCAATTCGGAAGCGATCGATTCGCTGAAATCCAAACTCACATTACAATCATTCACATGTGAATTTCCCGACACGTTTCTCGAATCCAGACTCTCCTCCTCACAATCATTCACACGTGAATTCGCAGACGTGTTTCTCGAATCCCGACTCTCCTCACCATCATTCACATGTGAATACGCTGACTTATTTCTCGAACCCTCCAAACTATTTGAAAACTCTAAACTCCTAGAGCTCCCACCACCACCACCAGATATTATCTCACACGAACCATCCCGACTCGACCCGATCGAGCTATCAACGACATCCGAAAACTCACCCGAGCTAATAAACACAGAATCCTGGCTCTCCATAGCGGTTAAAACCTCACTATCATTATGAATACTTTCATCATTCACATGTGAATTCAACGAAGTGGGATGATGATAAACAATAGGTTCGGTGGTACCTAATTTCGAAAAGTTGGTGGTGAAATCGGATGCAGAAATCGGTTGTACAACAGGCATAGACAGTTTATAATTATAATTACAATTATAACCATAATCAAATTCATAATCACAATCATAATCATAATGAATATTGTTATCAGATAAAACCGATTTGGGGAAAACGGCGGCCACCGGAATCTTACGAACATTGATCGGAACAGCCTGCGGAAGATTCCGGCGAGATATCGGAGGGCCTTCGTATTCCAAAGCGAAAGAGTACGGCAGACCTCCATCGATGGCGGGAGCTTCCACCGCCATTATTGTTGTTCTCCAAATCCCTAAAAATCAAAATCACAAATTGGGATTGAAATCCACTTTTTTTTGGAAGGAAAGTGAAATTGGGGGAAAAGGGTTGAGCTAGAAGGTGATTTTGGAGAAGGGTTTTGAAGATTGGAAATGGGATTTTGGGAAAGTAAAGTGAAGTGAGAATGATAGTGTTGAATTTGTTTGAATTTGGGTGTTGATAAAAAGAAAGATAACTTTAAAGGTGAAATCGAGATGAATAATGGAGAAATGACAGAAATTTGTCGTTTTTGGATTGTGATTTGGAATCAAAATTAACAACTTTTTTTGGAGTTTTGATGAAATTTGGGACCTTATTTTGATATTTTCACACTTTCACACATAAAAGTTAGAGCATCATGGGAGATATTATAAGAACACATTCTTCGTATTCTTGTTGTTATGTAGTATTATATGTTTTCAAACTTATCAAATTCAATTTGGGTAAAATTTTTAGATGGATATTTTTTTTTTCTAACATCAAAAATTATAAAAGGAAGTATTAATGAGTGTAAAAATTAACACATATGTATAGGGTTAGATTCAATGAGCACTTTTGCAACGGGCAGTAGCATCCTCGGGGAATGTGGATGAGATCCTAGGTTACTCGGGGTTCAATTCCAAATTGAGTCAACTTAATGGCATGAGGAGTATCCGCTCTTTAGGTTAGTCTAATCTCAGACTGGGTTGCCCTTAACCCAGTCAAAGACTATAGTTGGGCTCTAGGTCCAGCATAAGCTAGGCTAAAATAATAGCGGATTAATCGGGTGTTCGTGGATGTTTGATATCGCTGAAAAGATGTGCATGCATGTTTGTGTTTTTTATAATCGTTTATTGGTTTGATGTTGTTATGCCCTTAAAAAATATTAACACAAATTTTCTTATCCATTTTTTAAAGTTGATAAATAGGATATGTTGTTAGTACCAACACGATTGAGTAAGAATTAAGGCAAAGTTTTCACCTTTTGTGTATTTTGTCATATTTAATTATTTCCTTCAACTTTGTTGGTCAATGTAGTCAACATTGGCATCTAAAGGGAATAAAAGCATACTTGCATAATTCTCTCTCTCTTACATCCGTTTTTGTTTTGTATGTTTTATAAAGGGTTAATTACATGGGTGTGTATCGAACTTGTCACGTTTTTTCATTATATGTATCCAACTTTTAAAATTGCCATTGTATGTATCGAACTTGCTAAACTTTGCCATTGTATGTATCGGTTTACCTTCTAAGCAGGTAACCGGTCAATGGCAACATACATACAATGGCAAAGTTTAACTTTCGTAACCATTGTATGTATCGAACTTGCTAAACTTTGCCATTGTATGTATCGAACTTGCTAAACTTTGCCATTGTATGTATCGGTTTACCTTCTAAGCAGGTAACATACATACAATGGCAAAGTTTAGCAAGTTCGATACATACAATGACAATTTTAAAAGTTGGATACATACAATGAAAAAACGTGACAAGTTCGATACACACCCATGTAATTAACCCTTTTATAAACCTTGTATTCTTAATTATAGACTATAATAAAAAGTTATAAGAATAAAATTTATAATGATTAGTCAATTTGTTTATTTTAATAAAATATTTTATATAACTATAATGGTGGTGAAAAATAATATAGTACTAAAAATTAATGTATATAGGTAGAAACTAATAAAACTTTTTAACTTTTTTAAATTAATTATATAATTAAAAAATGTTAAATAAATAATAAAAAATAGCATTTGAGACTTGAGAGGTAAGCATAAATCCTTCATTCCTGCATTTGAAGCATAAATCCCACATGTAGGACTTATATAAGAAGTTTTTGAAAGCATATATAAATTGTAGGTATGTTAATGGTCTAATTGGTCTCTTTTATGAATTTTCTATGAATTCTCAAATGAGAATGGATACTAAATGCGGCATGAAAAATGCAAGGATACTAATCATATAGGACATGAATATTGGACGACTATGCTAGATGTAGGTTTTTCGAATTCTTGACATTGTATAAATCATGGTTCATGTATGATGTTTCAAATTTGTACAAAACTAGTTGATAAGTCCGGGCTTCGCACCGGATTTATAAATAGTAGCTACCGACATTTTGACATATTTCAATTAATATACTACATATGACTAAAACGTAAAATTAAATATAGAAAACTAAAAGATATAAAGTGAATAAATATTATAAGTTTAGGGGCCTGATATGTAAGTTTAAGAGTGGGTATATGATTCGGGTCGGTCGGAGCGTATATACAGTATATAATAAAATAAATACATGAAAAAATATTAAATATTAGGTTCATTTAGATCTTATCGACGATACGATTATAATGGCGTAGTTTGTTAACATTAAAACGTATTTTTTTAACATGTTTTAGATCGTATCAACGATACGATTATGATGGCGTAATTTGTTAAAATTAAAACGTATTTTTTTAACATGTTCCAACCAATATACGATATATGAGTAAAACATAAAATGAAATAGAGAAAAGTAAAGGTATAAAGTGAATAAATATTATAAGTTTAGGGGGCTAATATGTGAATTTGAAAATGGGTATAGGATTCGAGTCGGTTGGAGTGTATTTATATTATATAATAAAATAGTTACATGAAAAAATATTTCATATTAGGCTCATTTAGATCGTATTGATGGTACGAATATAATGGTGTAATTTATTAAAAACGTATTTTCTTAACGGCTTTTTGCCAATACACGATATATGATTAAAACGTAAAATGAAATATTGAAAAGTAAAAGATGTAAAGTGAATAAACCTTATACGTCCTAAGTTTAGGGGGCTAATATATAAATTTGAAAATGGCTATAGGATTTGGGTCGGTTAGAACGTATATATATTATACAATAAAATAACTACGTTTAAAATATTCAATATTAGGCTCATTTCGATCGTATCGATGATACGAATATAATGGCGTAATTTGTTAAAATTAAAACATATTTTTTACGTGTTTTAGACAATACACGATATATGACTAAAACCCAAAATGAAATATTGAAAAGTAAAAGGTATAAAGTGGGTAAACATTATAAGTTTAGGGACCAAAAATGTAAATTTGATAATGGGTTCTAACTTTAGGGGCCTAATATGTAAGGTTAACTACATCAAAAAATATTCAATATTAGGCTCATTTCGATCGTATCGACGATACGAATATAATGGCGAAATTTGCTGAAATTAAAACGTATTTTTTTAGCATATTTTAGCCGATACACCATATATGACTAAAATGTAAAATAAAATATTAAAAAGTTCAGGGGCCATAAATGTAAATTGACAATTGGTCTGGCACGAAGACGCGCGGGTCCTTTGGCGGGTCACGGACGGGTCATAGGTGGGTCTGGATAAAAAACTGAGAGAGAGGCAGCTGGGTCGGGGTCGGGTCTCGGGTCGGAGTGGGTGGGGCGACGTTTGTGGGTCGGATTTCCTGATAAATGTATATATATAGTAATGTCTAATGTGGTTATCATTGATTTTGTATGCATGATTCTCAGTTTCACTTAATCCACTTTTCATTTCCAATATATTGTTTAAAAAGCAACTTCTTAATCCTGAATTTATATCAATACATTGGTGGTATGATTGTGAATTGTGAACATACAAGAGTGAGATGCTATGTGTTTATAATTAGAGTCACAAATAAAATAAGGGTCGTAAATAATGGCGTGCAATAGTGGGTTGGTCCATTGATGGTCAAGGACTAATAGTAGACAGGTGGTCACAACAATGGGGTGAGTCATCGTAAACGAAAAATTAATGACTATTATTTCAATAAGTAGTTTAGGATCGCGGATTATGGACTATAGCAGTTCTATGAGTCAGGTTTACAACTATTGTCAATTAAACACTATATCCTTGTAGTTATCTGTTTTCATATGTCATTCATCATTAGTGGCAAAGTTTTTTCTTTCAAAATGGTATGCTTCCATTATATGTAATAACTTGTGATATTGTTAGAGACCATGGTCAGTTTAGAAAAAATAAATAAAAAATAGATCACTCTTTGTCTATAGGCAATGTGAATTGTGAAAGACCCCAAAAATTTAGTAAGTCAAAAAGATTCATTCTTCAATAGGCACATGATCAAAGTCTGAAATTCTTCCCGTACTTGAGAGCTCACAATTTCATGCCATGTTTCACTCCTCGTCATATAGGGGTTCATTTCATACTTCCTCATGGTATTACTTCGTCATTAGTCACACATGGAGTACATTTGTAGCCTCACAAGGTGGTTGCTTGTTGGTTCGCACAATTGGATTCCACTTTGCCTTAGACAGAGCATCATCAAGCGAAATTTTCGGCTCCCTTTTGCCATCAAGGATGCACCATCCAACTGATTTACCAAACAACACAACATTTGTATTGCTCAACTGCAACCTCATGTTCACAGTTTAGGTTATTTACATGTTTATTGTGTAAACTTGAGTATCCAAGTTAGCTTACTCACACCTGGTAACCCCTTCGGCGACCACAATTTAGAGTATCCGCTAGTAGCAAAAAATGTCTTAGCAAAATCTAAATTAAAAAAAAGAAGGGAGAATTGCATCTATATCCTTACAAACTTAAGTAATTACATGTATATCCTTACAAACTTCTAAACTACATCTATATCCTTGCAAAACTTAAGTAATTACATCTATATCCTTATACCTAATTTATCAAATTTTAAAATCATTAATAAATATCTATAATATAATTTAAATGTTAAATCCCCAATCCACCCTTACCCTCCCAAATAAAATCCTTTTTTCCAAATCAAAATTCATCATAATTTTTCAACATCTTCTCCTTTGTTGACCAAGAAAATGTTCTTCTTCTGCTTCCTAATCACACGACCCTTCTTGAAACTTCCTTCTCGCTCTCCATTCTTCCCCCTTTCTCTTTTCACTCAATCGATCTCATTCATCTACATACAACTACAACCTTCTCATGCTTCAAATGTCAAACAAAACACTCACACCAAACTGATATATGTATATATATACAGCCTTAGAGAAAACTAAGTGAGTAAATCACTAGGCATATGTCTCAAGTATTATAAATACAGAAACCATTAATGTTAATTTGTACGAGAATGAATAAACAATGATAGATTTACTAAAAAAGGTTGATACTCAATGTCAGATAGCCAAAAGAGTATTACAACTCATGATTACAGAGAGGCTCTTGCCTCCAAGAGAAACCAAGTTCCCATAAAGTTGAAGAATTTAAGCATAAAAACTACATAGAAGTTCCTTTTCTCTTTTCTTGAATCGGCTCTTGATTATGCCGGAGGTTTCGATCGTGGGGATAAGAGATTTATAATATGCATACAAGCCGGTGTATATAATGAAAACATCCAAATTGCAAGCGATTTGAAGAACATCATGTGTCACCAGGTACACCATTATCACCGGTAACGGGAGCGTTCACGAGGGTTCCATAACTTACAACTTGGCCATCGTCGGTAAGAAGAAAAGAGGTCTTGTGATTAGGAAGAAGAAGAACCTTTTCTTGGTCGCCGATTTGGATGTCGATGATGGAATAGGCCGATTAGAGAAGAAGATGTCTATATGTGAGATCGATCGAGTGAAAAAGAGAATGGGGGGAAGAAATGGAAAGCGAGAAGGAAGTTTCAAGAAGGGTCATGTGATTAGGAAGAAGAAGAACATTTTCTTGGTCAACAAAGAAGAAGATGTTGAAAATTTTGATGGATTTTAATTTGGGAGGGAAAGGAATAGTTTGATGGATTTTGATTTGGGAAGGAAAGGAATAATTTCATGGATTTTGATTTGGAAAGGGATTTTGATTTGAGAGGGAAAGGATAGATTGAGAATTTAACATTTAAATTGTATTATAGATATTTATTAATGATTTTAAAAATTAATAAAATAGGTATAAGGATATAGGTGTAATTACTTAAGTTTTGTAAGGATATAGATGTAGTTTAAAAGTTTGTAAGGATATAGGTGTAATTACTTAAAGTTTACAAGGATATAGATGCAATTCTCCAAAAAAGGAAAAGAAAAAAGGAATTTCCACTACCTTTCGCAAACCATAGCATTTTGCTTACAACTATTATATAATTCAAACATTTTAATTGATTGAACCACATTCCTTTATTTTTTATATATCATCTATTGATATTTATAAAATGTTTGCCAATATAAAAAGAAAAACAAGTTAAAAATCATCCACCAATCGATAAATCATTAAAACATGTTTAATTCTAAAACACTATCAAAATAACTCAACATTTTTCATAATTGAAATTTTTAACATCATACATAACCCGACTTCTATAACCATTGTCCTAATATCATCTTAAAAACACGTAAAGTTTCCAACATTTTTTGCAAAAACTAATTATCAATGTTCTTAAACGTAATTCTAACAAACTATAACACCGTATTTTCCCACAAATTGTTAGTTTTTTTACAATCTTTGTTGTTAACGTTTTAATTTACCTTCTTTTTTTTGTTCTCAAATCGAAAAAAGAACCCGTAATTATGCAAAGATCATGATTAATTTATCCACATTGATCTTGAAACGCATTTGAAATTATGATCAACCCATCGCGAGGATTGGATTTGTATAACAACAAGCAGAAATCCGACATTTTGTCGAAAAACAACGGTCATCGTCATCGGAATCATCACCGGAATCATCCATCGTCGTCCGGTAATGAATCTCATTACGACGACGAGCGGTTATCGTTATCGGATACCTATTCGAACCTAACGGGATCCACACAGACGTCGCCGGTGGCGAGATCTGAATGGAACGTAGAAATCGCCGATTGCAAGGATTTTCACGCGAATCGCTCCGGATTAATGGCGTCTCTCGTACGCCAAGAAGGAAACGTATACTCGTTGGCCGCGATCGGAGACCTTTTGTACACCGGATCCGATAGCAAAAACATCCGCGTTTGGAAGAACCAAAAGGAGTTCTCCGGTTTTAAATCCAACAGCGGATTGGTGAAGGCGATCGTGATCGCAAACGATAAGATCTTCACCGGACACCGAGACGGAAAAATTAGGGCGTGGAAGGTCTCCGATAAGAACCCGAGCGTTCATAAGAAGATCGGAACACTACCGAACCTAACGTCGATCGTGGAAAAATCGATCAAACCGAAGAATTACACGGAGGTTCGAAACAATCATAGCGCGATTTGGATTAAACATTTCGATGTGATTTCTAGTTTGAGCTTGAACGAAGATCAAACGATTTTGTATTCGAGTAGTTGGGATAAAACGATTAAGGTTTGGAAAGTGTCGGATTTCAAGTGTTTGGAATCGATTCCAGCTCACGACGACGCCGTGAACGCGGTGGCTGCCGGATTCGGTGATTTAGTTTTTTCGGGCTCGGCGGACGGAGCGGTGAAGATGTGGCGGAGGGAGACTCCGGGGAAGCGGACGAAGCATTGCTTTCTCGAGACGTTATTGAAGCAGGAGTGCGCGGTGACGTCGTTGGTGGTGAATCCGGCGTCGACGGTGGTTTACGCCGGTTTATCCGACGGATTATTGCGGTTTTGGGAGCGAGATCGGTTGTTTTCCGGCGGTGCTAGGGTTTTGAGGTGTCACAAGCTGGCAATTTTGTGCCTAGCGGCGGCGGGAAGGATGGTGTTTAGCGGATCAGCGGACGCGAATATATGCGTGTGGCGGAGGGACGATGGCGGGGAGCATGTGTGTGTGCGTGTTTTGAATGGACATAGTGGTCCGGTGAAGTGCTTGGCGGTGGATGCGGCGGTGGGCGGCGGTGAGAGGCCATGGACGTTGTACAGTGGGAGTTTAGATAGGTCGGTGAAGATATGGCGGGTTTGTACGGAGGAGGTGGGACGGCGGCCGCCGTCGCGGCCCAGAGAGAGAGCACGACGGATCAAGGACGGTGGGTTTCAGAGTTTTACGCCACAAGGGCGGTTGATTCAACGTAAAAAGTAGTTGTTGAAGTTGAACGATTTTGGTACCACTTTGCACCGTGCAATTTTTGTTTGATTGTAAATAAATGTACATCAAAAGTTATGAAACTTGTATAATTCTCATTAGAAAAAAAAAAAAAACATGAATATGATAATTTGTAACGAAATGATACGTATAAGACTGGCCGTAAGAGTTTTGGCCTTGCTTGTATTCGAATTTCGAACTCATATGATAACGTAGGCTAGGAATTTTGAATAAGGGGTTCCGACCATTTAAATTTAGATCTTGTTGTAAAATAATAATTAAAATATTATGAAAGGTAAAATAATAACAATACAATACTACAGATAAAGATTCAAAGAAGAATCTTTAAAAAAAGAACAGAAAATTTGTTTCTCATAATATTTCATCCGGAGGATATACATTTGCATAAGAGTAAATTAAGTTGTTTTTATTTTTATTTTATACACAAGTGCATTATGCATTATGCATCTATGCATAAGTAATAAGCATGTGTAAGGATGGTAGAAAAGAGATCTCTAAGTTTTTTAATTGAATTCGAGGGATTTGTATGTTTTTTCGGTTGATTTCAAAAGTAATTTTTTCCCATTTTTTTGGTTGATTTCAATATTTTTCTTTCTTTTCTAGTTTCTTGTTGATTTAAACAGTTTTTAATGGTTTTTTTGGTTGATTACGAGGTACGATTGCTCATTCTAAAATAATACGGTTGCACCTTATAAAACAATACTATTGCAACTTTCACAAACCAATACATTTTTACATACACCGGATGAATAATAAAGTGACAGGCACCTTGCAAGTCTATCCATGGTCAAAACTTAGACACATGTTTTCTTTTCTCATAATTAAGTAAGACATGGTTTGGATTTTCAAAAAACCGGGTAGTTCGGTTCCAACCAAAAGCAGAAAATCGAATGATTTGGATCTTCAAAAACTGAATGGCTCGGTTTTTTATTCGGTTTCAACTAACCGAACGATTTGGATTTTCAACAGCCGAATGGCTCGGTTTTTGGTTCGGTTTCAACCAAAACCCAAACCGTGCTCATCTCTAATAGAATAAACAAGTCGTATGTAACAAGTAAAATCATGCAAGTAGACTTTGTGCATAAACCAATGGAAAGAAATATGTGGTATTGAGATATCCATTCTCTTGATGATTCAAGCAAAGACTAATCTTTCTTGTGTCAAAATATCGTAATAACTATGTGTTAACGTTGTTGTGATAATATCAGTGAACTTGTATCAATATATTATCAAGTTAGTTTTTCATATCTCCAACAATTTAATGTATTACGTGTAGAAACATCAAAGAAAAAAAAAAAAAAAAAAGAGAAGACGGTATCATCAACCAATACGACAATGGACAACTTTAAAAAGCCGATGACGACAGAGCAACAAGGTAAAGCAAGGGGGTGCAACGACGTTGAATGCAAAGGGTTTAAATGAAGTAAAGTGTAGTAAAACAAAATTATTTTTTCTTACTAGATCAAAAGGTCGTTTAACAAAATCTTATTAGGTAGGTGCGGACGAACAAGAGATTCATCTTGTTTACTTTATCATAATAAAAATTACAATGTATAATTTTTGGTCATGAAAATTGGTTGTTGTTAAACATCTTAAACTCGATAAACGCTTACCATATATCATTTCCCATAATCATATGGGTTGTGACGTAGTGGTTGAGACCCAGGGGTTGTGTCCCTTTTGCCCAATTTTCAATTTAAGGTGTCCAAAACAATTGTGACCACTGAATTTATAAGGGTTGATGCTTTACAACTATAAACTGCCAGGGTTAGTCTCTACATAGTCTAAGACACCATTTAAAAAAAACGATTTATTTCCTGCACTTATTGAATGAGGTTCTTAGTTCTTCCTTTGTCTCGTACCATATATGCTTCTTGGTCGTCGTTATTATCAATCAATGAGATGAATAACATCTATAAGGGGCTATTTGGCACTTGTTGAATGGTTAAATGCTGAATGATTAAGTGATAAAAATGATTAAAAGACTCTTATGATATAGTACAAAAATGAAATCTTCGGTAATTGTTGAAAATTAATTCCGTGCTTTGAATGGTTAAAAGACACCCAAGATGCAAAACCATTAGGAGAGTTTTGAAACTATTAAGAGGCACATTTTTTTTCCAAACAAAATTTACAACTTAATGATTCAAAGATTGTCTCTTAACATTTAATAAAACTGTTAAGAGATAAATAAGCAGTCCTAGATGTTTACCCTTCTATAGACCACCCTCGATCATTTAAAATAAAATCTATCTTGAATATATTAGGCCATGCATATCCAACCCTCTCGACCCACTGCCATATCAGCTTTTCTCCAACCTTTTCATTAACTCTCTGGAACCCTCTCTTATTAGTACCCAACGCTCTCATACACCACACACACAACACACAAGGCTTCTCACACCACAATCAGCTTCAGGAGACTGCTCCCGCTCCCAACCCGCCCAAGCCGCTGTCGACGTACTACCAGCCCAACCGGTTGAAAACCGCTCAACCTAGCATGCCGTTACGCATTATGATATTTCCCCCTTTTAGTAACAAAACATAAAAAAAAAAAATCTTTTATATGTCGACCATGATGCTTGACGTATCAAAATGAACATAAAAAACAAAACATATTTGTATCTTTTTGGATAAACATTAAAACGAGAGGTAAGGTTCGTTTCCATATTCACAATCCGTCCCTTTTACTTCCAACAAACTTCAATTTCAAGTTCCATATTCACAAACCGACATCCATCACCGATAAACCTCTGATCACAATCTCTCCAAAAATGGCGATAATCTCTGCATTCTAACAAGGTTTTCTTCTATCTGAATTCATTCAGACCGCCAATGTTCATATCGAACTTGATTAAGCGGAAGCTAGCATCCGTGTTGCAGCCATGGCTGCTGCAAGAGCCGGGGGAGTTGGAACTCAAGCTAGGGTTTCTTCGTTCTCACGCAATCCTTAAGGACCTTCGTTTCAACACTTCAGCACTCAACGAGCTTTTAGATGATTCCATGAGCTTTTACTTCACTGATTTCAGAGTCGATCGATTGACTCTGAGGATGTCGCATGGTCTGCTCCTGCGTTCAATTGGGAACTCCAGGGCTTCCACGTCACTGTTTCCCCGAGGTTTGATATATACATAATATTTATAGAGGAAAGTTCGAAATGTGAACTCATCTTTCGTTGGAATGTAAGGACCAACAAAATCGTGTCACGTGGCAATGGTAGCTTTTTAGACTAAAGCTTTGTTCATCGTCTGAATATGTTTTTATCGAGACTGAATACAAGCTTTATTCAATCGAATAAAAGCTTTTTTTTGGTAACCAACAAAATCGTGCCACTGGCAATTGAATCGGTGCCTAAGCTTTATTCTGAAAGAAGCTTATTCATTCGGTATGAATATTCATGATTTATTCAGACCGAATACAAGCTTTATTCATTCGATATCATTCATCTGCATTTATTGAGACCAAATACAAGCTTTATTCGATCTGAATAAAGTTTTTTATTGTGAATGTGAGGACCAACGAAATCGTGCCACGTGGCAATTGAATCGGTGCCTAAGCTTTACTCTGATAAGCTTTAGCTTTCATTCGGTATGAATATTCATGCTTTATTCAGACCGCAAATACAAGCTTTATTCAATGCAGATATTCATAATGAATAAAGCTTAGGTGCTGATTCAGATTGCCACGTGGCACGATTTTGTTGGTCTTCACGTTCACAATGAAAGATGAGTTCACGTTTGAAAGTTCTGTGTATATATATATATACAATGTTTGTGTATGTTTTCACTTTTACTTATGCAGTTTGAAGTTTGAATGTTCATTTATTTCGCAATTTTGTTTGATGTGGAAGGGTAGTGGAGGGGAGGGGAAAGAGCCGGGAACCTTCGGAGGTGTTATTGGAAGATGAAGAAGAAAGTTTTATGTGAAATTGACCCTGAGGTACTTTGTATAAGCTTTAAAATTTGATACAAATTTGTAGCACTTGTTCTTCTATTTGATTACGGTATTAGAGTCACGGGCGAACCTAGAATTTTTTTCAAACGGTGGCACCATTTTACTATGAGAAACATATATGGAGATATTTTTCACAAAATCGATATTGGTCTGGTGGTTGGTTCGTTGCTTTTCAAATGTAAGGTCTCAAGTTTGAGTCTTGTTATTGCAATCATAAACACAATAAATCCAAAATTAAAAGCTAAAATCTAGTAAAAACGACTCTAACATGATCTAAACCCACCAAGACCTCATGTATGAAAAGCAAGGAACTAACCAACTCTACCAAAGAAAACTTGTGTCTTTATTGTAGTTTTAAAATATATGATATATATGGTGGCACGCAACAAACTGATACGACCTTATATTTTTTACACTACGACAGAGGAATGAAACGGTCGCACGTGCCACCGGATGTCCAACACAGGTCCGCCCATGTTAGAGTCTACGTTTCTGATTAGGAACTTGGTGTTATTTCTTGGACCTCATATAATTTAGACATGCTTGATGCTTCAATTCTTTGTTTGTTTGATAGACAAATTCATGCCTAGTTTTTTGTTGCAAAGCTACTGTGGGAGATTGTGAATGTGGAGAAAATTCCAAATTAATCTGTTAAAAATCGATGAAAGCTCTATTTTGTTAAAAATGTGGTGTCTGTTTCACCGGCTTTATCAGAGCCTAATAACTTTATGATGGATTGCAGGGTAGTGCTTTGCATGATATCATGGAAAAGCTTGCGGATATTGCCCTATCAAGAAGCGGGGCACCTGCTCTCCCTAAGCTTGTCCTGAATTATTGCTGCTTACAGATGAGTGATATCAATCTACGACTGCAGCATGCCGTCTCGGATGATTTCTTAGAATGCTTGTGTGAGATAGAGGAGCTTAATGTAGACTCTCGACTTGTTGAGCCTCAAAGTTTTTTGAGAGGGTGCGTCAGTTCACTATTTATATCTTCTAAAGAAAGCTACTTTGATCTTGAAATCAGAGGTTTAGAGATACGATTGAAGAGCAATGAGCAAATTAGCTCGGTGGGTTATGCAACCGATATCATCTGTGCGGTGAAGCTGAATGATCTTCAGCTGATTGAACTCCATGGTTCCGTTGAGGAATTAGTAATTTCGTTTTCTCCAGCAGATGTCTCCGTTATATCATGGCTTGTGAGAGAATCGTCAAGAAAGTCCTTGCCAATGAGAAATGGTAGGCAACTTTGGAAAGAAACCGCAACCAGAATAAGTTCATTGATCTCAACACGTAGATGGTCAATGTGGAAGTTAGTAAATGTGGTTTGCCTATGGTTACGTTATGTTCATGCATGGGATAATTTATTTTTACTGGTTGGATATCCTACGAACATCATGATAAAACAATCTGCAGTAAAGATGTCTGAGAATCAGATATTTTCTAAATCTTTTATGCGCCAATGGCAAGTAATTTCTGAAATGGAGAAAGAAATACCTGCTCCAGCTATTGCCCTGGCTCGTCGAGTAGTTCGCGGAAGAACGGTCAAAAATGTCGTTTCGAGCAAAGATGAGCACCTAGCCACCAGGTACTTAGAGTACTTTTGGAGGACTTGCCAATTACTTGGTCATATATGGAGTACTTTCTGTAGCATGTTTAAGTTGATAACACACTGGATACTTTTGGGAAATTCTTTTGCTGCCCATCCTAACAAAAAAGGATCGAGGTTCTTCCCACAGACTCCTGCTCAAATCTTTGTTACAAGCTGAACTTGCGGAAAATTTTCATCACTATTTCCCCTGATAATGCTATACCTTCTGTTGGTAAAAGAACCGTCTCAGACAGGAGGGTTTCACACTTGAGTTTACTTTCGTTCTGTCTATTAATTGATACACTGATCTTGGTTTATCAAGAAAATATCTGTGAGCATCAACTGACTTTCTCCTGTGGGAGCTTCAAGGTTATGTATTCCCCTGCCGCAGGAGCCACCAGAAATAAGCATGGAAATTCTATAAAAGGACGCCAGAAGCATCAAGTTTTTGACTCAAAAACTATCTTATGGGGTAAACCTGCTCATGTTTTTAACCAAGAAAGGCTTGCTGCACCTGGTGGTACTTATACAGATATGGTCTCCCTACCGCTTTTGGAAAGTTTTCTAAACGAGATGTGGTCGGATTGGAAAATATCTTGTGCAGAATTTGAAAAAAACTATAGATGAGCAATTAAGTGATCCCTTCATTCTATGTGAGATCAAGCATTTGTTGACAGATGAGGGCCACGATAGCTTAAGTCATCACTTAACGAAATGTTGTTTAGTGGTAGGACAATTGGATTTCTCATTGGGATATTCATCAGCACTATCGTTGGCAATACTTCTTCAACAGATGCAAAAAGCCTTCAGTTGGCCGCCTACCAAGGTGAAATCACACACTTCTACTCCACAATCTTTCGAGGGCCCGGGCCCACCAGTGAGAGCCTGGGATTGTCATTCGTGTATTGCTGGAGTAGAAGAGGCACTGCATAGAGTTTTACCGGAAAAGCTTATTCAAGTTGGTGTATATGTGGTTGGTCCTCAAATATGTGTTTCATTGAAAAAGGACGGTTTACACAGCAGGAGTACAAACTTTCCTGAAGCAGTGGTTGATGATATTCACCTCTCATTTGATTGTAAAAACATCGAACTCATCATGTCACCAATTCTAGCATCGAATTCCACAATATTAAATATGAAGGAGCTTCAAATAGCTGAACTCAAAAAGTCAGATAATGGAAGTTACCGGTGTCAAGGGGAAATAATGCTTGATGCCTCCTTGAAAATTCATGGAATAGTTGCTTACCTTGATGACTCCCCTGAACTTCAACAGTCACAGATTATAACACTAAAGCCAATATCACTTCAACTTTCAACAATCAGGTATGGTGCTGTTCATCCTTGTTGTACTATTTTGGTGCTAAACTCTGATTCCTATATATAGGATAAGAACTGACATGCCTATGCTAGTTTAGTAAGTTGCATTGCTCCCAAGTTTTTTCTCAAAGTCTAGACTGTCTATAGTTACGTCGAATTAGCAGACTATCTGTTACAATTAGACGTGCACTTTTCATTTCACTTTTCAAGCCCATCTTCAAACTAGCATGGCACTCTCTACTCTAATGGGCCTAGGGTTTGGACTCTAGTCATAGTCAAGTCCTCCTAGTTCGTAAAGTTACATGATCTTGCAATATAGCTCCACTTGGTACTCTTCATTATCATAACACTTTGCCTTCAATAATATTAATACATATTCATTTTTTAAACCAACATCAACGTCTATATTAACTTTTTATCAAAAGATCCAGTACAATCTTCATCATCCATCAATAGGTTCACGCGAACGTTCCAATGACACTAGAATTTGAAAAAGTGATTGTTAATTAATTACAAAATTTCAGGGGAAAGGGAAGCAATCGAATAAAACGACCGATGATCAATTGATTCATCATTCATCACAAAGCAATAGCTTCCGATGCGTGTATTCTGTCAGGGGTGCTTGTTTTTTTTTCAATGTGTCAATTGTGCTTTATTTTAATTTCATTACTGCTATTGTGACAGGAAGGATACTTGGTCACTTGGCGAATGTGTAAGTGCTTTCTCCGCAGTCCTTCATGGGAATGCTTCGGGGCTCACAGGTCTAATATTTGTCGATGAATTGTCTGTTTTAGCTGAGGTGATGTTCTTCTTCTTCTTCCTAAATATGTTAAAGTTTTTTGTTAATACTTAGAACTCATTGCTGTTTTCTGCATTTCATTTAAGCCTTTATTGTTATATACCATGATTGCTTATAACAACTTCAATTATTTTCTTTGAATTTATAGAAAATTTGGTTCTGTGACGAAGTGGTGATATGCTTTTCTTGTTCTTTCTTCTCTATTGACCTCCTTGACATTTCTTGTTTGACAGGCGGTTAATAGTTTGATGTTTTCTCTATTACATGCATTTAACACAAGCGGCTCATCTAGTTCTGTTAACTCTCATCAATTTAAGAGCCAAGAGATGTTGCATGTTGGTTCTGAAAATGAGATGCTGGTGAGTTCAAGTACTGGAACATCCTTGGGCGTTCAGAGAACTCTCCATATTCTTAAGTGCACTTCTGAAATCCATTCAGTGGATATAGTCATTCACAAGTCCAGGAAAGGCAGTGCCATGGAGAACCAAGTGACGATCTCCGAATCCTTTATGAGCAAGAATTTATCCGTGCACTTCTTGCCTGATAGTGGAATTCACATTTCTGTTCATCAAAAGCATATGAAGCTCTCTTACAAAAAGAAAGAAGGGAAGATGGAAGGGCTTGCTGATTTCTTTGGTTTACGAGCTGTTATTTTCAAATATGCAGATGATGTCACGAGTAGGTCTGATAAGCATGATATCCGTAATCCGTTGCCAAGGCATCAGGATGTATGTGAATTATCAGTTTCTAATTGCACATTCAATTTATCTTTGACATATCATCCCAATGAATTACCATCATCGCACAGAGAAGTCGCCAGTTCTACTTCTGGAAGTAATATTTTACAGACAGTGGAGGATCCCATTTTGGCAAATAATTCTGAAGAGGCGATTGCTCAATCTCCTCAAGTTAGTCAGAACACCAGTCTTGCTCAGCCGACTGTAGCTCCAGTTTCAAATACTTGTTTACATGCAAGAATTTCCTCAACTGAAATTTATCTGGTAGGATGCCCTTTAAAAGATGTAATAGTTGGAAAACATCAGTCAAGTAAGCTTGAGATATCACTTTCTGCTGAGGATGGCTTTCAGACAATTAGCTCTTGTCATTGTCAGGTGCGATTCTAATGACTAAGTTATATAGTTTTGATGTCTTTACCAATTTCATCATTATGTGTTTTTCCCCTTACAATTAACTCAAAATTACTCTTGGATTTTGGTCAGTGGGTTGTGTTAGTAATTATGACAAAGTGGAAGAGTTAATGTATCATGATCTTGCCGACATAACAGGGTGGTATCATCTTCTTTGAAACCATGTCGGCCGTTCTGTTTTCTCAATGTGGAGATTCGTACACGCGTCGCATCAGACATCTCCTACGTGGCGCACCATCGTTTCCGGAAAACCAAGCAGCTGCCCGTGGTGCAAATGTTACTCTACTTGAAGACCATCCCAGCCAAGGGACGAGAACTGTGCCTCAGCAAGAAATGCAGGGCGTTTCAGAAGATTTTACCATGGGACTCTCTCAGTTCTATTTTGCCTTATTGGCTAGAGAAGAATCTGGTATGGCTCTCTCCTGTTGTTTTTATCTTCTAAAGAGATACACTTGACGTCTTTTGGTGATTTACATTCTGCAGGAAGACTTCAAGAACTTCTCTTTGGCGCTGACATGCATCTGGACCTTAAGGTTGTCAATATGAGGAGAAAATTATCGTTTGGTCTTTCCCAGCTGTCAATTCTTTCTCGAGTTCTTCAAGAATCTACCAAACATCAAAGCCATGACGTTCAAATTCCTATTATCTCTTCTAGCACGTCTAGTGATCCATCTTTTGGTTTAATACCAAAAGACATGCAAGCAGCATTTGGGAACAAGGATGAGATTCATCCAGTAACAACTGATGCAAGCAGCTCCACTTCTGATTCCCGTATAGAACTGTGCGATGAAGGTTCCCATCAGGGTCCCGAAAACTACATTTTGAAGAAGCTAACTTGTTTCATAGCAGCTGAGGAGCCTGTGCCAAACGACCCGTCTGATACTTCGAAATCAGATCAACGTTGGGTTGGAAGCGGTTCTATTTCAGGCTTCAATGTGACAATATCCATGCCCGAGGTGCAGGTGATAATTATATCTCATGCTTATTATGAAAATTAGCGATGCTAAACGTGTACTGTGCTAAGCACAGGGGTGCCTTACAAAGAAAATGTATGTAATTATATATGTCCTGGATAGTTTTGCAGACCTGCAATTGTGATCTTCGAGTTTCATAATAAATGTTTTATAACAAAAGGGCATGCTATACTTTCTGTAGAGAAGTAATCTCGGTCTATATACAAATGGAACATCTAGCTTCTGGCACCTATACATTCTCATGCACATACAAGATACAAGTTTATTCCAGTAGAGCACAGGGACTGCCGTGTTAGCAAGTGTAGCAGTCTGTCATGTTGTACTGATACAATACAACTATAAATGTGTCTGAAAAGTTTATCTGTATGGATTTGCGCTCCATAGTAGACATATATAAATTAGCTACAGGATCCTGTATCATTTTAAGTTGATGTTTTTTTGGCATGTTATTATGGCTTCAGATGATGCTTTCAGTTGCTGAACTTTCTGGGGGATCCAGCAAGGAAACAACTGCCAGTGTGCAGCAAAGGCAATTGCATGTCGACGAGGAACCTGAGAGAAAGTTGGAGGAGATGGTCCAAGATGGTATTCTTTCTTAAAGGTTCTTTGTAGTTTAAAAGTTTCTTATTTAAAAGCCAAGCCCATTATCGTTGACAAGGTATCGTGCTTCATACATTGTAGGGAGTATCATTGCAATCCAAGATGTCCATCAGCATTTGTATATTGTTGTAGAAGGTGCAGAAAGCAAGTACCATTTGTCTGGTGCAATGCATTATTCACTTGCTCGAGATATGGCTCTTTTCAGGGTTCGTGATCTCTAACAATTAAATTTGCTCAATTCTCTTGTTTCATAAAAATGGCCTTGCTAATATTCCTTGACTACTTAAAACCTCATTGATTTTTTTGTCATATATTTCAGAATATAGAGTAAACTTAAGCATAGGGATCTTCTTTTAATTAACTTCTCCACCATTATATTATTGAGTGTTTGTACACTCCTCTCCAATATGACTATTTAGTTTTTCTTGTCTCATTCTGTATGATGTATTTCTTCACTAGTTAGATCATGCATATTTAACCGATTAGATTTCCATTTGCATTTGGCCGAGCCTCCTTACATGGTCTCCCTCTATCATTGTCATCTTCAATTTCCAAGCTTATTCTTGTTTCTTCATCATAAATTACGATTTACAAATGAACTGGACAATTTTATGCTGCATGGGGTGGCATTCAGCTGATTACTGGATTGCAGTATGTAAATAGCTTACTTGACAGAGAACAAATGAGTGTCTGAGGATAGGTTACTTTATATTTGAAGTGTCCCATACTTCTTTTGAGATGCTACACTGAACCAAACTTTATTTTTGTTTCCCTCCTCTATCACTAACGTCATCTTCATCTTCTTTTTACTTTTGAGCTATATCATCCTCTTCTATTTTCCCCTCATATTTAGCTTTATAGTGATTGTAAGATCTTACATGTCGATTATTTTGTTGCTATGGCAGTTACATGATTGTATTGACTAAATATGACATGAAAACAAGTTAATAGCATTCTAAGTCAATTCAGCTTGGAATAACCTTTATTGTAACCTGGTTTGGATATGCTAAATCTGGTCAACTTAATGGATTTGTTTGTCTTATAGCCAGAAACTGCTACTATTATTCTACTGATGCACAAAATTAATTTCCATTTAGGTGAAGTACCACTATCAAAGAATATGGAAGTCACCATATCTCTGGTTCTCATTGACCTCATTGTGTGCAAAGAGTGAATCCGGGGAACACCTGCAGTTGACCTGTAACTCCAGATCAAACTTTGTCGAGCTTTCCAGCTCTGGTAACAGCGGGTCAGCACTTTGGCGGTCAGTCCCTTGCAAGTCTACAAGCTTAGAAGATGATAGCGAGCTGGAGTCATACAACAACGTAGAAAAAAACCTATTTTACCTAATAAATAGGAAAACTAAGTGTTCTATAGCTTTTGTTGAAGGAGTTCTAGAAGTTGTAAGCAGGCCTGGAAATCCATTCAAGTGGAAAGTTTTTCAAGATTTTACGCTGGTTCGTGATCCATTATTGCTGGATACAGTGGAGGACTCTAAGACTGGTGTACAAGATACATTACACGCAGATAAAGCAAAACCCACAGGATCTACTTGGGATTTACCCCTGATTGATGTCAAGATTGACAAAATTTCTCTGACATTATATCATGAACTTCCCAATACCACAGAAAGGTTCCCACTTCTCCAGATGTCTATGATTGTTCCAGAATTTATCATACAGATAGTGCATGCTAAAACCAGAGTGATGGCAAGATTTGTAGTCGAGCTATACACGTTTGATGCCCAGAGAAACTTATGGTGGGTGTTCGTGGGAGTATTTATACATCTTTCATTTCATCAACTCTGATCTCTATGTTAGTCTTTCAACTTTCAATTACGTGTTTAAAACTTTTTCCTTAATTAACATTCAAATACAGGAGCACATTTCTACATCCAGTTGAAGTAAGCATTTTCTGGCGATCTAGGTTTCAAAGCGATGATGCAGGAACAGTTTTGCATGGAGTGCCTGTTCATTTCTATGCTAGAGTTAAAGAGGTAGGATACATCAATAACAGCTTCTTAGGTAATTTCTTGCTGGGAATGGCAAATTTTGAGGTATCATATTGTGCATTAACAGTTCCGAGTATCAATAATCGAGCTCTCGATGGATATACTTCTGTTTGTGATTGGAAAACTGAATTTGGCTGGTCCTTATGCAATTCAAAGCTCTTTGATTCTGGCAAACTGCTGCAAGGTATGTACTAATTACATCATATTTGGTTCTCGATCCACTTGAAATTGTAGCCATGCAACCATAACAGGAGTTTAATCATTTTAAAACCTATGCGTGTGTATATCTCTCTTTATAAGTACCCACATGTGCATCCTTGATATTCAGTTTTGATGCTTTCTAATTGGCAGGTTGAGAACCAGTCAGACCTATTCCTTCTTTGTCAGTTTACAGATAAGCAGATTGCTACAATCGCCAGAAAACAATCCACAACTGTGTTTTTAAGGTATTCTTACTGATTTATAACATTGGATTCATTAAATTCTTAGCATTTTCATCTGCTCTCTTTCCTACCAATTAATATGGAAATACTCCATAACTATCTATCGGAAGTATTTGGATATTTATATTACACATTTTTTTAAACTGGAAATAAGAGAATATGTACATCACTCGTGTATGAATTATAGTAAGGAAAGAGCCAGATAGATATAGAATCACTATATGCACATTGCACTGGTATGTTCTGATCACAATCACCTTCAAATGCTTAATTCAACTCAATTGTATACTACAACTCACTCACTTATAGCCTTCTAACCTACTTACTTCCCCCCTAACCAACTTAATAGTTGGGCAACAATCATGGCTGCTTCAAAGTGGTTTTACTAATATGCCCCGTTATACCTTCAAGAATACATATATTGTTCACAGGTTTATCAACACCCGTCCGCAAAGCAATTAAATCGCATATATGTTTACATCCACTGAATGCTATTATCGTCACGTTATATTTAGCTGTTTGTGACTATGGTTATTGTGTTTTGCAAGGAACTTGGCTTTAGATCAGCCTCCAAAAGCATCAAATGTCTCGATCCGACTTGCAGACCGAGGAGATTTTATGACCGTTCCCATTAAGTTCTCTCTCTTAAAAGCTGGTACATTTGCGTGGAGAACACATATAACTTCTAAAAATGGTATGGTCTGCCTCTTTCTGCTTAATGCACTATCATGTTGATGAGTCACTTTATAAATGATTGTTTTTCTCAGTGTACCAGCCAACTGTAGTAATGGGCTCCAAGTCCCAGTCATACCCACACAGAATAATGGTCAAGTAACAACCACCCAACTTGAAGTTGTTTGATTAAACTATTTAAAACATAAAAAGAACTTACCTTGACTTAATGTTTAACACCATTAACCTATCTAACTGCAAAGCATGTTTGAAAAAGATGGAAAGGTGGGTGAAGTTCTTTTAGAGAACAAAGATTAACTTTTGGAAATATGGAAAATTGGCTAGAAGTAACTTGATGAATATCCTCCAAGTTATATGAGACTAGCTAATTTAAGAGAGTCAGGTGGCTGTAACCTCAAATGATTGCTGCCAATAGCAATCGAGTTTTAACTTTTGTCTCTAATGTATTTTTACAGATTCAAAAACATTCCCTGGGCCATTTATTATTGTAGAAGTTTCACGGAAACCTGAGGTACCTCCTCATACTATTGTCACTACTAATGTTGGTTTCAGGAGAAGTTCCTTGAACATCACATGTCTCTTCCATGTTTCTAATTTTCTTGTAGGATGGCTTGTCTGTTGTTGTCTCTCCCTTGCTCAGAATCCACAATAGAACTGATTTTCCTATCGAGCTCCGATTTCAACGGCATGTGCAAGAGGAAAACGAACACGCTCTAGTGCTTAAGGCAGGGGATACAATTGATGATTCTACGGCAGCTTTTGATGCCTTAAAAACCTCTGGTGGATCGAAGGATGCATTAATATCAAAAAGTGTTGGTATGTTGTGAGCTTGTGTTTTTTTAAGGTCAAGAGAGTAATTCTCATTTAGGTTTCATCCTGGTGGTTCAACTCTGGCTTTGACTGCCCACGTCATAGTTATCCAGGCTTAAGTATGATAGATGCCCTGTTGCAAATAGAAAATGTAATAACATGTTATAGTAGTGCATACGGCATAGTTTTCATGCATGCACAAATGCGTCCACTTATCTTAACATTATTTGATGAGACCCAATTACACTAGTACCTCCTATGTGCAGCATCTTCTTGTTTTGTACATCGAAAAAGCTCCTCACGTTCTCGTAAATAGTTAGCGTTCTCATATGAACCCGCTTCTCTCTCTCTCTCTCTCTTATATATATATATATATATATATATAATTTCCCATTCTCTGTAGTCAATAGTAAATATGATATTTTAATGCTACATAAAACATTACGTGAAAAATTCAAGACAATCACATGCAATGAGCGCTTTGAATTGATTTCAAGTCATATGGATGGCAAATTTGGCATGGTACACATTTTGAGATGCATATGTTTGGTATCAATTCTTAAAGGTGTTATGCTGTGTCATTGTCCTGATCACTCATGTCTCCCTGAATTCACCATCTGCATTCTGTGTGTTGATGTGTTCTTAGAAATATCAAACTCATGCTGTAATCATTTGACAGGTAATTTCATATTCTCATTCAGACCTAAAGTTTCTGATGAGACTCAAAATTTTAAGAACGTGGCTTCAATGGGATGGTCTGATGAACTTAAAGGTGGAAAGGCTGCTCATCTTTCTGGATTATTTGATAAAATAAGTTACCATGTACGAAGCGCTTTTCCAATTGAATCAGCAAAATCATCCTTCAGCACAACTCGTACTTCTTCAAAATCAAAAGAGGGGGAAGTTGATGATTTGCACTTCTTAATTCAGAGCACCAGAAGAGACGTACCTATTTTACAATCTGATGGCTCTGAAGCTAGTGCAGTTGCACTACTAGAGCAAAACGAAATCTATATTCTTCCAACTGTTCAGATATCTAACCTAGTGCAGTCGGAAATACATGTGCTTTTGACTGATAAAGGTAACAGAGCAAACAAACTTAATAGGAAATGTCCATTAACATTTCTCATCGAGTTGACTGTTTGGTCCCAACCTTGATCTTGTTGCAGATCGCTATTTACCCCAAGACGGTGAGAACATGAGCAAGCAGGCAACGATTCCTTGCAGATCAACTGTTAACTTGTATGCCAACCCTGAGGCAATGTTCTTTAGTGTTACCTTGACCGCCCTTAGATTAAGCTGCAAACCTGTAAATTGTGGTGATTGGGCTAAAAAGTTACTGAAGCAGAAAAAAGACAATCGGAACTTGGACATGGAGTTAAACTTCCGTGATGGAGTATTTTTTTGTTCTTTAAGGTTGTCTTGTGGGCATAGGGGAATATTGGAGGTATATATCTTTATTTCTATATTCTTAATATAATCAGTCAATTGAAAGCTGATTCATGTATATTTCTGCAGGCTGCTATATTTACGCCATACACCCTGAAGAATAACACCGATTTTGATTTATTTTGTCTTGCACCGAACCAAAACCCGCTATCTAGGTAGCATTCCACTGTGGAATTCTTTATTTCTTTTCACCCTTCAGCACGTTGTTCTATTTAACACGACTCTCTTTATTCAGAAATGAAGCTGAGGAACTTCGTTCTCAAGGGTATTCACATCTAGGAGTCTTGCTGCCTCCTAAGTCAACTATATCCTGGTTCTTTAGGTAGCAGTTTGTCATCGACTATCACTCATTACTCTCATTGGTTAACGTTGAGAATAAACCATTTTCTCCCTCTTATATATGCAAATGTGTGCCTGTGAAAACCCCCCTTTTTTTATTTCCTGTCCATAGAACAAGCAAGGTGTCTCTGAAACTATTGGATGACAAAGCGACAGGGGCGCAAATAGACTTGGATGCAGTATCAGGCCTTACAGAGATAAACCTAGAAGTGGAAGAAGGAGAAGGACTAAAATATATTACAAAGTTGGGAGTTTCATTGCAATCATCTATTGGGAAAGTAGTTCCGTCGCAAGTAGTAACTTTGAGTCCAAGATACGTGCTAGTGAATGAATCGGATGAAGTGATCACTGTTCGTCAATGTAACTTAGAGGTTAGCTCTCATGCCACTTTTATTATGTTCTTTTTTCTTTCCTGGTATGCTAATATTTTATTTTTGTGGCTACACTATGAGAAGGACGAGATGCAGGGTTTGATTACTGTCAGCAGTAAACAGAGAAAAGCGTTACGACTTTGCAACAGAGTGAGCCAAAAGAGGGAAACTAGCCTTTTTGAGAACTTCATTAGAAAGCATAAAAATGCTCAAGATGATTCATTGCTGTTCATTCAGTTTCGACTAAATAAGGCTGGATTGGATTGGTCAGGGCCAGTATGTGTTGCTTCAATGGGTAGATTTTTTCTTAAATTTCGAAGATCTACAAAATTAACTCTAGAAGACATAGACCAAGAAACAGCACCTGAAGAAAATATGCAGGAATTTGCCGTTGTTATCGTCTCGGAAGAGGATTCGTCTCTTGTTTTACGCTTCCACAAACCTCCTAACATGAATTTGCCTTACAGGATTGAGAATTGCTTGTCTGATGCGTCTATAACTTACTATCAAAAGGTGGGAAACAATCTTTTCATATCATCAGATCTGATAAATACAAAACTGCACATGCACATGCCTTGTTACAACTTACAACTAACAATTAAGCTTTTCTATAAACTAGTCCTGCTATACTGATTAGATGTATTGGTAAAGAACAGACATGCATGTTATCTATTTATTTCTTCTCTTTTTTACGGTCGGAGCTCTTTACATGAGGGACTGATTTTCAGCCATGACTGTAAACTTCTCAGGGTTCAGCGGAACTAGAGACTTTGGGATCTGCAAAGAAGGTTAATTATGTCTGGGATGATTTATCTCTTACTCATAAGTTGGTCGTCCAAATAAGTGGTAGTTATTTCTTTCTCACCCTAGACCCTGATTTACTTAAATTTGATGTTGTTTCTGATTTTTTCTATTTAGTGCATATCTCTTAGCTAGATTTTTCTGGTACTTGTCGTAAATTTGATAACAACATTGAGTTGATATGTACCAGAAATTTTTTCATGTTTCATATTGATGAACTCATAGTTCATTAGATCCATGTTTTCTTGAATTTCAGCTATCTTTTTTTTCTTACGTTTCTTGTAGGTTTGCATATGCTACGAGAAGTAAACTTGGACAAGGTGCGACCATGGAAACCCTTCTATAAATTTGGGCAACATAGAATGTTGGGGTTTAATTTCCCTCTAGATAAGAAGGCAGGCAGCAAGGTCAATTTGAGAAGTTCTAGTCACTTAAATGAGATGGAGATGGTAAACTTGGGTTATGAAGTTTATGCGGATGGTCTCACAAGAGTACTTAGAATTTGTGAACGTAATGATAGCCGCAAGCTGGATAAATATATTTATCCTGGTGCAAAGATTGCCCTAAGGGTCTCCAGATTTTCTATTCACTTCTCTGAACGCGCCAAGCAGGTTAGTCTCATAGTTTGATTGCCCATATTGCATTAAGTTAAAGTTTCAATACAAATGCCAAAAACACGTTTTTGCACGTACCTCATCTTCTGAGGGGACTATTACTTACGGATGCTTGCTTGTTCATTATAGCAATGGCTTACTCAGTGACACTCATTATTGACACTTCTTTGTGGTATGCTATATGGTTTTCACTTTCATGTTTGAACTGCTCATAGATAATTCTCAAGTGAGGTTGTCAGACACTGAAGTGTAAATGTTTGTCTTCTTGGATATTGATTCATTGATGTGAACTCCACGTTTGAGTTGTAAATCTCAACTTGTTGTATAAAGGCTTAGGGGCCATTTACCAAATGCTTACCGGCAAAGAGATTACCTTTACTTACCTTATCATATAAGATTCTCGGCCATCAAAATTGATTGTTGGTAAGCGTCTTCAACTCGGTAAGCACTTACCAGGTAAGAGTCGTTTCCATCACTTACCTAGTAAGACTCTCGGTCCTTGTTATGGCTCTTACTGGATAAGATTCTCGGTGTTTTCATGCTCAATTGCCAAGACCTGTAAGGTAAATGACACCGGTAAGCGCTTATCCGGGTAAATGTTTAGTAAACGTCCCCTTAGTTAAGCTGTTGATTCTGAAACTGAACAAGTACTCCCTTTGTCTATATAAAGTGTGCCATGCAAATGTAAAGGGTTTGTTCTACCCATACGTACCTTGGGACTTCCAAAACAAAGTTAAATGCATGGAGTCTTTAGTTTGTGATGCTTTCCTTATAGGAGGAAATCATCAGTTATCACGATAGTATTCAAAATCGTAATATTTCTTTTTTCTTCAAAATTTTGGATAAATGGCTTCATTATGGGTTGCCTAAGATGGAATAACTTAAGAGAGAATTGATCTAATGTCACGGGTGAAAATGTCTAAAAGATATTGTTGTTCTAGAGTTATGTTCTATAGAAAACCTTAATTGTTTTCTCATTTATTTCACAGTGGTTTGCATGTATACTAAATTACTGGGAGAGAAATATAGCAACAATTGATTCACTCTCTTGGAATAAGAAACAAAACCAAAATAGGAGATCACTAAGGATCTCCTAATATTCTAGCTAATCAAGTAAATAACAGTAATTTCCCATTTTCCCTAACATTGTAGACACTAATTTTTACATGTTGATATAGCAAGAGCAATGCTTGCAGCATATTTAAATTGCAGTGGAAGTGTTTATCCAGTTATTATTGTAGTTTTGCCTTGAAGTTGATAGATAGCTCAGCTATTATATTGTTGGAAAGTAAATCCACACGATTTTCTAGGAAATGGTGTCTTCCGATAGTAGCCAGAACCATATAAAATTGAACTGAGAATCAGAATGCTGTTGATATAGCAAGAACAATACTTGCAGGATGAAAAAAGAGAGGTGGCTTTACCTCAATGATAAATTTTCTCTCTAGATTCTAAATGTCTTAGTGCATCCTGCAGAAAGAGACGTTATATTTATATGATGTTGATATGTTGTCTCTAAAGGAAAGAGCAGTGTAAGCATGTTTGATGTTGAAATTTCACGACCAAATACTAATCACAGAATTAAACATTATATCAAGTTGATATGATGTCTCTATAGGAAAAATATAGTGAAAACATGTTTTGATGTTGAAACTTCACAACCCTGGTACTAGGGGTTCCATCTTTGCCGTTTACAAGCATAACTTAAATTACATATAATCCAGTTGCATCAGAGTCTCTGTGTGTAGTTTATGCTTGGACCTCATAATGCTGCATTCCGTAATTCATCTTTTCAAATTAATAGCTTCTGTTGGACAATGTGGCTAAACTATATGCTCTTTTGATGGACCTTGTCTTCACATATAATATCAGTCACTGAAGGAAGAACAGTCGGATGGGTCACTTGTCTACACACCAATCATTGTTGTGCGGCTGAATAACATCAGCCTGGATTCCGTGCTTACTGATCTACAAAAAGTGAATCAGATTAGGGTTCAGGTGACCTGTTCTTTCCTATTCTTAATGTCTTGCTCTTATATATCTATGGCTAAATTACATATTTTTTTCCCTGTGGTTTACATTTTATTACACTGTTGGTCCCTATTTTGAAATAATTATGGAAAAGGTCCTTGTGGTTTACATTATATTGCACTGTTGGTCACTATATTGCACTATTGGGCCCTTACCCTATTGACAAAATAGGGACCAACAGTGCAATATAGTGAAAACCACAGGGACCTTTTCCATAACTATTTCAAAATAGGGACCAACAGTGCAATGAAGTGTAAACCATAGGGACCAAATATGTAATTTACGCTATATCTATCCTTGATGTGCTTGCCTTAAAGAAACAACTATGAGATCCTGATGATTGTCACTGATTATTTAAGTGCAGTCAGTGAGTGTGGATCAAAAGTGGGTAGGAGCTCCTTTTGCAGCAATGCTTCGCAGGCATCAAACTGGATTCTCTGACACATCTGATAGCATGCTTCGTGTAGTACTCATTCTGCTTCCATCCAGTTCCAATATCAGACAAGTAAAATATTCGTCCATCGTTCTTCAGGTAAAACAGAATCCTACGTTCCTTCAGGGTGCGTTTGGTATCCAGATAGCACATATAGAACAAGACAGAACATTTGTTCAGCATTTGGTAAGACAGAACTAGACAAGAGAAAACAAATAAAATAACCAACTTACCTAGAGTTTATATATTTTAATAAATTACATAAATTAATCAAAATATAGAAATTGTATAAGAATAGTATTTTTAGGACAGTAAAGTGAAAGTTCAAAAAACATAAAGTACAATAAATAAAATTTTAAGATTTTAAAAATGAATATAATGTAAAAAGAAAGACGTCTTTGATGTTTATTTTCAGCTTATATTGGTAAAACATAAGTTTGCTCTATCTTGTTCCATGGGGTGGGGGTGGGGGTGGAACAAGTCTGTTCTACTTTGTTCTTGTCTGTTCCACATAAAAGTCTACCTAGACATGGAACAGTGGTCCCTGTTCTATTCTGTTTTGTCCAGTGTTTAAAATGCACCCTCAATACACATGTGAGTTCATGACTGATGCAGATATTGAAATCATTAGAAGCATTTTCTTGAACATCATGAGTTCATGACTGGATCATCTTTTTCCCGTCATAATTCATGTCTTTTATGTATCTGTAGCCACTTGACTTGAACCTGGATGAGGAAACCCTGATGAAAATTGTCCCGTTCTCTAGAACATCACTCAGTGACCCAAATGCTCCAAGTCAGCAATATTACTTCGATCATTTTGAGATCCATCCAGTAAAGGTTTTATGCTTCCCTCTTTTTGCCTAATGTACATTGGATTTTATTAAATAAAGTAATTAACATCATCACGTTCATACCTTGAAGATCATAGCAAGCTTTCTCCCAGGAGATTCATATTCCAGCTATAATTCGACACAGGAGACCATGAGGTCTTTGCTGCACAGTGTGATAAAGGTCTGTCATGAGAATCTCAAACTTCTTTGTGCTCTTATTTTATTATATTTAGACTTGCTAATTGTTTATCATTTATTTGTGAGTGATTGAGATACGATGACCTTCCCTAATTTTATTGTCAGTTCTTCATTTGTGCTGGTATTAGTGCCCTACATCTGTGTAATCCCGTGTGAACATGTAGTCCATGGTCGATGACCATTAGAGAAGTTGGATAGTAGAGTCAGTCAAAATGGCAGTGGCGGATAGAATTTTTCAAGAGTACACTGTTATAAGAAACAGCATTGGTATTCAAAATCATCGTGATCTGTTGGTATTTCTTGCTTTTCGTAATGAGCCCTGTGTTCGAGTATTTATCCAACTTTTTCAGAACATAATAACCTGAAATTAGAGATAAAAACTTGGAAATATACAATAGGTTTCGAACTGTGCCTGGACGGAAAATACGGAAACAATCGCGAAGAAACTTTTCTTTTTATTCTAGTTTCAAGAAATATATGGTTGCACCCAACAAAATGACATGGTGGCACCTTTCACGTCCCTAATTTTACACTAGGACCAAGGAACAAAGTGGTGGCCTGTGCCACTGTATGCTTGCTTATTGTAGGTCCGCCAATGGAGAATGGCAATGGGAAGAAGTTAAGATAGATATTGGAGAGTATGGTATACCAAATGAGTTGGACTTAGATAGGAGCGCATAAAAAGGTTTCGTTAATGTCCCAGAAGCCTGGGGGTTTCATCTCTCCAAGTCTTTTATCGGGTTTTGCAGCTTTTGGTTCATTTTTATCCTACCCAACTAGGTTCGGATAAAAGGCTTGTTTTGTTTGCTATTGTAACAGTGGTTTCTTCTTATCTCTCTTTTGTTTATTAGGTTCCTGAAATTAAAAACAAGACTGTAGAGCTGAATGGTGTCCTGGTTACTCATGCTTTGATTACTATACGTGAACTTTCTATCAAATGTGCACAACATTATTCATGGTAAGCCTATCATCTAAACGTAGATTTTTTTTACTTGTTATGATGTTATCTCAGCATTTTCACTTCACATCTATAGGTATGCCATGCGTGCAATCTATATAGCAAAAGGAAGCCCATTGCTTCCCCCAGCGTTTGCTTCGATTTTTGATGACCTCGCTTCTTCCTCCCTCGATGTCTTTTTCGATCCTTCAAGTGGCTTGGTCAAGCTTCCTGGTCTCACCATAGGTCTCTCTCCCTCTTTTAACTTCTTTTAACTATATAATATTTATATACGATACATATTCACGCACACTTCTCACTTTGACGAGGTTTGTACCCTTGACCTCTAGGAAGGCTAGGATTTAATGGTAAACCGGATATCCGTTTTATTTTCTTTTTACATAAGATGGCTGGTGTAGAGGTGGTTATTATAGCTTCTACTTCTACTTATATTTTATATATTTCCTTTCTATACAAATAAAACCAAAGACATATTATACTTCTGTTATGTTAGATGTTTTTCTGTTATATTATGTTTTTACTTGATATAGTAGATACTGGTTTTTGGTAGATTATGTTTTTTTACTAATGCATGTCAATTGTTGAATATAGATTGTATGATACATTTATATATTAGACACAATAGGCATTGAATCTGAGAAGTGTCCGACGAAAAATATGAATTTTTATTTGTTTAACCAATTACCGAACCGAATAATCCAAAACCGATTAAATCAAACCTTATTGATTAAGTCTAAAAAAAGAGTTAAAAACCAATTCACCTGAACTGAATAAACCAAAAACCGTTTAACAGAATTACACCCCTAATTATAGGTTCAGACTCCAGCTTTTGAGGTCTCTCAACCTTAAATAGCTATCTGTCTATTAGATTTAACTTCCAAAATATCTTATTTAATATGCTTAGAACTCCATGTTCTTTCCTGAGCATGTAGTTTATTGGTGTGCCTTTTACCTATCCAACACTTGGAAACAATTTGATAACTGATACAAAGTAACAAATTCCTCTCTTTAGTATATTTTATTAACAACCATTTGCATAACCTTGGTTGTTTTTGCTCAAATTTCCACTCAATGCTTGCAGGTACGTTCAAGCTCCTCAGTAAATGCATTGATGGTAAAGGCTTCACCGGGACCAAACGCTATTTAGGTGATCTAGGAAAAACCGTAAGTGCTCTTTCTGGTTCATTTTCACATTAGATTTTTGTTAAGTGCCAGTAACTCTGTAGCCTGTTGATGTTGCAGCTGAAAACAGCTGGATCAAATATCCTTTTTGCTGCTGTTACTGAGATATCAGATTCAGTGTTGAGGGGAGCAGAAACCAGTGGGGTCAATGGATTGGTGAATTTTTTTTTCTTTCGAAATTTAAAATTATGTGCTGAAAACTAAAACCTTCAGGGTTTTCATGGTTATGTTTTTTTTTCTTTCAGTTTAGTGGTTTTCAACAAGGAGTACTCAAATTGGCAATGGAGCCAGCTGTACTAGGGAGCGCTTTTACGGAAGGTGGCCCAGATAGAAAAATTAAGCTTGATCGTAATCCGGGAATTGATGAGGTAATATATATGTATTTCGAGATACATGTGCTGGTATGCAGACCCTTTTCTACGTTGATATGGTTGTTAGCTTTCCAAATTGCTACTTTTTTTTTGTACGGCAATAAACTCACACACGCACCCGCGGTATCTGGGCATCCAATTGGGCAGCACCGACTAATCCGCGGCGACCTGGCCCAGTCCACATAGACTGGACCCGCCCAGGCACGACTAAGCCCGACCTATGGCCGAACCCACATGCCCATAGACTGGCATGCCCGTTACCTGGACGCAAACCGACCCGAAGGCCGGCCCAAAGTCTGGGTATTGCCGAAATGCTACTCCCATGGTTTGAACCTGAGATCAATGGATACCATCCACTAGCCCCAAGCCTTTTGCCACTTGAGCTACACCTCTTTGATAAATTGCTACTTTTTTTGTCCAAGATAATGTCTGCAATGGAAAAACCACTTAGTTCTTGAAGTGTGTAATTATTACACTTTTAATTAACTAGATGACAGTTTTACCCTTAATAATAAAGGGAGTAACAAATTTATCTATCTCATAATTAAGGATAGGATTGAAAAGCAGGCAATTGCATTTGAAAGAGGCCACTTATATCCGGCAAGTGCTTACCCGTTAACCAGACCCGTAATTTCCACATGCTTGTTCAACTGTGTTTGTTTCGAGTGCTATGATTGTACATGTTCTTTTGTAGCCAAATCATGTCATCTGAAAATAATTTTTGTAATTCCAGTTATACATCGAAGGATATTTGCAAGCTATGTTGGATACAATGTATAAACACGAGTATCTCAGAGTGAGAGTGATCGATGACCAGGTATCCTTGTATACCATAACCAACTGTTATCCTGCTATTTAATTATCTTATATGAATCTGTGGTCACATATCTTCAGTGTAACTTCTTTCAGTTCATCGAAAAACGATCTGATCCTTGATAACCAAATCCAAACCTGTGTTTATCTCAAGTCAACAACTATTTGCACGCTATTGAAATAGTTTTAATTCGGTAGTCACTCGATTCCAATTAAAGAGTCTTCTTGTTTTCAACATGTGTAGGTTGTCTTAAAGAATCTGCCACCAAACAGTGTTCTTATCGATGAAATTATAGACCACGTGAAGAGCTTCCTCGTGAGCAAGGGGTTGTTGAAAGGAGAGACATCATCCTCTCACCGTTTACGTCATCTGCGAGGAGGAAATGTAAGTCTTTTCAACTCCCTTTTTCTATTAGTTTTAGATACGTCATGTTGTCTCCCACCAATTGCTATTAAGAGTCCGGATTATATGTGAGAAATTCACTTTTGTGAGAAGGTGAGAACAAGTGAAGATGCATCTAACTTTCATACCACCTTCAACCGTGTATTCGTTATATTGAGTGAATGATGTGACATTCACACAATATAAAGGTATCTTCACAGTTCTCACGATAAATTGTCACATTTTATAATAGCATCTCCAACAGGTTCTATATAAGTTTCTCTAAAATAGAGAACCAAAAGTTAAAATCTCTAAATAAAATTACATTCAACTCCAAAAATTCTTTAATTTAAAGAATATAACATAAATCATTTTGATATATTATTCTCCAACTTATCACCCGAATACACTTTAAAAAAACAATATAAAATTATATAAATTTAATCTCATTTGTGGTATTGAATATAAAATAATCATTTCTCTCTCCTATTGTCAAATTTTATAGAATTCTCTGAACTTTTAAGTTTTCTTTGTTATAGAGAGCAAGATATCGAAGTTATTGGAGAAGTCTAGAGAACAAAAACTCGTTTTTTTTAATTTTAATTTATAGAGGCTGTTGGAGATGCTCTAAGGATAAATTTATTTTTCTCACATTCTTACGGAAAGAGGTTCTCACTGAGACCCACCCATGCAATTAAGAAGTTCATTCTCAAAAAAGATTTATTTGATCAATGTAAATCATTTTGCGAAAAGGTAGGATCGTTTATGAAGTCTTGGTATGTAGATCTATCGCTATCTCCAACCGTACCATTTCTTCTCGATATTGTTGGAACCTGCCTTTCTTCTTAAGGGCTTTTTTGGAAAGTAATCTAATGGCCTTTCACATATTCTTACATGGTATCAAAGCTTAGGTCTACCACTCTATATAACAACACGTCCCATATGGATAGAAAATGAGATTTGTGAACTCCTTATAATGGCCGGCTTGTTGCTTTGGGCTTTGGGATGTTTCACTCTATGCGCCAACTTCGCAACCCAAATTTATAAGATCTAATCGATGGTTTTTATTTTTCCTTTTGCAGGAATGGAGAATCGGTCCAACGGTTTTGACTTTATGCGAGCACCTCTTTGTAAATTTCGCCATCGGGTGGCTTCGAAAGCATGCGGGTGAGGTGACTTCCAAAATCAAATGGGAGAATAAGTTCAAGGGGGAGGCTGAAATTGAAAAGGCAACGAAACAACCGACGACTAAGATGTCGGTTTTGAAATGGGGTGTTGGACGGTTCGTGTTTGCAGGTATCGTTGCGTATATTGACGGAAGGTTATGTCGTAGTATTCCTAATCATGTTGCGAGGCGCATTGTTAGCGGCTTTGTCTTGAGTTTTCTCGACAAAAACGATGATAGATGAAACATCGTTTTTCGTTCGTAAGTATATAATATCTGTATATGGCACAAAACACGACCTATTTTCAGTGAGGTTTGAACTCTTGACCTTTTTACTTTTTGCATAGTAGCTTTTTATGGAGCTTTTGGATCGCAGAATGGAATTTGATGGAATTGGAATCCATTGAAGGAATTAGAACGGGATTTGACCATGCATGTGGTTGGTAGAAATTCAATTCCTTCATTTGAGCAAATGAACGATGAAATTTCTTTGATTATGGAATTCAAATTATTCCATCAATTTCATTCCGTGAGAGAGATGGGCAAAAAGCCCGGCCCGGCCCGAGCCCGAAAAAAAGCCCGGGCCCGGCCCAATGAAAAGCCCGGCCCGACCAAAGCTCGGCCCGACCAAAGCCCGGCCCGACCAAAGCCGGCCCGGCCCGAAAATAAATCTATTTTTTTATTTGTTTTATATAGTTTAGACTTTAGAACTATAAAATAAATCTAGTTTATATCGTATATTATCATTATTATTGAAATTATAAAATAATTTGGTGTTTTTTAAGTTGGAAAAAACCCGGTCAAACAAAGGCCCGAAAAGCCCGGTCTTTTCAAAGCCCGGTCAAAGCCCGGCCCGGCCCGGTTCGAGCCCGGTCAAAGCCCGGTCAAACAAAAGCCCGAAAAGCCCGGTCTTTTCAAAGCCCGGTCTTTTCAGTCTCACGGTGAGACTGAGCCAAACATCACTAAAGAATTTGGTCAAAGGAATTAGGGCACGTTTAGTTCGCATAATGAAATTTGATGGAATTGAAATCCTTTGAAAGAATTTGACTTTGAAGAAATTGAAATGAAATTGGTTGAATTTGACCATGCATTTTTTGGTAAGAATTCAGTTCCTTTGTTTGAGCCAATGAACGATGCATTTTTTAAATTGTGGAATTCAAAAGAATTCCAGCAAGTTCAATCTGTAAACGGAACATCACTAAACAATTTAATCAAAGGAATTTTGTCATTTCAATTTCATCAAATTTACTTGTATTTTGTAAAACCAAACAGCCTTCTAGACATTACATATGGAAATATAATAATTTAATTCAGTTAATTAGTTTATTTACTATTCAAAATTTACCACGTTTCATTTTATTTTATTACCTTTGGCTACCTTTTTGAAAAGTAATTGGGGAGTGGGATATGTCTCTTTCAAAATTTACCATGTTGATGTAATTTCCTAATTATTATATTTGTAATGTTTTATAAATTAATTATTTTTGTCAGAATATTTATAAAAGATATTTTGGTAATCGTAGTTGGTGTCTCATATGAATTATATAAAGGATGGGTTGGATGTATACTTGTTAGAGCATCTTTTAATATATTTTCTAAAATGATTTAAATTTATATTTGTTTTTTTTTTAATTTTCTGAGGAGATTTTATATTTGATTCCTAGAAAGTGGAGAAGAAAACTTGAAATTTAAATAATTTTTAAAAATTTTGTTCTGAATTTTTTTTCCATCAAGGCTAGATTGTTATTAATTCTACATATGGATTGTTAACAAAATATATTGAAGATTCTTTTCAAAAAATAGTATATTAAGATAGTAGAATTGAAAATATTTTCATAATAATTAAATTTGAAATTACTGAAACAGAAAATTTGTTGCAATTTTTATAGAGGTTTGTTTTGAAAGAGTATTCAAGGCTTTGTTCGACTAATTTCGTCAAGGTTTACCGACAGCTAAAGTGATCACAATCTGAAAATGCCTGGATTCGAACTTGGTGTACAAACTCAAAAGGTTAACAAGCCATTTCCTTTATAAGCCTTAACCAATAGGCCAAGTCTTGTGGTAGATTGTTATTATTTTTAAATATAGAGGTTTTTATTTTTGGTTTTACATTTTTCAATAAAATTATAAAAAATATTTCCAAGACATTTCTACTTGCTAAATTAGCAAATCATTCTCACCGACATTAGTACGAGGACACTATTTTTACATTTTATAATATATAATGTGATGTAATTTAATATAAACAGATGTATATATTTTAATGTTAGTAAACGTACATATACATATAACAAAAACTTTATCACATTTGTATACTTTTTATTATCTATCAACAGTTCTAAAATACAGCAATAAAGATATTCTCCCATACAACTTTAAATATAATATTATATTTCTTCTAAACTTTACTTTAAACCATTTATTTAATATAGAAAATTCATTTCCACCTAATAAAAACCATGATTTGCTATTCATTGATTCTAATCACAACATGCATCTATAATTTCCATTTCCATTTCCCAATTCCAAACTAATTCCTATTTCTAGAAAAATGTTAGGCAAAAAAAACCCCTAAAGTGAATGGGCAGCCACCAAACTGTGTTTTGTTGGCACATTTCCAATTAATTGCTAGTCAATTTCCCAAAACCACCTTAAATTATTTAATTAATAATTGTTATTCTTTTTGTTTCAACATAAACATTAATAATTAAATTTGGAAAACATGGTCTAAATAAAATAGAGCAAAATATAATTTTTGTTGATTTTGAGTAATCGATTTGAAAATACTTTAATAAAAGGATAGAGTGGAAAAATACATCTACTAAGACAAATTAAAATCAAATATAAACATTTATTTTGATACTGAAGAAAAATATGTTATTATAATTTTTTACTTTATAGAAAAGAATCAACGACGTCTATTATTAGGTGACAAAATCAAATTGTTTACGATAAATCCAGATAGGTGAACCACACCGTTGGTCAATAAAGAAAATTTTATAGGATATGGTTAAAGATTATTTTAAATAGTTAATTTACAAGATATCAACATACGTAAGAAGAACAAAGGTTTCTAGAAGCGGAACATGTTTTACTATAGAAATCTAAGAGCGGTGGACCTTAGTATTTGACTTTAATTATCTTCTTAAACGAAGAGAAACATACTCTTATTAGAATGGAGAAAACGAAGGTTTCATATATCTTTCTTAAAATGCAGAAAATATTAAGAGAGAAGGAAACTCTTTAAATTTATAAAGCACCTAAAAATAATTAATACAAGAGGGAAATATTTTTTAGAGTGAATTGCAATTTTGGTCCCTGTGGTTTCACGATACCAGCTAGGGGTGTGCATGGTTCGGTTTGGTTCAGTTTTGAGTTAAAACCGAAACCAAACCGAAAATTTCGGTTTTTAGAAAAACCAAAACAAAAACCAATCGGTTTTTCGGTTTTTGGTTTTCGATTTTAAGGTCGGTTTTTGGTTCGGTTTTCGGTTTTTAATTCGGTTTTGGTTTTTGGTTTTCGGATTTCAATTTTTTGTCTAAAAATCAAAATCCAAGATCATCAATTCCTGTTTATCGCATCTGAATGTTTAAAAAATAGAGTTAGTGTTTTATAGAACTATGACTTCAATTTAATATTGACTAATTTACATTATTAATCGTTATAATCATCATAGAATGACTTCAATTTATTATTTGTTTCATCATTTTTTAATATAAATGTTTTCTATGTGATGTCAAGTCATTCATGGACTCAAGTAATTATGAGAAGGAGAATGCAAAGGGTAAAATTATTAATTCGTCGAAAACTAAAAGAAAATCAGTAGAGCACTGGAGATAAATAAGAACTCATAAACAAGAAAATTATCAAAGAACTGGAGATAAATAATAACTCAACAAAATCTTTCAGTATTTACTAAATAACTATGGTAAAACTAAAAGAAGTATTTATTCGGTTCGGTTCGGTTCGGTTTTTTCGGTTTGGTTTTGAATCATAAAACCGAACCAAACCGAAAAAGTCGGTTTTTGAAATTTTAAAAACCAAAACCAATGGTTTTGGTATTGGTTCGGTTTTTTCGGTTTGGTTTTTTCGGTTCTGGTTCGGTTTCGGTTTTTTCCTGCTCACCCTACAAAATTTTTATTGCAGAAAAATCACTGTGGTATGTATTTTTGTGTGATTTTGGTCCCTCAACACTAACACCGTTAAGTGTGTCTGTTAAGTCCCTCCATGTGCCTTGCACATGAGGGCGTTTTAGTCTTTTTTACGAAAAACAAACTACAAGGACAAACTTATAATTCTCATATTCATCCTCCCCTTTCTTCTTCTTCTTCTTCTTCTTCTTCTTAACCCAGATTCATATCCCCTTGCTTCTTCTTTTTACCACCACCATCATCCCCTTTGAAACCCTACCTGCAAAAACCAAACCCAGATTCATCCCCACCCTTATTCTTCTTCTTTTTACCGTCACCCACACGCCATTGACGCCGACCACCATCGCCATCGTGGTTCGATTTCATCTCACTCAATCAAAACGAAAAACACACAGAAAAATAAAACCCTAGTTAACTTCAAGTCATCTGTTCTAAACTCACCGACAAACCATCAAACCCTCAATTCTCAAAAATCAGCAAAAAAAACCCCTAAAAAATTCGAACTTGCGGTACGTCATGTATGTGAACCAACCAACCAACATTGAAACAAAATTTGGACAATTTCAAAGCAATTTGACAACAATTTCATAAAAAAAATACCCGATGGCGAAGGAGATGAAGGATGGCGTTAGGTGCAGAAACAGAAAGGTAATGGAGACCGGTGGTTGGAAATCAAGGATGGTGATGGAGACCGGTGCTCGAAAATCAAACGGAAAAGAAGAGAGGCGACGGTGTGGGCGGCGTGGCGGTCGCCGGCCGGAGATGTCGATGGTGGTCGGCGTTTGGACGGAGGCGTCGGATTTGGCCGATGATTCTGCCGGAAAAAATGGGGGTGGAAGTGGGTTCCTTGTCAGTTTTTCTTAGAAGAGACGGAGAGAGAAGGGTAATGATAATGGGATTATCGCCGGAGATATCGTCGTCGGAAATGCATCACACCGGAAGGGGGAAGGGCAGAAGGCGGAGCCGCATAAGAGAAACCATTTGGGTTTCATTTCAAGTTTTAATCTTTAAAACATGATTTTTGAATTTACACTTTTGGTCCTTGTTTTAAAAAATAAGTAAATTACAGTTCTGGTCCCTGTAGTTTGTTTTTCGTAAAAAAGACTAAAATGCCCTCATGTGCAAGGCACATGGGAGGGACTTAACAGACACACTTAACGGTGTTAGTGTTGAGGGACCAAAATCACGCAAAAATACATACCACAATGGTTTTTCTGCAATAAAAATTTTGTAGGGACCAAAGGTGCTGGTTTCGTGAAACCACAAGGACCAAAATTGCAATTCACTCTATTTTTCATTACTATATAATTCTTTCGTAACAAACTTTGAAGGCTATGTTTGGCAAACTAGCTGATAAGTTAACTTATGACTGATAAGGTAACTGGTGACTGATAAGGTAGCTGGTGACTGATAAGGTAGCTGATAATAAGTTACGTTTGGCAAAAACTAGCTGATAAGGTAGCTTATGACTGTAAAAGGACAAAAAAAGACATGTTTGAAAATTAGTGGTGTAAGACTTAGCAAGGGTATATTTGGAATAAAAAAATAAAAAGTCTCATAAGTCACCAAAAGGTTGGTGAGAGTAGCTTTTCAAAAAGCTAACTTATAAGTTAACTTATAAGCTAACTTATGGTCATCCAAACATGTACCTGACTTATAAGGTGACTTATAAGCTAGCTTATAAGTCACCTTATTTTTACCAAACAATGCGAAATCAAAACGGGAAGAAAAGTGAATAAATATTTTACTTATTGTATGTCTATTTAATAACGTAAGTTCTGGTGAGACCAAGGCTTTTCCGTGAGACCGATGAGACCAACATATTTTACTTGAAATTTCACATCAAAACATTTGTGAAGGTAAAAAAATAGAACATTCGTCGTTAAAACATACTAAAAAACACTATGGAAAAAAAATATTCCAAAAAGAGGTAAAAAACGAAACCTTGACAGCATTTTTCTTTGTAAAGGTTTGCATTATATATATATATATATATATATAACCTTCACAGAATTTGAGCTGTGAAGGTTTTGTATTTTTACCTTGTTTTGGATATGTTTTTGCATCAAAAGTGATTTTTAGGTCTGCGTATTCGAGTTTTAAGTACATTCACTGTGTTTTTTTGTGAAGTTTCATACATTAAGTATTGATCTCACGCGGTTTCACGGAAACAGCTTGATCTCACATGATCCTAAGTCTATAATCAATATTTCTAATGTTTACAATTGATAAGCCATTTATGTTTGAATATAATTTGTTTTTGTGGTTTCAACTTTGATTTGTTTTAGAGATATTTTATGTTGGAAATGGTTCAGAAGTAATTTTCAACAAAAAGAATGAAAATAATGTTTTTTTTTATTTAAACTAATTTTGTGTTTACAACCACAATTATTAATCCATTCGCAACATTCAACAAATTTTAAAAGTATAATTGTTCAAGTTGGTTTTGTGTAAAATTCTGTAAATTCGTTGAAATATGATTTCAATTACTCTTAATGAAATATAGCAAGTTGCAAACTTTGACCCGATACTATAGTCTATATACAACGATATAGTAAAGTACAAATTATTTATCATAGTAAAGTATGATTAAAAATGCAATATTATAATTATGATTGCAAAGTTAATGAAATATAATAAAGTACAAATTATTTATCGTAAATTATGATTAAAAATGAAGAAAATTATTTTTATAGTCATTTAAAAATCAAGAAACATCTCCTAGCCACCTTCTCTCTCCGATCAGCCATCTAACCATCGGAGTAGCCCCAGAAGAAGTCCCCAGGGCTACTTGTAGTTTTCCGGCCAAAATAAGTTGTTTCCGGCGAAAATCAACCGGAGTCGCCCCACAAAAAGTAGCCCCGGCTACTTCCGGTTTTTACATTTTCGCCCCCTCAACTTACACTTTGGAAGAATGTCATATATGCCCCCTCAATTAAAGTAGCCCCACAAGAAGTAGCCCGGGGCTACTTCTTTCCACACGTGTCCAGCAACCAGCAACAAGAAGAAACCCTAAACTCTCTCTTTCAGGGGGAAAGAAGTAGCCCGACTACTTTAATTGAGGGGGCATGTGTACCATTCTTCCAAAGTGTAAGTTGAGGGGCCGAAAATGTAAAAACCGAAAGTAGCCGGGGCTACTTCTTGTGGGGCGACTCCGGTTGATTTTCGCCGGAAACAACTGATTTTGGCCGGAAAACTACAAGTAGCCCGGGGCGACTTCTTTTGGGGCTACTCCGATAGTTAGATGGTTGATCAGAGAGAGAATGTGGCTAAGAGGTGTTTCTTGATTTTTCAAATGGCTATAAAAGTAATTTGTATATCCACAGGGCTCTTGAGTACATGCATATAATTGAAACAAAGGTACAAGTTGAATTGGGTAGGAAAAAAATCACATGTATTTGGACACTAAAGTACAAACTTGATATTTACGTTATTTAAACACATACATTGTTTAAAAAGAAAATGATCTGGTACATCTCATCCTAATATTCGTTCATTTCTTATTTAATAATTGATAATCAATTATCATGTTTCTCACCAAATTTGATACTTTTCAAAGGAAACTAACCCTCCATTGTCAATACATACATACGCGTATATACGTAATATGTATATAGGCTATAGATATGTGAGAAATTGAATTTAATATGAGATTCGTGAGAACCTAACCCATGAATTGCGTTTTAGATAAAAATTACGCATAAAATCCAAAAAACAACTTAATTTACTGTTATGCACAAATGCATACGGTCTAAATGGAGGGTTGTCAGAGCGTTCTTCGATTTTCCATTTTTTACGAGGTTTATATATATATATATATATAGAGAGAGAGAGAGAGAGAGAGGAAAATTCAAATGTGAACCACTTTTTGGTTGTGAACATGAGAACAGCCGATAGTGCAACACGTGGCGGCTTTGAGTGTGGTCCCCCATTTAATTCAATGCCCTCCCATGAATTGCGTCTAGTCATCTGCCGTGGACTTGACGTGGCGCATACTCATCCGCCACGTGGCGCTCTCGGCTGTTCTCACGTTCACAACCAAAAAGTGTTTCACATTTGAACCCACCCCTATATATATATATATATATATATATATGGTTAGGTTCATTTGTTAACCAGGCAATTTTTATTAACCACATAACCACCATTGATCAATGGTTAAGATTGATTCCCTAATTTAAAAGGAAGTTAACTAATTTTTAAAATATTGGAGGTTGCTCCATATAGTCGGAAAAAAGAGAAAATGAAGAAATCCTATTGGTCCACTTTTAATTAACATGGTTAACAATGGAAACTCAAATTTGATTGTGAACGTGAGAACAACCGAGAGCACACCACGTAATATATCCACTCTGAATAACCATCTATTACTCAGAGCAAATAACACAACATTTAGTGTTATTCAAAATGAATAATATAGTGTGATTTTACTTGTCCTCACATTTGCAATAAAATTTGAATTTGTAGCTAAACTTTCATCTATATATGTGTGTGTGTATATATATATATATATATATATATATATATATATATATAGAGGGAGGTTCATTTGTAAACCTCAAATATCTTGTAAACTTTGTGAACTCATCGTGGCCCTTGATCAAAAAAATCAAAGGAGGATATGAATTCATAGAAAATATGGAAATGTGAAATATATGGTAAGTCAATGATTATGGAAATATAGAAATGTGAAATATGGAAACATTTTTAAAAATCAATGGTGTTGATTGGTTTACATGGTTTACAAGATATTTGAGGTTTACAAATGAATCTCCCTATATATATAAATATATATATAGGGGTGGGTTCAAATGTGAACCACTTTTTGGTTGTGAACGTGAGGACAACCGAGAGCGCGACACGTGGCGGATGACTAGGCGCCACGTCAGATCCACGACGGATGACTAGGCGCAATTCATAGGGAGGGCATTGAATTAAAGGGGGGGGGGACCACACTCAAAGCCGACGTGGCGCCTAGTCATCCGCCACGTGTTGCGCTCTTAGTTGTCCTCACGTTCACAACCAAAAAGTGGTTCACATTTGAACTTTCCTCTCTATATATATATATAATTTGTTTTTTAAGGAAGAAAAAAACATACTAATAAGTAATAACAGATTTGACTTTTGTGTAGAAATTTCATATTAGAAAACAAATTTCCACATTACAAATATCAGAAAAAGGCCCACAATCCCTTTTGCTTAATGCAATTTTTTCTTCCTCGTGTCTTCGTGGTGTTGCTAACAAATCGCCTTTAGGTCAAATCAATATATTAAAAATATGAAAAAGAAACCGGTTTGATTTTGACATATATCAAATGAAATTTATAGAAGATTTATTTAAGGGAATTACTATTTGCATCTAAATGTATGTCAAAATCATGTCATTTTAGCATCGAAAATTTAAAATGCAGGTTTTGATGGTGATGCGTGTGAGAGAGATTTTAGACTTAAGGGTGCGTTTGGTGCACTGGACAGGGTGGGACAGGACAGGACAGGACAGTCCTGTCCTGCGTTTGGCGCGCCCCAACCTTGGACTAAGTAGAACACAGTAGCACAAGACATGGGACAAGTGTGTCCACCCCCTTACCCATGGAACTAAGTGGAACAAGGAACTTAATGACCAAAATACCCCTAAAATAAGAAACCTAATTAAATATCCCTTCTTTTTTATTCAACCGCTTTCTCCCAAACTCCATCTCCTCTTCGATTTCACGACCTCGGATCTACCTCCCTCTCCGGCGATGTCCGGCGACCTGCGGCTGTTACCTCCGGCGACCTCCGCCTCCCTCTACGGCGATGTCCGGCGACCTGCGGCTGCTACCTCCGGCGACGTCCGCCGTCTGGCGTCGTCCGCTTCCCTCTCCGACGATGTCCGGCGACCTGCGGCTGCTACCTCCGGCGACGTCCGGCGGCCTCCGCCTCCCTCACTGGCGATGTCCGGCGACCTGCGGCTGCTACCTCCGGCGACGTCCGGCGGCCTCCGCTTCCTTCACCGGCAATGTCCCGCAACCTGCGGCTACTACCTCCGGCGACGTCCGACGTCCGGCGACCTCCGCCTCCCTCTCCGGCGATGTCCGGCAACCTGCAGCTGCTACCTCCGGCGACGTCCGACGTCCGGCTGCCTCCGCCTCCCTCTCCGGCGATGTCCGGCGACTTGCGACTGCTACTTCCGGCGACAACTTATAGACTTTATCAACAAAACAGTATTATAAGGTTTTAAATTCTTTGTTATTATGCATTAAATTGATTATTTATTAATAAAACAGTACACAGCTCATCAGGGGTAAACTGGTCATTTTAACATGTTCTGCCTTGTCCTGTCCTATGTTGTTCTAGCTTACCAAACGTTGGACACCTGTCCTGTCCTGTTCTGTCCTGTCCTGTCCTGTTCTGTCCTGTCCTGTCCTATCCTGTCCCGTCTGCGTACCAAACGCACCCTAAATGGTGTATTCACTAATCTTTTAGGTGCAATTAACCTTCCTCTATTTAAACCGGTCTTGTCTCTAACCTATTAACCCCATGTTCATTGATGTCTACAATTCCTTGTTGTGAGATTTGTTCAACATCAGTTTGTAAATACAAACTTTTGTTTTTGTATTGCTATGTAGTTTTCTATCATTGTTTTAAGTTGATTGAGAAATTGTTTAGTCAATCCAGTCTTCTGGGCTTACATTTACAAATTGTATCAACCATCTAAGCTGCCAATAATTCAATGGATTTTTTTTTGTGAATTTTTTCCACATAAGTTGTGAATATGACCTTTGATGCTTTCTATAAGTTCTTGTTTATGGAATACTGTGTAATTTGAACCATGATTTTTAATTGACTTGAATTTTGATGTGTTGTATTGGGTTAAAACCGTTAAGACAACTTTTGTCAAATTAGTCACTCCTCATGTTTTCATGTTGAATACATGTTTAGTTGAACCACACATTTTTAACACATTTTCAACATAATAAATATGGCAATTGAAAAAAAAAAAAATATGAATGCAATGTGAATGCATCATAAACTTTTTGTTTATTTGATCTATCATATCTATATTTGTATGATGCAAAAAGAACAAAGATGTGATTATAAATGTTAAAAAACACATGAATGAAACATCAATTGGTTTAGGGTTTAAAAGGCTTTACAGTTGAATATCTCAAATAATTGTCAAACATACACTTCAATTAACATAATTATATGTTTCGAGATTTTCAAATCCCGTGTCAAACCTTGGTCAAAATTGATGCTTAAAACCTCTATAGCCACCACCTATTGCAAATGATTAAATAACATAAAACTATTTGTTTGCATTTCTTTTACACATCATTATCTCGTGGAAAATTTGTCCTATATCTTTTGTATATAAAAAAGAATGTGACCTTTTGTAATAGGTGGATAGAAATATACATATATAGCTTTCGGAGGGTTCATAATTCTCTTGCTAAGCATGAGTCTTTAAATAATACAAACAAATGTTGGGATTCACTTCGACCCATTTGGACACTCCAAAACAGTAACCAATATAGTTTTTATTTAAACAATAATCTAGTTGGTTTTAACTAGGGCTGTAAACGAACCGAACGAACACGAATGGAGATTTGTTCGTGTTCGTTCGTTTAACTTAACCGAACAAACGAACGAACACGAACAGTAAACGAACAAAAAATTTTGTGTTCGTGTTCGTTCGTTTAGGTATTTGGTGTGTTCGTGTTCGTTCATGTTCGTTCGTTTAAGATGCTAATCGAACATAAACGAACGAACGTAAAAGTTAAACGAACATAAACGAACGAACATAAAAGTTAAACGAACAAAAGTAAACGAACATAAACGAATAAGCTTACTTGTCATTTCATTAACTATTAGTAGGTGCATTTTTTTAAAACTTAATATAAAACCAAAAGAATAATCAAATTTAAATTTAAAACTAAATTGAATTCTAAAAATATATAGCTTAGATAAATAAGTATTAAATGTTTTAATACAAACGAACATAAACGAACGTAAATGAACGAATGTTCACGAACGTAAATGAGCAAACGTTCACGAACGTATATGAACGAACGGTGTCTTTGTTCATGTTCGTTCGTTTAACTAAACGAACAAAAAAAACTTGTTCATGTTCGTTCGTTTATTAAATAAACGAACATAAACGAACTTCCCGCCGAACGGTTCACCGAACGTTCGGTTCGTTTACAGCCCTAGTTTTAACTACTGCATAAAATATATCAGAAATCATACACATTCATGCATAAAACACATATCCGAGCCTATCGACCTTTGCAATGATTTCATCGTAGACCCTCCATTCCTAAAAGCCCAGAAAATCTTTCACCTTATACATCTTGTACCCCAGGTCTAGTCTACTATAGTTTATCAAAAATCCAAGACAATTCAACGTATCTTGTAAAAAATTGTAGTATTTCTTTTAAAAACATGGATGTACTTATTTAACAACCCAGTACCAAATACAAAATTGCAAGTGTCATTCACCCCAAAATTGAAAACTGGGGGTAATTTGTACATTTTCTTTAGTGAAGGGTAGCTAAATGAAAATATTTGAGTTAAATATTAAACATAAAAACGGTCATCACGGTGGTGTGAATCGTTAGCGGCCCACTTTGGCCCGGTCAAAATTGGTTTGCTTCTTCCAATTCTACCCTTGGCCCTCATGGTTTATTTTTATTTTTTGTTAAAATTACATATTTTATAGTATAATGTAAAAATTATTTTTTAGATTTATTTTTATTTTAAGACAAATTACGCATTTTTATTTTTATTTTAAAATGAATCTTCAAATTAAAAAGTAGTTAACTATATTTTACTAAAATTTCAATATTAAATAATAACACAATTATTTAAGAGTTTATATGTAAAATTGTTATTCACTAAACTAAAATTGATAGCAATTGTACTTTTCTATGTGTATTGTATCATAAACATTATTCCCTGATGAAATTAGAATTTGGATTTCAAAATATATGTAATACTTTTTTTTATTAAACTTTAACTTCAGTTAACTAAACATTTATGTTAAAAAAGCATACATTAATCCTTGGTGAATTCTATTTATTGCTCATCTTTTATAAAAGGTATACTGAATTAGGTATAACAAATAGATGGCATGAGAATAAATTATTGTTTGGTTGATGAAGTTTTTCTTTTTCATTTTAAATTTAATAATAAGGAATCTAATAATATTTAATACTAATTTTTCATTTTGACCACATGTTCAATTAAAATGATTTATTATCATATCTTTGCTAATTATTTAAACAATCATTAAGAGCTAAAGAACGAAAACAACAACAATTCAATAAATAAAAATTAGCAACTAGTCATAATTTTATTAAAATGTAGGATGTAAATAAGGTGGGTTCCAATAGGAGTCAATTTGAGGGCATGAGGAGTATCCAATACTTAGGCTGGTCTAGTCATAGGCTTCCAACCAGTCAAAGACTGTGGTTGGGCTCTAGGTCTAGCGTAAGCTGGACATGGACAACGGTGTGGGTTGTCTATAGATGACATCCAGTCTACCTGGGTTTGAATCCAAGAGGAGTTAATTTGAGGCATGAGAAGTACCAGTCATTGGGTGGTCTGGGCTACCTCCATCCCAGTCAAAGACTGTGGTTAGGCACTTAAGCTCTAGGTCTAACGTAAACTGGGTAGGAACAGCAGCGAAGTAGTGGACTGCCGATACCGTCATACCACCGGGAAGGCGTGTGTGCCTTCCAAAAAAAATAAATATTAATTTATTTTTATTTTTTTTTAATTTTTATCTATTTTCATCAGAAAGTCTAACAAGAAGGGCAAAATAGTAATTTAGCTCTAAGCTTACCCAACTTTCACATGTCATTTATTCGTTTTCTCCCCGATTTCCATTTCCATTTCCATTTCCATTTCTCACAAAAACAAGAAAAAAAGCTTCCGCCAAAAGACCACCGGAAACCTCTCGCCGGAGTTTCCATTTCTCGCCGGAGTTTCTCTCACCTTTCCAACACCCAATCGGAAGAAGAAACAACACAGTTTTTGCAGGCACCTCTTTAATGGCGTCCCTTTCTTAATTCGTCAATTCAAATCAATTTAAATCTGATTGTATGCGTGAGTTATCTGTCGTTCAAAAAACGCATTCAAAATCATTCGATTTCTTTCGTTTTTTAAGAGCATTAATGGCGGTATTCATGAAGCTCTCAACTACTACACCTCTTTAATGTCCTATAACAAAAGTCAAACCTTTTCTCTCTCTCAATTTCAAACATGATTTTCCATCTCCTCCTCACCTTCTCCGTGATCCTAATAACAATCACACCTTCCGCGGCCGCAAACTGCACGCGAGTTTGCGGCCGCGGAGGGCGCCAGAAATCCGTCCAGTTCCCGTTCGGATTCTCTGCGGATTGCGAGATCCGACTGAACTGCTCGGAAACCGACGGAAAGCTAAAATTCGGAACATACGACATCCAAAACCTAACCAGAGACCACATCCAGATCAACCTACCGTCGAAATGCGACCGCGGTTTCGACGAGCTCCGGTCCTTCGTCGGACCAAACTTCGCGCTCACTTCGCGTAACGGACTCCTCTTAGAAGACTGCCAGTCGGCGTTGAATGACTGCATGGTATCGACGAGTTTAGTCGAGAATCATTTCAATCTGCAGCAGTGCGACGTGTCGATGAACCGGAGCATGAGATGCTTCTCGGAGCAGAACGCGAGTCAGGTGGAGTTCATGAACCTGAGGCCGCTTGAGGGCGCGGGGTGTCGGGTTTTGTTCTCGTCGGTTACGGTGGATTTGAACGGGACGGGGTCGGGGAGCTCGCCGACGTCGTTGGAGTTTCAATCGGTGCAGCTCGGTTGGTGGAAGCGCGGGGAGTGCGGGTGCGACCCGAACGCGGCGTGCCGGAACGTTACGGTTGGCGATACAAAGGTGGGGTATCGGTGCCACTGTAACGAAGGGTACGATGGCGATGGGTTTAGCGAGGGGAACGGTTGTCGTCAAGGTTAGTTTCGGTTTTACTGTTACTCAAATTTGATTGTGAACGTGAGGATAGTGGAGAGCGTGTCACGTCTCCGTCTGAATAATACCAGATTATGCGGTCTGAATAATACCAGATTATGCAGACTAAATATATTATAAGGTATTCAAGGTGAGTATTCAGTATTATTCGGTCTGAATACTCTATTATTCAACTTGAATATTGCATAATTCTGTATTATTCAGCTTGAATACTGCATAATTCTGTATTATTCAAACCGAATATGAGCCGAATAGGACACGTGACGCGCTCTCGGTTGTTCTTACCTTCGCCATGAAAAATGAGTTTCCATTTTAAATTTACTCATCATCATTAAACATTAATTAAACAATTTATATATGATCAAAATCAATAGCTTTAGAAATTAACAAATCACGATTTCATAATCATAGCCATGATTCTTGATGGATTTGAGGATTAAAGAAGTAAGAACAACTTTAGATTAGAATTTAAAAGTAAGATAAATCCACACCTCTTAATTTTTTATTTTCATGTATCTAACAGTAAAACTTATTATATTTTCAATGTTTAAATTCTCACCTAATTTTGATATAAATAGATGTTTAATAATGTAACAAGCATCTTTCAGATAGGTGTGGTGTATTATTTTATGAATTAAAATATACCATTTTATATATAGACAAAAGGTCATAATGTATTAAAGTAAGAAATCAACTAATCTCTTGATTAATTAATATAATTATTGTCGACTTTATTCAGGGGTGGGTTGGTCAAATAATTTAAGTTGTCATCTTAGAACAAGTAGGAATTAAAAACCCACAAAAAGTTAATTAACAACAATCCAATTGATCCCATATGAAACTTATCTTTAAGGAACTATTTATAATGAGATATTTGAGACTAAAGAAAAGGGTTTAAAATTGTTATTTACTAGGTTTGTTTCTCCCACGTTGCGGGGAGAGTGGAGGTTATAAAAATGGTTCAAGTGTCGATTCATTATTAACCTAGAAAAGAAAATCCCATAAAAAAATATAAAATTGAAATCGGGTAAATTTAGCTTTTGTTGTGATCAATATCTTTGGTTAAGTATACCGATTAAAATTATGATGATTATTTTTTAATTTCGAAAAGCCTACACCTAAAAAATCCACTTTTTCTATTACAAAACATATATGTATTACATTCTTTGGCTTCTTTCTTAGAGCATATAACATAACATAAAACACATTTTACATAGTATATATGATATATAAAATCATAATTAAAAAATATTCAATATTGGGTTCATTTCAAATGTATCGAAAAGACAATTATAATAGTGTAACTTGTTAAAATTAAATCGTATTTTTTAACATATTTTAGTTAATATGTGTGTTAATATAAAAAAAATATAAAATGAAATATAGAATACTAAAATGTATAAATTAAATAACTACAAAACTATAAGGATATAAAATGTAAATTTTATGAAAGTTTAATATAAAGAAAAAGGAGAAGATAGGTGGATGACACCCTTAGGAAGTTAGGATGGTATTTTTTGTATTCTTTTTATTGTTTATTTTATTTTTATACACTATTTCTTAGGAATAGTAAAAAGAAGTTGTTAAATGTTAGGATTTTAAATTTGAACAAAGTTGTTTGATGGGAGGTATTTATATTTATAGTTTGGTTTGTTTTGAAATAATTTGTCAATTTTTAAACTTTTTTTTTTTTTTGGAAAATATATAACAATCACATTTTTTAAAACTATGATTTGAGGGTCCCCATTTTTGGCTTTTTAATTGAGGAATTAATGGTCATTGACTTTGACTCTATATTTGTAGCCCAATTTGGTGGACTAAGAGGATGCTTTTAGAATACCCATCTTAAAATCATATGGCTGGCTCCACCCATGTTAGTGGTAGGCTTATACCAATATATAATCTCCAAACCTTGTATTGTATATTATGGTAGCTTCTAATAAGTTAAACTTTGACTATTTTTAATAGGAAAATTTCTTAAAGGAGATTTATAATGGTACATGTTATATAAACTCTTTAATAAGTCTTTATTGGTACAAATCATGTCTAGCTTAGTGGGTCTTTCTAAAGCAGGGGTTGGTTGTGAATAGAATCCTAGTCTACCAGAGTTTGATTGGGGTTGGTTGTGAATAGAATCCTAGTCTACTAGAGTTTGATTCTAAAGAGAGTCAATTTGAGGGCATTAAGGGTACCTAGTCCTTAGGTTGGTATAGTCATAGACTGGGCTACTCTCTAGCCTAGTGAAAGATTGTGGTTGGGCTCTAGGTCCAGTGTAAACTAAGGCGGATTAGTGAGCTGCCCGTAGGTGCCTGATACCATTGAGGAGGTGTGTGTGCCTATGTTCGTGGTAGTCGTTCGTTGGTTCGATGCCGTTGTGCCTTAAAAAAGACTTTAATGGTTGGTTGCAAGTAATTTGGGTGTTTATTTGTTGATTATGTTAATTTGTCATTTTGTATCTAAGATCTTAGCAATGACTGATGATTACAGATTGCTAAAGCTTTTGGTCTAAACTCACAAAACTTCTTGTTCTTTTTCTATCTACCAATCATAATACATATTATAAACTGACAATATAAATATCACTAAAGATTGTATCAAGTAAAATAGTGATATGATAAAAAGAATGACTTTAACATATTTTTGTGCCAAAAAATATAAAGAAAGAAATTACATTTTCCATGACTTGGGGTTGATAGTCTTTTTACTTTATTATTTTTTGGGATCTCATGGGCATTGAGAATGAGAATTTGACCGATAGCATTCAGACAAAAATATTTTGTTGGCATGATAATGATACAAGTTATTTTAGATTATCTTGGATGTATTTTCTAAAACAAAGAAAATGAAAGAATATAAAGATTTTGTTTATTATTTTGCATGAACGGCTGAAAATGAGAGTTTGTGTATCTTTAAAATGGAGAAATTGAGAAGAGAAAAGTCTTCAAATATGACATCTAATAGAAATTTAAAAAAATAATAATTTAAAAAGAGAAATAATTTTTTTATCAGATTGATGGGAAATCTTAATATTAAAATGTGAAGGCTATTGAAGATTGATATAGTTTTTTTTTTTCTTTTGAGATTTTGGCTTTTAATTTTTTATTTTGGAATAAATTTTGTGAAAGCTATTGGAGATGTTTTAATATTTTGTCCAGAATCATTTGTTTTTCATACAAATATTCTCGATGTTGATCTACTTGTTCTTTGTATCAGTCTCGAAATGTGACGCTTCAGGGTACATGTCCGGAAATTGCGGTGGGACGACACGAGTAGGCGTACTCGTTGGAGGTAGATTTTGCATTAAATTCTATCTATTGTTAAGTTGTAATGGATACGGTTCGATTCTTTCACAAATAGCATACACTTAAGGGTTATTTGTTATTTTTTTTTTAAATACTTCGTAAAACCTCTGAGGTATGAAAATTAAGAGGTTTCAGATTTAGACTGTTTGTTTTATTTTTAAGAAAATGTCTGAAAACCTATTACAATTCTTTGATTTTTTTAAGGGGTGCACCATCCACCTTTTACTTATTAGATGTGAAATAAGACTTCAGGCCTCTTACTGAAACCATCATCTAAAGTCTACCGACATTTCATCGGACCCTTTGCATGGTTAATTATATGAACATGTTCGCTTTTCAGGCATCCTTGCCGGAGCTGCTTTGATGTCAACCATGGCACTTGCTTGCTATTGGCTTAGAAGGCGAGCCGTTTTGAGAAACCAACAACAGAGCGCAAAACGCCTAATTACTGAAGCAACGGGTAGCTTCACCGTCCCGTTTTTTCACTACAGAGCAATCGAGCGGGCCACAAATTCCTTCTCCGAGAAACAACGATTGGGTATGGGAGCGTACGGCACGGTTTACGCCGGAAAGCTAAGCAACAACGAGTGGGTAGCGGTTAAGAAGCTACGGAATAGAGACACGGATGTTAACGGTGGAAGCGATCAAGTCATGAACGAGATCAAACTCATATCGGCCGTAAACCACCCGAATCTCATCCGCCTTTTGGGATATTGCATCGAGAAAGGCGAGCAGATCCTCGTCTATGAGTTCATGCCGAACGGAACGCTCTCGCAGCATCTGCAACGAGAACGAGGGAAGGGGCTTCCGTGGACTGTAAGACTGACGATCGCAACGGAAACCGCACAAGCCATCGCTTATCTTCATTCCATGACTCCTCCGATCTATCATCGAGACATCAAGTCTAGCAACATACTTCTCGACTACAACTTCACCTCCAAGGTCGCTGATTTCGGTCTTTCCCGGCTCGGGATGTTGGACGACTCGCACATCTCCACGGCCCCACAAGGAACCCCGGGATACGTCGACCCACAGTATCACCAAAACTTCCATCTTTCCGATAAAAGTGATGTTTACAGCTACGGGGTGGTGCTTGTCGAGATAATCACCGCTTTAAAAGTGGTGGACTTTTCTCGTCACCACACCGAGATCAACTTGGCGGCTCTTGCTATAGACCGTATCGGGAGAGGGTGTGTGGACGAGATAATCGATCCGTTTTTGGAACCGAATCGAGACGCGTGGACGCTTTCGTCGATCCACAAGGTGGCGGAGCTCGCGTTCCGGTGCTTGGCGTTTCACAAGGACATGAGGCCGTCGATGACGGAAGTGGCAGACGATTTGGAACAGATTCGAGCCAATGCGTGGACCACGATCGATGATAACGTGACCATGGAGACGTCATCGGTCGCATCGGTTTCGTCATCGCCGTTCAACGGCAGTGAGAAATCGATAGGCGGGACTATAGTGAAAAAAGTGGCGGCTATCAGCAGCCGGAAGCTCGGTGGTGTTCCTAGTTTGGTACCCGACTGTTTAGCGAAAATGGAAGAGGGGAAAGATGGTTCACCTGTTTGTGTGCAGGAGCCATGGCTAAGTGAGCAGAGTTCATCACCTTCAACTAACAGCATGAGCTTGTTAGGCAATGTTGTTAGGTGAAGAAATACTGAAACAGCTCCATCTTCACCTGTGAATATCCACAATTCATGGATGCATAAAGACATGAAAAGAAATGAATCAATTCTGAAAACAAGAAGGGGTGTGGAATGAATGAATCAGTAAACAAAAGCATATGAGAAAAAATTGTGATTTCATTACAGTTTTTTGTGGTCTTAATGTTTGATACAAGTAATTTTATTTCATTACATTTTTTTTTGTTTTCTGGTAACTGTGGGTGTCTGGGCCAGCTTGCATGTACCTCGACTAACACTGGCTTTTGTTAACCATGGCTTCTTGGGTCGGATACTTGGTGCACTTTTCGGGCTTCGGCACTAGAAAACTGACCAACGAGTCGAGCATGTGGGATGGACGGTTTTCCAGTAGCAAGGGCGTCGACATTTTCCAAGAAGTATTTTCTGGGAAGCTTGCCGACAACGTTTCCTTCCTCGTTACCGTTTCCATCCAAAAACGCAAAATGCGGAATACCCTCGACGCCAAACTCGTCTAGTTCTTGTTCCCACTTCGTGTTGTCAACGTTAAGCATAACGAAATTTACCCGATCCCTGGATTAAGAGTAGTGGAATAATTAATTATAAGGTGAAGATGGTTTTTTTTGGATCTCTTTTTATGCAAAACTAAAATAAAGTTAATGAGGAAGAGAAAAGAAAAGGGTGTTTACTTGTATTGTTGCTCAACTTGGTAAATATCTGGAGCTAATTCACGACATACCTCGCACCAGTCTGCGTAAAACTCCACAACGGTCGGCCTCCCGTTTGAAAGGGCCTATCGGTAAGGAAAACGATAAACAGATTACAAACAAACACAAATTTTTGGCTTCAAAGTTCAAATCAATAAAAGGTGAACATGAATAGCTTCCTCGGTGTTGCGGCTTGCAAATGAATTTCCAAAATAGAATCCAGGGCCGGACCCACTCTATTGAGAGCGGTGGCACGGGATATATTATTAAACTACAATGATGAAATAAGTTAACCTTGGTAGAGTTGGTTTGCATGGCTTTTCTCACACTGTAGGCGTGGGTTCGAATCTCGTTTGTGTCATTTTATTAATTATAGCTTTTAATTTCAAATTTATTATGTTTTTGGAAAAAGTTTAAATAAAAGACTCGAACAGAGGACCTCACATATGAATAAGCAAAGAACTAACCAACAGACCGATGATAATTTTGTGAAAAAATGTACATATACTTGTTTCTTATAGTCAAATTGTGCCATCGCTTGGAAGAAATTATAGGTCCGCCTCTGATTGAATCATCCCTTCTTTAAGAATATACAGAACCCCATCAGATTGGTCTCAAAAGAGCTCCCTAGGGAGAGAAGGAGGTTCCAACATATATTCATTGAGGAGAAATGGTCAAGTTTATCTGATATGAAACTCTAGCACCCTCCTCAATCAGAGGCTACTAGACAGATGCAAAATGTCCTACGGTGTCGAGAGGGCCTAGACGAGTACAGATTGGCATGAGTCAGTATATTGGTAGACCGTGGCTCTGATTCCATTAGTGTTACCCTTCACTCTTCATATTACTCTCTAAAAGAGCGGAGAGTAACGAGGTTCCAACATATATCAAACATAAATGATCCAAGTCTAACCAAAGTGAGACTCCAACCGCAACGTTCATCCCAAACTTGAGAACAGAATAAGTGGAAAAGAATAAAGCAAATGCTAGGGAGAAAAAAGTAACCTCCTCATAAGGCAATGCTTTAGCCGAAAGATCCTTCAAAGAAACACCAAAATCAAGCCGACCTGATAGGAAAAGACCTACTGCTCCAAGAACAGAAGCCACCGCAACTCGCCGGTTGATGCTTTTGTTTGGGAGTTCAGGAAGTCCACCACTACCACCATCACCACTTGGAGAACTTGTAACTTCGCTGGTCTTATTATCTTCATCAGTACCAGACTCCACAATCAAGTTCTTCTGCATTCAGATACATCAATCAGGCAAATCAATTATGTTGCAAATACATCCAAATCAGTCTCTTCAAACAGCAGAGGCTCGAAAGAGGTAAACCCTAGGCAAAATTGATTCAAATTGCAACGCCTTCACGCCTGATTGTTTGACTACTTAATACCTAATCGGAAGCCATTAAAGCTGCAAATAAGTAGGGTTCATAACCAACACCGTGTACGCTAACTAATTGAAACAACTTGTAACACCTTAGGCATATCCCATATCGGCCGTGACAGGAGTGATGCCAGGTGTTATAAGTAATATTTTGGTCTTCCTAACAACAGGAACAACGCGTTTTGGGGCCTAATGCACTGCAGGTTCTTGAAACGCTGCAGTTAAGCATGTTAGGGTGGGAGTAGTACCAGGATGGGTGACCTCCTGGGAAGTCCTCACCAGGTCGCCAAAAACAAAACCGTGGGCAAAGCGGACAATAGTGTTGTGATGTTACACAACTTCTATACACTAACTTAAAACTAATCCACATCTATTTGACCTAAATCATTAGCTCCTGCCAGTAGCTCAATCTGCTTCTAAAATGTTAACGCAATTCAGAAATCCTTCAATGTTCATCAACACAAATCATTAACGTAGAGCTTAGTTTTCTCTAAACCGCACTTAATTTGTTCATTTAAATGAGAGTAAATCTCTACATTTTTTTTTTCAATAAGAACAAGCAATTCAGCAATTAAATTCATAAATCTGTGAAGGAAAGTAAAGAGATAGAACCTCGGAGTTAGAATCGGTGGAGTTAGTAGATTCGGTTTGGCAGTACAACCTCTGGTATCTGAGCTTTCTACTGCGAGAATGAAGGGAAGGAATTATGAAATTTGGAGATCCTACGGCAGGATGAAGATGAATATGAAGATGAGACGGCCGGAATTTATGGAGACCGACGGGGTTTGAAGCTAGGCGAGCCATCGGAGTTTGTTGTACGGTGGCCGGAAATTCAAAATACGGTTTCTGAAAGCTCCGATTTGGACGGAGAAATGCGGACTTTATAGTTTGTTACGTGCAAATGCAGATAAGGTAGATATTAAGCATTTGACCTTTGACCAATGTATACAAGTTTGGGCTCAACACTTGTACGGCCCAAAATGGTTAAAATCTATTCGATTCGTTTTCTAATAAGGCTCCCATAGATTCGAACCTTGGACAGATGAGATCTTTCATCACATCCTTGAGACCTCAACTAGCCTTTAAGGCGCATTTGTTAGTAGTTCTATACGAGTCATGGAAACGTAAAGTCTTTTCCAGACTTGTACCTTCTAATTAAAAAAAAACACGTTCTCTTCATCTATGAAAAGTCACTTCCAAATAAAAACTTTTACGCTCTATACAGACGTATTGATTGATTCATGAAAACAACTTTATTCATATAAGACATAATGGAAAACCAACCAAACATCCCATGTATCATATATGGATAAAGTTGTTTGTGTAGAAGTGTTGATTAATATGTTTGTATAGATGGAGAATGTTTTTGTTTAGGAGGACTTATTATATCATAAATAAAGGAAAAGTGTTTCTTAATTGAGAGGGATAGGTTGGAAGAAAAACATGTTTCTATATAAAATTTTCTTTATAAGCACATTGATTAAGCCACTAACAAACAATCATGTATAGTTGACTAAATAAGTTGTGAATCTTATCAAACTCATTAACATGCTAACAAAGAGATGATATGGATATGGATAATAGGATAAGATGTTTGGGTTGTGTGTGAAGCCGACGATAAAGAGAGGGTTGTGTGTGTGGGGAGTTTGTGGTGTGTGTGAGAGGGTTGGGAGGGTTCCAAAGGGTTAACGAGAGGGTTGAAGAAAAACTAATGTGGCAGCTGATGTGACAGCGGGGTTGAGAAAGTTGGCTACCGATAGCATTATATAAATACTCCCCCTAGTCAGTAAAGTATATATTTGAAGAGGGAAGTGAAATTCTCAAACATAGGTGAGAGTGAGAACACCGGGAACTAAGAAAGTATTAAAAAAAGGGAAAGTATTAACGCTTCTTTGACAAACGCATTAAATAAATAATAACAATAACTATATAGGAAGGATCTATCGAACATGTTAACTATTTAATAAAAATACAAAAACAAGTCGAATCAAATACGTTAACGGTAAAAAATGTGTGTTGGTGACTTTTGCCACTTGTTTAGGACGCAGACCAAGTCACGTGAATTATATCTAATTTTATAGACGATATTAGGCTATCCTTAACGGACAGCGGCACCAAGTCGGTACCGAGGGTAACACCGCCGTGGATGGGCGGTAGAAGGCCGGCAGGAAGGGCACCGGCACCACCTTACCGGTCTCTCTCCTCTACCCACCCCACCCCACCTCTCTCTCTCTCTCTCTCTCTCTCTCCTCTCTCTCTCTCTCTCTCTCTCTTCTTTCTCTCTCTTCTTTTCTTTTTCTTTTATTTTTTTAATGAATTAATTAAATTTGTATGGATTTGGTATGGTTAAGGATGGTATGATATGGTGGTAAAGATGATGTGACGCTGAGTTGGCAGCAGATATGGGTGGTACGAGGAGTACGGTTAAGGATGACCCTTAGTGTAAATCATATGTGGTTGAACTTTTTCTTATTCTTTTAATTATGTACCATTTAGGTCTGAATCTGACTCAACTTATGTTGCATTAGATATAAAGCTCTTTCTATTTATGAGTACATAAGAACTAAAACGGTAATTATGAGTACATAAGAACTAAAAAGGTAATTATTTACTTATGTTGCTTTAGATCTAAAGTTCCTTCTATTTATGATTAAATAAAAGGGTCATTTTAAAATAAGAAATATTCACAAAATTTTTACTTCTTGAAACTATTTAATGATGCATGGATCTTACCTTCTTCATAGCCCTAAATGTGAGATCTCTTAAATTCGTTTGGTTTATCACTTGATTAGAGAGAACGATTTAAACTTTTCTATATATGATTTAATTGGTGTAATGCTTTTTTTGTTGGAATGAATCAAAAGCTATACAAAATGAGTGAAATTTCTTTTATTGTGTAATGACTTAAAAGCTATGATAATTTTTAAAAGGGTGGATGATCGTTGTATGTTGGGTATTGGGACCTGGTTTTAACCACTTATACCAAATGTAAGCGATGAGCACAAAATTCGAGTCAGAGGACAAGAAACCGAAGGGTTGATTTACAAATTTGGAGAAGACATATATCGAGGATGTAGTGGAAAATTTCATCTACCACATGTTCAAATCCAAACGTTGCCAAAACCCTTGTGGCTATGAAGGTTCATCTGCAATGACTTTAGGCCATCATGGTGTTTGAGGGATTAATCGGTATAAGTAAACTGGTTTGGAAATCCATGATTACAGAAAAAATATTATCTGAGAAGACATATACAAAAGAAGACATATACAAAATAGGCAACTCCTTCGAAAATATAACAAAATGATGCACAAAACTATGCGAAAATCACAACTTCTCTAAACATCATGTAAGACTTAGGTTTGAACAATATCAATCAATGAGTGTTTAGAGAAAATTAATATACATATCTAATGGATATCAATGGTACTTATATGATTTTTTTCATATTATTATATATAACAGATCTACGATTAAGATTAAGTGAAGCTAGCTTATTTTCGTAAAACATGTAAAATCATAAAAGAAAAGCATTGTAAAACATCATGAAGGTAACAAATCCATAAAAAAAGGGTATCCAGCCAAATCAAGTGTTTTGTGTCTTCACAACTAGTCTCATGTACAACGACAAAGCGGATTTACATGGAGGATTATGGTATCACTTTCAAGTTGCAACGACATATTTAGTTCTATGAAAGGTAAAACTTTTAAGTTTGGTAAAGGTGAAACCGTTGGTTTAGATGTTTAGTTGTTTGCAACTATAACTATCGAAAAGTTGAAGAATCCTAGTTAATTTTTAGAAAGAAAAAACCCGAATATCCTTAAAGTGACAATAGTTTATTAATATTTGAGGTTAAGTTTTATATATATTTTTGTTTCTAAAACGGTAATCTTTAATTAGATTTTTTTTTACGATAGTTAGTTATTGCAACCGCTTAGAAAGTTTTTTGAATCCGCTTCTGCTCAGAATTGTCGTCAAGAAATGATAAGTTAACATAATGATGGATTAAGGGGTTGTCACTCGTTTGATTGGTATTTCATTATGTCCTAATAAATAAAGTTGTCCATATAGATTATCTATCTAAAAGTTTTTTTCATAAACGAAAGGAGTTTGTTTTTTAATAACAAGAACATGTTTAAAAAAACTTGTTCTGTCTACTCTAAATGACGTTTTCTAAAACCTTTATCATTAAGCAACAACCAATAAGACATGTATAGTTGATCAAATAAGTTGTAAATTAACCTCATTAAGCTCTTAAGTCCAAGTTGAGAATTCGAAGAAAAAGCAAAAGAAATGGTAATTGATGTAGTGATTATCAATCTCAACCATGAGTATAAGATGCAAAAATTCAAATAACATCAAATTGATGTACATAATTTCCATTTAAACAAACTGATTAACAAACACAAATCATCCAAAAATTTCAAAAAACAACAATCAGAAATCAACGATTTTAATTAATTACTTTACCTTCATCATCTCTCGATCATCATAACATAATAATCTTCTTAATTAACTTTCAGGCCCTAAAATTCCGTTAACGACCGACGTAGCAACCAAAACCCCAACCACCTCCGCACCTACCACCACTCCGGCCTGCGTCAAACCACCGACACCGCCACCTCCAAACCTCACCTCCGTCGCAACAACCTCCGTCTCCGCCGCCTCGATTCCTCTCTCCGCAGCCTCGATTCCTTTCTCGGCGGACTCGATCCCTTCCTTCACGATCTCCACCGCCTCCTCCTCCGCCTTCTTCAGCTTCTTCCTCAATCCGAACAGTCCGATGTCCTCCGCCATTGACGGCATCTCCAACGCCTTCGCCGCCGTGATCGCCGTCGTGAGAAACAACAGCTGTCTCCGGCTCTGACGGCCGTCGGATCGAATCGCCGGAGGCGGAGCGGATTTAGCACATTGTACTACTACCTTGTAGGCGGAGACGGTGGTTAGTGGTGGCGAGCTCCGGCGAGAGATAGGGTTTAGAAGGAGATTGGAGCATGTGGAGGCCATGGCTGAAGAGGCTTCTCTGCTGATCGCTTATTTCTGTGGCCAAATATAGTTTATCAGATGAGCCAAGTGGTTAATTACCATATTACCCTTCTAATATGGGTGATGACGTGGCATGATGTTGGTTTGATGTTAGAGAACAATGTTTTAAAAACCGGTTTTTTAGTTGAACCGGTGTGATGACCGGTTCACGGTTCGACCGGTTCAACCGGTTCAACTACCGGTTCAACCGGTTCCAAGTATTTTTATGTTTTTTCCATTTTTTTACATTCATATATTTATAAACCAACAATTTGATATGTACAAGTTAAAAAATATTAAAAATATATATTACAATAAGTTTTGCATTAATAAAAAAACATTAAAATAATAATAATAACAACTTTTACGCATTATATTTTTTTTAAAAACGGTTCAACCGGTTTTTTACCGGTTCGATCCACCGGTTGAACCGGTTCAACCACTAAACCGGCCGGTTCAATCCGGTTCTTAAAACGCGATAAAACCGGTCACAGTTGAACCGGTCCTTTCACCGGTTCAAGGTTCAACCGGTTCGACCGGGCCGGTTCAACCGGTTTTTAAAACACTGTTAGAGAATAACTACTTTTTTTTTTCTTTCTGTTAAATTGCAGTTGAGGACCTTGATGTTTGGTTAGTTGTTGTGTTTTGGACCTTCAACTTGGTGAACTTGAGTTTTCGTATTATTTTCAATTAGAATTATGCAAATAGTATGATAGTTAGACCGACCGCAACATCCTGCTGGTAAGCACTACGTCAGCGTTGGTTCGACCTGCGGGTTGATGCACACCATTAGTCTCGTAGTTGGTTCGACCCAACTGGTTCATCATGCTCAAATTGAGATGGCTAGCTGTTGATTTTGTTTTTTTTAATACTTTTGTTTCTTTAAATGGGATGGTTGAGGGGAATGGATGTGGGGTTTAGGGGGTGGAGGGGTTGGAAGCAAAAAGTGATGTGGCATTATATGGCAATGGAAATTAGGAGGTTGGATGTTTTATGGTCTTATTGTGTTTATTTATGTATATTGACAAAGTTGGTAGGATGCATCATGGATGCACCGACTTACCTGTCCTATGATGATCGTGGGACCAGTACAGTGGAGGTGCCTTAGAGGGTGGTGTCTCTCTTTCTTTTTTTAGAAGACAAAATTCATTGAACGTCGATAACGAAAAAGACTGTGTCTTGGAATCAGGTTAGGGTTTCTTTTTTACTTCGCATTGTTTTGTTTCTAACAAAATATAGTGTGAATTATATTTTACTTTTTGAATCAATTACTTAAGTATTTCGTATTCAAACTTTTTGAGGTGAAATTAATAACTTGATTTGTGATCGACATTGCAAAGGTTAGGAATCTTACCTTGTAGGAGAGATGATAAAATGGAGTCTTATCCTCCTAAGTGAGGTTGACTATGCTTTAAGCTTTCAAGGGTTATTTACCCGACCGCTTATCCGTTAAACGCTTACTGGTTAGAGTCAATAACGTAATTTACTTTACTAGGTATGATTGTTTGCTGGGTAAGAGTAGTCAACCTCACTTTAAGCTTTCAAGGGTTATTTACCCAATCGCCGCCTATGCGTTAAATGCTTACTGGTTACAGTCAATAACGTAATTTACTTTACTAGGTATGATCGTTTACTGGGTAAGAGTAGTCAACCTCACTTTAAGCTTTCAAGGGTTGTTTACCCAATCGCTTATCCGTTAAATGCTTACCGGTTAGAGTCAATAACATAATTTCTAAAAGAATCTCCATTTGGGGAACCCAGAGATGCTCTTACATGCTCTTAAAGTTGTGTGCTATCAATAATTTTCATCTCTCATTTTAAGGTGATTTCAAAGTTATCGTGTCAGCCTCCTTTCTTTTTTCATTTGTGTTCTCGAGAGGGAAGAAAAAAGAAGGAAAAAAAGGAAAGATTTTTTTTCTCGTGTTCTTAAACAATAGAGAAAGGAAAGGAAATTTGTTATTTTTACAAATACACCGTTTAAATTATATCTTTTATAATAAAAGGTTGAGTAGTTTTGTAATTTTAATAATTGAAGTAAAAATTTTAATTAGTTTTATTTTATTTTCTTATTGTTTCCGTTTCTTTCCTCCCACATTTGGAAGAAAACTTAACATTACTTTTGTTTCGTTTCGTTTCCTTCTCTCCCAAAAAAGTTTCAAGGTGTTTTTTTACTATTATCCCCTTTCTTTTGTAAAATGAGTTTCGAGTTGAGTTCTTCTTGAAAACCTCTTTGTCTCCTGAGACATAGCTGAGAAAAGGTACAAACCTTTGGCCCGTACTTTCAAGTGTGTTATAAGGAGTTTGTTAGTTTGACTTGGGGGTCGTTTATCAAACATTTATCCAGGTAAGTACTAGGTGCTTTTCAAGTCATATTGCCTTATCAGATGCATATAGCAAAGGATCAAGAATCTTGTCCCGGTAAGAGCAAAGACAAGTATGAGAGTCTTCCCCAGTAAGTGAGGGTCATCGTTTCTTACCACGGTTAGTACTTACCGGGTAAATTTTTGTATACGAACCCATTTTTATTGGCTAAAATCTTACCCGGTAAGTAAGTGATAGTAATGAATTCCGTTGGTAAGCACTTACTCGGATAAGCATTTGGTAAACGAGGCCTTGGTTTTTATGAAATAATTAGATAAATAATTGCTACATAGGATTTAGGTAATTAAGTTTATTGGACCAAACAACAAAACTACATATCTAAAGGTGTTGTAATGAGTTTACATGACGGTTTTATGTGTCTTAACAAGTGTTTAGAATGTTTTTAAAACATAAAGTCGTATTAACTATTTTATATGACATTTTTGTAAATTGTCCTATATATAATTAAATACATCTTTTCATAGGACCTTTTTTATAAGACACTTTTTTCTAGTCGTGTCTTATAAAATAGCTAATACGATATCTTAATTATAAAAATGTCCTATAAAACTTGTTAAATCATCCAAAAACATTTTATAAACCTATTGCTAACACTTTTATATAGCATTCTTTTTTTTGAACAGCTTTGCCTCAGCGATAGAGGCACAGGGTTTGAACACGGTTAAGCTTATCCGGGCCCCGAGTTCAAACCCACTCCTCTACACCTCTAATTAATTCGGTAAGGCTGCTTCACCGACCCCCAGGGATAATAACCCCAAGGGCCCCAAGGGAAATACCCTCAGAAAGCTCTAAGGAAGAAACCCTCTAGAGAGGCTCGAACTTGAGACCTCCCCTTCACAAGGAAAACTCCCTACCACCTTTGTTTTATAAACTCAAGTCCTATAAAACAACCAATGAGACACTTAAACATTTTTAGCGTCCCATAAGAACTGTATAGTATTTGTAAACTAGAATGGCATTATAAATGGCTTTTCACACATTCAAAAGATCGAAAATACCATTACTATAATGTCGTTCTCATTTTCAAATCCGCCTTCTCTTGTTCGTTCAGTCTTATGTAACATCATTGGTTTCCTAGCAATAAACATGGACTTTTCCCTTTTTGTATTCCTATAACCCTCTTTTTGATTCAGACACTTCCAAATAGATCTTCCAAAGGATTCAAACAGCTGATTATATATATATATATATAGAGAGAGAGAGAGAGAGAGAGAGGATAGTTCAAATGTGAACCACTTTTTGGGTGTGAACGTGAGAACAGCCGAGAGCGCGACACGTGGCGGAGACTAGTCAACAAAGGTGGCTTTGAGTGTGGTCCCCCCCCCTTTAATTCAATGCCCTCCCATGAATCGCGCCTAGTCATCCGCCGTGGACACGACGTGGCGCCTAGTCATCCGCTACGTGTCGCGCTCTCGGTTGTCCTCACGTTCACAACCAAAAAGTGGTTCATATTTGAACTTTCCTCTCTCTCTATATATACATATATATATATATATAAAGACTGATGTGAAATCGTTATCTTCAACCTTTACTAGGTGCCTTGGGTCGATGCTACCAATGTCTCTATGTGCACCATATGATATATATACACACACACACACACCATAATTCAGACACCGAAACTTAAAACTTGCAGCGGAAAACATCAAAAAATGTGTTACCGGGTGGAATGCAAGAAATGCGGAAACTACGGTTGGGGTGGTTGTGGGGAGCACACCGCGACCCTATATGCGAGCATCGACAAGGGTAAGCATTGTATGTGTCGTCCGTGGCCTGGGGTCGTCATCCCTAAGGCATCTACTTCAACCACAACCACCACCACCACCACCACGGAGGCTGCCGCCACCACCGGTAATGCCATTTTGCTACTACTCCATCAATATATTTAGCTTGCTGCGTGGGGTTCAATTTCAGGCATACACAACAGTTGTGACCATAGAGCTTATCAGGCCTGATTTCTTAAAATATACCCGTTACTTTTTTGTTAATTCTTGATAACGATGAGTTTTTAGTACCCACTTGCCGTGTAACTCGGTTGGCAAAGGGGCACAACAACTTTGCTCAATTACATAATAAGTTCAAGTTTAAATCTTGCAAGAGATGAACTTAAACCCCTTGTGCTAGCTTTAGCCGCTAGGTCAGCTCTGAAACACCTCATCACATTATGTGGTTCCTAGGGACTAGGGGTATATCATCTTAAATGGCCACCTCATGAAAGAAGTCATGTTATAGCCCTAAATTTATTTTTCCTTAGTAAAATAGCCAAGAAACTGCAAGTCAATACTGTAAGAAACCTTTTCCGATGCCGCAAGTGTAAGATGATCCCACATTTGGGGAGGGGAACAAATATTGCCTCATAAGGGACTTGGTACCTCATCACATCAAACTGATGGGATAAAAAACCCGTGAGTCCAGATGTCTGAACAAAGCGGACCATATTTGGTACAGTTAACCTGGGATGTTACTGCAAACTGCGGCTTTGCTTGTTTTTTGTGTATCAACGCATTTCCTTGCGGTACAATAAGCTGCGGCGTCTCAATTTACTTTTGCAGCGGGCCACATTTCATCAAGGTGCATCACATAATGTCAACCTTAAGGAAAAGTGTTTTACGGTGCTAATTAACTTGCGATTTTTTATGTATTTTATGATAAAGTTCAAAAAGATGGTTAAAAAGTAAAACTTTTTCCCATATACGGTTATTTAGGATGATAACCCTTGGCTCCTAAGAGACGTGTTATGTATCGACTAATCGAGATTGTCGGTAATCAATCTTTTGCTGATATTTGAGTTTGTTAATTGCAGGATAAGATAAGTTGATTGGTTAATGGAATCTCAATGGATGGCCTGCAACGGGTGGTATGTTGGAAGGTTGTGTACTTGTAATAATTGAAGAATAATTAATGGTTGTTTTTAGTTTTATATTTTGATTTAATTATTCAATTAGTGCTGAATAATTAATCAAAAAGGTGACCATTGAATAATGTTGTGTTTTGTGACCTTTTTTATTAATATTGTATTGTGCAGGGTGCCCTTTAATTTTTATATGCATTTTAATCCCAACTTTTGTGTCAAATTTGAGCCTTTTTTGGCTTTACTTTGTCCCTGGTTTTTATGTTATTGTCTTCTTAATCCAATCCTTAATTTCATGATTTTGTTTTTATCATCACCCATTCTCGTGGTTTATTTAAACACGAGGCGATAATAACTAAACGTTAGATTGTTTATTTGAAGATGGGTTTTTCGGGTTTTTCTAGAAAAACTCATTTACGATGCATTATAGATCGAACAAGCAACATAATTTTTTACAAATAGAACCAAGTAACAGAGTTTATGATGTGGATACCTTCAATACATTTGTCAAAAGGTGTTGTTTTCTAACCAAACTTGTTGGATTGTAAGAGCTTCCACGTTAGATTTTTCGAAACGGATAATCAAGAGTCAAATTTATAGAAAGATTGTTCAATCTCCAACTTATCCATTTTAAAAGTTACAATTATATCATTAGAAATACTTAATTTATAAAACATCATTTTGTTGTGTAAAGGTTGATACCGACAACCTCAATGGGCCATGATTGACTGTCAATTTCGTAATGTGGGGTCATTCCAGACACACTCAACGGGTGTGGCTATGGGGCCATCTTGGGCTCGAACCCAAGACCATTTGATATTATACAAACCTACCACCCAACCATTAACAACTGTGTTACATGCCATTAGCTATAAAATATCGTTCTATTATCCTAAATATTTAATTTCCAAAATTCCCATTGGTAGAATATTTAAATATTTTATTTATCTTTTCCAAACAATCATTTTGGCTAAGTTCTCTAAATTTGAAAAATTTTATCACTTTTTTCTATTATGGAGAAGTTTTAGAGAATTTGTTCCAACAAAAATGCTCAAAGTAATTTGGAGAACTTGTTAAAGATGCTTTAATAGTGAATATAACCAAAATGAAAGAATAGAACAAGATTTGTAAATATTAAACTCCTCATGTCAAACAAAAACGCTAAAACCATATAAACCAGAGATGGTAAACATGGGTATTTCTACATATAAAAAGTATGCAGAGACTCAAATAAAACATTTCTACATACTTATTTTTTTAAGGGTATCCGGGCCAAAGCTTAACTAATCCCTGACAATTTTGGGGGCTAAACATGGCCCCACTTAAAATGTTTCTAGACATGCGCACGGAAAGACTCGAACTTAGTTAGAACGTTATGAACCTCCCGAGCAATGACCAATCCGCCACAGCACTGGAAGATACATACTTCTTTTTAACCTTCTCTATTGTTAATTATCTGTCACAAACATTAATATCAAACTTTTTTAGGTTCTCATTTACATTTTTACTATGCTTTTTTGATGAAAAAGAATTCAAATAACAGCATGCTTCATGTGGCACCACCCTGTAAATAAACAGAGACAATAAATATGGTGAATAAGAGGTAGATTTTTATAACCCCACCACATTTAATGTTTTTGTTCTCAAAATTGAGACCTAAAAGTTAAGTCTTCAAATCAAAATTCAAAAAAAAAAAAAAAAAAAAAAAAACTATCCCCAAAATTTTCAAATCACAACCAAGCTCTCATTAAATTTGTGCTTTTCAAAAACAAACTTTCCAAGATCCCTCTTATGTTTCTTTTCTATAAAGAGAAATTTTCATGTTTCTTTTCAAAAACAAACTTTCTACCATTTCAACCTATCCATCCTCCTACTCACTTAATTATTTGACATGTGGAATGCACTAATTCTCTTTTTTTAGGTTATTCATAAATTTTAACACTTGTCAAATAATCAAGTGAGTAGGAGGATGGGTAGGTTGAAATAGTAGGAAAAAACATAATTTCTCTTTAATTTTATTTTGATTTATAATGTAGATTTATTTTCTCTCTACACAAATAAAAAGCCTGAAAACGTATTTCTTCAATATATACGGATTGGATGTCTGTTTACGGGTATGTTTGTTTTTTATTGGTTTATTTGTTTAGCTATTAAACTACAGAGTTTGATAAGTAGAGGTTAATTTGGGAAGTATGAAAAAATGATAATTCACCATTTGATGAGATGCACGAGATCAGTTTCCTTCTAGAAAACGATCCATGGGAGGCTAGAAACGCATGAGATTAAAAGTGATCAACGATTCAAATCCATTTCTCATGTTTTTCACGTTAACTTCAACTTCTCACATGATCATTCGTCGTAAACTATATTTGTACTTTTTTAGCTTTTAGGTGCGGGAAGCTGTTAAATTAGATAAACAACTATGTACTTATTGTCCATGTGTAACAATCTTATTCAAGATAAGTCTGAGTAGTAGAAGACAAAAACAAACAGGTAAAAAACAAAAGCAAACCAATAAGGCAATAACTATGTCAAAGAATCGGGCCGAAAGGCTTTCTTTGAAATAAGTCGATATATTGAATTTTCAGTATCTAATGTAACTTTCCAAACGGACATTTCCAACTCGTCTTAGCTTTTAGATTGAGGGTATGTTTAGTTTAACATAATATTTTTGAGAGATTTGAATTATATGAAAATATTTGGAATCAAAAGTATCTAATTCTAAATGAAAATCTTTATAGATAACCTTTGAAAAGAAATTATAATTTTTTTTTTATTAACTGATTATTACAAAATAAATATTTTTACGTATTTAAAACAAATTACTAGTATAACATCATATAAAATACCAACCACCGATAAACTTCCATATTCTATAATTGTGAAATTTCAATCTATACTTTTCTTTATATCAAATGCAATTGAAAATTGAAAAGCAATTCAACTCCAATTCCTATCAACCAAATCGTGTGAACCAAGCGAACTGTGAAATAGATTAGAAAATGACCTTGAAAGCTTTGTTTGGTAAAGATAAGCTAATTGATAAGTTAGTTTATAAATATGTAATAGAAGTTAGCTTTTTGAAACACTACTTTTAATAGTTTTTGTAGCTTCTTTCAATTATAACATTATTAATATTAATTATTAAATTAAAAGATATATTTTTTGGTCATTTTACGTACTGATAACCTAGTTTTTTGCCAAACATAATTTGTTTCAACTACTTGCAAGCTTATCAATTAACAACTAGTTTATCAGCTACGAACTACCTAATCAGCTAGTTTGCGAAACATAACCGAAATAAATCAAATAACATTTATTAGTAGATAAAAAAATAAATGAAAATTAAAAACTAATGAGATATATTTTATATCTTATATATATTTATATTTTTAAGACAAAACCAATAAAAAATTTACTCTTTTTTTATATTCTTGTTCTTCAAACTCCATTCGCCTCTTTTCACTTCCGCTTTCATTTCTCCATAACCACAATCATAAATTCGTAAAATGCATCTCCTGTGATTCTTCCTCTTCTCCGGCGACTTTCTCCGGCAACTACCACCGCCGGCCGGCATGGCAACAAACTCCAAAGGCCAAGCATGGTGAGTAGAAACTGAAAAAACTCGTCTGAACTCTGAACTACTTCTGGTTTAGATTCATTAACATCATTTGATTTTATTTTTTTTGGCAGGTTTTGCACCACCGGTTTACCTAGCGACGTCGTGGTGGACGTTGACGACATGACCTTCCATCTCCATAAGGTTGCTTTCCGCCATTGATGATGTTCTTCTATGATTTTGTTAAATTTAAGCTTAATTTAGATGAATACGACTAATCAATTAACATGTACACCAACTGTTTGATGAAATGCCTTTTTCAGTTTCCATTGATGGCAAAATGTAGGAAGCTTCACGACCTGATAACTGAACAAGAAGCAAACGTAACTCCGAATCGTGAACAAGAAAACGAAGAGATCCAGGAGGAGAATGAGGCGGCGGCGGAGGCGGAGGAGGAACGGCACTGCCGCGTCAGGTTTCCGGATTTTCCGGGAGGACCGGAGGCGTTCGAGACGGCAGCGAAGTTCTGTTACGCCGTGAAGATCGAGCTAACGCCGTCGAACGTAGCTTCGCTCCGGTGCGCCGGAGAAGCTTTGGAGATGACGGAGGAGTACTCCGAAGGTAACCTGATCTCGAAAACCGAGAGGTTTCTCTCGCAAACGGTGTTTAGAAGCCTACGAGACTCGATCCAAACGCTGAAATCATGCGAACGTTTGATTCCCTTGGCGGAAAGGCTTGGAGTTGTAGAGAGATGCATCGATTCGATCGCTGCGAAGGTCTCCGCCATGGATCCGTCTCTGTTCGGCTGGCCGGTGAACGAACCGAGCAACGCTGGAGCTGCGAATCCTCACGGCCACGGCGATTGGTGGCTTGATGAACTAACGTTCCTTGCTCCTCCGTTTTTCAAGCGTGTGATTCATGCCATGAAAGGCCAGCATTTGAGTTACGAAATAATCGAAAACTGTCTTCTTCGATTTGCGAAAACGCACATCCCGGGATCAATCGGACATCCAGGAAGCCGTTGTCGTCCTCTATACCTTCAGAGGTTGAACAGAAGGAGCTCCTGGAGGAACTCGCTACGATGCTTCCGGAACAAAACTGTTCTTCCAGATCTTCAACTACGGTGAAGCTGTTTTTCGGAATGTTGAGAACAGCAAACATTCTGAACACATCCGATGAGACTAAATCGACATTAGAGAAGAAGATCGGATCTCGATTCGAGCTAGCTACACTCGATGATCTTCTTATGCCGAGTTACTCTTATCTCACTGAGACATTGTACGACGTCGATTGCGTCCAGAGGATTCTAACGCATTTTCTCGATAGCGTGGAAGACGGAACACCGGCGTTAACGCTCGTCGGAAAATTAATCGACGGTTACTTGTCGGAAATCGCGTTAGATGCGAATCTAAAGCCGGGGAAATTCTGCGAACTCGCGGGTGCGTTGCCGGAACAAGCCAGAGTCTACGACGACGGTCTCTATAGATCGGTCGACGTCTATATTAAGGTATCACAAAATCTTCCGATGCTAAAGTTTCGCTGGAATTTGTTTCTCGATGACTATGGGGGTGTTTGGGAGTGCTTGTCTGCTTATTTTCAAAAAGCGCTTAACTGCGTGTTCAAATAACTGAATAAGCATATTCTACTTCCTTAAAACTGCTAATCTGTGTTTTCAACTCGTGATAAAAACTTTTACCCAAACACTTAAAACTTTGTTTATCTACATTTCAACTTGTGATAAGCAGGCAAGTTGGTAAGGAGAAAAAAATAAGCAATCCCAAACACCTGCTAATTTTTATTGGCAAACAAGTTGATAAGCTAGCTAATGACCAATAAAGCATACTTGACTGATAAGGTATTTGACGAATAAGATGTGTTTGACAAAAACTAATTAATAAGATAGTTTATGACCGGAAAACGACAAAAATGACATGTTTAAAAATTGGTAGTATAAAAACTAGCAAGGGTATATTTGGAAATAAAAAACATAAAAGTCGCATAACTAGTTTATGGTCCATCCAAACATATACCGGTTTACAAGGTGACTTATAATTTAGCTTATTTTTATCAAACAATGCCTAACGCAATTAACCACTACAGGCTCATCAATGGATACCGGAGTCCGACCGGGAGAGAGTTTCCAGCGTATTGGACTGCCGGAAACTGACTCTAGAAGCGTGCACTCACGCCGCCCAAAACGAACGTCTACCACTGCGAGCGGTGGTTCAGGTGCTGTTCTTCGAGCAGCTCCAGCTCCGGCACGCGATCGCCGGGACGCTGATGGCGGTGGACGTGGCGCCGTTCGAGTCCGAGATTTCGCCGGTGAGACGGCAGCAGGAGGTGGTGGCGGTGGGGGAAGACGACGAAATGGTGGTGGTTGAAGAAGGTGAGGAGGAGCAGGAGGATGGAACGTGGAGGGCGGCGGTGAGGGAGAATCAGGTGCTACGACTTGGCATGGATAGCATGAGGACGCGGGTACACGAGCTGGAGCGTGAGTGCACGACCATGAGGAAGGCGATTGAGAAGATTGACCACGTGGAGGCACCTGGTTGGAGGAGGAGAGGCTCGCTCACGAGGAAGTTTGGGTGTAAATTTAAGACACAAGTGTGCGATTCGCACGAGTCGACCATGGTGGAGTCTAGAAAGGCCCGGACCAATCGAACTAATCATCATCACAATCGATAACGGTGATATTAGCCGGTAAGTGTTTATTGGTTAAGATTAATCGAGTAAAATTTTAGTCTATTAAACTGATAAGTATTAATTTACCTGATAAATGTTTATTGGATAAAAGTCATCTCTATCACTTATCGGGTAAGACTCTCTCAATCATTACCTTCATTTTTACCGGGTAAATTTTTCGGTTGTATTTATGTTCGTCCGGTAAGGTAATTGAATGGGCTAGTGCTTACCTACGTAAGTGGTTAGTGAACAACCCCTTACTAAGGTTGGGTTTGGTAGACTAGCCGATAGCTGATAGCTGATAGCTGATTGATAAGCTAGCTAGTAGCTGATAAACTAGCTTATGAACAAATTATGTTTGGCAAAAACTATTTATGAGTATGTAAAATGATCAAAAAGAGTATATTTGAATTTAATAATTAATATTAATAAGGTATAGTTTGGAAAAACTACAAAAAGCTCCCACAACACTACTCAAAGTAAACCACCAAGATGTGGCGTAGTGGTAAGTTTCTAAAGAATGGTAGTTCCCACCCAGGTTCAAATCCATGCATACGCAATTGGTGGCCACTGAGTGTTAATCCCAGGAGAGTATGTCTTAGCTCTTGGTAAAAATTGCCATGGATGTAGTCTGGGCAAACCCCAGATGAACCTTCTCAAAAGAAAAAAAAAATGTTTGAATTGACTAACTTATAAGCTAGCTTATTTTTGCCAAAAAGTAAAAGTTGTTTGACGAAATGGGTACCAGATTAAATAGATGGATCTGATAATTGCATGAAATAATTGTTAAAAAATCTATGATTTTAATTTAATGTTAACTGTTTTTGTAATTTGTCAAACTTGTATCTTCTTTGCTGTTTTGTTTCATTTAATTTTGATAAAATTGAAAAAACCGGATTTTTATGGAAATTAGGGGGCGTTTAGTTGGAGGTGTTGACGGGTCAGGAATGAGGATGATAATAAAAACTGCTGTTTGGTTTGATATTATATAAAGAAATCATTCATGCAGATCCATTAATTTCCATTTCTGACCAAATTGGGAGAAATGAGATTTTTATTTCTACTTGGTTCTTTTTTCTATGCATTGTTCCATCTATGGATGTTATATGAAACATCTTTTGTATCCTCAAGTTGGAAAAACATATTTTTTTAATATGAAGAAAATTTTCATTGATTATATTAGGTTAACCAAACAGCATAAATGCAATGCTCATTCCTATTCGCATTCTCCTACATTTCCATTTTCATTCTCATTCCCTAAAATGAACCAAATACCGCCTTAGTTTTAGTGTAATATTACCTCAAATATAAGATAACAAAATTTTGTTTTATTACACCAGGTATTAAGAAGGTGTAAATTTAAGAGCCAATGTTTATGAGGGCTTGAAAAGGGACTCATTACAATGAGAAGATGAGTGCAATGTAAGTTATTTCGAATTTAATTTTAATTTATTGATGGTTAAGATAACTTCAAATTGGAGGGTATATAGGTCATTCCACGTGACATTGGTTTTGGTTTTATGGGGTTTTACGGGTTTTAACGAACCTGGCTTTGATTTGTTCAAGACAAAAAATATCAATTTTTAATTGCTTACTGTTTCTAAAACCTACTATTCCTAGCAGGCGATTAAAAAAAATATGAAAATTAAAATAATAATTAATTTCTAAACATTATTATATTATTTTTAAAATCTACTAAAATGCATTCCAAGAATCCAAGGGGCGCAAAAAATATTAAAACTTAAAATAATAATAAATTTCTAAAAGTTTCATTTTTAACTTTATTAGATTATGAACATCACAATATTTCATACCCTCATGTTCGTAGTAACTTATTCATGAGACTTACAGCAAGAGAAAAAGGGAGAGAGAAACATGGGTTGATCGAGCTTGGGAACCCCTCCCTCTACCCATAGTGGCTTACCCGTGAGAACTTGAACCTTGTCGCCGTAGCATCAAACTGCATGTACCCGCCCAACCCGTAACGTGTCCACTATCTGAGTTATGCTACGGATTGCCTTATATCAATTAAATATTTAATAAAATGTTATTAATTTTCTTAGATGTTTGGATCTAAAGATAACCTATTATCCAAAAGTTTTTCGAAGTTAAATAGATCCATCTTTCTTCTACTTTAATTCTTAAGATTTTGTTTAAGCAAAATTTCCATTTTCTTTGTGATAAAATAACTATTATACGCTGGTAAATTTGTAGTACTAACTCTGAAAAACAAGTATCAAGTTTCTTTTTAATTTGTTTATCTTTTCAAATTTAAGTAGTAATTTTTTTTTTAGAAATCTACATAAACAATAAGAAAAATAGAAATCTAGATAACCAATAAAAACAACCGAATAATATTTTCATAACCGTACTTATAATGAACTTCAATAAAAACTCACATATACAAAAACTCTTTATCTTATCTTCACTTCAAAAAAAGATCCAAAATTTAGTGGGCGCTTGGTTAAAGTACTGGAATGATTATCATGAAGAGTGTTGCGCAAATCAATTAATTTCCATTTTTGACTAAATTGAGGGGGGAGGGGGTAAAAAAGTTATTTATACTTAATTTTTTCTCATATTTCATTTCATCTCTTGATGATAATGGAATATCTTTTGTATTTTTAAGTTGTAGGAAAATATTTTCTTAATATGAAACAAATTTTTTTATCAGCTACATACGAAATATTGTCTTTTTTTTTATTATTTATCAAAATGAAGTATAATATTAATGAAAAATAAGATCCCAAAAAATTGTGTTATTAATTGCATAAAAATTCAATTTTGACGATAGATCTTGTAAAGTTTGTGATTTATATGTTTTTACACAATGAAGTTTGCATCAGCAAAAAGTTGATTACTGGCAATTCTAATCACTTTCACATGGAACCTACCTACAAAGACACCAATATAAGAAGACACTCTTTGACTCACTCACCAGTTGAGACTAGCGAGAAGACTCGAGATCGAACTCTAAATTTGTCTAATATTTAGACAAAGTCATCAATATATATTTATCGACTAAGTTATAAGCCAGAGTCAATCAATGGACAATATTAATTAATCAATATTGATGCATAAATAGGTCTCTAATGATGAAGAAAAGGTCTAAGCCCAAAACTTGATTGTGATTACCTGGCCCGAGTTCAGTCCAAAAAAAAGCCCAAACACAATGAACCCGAAACCTAATTAAGCTAAAAATTTTGGAACAAATTGGGGTCTAGTCCCGACCTAAAAATCCCGTCTACAAAAGCCTAATAACCAGTTAAAATCGAAAAAACCCCAAAAAAAACCTCAATCTAAAAAGGCCTAATCGATCCCTTTTTTAACTTTGAAAGCACGGCCAAGACCTATAAAACTGATACATTTTAACATATTTAACAATACAGTAAATTTTATATAAGGATATGACTAATTTGAGTTTATTGCTGAACAATAAAAAAAAACTTAAATCTCTATAATTTCTTTAAAATAGAGAAATTAATATATAAAAGAAAAGCACAATCAATTTCCAAGAGATCTTTATATTAGACATATAATTAAGATATGTTATAAATTTACCAATCTAATATACTTTTAAAACACATATGCCAAATTATCGAAAAAGGTAATATAAATGTCCAAAAAAGCCAATCAGGAGAATGTACTTTTTTTTGGCGAGAAAGGACTATGCATTTCAATTTGTAACAAAAAGGGTATGGGTAATTGGTAACCTGTAGAACCTGTTAACCCTTCCTCTCTATCTGCAACCACCAGTCACCACCACTGATCATCTTCATCATCATCTTCAGATTAGAAGATCTATAACCACCACCACCGTAAGCTCCACCACCACCACCATCATCTTCAGATCTTGTTGGTCAACACCGGTCAATGCTGATCAAAAGTGAGAAGGTGCTGACTGGAGTGCCACTTGGATAGACACGTCAACAAGTTACCTGCTGACTAAGCAGTTAGCAAGTTAATCAGGTCACAGACCCCCTTTTTGTTACAAATTGAAATGCATAGTCCTTTCTTGGCAAAAAAATGTTTGTTCCCTGATTGGTTTTTTTCTTTTTGACATTTATGTTATCTTTTCGACAATTTGCCCAAACATATAATATAATAACACATTCATTTTTAATGGTGGAAAAGAATTAAGAAACCATTTAACTTTATAATTTTTTAGACAATTATATATTCTATTTCATATTATATATACAAAGATTGGTATACATTGAGTATGACAAAAATCTCTATTTTCTTATTTAAAAAATACGTTGAAGATGCTATAAGGAATATAATTTTCAATGTATTCTCCAAACTTTTAAAATCTATCTCGTAATTTTCTTTTGATGTAGTTTTTAGCATCTATTTGTATTTTTTTTTTCTTTAAGTGCATCAAATCTCAATGATCATTGTGTTCTAACTTCTAACAATATTAAATTCGGGAAATCACATCTCTAATCTAGAAAATTAAGTGCTCTCTTTTTCAGTAAAAATTCTTATTTGTCACTCATGTTTGATTCGATTCGATCAGACATAATGCATATTAACACTTAATGTCATCTGATAAATTAATTGATATTCTAGCCCCTTAATTACCTTCTATTTCCGTCCAAAACCATTTTTCAATTTCAACATCGGTTTTAGCCCAAATGCACCCGAGTCTATAAAAACGCATAACATGAATATTGTAGATATGTGTGTTGGCTTTCCCAGACATCTTAAATTACTTAAATTGGGAATTCGGTAGGTGAGATATGATTAAAATTCCACAACCTTGAGAATCTATAAAATAGACAACTATACATATTCAAACGTTTGTCAGCTTATAAAAATACAGTCTTATTGATTCAGATTTACGACTTCGGCACCACCTCTTAGCAATCAAAAGTGAAATCAGATTTCAGACTTCAGCACCCCTTAACATCTCCAGACAGGAAATAAGTAATTTTTAGTCTCTTTCGTGAACCGGTGTACAGTTTTGTGGCTAGTTTATGAAATCTCTCCGAAGTAATGTCGTCAAACACCTTGTGGGCATCTAGTTTTTTTCAAGCATTGGCAAATTTTAAAAGAGAAAAAAAAGAAGAAGAAGGAATCTGAGTGTTAATCCCAGGGGAGCATGCTTTAGCTCTCGGTAAAAATTGCCAAAGATGTAGTCTGGCCAAAGTACAGGTGAACCTTCCAAAAAAAATTTAAAAGAGAAAGTAAGGGGGATCCATGTAAGGAACAAACCTAGAATTAATCAATTATTCAATTAAGGAAAAAGGCAAGAAAATACCTCCATCACTCCATGATCAAATGACCACCGCTAGCTCCAAAGATGAGAATCTCCAAAAGCAAGAGTGAAAAGAAACCCAATTCCATCATAAAACAATTTGGGAAATTCAATCTTTGAAGAATCAACCATGAAGCTTTTTATATCCAGGATCCAATCCAACAATTAAACAATTGTTATTCCCTCTTTCTGTAGTTGACCCAAATTGAGGTCCAGGGTAAATGTTCTTCCCTCTTTTTGTTGGATATTTTAGTGTAATTGGATTAACTTGTTTGACCAATTTCATCATAATAAGACATCATTTAGGCTTAGAGGTGCGGAGTGCACACCTACTTGAATTTATTATGATTTTAGGGCAGCGCCCCTAACCATAAAAACTGCCGTTTTGGCAGTTACCTGTTTGAAATACGCTTTTGGTCATCATTTTTGCTCTCTCTGGTTCGGAAACTCTCAAATACAACATACAAAACATTCTTGATCTCTGGATTGTATCCGATTGAATAATTCGGGAGAACCATCGAATTGATTCGATCTGAAAGTGTTCACACGCCTTTCAGAGATTATCGTTCGTTACTTTATATTTCCTACACTTTTTCTGTTTTTTAAAAAGAAAAAGTTCGATTTAAAAATTCAAAACCCAATGTTCTAAGAGGTTTTTGGGATTGTTTATTAAAACCCCTTATTTGCTTTTTAATGGAGTAAATAACAAGTTTTTTTAAGAAATCAAAACCATTTAACCTTTTCAACCAACAATAAACAAATAAGCAGATAAACATAAGTTGTTTGAATAAGCAATCCCAAACACCCTTAAAATGGATCATATAATCAGTTGAATCGATCAAAAACTTTAATCGGGTTGAAGGTAGAAAATTTTCCTATGGGTAATTTCTAAAAATTTGAGTAGATATGGAAAGAAATGAAAGGAGGGATTTTTTTGATCATGTTTTCGAAAAGAATGGAAAAAGAAGGATTTTTCTTCTTGTTCTTAAATGAGAAAGAAAGGAATGAAAAGATGATTGTTTTATAAATATACCCAATGTTCTAAATGGCGTGAGGCGTCGCACTGAGGTCAAGCCTCAAGCCTTAGGAGCCATGGCGAAGTTATGACGTTTTCAAGGCAGGACTTATGGCGTCAAATTTATAGTTCATATTAAAATATTATATATAAGATCATGTGTTGTAATGTCATTCATGAGCTAATAGCCTAATAGTAATAATCATGTTAAAATTAGGTAATATATTAAAAACTAACAAATGAAACATAAAAAACATACAAATTAATCAAATATCACATTAATTAGGAGAACTACGCAATAGGCCAAGCCGTGCCACGGGATTAACGTGACGTGAGACACAAGCCTTGAAGTCATGGCGCGCCATGGCGGCCACGTGGCGAGTTTTTTAAGAACAATGAATATACCCTTACCAAAGGAGTGTTAGCCTAGTGGTAAGACTTGGATACTACATAGTGGTGAACCCGAGTTCGAGCCCTGGGGGATGCATTCTGGAGGTACGGGGGCTTCGACCCCGGGCTGCATGCTTTAGCAGTCGAGCTTCGGCCCAAAATTGCCGAGGATTAGTCTGGGCCCAATGTGGTATGGGGATAACTCTTTCAAAAAAAAAAATATACCCTTTAAAATTATATTTTTTATATAAAAGGTTTGTTAGTTCTCTAATTTTAGTAATTTTTTAATTAGGTTTATTTATTTTCTTTCTTTTTCTTATTTTCTAAGGAAAGTTTTGCAGGAAAACATATTGTTATCTTTCTTCTGTTTCCTTTTCTTTCTCTCCGTAAAAAGTTTTGAGAACAAAAGTCCTTTTTATTGTCCTCACAATTTCCCCCTTTTCATGTCCTTTCCTTCAGAAAATGAGTATTGAGAACACAACATTAAGAAAATTCATGATTTCAAGGTTAAGAAAATGAGTATCGAGCACACGACGTTAAGAAAATTCATGATTTCAAGGTTGAGACCCTTTTAAGTGTATGTCTTTTAATATATAATTGTCCTAAAAGAAATTGTTGAAAAACATGACTCGTTTGAACAAGAAAAATAGATAACTATGTTTATATTTATACTAATAAATAGAGCAGACCTATGTTTGTTTGTTTGTTTGTTTGTTTTTTTTTTTTTTTTTTTTGTGAAATATTGATACTCGGTGACTAGGGAGAAAAGCATATACATAGGAAAAACGAGGAATATTGTTGAGGGAGTAGGGGCCTAGCCTATTACACTTTAAACAATCTTTTTGCTTCTATATCAACAATCGTTTTCTGGTTAGAATATGTTTTTAAGAGATGAATTTATGAACACATTTTATTAATAAGATATATGACAACTTGATGGCTTCAAGTTCCTATTAAATTGTCATAGCAGAAAATGATTAAACTTCCATAACTGTTTTTATTTTTTAAAACAACCATCACATAAACCAACCAAGGTACCAAATTACAATCAAGGCAACCAACCAATCCAAACATAACCAAAACAGAAACAGGTTTGCTCTCACAAAACAACAACCAAGATTACAAAATTCAGACGGAGATAATACTAAAGTAGACAACCCGATCCGCCCTATACTTAGTCGAACTCTGAATTTATGTATAACTTGATGGACTCTTTATTCTTCACGTGACCAATTCTATTGCATCACCAATTAAAAACTTGTACCGGTTATACCTAATAAAAGAAGTATCCAGAAAAATAAGAAAACTATTAAAACGTGTTCATTCCTAACATTTCATTTGTGTTGAAATTGCTAGCTATTGCCTATTGATGTAAGTAAAAAAAAAGCTTAAACTAACATTGATATTTTTCATAAAAATATAATTCGAAATATTTAATAAAAATAATAATTTTGCATTAACGTCACATGAATATAACAAGTTTCAAGTCATTTAATTACAAGAAATAATAAACTGTTAGAGATTTAAAATCACTAATAATAAAACATGTGTTACATCTGAAAATTAAATATCGATAAGTTTAATAATCTGGTTAATAATATATAAATAGTTCACACTCACGAAATAAATATCGAAAATAAAAACATACACAATTATGTAAAATACACATTTTATTACATTTTTTTAACAAATTAAATAATATTTTCATTCTATGGGTTGTTATCGATTTTCATCCTTGTAAATTTATAAGGTGATTTTTCTTATCATAACTTACAATTTATTATTAAAATTAATATATCTTTTAAATAAAAGAAATCAGAAGAGTAAAAAATTATAAATTAATAAGATCAAAAGTCAAAACAATAATAAGTTATAAATCATAAAAAAATTATCTAACAAAAATGGTAATTTTCTATAAATCACACGGACCAAATCGTAGTTTACTCCGAATAATAGTTTTATCTATATATAATAAAAGAGTAACTGATTTGACACGTGTCGCGCTCTGAGTAACTCATTGACACGTGTCGCGCTCTGGTGAGCCATTGCCATATCATATGCATATGTGTTATGTGTCATATGTTGACACATGGCACTGATTCAAAATTTAAAATTATTAAAAATTAATCCAAAATTATCTTTTAAATATAACAAACTTTATCTCTATCTATTGATATGAAATCATTTATATCTCTATATTAATCCAAAATTATCTATTAAATATAACAAACTTTATCTTTATCTATTGGTATGAAGTCATCTATATTTTTATCTCTCACCCTAAATTGATATTTAAATACTATGCAGATTCAACAAAAACCGTATAAACCTTACCTTTTCCATTTTAATTTTTCAAGTTCCTCCATTACTCTGTTTGCAAACGTCTTAGGTAAGTTCGTCAACCATTTTTTTGAAGAACATTCATGCATAATTTTTTTTTATTATTTGTTTTTGCAATTATTTGAAGAATGGTAAGAAAATTTGTGTCATTGTTTTCTTATGATGAACTAAATCATATGGTTTGATTTCCTCCTAATTTACTTTTTTTAGTTTTTTGATCTACATCAGTAGAAGCATAACTAAGTTTTCTTCTCCACATTATATAATAATTTATTGTTATTTTATTTATTGTTTTCATATTTATCTATAGTTTGGATTAAAAGGTTTGATTTAATTATGTAGAGGAGGATTTTTGAAAGTGGTATTTATCTTTTACATTATTTTATTTATTGTTTTCATAACCGAAACCGGCTCACCAGAACGTGACACGTGGCAATTCTAATTGATAAACGTCATCAAATAGAAAATAAATATTTCATTTTAAATATAATAAGATAATCATTGAGTTTTAATATAATAGTTAATTAATATTTTTATAACAAATTATTGTTAAACGTATCTATTATTATATTTCAATCCAAGTACACTTTTGTATGTATACTTTTCTCTTTATATGTGAAAGTATTAACGTCATTTTAAAGTCAAAGATAGTTATATAGTTTGATCTATAAAATGTCTTTGTTATATTTTTATTGTTGATAATTTGATATCAATTGAATTAAATTAAAAATAAATAAAGTTTGTACTTTTTTTTAATATAATTAATGTATTTGATATAAAATAATATTGATGTTAAAAGATCAATAATACAACAATTCATATTTGTATTATAAGATTTTCGGCATGACTTAATTTCTTGAAGTTATCCCGTGTATTACACGGGATCAAAACTAGTTAATTTAATATACAGTAAAAGAAAAAAAAAATGTTTTTCTATTTACAAACTATAATAGTAACTAGGGTAAACTACCGATTTGGTTCCTATAGTTTACATGAATCTTTAAAAGTGGTTCCTAAACTTCAATAACTATAATTATCACCCTCTATTGTTTACATGTTGCTATATAAATGGTTTTTATTCACTAACTCCGTTAAATATATCTTTTAAATAAGAAATATTTATGTTCTTTCATTCTTTTTTATTCATATTTGTTTTGGTCATTTGAGTAAAGAAATCAAATAAACCACAATTTTGGTTCTTTTAGTAAAGACAACAAATGATAAAAAGATAAAAATGCTCCTTACCTAATGAAGATTTTAAGTGAGTTAGTGGACATAGATCATTTTCAAAGCAAAATGTAACAAAGTAATGACGAAAAGGGTGTTGTTATCTGGATATCCCATAGGTATTTTTTTATTCACATAAAAGTAGACTATCCTACACTTGGTCCTACCTGTATACACACATAAATCTACCCATATCTCTAAGGTCATCCTTACCCGTACAGGTCATATAGGTCATACCAGCTGCCACCTCAGCGCCACATCAACTTTGCCGCCACCTTACCATCACCATATCATTCCATCCTTACCCATACCAATTCCATACAACTCTAAATAATTAATTAAAAAAATAAAAGAAAAAGAAAAGAAAAGAGAGATAGAGAGAAAGGTGGGGTGGGTTGGAGGAAAAAGAATGGTAGTGTGGTGTCGGTCACCTACCGGGTACCCACTATGGTGTTCCAACTGGTACCGATGTGGTATCGGTCTTCTACAGCCTCTCGTAGCGGATGGCCTAAGGCTATCGGTACCCAACCCTTCCAACCCCACTGCCACATCAGCTTTTCTCCAACCCTTCCATTAATCCTCTGGAACCCTCTCTGATTAGTACATAGTCCTTCCAACCCCCTATTGCGCGCGCGCACACACACACACAAACAAGCGGTGTGTGCAAACCCGGCGGCTTCCAACCCGCTGCCAGTGTACCGGGAACCCGCTGATCCCGCCAACCCGCCGAACCCACATACCCGGTACGCACGGCCTAATAGGGAGGGGATCCATTTATAATTCCCATAACGATAATTGTAGCTATTGAATTCTAGAGATTTTAGAGGTTCATGTAAACTACAGGGACTTAAATTGTAGTTAACTCTAGAAAATATGAAAGTGAAAGAAAAAGCTTCCATATTCGTCTTCAATGGCGTTTCTGAGACGAATATCATACATACATACCACCGCTCTTCAATCTCTATATCCCCTACGCCTCCCCTATATCTATATCTATATATATATATATATATACACAGACTGCATTGATTGCATATGAAGAATATAGATATAGGAATCAATGGAAGAAGAATTGCCAGGTTCAATTGGAATTAGCGTGAGTTTAGCGCTACGATTAGGGCAAGCTCTCTTCTCTGTTGCTTCTCTGCTTTTCATGTGCGTTGGAGTTCAATTTTACGCTTATTCCTCCTTCTGGTACGTTTTTCATTCGATCTCGGAATTTTGTTTTTGGTTTTCATAATTGGAATTAGGAATTGTTCTAACTGATCATGATGACGATGATTGCTATTTAGACTTAGGATCAGGTGACACCAAACTGTTTCCGTAAAACCGGTGAGACCAACGCTTTTAATATGAAACTTCACAGAAAAACACTGTGAAAGATTAAAAAATCGTCGTAAAAACACTGTAAATGTTACGTTCACGGTGCTTTTTGAGGTGAAGGTTCGTTTTTTTTTTTTTTTACCTTCAAAGCATTTTTGCTGTGAAGGTTCGAATTATTTATTTGTTACCTTCACAGTATTTTGAGTTGTGAAGGTTTCGTTTTTTTAACCGTTTTTTGGATTTTTTTTTTCTCGATAGTGTTTTTTAGTATGTTTTCAAGATGAATGTTCGAATTTTTTTAACCTTCAGAGTGTTTTGCCTGTGAAGTTTCATATAAGAAGTGTTGGTCTAAACCATAAGGCTTGTGGCGTAGCGGTAAGGCCTGTGGGGGATGTGGATGGTATCCCATTCACCCCATGTTCGAATCCCCTCGTGTGCATCTTGTGGCCAGGCTTAGTCTGGCCAAATTTTCATTTCTAAATTGCCAAGGATGTAGTCTAGGCGAAGCCTAGATGAACCTTATCCAAAAAAAGAGGTGTTGGTCTCACCGGTCTCACGAAAAAAGATTGGTCTCACCGGAACCCAAATCTCGATATTTAAATTGGAATTAGGAAATAGCAATCAGGAATCGTTCCAAGTGATCATGATAGTTATCTCTCTAGTTAGATTGGGATTTTGAATTTTTTTTTGACTGATCATGATGATTTTTAATACTCAAGTTGGAATTAGGAATTAGAAATTTGGATTTCTTCTAAGTTCTAATTGATCATGATAAGTATCTCTCTAGCTGAAGTGGAATTAGGAATTATTCTAACTAATCATGTTAACTATCCCTTGTTGCATGCTCGATCGCGATTGCCTTGCATTTCTCATTTTACATGCCAAATGGCACATAATCTGTGATGAAATGTAAGTGAAAAACATCTGAATTCATAAAATTGGGCTTAACATATATACAGATTTCTATAGAATCATCTTCAGAAGATGTGTTAATTCTGTTTTGTGAAAACCTTTGGAGATCAAAAGCCTGAGAATCTGAGTGTAACCCTTTGATTTCTCTATGAATATGATGAATGTGCAACAGTTTCTAATGGATGTAATTGTCAAACAATCAGTTGCTTTTGGTTATAATATCCAATGGTTCATAGTTAAGTTGATTATGCAAATAAGCATAAAAGATGATATAATCCTGCAGGATCCCAACTAATTTTCTGCATACTGTGCTCTCCCACCATGCTCCTATTTATACTATCATTTTATCTAGAATTACCTAATTACTCCTTCTAGCCCCTTCTAGAATATTAAGTATAGTATTGGGCGCCGCCATTCCTTCCATCTATGAAACAATTTTATCCGTACATGACTTAATGGAAAAACCATCTAAGTGTTGTTAAACTATATAGTTTTCATGCCTTCTACCTGATTGCTCACTCGTGCACAAGTCAGGGGTGTTCCTGAATACAACTGCTCTACTTTTTTCCGGGTAGAGGTTAGGTTACTTTGTGTACATCTCACCATCTGAGGCCTTGCTCTTGAGTGGGATCTACTGAGTCAGTTTGATTGGTTATGGGCAGTTGAACCCGGTCTCATGAAGAAGCTTTAGTGTAACTAACCACATTTTTCTTGTTTGCTTCTCAGCTTCTTGGTGACCATCAAAGGTTTAGTTATTCCGTGGAGTTTGACCTTGGCAACGGTGGATGCATTCTCTATGTTTGTAAAACGCCAATCTCGCCAAGTCCAAATAGTGTCGGTTATAGTTATAGGAGACTGGGTACGTCCCATATATTTCAAAAAACTTCCTTTTTTATTTTGTACAGTTTTCACAAGTCAGGGTTCTTCACGAACTCTACTCTTTTGAGATTAAAGGTAAAGTATGCGTGCTTCACAACAAAACAAATAACTTTTATCCATAAAACTCACCCAGGGAAATTTCCATTGGTGATTACACATCAACCACAAAATACCAAACCCAGAAGGGCCTCTGGGTAATCTGTCACTGATTTGAGTTTCCTACCAACAATTTACCTACCAAGTACCAACTTTTGTGACAAATCACCCTTTAGCAATGGATTTTTCAGGGAATTTTTCGTTGGTAAAAGTCTTCCATTATTAAGCTCGAGCTCGGATGGTTTATTAAAAGCTTGACTCTTTTACACCCTAGGCCCACCTCCTCAGACCCCACCTCTAGGTGGGATATACTATGTTCGTTTGGTTTGACTTATACCGAGTATTGATCAAACTAAAATTATTGTATCTTTCTGATACTAACTAATAGAAAATGATGGCAGGTTCTTTCGTTCCTATCTCTAGCAGCGGCATGCTCTACGGCTAGTGTATCGGATTTCATGGTTACGGAAGCGGGTGCTGCCTTTTGTGACGGAAAATTGTGCAGCAGGTATCAACTATCGGCAGCAATGGCTTGTTTATCTTGGTCCTTGTCTCTAGCCTCAGCTCTTTTCAATCTTTGGCTTCTTCCTTCTTTATATTCTAATTTCTAGTAATCTTTTTGCCAATATAGACTCAACAAAGAGTTGCATATAGTAAAAGTAGTTTCAAAAGTTTTATTGTTAATTGATGCGAATCTTGATATATATTAGGAGACGGTTGGGTTCCAGTGAGAAAGTTGAGTTAATGCGAGAACTGAGAAGTGGTTATCAACCGTTGGATGCACATTAGGATGAGATGCATCGAGATAAGATGCACTAGATGATTCATGGATTGGCTCGAGATTAAAAGTGATCAAGGGTTAAGATCTACTTCTCATGTTAACTCAAAGTGTTTCCCGATAAAAAAGATTTGCTTCGCCTATTAGGAGAAAGGGGGCAGGTTCATTTAGAAACTTTTAATATTTTGGATACTAAGCAGGGTAGTAACAATCTTTTTGGGAGTCCAGTTACACATGTTACACCGGTACTAAAATATAGCTCGTCTGAAATGAGTAACAAACAAGCTAACTTACAAAAGTTCATGTCATATTCAATACCTTATAAATTAAAACAACAAAAATAATTGAAATGATAAAGTGGGAAGAACATCTGAGGGTCATTTGTGTTTTTTATCTACAAATTCTAAAATTAAATACCCGTATATGACCAAAGATGGTCTAGCCTAGTTGGTGGAGGTAACACCCTTGGGTCTTCAGGGGATGGTATCCTCAGTTGGCCAAGGTTCAAACCCCCGCAGGCGACGACTTGCTGCGGTATTTTAGCTCTTGGGCTGGTCTATAGGGTCAGTTTAGGGGCGAGTTCATGAGCCGGTCCATAGGGCTGGTTCATGAGATCGGGGGATTAGTCGGTGCCCGTTTAGATCATACCTTCGACCTTTCATGTCACCTCAGTGTCACATCAGTTTTTCTCATCCTACCCTTTGAATCCTCAAGTGGAGTACCACAAACATTTCATACCCTCGTATATTTCATTTTTTTGATACATACGCTAAGAGAGAGTAAGAGAGAAAGAGGGAAGTTGGTCTCAGCTTCAGCAGGCTTCCATATCCACCTCCCTACCCGGCCATGTACCATGAACCCACTAACCCGCCATACCCTCTCCCTCTACCCGCCCTCAACCTTTCGCATGTTACAGATGGCCTAAGGTCTTCATTGAGTTGAGTTCACATCTTTATAAATTAGGCACTAAAAATAAGTAAAATTAGTGTGTTCCACCGCGCTCGCGCGGTGGCGAGAAAGTTGTTAAGGGTTTACAGATGAGACGGATGACCTCATAGATCTTAAGGGTTTTCATCATTAGAGATAAAACGATCATGATGTTGTACTTCTGTCATACCGGCCTATAATGTAAATGAATTAGCAAAAACCCAAAAAAATTACACAACACAAATAATAAAATATAGATGAAATAGATAATAACATGGATTATACATTAATAATAGTTGAATCTCATTCAAGTTTTATTTTTTTCGTCTAAAAATAAGAATGGAACTTCAACAATACCTAAAATTTTCTTAAATATGTTGAATATACTTACATACACCATGTTGAACTTCATTAACATATCAAAAAGATACACCATCAAATAAACTCTATTACTTTAGATTCAAAGAAGTAAATAAAGAATGATGATTGAACTCATTCATAAGAGCAATACAACCACTTCTAATATAGCTTTGTATTAAAAATTTTAAAAAATGTAGGAAACATAAATAAGACCTTAATTAAATTAAGACACTTTATAATCCAAATTCCAACAAAAATGCATACATGGATTACTTTTCTCAAAGTAAAATGAAAATAATAAACATAACCATTCAAAAAAGACATCTTGAAGTTTGGTGAAGCTACATCAAAGATTGTTATACTTTCAATATTAAATCTCAAAATTTGTATAAACATTCAAGTCATATCTTATCATTTATATATTCACTTTCACTTTTGTCACAAACATAGGACAATGAAGATTTTACCAAATTTTACCATTTTGTTGGCAATACATCATATAAAATGAAAATGAAATGTTTAACTATTACATAAAATGTTATGTGAATAAAATATAGTTATCTAACCCAATAAATGGAACAAAGTTTGGATGAACATTCAAGAAACATCTTATTCTTTATATACCCAATTAACTTCTAACTTTTTCACATTTTTCACCAATGTGGGACAATAAAAATTTATTACAATTCATCATTTGATGAATACTTTGTTTTCATTGTGTCATGTTATATCATCTAAAAGCTTTTCTTTATATATTGATATTTTAAAATTTTCATATAATTTAGTTTATATAAAACTAAAATGAAATGTTATACTACTACATGAAGTGTTTTGTCATGTAAATAAAATATTACTATTTAATCCAAATCCAAAATAGATTAAAGTTAAGATCGATGAACATTCATTTGAATGTAACTTTAATATATCAAATAAAATATTTAACTATTACATGAAATACTTTGTCATCTAAATAAAAAATAACTATCATTTATATAATCAAGATTTGTCATCTAAATATTTAACTATTACCTAAAAATGGATCAAAGGTTGATGAACATTCAAATCATATCTTATCATTTATTTAATCACCTCTACTTCCAACTTTTTACTCTTGCCACCAATGTGGGACAATTTTTTTTTACCACAATCCAACAATTGGCAAATGCTTGCTTCTCATGGTGCCACCTCACTTCTCCTAGGTTGTTGCTTTTATATATATAAAGATCTAAATTTAGTTTATATAAAGCTAAAATGAAATGTTCAAATATTACATTACATGTTTTGCCATGTAAATAAAATAGAACTATTTTTAATCCAAAAATAAATCAAAATTAGGATGAACATTCATTGAAAATAACTATCAAACCAAAAAAATGGATGAAATGTTGGATGATCATTCATATCTTATGATTTATATAATCACTTCTATTTCCAACTTTTTACTTTTGCCACCAATGTGGGACAAAGAAGATTTCATCACAATCCAACAATTGGTGAATGTTTGCTTCTCATTTAACTATTAAACTTGGGTTAAACTACAATTAACCAACATCATTTCACATTATTCAACAATATCAATCCACCCTTTAAATACACATCTTTACTTTTCAAAGTTTCATCTTCCTACCAATGTGGGATAAGCAAAACTATACTAATTTTTTTATTTTTTCACCAAAATTTAACACTTAATGGATACTTGATTCGATAGACATACATATAAAATGAATATGAAATGTTTACCTATTACATTAAATATTTTGTTATGTAAATAAAAGATAGCTATCTAACCCAATAAATGGATAAATTTAGATGAACATTCAAAACACATCTTATTTTTTATATACTCACTTACACATCTTAATTTTCACATTTTTCACCAATGTGGGACAATTAAGAATTTATTACAATCATAATTTAATGAATACTTTGTTTTCATTGTGTCATGTTATCATTTATAAGTTTTTTCTTTATATATTGATATTATGATTCTTTCATATAAATTTAGTTTATATAAAACTAAATTGAAATGTTTAACTATTACATGACATGTTTTGTCATGTAAATAAAATATAACTATTTAATTTAAAAATGGATTAAAATTAGGATGAACATTCATTTAGTTCAAATTTATATATCAAATAAAAAATAAAAATATTTTCAATTACATAAAATATTTATCATGTAAATAAAAAATTTACAATACATAATTTAATGAATACTTTGTTTTCATTGTGTCATGTTATCATCTATAAGTTTTTTCTTTATATATTGATATTATGATTCTTTCATATAAATTTAGTTTATATAAAACTAAATTGAAATGTCATGTAAATAAAATATAACTATTTAATCTAAAAATGGATTAAAATTAGGATGAACATTTATTGAATTCAAATTTATATCAAATAAAAAATAAAATATTTTTAATTACCTGAATTATTTTATCATGTAAATAAAAAATTAACTATCAAACCTAAAAAAAGATCAAAGATTGGATGAACATTCAAACTATATCTTGTTCCTTATATAGTCACATTTACTTCCAACTTTTTACTTTTGCCAAAAATGTGGGACAAATAAGATTTCACAACAATCCAAACCATTGGTGAAAGCTTGGATTTAGCTACAATTAACCAACACCATTCACATTTTCCAACAACACCTATCAACCCTTTATATACACATCTTTAGTTTTCAAAGTTTCATCTTCCTACCAATGTGGGATAAACAAAACTACACTAACTTCTATCTTTTCACCTACTACAACCACTTGTAAAAAAATAAATCAAAATTATAGGAAATTAGAAAAATAACAATGAAGCTCTCTCATTGTGCCAAGTCATTATACAAGGTTCTTCCTTTAATATATAAATGATATAATCACTTCTACTTTCAACTTTTTACTTTTGCCACAAATGTGGGACAAATAAGATTTAACAACAATCCAAACAATTGGTGAAAGCTTGGGTTTAGCTACAATTAACCAACACCATTCACATTTTCCAACAACACCTATCAACCCTTTATATACACATCTTTAGTTTTCAAAGTTTCATCTTCCTACCAATGTGGGATAAACAAAACTACACTAACTTCTATCTTTTTACCTACTACAACCACTTGTAAAAAAATAAATCAAAATTATAGAAAATTAGAAAAATAACAATGAAGCTCTCTCATTGTGCCAAGTCATTATATGAGGTTCTTCCTTTAATATATATAAATGATTGATCCCCAAAATTTTGTAGGTTCTGTTTAGAAACTCATATTTAACATTGTTAAAAGAGGACTCTCAACCAGTAATGACCATTTTTATATAGTATTTGTGATGGATAATATGCTAAATATTCATAAATATAAATTCATCCTTTCAAAATTATTCATCATGAATAATCAAACAATATGGTCCATGAGTTCCCAAAAATTTAAGCTTCATAAATGAACCTCTTTCTTAGGATACAACTACATTTAATATGTACTAAAAACAACAATTAGTATGACCTAATTAAGGTATGGATAGGAAACATGGCGATGAAACTAATTAAAAAGTTCCCAAATTTAGTAACCGTTAGTTAATGAGATGAGGTTGGGGGATTCTTGAACAAGTTGGACCCCAATAGCTCTCCCTTTTTTTTAAATGGGTATCCGAGGTTTTGCCCTTACTAATCACGGCAAAGTTCACCGACAGCTAAAACATGCTGCATTGAGTTAATCCCCAGTGGTCACAATCTGGAAGCGACTGGATTCGAACATGAGGTAGAAGGGTTAACTAGCACATTTCCCCTTCCAGTGCACAGCTTATGGTTAGCTCTCTCTTTTTATGTTCCCTTTCGACAAACTTCATGAAAATGTATCAAATTTTATCTGTATTTGTATTGTATGTACCAACTTTAAATTATGCTATTACATATACTATACTCTCAAAAATTGCAATTGTATATAATATTTTACTTCAAATTGTGATTGCTTGTAGTATCTTAACCAACATCAACATGAAACAGGTTAATAGGTAAAAGATTATATACAATTGCAATTTTTAAAAGTATATTACATTATAATTGGCACTAGAAATATTAATAAGTTGGATTAATCAAAACCCAATTAGGAAGGACGTGTAAAGTTTGGATACATTTTCATGTACGTTTTCCTTTCCCTTTTCGTATCCTACTCCAAAAATAATGGACATAAAAACTTGATGCAAAAACTAAGAATTAAAAACCCAAATGTATAGAAATAAATGGGTTTTATAACTATTTATGTAACCAAACTTGAGACTGAAAAAAAACCTTTGTCCGAATTTAAAGATTTTATGGAATCAAAATCTATTAGAACATATACATGGAATCAAGATTATGAGGTTCAAATCTATTAGAACATATATTGAATCAGATAAAATTATATATTTCGAAAGAGTTGGTCTTCTAATCATTCCTCTTCACTTTTACCCAAATGCTATATTTGCAATTTCTAAGCCCGTATATGCGAACCTAGCTAAAAAACACACACACAAAACACGAATCTGATGCATTTTTCTTTGCAAAATGCTAACCCAGATATAAAAAATAGGAACATTGACAAGATATTTTTTTTTCTCTTTAGCTACCACATACCGAAACGTGATGTAATGACATTTGAATTGAATGTAATGACATTTGAATAAATGTGGGAGATAAATAGTTAGATAGGACACCAAGTTTGGTGTATCGAATGGCTAGTTGGGTCAATTTCCCTATTTTAGGCCAAACGGAGGTAATTTATTGGTTGATGTTATTAGGAGAGTTAGGTTTACTTGTAGAGTTTATCGAGCTATACAAATTTACTTATTAATTGAATTAGACAGATTTCTACAAACAAAATGTATGACACCTTCCTTTGGAATGCTCCTACCTTCCCTGCTCGCACCAACATGGTGGACTGAGTCAATCTGCATTTTGCAAGTATGTCTACACTTTTTTCTACTGGGCTAAAGCAACCGGGACTAAAAAGGAACTTATAGCCCTACACCGGGCAATGTCAAACATTTGATGCGCATTGCTATGTGACAACATAGCGACTTTTGGGGGACTATTTTTGTAATTCAAGACATTTTGTTTTATAAAACAACCAATGTCCCTACATAACAAAATGGTGGTTGGGTTTTGTTTGCCATTACCATAACTTGTTTAGGCATTTTTTCGGGATCGGGCATAGTAGCTTTAAGGTTGTAGTCAATTTGTATTTAGTTTATCGGTTTTATTCTCGACAAACATCACTGATTTCGTTGATCTGAAATCCAAAGGTAGGGACCATCTTGGCCTTATTATTCCACTATCATTGGTCGACGAAGGTCTCGTACTCTCTCTATCAATAGTGGGGATTGTCTTGTGTCATGTTCCCATTAAACGTTCACAAATATATTGGGTCAATGAAATCAATGCTCGTACCATCCGGGCTATATGGATCCCAAGAAACAACATAGTCTTCAACCACATTACAGATTATTGGTATTTAGTAGTCCAACAAGTCCCAATCAAACTGTTTCATTTGGTAGTAGAGATCATCAATTGACGCCAGTTCTATGTTTGCAACATTTGCCCATGGGTCTCCTTTAAAGTTTCATAACCATCAACATCTATTGTTTCAATGGCAAATCATATATTATAACTTGTTGGTATTCAGTAGTCCACCGAGTCGTAAGCATCCTATCTTATTAGGCAACAGTAGAGATCATCAATTTATGTCAATCCTATATGTGGAACACCCGGCTATGGTCCATTTGTAACTCATCATGACAAATCAACTTCGTTTCAATTACGGATACTGTTGTACCAGATTCAATACAACGTAAAAAAATTAAATAAAAAAGTTTAAATTTTTTAATCATAAAGTAAAAGTACAAGAGAAGGTGGGGTCTTTTGGTGTGTATGCCACTTGTTTCTAGCCTATCATGTTTTGCAACGTGGCCATCTACTATACTGGCGACGTGGCCCTCTCATCTACCTTGAATCTGCCACGTAGACTAACACCCGAATTGCAAAACACCTTTCATATACTTTTTCTCTCTATGTTGAACAAAATTAGAAAAAAGACAAAATCCAAAAAATAATAATATTCCAATGGTCTTTTATAACTAAAAATCATTTTGATAAAAGACCCGATAGGTCGACTTTAATCGACAAGATTCGAGAATCGGATATTATAACTTATAATGCAAGTAGATAATAGAGGTCGGTTTTGTCGTCTAAGTTTTAACAGGTTTTTGATTAAACATGTTTGCTGATAACCGATCATTGTCGTTAGGTTTGTTTTGAATGTTACCTGACACAAGTTGCTCTCAGAAAAAAATATTATCATTTTTCATTTAATCTTTGTATTATTATGAAATGTCGCAATGTTATTATAAAACCATGATTCAAACATTGTTAAACTTTACAACAAAAAGTTTTAAAATGCATTAAAGTTTTATATATCTATAAAAAAATATAACTTGCAAAGATGTGACATAAAATATCAAAAAGTACAATAAAGTTACAAATAAAAGCATACAAAAAAAGATTTGGACCTACTGACTTAAAAAAACATATCACAAATACAAATTGAAATATTTTAGTTAAAAAATGTATCATGATAGAGCCTAGATCATTTAATGTCCAAGAATAATATAAATAAAAGGTCGAACAATCGAGTCTTGGATCAATTAATGTCAACTTTGTTAACAAAAAATAAAGGGTTAATTACATGGGTATGTATCGAACTTGTCACATTTTATCATTGTATTTACTCAACTTATAAACTTACCATTGTATGTATCGAACTTTCTAAAATTGTCATTGTAAGTATCCAACTTTATCAAAACCTCAAGTTCGATACACTTTCGTGACAAGTAGAATACATTCAATGATAGGTTTTGATAAAGTTGGATACATACAATGGCAAGTCTAACAAGTTCGATACATACAATGATAAATTTATAAGTTGGGTACATACAATGATAAAACGCGACAAGTTCGATACATACCCATGTAATTAACCCAAAAATAAATCACAATCAATCCTCAAACTATGTATAAAAGTTACTATCTTGCTAGTTGTTGTTTGATAAACTAGTTGTTGTCTGATAAACTAGCTAATAAACAAATTATTAATAAATAGATGATAAACATGTAAAATAAACAAAAAAACATCTTGAAAAAATAATCGATTACAATGAACATCAAAACATGGACACTTTACAACAAAATGAACATAACCTTTACAAGATAAAACATCCTCATAGAATGCACACCAAATATTCACATGGATAGCATATGAAACATTCACACCAAATATTCACGAGAGGTACAATGGTACACACACCAAACTTTCATCGTGTGTCTAACAGTCTCATATCGTCTAGACCCGGAACATTTATTTTCCATATATGTTAAAATCTCATTTATCTTCTAAATCGCTCTTTTTGAAATTAATCTAATAGATGTGTTCCCGTGGAATAAAATCGAAGGTTTACCATTCTCGTGGCACGACACTGTAAGGATATGTTTGGCAAACTAGCTGATAAGCAAGCTGATGACCGATAAACTAGCTGATAGAAGATAAGCTAGCTAGTAGCTGATAATCTAGCTTATGAACAAATCATGTTTGACAAAAACTAGCTTATGAGTATGTAAAATGACCAAAAAGGAAATCTTTAATAAATAATTAATTACAAGTATTTTATAATACAATTAAGACAAAATTTTAATCATATAGTTAAAATAAATTTCTAATAATATAATATGTTAAATAATATAAACAACATAAAAATTTATATAATATAATATATTAAAATAATATAGAATCTTATTATTATTATTATTTCCTATAAATTTAGAATTTGTTAAAAGAAATTTTAGAAAAAAATATAAATTAACTTATAATTTAAATTACTTTTAAATATAAGAAAAAAATTGATCAACTTCACGTATGTGAAATAATTAGTAATTTAAAAAGAAATTATTAAGAATTAGATATAAATATTTTTTTATTAAAGTATTTAACATGTTTTAGCTATGTAACATTTTAAGAATTATTATACTTATTTTTTGATAGTTAAACGTATTAAATAATATATAGTATAATTAATAATTAACATATAATGTATAATTTAACTTAATTAATAATTAATTTTAATTATTAAAAAATAATATTTATTAATATTAATTATTAGTTAATAATTAATAATTATTATTTGTTAATAATTAATTATAATTATTTAGTAATAAATAATATATAATTTTGGTTAATAATAGTTAATATCAAAAAGCTAGCTTATAAGCTACTTTTGGTCTTAACAAATATATACACAGAAAATAAGCTAAATTATAAATCAGCTTATAAACTAGCTTATTTTTACCGAACAATACCTAAGATAATCATCGCTTGTTTGACCTTTGTTGAAGTTAGGGTTTTGTTGTACCAGATAGTTGGACCTTGAATCTTTTCTCCTCTATATATATTACAACATGCTTTATCTTTTAAAAGACTTTTTTTAAAAGTAAACTTACAAGTTTTATGCGTACGAGGAATAATCAAATAAAACCATTTTTTTTTTGTAAAAACCCGTGAAAACCAACTAAAAAATAATTTTTTTAAGGATTTTTTTATCAAATACTATGATATTAACTATTGTTACACATATATATTTTTTTCATAATGTAAGTATCATCCATGAAAAAATACAATTTTTATTCATATTATGAATCGAAAATATACAACATTTTTATTTATATTATGAAACAAATTCATGGATGATATTCATCTTATGAAAAAAAAATATATGTGAAACAACATATCAATTCTAACATTTGATGGAAAAAAAATCGTAAAAAAATTTATTTTTTAGTCGGTTTTTACGGGTTTTTACAAAAAAATGGTTTTTACATGAAGACTCCTCTTATGCGTATATTCAATATATATATATATATATAGGTAAATGGACTTAGGATCGGGTGAGACCAAGCTGTTACCGTGAGACCGCGTGAGACCAATACCTAACGTATGAAACTTCACAAAAAAACACCGTGAATGTACATAAAACTCGAATACGCAGACCTAAAGTTCACTTTCGATGCAAAAAAATATCGAAAACAAGCGAAAAAACGAAACCTTCACCGCTCAAGTTCTGTGAAGGTTACATATATATAATGCGAACCTTCACAAAAAAACTGTTGTGAAGGTTTCGTTTTTTAACCTCTTTTTGGAAAAAAAAAAAATCGATACTGTTTTTTAGTATGTTTTAACGGTGAATGCTCAATTTTTTTTACCTTCACAAATGTTTTGATGTGAAGTTTCAAATAAAATATGTTGGTCTCACCGGTCTCACCAAAAAAGCTTTGTCTCACCGGAACTTAACTCTTGAACTAAAAAAGTTCCCATGTAAAAAAAAATTCACAATGTGAACGCAACCATAGGTGAGACAATATCATAATCATAGTTTTATGATAATAAAAGATCATGCACTTTTTTTATGTTGATTGTCACGAGTATTTAAGTTTTTATGTTACACAACTGGATTGTGTAAAAAAAAGGTAAGGTGAAAACCGTAATAAAAGATCTAAATTATTGATCATTTATAATCTTATGCTTGCCCATGGGTTGCATACTTGCATTTCTCATGAATATTGATCCGGTGCATCCTATTAGTTTTAATCTTCAATTAAGATTGATCAAATGGCCCATATTCATCTTTATGCTTATAACCTTAGTTTCATTTCTCATCAAAACCACATACACATCTATATATATATATATATATTTGCTGATGTCATCAAAATAAAATTGAGTGATTTTATTGGTCAATTAAACAAATCCTATCAAATGATGATGTCATAATCTATTTCCATTTTTTTTCCAAAATTTACATACCTAAAATTTCTCATTAATTTATTAGTTTCCTTTTTATAATTTACATTTTGTATCCTTATAATTATTTGATTAAATTACTTATTACCCCTTAGTTTTTCAATTTACACGTTACATTCTTATCATATTAAGGTAAATAATGTAATGAATTAAAACCATTTAAGTTTTTTGTTTTTATTTTTTATAAATTACACCCTTATAATCGTCTCGACGATACCTTCAAAATGAGTATAATATTGAATATTTTTTTAATTTATTTATATTAGTAAATATTAAGAATAGATATAAATTAAGTTGTTTACATTTTATTACAATTCATCGTTGATATTCTTGAAATTTAAAGATTCCTATTTTTAATCTAAATTTATTTATAGATTATTTATAAATAATAAAAGTTTATTTTATTTAAAACGCTATTGTTGATGTTCTTGAAATTTAATATTCCATCCTTTTAATCTTACTAATTCTATAGATCATTTATAAATAATAATTTTTTTTAAAACCCTACAAATCAAAAACACTATATAATTTATTTCAGAATCCCTCCCGTTTTAGAATCATTCACGAAATCCAAATCTTTCACCAAAAGAATTTCAGATATTTTAACAACTATTAGATGACTAAAATATTTCATAATAAAGTAAGAGTAATTTTTTCTTCAATTAAATCGTTGATTAATTAGAATTATTTTAATAAATAATAATTCTCTACTTACTCAATTTCAAAGAAAGCTTTGAATAAAAAATGAAAGAAAAGTAATTTAAATGTTATATATATATATTTTCTAAATGGTTATGATTAAACTAAATCATTAATGTTTCTTTTATCAATTAACTAAGTCATATTTATATTGTTAATTGGATATTACGTTTGGTTTGTGGTGAATTATTTGTGAACTTTGTAATGCAAATGTTAATTCTTATTAGAAACTAAAACAATATGTTTAAATTGATGTCATCAAAATAAAAATGAGTGATTTTATTGGTCAATTAAACAAATCCTATCAAATGATGATGTCATAATCTATTTCCATTTTTTTTCCAAAATTTACATACCTAAAATTTCTTATTAATTTATTAGTTTCCTTTTTATAATTTACATTTTGTATCCTTATAATTATTTGATTAAATTACTTATTACCCCTTAGTTTTTCAATTTTCACGTTACATTCTTATCATATTAAGGTAAATAATGTATATGAATTAAAACCATTTAAGTTTTTTGTTTTTATTTTTTATAAATTACACCCTTATAATCGTCTCGACGATACCTTCAAAATGAGTATAATATTGAATATTTTTTTAATTTATTTATATTAGTAAATATTAAGAATAGATATAAATTAAGTTGTTTACATTTTATTACAATTCTATCGTTGATATTCTTGAAATTTAAAGATTCCTATTTTTAATCTAAACTTATTTATAGATTATTTATAAATAATAAAAGTTTATTTTATTTAAAACGCTATTGTTGATGTTTTTGAAATTTAAATATTCCATCCTTTTAATCTTACTAATTCTATAGATCATTTATAAATAATAATTTTTTTTAAAACCCTACAAATCAAAAACACTATATAATTTATTTCAGAATCCCTCCCGTTTTAAAATCATTCACGAAATCCAAATCTTTCAACAAAAGAATTTCAGATATTTTAACAACTATTAGATGACTAAAATATTTCATAATAAAGTAAGAGTAATTTTTTCTTCAATTAAATCGTTGATTAATTAGAATTATTTTAATAAATAATAATTCTCTACTTACTCAATTTCAAAGAAAGCTTTGAATAAAAAAATGAAAGAAAAGTAATTTAAATGTTATATATATAATTTTCTAAATGGTTATGATTAAACTAAATCATTAATGTTTCTTTTATCAATTAACTAAGTCATATTTATATTGTTAATTGGATATTACGTTTGGTTTGTGGTGAATTATTTGTGAACTTTGTAATGCAAATGTTAATTCTTATTAGAAATTAAAACAATATGTTTAAATCGTCCGTGTATTACACGGGCCATTAACTAGTATAATATATATGTACACACACAAAGAGAGGTAAATTCTGTAATAAACTCATAGTTGATTAGGAACATGAAAACCGTCCATAATACGTTATTTGTCACTCTTCAAAATAACGAGCATGCATAAATTAAATAGGATACATGCATAACAAGTAACAACATCTAAAAAAGCTTTCCCAAAATTTCTTCAAAATGAAGAATCAAAAAGTCAAAATCTTTATTAAAAAATTGCATCAATCTTCAACAACTTTCTTATTCCAAAGTCTTCAAAATTGATTATAATATATTAAAATATTATATTTTTCTATTAAAAATTTGTTTCTTCCTCATAAATTTTTATTTTCAAGATATTCTATTGGTTCTCTCACTTGATAATTATTTCTCAGTATCACCATATTTGACGAAAAATCCATTGTCTTATATATTTTTATCATTTTAAGAATAATTTTGAGAAAACTGTTAGAGCAAAATATTACCTAAAACGGGCCAAAACCACTATATATTTTTATTCTTTTCCAATTTAAAGAAATTATCAAGATGCTAAAAAACGTTCACATTAATGATCTATGTTATGTTTGGCAAAAATAAACTAGCTTATAAGCTAACTGATAAGCTAGTTTATAAGTTAGTTCATCCAAACATATAACATAAGCTAGTTTATTGAAACATTAATTAGAGTAGCGTTTTATAAGCTTTTGCTATACAAACTCTTATTAATTATTATACGCTAATTAGAGTAGCGTTTTAGAAACTTTTTCTATTTGCAACGAATACCCTAAGATACCCTTTTAGCCATTTTACATATTCATAATTAGTTTTTGTCAAACATAATTTATACATAAATTTATTAGCTACAAACTATCTTAGGCCGTGCATACCAGACATGTGAGTTCTGCGGGTTCAAAGCCGCCGGGCTAGGTGGGTGGCGGCTTCCCCACACCGCTTGTTGCGGAGTTTTTGTGTGTGTGTGTTGTGTGTCTGGTGTGTGTGTGGGGTGTGTTTTATAATAAAAGGTGAGATGGTTGTGAGGGTTCGGGTACTAATCAGAGAGGGTTCTAGAAGCCTTATTGTGGAGTTGGGGAAAAGCTGATGTGACAATGAAGTTGAGAGGGTTGGGAAGGTTCGGTACTGATAGCCTTATAAGTTAACAACTAACTTATCCGCTAGTTTATCATACACAACTTTGTTGTATCAAATGTGGGCAATCTTCTTTTTTTATTTGAAAGGGTGTCTGGGTCAAAGCCGACTAATCTTCAGTAATTTTGGAGGCTAATCATGGCCCCACTTAAATGTCTTTAATTAGACGTGCATATAGAAAAGCTCGAACTTGGTCAGGACGTTATGAACTCTCCGAGCGATAACTAATCCGCCAAAGCATCGGAACACATGTGCGAGCGTAAGTGGATATAATAATTCCGAAAAAATGGTGACCCAAAATTGGAAAGGCGACAAAAACAGTAGTTTCATCATCAAATCATGGGGGTTAGTAGGGTACCCCTACTTATACACCCTGGCAATACCCAACATCCAGCTTCAAAACTTTCCCATAACCATTTTCTAAATTCAAAAAAAAATTCTTATATCTAAATTCTTCATTAAATTACAAAATTATTCTTTATTTTAGGAAATTAACAGAAATATCCATTTTAGTCCCATAAGTTTCATTTCTTAATCATTTCTTTTCTAGACTTTTCATAAAAGTCACTACTTTTGTGAATGACAGGTTGCTAATTTGAGAATGTGTCAAAGAGTAAAGGGAAAAAGATAGAAATTTTGAATATGGTTTGCAACTAAATGGACCAATTCTGTAAATTAGTCTTTTTGGAAGTGTTTGAACTTGCTGATTATATATATATATTTTAATTGTTTTTACATTTTAACCCTTTTGTGCAATTGCAAGTTGACGCCTTGATGGGTTGTAATTTGTGGAGTTAATGATTTTCTTAGAAAATTTTGAGAAAATATGGTTACCCCTTCAATATATTTCTCAAAATAGGTAAACAAAAGTTTATAATAAATTACATTTTAGAGAATTTAACGTTTATTATAACATTAAAAAGATTTCATTTTATCTGTTAAAATATTATTTTTAACTTTATATTTGATGAAAAAACCTTTATTTCTCTTACTTTATCCATGTTAGATAAAGTTTTTGTAAAGTTGTTACCCTAAAATATCAACTCAAAAAGGAAAATTTTCCCCATTTTGATGTTCTTATAAAAATTCTATTAAAGATAATCTACAAGTTTTTTCTTTCCTTCTCAAAATAGCCAAAGTTTACTCATGCATTTTCCAATTAAGAATTCTATCTTTACAAATGCTATTTAAGAAATCTGTTTTATTAGGCAATGAGTATCATTATAGTTTTTTATTTCAACTCTTCACTGTCATATCAACGTTATATCAGCTTTCTACTATCACACCCTCAAATCATCACCAATTTTTCAAATTTCATAACACAACCTTTCAACCTTTCATACCCTTTACCATTTTTTATTTAATTTAAATATTTATATATATAAGAGAGAGAAAGAAAGAAACAAGAAGAGAGAGAGAGAGAGAGAGAGAGAGAGAGGGAGAGGGAGAGAAGCAGCGGGCTCGTGAAACCGCCCTTGAAAATGTCGGCTAAACCCGCCAACCGCATACCACTAACTCGCTGCCGATCCCAGGCATTGAGCCTGCCGTGGTACTCATGGCCTTAAATGGCTAAAAATTGTTATGCCTAAAAAGTAAGACAGTTTAATAATTTTGTCATTTTAATTTAATACATTGACTCAAGTAGCTAAAGTACATATTTTAATTGGTCGTCTAGCCACTTTTTTCCCAAATAACTATACATCCTCAATTTTTAGTACACTAAATTTGCATATCTAACTAAAAGATATAAAAAGTCATCTTATGTTGTAGGATAAGAGTGTCATCACTTAAAGGATATAACGATAAAGATAGAGATAAAAATATTAAAGTTAGGTTCGAATTGAAATATCTCGTGATTATCTATTTGTAAACCCGATATAAAGAATTTATGATAAATGGGAATTACAGATTCATTCTTTTTATTCTATTGTGTTTTGTTCAGTTTTTTCCTTAACAGATGATTAATTTTCTATAATATATACTAGATGATATTTTTGTTTCTTTTAGTTAAACAAAACAAAGGAGGAGGCCAATCACAATCCAAGCTTTTTCATTAATCAAGAAAAATTAGTACTTTATTAAATCAAGATTTACCTACGTGGCAAGGTGGTCCATTTCTCAATGCTATCTAATCTTCCCTCTATATATAACACCCAACCTTAACTCCAATCCAAAATCTCCATGCAATCATGGGCATTTGCATCTCACAACCCTCTACCGCCGCCTCCGCCACCGCCAAACTAATCCTACCCGACGGCACCCTCCAAGAATTCCCCTCCGCCGTCGCGGTCTCCGCCGTCCTCCGCCACCACCCGTCCACCTTCATCTGCAACGCCGACGACATGGATTTCGACGACGTTGTTTCCCCACTCAAACCCCACCACCTCCTCCACCCGGGCCACCTCTACTTCGCCCTCCCATTAACCCGCCTCAACCACCCCCTCCACCCCGAGGACATGGCCGCGCTGGCCGTTAAGGCCAGCGCGGCCCTGGCCAAATGCGGCGGGTCCTCCCGCAGGACCCGCCGCACTGGCCCCAAGAACACGTCTTTCTCTGCAGAGAAGGGGTGTTGTTTGAGGGGGTCGAGTAGGGTGGCGGATGCGGAGACGGTGGGGTCGGTGCGGCGGAGCTACGGCGGCGGTGTTGGTGGTGGGAAGGGGAAGGTTTTTAAGGGTGTGTTGAGTAGCATACCGGAGTGACAAGTTTGAAAATTTGAAGGGGTGTTTTTGTAAATATGGTGATGAAGTTTTGAAGTGAGGGTGAGTATGATTGCGACTACGACGTCGTTTTGTTTTTTTTCTTGTTCTCACTTCAGACGTTTTCCATATTTGTGTATTGGGGAGTGTTGTTTTACGTTTTTACCCCTTGATGTGGGTTACTATGAAAAACTTTATAAGAATGTATTTTGAGTTCCTTTTGGAGGGACTTTGGGATTGAAAATAAAATTTGGTGTTGTATTACTTTTATTGTTTTATTAAATAAAAATAAAGTGAAGTTTACGTATATGGTTTATATTTTAGCAATTCTGTAATTTATTTTAGTTACTAATTACAATTTAATAACTTGTTGAGGTATTGATAATTTTAGGAAGCATAGAAGATAAAAGATTAAGGGACGTTTATTGAATGCTTATCCGATGAGATTGTGAGGGTTAACATGCAAGACATTACCTTTACTTGCATTATAGTATAACATTCTTAGCCATCAAAATTGATTATTGGTAAAGTGTGTTCAACTCGATAAGTACTTACAAGGTAAGATTCATTTTCGTCAATTATTGAGTAAGATTCTCGATCCTTGTTATAACTCTTGTGTGAGAATATGTGGAACCCCATGATTAATCTCCAAAAGAGCCATTGAGGAGAGAAGGGGGGTTCCAACATATATAGTGAAGATTTGGTCCAAGTCTAGCCGATGTGGGACACTAACACGCCCCCTCCAACGAGGCTAGATGGAGGGCTGAGAAGGGCGGAGCGGTGAGGAGAGTGCCGGCTTAGGAGAGTGCCGACGTGTCAGTCCCTAGAGTGGTAGACCTTGGCTCTGATACCATGTGAGAATATGTGGAACCCCATGATTAATCTCCAAAAGAGCCCTTGAGGAGAGAAGGGGGTTCCAACATATATAGTGAAGATTTGGTCCAAGTCTAGCCGATGTGGGACACTAATATCTTGCATGATAAGATTCTCACTAATTTCCATGCTCAATTGGCAAAGATTCGTAAGCTTGCCTCAGTAAATATTTAGAAAACAAGCTCTAAAAGATGAGTTTACTCGACCAAAATGACTACTTAAGTCGATTTCCCTAAAAACAATTATTTTGGAAATATAAATCAAAATATTGTTACATTGGGAAAGAAAATTAGAATGTTGGAGAATGGAAAGCAATAAACATTACATTAATGTTGTTTGATTAAGCTAATATTTTCAATATAAATATGTTTCGTACAAATTGAAAATATAAACGATGTTGTAGTCAACATCGAGATGTGGATCAACGTGTGAGGAAAGAGGACTGACCAGAAATAAAAGTTTCATTCCTCTCAGATTGGTCAGATATGGAAAGTAGCAGGTTTTGCATAATTGACATATCATATATTGTCAAACTACGGTTGTATTTGGCAAACTAGTTGGTAAACTAGCTGTTAGCTAATAAGCTAGCTGATGAATAAATTGTGTTTGATAAAAACTAGCTTCTGAATAAGTAAAATGACCAAAAAGGGTATTTTGGGGTATAATAATTAATATTAATAAGGGTATAATTGGAAAAGCTAAAAAAAGCTTTTGTAACGCTATTCCAACTAGCGTTTCAATAAGCTAGCTTATGGTATCCAAACATGTACTAGCTTATAAGATATCTTATTTTTGCCAAAAACACAACCTAAACCATATTTTTCATTATTATTATTATTGTTGATATCATTTGTTACCCTCAGGCCTCAATACCTTTAGCCAAACGATACTTAACTTAAATATTATGTATTTGCAATTTCAACATCAAATATACGATGAACTTAATGTCCCATTAAATTTGAATAGAATTTTGTATGAAGTGAAAATATTTTTAACTTGAATGATGGGAAATAGGGGTGCACACGGGTTAAGGTTAATCGAGTTGAAGGCGTTTAGAGAATTCAATCCGATGTTGTCGGTTTGAAACTCTTTTAACCCAACTTAACCCCCAAACAAAAGTTCAACCCAACCCAACCCAACCCGTTCGGGTTGGTCGGGTTATGTTTAAAATTAGATAATAAAACTAAAGAAGATGAATAATTAAAGGGATAAAGGCGATTTATGTATTATTTCCTGGTGTTAGTACACAAAACTATTTTTCTTAATTTCCATATGTATGTGTGTGTATGTATGATTTAACACACACACACACACACACACACACACACACACACACCTATATATACGAGTTATATAGAGATGGATAAAATATTTAAAGTGTGTGTATGTTTATATATTTATATGAAGAGGTTATGTAATGGTGTAATTATCTAATGTACATATTGATATTAATACGAGCTTAACAATCAAATTAATAAAAATAAAGAGATATTAGGTTCATCGAGTTGGGTTCGCATGACGTTAACCCGATATCAACCCAATACCTCGGTTTGAAAAAAAATCAACCCAATTAGACGTTTGGTTGCTTCGGGTTAGGTTATTTTGCATCGGGATGGTGGGGTTGATCGGGTTCGTCGGGTTTTTGAACACCCCTAATGGGAAGGATAAAATAAAATATCCCTTCTTCAAGAATAAAAATTAAAGAATTCTTTGAATTACATTATTTTTTATTAACAGATAATAAATAATTATAAAAATAGTTACTTTAGTTTTTATTAATCAAATAAAAAATATTTTTAACATGTTTTAAAATATTATTACAAATCATATAAAATACCAACTACCTCCATAAATTTTCTAAATGTATTGTTTGTGGGATTTGTAGAAATCCCAAGATTTCAGTTCAGAACTTTCTTTCTAACCACACGTAGGATGGGAAGGGAAACTTGACTCCAAAATCTCTCCAAATCATACGAAATCCTTCAAACCAAAACAGACCCTTAGAAAATTTGTTGAAACAAAAAAATCTTCAAAATCTTTTAATCTATATTCCAGATGATCTTTTAGATATGCTTTTAATATATCTTTGTTCGTTCCGGTTTCTAAGGGGAGGTTGGTGAGTGTTACACATATTTGACATCTATTACAAATAGGTAGTGCAAAAGTTTTTGTGAAAAACTCTAACTTTTGTAAAATTGTACGTGAGAAGAAGCTAAATGCACATTTTTCCATAAAAACTCGCCTTAATTTTGAACATCCATGACAACTTTTGAATTGTAAACGCCTTTGGTTTTATTTGAAATAAAATACACCGAAGCAATTTTGCTTTAACTTTAAGGATCTAAAATGGTATAAAAGGAACGTCTTCTAAACTCATATCGAGCAAGTTACAACCATCAAAAAATAGATACTTATCTATATATTTCATATGTGTAGAGATGTAGCATTTTCAAAATAAACGAATGGTTAAGACAAAGCCAAAAAGCATTGTCATTTTGAATGATTTTTGCATTAGACGTATTTCTAAGCTTTAATGACATTTATTACTCTGCATTGTAGTGGTCTTGATTTAAAAATATATTTGTTGATATTTATGCCGTACCCCATTATACAATTCGTGGAGCAAGATTCAAATTCAGTATATACATACATTATGCAAGCTGTAGTTACTAGTATAATCCAAATTAAACACAATTAATCAACAGCTGGCTGTGTTAATATATAACATCATGCTACACAACTAGTTTTTCATGCATCCATAAAAATTCGTGGATGGCTAAAAGTAAAGTTTGGTTTGGTCTTATTTAGGTTTAGTTTGGCCTTATTAAAGTGGGTTCCTATTGCCCAATTTGGGGACCTTGCACCAACTCCCACTTCAATAGTCTCCTTTTATGGAAACATTACATTGTGCTACCGAATCATCATCATATGATTCATTTATTGTTAGGATATGACTATTTGAAACATCAATTAAACAACAAGTGTCGTTATAAGGTTACGTGATAGAGAATTGTGAAGATAATAAAGAAAACTTCCAAATAGCTTTCGAAATGATAAGGTATCATAATTTAGGTTTAAAGGTGGAACATAATTTGTATATAAAGGTCAAATGAGACAATTCACCCCGGACCTACAAAGCACATGGCTTATTTTAACAAAAAAGGCTAGATCAAGACATAAAATATAGAATACCCAAAAGACCCTTGTAAATAAAGATGCACAAAAAAAATCCAAGCCCATAGCTTAGACCTAGGTCTAACCCATGCCTAACGAATCTGAGATCTGATCAAGACAAGGCCCCAAAGCTTAATCAAGCCGAAAGGGGGCATGACTTGCTTAAGCCCAACCTAGAAAAGTTCCAATCAAACCTTCTTTTCCAACCCTAAAGCATGGGTCGGCCTAACTTGAGCCTAAATAAGGCCGAAGTTTTTTCCATTATCAGAAACAAACTTGGAAGTCGAAGGCCCAAATCTAAAAGAGCCGAACCTGATATGAATCAGTTAGAAGACATTAGAACAATACAACTTGTTTGGATCTTCATTTTCTATTTTCCATTCCTCAAAAGTGGCCCTAAAAGTAATTTTTTTTGCCTTTGGAAACTTTTTAATGGGCCGGATAAATGTGTAAAGAACTAATGATTGTTAACTCTTTAACGTACAAGGTTGGCTTATCTAATAAGCCCAATAACTAACCCAATGTCAAATGGGCTTGTTAGTTAAGCCCAATAACTAATCCAATGGCAAATATCTAACTTTGGGCCGGATCTTTCATTGTTAAATGGATAGAGTGATTGACCCGCCGGTAGCAACTTCCAAAAAAGGTTCACGTGCGGCTGCCAAATTAAAATCACATTCACGTGGGTGCCATTTACCAACTGCCACATAGGGGCAATAATGTCATTTCACAACCTCAACCCATAAATAATAGAGTAAGCTACACTCTTGGTCCTCAAAGTTGTCAATTTCAACTTATATTGTCCCTAGACTTAAAAATTCGGAGTTGATTCTTCACGTTGATATGTAACGATTTTGATTCTCTTTTCAATGGCCGCTAATTTTTTCGGTTAAGTCCAATTAAAGGTAGGGGTGACAATTTTCAACTTGATACGAAACCTGACATGAAGATAAACGGGTTTGGGTTGAGTTTTCGGACCTGATAACTCGTCAACCCGTTTATTTCACTGGTTGTGTTTGGGTTGGTATATAGATTCCTGGGTCAACCCACCAACCTGTTTGTCTTTTTAATTTTTTTATATTGCAAAACTATATGATTTATGCAAGCCATGTTTGGGTTGGCGGACCACGAGTTAGGGTTGGAAGATTTCAACACGATCAACTAAACGAGTCGTGTCCAGGTTAAGCCTTTCTGACTCGTCAACTCAAACATGACACGAGTGCCACCCCTAATTAATTGAGAAGGTATCTTTATCATTTTAAGCATTTTCTAAAGACTAAAATAACCCTGTTATAATCGGGTGGTTATTTACATCACACAAAAGCACTTTCATTTAATACAAGTTAACAAAGAATGTTAACAACCATTAATAGAAGAGACCAAAACCGTTATAAAATAACAAACACAAAAAACCAAACCCGACTTTCCAAAATTCACAAACAATATCCATTAAAATCAGCAAACACCAAGGACCAAAAACAAAAATTCACTCTAAATAAAAACACACCCACCACCACACTTTTCTCTAGTAATACAAAAAAAAATGAACAAACTTCTTTTACTAGCATTTTTCACAATCCTCCTATCCACCGCCGCCGCCACCCAACCACCACCGTCGCCTTCGCCGGCGGTTCCGGATGACGGCAAGGAGTATCTCGACGCCCACAACAAGGCCCGGGCGGCTGTGGGCGTCACTCCGTTGCACTGGAACTTCCAGCTGGCGAAGGCGACGAGCCTGCTGGTCAGGTTCCAGAGGGACCGGGAGAACTGCCGGTTCGCGAACCTGACCAGCGGAAAGTACGGCGGCAACCAGATGTGGGCGTCACAGGAGGTGGTGACGCCCACGAAGGTGGTGGAGAACTGGGTGGCGGAGAAGGCTTATTATAATTATGCGAATAATTCGTGCGCTACGAACCACCGGTGCGGGGTGTACACGCAGGTGGTGTGGCGGAACACGGCGGAGGTCGGGTGTGCGCTCGCGACGTGTTCGGCGGATCAGGCGACTCTGGCGATCTGCTTCTATAATCCACCGGGGAATGTGATCGGAGAAAGTCCTTATTGAAGAAATTAAAAATTAAGTTTTCTTTTTTTGGTTATTAGTTTATGAGTAGAAGATGAGTAAGGGATGTGTGATAGGAGTAATGAGTTGTACTCTATTGAGCAATAAAGATGGTATTGGTGGTGATGAATGTAGCACAATGTACAACCTTATAATGCATTATTTATAATTCACTATGGTGTTATTAAGGGCTTCTTAGAACTATGTTAAAAAGGGTTTTTTTATATTTAAATAAAGTGAGCAATGCCATTGGCCTTCTGATTAATGCCATAATAAGGTCATCTTTTGTATTATAAATATACAATACAAGTTTTGATGTTAATATGTACGAAGAAGGAATTGTTTAATAGGAGTGTAGTTATCAATGTAGAAGAGTGTTATCGACCTTCCTTTTTTTTTTCCTCCAGTTTACTCTATGTTTAGGCCAATAGCACGTCCTCGGGTGAGGCCGAGTAACCGAAGAACACTGATACACTCCACTTGATTTACCCGCACGGGTAATGTCTCCGGATGTCTACACCCAACGACTCCTCCCCCATTTTTAAAATTTTAAACAATAGCTTTAATAGAAAACCACTGAAAAATATAGGCAACGGCCGCTTCTTTTTTCATTTTTAACCCACACCACCTTCATTTTTACGGTTATATTGGCTAAAAAGGGGAGAATTTGAAAATGACAACTTTTAATATTAGTTTCTAGTGTTTTGTAACTTTTATCTTTTTATCTTTTTAATGAATGTTATGAATTTTTATTTTTAATATGTATATGGATTTTGTTTTTATTGAATAATACATGAATATTTTATTTTGTTAAATAATTTAATGTATAAAATAAATAAATTAAAAAAAGATGAGGAAAAGATTGGATTAGTTTAGTATTGAATTTTACCGATAAGAGCTTATTCCAATGATGGACTAAAATCTTACCCAATAAATAAATAATAGTGTTGAATTTTACCGATAAAGGCTTACTTGAATGAGTAAACGGCTTCCTTACTTACTCGGCTACGAAAACCAACCCCTTTCTCAATAGAGCAAGTAGGGGCATTGTTAAAAGAGATCCTAGCTCCTCAAAGTCACTTACTAACCCACCATCTAACTTTGCAAGTTTGTTTGGTTTCATTTGTTATAAATAATTTATTTTTTCAATGTAACAAAATTTTCAATTTATTGTAAAATCTTCCAAAAAAAATTCACCAAGCCAATATAACAAAGTTTCAAATTTTCATATTTAATGACGCAAACATCAACTTTTTCGCCAATTCGTCATAACTCTTTTGGAGTAAGCAAATATCCACTTATCATAAGTTACAAGATCCACAAATTACTGATCAAAATAGTTACAAAATTTTTAAAACTTTATTATATCAATTGCGGAAAAAGACCCTTCGTTACACTGAATATAAACTAAATCAAACTTCGTTACATTTTGATTCCATTTTTCCGTTACCCATAATATACATTGCATTCTCTAGTGTGCATCATTGAACCATTGCCATATAAACAAGAACACAACTTAAAAGCTTGAAGCTTCAAGAATAATGGCCGAACCAACCGAAGATTCAGTTCACCAAATCTTTAGAAATCAGATACCGAAAGGTGAAATCATGAGGAACCCATTCGATCTTTTTACGCGATTTCACCATTTGATGCTTCTTTATGCTTTTTCTATATGTTTCCGGTAAACAAAGTTGGATCATCTCGATTATGCCGGATGCACATAACCCGGAATCTTTTCCAAAGCTTTCAATGATCTTCGGTAAAATAATTCTTTGATCCTTTCCTACACCGAATGTAGCCCTGATGAACTCTTCTTTCGCTGTTTCTAGCTCTTGGAAGATTCGTTTCGGGGTATAAACACGGACCTGCAAGAACACCATTGTTCAAGATTCGGTGCAATTTAACACTATGTTCGGCCAATTAGCTGAAAAGTTAGGGTTGTTTGGTTGGTTTTCCATTCGTGACACCATTGTTTTAGATTCGTGCAATATAAGACTGTGTTTGACAAACTAGCTGAAAAGCTAACCGTCAGCTCATAAGCTCTAATAAAAAAAGTAGCTGAAAAAGTTGCAAGTTGGCTAATTAAACTAGCTGAAAAACTAGTAACTTTTGATAAAAAAAAAAAAACTCGCTGAGAAGCTATCCATTGGCTAATAAACTAGCTAAAAAACTAGTAACTTTTGATAAAGAAAACTAGCTGATGATGGCAAACTATCCGAAAAACTGGCTGTTGGCTGATAAACTAAAAAAGTTTGATAAAAACTAGATTAAAAGCTGGCTGTTGATTGATAAGCTAGCAGAAAATCTAGTAATGTTTGATAAAAACTAGCTAATAATGGTAAAATGGCTAAAAAGCTGGTCGTTGGGTGATAAGCTAGATGCCTAGATGAAAAACTAGTAGTGTTTGATAAAAACTAGCAGGCAAACTAGCTGAAAGGCTGGCTGTTGACTCATAAGCTAGCCGAAAAACTAGTAATGTTTGATGAAAACCATATAACCGATAAGCTATATGACAATGTAAAATAAGCTAAAAGGATATGTAGAAAATATAATTGGAAAAAAAGCCTTTGGAGCTTATTGAAATGTCACTGAGGAGGTGTTTCAGAAAGCTCAAAAAAAGCCAGTTTATGATAGCCGAACATGCCTAAGCCAATAAAGATGCCTACCGCAGGATCAGAAAGGCATCCCGAACAAAGTGCAAAGTGCAAAAGGGGTTCGGGATGGTCGATAGTGTAGCGTTGGCGTTCATCTCCCGCTCTCAGTTTCGTTCTTGAAGATAATAACAATCGAAGCCACTACATAAATAAAAAACAATCATGTTAAGCTTGATGATCATAACAAACATTTGCAAACTATGGAAACCGTTCAGAAATTGACATAATTCTTGAAGAAAACTGCAAATCTACCTGTCCTGGCCGAGCCATTCGGCATCCCAAAATCGAGCTCTGAATGACATCCGCACTTACTATGTGACCACCAACGTTATAAGCAGCCTGCATATGTGTAAGTGTAACCCCATTAGATTACTTTCCAAAAGAGTCCTTGAAGAGTAGAAAGACCAACAAACAATGCTTTTTCTTACTTTCAAGAGTAGAAAGACCCTCTTCATATTGTTTTGTGGGATTCCATAAGCCAAAACAGCCTGTAAGTAGACAAAAAACATAAAAACTTTTTTATAAATTGCGCATAAAAACTAATCATATATCGAAGCAACGATTCAATGGATTGAGGATCGATCATACATGCATCAACAATGCATTATGTACATTAATCCAAAAGGCGAGCTTCTCTTCGTGCTTTAATTTCTTTGGATGTACGTCTTCTAATCGAGAAACAAGTGACCTACAACAACATCACAATTTAATTCAAAGAAACAAAACCAGAAGAAATTGCCACAATGCATTGCAACAAAATCGGCTTTATAGCATGCCTAAGATGTCTAAATATCCTAATAGACTGTTTTACAAGACTTACGTTTATAGAACCAAACAACTGTGAGTCTTATAAAAAGGAGTTACAATAAGTTTACAGGACACCCTTTTGGGTGTGCCTAAGTACGCTTTTGGAATATAGCGTCCTATGACCAATAGGACGCTATATTTCAAGTGGACCTTAAGAACTTATTAGGACACCCAAAAACATCCTATAAGCTTATTGTAAGTCCTATACAATAAGACAAGCAATTGTTTTGTCCTTATAAACTCAAGTCCTATAAAGCAATCTATTAGAACATTTAGACATATTTGGCGTCCTATAAGCCGATTCTATTGCAACAAGATGTCTTTATTTCATCACCTGAAGTGTTGCAACATGTGTTCGATTTCACCAAGTCTCTGATTATCTTTATAAAGAGATTGAACTTCAACCATCGTGCTATACGGTCCACTGAACTCCTTAAGCCCTTGAACCATAAACGGGTTGTCTAATTGCACGTCGAAAGACGAAGCATCTCTTCTGAACCCCGGACCCCAAATCATGTCGGAGTGGTGCGTTGGTGAGAACGGGCTCGTGGACGATGATAAAGACGATGTGGGAGACGAGAGACCGTGGTTCACGAGGGGCGGGTTGGCAAGCTTGCAGTATATGGCCGACATGCACTTGACCATATCCTCTGAAAGCTTGTTTGGTGTCTCGGGAACGTGATCGGATATTTTAGTGCCGAGATGCTCCGCGAGGCTAATTATGGTGGAATTCGTGTGCGCATACTGTCATAAAACCATATAAATTAACATACTTAAAGAGTACGTATTCAGCTGATAAGCTAGCTGCTAGCCGATAACTAGCTAGTCATGTTTGGTAAAAACTTGCTGATAATTTAATCATGTTTTTGGTTAAAAAAAACTAGTTCTGCCCGGTAAAAACTTGTTGAGACACTAGACGACAATGTAAAATGACCTAAAAGGACATGTTGGAAAAATTAGTAGGAAACGTATAAAGGGCATAATTGGAAAAAGAGTGGAAATTTATAAACTGGTTGTTATGTTGGAAATATAAGTTGCAGATTTATAAAGGGCATAATTGGAAAAAAAGTGAAAAAACCTCCGAAACTTATTAAACCCTACTAGCTACGAGCTAGTTTAAGGCTAACAAATCGAGATTTTTTCAGTAAGGTCGAAAAGTAAGCTAGCTTATGGTTGCAAAGGTACCTCCACCATCGATGGTGGTTGTGAGCGGCAGGCGCGCAAAGCTTTGCCAAGAATCTCGGCCGGAGAAGTTCTCGTTACCGAAGAGTGACAATGTTGAACGCCCGAATGTAAAATTCGGTCTTCTTTTTCTACTTCTTCAAAACATTGATTGACATCAAGCCATGAATTGGCTTGTAACGAGATATCCGCCCTACAACTTTCAAGATACTTCCCTCTCGGAGTAATTAATGGCGGTTTTAATCTTTGAACGTTTCTTAACGGAGATGGGCACGAAATTTGTTGATCGAATGCCTTTCTGTATAACGACAAAAGATATTGCTCCAAATGCGAAACTTCGTACTCTAGAACCGCGATTTCTTTAATTAGCTCCGTTGCCGGCTGCAATAATTTTAAGCAAGGACGCCAAATATGTTTAAATGTCCTAATAGATTGTTCTATAAGACGTAAGTTTTTAGGACCAAACAACTGTGCATCCTATGTAAAGGTGTTAAAACAAGTTGATATGTCACTTTTTGGGCATCTTAAGAAGCTTTTTCTTTAAGGACCCTTTTGAAATAGAGGGTGTTATTAGTCTTTTCATATAACAATATTTGAAAAAATTGTCTTATAAAAACAACTTTTGTAAAAAGATGTGTCCATTGGAGACATCTCAAAAGTGTCCTATAAAAAAGCTGACAAAACATTTTATTTCAAAAGTGTCCAAAAAATTTGTTAGAACGTTCAAAAGTGTCCTACCAACTTATTGTAACACCTTTACACAAAAAGCAAAACTGTTTAGTTTTATAATTTTTAGTCGTTAATTATGGTGTTCAGAAATATTCAGTGTTCTATAAAGCCAATTTTGTTGTATGTATTTAGTGGTTAATCTATTCACACGTGAATATATTGTCACTTTGAACTTTAATAAGGGTTTATGGTTCCATCAAAGGAGAACAATTTACCTTAGGAATAGAGGCTTGATTTGCAATATCAACCGAAGGCCGATAGCCTAACGCTTGTTCTAAAGCACCACGCTCGTAAACTTGATCTTGTAATCTTTTTTCGAGTTGCAATATCTGAGGACCGGATAAAAGTTACGAAATCGAGAAGAAAAGAAAAGGGTTGTCGAAAGTCAACGTTGTTGACTTTAAAGGTCAAAGATGTTCAGAATTTCACCTCATCCCTCAATGAGTTCTGAATTTCGGCTTTCGGTGAGTTATGTTTCTTGTCATTCATACATTTCTCCGAGTGTCCCTTATCCTGATATTGCAACCAAATTGTGTGTTAATGTGCAATCATTCTTGCCCTAATAGTAGTGGGAATTTACAATGAGTTTCAGAACAACAACCAAACAACAATTTAGCTTAATCCATACAGACATCTTAACGGAAAAACAACTGAACAACACCTAAATAATATGTTAATGTGCAACCACATTGGGTGTTAATATGCAATCATTCTCACAATAATGGCGAGTGGGAATTTACAACGAGTTTCAGTACAACCGAACAGCAATTTAGCTTGATCCGTATAGACAGCTTAATCCATAGAGGACTTAATGGAAAAACAACACCTAAATTATGTTTATGTGCAACCAAATTGAGTGTTAATATGCAATCACTCTTGCCGTAATGGCGAGCAGAGACTTATAATGAGAGATTCAGTACAACTACCAAAGAACAGTTTAGCTTAATCCATACAGACATAATATAAGATCTTTTTACATTTTTGAAAATAAAAGGTTAAGGGAAAGCATACTCACCAACTTAAGTCTTTCAGAAGATTGAAGACCATCTTCTTCAAATTCACTCTTTTCTGGAAAGCTGCCATTGTTAAGTGCAAATGAAAATTAAACAATGTTATTCACCATATTCACAAGAATGTGTAAGAAAAGAAACAAGATGGTTTCCTAGAAAATATATTCAAGATTTCACTTTATTCACAAGTACCCATGATCTCCCCTCTTTTTCATTTTCTATAAAAATTTGTGGGTGTTCTTCACAATCCCATTTTTTGTCCCAATAAATACTCAAAATTTTGTTTATTCATCATATTCACAAGTCATTTCTAGTGAGTCTTATTCATCATATTCACAAGAAACCCAAAAAGATACCTTTTAGAGCGCTTGTGAATACAGGCTGCTGATCCCACTTCAGCCATACCACTACTAGTACTACACTCAACACTCATCTCTGCATACACCAAAAACACAAAACACAACCAATTTCAGCAAACAATTAGACAGAAAAAATGTAAAAAATGGTTGAAAAAGAACCAATCAAAGGGTATAAAGAAATTACCAACAATTTCCAAGATTATAACTTTTTTACACACCCACAATCACAAATTAGAAATGGTCCTAAAAACCCCAGCTTTTCTTCTATATGAACACAAAAGGAGCTTAAAGAATGGCAAAGGAAAGAGGGTTCAGTTTTGTATTCATTATGTATAAAGCCTTAACAGTGAAGAAATCAACACAAATCTTTGCAACTTTTTTGTGGATTTTTGTTGGGAGAACAAGAAAGATTCCTGTTTTAGATGATTAAACAATGAAAACATCAAAAGGGGGTTGAGAAAAAAGAAAAGGGGTTTCAACTTTCAAATGAATGAATGAATGAATAAAGATGTATTCATAATGAATATGTTCAGAAAGAAAGAAAAAATTATGGCCACAATGTGGTTTTCTTTTTATGGTGTTTTTTGTTGCAGGAAAGTGGGAGTTGGTGACCTTCGTCTTCTACCTTTGTCCCATACCGCCATTTATATATATACAACTGCAAAACTGCATTCAACTCTGTTTACCATGCCCTTTGATAAAAAGGTGTATGGAAATGCATACAAATTTATATATAAAAAAATTGCAATTTTGGTCCTAGTGGTTTGTTGCATAAAAACCCCTAGGATATAGAAAAATGTATGGTTTTGATCGTTTTTTACTAACAAAAGTTAACTAAATGCAATCCATTAATTCCACCATATGCATCACGGACGGACCTAGATCATACTTCATCATATAATTAAGTTTTTGGTTGATTTCGAGGATTTTTTTCCCATTTTTTTGTTTATTTAGATAGACTTTTTTTTATATTTTTTTTGTTGAATCGAAAGATTTTTTGAGTTGTTTGATTGATCGCGAGAGAATTTTTCGGTTTTTTTAGTTGAGTTTGAGAGAATTTTTAGATTTTTTGGTTGATTTCTGGAAAATTTTCGGTTTTTGGATTGATTTCGAATGAATTTTTTGGTTGATTTCAATAGAAGTTTTTGGTTTTTAGGTGCACACCTTGAAGTTTCGAAAAGGATACGGTGGAACCCTCCAGAATAATACGGTTGCACCTTCAAAAAATTCTAAAATTTTACCCTTCGGCGTACAAATTATACGGTGGCCCGTGCCATCGTGACCATCCCTTAAGGTTCGTCCCTGATATGCACATGAGGATGTAGTAGTCATTTTTCTGTTGAAAAATATGAGGGTAAACCAGGGCGGACCCAGTTAAGTGACATCTATGGAATGTGCCACCGTATTGTTCCTTCAGCAATCACCATAAAAACTTATGTTTATGAAATATACAACCTTATCGTTTTAGAATGTGCAAGTATTATTTTAGAAGATGCCAAGCGACCAAAAAAACTGAGAAAAGCCCTCGAGACCGATAAAAAAAACTTAAGAATCTTTCGAAATCAAGCAAAATAGCTTTAAAAGTCGTTTGAAATCGTGGAATTAAGCTAAAAACACATCGGGGACATTCATGTAGACATGACAACACGTCGATAAAAAAAGTGTTTTTTTCATAATTATTTATTTATTTATATTATATGGTGTCATTGTACGAAAAAAATTGTCGATTTGTATCTTGGGTAAATTAAAGAAAAAAACTATTTCAGTATAGGTGGTTATCATCTCATATTTCAAAGATGAAGTGACTCTTTGATACTCATGTCTAAGCACATACAAAGTTAACGGATGGAATTTGACTTTCGTTAATGGATGTGATCAAAATCAAGCATCTTTGTATGTACCATAAGGGTATTTTTCTGAGTTTTTTGTAAGGAACTAAACCAAAAAACACAACAAACTATAGGGACTAAAGTTGCAATTTACTTTAAATATTATAAATTTATATTTGAAACAAACCCTCAGGTTAAAATAAGAGTAAACTACAATTTTGGTCCCTGTGGTTTTGCGATTTTTTTGAAAGTGGTCCCTAAGGTTTAATAATTACAGAAATGGTATCTGTGGTTTGAATTTTGCTTTGAAAGTGGTCCCTGACCTCTAACCCCGTCTAAAGGCTCCGTTAGAGCCAGGGGCAGTTTCGTCCTTTCATGCTTTTGGCCGGAGTTTACATCTCCGGTCATCTTCTCCGACCAAACAACCCATCAAGTTAACCTTTTCTTCAATAAAATCAACACACACACTATAAAACATATAAAATACACATATATATATACATATACATATAGAGGGAGGTTCATACAAGAACATACCCATTTGTAAGAATAAAGGAACCACTTCATAGCCACTAGTTTAGTATAGATAATACATATTATATTAGATGGCATATCAGTAATTAAATGTACTTTATATCCACTTTCCATCTAGGGGTATTTCTTTTAGGGGTAAATTATGTATATAAGAGATTTGAAATATTTCACATCAAATTCAAGTTTTTTTTTCTCAAAAAGTAACTTTATATTCAAAATACTCTTCAACTAATTAGATATATATTAAATTAATTTTTGGTTCCTAAATAGATTTTACAAGAACATTTCATAAAATCATATATGATACTGAAAATCACATATGATTTCACAAGAGCCTTGTACAAAATCATACATGATACTGAAATCATATATGATTTCACAAGAAACCTTCTACAAAATCATATATAATTCTAAAATCAGATATGATTTTACAATAACGTTATACAAAATCACATATCATATTGAAATCACATATGATTTTACAATAGCCTTTTATAAAATCATATATCACGTTGAAAATCATAGAAGAACCTTTTATGAAATGTTCTTGTAAAATCACAAGTGATTTTACAAGAACCTTTCATAAAATGACACTGAAAATCACATGTGATTTTACAAGAACCTTTCATAAAACCATATATGATACTGAAAATCACATATGATTTCACAAGAAGCTTGTACAAAATCATACATGATACTAAAATCACATATGATTTTACAATAACATTTTACAAAATCATATATAATTCTGAAATTATATATGATTTTACAATAAACCTTGTACAAAATGACATATAATAGTGATAATTTATCTTCAAATATCTTAGATATGAAGCAAAAGAGAGGGAAATCTAATATGAATAGTAGTCTTTTCAAAAAGCAAAAGAGAGGGAAATCTTGTATGAATAGTATTATTCTCAAAAAGTAACCCAAAATACCCTCCAACTAATTAGATATATTTTAAATTAATTTTTGGTTTCTTAAATAGATTTGTGTGGTTACCAATTGTTCCTTTATTCTTGCAAACTGAGTTTGTTCTTGTTTGAACCTACTTCTATACATATTATATATATATATATATAAACATAAACATCCACCTTCCTCCCCATGAACACCGGCCAAACTCCGACCAAAAAACCCAAGCAAGTTTACATCTTCATTTACACACGCACACATACATATAAATATACACATACACACACATACATATACATATATATATATATATATATGTATTGTTAATTACACAATCAACGCCTGTAATTTTAGCTAAACCCAACTTTCCGGAGAAGGTGATCGGAGGGTCACCGGAGAAGAAAATCCTCTTTTATTGTTAATTACACAATCAAGAAACCCATTTTTTGCATCTTAATTTTCAAAACCCCACTTGAAAACCACCATTTTTTGATCTTTTTTACACAAATTCATGAAACCGACTTATCCGGTGACCCTCCCGTCATCTTCTCCGGCAACCTCGCGTGATCCGTCCCAGAAAACGAACCAAGTCTCAAATAGACACACACAACACAGATGTATATATACACACACATACATACATACATACACACATATATAAACATACACAGATGTGTATATATATATATATATATATACCCACGATTGATGAGAATTGAGTTTTTTGAGTCAAAATTGAGATCTTGTTTATGGGGTTTTTGGATTATGATGCAGATGGGAAGAAGAAGAAGAAGAAGAATAAGGAAAAAAGAGAAGGTGGAGTTTGCAGAGGATGTGAAATGGAGATGAGTTTAGGAGAAGAAGAATATATGTGTGTGTATATATATACTCATCTGTGTGTATGTTATATATATGTGTATATATATATATACACATCTGTGTGTGTATGTTTATATATGTATGTGTGTGAATATATATACTTCTGTGTGTATGTTATATATATATATGTGTGTGTGTATACATATATTTATGTGTTTAGATGAATCAAGACATAGTAACCGGAGGAGAAGATGAAATGAAGTCGTCGGGGAAGATGACCGGAGACTCGCCTAAGATGATGATCGGAGGATTGCCGGAGAAGGTGACCGGAGGGTCACCGGAGAAGACAAAAGAGTGATAAAGCATGGTTGGACGAAAATGCCCCTGGCTCTAACGGAGCTTTTTGACGGAGTTAGTGGTCAGGGACCACTTTCAAAGCAAAATTCAAACCACAGATACCATTTCTGTAATTATTAAACCTTAGGGACCACTTTCAAAAAAATCGCAAAACCACAGGGACCAAAATTGTAGTTTACTCTTAAAATAATGGACCTAAAAGGTGTTCTAAGTTTCATCCTGTGGTTTTATCACTCCAAGGAGACTATTTAAAATATTAAACGATGTGTTTTTTGAAATTTTTATTACGATTTAATAATTATACAAATTATTTTTCTTTAGTTTCTTTCCAAATTCAAGAACAAAACAATAAATTTCATTTGGGCATTTCTTTCCATATTTTGTATGCATTGATGGTAAATGTATTATTAGTAGAATAAATACTATAAAATATACCCTTTTAATCTTATGCATCCATTGTGTAAAAGCTTATCTCATTTTCGTATTATTGATTTATTTCCATATTTTGTATGTATTGATGGTGATTTTAAATGTACTATTAATATATCCCAATAAGGTTAAGGGTTAGGTTTCAGTGAAAAGTGGTTATCAATCGTTGGATGAGAAATAGATGAACATTATGATGAGATGTATTGAGATGCAGCCGATTAGTTCCATTCTGAGACACAATCATGGGAGGGCATGAGATTAGAAGATATCAAGGTTAAAATCCAATTCTCATCCTTCTTACCGTTTACTCAACTTCTCATACGATCATTCGTCTTATGGTTAATAACATTATAATAAGTTGTTAAAATGAAGTTTGACAACCTAATACGTTTATCTACATACACAAAAATAAATTGTATTATTAACCTTTTTTATATTACATTTTTGGAAAAATGTGTAATGTTATAATATAGGACTCAAAAGTTGTTGGCATTGTAAACTTAATTTTTATTAAATATTCTAATGCTAAACATATTAAAAGACCTTTTCTATTGCAGTGAAAGTTAATATGGTAAAACAAATTATTCAAAACCTTTTCCAAAATGAAAAGAAAATAGAGTAGAAGACACAAAAACTTATATATAATACCTTTTAAAACAATTTTATAATATGGATCTAATTCTTTGTGCAACAACACTAAAAACACATCAAGAACCATCCAAAATCCACATTCTTCTTGTAGCTTTAAAGGGAAAAAAAGTTATAGAAGTATGCATGCATGTATGTCTATGCTTTTCCCCCCTTTTGTTTCATGAAATTCGAGTCCCACTTATGTCTATGAAACCCTCCAAACACTTCAACCCAAATGGGGTTTGTGTCTTTTTGTGGATTGTAGTTAGGGTTTTCAATGCAAAACCAACCATAAAACAAAAGAAAGAAAAGGTTAAAATTCAAAAGGGAAAGTTATCTTAAAAGGAATGAAAGGTATAAAGTCATTTAAAAAATATATAAAAAGAGACAATATTAAATGAGAATAGTAAAAAAAAATTGGAAGACATAGCGGTATCGAACTAACCACCGACTATTACAAACATATACACACACGTACACATGCCTCTCTAACAGTATCGTGCATCCAAGGGGAGCCCACTAATCCGCCGCTGACCCAGCTTCGCTTGTGTTGGACCTAGAGCCCAACTATAGTCTATGACTAGGCGGGGGGGGGGGGGGGGGGGGGGGGGGGCTAATCTATGACTGGACTAACTGAAGGGCTGGGTATTCCTTATGCCCTCAAATTGACTCCCATTTGATTCGAACTTGGGTAGACTCGGATACCATCCATAAATCCCCCTAGGATGTTACCGCCAGGGACGGACCTAGAAAAATTTTAAAACTGTGGCACCACTTGACTATAATAAATATATATAGAGATATTTTTTACAAAGTTTATATTGGTTTAGTTGTTGGTTTCTTGTTTTTCAAACGAAAGATCTCGTGTTCGAGTCTTGCTAACAAATTTTTTAGAAAAAAAAATAAATGTAACATTAAAAGCTAAAAAATTAGAAAAATGTGTCTACAAATTTTTTAGAAAAATAATAAATGTAACATTAAAAGCTAAAAAAATTAGAAAAATGTGTCTAACTAGATTCGAACCCAAGACCTCACCTATGAAAAGCAAATAACCAACCAACTAGGCCAAGAGAAGCTTGTGTTATTAATTGCAATTTCAAAATATATATGATACCACAGAACAAATTAGTACGGTGGCACCATATATTTTTTTACACTGTGACGGAGGAGTGATACGGTGGCCCGTGCCACCGTGGGCACCTCCTTGGGTCCGTCCCTGGTTACCGCCCTTAGGAAGACCAACTGAGCTAGACATGATTTGTGAGAATAGTAAATATTTAAAAGTACATACGAAATAAGAAAATCATATATGATTCATATACAAAATCATATATGATTCACTCGACTTTGCTCACGACTTGGGATCATGCGAGACCAAGTTATTTTTCGTAAGACCACATTTTTACATTTGAACCTTACTAAAGTTAATTTGAGTCACATTTTTATAAAATATTATTTTCACATTTTTACCAAAGTTATAAAAAGAGTCTATTAGAACGGTTAGGGTCCGTTACTAAATATTTACCCGATATGCACTTGTCGATGAGTCATTATCTTATCGAATGAACATAGCAGAGGTCGAAATCTTATCGGTTATAGCGATGATAAGGATGGATAGTCTTACATAGTAAGTGAGAGAGTAAGGATTTGATGTAGTAATTATGCTCTACAGGGCGGGTTGCAAGTGCGAAGCCCGTGAAGGCCAGGGCATACAATTTGACCATCATAGCCCTTTGTTATATTAGTGTTATGTAATTTTTTCTTTCTGAATAAATCCTCTCAGTTAGATAAGAACAATAGCAAAACAATTTCTTTAAAGAAGAAGATTCATTAGAAGGTCAGATGAATTTCCAAATAAAATTTTGGTTACATTACCAACTTTATTACATTTACATTTTAAGAATCATTATCGATTTCCCATTATCCATATCAATTATTAGATCACGAAGTATTTTTTGCTATTCCTTGATCCCACTATAACCCCAATCCATCCATCACCTATCCATTTAAAAAACAACAATCAATAAAAAAACAATAGTCAAAAAAGAAAACAAACAAGATAAAAATAGAGGAGAGATGATATTTCAAATAAATTTGTATTTATAAATTTTTTTTTTATTCCTAAAATCTAAAATATTAAAAAAAAATCGAGATGGATTTATATAGTATAATGAATTTTGATATATAGAATATATGATTATTAAAAGTACGTAGAGGTAGTTTTTGGAATTTAAGATGCATTTAATTGTTATGATTATGAATATCGTACCAATATTATCTTATTCTGTAATTAATTTTGTACCACCATATTTAAATGAAGTTCCATTAATACTAGATACCTAATTATCTTGTAGGATTGGTTAGTATGACATAAATAACTCAAACATTTTATATTGTATAATAAAATATAGTTTTTATAATAAAATGTGTGATCATAATAAGACCATCCACAATGGGAGCGTCAAGGCATCGGCAAGACCCTTTTGCTGATTGGTAAGGCCGTCAACACTGCCGAGGTCCTTTGGCAAGGGAAGAAATCTGCAAGGCCATGCCGACTTGTTAGACCATCCCACCCCACCAAACCCCCCCCCCTCTCTCTCTCTCTCCGATCTATCTATCTCTCTCTTCTTTCTCTTTTTTTAATTAATTATTTAGATTGGTATGAGTGTAGTTGAATTGGTAAAAATTGATAAGATTTTGGTAAAATAGTGAAAAAATGATGTAGCACTGATGTAGTGACTGATACTATTGGCAAGAGTCGTAACTAATGTGGATGAAAAGAAAAGAAAAAAAAACATTTGTGCTTTCGATAAAATGAAAATAGATGAAAATGAATAAAAATTAAAAAACTAGTGTTTTTAATATGAGTGAAAAGAAATATCAGTTTTATAAATATATTCTAGTTCATTTTATAAGAGATTGTAATTGATGGACAAATGTATAAAATTATGGATACCTTTAATTGCTTTTTTTTTTCCCTTTCATATCATCTGTCTCTTTTCTCCCATAAATACTAATTATGAATAAATATTACTCTATAGTAATTAAAAATTAATTATTAATTATTTTTAAATGATATTAATTATATTAACTACTATTTAATGTGTTTACTTATAAAAAAAATATTATTATCTTTAAAATGTTTATGTGAATTACATATATAGAGTTAAAGCTATTTTTTTTCTTCATAAATAGTTTTAATAAAAAATATTTAATTTAATTCTTAACTACATTCTTTTAAAATTACTAATTTACTTAGAATATGTGAAATTGATCAATTTTATTTTTATTTTTATTATATGTAACAGTAATTTAAATCATAAATTAATGTAGTCATTTTCTAAAATTTGTTTTAATAAATTCTAAATTTAGTGTATCATATAATTTATTTACTATCTTGTTTGTATTAAATAATATATTACATTACTAAAACTTTATCTTAACTACATTATTAAAAATTTGTCTTAATTATATTATAAAATATTACTAGTTAATTATATTATTCAAAATGCTCTTTTTGATCATTTTGCATACACATTTATCAAAAATAATCTGTTCATTAGCTAGCTTATGAGCTAACTAGCTTATTTGCTATCAACTAACTTATCAGTAACTACAAGAGTGGTGACATACTGACAAAAAGGCCTAGGGAGATTGATGTGATGGAATATTCCAACAACCTGGGTTCGATTCCAAACATCAACATTCACTTTAACTTCTTTAAATATGCTTATTTGTGTTTTTAACTCGTGATGAACACTTCTATTTAGACACTTAAAATAACTTATCTACATTTTCAACCCGTAATAATTAAATAAGAGGAAAAATAAATAATATCAAACACCCCTAAAAGAAAAGATTACCTTATATTCTATATAAAATCATGAATATACCTATATATACAAATTAATTGAATACGTTTATTGTATCGTGTTACGTTAGTTGGATTGGGAATGAAATTAAATGTAAAATGGTAAAAAGGAAAACAAATAAATGATGCTTTTAAGCTAATTTATTGTTAGAAGTAAAGAATTGTAGAAATGAAATTAAATGTAAAATGCTAAAAATAAAAAGAAATAAATGATGCTTTTAAGCTAATTTATTGTTTTGAATAATATGCTACTTACAAATTATGTTTTAAATTTTAATTGATTTCTACTAACAAGATTGTATCATTATTATTTTATATAACTTATTTTAAAAAATTATTAGGATGATAAATTAATAAAATATTTTAATAATATAATAGATGTTGAAATTTCTAAAATAGTAAATATGTTAGAGCTAAATATAAATCTTTTTTAGAGATTTTGACAATTGAATCCTTATTTTAGAGAAATGATAGAGAATTTGTTAGAGGTGCTTTAAGTCAGCTTATATGTTAGTATATATTTTGATAGATCATAAACTAGCTTTTTGAAAAGTTAAAAAGAGTAGCATCCAGTAACTTATAAGACTTTTTTTTATTCCAAATATACTATTGCTACTTTTTACACTACCAATATTTAAACATGTTTTTTTTTTCTCATTTCGTAGTCATAAGCTACTTTATCAACTAGTTTTTGTCAAACACATTTTATTGATAATAGCTTATCAACTAGTTTGCCTAATATAGCGTAAGTCCATAATCCGTATCTTAAGTGCCACTCACGTGCTAGTCATGTGAGAGTATTTTAGTTATTTTACCTTTGTTTTATAGTAATGTTATGTTTGACAAAAATACGCTAGTTAATATTTAGAAACATTTTTGAATGGATATAAACTAAATTATTGAAATGCTAGTTATAGTAGCACCTTATGAAGAGTTTTTTCTGATTTTTTTTTAATTATGCCCCTTATTAATATTAACAATTATTAATTAAAATATTAGTTATTATTGAGTATTAACTATTTGTTATTAATAAGTATTAACTTATAAAAATTAAAATTAATTATAAATTAATAATTAAATTTATTATACATTATATATTAAATATAATTATTAATTATTTTAAAATTTAATAAATTTGTCGTTAAAAAAATTAATTATTTAAAATGTTATTAATTATGAAAATTATTATCTAATATGTTTTGTTATTAAAAAACAAATATGACAATCTTTAGAATGTTTATGGAAATTACATATAATTACAGATATATTTTTTCATAGATAACTAAAATATGCTAAATATTTAAATAAAAATACTTAATCTAATTCTTAATTATATATTTTAAATCTTACTAGTTACTTAGTATATGTGAAGTCAATCAATTTTATTTTTATTTTATTATATGTAATAGTTATTTGTATCATAAATTAATGTAGATTTTTTAAAGTTTTATTTTAATAAATTCCAAATAATAGTATATATACAATAATCAATTTTTATATTTTTCAATCAACATATTATATTATTTAATTTCTTTACTATATTGTTTGCATTAATTAAAGTATTATATTATTAAAAACTTATTTTAATTAGAATATTAGAACTTTTTCTCTTAATTATATTATAAAATACATGTAATTGATATTGAGGATGCACTTTTTAGTTATTTTACATGCTTATAAACTAATTTTTACCAAACATAATTTGTTCATCAGCTAGCTTATTAATTAATAGCTAGCTTATTGACTACCAAACTAGCTTCTGAGTAATCAATTAGCTTATCAGCTAGTTTGCCAAACACAACCTAATTGTTATTATATAAATTAATTGAATGGTATTAACAATATGAGGCTCATTTTTTTTTCTATCAATGTATCAGTTTCTCAAAAAGAGATAATTAATGGTGCTTTGCGTAACCTTACTTCAGTTGAAAAAACACAAAGACTTAATTTTATGATTAAAGTTTTATTAAATAAAAAGATGTACATGTACTCCATGACAAATAATCATGTACACTCGAAGTTTATATAATGATATTATGTTAGAAAGTTTATGAGAGTTAAATTATATCAATAGATTTCCCTTATTTTACAAACTCGATAACCGTAAAAAAACGTACAAATCAATTTTATATGTTGTTTCGTGTATGAAGAAACACATGTGATTGAAATGTTTATATTTTATACAATATCGTATCATATGACAATATTCGTGATTGTATTTTTCCTCACATAAAACAATTATAAACATTTCAATATATGAAATAACATTGTATACATATTGCATTACATGTGTTGTTTCATGTATGAAAAAACACCTGTGAAAATGAAATTTTTATACAATATTGGTTCAGATATCAAACATTTAATCTTGTATTTTTTTTGCACCTAAATTAGTCATAAACATTCCAATATATGAAATAAGAATAAAAACTAATTTACAAATTTATATGAGTTATTGAACTTATAAATGACTATACATCTATATCAACAATAGAAACCTTTGTTCGATCATGCATTTATGTTGAGCAAGTGATGAATACCTGCATGCTCTGTATTATGGCATTTAAACATAACATACTCAAGACCTTAATCTAAAATTAATTAATTAATAAAAATAATTAATGGATGAAACTTCTGTTTTATCTTTACTGCCATTTTTTTATACAGAAAACATTGGTTTCCAAAGTTAAAGAAAGAAGGACAAAAAGGTAATTGAAGTAAGTGCAGAATCTTTGAATTTAACCAAAAACTGACAGACATACTTTCTGGATTTATGTGGTAATTAATGTTATTCTTTAATCATGGATTCCAATAAATCTCCCCCCAATACATGTTTAATTAATAAGTCAAGATTCACATTTGGTTAGATTAGCATATAAACAAATGTTAACTAATCCTTTTAATTTTAGTTCATGTTGAAAATTTGGTGTTTTGTTAATTTTTCATCCACTAATTTTTTTTTTAAACTGTGAGCTTTTTAATCAGGTCATGGATACTGACTAATTTTCTTTACGACCACAACATCTAATAATATTACTTATTTATAAAGATGACGACAGGCTCACCGACATCATCGATCACATTCACGATTACCATTCTCGGTTCACAATTCCCATCCCGATGCCGATCAGGGAATAAAATTTCACCCCCATCTCAAGTGTTTATTGTAGTAATTTTCTTTATTTGTTCAACCTAATGCACGTACGAGTGGTGGTTTAACTAGTATATTTTGAAGCTAGCTATAGAAGCTAGGGATTTATTTGAAAAGGTTAGTACATTAATTAATTAAATAATATATAGTGAAGGAATCAAGAATAAGGTTTGGATTGTTGTTCCTTATAACAAGCTGATTTCAACAGATTATGATATGAAACTTTGCTTGAATTTAAGAGGAGACAGTTTCTCCATGTTGGTAGTTTCCAAGAAATCTTGAGATCATAAAGAACCTTAAGTAAGACAAAAATAAGAACTCATGATCACTTTTATGAATGTATATAATGTATATACATGATTCAATTTGAATAAAAGATTAATTATCATGAGAACATAAGCAAATTACGAAAGATATGTGAAGGTTTCGTACAACATGAACTATTGAAAATATATATCACTTTAAAGATGTATATGTGAATCCATATTAATAAGTTTGTTATGTCGATATATATATATATATATAGAGAGAGAGAGAGAGAGAGAGAGAGACATATTCAAATGAGAACAATATAATATCTATTTAAAATAATACAGGAAAAAGGAACGCGCACGACTTAAGTCAGGAGCAAAGTTGCATGAATAATATATGATTTTGTATATGAATCATTTTTAGTTGGTGTATACTTTTAAATACTTCTTGTTTTCGTTTGATCTTGCCCCCTCTCTTTGTATATATATCTTCAAATAAAATTTACCCTGATTTTTTTTCTAGTGAATCACATATAAGTCTTTTCTTTTCCACTTACATTTACTTATGGGATATGTTTATTTAGGAATTGGGAAATTGCTCACAACATGACACATGACATATTTACTAGGAATATAAACATGTTATATATTCATCATGAATGTCAGTAACATATTCATTATGTTGTCTTCCAGTGTTGTGGCGGATTGGTTATCGCTCGGGGGGTTCATAGCGCCCTTACCGAGTTCGAGCCTTCTCGTGCGCATGCCTGGTGACATTTAAGTGAGACCATGTTTAGCCCCCAAAATTGCCGAAGATTAGTCGGGCTTTTGGCCCGAACACCCTTGCAAAAAAAAAAAAACATATTCATTATGTTTGTATGATATAATATGAATAATATGTCTATATTCATCATGAATGTGTTATTCATGATAAATATTCATTATGAAAAGAGACATCTGACATCCTACTCAATTCTAGGCTCCTAACGAAACTTACCACTATATATATATATATAGAGAGAGAGAGAGAGAGAGAGAGAGAGAGAGAAAAGGGTACAAACAAACATCATTTTACTATAGTCAATCACATTTGATACTATAATCCATCACATATGTTACTCATATGATACTAAATCAGAGATTGGTATGACCTTGGGTGCAACCTAGCTTTTTTTTAATGGCAAATTTATTAGAGACCGACTAGCGAGGAGCTAGGGCTAAAAAAGAAGTTACACTAAGGTGGTAGGATTACAGCAACAGTCAGTCCAACTAGAAAGAGTAGAAAAATTACCCAATTACAAAGCCAAAAGAAAGCAATAGCTTGGATGTTATTGGCAATCTGAGAGGGCTAGCGACTTTGCCGTTTGAAAACCACAGGCGTTCCTCGCCATCCAAATTTCCCAAAAAGTAAGCATGAATAGTCGCACCTACTACACTTCTTAACCGATGATTATGATGATGACCGTACATGTGGGGGATTATCTCCTCGACACTGGTGCAATCTATCTAGGTTGTGGGTGTAGCCGCCCACACACCATATGTGTATTATAACACGTGATAAGGGTATCTTGATTATGTGATATTAAATCAGAGACATAGACAACATTGAAACGATCTAGATTGCAAGCCAAGTCGTTTGTACATCACCAAGTCCTTTCACGTACATATTATCATATTAGATAAAGTGCTCACTTTTCACAAAATAGAGATATTTTTGTTTGAACGAAATACACTTATATATATAGGGTTGGGTTCCTGGAAGAAATGTTATATTTAGTGAGAAGTGTGAGATCATGGTTGGATGAGAAGTGAACACACAATAAAATGAGACGCACCATGCATCGAGATGCACCAGATTAATTCCTTTTTAAAACACATTTCATGGAAGGACATGAGATTAAAAGTGATCAATAATTCAGATCCACTACTGTTCACATTTCTCAGTTCTCACCATTAACTTAACTTTTCACACGGTGATCTATCTATATATTATTACAGAAAACTAATAAAGCTAAATCTATCACTTTCACCTAGAGCCAACTTGTGAATACCAACAATAATTCAAAGTGAAAATTTAAAATTTTCCAGCTTTGGACAAGGACTTGTAAGAGTCCTAATTATTGCTCAATGATCAAGAAATGGTCACTTATGTCCACTTTTCAAATCATCTGTTTTGTGTCTTGTTCTTTCTTTCTCTTATCCATTCTTTTATTTATTATCCTCGTAATAAAATTGAGTTTATAAAATAATAAAAAATATATTTTTACAGTCTTATAAATCTACTTTTATTGCATTATATATGGTAAGAAAAAAGTAATTTGTTTTAGACTATTGTTGATTTTAAGAAGAAGAATCCCAAGAGATAGAAAGAAAATTGAAGCTTCCAAAGAGCAATTGGACAAGATAGTCAATTCCAACTTACATGCATCTATAAAAGGCATCTTCCTTTTTTACCACTTTTTTTTATATCATTTCTATGGAATCTCACACCATGCATCCATCTGTATTCAATATCTTTAAATTTAATTTGAAAATATTGTATTAAAAGTTGTACAATATATTTATCTGTTTGCAGTTTGGAGGCACGATCCGATGATCGTGTCAAAATTCGTCACTAAAGTGTATGATGAAACCATTATTGAAAATTTTCGGCCTCCAATAAATTCGATAGTGTTATAGTTTAATATTTCTTGTTTGTATTTTCTAAGTAAACTCCCCCATTTCATTAACTGCATTGATGAAAAGTAACATATAAGTAATTCTATTAACTAATCTATCTAAACTTGCCTATTATATCATTAACAACAATCAATGATATATCGTTACAATCTATATTATTGGTTTTTAGTATCATTGTACATCGTCTTACCATTGTGTAGTGTCGATTTCAAATGCAAACCTCACATTCACACAAATAATACAAACCATCATCAACGCTTAGATTGAGAAAATCAAGATATTAATAAACACAATTCTTTAAATTTTTTATGGATAAAGTAATTTGTATGGCAATATGGCTGTATACAACGTGAATGTTTTGTTTAGGAAGGTATTTTCGTAGGAAGGAATATGTTTTCTTATTAGGAAGGATAAGTTTAGAAGAAGCTTGACTTTCTGTGTACAACTTTGTTCTTAAAGCTTACCGAATAAGTCATCTTTTATATCATAAACCACTATCAAAAAATAATTTATAATTGATCGAATAAATTGTTATTCCTGTTAAACTATTAGACTATCTAACAAACATTTATTATTCTATATTCAGGCCCATTAACAAAATTTTGCCCACTATAAAGCATTGGGTTATCTAAATCTGGGGTCATGGTAATGGGCCAAAACCAACTTTGTCTTGGAGCCTTGGAGGCTTGGGGTGGGCTATTTTTGAGCCTTGACTTTTTTCTTTTCTTTTCCTTTTTTAATCACTCTAACAATTTAATACTTCTTAAAAGCAATCTTCATCAATTATGTTATTTCAAATTAATTGTTAAAATTAGTTTAAGTTTTGGAAATGTAAAATAAATTCATATATGACACTTTAAAATCTTTTGAGTTTTGATTACCAAAAACTAAGTTAATATGGGTTAAGAAATCTTTAGTTCACATCTTTAATTAAGTCTTACGACTTTTTAATTTTTAATTTGTTATCATTATAATTATTTGTAGTGTCACATAAAATAAGAACCGTGTTTCCCTAACATGTTTAAAATGCAATTAACTTAACTTAAAATGTTAAGTTAATATATTATGGCATAAGGCTAAAGAATCAAACTTGAGGGGTTAAAGTTGTTATTTTGTGAATCTCTTAATAAGTTAAAATAAAAGCAAAATATAAAAACCATACACTTGTGATTAGAGTAAGTTTCCAATCCTCGGCAATTTTGGGCCGAAACCCGATTGCTAAAGCATGCAGCCCGGGGTCGAAGCCCCCGTACCTCCAGAATGCGTCCCCCAGGGCTCGAACTCGGGTTCACTACTATGTAGTGCCCAATCCTTACCCGTAAGCTAACACTCCTTTTGGTATCTAAACTCTGTTTCTCTCTTAAAATTCTCACAAATTACTAAGAGATTCGATGTAACGATTACAATTTCGGAATCATTTGGTCGAATCCTTCTAAAAGGTATAAGTTTCTTTTAGTTTCGTTGCGATGTTTATGTCAAGGTTTCGAGGTTTTTCTTTTAATTGTGCATGTATGTACTTTCTGGTTTAGTCTTGCAAATTGAGAGTAAATAATCGATTAGTTAGCAATAATTGGTGTTTAATCTTAAAAAGGGTAATGGATTGATACTATATGGTTAGATTGGGTGTATTTGATGCACCGCACACCAAGTGCTCAATTAATTGCCGAAAAGAACGAAATTACGTGATTAAGCCTAGGATCATAAGCCATGAACTTTGTTTTAACATTTGGGATTTTAAAGCATGTTTAGACCATATAAATACAGCAGGTTGTGTAACAGAAAGCATAAAATGAGTTGAGGAAAAATGGTGGAAATCGGAATTTCCGACAGCCACGAATCTCGATGTTTGGCAGCCCATAACTCCCAAACCGTACGGCGGAAAGGGCTCAAATTTTGCAGTCATAAAGCCCTTACCATATACTACAATGGTTATTTAGGGTTTAACACCTAATTATGACGTTAAAAGGGCCAAAATAGAGTGTTTTTAGGCTGCTGGCAGCATATTAACGATCAACACAACTGTTTTGTAAAGTCTGTATCTATTAGACGGATAATCCAAATAAGGTGATTCCAAATCTGATAGACTCCTAAGACCTTGTACTACAACTTTCATTTGTATTGTGGAGGTTAGTGTGGTCTCTAAATAGGAGAAAAACGCTCGAAAAGAACGGAGATATGGGTTGTTTGGTATAGGTAGTTGAATCGGCAATCCCCGATTGTACTTAACCGTCTTGTACCTTACGAGGACTTTATTCAAATCAATCTTAAACCTATCTAGGACTAGTATAGAGATAAAAAGGAGTAAACTTTTGTCTTAGATTTATATATACAATAGGTACATTAGTTATTGTATAGTCGATAATCGGTGATCGTTTTGTGTAAAAGGTGACTGCATGTGAATCGTATCAACTTTTGGGGACTCCGGTTATGGTATTTCATCATCGCTTTACTCAGGTACGGATATCTTATTCCACTTGATACGGGGATAGTCATTTGCATATGGCCTCCTAATCCGGATAAACGATTATAAAGTCAAATATATATATATATATATATATATCGATTCCGAATTTCTTTCATGCTTGTTAGATGTAGTTGCGCATTTGTTCGCTTTTGAATTATGATTTCATTCTATTGAAACACGGACTTTGACTTGTTGGATGATGTCTATTGTGAACCGTTTTCGGTAGACTCAACATTGGGGGCACCGATGTTGAGATGCTTCCATGGTGGCTAAAACGATCATGGCGTCCTTATCTTATAAAAAAGTCCTTAAAAGCGGACTAGAATGAGTATTGGTCGAATAAAGGGCGTATGGATCGATCCTAGGAACCGTTATTCGGAAAAGAACTTGTGGCCGTGGTTAAATCCACAGAGAGGATTGCTGTACTGTGCTCGCACCTCTTTCCTCACACAGGCCCAAACGGACTGATCATCCTTTGGAAACAACGTATCATGATGATACGGTTTAGTCTTCGGACTTTGATATGCCTTCGAGGCATTCGGTTGACTTCATCCTCTTTTGAGACACTTGATTTTGATTATGGTCTTATGTAATGTAATTCCTTGAATTTGTTATCTCATGCTTATTATTATGTTATCATTATCCGTTCACTGAGCATTAAGCTCATCCGAGATTTTTCTTTGTTCTCGGCAGGTAAATGATTTAGCAAGGATTTTGGGATGAGAGCTGTGGAGATGAGAAGATTGACGATAACTACTGGGACTTGCTTTTGTTAATCTTTTGGTGACTAGTATAGACATATATATATATATATATACATGGGTAATTTGAGACCATGTTTTTGTAACCGTTATCTCCCGTTGTGCCTTTGTATATGTATTTTGGGTAAATATTTTTAGCCGCTCTATATTAACGATGGTTTGGCTTATTATTGAATTTAAACGTTATTGTGGCATCTTCTGTCCTTAGCCATGCGGGACGGGGGTGTTACACATAAGCGTATTTATCAACCAATCCACTATTTCAAGGACATTTGTGTAGGCCTAAGGCTCGTAAATTAGTAGAATGGGCCCATCTCTTTGGCCTATCATTTAAACAAATGTGTACTTTAATTTAAGAAATTTGATTTATAATAGGATTTTTAAAAAATGTGAACCACAATTAACTTTGAAGTGAATTACCTTTTGGTCCCAATAGTTTGCCTAAAATCTGGTTTTCATAGCTAATGGTCCACAAAAGACTGATTTTTATCTTCTACGGTTGCTAGCCAATAATGTTAATTCGAGGGACACTGAGGTGGAGTTTGTTTTATTAGAGGTGCTAAAATATGAATTATTGTTTCACTTATAATTTTTAAGAGGCAATACTAAAGTTTAAAATCTATATCAATATAATTGTTTGTTTTTTATAAAATGACAAACGTTTAAATATTTATAATTGTCTATTTTATCTCTAAAAAATGCAGCTTAAATACATTAATTGAAGTGAGCATCGATGATTGAAGACGAAACAGGAAAAAAGAAACAAAAGAAGGATGTTGGCAAAGTTGCAAGGATGTGAAGTTTTAATCATTATTCACACCAAACCCCGATTTAACTCCAATGGGGCAGCCTATCGGCAAGGCTTGCGGAAGGTGTAAAAACCAACCCAAGTTCAAATCCGGGGGTGAGCAACCAGGGGCCACTGAGTATTAATCGCAGGGGAGCATGCTTTAGCTCCTGGTAAAAATTATCAAGGATGTAGTCTGGGCAAAGGCCAGGTGAACCTTATCTAAAAAAAATCCGATTTAAGCAATTCAAAATGTTCTAGAAATCCAACACACAAATCTACATTCTTTATGTTTTGCGTTTTTTATAAAATTGAGGTGTATCATGACTAAAACCGACATTAGTATCGAAAGTACTAGGCGGAAATAAGAGATAATTATGTGCCTAGGTTATTAGTTATGTTTTCAAAGGACATTAAGGGTTAAGAGTCTTTGAAAATGGAAAAAAAGACAAACAATCTGAATTATCTTATGTCTGAACGAACCAGATATAAGTAGCTAATAAGAGTTGAAAAACCATAAAACAAATAAGGCCCAAGTTTTATGAAATTGAAAAAGAGACCATCAGTGTGAATAGTTCATTTTAAGGACCAAATCAAAATTTTGAGTAGACCACATGACCAACAATGTATTTCATTCCAAATAGTGTCATTTAATCAAAAGTCTTCAGTTTTTCTTTCATTTGTTTTTGTTGGAAAATGTGCTAGTACTTTTCAAAATTTTGAGTGTATTATTTTAACTGTTGTACTTATAAATATTAAATACACAACCATGATAAGAAAACCATATGTAGAACATTATTTAACATGGTATGACTTAATTTAGACCAAATGTGAAAACGAAAGAGAATAAACTAAACAAACCTTACAAAACGAATCAACATAGGATCTACCAGTACTCGAATCATCAAGCTTGATCATTAGTGAAAGATTGTTTTAGCTTGTTGAAAAAATCAAATACCAAGCACTATCTAGAGTTCTTCATCTTTAGATCAGGGTTGATTCTCCATTATAAGGGACCTAAGATTTTTGATGTTTTGCTTTTGCCTTTGTTGAGAAACAACATCTAAATGGACAATGATATTAAAGGCTTTTGGCTTGGGACATATATAAGTTCCTCCTTTTGGCCAATATTTAGTAAAAATAGACTAACTTACTATGGTTTCTCCACACGAAGGAATATACAAAACAAGAAAATGCATTCTTCGTACACTACCTTCATGTGGTGAAACAATGGTGAATTAGTTTACTTTTACTTATGTTCTAGCTCATCACTCAGCTATTATATTATTCAAATTTTTTCTTTCTTTTTTCTATCCAAGTTAATTTGTTCAACATTCTTTTATTGGTAAACATTGCATTTGTGATCACATTTGATTAAAGTTCTTAGCTTTATCGTTCAAAACCGTATGAGTTGTGACCCGATTCTAACACCCATTGTGTTGTTCAGGAAAACCTCCATTAAACAAGGAGAACCTTATCTGCAACAGACTCCTCTCCAGATAAGAATATCCCGACAAAGAAATTAACAAAACCTCCATAAACAAACTACTAAGAGCATCTCCAACAAATTCTTCAAAATATAGAAAATAGAGATTTTGGTATATATAGTTTTTTGCTCCAATAGATTTTTCAAAACTTTTCTCCAAAATAGAGAAAGTCGGAAAGGTACTATAAAAATCTCCAAATTTGAAGAACATCCCATAATAATTACAACGAGATATAAATATTATTTTAATATATCTCTACCAATAGGAAACTTTATAAATAAATATTTGAAGAGAGAAATAATTTTTTATTAGATAAAATAAATATTTTAATAATATAGTCAATTTTGTAAGGGGAATTATAAATGGACCCCCTTGCTAAGTCAATGGGTTATTTATGTGAATATGCAGGTGGACCCAGAGGGTCTACATTTATGTAAAAGGGAGAAGAGTCAAAGGGGGTCCAATTAACAGCACCCTCTAATTGAAAAATATGATAAAAATGCTATAAAAAGCCACAGAGTGAATTTAAACCTGCATTAAGTTTAACCATCACCACTACTCAATAGATCCCCATTGAATGAAACATTGGATGGATTGTTTTACCCATTAATTTATTCCAGAAAATTAAACTGGATGAATTCTTCTTCATGATCTGCTAGCTGTCTGCTGCAAATCTAGCTAGTTTACAATTTAGCATCACTAGATCTTTGAGGTTTGAGCTATTGTAGAAAAGCCTCATATTCCTTTATATATTGCCAGATGATGTTGATATATAATATATAATATATATATATATACACTGATCATATAGTTGCTAGACCAATATATATTAATATTTGGAGTTTTGGACCCTAGCTAGCTCCCTGGCATGTTTCTCAGTGGCTAGCTACCTTCAAATTTTCCACATAATGTAAGAGTGATTGCAGCAGATGATGATGAAAACCATCTGCAATGATGCTAGCTAGACACATAGAGGGCAATAAATATTAAATACTGTGCCATGAATATATTACTTATTGTTAGCAGCTTAATTAAACAGGTAGCTTATTTGATGGGTTGTACATGATTGTTTGATAGTGTTTAATGATATAAAATGTGGCTTAATTCTTCGGTTAGCTTTTAGGAAACTTTACGCAGAAAGCCACGTTTTAATGAAGCATAGACTCTCATATGTAAACATGCTCTCATTTACAAACATCCATAAATCATTAATCGAAGAGAAATCCAATTAAACATCTTTTGCTATAAAGTTTTTGATTAGGACTTTCACATAACAAATGAAATTCTTTACTCAACAAACCCATTTTTATTACGCAAAAACAACGTTTCATGTTCTAATCTCGAGTGCCATGGAAGCATTAAGTTAGGCGTTGCAAGAGATCCCGACAAGGGAGTATGAGTTTGGTCGTAATCTAATAGTATCTTGCGTATATTCTACTTAATCTAGTCTTGTATCCACTACAACAAAATTGATATTTATAGGGCTCTACCAACTTCTAGTTATAGGACCAAAAATTATAATGTCCTATCTAAAGACGTTGTAATCAGTTAATATAGGATGTTTTTACAAGTCTTAATAAGTTTTCAAGAACACTTTAATACAAAGTGTCACATTAGCCATTTTATAGCTCTAGGACACTTGAGAAAGTATCCTCTAAACCAATCTTTTTTAGGACATTTGTGATTATACGACACTTTAATTTCTAATAGTGTCTTATAAAATAACTAATACTACGCTTTTTCTGAAACTTGTTACTACAGCCAAAAAAGTTTTTATAAACTTATTATAGCGTTTTTAGATAAGACAATAGCGTTTTTGGTTATAAATTAGATCCTATAAAGTGGTCTGCTAGTACCCTTTATCTTTATTGTTGTCCTATAAACTCTATTTTATTTCATAATGGTCTTGGTATTTAGAAATTAGAAAAGTAGTTTCAATGTTTTCGAGGTTGAATTTAAAATTTACATATCCGCGCCTAAAAATTCTTATACGCGAGTAAAAAATCATTGACCCACCTTATCTCTAGATCGAATTCAAGAATCAATCAAAAAAATTATTAACTCATGTTAGCATCTTCCGTCATAAATCTTGTGTACTATATCCGGTGGTCCAATATCCAACCAATGTGCGAGTAACATCAATGATAATAATAAACCCGATTGAGATGTCGTAAAACCATAATATACAAGAGTACAGATACAAACACAATCACATCTTTTTCGTAAAATCGAAATGTATGTGGTCCTTCATCAATGATCATGACAACTCTCTTAAATTGTTACACTTAAATTTTCTTTTTCTTCAAATAATGCATATGTATATGTTTGTTTTGAAAGTTACATGTGATATGAAGATTCTATTGGTAAAATGCACCATTTTGGTGATTGTAAATGTTTACAATCATTAAGAATAAATCTATAATAACCCTAAGGTATATATATACATAATAATGGCAAAAACTAAACTAGATTTGCTATTTGCCAATAGTATATATTTGTGATGAATTCAGGATATGATTTACCAAAAAAATGAAAGAGGGAGGGTTACAAAGTCTCCATCAAGGAGGGCCACAAGTTATCCTGCTGGAAACAGCAAAAATGTCCATTGCCATTTGCCATTGGCATCTCTCTCTCTCTCTCTCTCTCTCTCTCTCTCTCTATATATATATATATATATATACATATGTCTTCTGCAAGTTTCGTCGTTATCATAACACTCTTGAGAACCCAATGCTATAAAGACGAAAAGGACCCACAAAATACGAGTAGATATACAGAGAGAAGGTAAGCATTAAAGATATAGGACACTAAACAAGACAAAAAAACCATTCTGAATCGAAAATGCACACATTCATAATTTGCTTCTTGATGATACTGTCCCTACGCTCACCATTTGTCAGATTTTTATAAGAAAGATGTTTTAAGACAGGAATCTGCAATACTTCATCTTTTACCTGCCCTCAGAATCATATTAATTAATTAATTAATGTTGTTTAATTTAAATGAATCATATGTTGCCAATGACGCGTATCTCAGTCGGTAATGGATGAGAGTAGTGTTTGTCCCGGGTTTGAGCCGAGGCGCCCCCATAGGCACAATCGTTGAGTGAATCTGGTATGCCCCCTACATTACGGAATTGACAGACGCCGGTTTGGGGTTAATTGCCGGTATCAACCTTTTGTCCAAAATTTAAATGAATCCTTAAGACCGTGAAGGTAACACTTGTTTTCTTTTGAATGGGTGTCCTGGGCTATGCTCACACTAATCCCGACAAATTGTAGCTGTTAGACATCAGCCCCTGATAACTTAGTGGCCACGATTGTCGTGCATGCATAGAATACAACTCTAGGGAGATAGATATTCAACCACAACCCCCAAAGCCTTAACCACACTATGCCACAACCCTTGTGGTTAACATAATATTTGTTGGTGATTTTAGCATCATTAATCATATTAATTAGTGTGATTATTTGAGATCGACTGAAGTGATAAGGCTAACGTACGTGAGTTATGAGGTGGGAAATGTTACAAATGTACACTCACAAATGTTGCACCCTCTTTTGGATTATCTTTAGATTTAATAGAGTTCCAAGAGACAAATTCTAATTATATCCTAATTAGAATCTAATTAGATTATCTTTAGATTTAATCCCGAGTGTTAAAGAATCTTTTTTTAATTAACCATCATGATTTATTGTTTGATACGATTTTCCTATGAAACAAGAATTCTAAAAATCATTATACTTCAGGAATTGTAATATTCTAATGCTTACACCTATGCATGTTAATTCATAATTACCATACAATGCATCGAATTGGTACATAAACATTTAAATGTATTTTTTTTTTCTTCAAAAAGTACCTCAAGAATTCGATCTAGTAAAATCAAACCACCATGATGTTGATCTCCCGAAAGAGATTACGACTAATTAAAGTTGTGAAGTTGCCAACAAGACGTAACTTGACTCACCTTTCGTAACGCAATTAAACTACAAAATCGGAAACCATTAACTTCAACATGTTACTTAGCAAGTAGGAGTGATCAAGAATTTTGGAGCAAGACTTGCTAACTCAAACTTTCTTGAATTAAACCCACAATCACACATGATTATAAGCATATTTACAACAACCTATCATGTGATTTTTTTTTATATATTTTTGTTTTTTGAAAAGGGACAATGATAGACTGCTATGTACTATATGGAGATAAAAGAAAAACAAAAGACAAAAAAAGGAGGATTTCTTTAGGATTGTGCCTTCTTATCAAAACCTTATCTAGCACCTTTACCTCCTCAATTAGGAGATCACAAAATATATCCAATCAAATGACCTAGGAACTTGCTATTTCTTGTTTGATAGAGCACTAAGGTTAGGTTAAATGCAACTATACGTGTGTTCTATATTCACGAAACTCACAATTGAATATCAAGATAATCGTTTATAAAAACAGTCTTATCTTGAAATATAATTTCCGATAACACCAAAACATATTAATCATTTGACCCAAAGTAATTAATGGTGGGTTGTAAATAGTTATATGTTCGAACTTGCTTTCTTTGGTAGGTGTTTTGATATAACGATGGATCAACCATTGATTGGTTGTTATAACAGCTTTAGACGAACGGTATATAACACCCGATTATGGAATTGCTTATAACTTCACATGTATTCTAAGTAAATTCCAAGAACAACTTTAGATTTTGACATCATAACAACTTTGGTAGAACGTCCCTAATTCTTGATCTTGCTTGTTGTAATGATTCTTGCATTGTTAGGTGGATCTTTGCCTATAATATTAATTTTCTCACGACATAGAACATGTATACTTTAATTTATTATTCCACAAAACACCAAAAATAACAAAAACATGAATTCCATAACCAAAAAATTGCTATATAACTAACTAATTCTTTTTATAACCTTATTATTCCAATTTCAAACCAATACTTCAATTAGTTTTTTTTTGAAACGACAACACAATTAAAAGCTAGCCGGAGGCTAGCAAAATGATCACAAGGTCCCAATACAACTAAAGAAAGAGATTCTCTAAACATTCACATTTTTAACGCTCTTCTTATGTCTCATCACCATGTCACCAACCACCTAAACGTATTATCAGTAATACCGTTAATAATCGCTCTTATTGTGAGGTGTTCTCTCAAACGTTTTCCTATTACAAAAACACCCGATCGAATAACACACCATGAACAAAATTGTGTCAAGGCTATTTCGCTGTAAAGAAGAGATATGTTATATGCTCAAACCCTCTAAGGTCACTCCTAATGACTCCTAAGACCCGGACTTTAACCTAAATTGTCGCAGCCACTTCTCAAGAGAAAAGAACATGGTCAATCGATTCACGCTCCTTCTCACACACGGGACAAAGAATATTGTCTATGTCAATTCCCATATTCACAATCCTCTCCTTTTTTTTGGACCGCAAGAAGAAAAGATTTTATTAAAACTAGCGAGGAGCTAGGGCAATACAAAGAGAAACCGCCTTAGTAGGATTACAACACCAATTCTCCCAAGTAAGCAAATTCCCAAACTTAGTCCTTCCCCTGAACAATCCTCTCCTTAACTAGGATTTGACGTACATTCCCCACCAACAAAAAGATATTGATTTTAGACAAAGTTAATTTATTCCATCTCGTAGTGAAATTATCATTCCCGAACATTAATTTCTCAGTTCTTTCTCAAGTGCTTTTGACAGAAAGTCGTATTCATTTAATAGATTCCAGTTCCACCTCTATATCATACAAGTAAGAGAAACGTTTCTCAAGATCCTGATCATGTTTCCCAAGTCCTCAGCTTCCATACCTCTGCGACAGTCCCAACTTTTTTTTTGAACGGCAGTCCCAACTAAAATCTTCGTTTCTAATTTTGTCAGCCACTCTCGCCATCTTCCTCTGGTCTAGTGCAAATAATCTAGGATGTCTATCTTTTGCTTTACATTCCTCACTCCAATTTTTGTTTCAAAGGAAGTCTTTTTACCATCAACGACCTTTATGTGCATAAGATCATCTAGGTGCACACTTTCTCTCTCCACCACTTTATCGCCTTTAATATACTTGTCCACGATATCCTTGATAACCAGTTCCTAGCTCGATGTTATCCAGCCCCTCCATTGTTCCCATGTATTGCCCTCATTATCTATCTCCAATTTGACTCTATTTTGGTTTTAAATTTCACGCACTTAGTGAGGATCGAGTGCAATATTAGCAGCAACTATACTTCCTAAACCAAGTCCGCCATTGGTGAGATTCTGACGATGGAACCAAGTCCCCCCCCCCCCCCCCCAAATAAAGTCTCCTCTTAGATTCTCCAACTTCTGAATAACTGCTAATGGGGCTTTATAAATGGACATTAACTAGGTTAAAAATAACAAAGTATCTCATAATTGAACTATATAAGGCAGAATATTTTTTTTAATAACATAACATCACAATCGTACTAAACTTCCCAATCCTTTCACATATGTACATGTGAAACAATTGCAATATTAGCCAAAGATGATCATTGCATCAGTTATATTAAGTGAGTTGTATAGATATGTACTTGTGTTCTGTTTTTCCTATCATTTGATAATGTTATTTTTAGAACTCTTAAAGAATTCAAACTTTATATGATATATAGAAAAAATATCTATGTTTTTTCTTCAACCGTTGGAGAAACTAGAGACAAGAAAAAGAAAAGACAACGAAGTATCGTCCTTTTTCTTTATTTCTCGATAATAAAGTTTTGAATAATTGTAGATAGATTCCCACGTTAGATGTTATTGATGAAGTCGATCGATCTTTAACTCTAGCACCCTTTTATCGCACAAATATTCATCGAACTTACAACAAAACAACTTATAAAATAACTTGTCTTTTATAATTATTTTCCATTTAACTAAAACCAAATCCAACCTTGCAAAAATCTTGCATAATTATTACTACCATATAACATCAGAGACAAGAGTAGCAGAAGTTTAATACAAAGAGGAATTCAAAATATACAGGTGCTATACAATTAGACTAGACCCAAATAAATAAAAATGCTGCTATCAACACAACACTACATTTTATCATGGTGTAAAATTTTGGTAGAAATATAAATACAATAAAACCAAAAAAAAATTAAAAAAAAATATTTTTATGAGCTTCTTGGTATAATAATAATAATAATAATAATAATAATGGACCTAAAAAATTATTTTTAAATTACTAAGGTACCCCTTACCTTATCTTGTAGTAAAACAATTTCAACACCCTCCAAAGTCTCTAACTGAAAAAGATGTCTTCTCCGGTAGGTTTCCGGCGTGACGTAGCCCTAACGTGAGTGACACGTCACCAGCACTGGTCCCAAATCTTATCAGCGTCGAACCCATATTTTCACTACCATCATCAGCCACGTCACCAAGGATGGTGCCACGTCGGCAGGTGACGTCAGCATCGAAGTCCACCGGCGGTGCGGCAGCGGTGTTTCCGGCGGTGGTGGTGGTGTAAGAAGAATAGGACATTGCTTGGTTTTCCGAGAAGCAATTAAGTTGTTGAGAATTTATTGCGAATCTTGAAGGGTCGTTTTCATTAGGGTTTTGATCATTGATGACGATTTTTTCGGATCTTTTCGCAGCAGGTGTCGAAATGGTGGTGGTTGCGGTGGCAGACGACGATGGAGGAGGCGGTGGATGCATCGGAGTTTGTGCCATGGCAGAAGAAGAAGGAGATGATGATGAAGGTGGTGGTGGGGGACCATTAATCATTATTATTTTGTGTTGGTTATTGTAATTAATGTTTTCTGATTTATTATTTTCTTCATCATCTTCTTCATCTTGATCTTGATCTTGATCAATATTGTCATCTTGATGATGGGTTTCATCTTTGCTTTCTTGTTGGTACATTTCTTCCACCATGGGTTTCCACAGTCTGACTCTTGCATTAATGAACCAATTGGATACCTGCATGATGATATAGAAACAAATGGGAAAAAGGAAATATTATAAAAATGGGTTATGAAGAGATGAGGTCTAAGAATATGACCAATTATGTTTGTTAAGAAGTGCATGCCAATAAATGTAGAAAGAAGTTGGTTTTTGGTTTTGTTTTTTAATACTCTACTTTTGTTTTCTTTATCAGCCTGAAACATACTAACTTACAAGACTTTAATCCCAAATCCCAGTTTATGCATTTAAGTTTTTCTTTTTCCTTTTTAGTTTTATATTCTTTAATCTCTCTCTCTCTCTCTCTCTCTCTCTCTCCTCTCTCTCTCTCTCTCTCTCTCTCTCTCTCTCTCTCTCTCTCTCCTCTCTCTCTCTCTCTCTCACACACACACACACACACACACACACACACACACACGCGCGCGCACACACACACGGAGTAAAGTTCAAATGGAAATTCAAATTTGATTGCGAACATGAGAACAATCGAAAGCACGCCAAGTGACATATTCAGTTTGAATAATACAGGATTATTCAGACCGAATATTATGCATTATTCAAGGTGAATAATATAATATCCAGTATTATTCGGTCTAAATATTGTATTATTCACCTTGAATAATGCATAATATTCGGTCTGAATAATCTTGTATTATTCAAACTGACTATGAACCGAATAGGACCCGAAGCGCACCTCATTTGTCCTCACCAAATTTGAGTTTCATTTGAACCTGACCCTAAGGGATCGTGTCATAAGTTGAGTTGATGTCAGAAGTGGGTTCGAATCTATAATATTTTTTTGAACGGCAGTTTATTAAGAGGGGCTGGGAACTAGCAAGACACTAGCCCGGAGAAAAAGAGATCACACAAACATCGAAGCAGAGATACAAGCCCAGTCATTCCACTTGAGGTTACAACCGAAACGACTCCTAAGACTAACCCAAGAGAAAACAATAGAGTAGATTTCATCATCCATGAACCATGCTTATAACAGTGCATCTTATCTCGATGCATCTCTTCCTAAAGTGCATCCAACAGTTGATAACCATTTGTTATGTTAGTTCAACTTCTCATTAAAAGCCAACCTTAGATACATGGTTTGGTTCACATGAGGCCAACTTATTTTAATGAAAGCATGAAACACAAAAACATCAAATATTTATAACAAAAATACTATAAATATTTATCTTTACTACAATAACGCTTCACACTGCTTTGTTGTGAAGATTCAATGTCATTTTTATGATCTCACACATCTTACGAAAACATGTTTGTTTCATATGATCTAAGTCTCTCTATATATATTTCACATACTTTTACATAAAGAAACAAAATATTAAATGCATACCCATTAGGATTTAAGAGCCTGGCAAGAGGTACATTGGGTCAAAAATACAATGCTATCATGTATCCCATTTTTAATGCATAGTAATTATACTGTACTAACTTTGGAAATCACACTTTTAGAATTGAACATTTAACTCCACATTTTAGATTCTTTACATAATGATACCTTATTACCTTAAGACCCATATAACTTTCATAATTCCCTATGACATAAGAAGCTACTAATTAATCAACTTAATTGGTTTGGTGTTATTTGATGTTTTGTAGCATAATTAATACACAGTTCACATATATAAAACATCATTTCAACATGTATCATATAAACCTTAAGCACTCAGTATATATATATATATGTGGCTATATATATCCATGAAATTAATTAATTAAATGAGTTGTGAATAAAAACACAAGATGAAACCAAGAAAGAAGAGAGAAGAAAGTACGTAGCTCTTGTAAATTAAGCCACGGAATAGAGAGAAGAGATTATTAAAAAGCCAAGGTGAAGTAGACATATATATGTTGTCATCATAAAACTGTACGTTGAATAAGACCTCTGCCTTACAACAGTCATGTTTGTTCTGACTTTATGATAAAGCCAAGGTTGCTTTTTCATCACCAATCTGCCACTATTCATTCAACTTACCACTATTTCATTTCACTATTTTATGCATAAAAACACACACACATATATATATATACATACATATATATATAGAGAGAGAGAGGGGAAAGGATAGAAAACAATCAAATCATGTGTAAAACAACATATGATTTTACATTTACGATCAAAAAAGGGGTTCGGAGGTCATGTCTTCGGGTCGTGTGAATCACATACAATTTTGTATGTAAAGTTACTGTAAAATCAAATGAGTTTCACCCATTTTCTTATATGGTTCTTTCTAGCTGTTTTTAAGGCTGGTTTTTGGTTCAAAAAAATAAAATAAAACGTATAGTCATATGTGCCATATTAGATTTCGTCGTTTTCTTGATTCCTAAAGACTCTATTCTCGTTTGAACCTCTAGGTTCAAATCAATTGTGAACGTGAGGACATCCGAGAGCACAACACGTGTCCTATTCGGTTTGGATAATATACAACAAAACACATGGATATAGATACTTGCTATACAGTTTTCATTGACATGAGCAATTTAACATAAAACTTTTGAATTTATTATTAAATCTTGAATTTTTTTCTAAATTAACTTAATTTTTTAAGTAGTTTAACTTAATAATCAATGTCAAAATACATGTTCATATATCTTACTTGTAAAATGTTTGTAAACCGAGACGTTTCAACATCCACAAGCAATTTAAGTATAATTTCTTTTGATAATATAATATATAATCAAGCCCTACAAATTAACAAAAACTCTTTACAAATATAATCTTATTTTTTTTTTGGACAGCAGCTTGGTTGGTCTTTGACCACCCCTAAGTATACCCAACCCCAAAGGCAGCGCGAGATCGAATCCCAGCGGCACCAAACACCCCCAGCCCCCAATCGCCTAGAGGGAAACCCCCACGCAGCCCGAGATTCGAACCTGCGTCTCCTAAAACCCTCCCCCAAGCAAACCTTATGGTTGCCCAGGTGGCCACTGAGCCAAGACCCAGTGGTTTATAATCTTATTAATTAGCTATAGATACAAGTATACAACAAGATTTAATTTAAATAAATATTAGGCGTGTATTACCAATAGTTAAATCAACCTGATGGTGGTATGTCACATCTATATTTGGTCGAAGGTGCAATTTTTTGTTGTCAAATTAGATTACGCTACCATATATTGTAAGATGCTATAATATGTTTGAAAAAATAATATATTTTTTTTGGGTCCTAAATAAACATAGCATTTAATTAATTAAACACATAATTAACCATAAATATCGACCGACTTTTTAATCCTAGTGATAGATTTATATATTTATATAAAGATTTAATTACTAGAAGTGGAAATCAAAGGGCATATATATAACAACACACATATATAGAAGGAGGTTCATACGAAAAATATAACTTTTTAAGAAAACGCAAGGAGCAATCTCAACCACTCATCTCGGTCAACAAAGGCGGCTTTGATCGGTCCCCCCTTTAATAATCTCTACCCTCCCACGAATCGCGTCAATCCTCCATGATTACGTCCACGGTAACCGCGAGATGAGTGGCTGAGATTGCTCCTCACGTTTTTTTGATTGGACATACTTCTGGTTTGAACCTTCCCAATATATATATATATATATACACTCTATAGATTTCACATTCAGCATGAGAAAAGCAAAGACAAAATGGTTAAAGATAACATAAGCACGAGAAAGTAAAGAAAGCAATGGTTGTATTTCATGTAAACAATTACTTCACACTGTGAGAGTGTCTGTGTGGATAAGCTGTAAAATGAAATCACACGTCTTATCTCAACTGTACTTACGATGATCGTTTTGATGCACTACAGTCGTCTTAACTGTTCACAGGTGCCACTATAGCCCTCTTCTTTTTTGGTACCACTTTTATTTCTTGTAGAAAGTATTGTATTCAATTATTAAACATATATATATATATATATATATATCTAGAAATATGTTTGATACTTTGATGATCAATTATTAAATATCTAAAATATAATTTAACAAGAATAACTAAAGAGAAAATGGGTACTAAGAATTACTAATTTGAAGTGTAAATTACATATTAGTTATACATAGATGTTAAATTTAGAATATATAATGTAAGCAAACCAACTTGATATTTAATTTTAGCTAGTAGGTATAATTTTCGTTTCATTATATAAATATGGGTTTTGATTATAGAAATAGATTTTAAAATTATGTGTTGTTATTAATTACTTGTTTCTAATGTGTTTTACTTAAATAAGTGAAGTTAGTGTTAGTTAAATAGTGTTTGGTTATCAAATTAATTTATCATATTATTTTCAATGCAAAAAGATGAACCTTTGTGGAGGTTGGAGGAACAGTCTCTTAAAAAAATAATGGAAAACAAATAATAAAAAAAGGATAAAATGAAAAGATGGTTCATGCAAATGCAAACCCAATTTCTGTGAAGAAAGGGATGGATTAACTTGCTAATAAAGGAAGTTTCCTTGAGTTCTGACTTAGTTTTCTGTATGAACATTGTTAAGATTTCACTATCAAAAAAGGAAAGCTCAAATCCCATGTAGATAAACATAGACAGGTGGATCTTTCACTAGATATTCAAATATATATATATATATGTATATGTGTGTGTGTATGAAAGAAGAGAGTGATTGAGAAGGAGAGATGGAATTGAAGTTGAGTAAGGACAAACCTGGTTTCTGGACAGCCCAGTCTGTCTAGCCAACAGATGTTTATCAGCATCACTTGGATACCTGAGAATCATTTTCAGCAAATATTTAATAAACCCTTCAAAATGTGTTCCATTTCTTTATGCTTTCACGCTTTAGTTACACTTATATGTATACATATACATACAAATATACATAATATATATATATATGTAGGGTTAGGTTCAAATGAAAACTCAAATCTGATTATACAAATGAGGATAGCCGAGAGAGTATCATATGGTATATTTATTCTGAATAATCATGTATCATTCAAACTAAATAATGCATCATTCAGTATTATTCAGATGGAATAATATAGGATTATTCAGATTGAATATACTACGTGACACTCCAGTCTGTCTTTAAGTTCGCAATCAAATTTGAATTCATAACCGAACTTTTATATGTATGTATATGTGTATGTGTACACTCCCGATTAGTACAAGGGATAAGTTGTGTATCTAGAGTTTTCCAAATGGTCAAATGTTGACTTTTCTTTAGAAGAAAGAGAGAGGAGGGGGGGGGGGGGGGGGGGGGGGGGGTAGGTAGTAGGTTTAAAAAGACATGGTTGAGTGAAGTAGTGAAGCATATAAATGAAAGAACCACTTTATCGGCATTATCGTTGGAGAGACAACATCAGTCGACACTCACTATTATATATATTTATATATATTATATATATATATGTATGTATATATTTTAATTAAAGAAAATAATTAAAGCTTACACCAACACACATTTTTTAAACCTGTCTTTCTAATTTATGACTTCATTATTAACTTATCATTTGCAAATTATTGTTTGATAACTGTAACAAGAGTAGAAATAAAAGATACCCAAAACCTAATTCTAATGTGTGTTGTCTGAATTCTTGTAAAGAAACAATAAAGATTTTGTGCTTTCTTTTTCTTACTTTAATGAACTAAGAGCACCATGATAATTATTCATCTAGACGGTACACATATATGTATATAAGTAATTTCTAAACAATTTAGTCGGTATGTACATGTGTAGAACATGTATGCGTTCATAAAAACGAATAATTAAAATGGTGTTTTGTTGTTTTTCCTGTATTTGAAGGTTTTCCTCTGAATCTTTCTCTACGTTATAAAGGGGAGAATTTTGGAGGATTATTACGGAAGGAAGAAAGAAGAGCTAGAGGCTTACGGGTGTAAAAAATGCTCGAAAAGCCAAGCTCTTAAAATGTTGACAGAACGTTCAGGCAAACCTCTTTGGGGTCTCCAAGCTTCTTGTTCCATCATGCCCATTTGATGAAATGCCCTTTGTTGTCTTAAGCTTTGTTCCAATAACTTAAGCCTTGGCGTCTCACCTTTGGTTACTCCCGAAGAACCGGCATCTTTCTCCCCTAATAATTCGCAACTGTGCTTCAATTGGGCGGCGATTGCGTCTTTTAAACAACGAAAATGGCGTGACATAGCCTTTTGCGCTAGCGCCGTGTATGGCACTGCAGCCCCGAAACCCATCACCAAATCGAATGAATTCACCACCATTTGCATTTGTTCGCAGTAATGATTGTATCTCCGATCCACCTGCATTTGACGGTTATATTTATTTCGACTCATCCAACTAATTACCGGATAAATTAACAAAAATCACCAAAAAAGTACATCATTTACTACTTCTTCGCAGAAATAACACGAGATCAAGATTCAAGAATTATTAAAATCGAAATCGAAATTGAATTTTCTCCATGAAATCCATTAGTTCATGGATACTCCATAGGAACTACAAGATTAATTGTTAATTAAAAAAGAATCCTTGTAGACAATAATGGGTACAAAGATGTAGCATTTTTCTCAATACAGCCAAAGATTAATAGTTTAAGATTATGTTATTCATTAAATTAAATATTACAATTTATTATACATAAAATCTGTGGAAAATTTCAAAATTTTATAATATAATGAGTACGAATTTTTCAGAGAAAAAAAAGAATATATAGAAGAAGAAGAAGAAGAAGGAAGCAAACATTTTTATAATCAATTAAAAAGCTAACCAATTACCAACCTAAAATCCTATATATTTTAATCTAAATCAATGATAATAGTATATAATTAGCCTGTCACGATTTTACCAAATCAAAAATAAATATACTTAATTTTTAATCAAATAACTAAAATAATCAAAATTAATTATGAAAAAAATTGGATGTAAGCAAAAACCTATTCTTTTCGGCCGGCTTTTTGTCAACCAACACCCCAATCATTAACTCGCCGGAATTTCTCGCCGGAAAATATCATTTTTTTTTCTTCAAGAAAGAGAGTTGACTTACCTCATCAAGCATAGAAGATAGTTTGACTTTTCTTCTTTGGTGCTCAATTCTCTCACTAGATGATAAAGGAGGAAGATCTTTTGAAGAAGAAGAAGATGCACCACCGCCACCGCCGCTGCCGCCACCGCCGCCGCTAGTTGTCGGGTTCGGATCGGGTTTGGATTATTATGTTTCAAACCGGATTTGTTTTTCTTGAATTGACCCCTTCCAACGCTACAGAATTCTTCAAGCAATTCTTGGGCAGCCTTAACGTATCTTGAATTTCGAAGAACTTTTACGACTCCTATGACGAAGATCCGTACCCGATATGAATCGGGTGATGGGTTTGACCCATCACCAGATTCCGGTACGGATCCGCTTGATTGAAGTAAACATTCCGGCTGCGGCCGATGGGTCATCGCCGATTCGCAATTCTTCGACTTTAGCGGCTTCTAGGTGTTGTAAAGTGGAGGATAAAGAGAGGGAGAGGCGTTGGTTGTCGACGACTCCACCGACGGATTCGGGTTCGGTACCGCCACCGGGAGGAACCCATGTGAATTGGGTGGATGGACCAAAATGCCCTTGTCCGGTACCCGTTGAGCTACCGAAGCTGTGTTGATGGTGGAGGGTAGAATTGGAAGATGGGACAGTGTTGGGTAGCAACATGTGGAGTGTTGAAGAAGGAGATGGATTGTTGTGATGGTTATGATGGTGGTGGTGGTGGTGGGAAGGAGATTGAGAAGATGGTGATTCATGTGATGGATTTGTTAAGAAAAGTTGCATGGCTTGTTGAGCAGTAGGGTTACCGTACCAATCACTGGCCGTGGGAGACGGCCTGTGATTGCTACGGTGTTGTTGTTGTTGCTGCTGGTAATTCATCTGGTTTACCAGCAATTCAGGGGCGGGATGATTGGATCCCGCCCCTAAGGGGAAATTGAACATCTCTGACAACATCCCGGCGCCAGTTTCATAGACTGGCGCCGGCAAACCACTGCCACCACCACCGCCTCCTCCTGGTCCCTCGTCCACTTGTTCCAATCCCACCAGGGACTGTGACTGCGGTGGTGGTGGCTCGAACCTCAGCTTATCCCTCCGGATCTGATGGCCGAGGTGATTCTGCTGGTCTTGAGCCGACGATCTCTCGAACCCATGCGAGAAATTGAAAATATAATCTTGTGACATAGAATTCGAAACGCAATCCCTTGTTCGATCCTCAAGCACTCGAGAATTTACCACTTCCATCGATCGATTCGGCGTTCTTGGACCTCGTCGATGTCATCTTCATCGAATTTCCGACCCTATATTTCGACATAGATTTAGGATGATGGAGATTAAAGCCAAAAAAAGGGGGTAGAACAGAAAGCATCAAATGGGTGTTTCTTGATACTTTTGTCAAATTTGATAAAGAAAAAAACTAAAACTAAAACAAATTTTTTTTATAAAAAATTCTAGAACTTTTTTTTTATGAATTGAAAGGGATGAATAATACTAAAACTAACCTCTTATGTATATGGTGAAAAAGAGAGGAAAGAATCAAAGCTCTCAAATATCGTTTTCTGAGTTCTTGAATTTTTTCTATTTCTCTTTCTCTTTCTCTTTCTATTTTACAGTACTGAAGTGTTGTTCTCTGCAATCGCCTTCTCGATAGAGAGAGAAAGAGACGAACTAATTTGTAGTATGTAAGAATATATATGTAATCAAATATATATATATATATATACACATATTTTTAATCAAATATTTTGCTTCATAGTAGTAGGATGTGATCTCATCCATAAAATATTAATAATATCATAAAACTTTATAAATCTCCACACACACATATATATACTTTATATAATATATAGAGAGAGAGAAAGATTCATGCGAGAAACATAACCTTTTAAGAAAACGTGAATACAAATCTCGGCCAGTTATCAGATCAATAAATGGGGTTTTTACCGGGTCTCCTTCTTTAATAATCTCCACCCTACCATGAATCGCGTCAATCTTCTGTGATAGCGTCTAGCCGTCTACCATAACGGAAGATGTGTGGCTGATATTCGTAATCACATTTTCTTAAATTGACATGTTCTCGTACGTATGAACCCACCTCTGTATATATATATATATATATATATATAATATATATGTATATGTAGGGGTGGGTTCAAATGTGAACCACTTTTTGGTTGTGAACGTGAGGACAGCCGAGAGCGCGACACGTGGCGGATGACTAGGCGCCACGTCAGGTCCACGGCGGATGACTAGGCGCGATTCATGGGAGGGCATTGAATTAAAGGAAGGGACCACACTCAAAGCCGCCTTTATTGACTAGTCTCCGCCACGTGTAATGCTCTCGGCTGTCCTCACGTTCACAACCAAAAGTTGGTTCACATTTGAACTTTTCTCTTTATGCGTGTGTGTATATATTTATATATATATATATATATAGTTTGTAGTCGCTGTTCTTGAACACCCTCTCTTGTACTCAACACAATTCTTTTATTTGTTGATTTAATTTTTTTTATATGTGTATATATGATTAATTCGACGAATAACATATTAGGACCGACTTTTTTAATATATTCTACTAAAAAAGACTTGAATTATTACTAGGGTGAAATGACTATTATGACCTCGGATTCATATGAAAGTAGGTCGAGAGAAAAATCATTAAAAATAAATGGATTTTGGTGTGTCTTGATCTCAAATGGTCCATTTTCGTGTTCATGTCATCCAATCGAATCATTTATTTTTAAGGGATTACATTAAAATAAATAAATAAAAGGAAACATATTTTGTTGGCAAACTTAATTATATGACAGTAAAAAGATTCGACCTAGAAGAGTCTTTATTTGTACTGAATATTTGCATAATATATATATGATTAATTTTGTATTTATATGCAATTTAATTAATTGTAAATCACTTTGACTTATTTGGCTATTTCACAACACCAAAAAGGTTTATTTTTAATGAAATTGTGAATCGTATGTAAATATCATTCAAGTACAAAACAACATATGAGAATTAAATGTGGTTATAAAATAGCATTTAAAAACATTTATCATTTTGTAATTAATTGGGCCGGGATAAAATAAATTATTGTGTTTTGAATCTAAAAATTGTCATTGGAAATTGATAATCACTTTTTATGCAACTTTGCTTAAGTATTAGCATAAAAACACATCATTTTGTAATAAATTGGTGATAAAAAATAATTGTGGTTAAGAACTAATTAATTATTACAAGTTATTATTAAAAAGTTAGTCACGAGCCACTCCTTTAAGATACGTTATTTAATAAATAAGTATAAAAGAGTAGTTTAGTAATAAAATTATAACTCAGAAAATCGATCATCAAACAAATTTTTTTCCACCATATACAAATATAAAATCAATAACTCTTCATGCAAAAAGCATTTTTTTTTAAACGGCAAAAGGCTTTTTTGTCATATCACATTATATTCACAAGGTGGTAACAATGTATAATAAAAAAGGGTTGTCAAAATATTTAATTGGAACAATATATTTGGACCATGTGGAACCATCGTAACAACAAAGTTTTTAAAGGGATAGTGCAGAAGGATAAGGAGCTGTGTGAGAGCGTTCAATTCTTGGCGTTTGACTGGTTTAGGAGTAGATCAAAAACTGGAAAGTCTATTGTTTGGGAGAGTTGGATTTGTAACACGTTGAGGGCTGATACTTTTTGTAATCCTCTAGCTCCTCGCTAGTTCTCGTAATAAATTTTGCCTTCTTTTTTTTTTTTTTTTTTTTGGAAGAGGTATCCCAGACCACATTGGGTCCAGACTAATCCTCGGCAATTTTGGGCCGAAGCCCGACTGCTAAAGCATGCAGCCCGGGGTCGAATCCCCCGTACCTCCAGAATGCGTCCCCCAGGGCTCGAACTCGGGTTCACCACTATGTAGTGCCCAAGTCTTACCACTAGGCTAACACTCATTTGGTAAGCCGTCCAAAAAAAAGGTTCATCCAAGATGTTTGAATGTTTGATGGATGTTTAGGTTTAATTACTAGTTTTGTTCACAAGGTATATATATCAAAGTCATGTTTATATGGTAACTTAGTAATTTTTTTCTTCTTCTCATTTTTGTGTACTTAAGGAGATCACAGACGGTATATGTGATAGTGATTCACATCATGATATAAGTGTTAAGTGTCAACATCCATGTTTTATTTCCTTTTTTTTTCAACCTCTCTTTCGATTATCGATGCTTACTTCAATTGACGTATTTAAGTTGAATTTTCGGAGCATAAAATAGACTATACATATTCTAAACGCATAGACTTATTATTTCAAAATTCAAACTTTAACACCACCTCTTTAAAAATCAGATGAAATGAGGCTTCAACTTCATAACTCTACGCTACTTTAGAGTTTCTTTTAAATTAAAACATTGCTAAATGGAAGACATTTCACTACAAACCTCTTCTGAAGAATCGGTTGTTAAACGGGTGATTTGTCGCAAAACAATTTAAAAAAAAATACCCATTTCTAAAGAAATTAAGTTTTTTTAGAAATCTTATAAATTTCTATATGAAATTAAAAAATTATAGTTTTTTAATTCTCGTAGAAAATCAATTGAAGTTTATAAATTTTTAAAAACAAACTAATTTACAAAAAAAGGTTTTCTAAAAATCTTATAAATTTCTGATGGAAAATAAAAAAGAATATAAATTTTTTAATTTTCATTAGAAATTTATAAATTTTAGAAAAGAAACATTCTAAAAAATATAGTTTTTCTCTTAATTTTTGTCAAAAATTATTATGAATTTTTTAATTCCTTTTAAACTGTTACTTAAATTTAAATATTTAGTTATAATTTCTATCATCTAATTGCTAAAACTACATTAAGTAGTACCTTATTGATAAATTAATAGATCTTGTGACATATTTATGACTGATACAACTTTTGTCACAAATCTGTCACAAACATTTTCAAGAATATATAACTTAATATTAACAAAACTCGGTGGGATTTGTGGCGGATCTCCAAATGAATTGTTGTCTATTGTTGACTTTTCTTGATTCTGTCAGAAATCTGCTGGAAAGTCTTTCGACGAAAAATTCTATCAAAGTAACTCCCTTTTTAAGTAGTGATACGTATCTAACTTTAAGAAAAATGTTAGGCTTAAAGTTTTGTAAAATAAACCAATAAGAGATTTGATCCCTCTCTTCCAATACACATTGGGCCATCGAAAAAGATCCACCATAAGCTTGAAGTATTCAAATTACTCATATCTTTACGAGTTCATATCATCATTTGATTTGAAATGGGTATTCTTACAGTGTTATATAGATCCAACAATTTTATTCTCTTGTTTCATCATCATCGAATCTCTGTTGTGAATACCCACATACCGTTTAACATCAAATCGATAAAAAAAAATTGTTTAAAACAAAATTTATTATTATAAAATCATTTAAAATATAAAATAATTGAATGTCTCAATTTAAGGTTTATCATCTTTAATCTTTATATTTTTAATGTCCCCCATGTATATTATATATTCAACGCTATCGAGACAAAATAATTTATGTAAGCAACAAGCTTTGAAATATCGCTTAATATATAAATGTCTAATTAAATAAATCAATAATTGATTGTTTGACCAAAATTATATTATCTCTAATTAATTCCATACTCTTTTGCATTCGTAATTAATCGTTGAGAACATGAATAATACTACTAAAAGTAAGCATACTATTATATGCTAAAAGATGAAATGTAACAATTCAATAAGGATAAGAGCAATTTTACGCCATAGGACGGCAGTCAAACACACACACGCCCCGACCGAAGTCGAAGAGGTATTTGGGATCCATTTGGGCACCTGACTAATGCTCTCGACCATGGAAACCATTACCAGCACATAGCCTCGCCCATGCCCGGCCCGAAGGTTGACCCATGAACGGGGTTGTCGCCTCCTGTTCCCCCCTCGAATCGAACCCAAGTAGATAGGGATACTATCCAATCCCCCCCCCCCCCCCCCCTCAGAATGTTACCGACCGTTGAACTACAAAGGAATTGACAAATGTCATTAGTTTGTGCATGGGGAGATTCGAACTTGGATGGACACTATTTACCCTTCAAGCACTAATCACTCCACCATAACACCTTAGCAAAATCAAAACCAATCTACGATCATGCATAAGTATATACAAATAGATTGGCGTGTTAGAAATATATTTCATTTAAATCGAGTTGCCTTGCAACTATTAATAGTCCTTTCCATTTGATTCAAACATAAATACATAAATGCATAAATGAATACGTACGTTCAACAGTGACCCATTTACAATAATTTTAAATAATAAAAAAGAAAAAGAAAAGATTAATATTCCAAAATAATTGTGGTTCTCATGAGCTTCATGCCAAAAACATAAAAACAAAGCCAAAAGAGGGAAATAAAAATAAATACATAGTTTGATTTGAACCATACCTTATAACAACTTGAAGTTTTCGATTTTGTCATTTTTTAGTCTACTTTTTTTTTACAAAATTTCAAGCTGGCTTTCTTAAACATATTATAAGCGAATTAATAACGATTAATCACATAGATGTAAGTTGTAATTGAAGCACGTTGAACCATCATATCTCGATATTTAAAGATGATAACATTGTGGTTATTGCTTTTATGTAAGTTATCGAGTGAAATTTTAAAAAAGAAAAGAAAGATTGTATGAAAACCACATATAACAGTTTTACGATTTGGCAATGCCAAGATAGCTACTTACAAGTCTCTTTCCATATATACAGGTTATCTCTTGGACCTCCTTCCGGTTGTTATTACAGTTTTGTGGCATTCACATTTTTAGGTTATCACTTAAAGTATAATTAAACATATTATCATTAGATAGAACATGTAATTTCTTTAAGGTATGAAAGCTTAGAATATAAGATAAATAAAATTAAAACAACGTTGTGATGGTTTCTTGTGTCCTCCTTATCAATCATTAAGAAAACCGGTTCAAGGTTGCCGCTTTCTAATCTCAAATATTTTTGTTGCCTTTGGAAGTGTCGGATGTATCTGGCTCTATGAAATAACTAATCAACCAATGGCCTTGGGAGTTAATGAAGTACATGCATATTAAATCATGAAAAATATAATTTATAATGTAAACTAACGATACTTATTTCAAAAAATAATTTGAATTCATATATGTCACTCGTATGCACAATGTGGATTCTTTTTATAACAGATCACCCGATATGACTTCAAGTGCAGTTATCCACTTATAATTTGCCAATATGACTCCAAGTGCAGTTATCCCCTTATAATTTGCCAATATGACTCCAAATGCAATTATCCGCTTATAATTTGATCTCGACATCCAAAGAATTATATATGCATATGCCCTCACTCGCCATCAATAGACGAATCTTACAGAGGAATCCTTTGGTTTTCGAGTCATTCAATTTTCACCAAGATTTGCGTAACTCAATTCGACATTCTTTCTTTGCTTTGTCCAATACCACTCTACACTCATGGACCATTTAAACCATTTCATGCATAAAGACCGGCAACTATGACTTTATAACTTAAATTATGCTAATGGTGTAAATTTTATACAACAAGTGTCTAGTGTCTAATATACGGGTTGAACTTAGGGAGGCGATGGTCTAAACTGTAATATCCGCTCAAGAACGTCTACTTACGCAAATGATGGTTCTGATTTAAGATTTTCGACAAGTTAATCTGAACTAACAACGAAAGGAAAGCATGGGTGGAAACGAAGCTAACTACTTAACTATGCATCTAAATACTAATATGCATATAATCTAGACTACATTTTTTTATCTCACGTCCATTAAGATGCCTTTTGTCAAGCCAAAGTCATTCAAACCTTCTTTTGAGGTGACAAGTTCTTTTTAATTGAAAGGACATTTTTTCATAGCCGGAATTTTAAATAGAAGTATTAAGGCAAGACAAAAGTATTCCCCAACTCATGACATAGAAAATGGAAAGATTAACGATTTGTGTAAATAAAGCAAAACTCGACAAAATCTTTGATTGATTACACAAATTAAATGGTTACCAAAACAATCATAACCTAACATTCAAACTTTAACAGATTACAATTATGAGTGTCTAATAATTAAGTCAGGGCTTAAAACAAATATCAATCATTAGGAAATCAAAAACTAGCATCAAAAGTTAATTTTTAAATATGACAATTCCCAACTAAAAATTCCCATAAATGAATTATCAAAAACTAAAATCCTTAAAACCAATCTTAGCCATTCCTAACATGGAAAACTTACTAATGGTTGTTAAGTCTATATGAGATCAATAGACTAAATGGCCATTTCTAAGCTTGGTATAAATTTGTGTTGGGATGTTTTGTTCAATTCCTCCCTGCTTTTTGTCAACAATTTGTACTTCCTAGCCTCGCTAGCTTTTGGTTGTTATAAAAGTTGTCGTTTAAAAACAAAATTAATGGTTTGCGGAATATAAAGGGATTATACCAAATGAGTGTTAGTCTAGTGGTAAGGCTTGAGCACTACATAGTGGTGAACTCGAGTTCGAACCCTGGGGGACGCATTCCGGAGGTACGGGGCTTCGACCTCGGGCTGCATGCTTTAGCAGTCGGGCTTTGGCCCAAAATTGTCGACGATTAGTCGGGGTCCAATGTGATTTGGGATACCTCTTCCAAAAAAATATATAAAGGGATTATTGAAGAGGTTGTACAGAAGGCAAAAAGAATCAATGAAACAAAACAATACACAATAACAAAATGATGTATATTACAACAAAATTGGGTTCTTAGATTTACAAATGTTAAGTGTCATAGATGGGTTACATGTATGAAAGCACTTAATTACTTGAAAATATTTTACATGCTAATAATGATTTGTTTTTATAAAACTTTATGTTTGTTGGAAAAATATTGACCGATCGCAATGATTAGAGAGATATAATCGTTTTGGATTTTAGCTCAATTTTGTGTTTGCTAGGGTGGACACGATCAAGTTTCCTACAAGGGCATGATCGTGTTGCATTTTTCAAAACATTTTGTTTAGCGGAAATGATACGCATGTGCATTCGTGTTGTAGTAATTTAATGGTAGCATCTTTTAGCGGTTGGTTTGATGGGAGTTTTAATATTTGCAAGTTATTATTTTTGGCTATTGATAAGAAGAATTTCTTTCGAAAACCATAAACAAAACGGTACAAACTATCAAATCTCTAAGATTAATTATTTACAAGTCCTCAAATCGTTGTTCAATTCCTTAATTATACATGTTATTTTCTTAACATGTACATAACATAGGGTTGGTAGTATAGAGATGCATAAATGACCGTGTAACGGATTTCGAACTAGTAAGGACAGATGACCGTCCATTTAAAGACCCGGTCCAAGGGGTTGTTATAGGCGAAAGCTCGCTTTAGTCCTATATTTTGAAGCTGATTTTAACCAATAAAAGAAGACAAAATAAAGGTTGAAATAGAGTCCATAATTTAACTAATCCTGGTCTTGTTAAGTCGTGGATAAACCCGAAAAATGGGAAGGCCCAAAAATGCCAGGTCAAATTCCAAAAAGAGGATTTTACCCAAATTATTTATTTATTTCCAAAAATTTATAAAATATGAAAACAATAATTGGTGCTCATCGGTCATCCATCAATAGGAAAATTGATGCAAGAAAATTTACAAAATGGTTTAAATATTTTTTTATTAGTGAAATTAATACAAGAAATACTACATACTTTATATCTAACATCATTCAATTTAATCGCTTAAAAAGAATAAAATCATTATACAAAAGTAATTTAAACGGAAGAAGACAAAGGCGTCAAAAAGTTAGTTCATAATTATAGAGTTAACTAATTTTTATATCTTAAAATATTAGCTTACAATTAAATGAAAAATAGAGTTATTTTTTAAAATGTATCCACCTCTTTTCTTTGTTTATCTATTTGTTTTATAGAAAACCTTATTTTCTAAAACCCAATTAAATGAGTTAAAACCAAGTTAAGAACCAGTTAAGGATTGTTTAGGACCACCGTTCCATATTTGGTCCTACATCTATAGGAAGGGGTTAGTTAGGGCTTAATACGGTCTTCTTTTTTTTTTTTTTTGAACTTCTTTTTCGTTAAAAAAGCTTTATGTTTTTTTTGGAATCACTAAAGTATAAAGATCAAAATGGTCCAAGTCCCATGCATGGATAGCTAATTTGCTCTACTTTCCCCTTTTCCTATTTGTAAATCAAATTAACCAAAGGAATCAAACCCCTTACAATCTTATATTTATGACTTCAATAGTTACTAGTGTAATTAATTTTCCTTTCCAAAAAATTGCTTAGTTTTCTATTTAAAAACATTATCTAAAATTTCAAGACATATATTTTTTATTTATAAGTTTTTTAGTGTAAGTAAAACTTACAATAAACTTTTAGTTAGCTTTTAATATTTGCTAATTTTTATGTAAACCCATAAAATAGTTTAGTTTTTATTATGAAATACTTTTAAAGCATATTACAATGGTAACTTTCTGTCTTTAAATATTATATGGTCGTGTAGTTTTGAATTGTAGTATATTTTCCACTATATTTTAATTATGAAATGTAACTTTCTGTCTTTAAATATGCAAGTATATAAATAGCTTTGATTTATTTTAATGCTTAATCATATAAATGATTAAAATGATCAATAAAGGTTAATCAACACTTCCCATATAATAATTGATAAACAAACATTTTTCAGTTTGTTATTACTCTAGACATATCCGCTTATTCCATCCAAAGTTGTCGTTTAGTTTCATACTTTTACTTCTTATTTACCAGTTATATCTCACTGTATGAAGGTTGGCGGAAAGTTGAAATTTGAATCCCTAACGTTGGAATTTGGGCTCCATTGTTGGGCCAAAACGGTTTTGTCAAGGCTTAGGACCCAACAAGACATTTCTATGGGTTAGTCGTAAACAATTGATTAAACGTAATGCATGTTTAGAATCCTTCTATTTCTACCATGCTTCTACTATTCTATAAACGTATTATTTAGTTAATTAATATTCAACCTATATTACATCAAAGTAGCTAATATTGAACAATTCACATATACCTTTAATTAAGTATGATAATGGAACCAGATGTGTGGATAACCATGATGGTGAACAACGAGATAAACATTAAATTACAAATAATAAAATAAGAAGATCAATTAAACTACTATGGGTAATTAAATAGATACTTTACTATTGGGTGGCCGAACTTGGGTTTTCCAAGGTAATCTTTGAATCAGATGTTAAACAAATAGTTGGTGCTATCCATGGTTTAGGTGATGACATTTATGAGTTTGGGGGATATTATCTCGAGGTGTCATATTTTGCTCCTTCGACAAGACTCTTACTTTGTTTGCTTTGCTAGGCGATAAGCTAATGGGATTGCTCATACTTTGTTGCTTAAATGATTGTTGAAATGATACTAAATTACTAATCATATCCCAACTTTCGAACATAATAAACCGTAGAAACAATCAACTGACAATTGAACATTTACAACCAGTTAGTCAAATCGTTATCAAGATCTATACATCATTGCTAAATTGTTGATCCATACCATCTACACCGAGCTAAAAAGGATTTTTAGTAGACAACTATTTTAAAGTAATAAAACATAAACCTAACAACTAATCTAACAAATATTTGGTTGAAAGGTATTATAGAGTTGTCATCCCACCTTATATGGTTTGTGCCATTTCGCCTTCATGTTTGGAACAATTTGCATCAAACCTTTTATTGTTCTTCTAAAGGTATGCCATTTTTCTTCTAATCATGGATCAAAGCATTAGTAGCCCAGTGGTCGATAACCAGTGGTGTAGCTAGTAGGAGGGCTGGCTGGTGCTTTAAATATTAATTAATTTATTTACTACCCTGTTTAGATTAGTTAACATATTATATTATTATAAAAAAAATTAATTACATTATTAGATATTTGTCTTAATTATATTATAAAATAGGGTAAATTATATATTTGGTCTTCGCGCTTTATATTTTATTGCACTGTTTGGTCCCTATTTTGAAATAATTATGGAAAAGGTCCATGTGGTTTACATTATATTGCATTGTTAGTCCCTGTGGTTTAAACGATATTGCACTGTTGGTTTCTATTAGTGTAAACCACAAGGACCAACAGTGCAATATAGTGTAAACCATAAGGACGTTTTTCATAAATATTTTAAAATAAGGACCAATGATGCAGTAAAGTGGTAAACCATAGGGACCACATATGTAATTTGCCCTATAAAATGTTTGTAATTAATTATTTACTCAAAATATCATTTTTAGTCATTTTGTATACTTATAAAGTATAAACTAGCTTTTATCAAACATAAATTGTTAATTAGCTATTAGCTAGTTTGTCAAATATAATCTTGGATACTATTTTGTCATTATTTATATACCCGGTTTCAAAATTACTCCTTGTATATAGATTTATTTAGTACAAAAACTAATGTTTATGAGGAAGGTATGGAGAGATACTTAATTGTGGACTTACATGAAAGTTGCATTGAAGGCCAGGGACCAAAGTTGTCATATTGTGTAACTTTTCACAAGACCAAACTGACATAAAGCTCATAGCCCAGGGGATGTTTATGGCATCTTTTTAAAAACATACTTTGTGAAAAAAAGAAAACATACCTTGTTACATAGAAAACAACAATGGAGTTTAATGTTTACCCTATCAATATGATGATTAGAGAGCCATCCATATTTCAAGTGATGTGACATTGGAAGTGATAGTTTTTTAAAATGGAAGAATATTTATTTATTTGATAAATAGTTTTTGTTATTCCATCTTTGATAATGTACTGACAGTGTATTGTATTGATTTGGACTATTTTTACGAAAATATATTTAAATAGATGTTGTTTTTAGCACTCCCCTCTATCTATAATATCAATCAAAAACAATTTAGAAGATTGAAAATGCAATTATATAATAAAAATGTCAACTTTATTTATAATAAAAATTGTTTAGGAAATTGAGAAAATGTCAAATCAAAGAATAAAGGGGGTGTAATGATCCAAACCCTATTTAAAATTTACTCTTATTTTTATTGTGTGTATCCAATTTTAAAATGTGATAATGTATGCATTAGACCATGAGTTATAGTTGTCATTCAACCAAAGCTACTCAATGCTATATCAGCGTCAAATTAGCTTTTCGCTACCTTATCGAAAGTTACCCAAATCACAAGTTATAGCCAACTCAATCTTACCCACACTTTTTTATTTTTTAAATTAATTAATAAAAAGAAAAAAAAAGAGAAAGAAGAGAGAGAGAGAGAGAGAGAGAGAGAGAGAGAGAGAGAGAGAGCACTACAAGAAATTATGTCTATAGCTACAAACTTTTTAGCAACGACCTCAGTAGTCGCAATAGGTGTCCACACAATCCTTTTCCTGCCTGTGGTTTATTTAAATAAATAAAATAAAATGTAAGGTTATCTACAGGGACCACATGTTGTCGCTAAAGATAAATAATAATTTAATTAAATGATAATATGTTTTCTTGAAAAAGAGGTATATAATTTGTACGTACGATATTTAAAATGATATTTTTAATAGAGTAAATTAAATCTGGGTTTATTGTATAGCGTCGATTTGTCGTCGCTGAAGCTAAAATTTTTCTTATTTAAAAGAGCTAATTACATATTTGGTCCCTGTGGTTTGGGCGTTTTAACAGTTTGGGTCCCTAAAACAAAATATCTATGGATTTCGTCCTTGTGGTTTGCATTTCATAACGATTTGGGTCCCTGATCTTTAACACCGTTAAGAAACTCTGTTAAGAAAATTAAAGGCAAGGGTATTCTAGTCATTTTATATTTAATTTTGTTTTCTATTAAAAAAGTTAGGGACCATAAATGTAATCCATTTATTGTAACTCTTATTTCCCACATTACTTCATCTTCCCCAATTGTCACCACCACCAAACACCCACACCCACACCCACACCCACATCCACCAACAACACCACCACCATCTACACCCACCGCCCACCACAGCCCACCACCTACACCCACCACCACCATCAACACCATCACCACCCACCACCAACACCACCCCACCTCCAGATCCAGATCCAGATCCGAAACCCTCTGTAGCACTAAAACCTACCAACCATGGCTGCAAATAAAGTCAAACTTCCATCACCAGCAACCACCACCCACCTGCCACCATTCACCACCACCGCTATTTCTACCATTCACTACCACCATCACCTTCACACATCCACCACCACTTCCACCACTTCCACCATTTACTTCCACCACCACTTTCACCCACCCACCACCGCTTCCACCATTCACCATCGCCGCCTCCTGCACCATTCACCATCGCCGCGTCCTGCACCAGCCAACGTCGCCGCGTCCTGCACCAGCCACCGCCGCCGCGTCCTGCACCACCAGCGCGGCCACGTCCTGCACACAGCCACCGCCGTCGCGTCCTGCGCACAGCCACCACCATCGCCTCCTGCACAACCACCGTCGTCACCTCCTACACAACCACCACCGTCGTCACCTCCTGCACAACCACCGCCGTCGCCTCCTGCACAACCACCGCCGTCGTGAAATCGATTTAGGGTTTCTGCATATTTGAAATCGATTTAGGGTTTTTTAGATCTTGTTTGGTGAGGGAGATGAAAAGTTCATATCTATTAATCTGTTTTTTTTTTCTTTTTTTAGTTAATAAATAATAGGGAGAATTACACTTTGGTCCATGTAATTTCATTAAATAATAGGGTTAATTACACATTTGGTCCCTGTGACTTTAATTGAAATTAAAAAATAAGTGAAATGACCAAAATGCCCATCATGTGCCGTGCACATGATGGGCTAACAGGCCAAAAATAGACGGCGTCTATTTTAGGGACCCAAACCGTTATGAAATGCAAACCACAAGGACGAAATCCATAGATATTTTGTTTTAGGGACCCAAACTGTTAAAACGCTCAAACCACAGGGACCAAAAATGTAATTAGCTCTATTTAAAATTAACCAAATAAATCAATTAATAAAACCCTAGCTTTTCTTCCGTGAGAAACCAGAAGAACTCGCCGCCCAATTTTCATCCTTCTCATCTTCTATTTACCCTAAAAACGAAAATCGTCCTTCCAAAAGAAATCTGGAATCTTCGTTTCATTCCAAATTCAAAGGATCGTTCTTCATTCGCAGGAGATTCTACTCTCTTCGTTCCAAAATCAGGGAGCATTCGGTGGAAATTTGTTCAATTGCGACCTGAATTCTTAATTTCTACAGGTACCTTTAGTTTCTTCACTCTCTTCCTATTCGTTTCATCAATTTTTGCATTTAGGCAAAGTTATATTAGGGCAGAATACAATATAAGTGCACTATAAACCTACAAATCTTCATATTGTTGATGGAGATATCGCTTTGATTTTGAAGGAATTTTCCTGGATTCGATATAAACCTTCGTGATTGTAATTATTGTACTCTTTAATTAACTGAATGATAATTTGTCTTGATCAACTCTTAAATATTTCTGTGTGGAAATCTGGAAATCATGGTTTTTATAGTTTTGAGTAGTGATTAGTAATGAGTATATTGCAGTTCCAAAGATATTCTCTATCTATCAGTTTCTGAATTTTAGTTCAAGTATCCAAATTATCAGTGTTTGACATCTATCTGCAAATGTCATTGCAGTATCAAAGTTGAGGAGGTTATCTGTGCATCCAGAAACTTCTAAAACTTCCATTTATTTTTCCATTATTCAGGTACCTTTTGTTCGTCCATCCTCATCAATGCACCTTTTTAGTGTTCAAAGTTAGAAAAAAGGGTATTATTTGGACTCAATGTGAGTAATTCTCATATTCAAGTATTTAGGATCATTTCCAGATTGCATAATCTGTTCTGAAAGACATTTAGGTACATTTTATGCCAAATTGAGCATTCTGCATCCAAAATAGAGCATACTTTGGATTTCATCAAGTGTTATGACGTTTTGTTTAAGATGGAGTCATGGAGATACTTGTTTACTTTGGACATCTGAAAGAAGTAGGTAGCTGTAAATGACTGACTACGATGACAATTTCTAATACTTTTTATAGCCTCTTTGCAGACATAGATCGATTACAAGGTCATAAATATGGATGGCCTGCTTAAAAGTCTGTTGTGCTATTTATGATGCTTGTGTAGTTTGTGCCTCTTATGGTATCTAATACAACTTCATTTGTTATACAGATATGGTTTTGAACTTTTGACATCTGATGCATTCTGACATTGCTGGTTTGTTAAATTGGCCCATTTTCAGGTTTGTATTTCTTTGTTTACTGTTTCTGCCCATATCAAATGCATTTAGCTTATGATGAATATATATGGTTGATTGATGAATTTCTACTCCGATGATGTATCCATGTATAACTTTGTATCTTTGATTTTAGGGGAATGCATCTATGGTTTTTGCTTGTCTTATTGCTACAACTGAAATGACATGGTGGGAACTTGGGGCTGATCACACATTCTTGTTCTTTGGTGCTAGGGAAGTGAGACCCTTGTCTTTGTGTCCTTTTCTCTAAACCTATGTGGATTTTGGTTGAGTGTGCACGAACGTCTGGCTTTTCTTTCTTTACGTTAACTACTTTATTTTTTGGGAGCAAAAGATTCAATGCACTAACAATTATCGTTATCCATAAGAATATGAGAATACTAACCGATAAAATCATCCATACGTTCATTTAATCACACTTGTGGATTTATGAAGAGTTGGAGACATTTTCATGCATTACAGTTTAGGAGAAATAAATTCTCTAGTTCTGCTGATATCTCAAATATCCTTGTATTTCAGGCGGGGATGAGTATAGCAGAGCTTATAGCTTTTGAGATATCAACAAAGGTACCAACTCTATGGTTAAGAGTTAATTAATTTCATATGTTCTCTGTCATCAAGTTGTATAGCGTTCACCAATAATACCTGTTTTACTTATGGTTTTGTTTACTGTTTGTAGACAAATGTTTATGTGGAATACTTCTGTCCTAGTCCTGTTTTACTTATGGTTTTGTTTACTGTCTGTAGGGGTTGATTTTTAGTTGTCGTAAAAAATCTCTTCAACATTTCAGCAACCATTAGCTCATGAACACGAGCATCTTACAACTCTCTTAGATGTTGTCAAGGTGAGATGATTTAATTCCATATATCTTCTTTTTCTTCATTTATTGGCTTTACATTTTTGATCAATAGAAACTCAAAATACCTGGTAAAAGTTGGGTTAACATGGTTATTGTTTGTTGGTTGTGTTTGATGGTTTTGGTTCAGGATGACAATAGTGGTCGACTTTATAACAATCAGTTTTGAAACCATATCTTATTTGACATCTAGGAAGAGGGGATACTCGGCTGAGATCACAACCGATCTTGTTCAAGGATTCACCCTGTGGTTAGTTCTAATTCTATTCTTACCATCATTAATATGTGGTATAAGCTTTTCATTGTTTGATTTCTTATTGTTGGTTTAAAGACATGCTTACAATACTTCCATGTGTGACTTATTTGCATATTCTTAGTACCATGGCTGAAAATGGGTTACTTATAGCAATAACTCTTTCCATTTCCATCAAGATTATGGGTTTTGCTTGATGTATCCCAATTGAATATTCTGATCCTTTGTGGTTGCAAATCTGCAATGCAAATACCTGCAATTGGCATTCAACCATTGTTTCTTTTCTTTAAGAAAATGTTGTGATGGTAAAGAGATACCACAAACTAAAATGATGCAGTTTAATAGTGACTTTTGGTGGGTACCATACACATGCTTCATTTCTTTTTGGTTCTTTATCTCAACACTTGATCCAAATTAAAATGAGTAAATTTATGATGAAAGAATGAAGATTCCCTGTTTTTTATACATTGCTGAATTTGTATGCTATAAAGGGAACAATCTATACTTTTTTTATTACTTGATGAAAATACTTGTTCATACTTGAGGTTTCTTTTATGCTTTTTTTTGTCACTTATCTTCTTATGGGGTTGTTCTTTACTATTCAATTCTTTTCATTATCAATGTATGGTTTGAAACTTGTGAAGTTCTTATAAAAAATAGATCTACAACAATGTCACTTATTATGATGTTCTGAAAACACTTGCAGGAACCAATCTTACGACATTGTTATCTACATGCCCTTGATTAACCAGGTCAGATTTTTTGTTGTCTAAGAGTTGCTAAAAATTTATGTTCTCTAAATTATACCATGTAAGTAGACACTCGAAGTGCTTGATTTCATTTAAATATACCATTTTTTTTCTTTATGGTATCCACTATTCATTTCGCAATTTCCATATTTATGTCTTCATTTTCTTCATTATAGCTCTTGGATATAGATCCAACTTCAGTTTGCTACTAAAGAAAACTTACCAGGGTCGAAGAGATCAGATCCAACTTCAAGGAGTTTGAATGCAAACTTACATTGTCGAGAGCTTGAGAAAGTAGAGGAAATGTGAAGATAGTACCATACAAACTCTTATGAATACATAAGTTTACATATATTACCACTTTGAAGTTCGATGCTATTTTTGGTCTTTTTTTGGGTTCTTACGATCGTATCCAAATAATGAATTTAGAATTTCTGTAGAATTTATCAACTATTTAGAACTATATAATTGTGGTTATGATATTGATTTTAGTGGGATTGGAATAATGAATTTTAGGATTGAAAAATGCAAATTAAAAAAAATTGGTTTTTAGCTATAGCGGCATGCTGCTGTAGCAGGTATTTAATTATTTTTAAAAAAAAAAATTTATCTGTAGCAACGACATTTCGTCTCTATAGGTGTATAATTAATTTTTTATTTTTTGATCTTTGGCGACGACATTTTGTCTCAGTAGGTATATGATTATTTTTAAAAAATTTAGATCTATAGCAACGACTTGTCGTTGTAGTAGCTAAAAAACATAATTTTCTATTTTTTACCTATTGCAACGAAATGTCGTTGCTATAGAGACTTTCTGCAACGGGCCTGTTGTGACGAAAGATACAGCGACGAAATCCGTCGCAATTGAGCAATAGCGACGAAAATCAGAGCATTAGCAACGACAAAAGTCGTTGCAATAGGTGAAATTTGTTGTAGTGGAGAGAGAGAGAGAGAGAGAGATGGAGAGAAAGAAGAAGGGGTGGGGTAGGATGTGGGTGGGTGTTGTCGCTCGACATGTGGAAGTCGAGAACCACCAACCCGCTGTATGTGTGGTGGTGTTGCCGCTGCTTACCGAAGGCAAGTCGATGCCTTCGGCTAACCCACAACGTATGGCCTTATAGTTTTAAAAAGTGTTATTGCATGTACTTACTTTTAGAAATATGCTATTGTATGTACTATATTTTTAAAAATATGCTATTATTTTTACAAAACTTACCCTCTGGGATTAACTTATTATGTATTTGGTGTATGTGGTATGCAATTCGTGTTAGATTTGGTCATTTGACTAAATTACCATCTAACAAATCCGTTAAAGTCAAGGGGAATTTTTCATTTTCTTTTATTTAACATTTAGTTAATCTTTCTAAATCAAGAACCAGAATGTATACACCTAAACTTGAAGTGCTAAAATTAAACATCATTGAATAAATATTATATTTAAAATTATATAATATTAATAAATATTATATTTTAAATTGTATAACAAATGTGGTTTTTATTTACAAACCATCCTTAAAATACAAACCATGCAATTTACTTAATCACCTTTGCTTAAAAAATCAATGGCTAATATTATTTCACAACGTCAACAGTGCTGTGGCGGATTGGTTATCGCTCGGGGGGTTCATAGCACCCTAACCGAGTTCGAGCTTTCTCGTGCGCATGCCTGAGGACATTTAAGTGGGGCCATGTTTAGCCCCCAAAATTGTCGGAGATTAGTCAGGCTTTGGCTTGGACCTTAAGAAAAAAAGATTATTTCACATCCATAATTGATATTAAAAAGTTCGTATACCATAGTTTAGGTTAATTTAGGTCATTGATTTTATTAATTTAAGGTGATTAAATGAGTTGTATGATTTGTATTTTACGCTCGGGGGTGTAATTGAACCCCCATATGTATAGGGTATGTACACACATATGTATTCTATGTTTCATCCCAACCATCTCTGGCATGGAAATGGAAATCAGCCACCACCACCCATTCTTCGACATGAGAGAGCAACAAGGGCAAGTGGAAGAGCCAAGCAATAACAAAGGATTATCATAGGGACCAAAAGTTCAGTGAGAAAGCACGTTGAAAAATAGGGTCTACGTCGGAAAAATGGTCGGAGTAGAGTGGTCTTCGATCGAAGTAATGAAGGATGAGGGAGGAGGGGGAAGGATTCGAAGAGATGGAGGGAGAGGGTACGAACGTGGTGTAGGAAGGGGAAAGGAGTTCGAAGGAGATGGGGGAAAGGGGTTTTCGTCAGAAAAAGGGTCTATGCGGAAGAGACGTCGGAGTTCGCTGGTATGGATGAAGCAACTATAGGAGAAAACGATTATAGCTTGTTTCTGGCCTTCAAGTTTAATTATATACATTTTCATCCTTTTTAAAAAGTTAATTAGAAAATGGTTTTAAAAATGGAAAATGAAAAAAGATATTTTTCCTAACTTTAACAGACTGTAGACGATCCTTGATCAAATCTACAAAAAATGCATATCACATGCATCAAATCCATGATAATGGAGCTACGGAGGAATTTTGTAAAAATCAACAAACATGAGGACCAAATCTACAATTTACTCTTGACTATACTTAATATGATCAACGAAACGAGAAGGTACCGAACTTACCACCATAAACCTCTTGACAAGCGAATGACAGTAATGTTTTACCAAGGGTTTCACTATAATTAAACTTTGAGGAAATATTACATATAAATAAAATTTTCTAATGTGTGTGTTTTATATATATATATAATACATACATATTCACATGACTTTGCTCGACGTCTTAGTCACAACCATGGTTTCTGCGTGAATTTTTCATAACATTATATATGATTTTGTTGGTTTGTGTATTCTTTAAATATATATCTGTATTTGTGTAAATCTTTGGAGTGACCTTGCTCAAGTCAACTCGATACCATTTCAACGTATGTGTTACTATATATATATATTACTATTAAATATTTGTTAGATTGCAACGTTTTTGTCAAATCTCATGTTGTTTTCTAATATTGTCATCGTTATAAGATCCAAGAACTTTCTACTTTTATAACGATTAAAAAAACGCTAAAACTATTGAGATTAGTGGTGTTAAACAAATTTTACAAAATCTACTTGCTAAAGAAAAAGTTGTAGCATCAAAATTTAGTTACAAGATTGAGATTATGTATGTACGAATTATATTTTTTTTAAATTAGAAAAAAATTGTTCTTTTAAAAGTTTAATAATTGATAGAATTAGAGATAATTAAGAATTCTATGCCTATTGATTATATTAAGTTACATATAATTATGGATTAATTAAAAAATTAAGGATAAGATAAGCCAAATTATTAATCAAATGACACCTTTTACCTACCGACAACGATATCTTAACCTACGAGTTAATTTCATTTTATTAATTAAGTGGGATCTCTACATGTATCCTTATTGTTTGGATTATACTACGTTTCATGTATTTCTATTTTAATTAATAGAAACTAAAAACTATACTTAGAAGATTTTTAGATTAATTTATTTATTGACGGTGTTAGGCCATGCGTTATGCGTACCGGAGCTAAAAGGTTGGCAGGCTGGAACATGGGGCTGAGCGGGTTGGAGCGGCTTCCGGTACACCGTTCGACGGGCCAGCAGACTGCGGGTAAGGGTGTTGAGCAATGTCCCACATCGGACACAAAGTGAACTTGTAATGAGCTTATAAGGGTCCTGGGCTACTTCACTCATAGCCAATTGGTTTTGAGTTGGAACCCCACAAACTTACATGGTATCAGAGCAAGGTTCATTGTTAAATAAAAACTAACAACTAACTCTAAAGATCTTTAGCTAAATATTATTAATGGGTTGTTGAGCAATGCCTACCGGACAAAAGGTTGAGCTGTAATGGGCTTAAAGGGTTGGGCGCTTCCGTCAACCAAGTTTTGAGTGGCCCACAGGACTCGGGTATCAGAGCAATGTCCCACATCGTAGCCACTCTCTTCCTCTCACCCTATTTTTTTTTTTTTGTTGTATTGGGTATTTGGTTTGGGAGGATTCGGGTACTAACAGAAGAGAACTGCAAGAGTTTATAAGGGTTTATGGAAAAACTAATATGTCAAATGTAATAGTGGGCTCAGAAGGCTCGAGTGCTGATTACCTTATCATAATGTTGTTAGGCCATAGCTGACCAAGAAAAATATGTGAATTTTAGATTTTATATTTAAGTTTTTTATTAAATATGATAAAATCTTTTTTATTATTATCATAGTAATATGTTCAATGAACCTAATCTTACTTTTAGGTACTATCTATTTAAATAAATCAAACTAAATGAATTTTAGTGAAATATATCAACAATTAGCACTTTTTTAATATATATTTTAAGTTTTACTATATATGAGTTAAAACTTTTCTTGTCACTATAACAAAAAGGTTTTTCTTTAAATATGTTAAATCAATTTGACTTTTTAATAAGATACTTGGTAGAAAATTATATTTGTAAGGGAGAATTTGGTTTGCCGGGGAATCTTTGGTAATACGGAAGAAAAATCAGGAATTCAATTCCTATGAATTTTCTATATTTGGTTGGTTTTTAATAAGAGAATTGGAATGTAGAGAAAGAAAACTTTCCATTACGGGTAATTATATCATTTTGTATTATTGAAATCAAATTCATTTAACATGTCTGTTTACCAAATAGAAATGAAATTGGATTTTAATTTTATTTTCTGCCAACACTCAGAATATGAAACTAGATTCCAATTTCTTGACAGATTCTAATTCCATCAAAATTTTAATTCTTCATAAACATTTTACGAACCAAATGTCACCTAAGTCTGAAGTGCATTATATATAACTACTTTACAATAAATCACTAAAGTAAAATTAGAAGACATAACAAGTTTATAATTGATACGGTTGAAATAATACGACTCAAAAACTAAATTGTTTTACTAATATCTTTACAAAACACTCTTGAAAAGTATCATATTATACTATTTATAGAACTTGTTATGTATAAACCTATGCTAAATGTCAAATAAATATTTTAATGGGACAATTTACTTATTTCAAGTACGGTTTATTTATTTTAACATATTATATATTGTCTAATTTTATCAATAAAATTTGTTAGGCTATCTAACTTAATTCTAATGGCTTATTTAAAAGACATTGTACTAAAAGCATATATAATTTATTAGTCCTATAAATTTAAAGTCTCGTTAGTTAAATTAGAACAGTTTGATGCAAGAACCATTGGAAACTCTAAAACACTTTTTTAACGGCAGGTTAACGCACACACACGTTCCAACGGTATCGGACTTTCTTACGAGCTATCCCACTAATCCACTGCGACCAGCCCAACCTATGGTTGAACCTGACCGACAGGTTTTAGGGCCATATGGACCAACCCAAACGGTCCGAAACCCAGAGTCTAGATATCACAAGTATGACTTTCATCCCACACCCCTCAAGGATGTTACCCAATTTCATCTAAAACACTTATTTTGCAAGCCATTGTCACTCATGAACCATATCAATTTATAATAACTAATTCTATTTGATTTGAATAATAAATCCAAAAATCACAATTGTCAATCGGTATATGATCAAAGTATCATTCATGTCAGACACGAGTGACATGATACTTTTATATGTAAATTACATGTTTTTCAATCAAAGGAAACAAACATAAGCTACCAATAGTTTATTGCAATTAATGCAAATAAGGGTCCCATTCCATCTACCTATGGTTTATATTTAATTTTTCAAACTATGAATTTTCAAACCTGCAATTCAAAAATAATATCTCTTTAAATAGATCATAAATCAAATTTAAAACAATATAATAATGTATACCCCCATAATTTATCAAACAGTTTTTACATAATTAAGCATGGTCTTACAATCAATTCCATTAAAATGTAACTTAAAATTTGTAAATTTAAGTCTGTAGTTTTGAAGTTCCAATCATTAGTAGACCAGTTTTCTCAAGTCTTTTATGACTAGAGTTATGAATTATATGATAGAGCAGCCTAGGGACCATGTATAAAATACTAGTCAAATTAATAATGTAGATAATTAAATACCCAAATATTGAATGTGGTAATAGTTTTAAAAAGGGGCTATTTAAATAGCAATGAAAAAAGTTACCCTCCAAAGGTTTTGGGGGGGTCATATATAACCTGGGGATGGAAGACCAAAAACAGGCCAATGTCTTTCTCATTAAGGTCATTTTCTCTTCATTAAGTATAGAACCAACATTCTCATGGTATGGCTCCACTTTTTTCAGCCTTTTAAATAAAATTATATTTACACACAAAGACTGTTGACTGGTGGTGTGTTTTAATTTTGACTTTTTGACTCTTTAAATTTGACCTTTTATGGGTAGAAAGAGGGGTAATGTTATATGTATATATAAATAAATATATGGAAAGATATAAAGATATATATAATATTGTAGTAAAAGCATGCAAAAAGAAAAGGAAAGAATGTCATTAAAAGAAAATATGGGTGGGCAAGTGTGGTTTGGACAACTTTATTTCTTTATAGAGAGAAGCTTGGACAACTTTAAGAGATGCATGGCCCCCCTCTCCATTGAAAACGACCTCAAATAATTCAAAGCAAAAGCACTTCTTCATCAAAGAGTGGGTATATATATAAGTCTATATTTATATTTTTAATCCATGGTGATTAAGTGGGTTGTACGGTTTGTATTCTAAGAGTGGTTTGTAATTGAACTCTCCTCTCTATATATATATATATATATATATATTTGGCGGGTTTAAATGAAAATTCATCTTTTATTGCAAATGTGAGGATAGTCGAAAACACCACTCAAGTCCATATTTACTATGAATAACGAAAGTGAATGTTCATCCATTATTCATCTTAAATGTTGTATATTCATCGTAATAATGCATGAAGATTCATCGTCTTTATTCATAATGAATCGCACTCTCGGTTATTCTCACGTTTATCATGAAAAATGAGTTTGCAGCCCAAACTTTCGTCAATGTGTGTGTGTGTGTAGAGAGAGATAGAGAGAAAGAGAAAGAGAGTCTTTACAAACCATTACTCAAATTAGAAACAAGATGTATTTTCGGTTGATTTACATGATGTTGGTATTTAACGAGGTTAAGAATGTAATTCTCTGGTTGGTCTTTCTTTTAAAGCATACTATCGAATACAAGTATGATTTCCTGAGTTATGCAACAATATCGAAAATATTTACTTTGGTGTTTTTGAAATTGTATACGATGATTGAACATGTTTGAAGTAGGTTTAACTTGGACTGAGCATGCATTCACTTTCACTACAAAAAAATGGCTTTTTGCGACGACAAATTACGTCGCAAAAAGCCAACTTTTCGTCCCAAAAACCTTTTTGCGACGACATGTCGTCGCAACAGAGACGTCCCAAAATCCTAGTCCGCAAAACCTTTTTGCGACGACGACGACTTTGAAGACTTTTTGCGACGACACTCATCAAGCCGGAATACGACCACGTGTCCATCTTTTGCGACGACAATATGAGCTTTTGCGACGACTATTTAATTAAAAAATAATTTTTTAATAATACCTTTTGCGACGACTTTTAACCTTTTGCGACGACGTTATTAAATAAAAATAAATCTTTTAATAATACCTATTGCGGCGACTTGTAAGCCTTTTGCGTCGACGTCTTTTATCATTTTAAAAAGAAAATATTAAAATATTTAGACTTTTTGCGACGACATTTGAGGTCTTTTGCGACGGCATGGTCGTCGCAAAAGATGTGAAATTTTTTTGACAGCATCCCATTATAAACCGGCCGCTCCACTCGGTATTTCCAGGCAATATTTAGTAAAAACCTGTTGATTTATGGCCAACCATATATATAAACCATCTCATACAAACAAACATGAATATATATATATATATAGTTTCGAATTAAGTGTCAACCACTTCACGATAAAACAAAATATATGTTTTCGTTCAAAGTTAATTAACAAGTAATAACATAAAAACTAGTCATCGTTATCATCATCAGGCTCATCATCAGAAGTCTCTTCATCATCATTTGGAAGGTCCACGTGAATACCTGCTCGAACTAAGGCATCATAAATGGCATGCGTCTTCCTCTCCATTTTCCTCTCCATTTTCCTTTCCATTTTCCGCATTTTGGCATCTACCTCACCTTGCGTATACAGACGTGTCATAGGACATGATTCGGCGGTCGATTGCGTTGCAGATGAAGATGAAGAACCGATTTTTCTGCCTACTCCACGAACATGCCCACGTCATTCGCCCAACACTTCTGTCAGTATTTGGCGTTCGGTCAACGGCTGCTGGCTCCCGACTTGAGCGTCCCTCATGAAGACCATACGACGCTGTATAGTTATAAGACAAAAATACAAGTAATCAGAAATATATATGTATGTGTGTGTTATATTATTTTGTATCTCAAAGTACATAAATTATAAATAATTACTTACATGATTTTCAGCAAGAACCTCATCAGTAAAAACGCCATTGCGCGAATGATGTTGTACATATTGGTCGATCAAACTTGGTGGTTCCAATGTCACCGGGTCACGCTATAAACAAATTGATGAAACAAAAATATATACTTAATATCGATCAAACAAAAGGATTCAAGACCAACTAATTACTTGTTTTACTTCTTTATTTTTTAAAAGATTCCTTTTTAATTATTGGATTTACAATATGGAAACGTGGCCATCAAATAGAAACAAACCTTGAATATTAAATGTGAATAATTATCATATTAAAAAACGTAAAAATAAAATTACTCTCCTTTACACACATATATATACCTATACCACTTTAGCATTTCAAGAATTTCATCAATATGCGAAAACTCTGATTTAAAGATAAAAGGACTTACATTTCGATGTCGATATTCTACGAAGCTTGTCCTACCCTGCAAGCTTGTATGTACTTGTTTACATCTAACCTTTTTGTTCGTTTCTGAACGACGAACGACACTATCTTCACAAAAGAAGTCCATGTATTTTGACCATTCATCAAGTGTCATGTCGGGTGGAGGACTTTGACGTAGTTGTTCAGATGCCATGACCCCCCCTCTTTTCTCAAACCATTTCCCTTTGAACCTGTTTTTTGCACTCTTATACCGTTCAGCACACAACCTGTCAAACCCCAATCTGATCTTGGCACTGTTTGGTCCCTGATAGTGAGGCTTGATGTCAAAATACGACTGTAAATTATAAGAAAAAGTTAGTTTCTTATATATTTTTTACAAATTTACTAAATATAAAAAAAGTTTAAGCGAAACCTGAATCCTCGGCAGTATAGGCGCCTTAAGTTCGGGTGGTACTTTATCCCATCTTGGATAGTACAATGCCATCTCCTTCATCAAGTTCTCAACAAAGCTCTTGAAGTAGGCGGCATTCGGTCCAATCGGCATCCACGTATTATCTAACTCTTGCCCATCAAACTCAAGGGGCAAGGGATTCTTCCCATTCTTCTTCCACACATCCCTCATCTCAAGATCACGGGATGGACCGCGTCCTTTCTTGGAACCTACAAATTCAAGTAAACAAGTTAAAAATACAAGTAATCAAATAAATACAATATAGCCTTAGTTAAAAATACAAGTTTGCAAGGTTTTTTAACCACAATTGCCGGAAGGTGGCAGCCAATTACCACTTGTATAAGCATGTATTCATCTTTGGACGAAAATGTAGAACTTTATCATATATATATATATATACACACACACATATATGGTCAAGCTTAGGGAAAAACCATTAAAGAAAAGAGTTAAGAAACACCTTGACAACCGTAATTTACTTATATGGTATGTACATGTGCATACAAGTAATTTATAAATTGCACACATGAATAAAACCTTGTAAATGACTTAGATTACGCCTATGCACATGTTCGTACTGTCCAAATGAATGGTTGATTTGGTCGATTATTCCAAAAGGTTGATAACCGGCACCCCAACTGGCCCCCACCTGACGTCAAACAAATGGGAGGGGCATCACATGACTCACCTAACGATTGAGGCTACGCGAATGCAAACCCAAAGATTCAAACCCGTGCAACTGTTATATTCCAAATTTTATCACCTCACCCTTTGGCAACCGGGCTACACACCACTATCATTTCATTGTTCTTTTTGATGTTTTTTCCTATCTCATGTATATACATATACATTTATGTTTCTAAAGAAAAATTCAAAATGAAAACTTATTTTTCATTGTGAACGTGAGGACTATTAAAATTGCGTCACGTGACTATATTAACTCTGAATATCATACAACATTCAGAGTGAATAAAGACGTCTAAGCTTTATTCACTCTGAATAATGTATGATATTCAGAGTGAATATTGTTACGTGACGCGATTTTAGTAGTCCTCACACTTACAACCAAAATTAAGTTCACGTATGAACTTAACCCTATGTCTCTATACATATCTATATACATCTACATGGGCACACATAAGTACGAATTACATACGGGGTCTTTTCCTGATAGAGTGATAGTTGATACATATAATAATTGTATAGGCAAAGTTTGTAGGTGCAAACACGTGTGTGGGAATGATTGCAATTTTCGTGAAAGAAATTTATGGGACCATACAATTACAATGGGGTGAAAATTTGTGTGTGGGTGTGTCGTAAATGCATATATGATCTATGTTAACCATTTAAATACTAAATGTGATATATTTTTAACTCAAGATCTTTAAGTATTTTAAACAAACTTCAATCAAGTGAATAAGCATTAGGAATTTAAACACATGCATGACCTTCAAGCTATATATGACCATTGAGGTTCATATCAAAATTTACAACATCAGATATCTCAAAAACCAGTTGCTTATATATATAGATAGAGAGAGAAATGTTCAAATGAGAAATGCTAAAAAAAATATGAAATAGAGATGGGATCTCAACCGTTGATACGATTCAGATCAAAGTTGACTAGTTAAAGATTGCGGCTTTGACCGGTCAAAGCCGTAATTTTTGACTAGTGGGCATCTTTATAAATGTTACAAATAGTCCACAAACAGATTCATTAATGAATCTTCATATATGAACACGTTCATCAATGAATCTATATATATGAAAATTCATTGATGAATCTGTGTAATTCATATATATATGAACGTGTATATGAATTACACATATTCATATATGAAAATTCATATGAACTGTATGAATCTTTATGTATGAATCTGGGTAATTCATATGAAGAATCTTCATATATGGATTGTTTGTAAAATTTACAAATATACGCCTCGTGTCCTATAGCCAGCATGAGTAATTATTCGGTGCTTCATGGTCAAAACCGCATTTATTGACCAGATGAGCACCGAAGATCACTTCTCTACTTCTCGCATTTTTAGCACTTCTCATTTGAACCTAATACTATATATATATGTGTGTGTGTGTGTGTGTGTGTAATTAGATTCAAACACGAACCAATGCATTTTTTAGGAACAAATGAACCAACCACAATCACATATGATCTGGACATACATGGGCCCACATCAATATGTGGTTCAAAATGAGTTCTTTTGTTCTTCTAATGGGATTGGTTATTGTATGAACATGCCTTCTCTCTCTCTCTCTCTATATATATATATATATATATAAGGTGAAGCTCAAATGCAAACTCAAATTTGATTATGAAAGTGAGGATAATTGAGAGCGCCTTATGTGACATATTCACTTTGGATGATCATGTATTATTGAGAGTGAATAACACGTCATTCAGTGTTATTCAGAGTGATTAATACATCATTCTGTATTATTTAATATTATTCACTAAGTGTTATTCACCCTGAATAATACATGATTATTCAGAGTGAAGAATATGTCACGTGATGCGCTCTCGGTTATCCCCACGTTCGCAATAAAATTTGAGTTTGCAACCGAACTTTCATATATATATATACACACATGGAGGACCACTTTACACATCTGCATACACACACATGTATGCATGTAGTATATATAGGTATGATATTATATATATATATAGAGAGAGAGAGGAGAGAAGAGAGAAGAGAGGGAAAGGTAGCTAGCTAGGGCCGGCAAAGGGTGGGCGTGGGGACGAGGGTAATGTGGTCCAAAAGGGTGAAGGAAGGATGGACACGTTGATCGATAAATGAAGAGACTGACAGGCTGTGGTGAAGAAGAAAGAGAGCATGCATGGTCGATGGTAGTTTCATATCATCATCATCATTATCATAATTCATATATATCTATCTATCTACCTAGGGTTTCATTCTCCAAACAATAATACTATATATATTCGCGAATATGGAGACAGGTGAGAGCGTGACATGTGTCTTGCATCTTTACGGTTACGGGTTATTCATCAATAGTGGATCAATTTAATATGGATCATGATCATGTATTAGTCATCATAAATGTTGTTATATCATTCATCAAGAAATAGTTAATGAACGTTCACCTTCGTTATTCATACTGAGTGTAGACGCCGAAGATAGGTATTGTCCCTCTTATTTGTCTCTACGTTCACAAACGAAAACCGGTTTGCAATTGAATCTCTCTCTCGCTTATATATATATATATAGGGGTGGGTTCAAATGTGAACCGCTTTTTGGTTGTGAACGTGAGGACAACCGAGAGCGCGACACGTGGCGAATGACTAGGCGCCACGTCAACTCCATGGCGGATGACTAGGCGCCACGTCAACTCCACGGTGGATGACTAGGCGCGATTCATGGGAGGGCATTGAATTAAAGAGGAGGACCACACTCAAAGCCGCCACGTGTCGCGCTCTCGGTTGTCCTCACGTTCACAACCAAAATGTGGTTCACATTTGAACTTTCCTCTAATATATATATATATATATATATATATATATATATATATAGAGAGAGAGAGAGAGAGAGAGAGAGAAAAGTTCAAATGTGAACCACTTTTGGTTGTGAACATGAGGACAGCCTAGAGCGCGCCACGTGGCAATATGAAAATTTTTCGACTTAGTGTTATTCATACTGAATAACGCTATCATTAAGACTGAATAAAGCGTTATTCAGTATGCATAAGGCTTAGTCGCACTCTGACGCGGGCGGGTTACCCGCGGGTCAAGGCTTATTCAGTCTGAATAACGCTTTATTCAGTATGAATAACACTAACCCGCGGATTTATTCAGACTGAATAAGCCTTGATCCGCGGATGTCAGATTGCCACGTGTCGCACTTTGGGCTGTCCTCACGTTCACAACAAAAAAATGATTCACATTTGAACCCACCCCTATATATATAGAGAGGGAAAAGTTCAAATACAAACCACTTTTTAGTTGTGAACGTGAGGACAACCCAGAGCGCGGCACGTGGCAAAAATTCAGACTGACATGCGCAACTTAAGCCTGCGACTTAGTGTTATTCATAATGAATAACGCTATATTCATAATGAATAAGGCTAAGTCGCGGGCTTTATGCACACAAGTCGCGCGTGTCAGTCTGGATTTTTTGCGACTAAGCTTTATTCATAATGAATAACGCTTTATTCAGTCTGAATAATAGTGTTATTCATTATGAATAAAGCTTACTCGCAGAAAATTCAGACTGAGACGTGGCTCGCTCTGGGCTGTCCTCACGTTCACAGCCAAAAATTGGTTTGTATTTGAACCTACCCCTATATATAGGGGTCGGTTCAAATTAATGTGAACCACTTTTTGATTGTGAACATGAGGACAGCCGATAGCGCGACACGTGACGGATGAATTAATAATCTTTTGGCTAAATTAATAAAATGGGGAATATATATAAATTAATAATCTTTTGGCTACGAAATTGGGGGAAACTAATTAAATTATAGTATAGTTGTAGACAAATCTGATTTCATAAGGTGAATAATTGGTAACTTATTTGGGTCTATAGTGGTGAAATTGGTTGTAGACATGTACAAAATTTAGATTTATAGTGTGAACAACATCTGATTTAATGTAGATTTATAGCAAAGGATCCAATGATTGTATCACATTGTACATAAAGAAATTCCTGGTTCAAAGTATCAAAAGCTTTTGCAAAGTCTATTTTGAAAATGAGAAGTTTCTTCTCGACTCTCTTAGCCCAGTTAATGATTTCATGCATAATCAACGGACTATCAAGGGTATTACAACCTTTTATAAAGGTTGTTTGAACATTGCTGACGATCGATCCAACCACATTTTTGAGCCTCTTGGCGAGGATTTTGGAGATAGTCTTGCTTATGTTGGCTGTAAGATTGATCGGGCAATAGTCCGAAAGGTTTGACAGATCATGAACCTTGGGAACTAGGGTAATGAAAAAGGCATTGTTTTTTGGATTAATCTGTAGATGTGCTTCAAAAAACTTTACTGCTGCGAAGACATCACCTCATACTATGTCCTGGTGTTTTTTTTTTAAAGAATTCAAAAGTTAACCCATCCCGCCGCGATGCTTTGTTACTACCACAGCTCCATACCGCTTTTTTAACTTTGTCTAACTCAAAAGGGGGATTCAAGGAAGTCCTTTTGAGAGGTACAAATTTTCTTAAAGAGGCTACTTCGTAATTTAGGCATGCTAAGGAGTTCTTTCCTGAACTTTCGGTTGAAAAAGTTAAACACTTCTTTTTTAACTCTTTTTGGGTCTTTCTCCCAAATTCCGTTGGCATTGAGACCATTGATTTGAGAATTCTTAAGCTTCTGCCTTACAATCCCATGAAAAAACCGAGTGTTTCCTTTCCATCCGTAGTCCACTTCATTTTCGCCTTTTGCTTCAAGTCAACGATTTTTCCGACTACAATTTATTAATCTTTAGAAGGAGGTATGCTCTTTCTTTAACCGTAGCCTCATCCAAGTCCAGAACTTTAGCTAAGGTATCTATAGTTGCCACTTTTTGTTTGAGGGAGACAAGATGTTTTCCTTTTTCTTTGTTCATTCTACCTCTCCAAGCTTTGATCCTGAACTTAAGCTTCTGCTGTAAACGGGAGAGTATCTTAAATTTTTAGAAAAGTTGGGGATCATTTTCTGTACTCGGCTAACTATTACTGACGATACTTTTGACCAATTAACCATATTGCATTGAATTTTAAAAACACATAAAACCATAAAATTTACGTTGTGTGATGGGGGAACAACATTGAACCTTAAACAAGATTATTTTTTCGAATTCTCACCTTTAGATCAAAGATAATTCGCTCAGCAACGCCCACAGGTATGCGTGTAGTTTAAATAAAATAAGTATAACCACATGTTCAATCATGTCTCTTATGACATGAGTAGCACACACATTTGATACAAAAATTTAATGGATCAATTTGGGTTTCATTGGGCTAGACCTGTATGTGTTTTATCAAGGCCCTAACTTAACTCGACGTGTTTAAGATTATTGGGTAAGCCCATTAGCTTTATAAATTTTGTATGCATTGAAAATCGATTAGAGATGGCTAAGTTAGGCCCTGTTGGCTTAAGATTCGGGACAAGCCCAACTTAGCCTCGATTGAGATCGGTTAAGGCCCGGCCCGATGGAATCAAATTTATTTTCGAAGTTTTTATTAATTATAATACAAGATTTTCAAGCTTTTCTTACGAAAAATTTAAATTCTTTCTTAAAAATTTCAACTTTCCCAAGTAATGATTCAAAATGTATTTCAATACTAAGCTTCAAAAAACGTTCAAAAAATTATTAATGATATTTTTGTATAAAGAGATATCTAGAAAATATATAGGCTTGGGACCAGATTTGAGAACGAAACTTGTTACCGAGCCTAGAATCGATCCAAAGATTTTAGTTGGGTCCAAGACTGACAGACCCGATTTCGAAGGGATCGATTTGGGACCGACCCATTCCATGACCAAATTTTTTTGTCATATCTAGTATCGATATTGACTATCGACTGCTCAAAAAAGTGGGATAGTAACTCAAGAAAATATATTTTTTAAGATATGCTAATTAGATGGGGTTAGGTTGTCTTTGGTCTTGAATTTAATAAATATTTATTGTATTAAACATACTCATAAATATTGTACGAAAATCATGATTCAATTTTTTAAATAAAATAATTTAAAAAGCTATAAGCACTTATGTATGCCTTGACGATTTTAGCACGGTTAACTAGTTTCTTTATGCTACTTTTTTTAAAATTCTATGCATGTTACTTGTTAATAATAAAATATAACTCAATGACTTATTTTCATCGATAAAAAGTGTTCCTCTTAAAAATTGAAAATATTGGATATCAAAGATTACATTTATGGTTAATTTAATGGATTGTGATGTAGTGATTGAAGTTCGGGGGATATGGTGAAATTATCTATCTGTTTAGAGTTTTATTCTAGACGCACACAATGATTATGGTCATTGAGTTATCAGGGATTCATATCTTACAACTATAATTTGCCGGGATTAGTCTGAATAATAACACCCTTCCAAAAAAAATTACAGTTATGGTTATATCCAACTTGGGTCTAGTTTTATATACTTGGAAAACTAAAAAGTACGTTTCAAGATGGTTGTTAAAATGTCGCATGTTGGTCAATTTATAGGGCATATCTAAAAGCAGGACAATTTATAGGGTAAATCTAAAAGCGGGAATTGACCAAATACTGTTGTTGGCTTGTTGGCTAAGCTATGATTATTCTTGAGACAATTCAAGAATCATTTTTTTGTTGATAGAACTACATGAATATTTATATTGTCTTTTGTAAAAATATTTTTTGATTTAAATAGCAAAAGTTTATTATAAATAGTTAAGAGATTTTAAATTCAAGTTTTGCGATTTTATATTATTTGATAAAAACTATCATGTGTGTTTTTTGGATATCGAAAAGAGTGATAGCTTGTACTACTCAGAAAATAGCTATATTTCTATGTCTAACAAATCGACATTGCTTTTAGATGTTTTGATCGACTATATACCACTCAAAAATATATTATAATATAAGAATGTTATTTCAATTTGTAACACCCGTAAATTTCGGTTGTAATATCCACTCTTTGATAAAATTTGGAAAATAGAACTTTGGACCAAAAACTATATTTTATGGTCTAGGATGGTAGAGAATCCAATTACGAGTCCAACGGTTCTTTCGGAATCGAAAACGGAGCTATAACGAAGAAGTTATGACCAAAACAGTTTTCGTCCTGTAAAGTGCAGCATGCTAGCGGCCGCTAAGGTTTTGGTTTAGCGGCCGCTAGGGGGGAGTTTTTCTTGGTTCTGTTGTCTCACAAAATGAGTTAGCGACCGCTAGGGGAGCTAGCGGCCGCTAGAGTAAAAGCCTAGCGGCCGCTAGCCACTGTCGGGTTAAATAGCCTCTTTCTTCATTTTAACCTAACTTTCTCATTTCAACTCCGTTTTCTCTGGTTCAAATTGCGATTTTCTCCAAATTCCAAGCTCTTCAAGATCCCATTAATGGATTGTTAGTTAAGTAGCAAGATTTGGAAGTTTGATCTTCATCATCTTCATCTTCTTCACCTCACTTTCCACCTCCATTGTTGCTAGAGTTGAGCTCTTCAAGTTCTAGGGCTTTCTACCCAATATTTGGCTAGGTAAGCTTGTCTAAACCACTTGAGGTTTGTTAATCTTTGTAATAGGAGTTATGGAACTAACCTAAGGTTCGATTTGCTTGATTTTAGGTTGTTCACATATTTTGACCTAAATCTTGGATTTGGGGGTTTTGGGTGTAAACCCTCAAGGTGAGTGCTCTATATGGTTTTTAAAGTATAGATCTAGTCTTATACGTCGTAGATCTAGAACTAATCCAAGGTTTAACTCCTTATCAGTTTAGGTGTTCACCCGAGCTTTAAGCTAGGGTTTTGGTGAAAATTGGGGCTTTCGGCTTTACAAGCCCGAGGTGAGTTGCTAAAACCGTTTTGTTAAAACTGAGAGCACATCATCTTGTTTGATATTTCGAGTCTTGCTTGATATTTGTGGATAAATATGATTTCAAATAAAATGCATAAATTTCTAGGTTTGAGATTGCCCTGAAATGAATAAATGATGATTCTCGTATGTATGGCTTAACTTGGATTATTGTGTATATGGAATAGATCATTGTATGCCACTAATGCTTGATTTATACCCATGAGAATATGTGGTGTATGTATTTGTAAGAAATACGTGTTATTATAAATGCCATGGAATGATGCGAAGGAATTGAATTCCGAGCATGTTGATTTATATGAATTGAATGAAAGTAATTGAGACTTTCGATAATGCATAAATGGTAAACTAAAATGTTATGGTGCACCGCTAGTCAAAAAGGCGGGATGCTATTGGTCACTAGTCAAAAAGTGGACCGGGATGTCACTAGTCAAAAGGTGAGTACCCATGTTTTATTCAAATATAAATTGGACAATGTGGCACTAGTCAAAAGGTGTACACTATGTCGTTTTTGGAAATGAGATTGATTTAAAGTGGCACTAGTCAAAAGGTGTGCACTTCAAGTTTACACGAGTTCGACTCAGTCTTGGGCGGCACTAGTCAAAAGGTGTGCGCCTATGTCCCTCGCCATTCGTGTGGCCGCGAATGTGCCTGGCCTCTGAGGTTGCCTATTCGAGTCTTCGTAGGAGGACGGCAACGGGGTGTCTCGACTCTGAGGTGTAACTTTCTTGGTGAAGGTGGGTCGCGCCCACGGTCTTCAAATAAAAGATAAACCGGTTTAATGTGATGCATTTGTTGTTAATACACTTTCGTACGTCTTACCTGTCTTAACATGCTTTTATATGTATGATGTTCGTTGATACTTGATACAACTCACTAGGCTCCTTTAGCCTAACACTTGCTTGGTGTCGATGTGTCTCTCAGGTACAAGGGACGCCGTTCCTAAGTAGGTGCCGGGATTGAGAGTGAGCTTTGGGGAAAGTGTGAAGAGACCGGTCCTTTAGACCGCGCAGGCATTGATAGTTTGACAACCCTTTTTGTAGTCTCTTCCCTAGATAGGATTGAGACTAGATGGTTGTCACATTATTTATTTAGATTACAAACATTGTAATTATACACTACTATTATACCCCTGTTTTTGGGAAGAGCTCACGCTTTGGCGTACATTGTATACCATCTTTATTTGAAATGAAAGTTTTTGTTCGCCCTGATTTTTAGGGTGTTACAAGTTGGTATCAGAGCTTTAGTTTAAGCGAACTAGGTAATCATTGTAGTATGCCTAGACTTAAACTTAGCAAGTGAGTGCAAACGACGTATACCTTGGGTAGAACCTTAGGTGGGGAGAGTGATAGGGTTACGAATTCACGTTTATTCCAAATTGTGGTGATGGTAACGAGGATGCTTTTGTATGATTAGTTCATAAATCACTTAGCTACTGATCTATGAATGCGTCGTACGCGAGTGTTTGAGTAACTATTATTATGAGGACGATAAATGTTGAGATTCGTAAGTAGTCCATTCTTATCCTATTCTCGTGCGTTTGTGTGACAGATTGTTATGGCGAACACTCGTAGTCAGACGGGTGCCGCGCGGGGACCACCCGACCAAACCGCGTCAACCGCCGACCATCATGCGCGAACCGATGTGGTTGAGAGCCCACCGAGACTTTCGGCCCTAGGTGGGAGGACGGAGTTTATTCCAAGGGTCAACCTTGAGGATCGAAACCCGGTAATAACCGAGGTAACTCCGGAGATGAGAATCTTCGATAACGTGATGAAGGCCGTTACTGAGGCCATGACTAAGCAACAAGAATCGTTCGCCAGAATATTGGAGGAGCGAGATGCTAGTCACCGCCGCCACGAGGCGGTAGGAGAGAATGCCGGTATTGGGTCGGGGGATGCGGCGGTAGTGGTGGTCACCGAAGAAACGCGAACGATCGGAGATAAAGAAAAGGCAAAAGGGAGGGGGTGTTCTTACAAAAACTTTTTGGGATGCAAACCCCCGGAGTTCCGTGGATGCAACGAGCCAATAACATGCTTGTATTGGCTTCGAGAGATGGAGATGGCATTCGAGGCAAGCGAGTGTGATGACTCCCAACGAGTCAAGTTCGCTTCACACCTTCTCAAGGGTGAAGCCCTAACATGGTGGAACTTGACCCGTACTTCTCTCACACCGGAAGTGTTAGCCGTACTTCCGTGGAGCGAGTTCAAGAAGAAGATGCTAGAGAAGTATTGTAGCGAGCGCGCTCTCGACAAGATTGAAGATGAGTTCCGAGGGATGGAGAAGGGCGATTCTCCCGTCACGGACTATGCGAAAGAGTTCTTGGAGAGATTAGGGATGGTGGAGCACTTGGCTCCCGATGAGAAGTCGAAGATAAAGGCTTACGTGCGTGGCCTACCGGCCGAGATGAGATCGGCGGTTAGAATCGCGAGGGTTACTACCTTGCACGAAGCTATTGAAGAGTCGTTGAGAGTAGAAGACGATATCGCCCAAGCCCGAACGGAACACTACCAAGCCGGACAGAAGAGGAAAAGAGAAGAACCGTTGGAACAACCATGTCCAACTAAGACGACAAATGATGAGAGACGAGTGGATCCTCGTCGCGATTTATGGTGGTGCCATAAGTGCCGGACCAAGCATCATGGGCCGTGTCGCCGCGAACCTCCATCGGACCCTATCAGCTGCAGTAAATGCGGGAAGCGGGGCCATATGGCTCGAGATTGCTCCATCCGGGGACTAGTTTGTTTCGAATGTAGAGAGCCGGGGCATTTCATGAGAGATTGCCCAAAGTTGATGAGAGGACAGACTGGAGCCTCAAGCGAGCCTAATGCAAGAAAGGACAACCAATCAAGGGCACCGAGCCGAGCATTTCATATTTCTGTTGATAAGGAGACGGAGAAAACGGATGTAGTATCGGGTAACCTTCTTGTTAACTCCCTGCATGCGTACATTATAGTTCAGTACGAGTGCCGCTCATTCTTTTGGGTTAGGTCCCTCTTGAAATTTTTCTTACGTTTGTCAATACCTTAACCAATGTCTTAGTCATAAGAGTAGTAATTGAGAAGCAAGTAATATTTGTGGGTAGTGCCTTGATAGGTGTATTGATCCACAGGGGAGCATGCCTTGGTGAATATCTAAAGTGCCATCTTTAGGCCGAATGGATTAGATAACTAGTTCCTTGTTCCATAAATTGTGAAAGACTATGACGTGAGATGATCTAGTAGCTTAATCATGGAACAGGAAGAGTACAACGGCCTTAAGGGAATTAAGTGTTATAGCAAGAACATTATAGGTTAAACGAAGGGGTGCAAGTGAAATGTGGTGATGTTGTGATTAGTTAATGTGCCCGAGTGTTGAATTAATTTGAGATTTGGTGGGAAACTGTGCTCGAAAGTCGAGGTTAGATCATCTGAAGTGACAAGTACGATTTTGTAGGTGCTAGAATGTTTGGAAAATTATGGTTGTGTTTACTAAGTGACTTTCCAAGTCTCGACCGTGGAAGAGCATAGTCGAATAGTGGTTGCATGAGTGAAATAATAGTTGTTATGTATGGCTAAGTATCGAGAAAACGTTACCTTTAGAGCGAGAGTGATGATGTTGTGAATTAGCTAAGGGCATTACACGCCGTGAGAGAGGTGTAAGATACCAATATGTTAAATTACCATAGAGAGGCAAGCCTTTGAGAATTTAAAATGATCTTGAAAACGTCGCTTACAATTGATTTGCGAGGAGTTCGCACTTAGAAATTCAAGACAAAGTCACCTAAGGCAAAGTTAGAATCGTGTAGGTGATTTGACAATTAGAAGAGCTATGATAGTGCGAATGTGGAAATTTATGGATTAGTGGAGATTAGCGATTTGCTAAGTGAAGAAACTTACCTTCCTCATAGTATTCATAGGCGAGCAGACGGAATTTTCGGGTTCCTTCGAGAATTAACGGTGGCGGCTAGACACCGTTAGTGAGTGTGTGGAGACATTCCTTGGTAGTAAAGTAACTCTTAGTCGAATGATCGACTTTAATAGGAGACGAATGATGTATGGTACCTTGAACCATAGGCTTTAGTCGATTTGGTTTGGTTAAATTGTACAAAGAGCTAAGGTTTGCGTGTTCAAGTGGTATTACCTTTGTAAAAATGTTATGTTCTAAGGACAGGCGTGAAGTAATGATTTGCGATGTTTTGATGAACTACCCTTAAGTTAGAAGGCTATATCAGTGCTTTCTCGGAGTACTTAATTAAGACTAGCGTTAGTCTAACCGACCGGTATGGAGAGGACATGACCGCCTAATCTTGGCAAATGATAGAACGAGGCTATCAGTTGTGGTTCGGACGAGGAGTAATTTCGGGGACGAAATTTTATCTAGGTGGGGAGGATTGTAACACCCGTAAATTTCGGTTGTAATATCCACTCTTTGATAAAATTTGGAAAATAGAACTTTGGACCAAAAACTATATTTTATGGTCTAGGATGGTAGAGAATCCAATTACGAGTCCAACGGTTCTTTCGGAATCGAAAACGGAGCTATAACGAAGAAGTTATGACCAAAACAGTTTTCGTCCTGTAAAGTGCAGCATGCTAGCGGCCGCTAAGGTTTTGGTTTAGCGGCCGCTAGGGGGGAGTTTTTCTTGGTTCTGTTGTCTCACAAAATGAGTTAGCGACCGCTAGGGGAGCTAGCGGCCGCTAGAGTAAAAGCCTAGCGGCCGCTAGCCACTGTCGGGTTAAATAGCCTCTTTCTTCATTTTAACCTAACTTTCTCATTTCAACTCCGTTTTCTCTGGTTCAAATTGCGATTTTCTCCAAATTCCAAGCTCTTCAAGATCCCATTAATGGATTGTTAGTTAAGTAGCAAGATTTGGAAGTTTGATCTTCATCATCTTCATCTTCTTCACCTCACTTTCCACCTCCATTGTTGCTAGAGTTGAGCTCTTCAAGTTCTAGGGCTTTCTACCCAATATTTGGCTAGGTAAGCTTGTCTAAACCACTTGAGGTTTGTTAATCTTTGTAATAGGAGTTATGGAACTAACCTAAGGTTCGATTTGCTTGATTTTAGGTTGTTCACATATTTTGACCTAAATCTTGGATTTGGGGGTTTTGGGTGTAAACCCTCAAGGTGAGTGCTCTATATGGTTTTTAAAGTATAGATCTAGTCTTATACGTCGTAGATCTAGAACTAATCCAAGGTTTAACTCCTTATCAGTTTAGGTGTTCACCCGAGCTTTAAGCTAGGGTTTTGGTGAAAATTGGGGCTTTCGGCTTTACAAGCCCGAGGTGAGTTGCTAAAACCGTTTTGTTAAAACTGAGAGCACATCATCTTGTTTGATATTTCGAGTCTTGCTTGATATTTGTGGATAAATATGATTTCAAATAAAATGCATAAATTTCTAGGTTTGAGATTGCCCTGAAATGAATAAATGATGATTCTCGTATGTATGGCTTAACTTGGATTATTGTGTATATGGAATAGATCATTGTATGCCACTAATGCTTGATTTATACCCATGAGAATATGTGGTGTATGTATTTGTAAGAAATACGTGTTATTATAAATGCCATGGAATGATACGAAGGAATTGAATTCCGAGCATGTTGATTTATATGAATTGAATGAAAGTAATTGAGACTTTCGATAATGCATAAATGGTAAACTAAAATGTTATGGTGCACCGCTAGTCAAAAAGGCGGGATGCTATTGGTCACTAGTCAAAAAGTGGACCGGGATGTCACTAGTCAAAAGGTGAGTACCCATGTTTTATTCAAATATAAATTGGACAATGTGGCACTAGTCAAAAGGTGTACACTATGTCGTTTTTGGAAATGAGATTGATTTAAAGTGGCACTAGTCAAAAGGTGTGCACTTCAAGTTTACACGAGTTCGACTCAGTCTTGGGCGGCACTAGTCAAAAGGTGTGCGCCTATGTCCCTCGCCATTCGTGTGGCCGCGAATGTGCCTGGCCTCTGAGGTTGCCTATTCGAGTCTTCGTAGGAGGACGGCAACGGGGTGTCTCGACTCTGAGGTGTAACTTTCTTGGTGAAGGTGGGTCGCGCCCACGGTCTTCAAATAAAAGATAAACCGGTTTAATGTGATGCATTTGTTGTTAATACACTTTCGTACGTCTTACCTGTCTTAACATGCTTTTATATGTATGATGTTCGTTGATACTTGATACAACTCACTAGGCTCCTTTAGCCTAACACTTGCTTGGTGTCGATGTGTCTCTCAGGTACAAGGGACGCCGTTCCTAAGTAGGTGCCGGGATTGAGAGTGAGCTTTGGGGAAAGTGTGAAGAGACCGGTCCTTTAGACCGCGCAGGCATTGATAGTTTGACAACCCTTTTTGTAGTCTCTTCCCTAGATAGGATTGAGACTAGATGGTTGTCACATTATTTATTTAGATTACAAACATTGTAATTATACACTACTATTATACCCCTGTTTTTGGGAAGAGCTCACGCTTTGGCGTACATTGTATACCATCTTTATTTGAAATGAAAGTTTTTGTTCGCCCTGATTTTTAGGGTGTTACAAGTTGGTATCAGAGCTTTAGTTTAAGCGAACTAGGTAATCATTGTAGTATGCCTAGACTTAAACTTAGCAAGTGAGTGCAAACGACGTATACCTTGGGTAGAACCTTAGGTGGGGAGAGTGATAGGGTTACGAATTCACGTTTATTCCAAATTGTGGTGATGGTAACGAGGATGCTTTTGTATGATTAGTTCATAAATCACTTAGCTACTGATCTATGAATGCGTCGTACGCGAGTGTTTGAGTAACTATTATTATGAGGACGATAAATGTTGAGATTCGTAAGTAGTCCATTCTTATCCTATTCTCGTGCGTTTGTGTGACAGATTGTTATGGCGAACACTCGTAGTCAGACGGGTGCCGCGCGGGGACCACCCGACCAAACCGCGTCAACCGCCGACCATCATGCGCGAACCGATGTGGTTGAGAGCCCACCGAGACTTTCGGCCCTAGGTGGGAGGACGGAGTTTATTCCAAGGGTCAACCTTGAGGATCGAAACCCGGTAATAACCGAGGTAACTCCGGAGATGAGAATCTTCGATAACGTGATGAAGGCCGTTACTGAGGCCATGACTAAGCAACAAGAATCGTTCGCCAGAATATTGGAGGAGCGAGATGCTAGTCACCGCCGCCACGAGGCGGTAGGAGAGAATGCCGGTATTGGGTCGGGGGATGCGGCGGTAGTGGTGGTCACCGAAGAAACGCGAACGATCGGAGATAAAGAAAAGGCAAAAGGGAGGGGGTGTTCTTACAAAAACTTTTTGGGATGCAAACCCCCGGAGTTCCGTGGATGCAACGAGCCAATAACATGCTTGTATTGGCTTCGAGAGATGGAGATGGCATTCGAGGCAAGCGAGTGTGATGACTCCCAACGAGTCAAGTTCGCTTCACACCTTCTCAAGGGTGAAGCCCTAACATGGTGGAACTTGACCCGTACTTCTCTCACACCGGAAGTGTTAGCCGTACTTCCGTGGAGCGAGTTCAAGAAGAAGATGCTAGAGAAGTATTGTAGCGAGCGCGCTCTCGACAAGATTGAAGATGAGTTCCGAGGGATGGAGAAGGGCGATTCTCCCGTCACGGACTATGCGAAAGAGTTCTTGGAGAGATTAGGGATGGTGGAGCACTTGGCTCCCGATGAGAAGTCGAAGATAAAGGCTTACGTGCGTGGCCTACCGGCCGAGATGAGATCGGCGGTTAGAATCGCGAGGGTTACTACCTTGCACGAAGCTATTGAAGAGTCGTTGAGAGTAGAAGACGATATCGCCCAAGCCCGAACGGAACACTACCAAGCCGGACAGAAGAGGAAAAGAGAAGAACCGTTGGAACAACCATGTCCAACTAAGACGACAAATGATGAGAGACGAGTGGAGCCTCGTCGCGATTTATGGTGGTGCCATAAGTGCCGGACCAAGCATCATGGGCCGTGTCGCCGCGAACCTCCATCGGACCCTATCAGCTGCAGTAAATGCGGGAAGCGGGGCCATATGGCTCGAGATTGCTCCATCCGGGGACTAGTTTGTTTCGAATGTAGAGAGCCGGGGCATTTCATGAGAGATTGCCCAAAGTTGATGAGAGGACAGACTGGAGCCTCAAGCGAGCCTAATGCAAGAAAGGACAACCAATCAAGGGCACCGAGCCGAGCATTTCATATTTCTGTTGATAAGGAGACGGAGAAAACGGATGTAGTATCGGGTAACCTTCTTGTTAACTCCCTGCATGCGTACATTATAGTTCAGTACGAGTGCCGCTCATTCTTTTGGGTTAGGTCCCTCTTGAAATTTTTCTTACGTTTGTCAATACCTTAACCAATGTCTTAGTCATAAGAGTAGTAATTGAGAAGCAAGTAATATTTGTGGGTAGTGCCTTGATAGGTGTATTGATCCACAGGGGAGCATGCCTTGGTGAATATCTAAAGTGCCATCTTTAGGCCGAATGGATTAGATAACTAGTTCCTTGTTCCATAAATTGTGAAAGACTATGACGTGAGATGATCTAGTAGCTTAATCATGGAACAGGAAGAGTACAACGGCCTTAAGGGAATTAAGTGTTATAGCAAGAACATTATAGGTTAAACGAAGGGGTGCAAGTGAAATGTGGTGATGTTGTGATTAGTTAATGTGCCCGAGTGTTGAATTAATTTGAGATTTGGTGGGAAACTGTGCTCGAAAGTCGAGGTTAGATCATCTGAAGTGACAAGTACGATTTTGTAGGTGCTAGAATGTTTGGAAAATTATGGTTGTGTTTACTAAGTGACTTTCCAAGTCTCGACCGTGGAAGAGCATAGTCGAATAGTGGTTGCATGAGTGAAATAATAGTTGTTATGTATGGCTAAGTATCGAGAAAACGTTACCTTTAGAGCGAGAGTGATGATGTTGTGAATTAGCTAAGGGCATTACACGCCGTGAGAGAGGTGTAAGATACCAATATGTTAAATTACCATAGAGAGGCAAGCCTTTGAGAATTTAAAATGATCTTGAAAACGTCGCTTACAATTGATTTGCGAGGAGTTCGCACTTAGAAATTCAAGACAAAGTCACCTAAGGCAAAGTTAGAATCGTGTAGGTGATTTGACAATTAGAAGAGCTATGATAGTGCGAATGTGGAAATTTATGGATTAGTGGAAATTAGCGATTTGCTAAGTGAAGAAACTTACCTTCCTCATAGTATTCATAGGCGAGCAGACGGAATTTTCGGGTTCCTTCGAGAATTAACGGTGGCGGCTAGACACCGTTAGTGAGTGTGTGGAGACATTCCTTGGTAGTAAAGTAACTCTTAGTCGAATGATCGACTTTAATAGGAGACGAATGATGTATGGTACCTTGAACCATAGGCTTTAGTCGATTTGGTTTGGTTAAATTGTACAAAGAGCTAAGGTTTGCGTGTTCAAGTGGTATTACCTTTGTAAAAATGTTATGTTCTAAGGACAGGCGTGAAGTAATGATTTGCGATGTTTTGATGAACTACCCTTAAGTTAGAAGGCTATATCAGTGCTTTCTCGGAGTACTTAATTAAGACTAGCGTTAGTCTAACCGACCGGTATGGAGAGGACATGACCGCCTAATCTTGGCAAATTATAGAACGAGGCTATCAGTTGTGGTTCGGACGAGGAGTAATTTCGGGGACGAAATTTTATCTAGGTGGGGAGGATTGTAACACCCGTAAATTTCGGTTGTAATATCCACTCTTTGATAAAATTTGGAAAATAGAACTTTGGACCAAAAACTATATTTTATGGTCTAGGATGGTAGAGAATCCAATTACGAGTCCAACGGTTCTTTCGGAATCGAAAACGGAGCTATAACGAAGAAGTTATGACCAAAACAGTTTTCGTCCTGTAAAGTGCAGCATGCTAGCGGCCGCTAAGGTTTTGGTTTAGCGGCCGCTGGGGGGAGTTTTTCTTGGTTCTGTTGTCTCACAAAATGAGTTAGCGACCGCTAGGGGAGCTAGCGGCCGCTAGAGTAAAAGCCTAGCGGCCGCTAGCCACTGTCGGGTTAAATAGCCTCTTTCTTCATTTTAACCTAACTTTCTCATTTCAACTCCGTTTTCTCTGGTTCAAATTGCGATTTTCTCCAAATTCCAAGCTCTTCAAGATCCCATTAATGGATTGTTAGTTAAGTAGCAAGATTTGGAAGTTTGATCTTCATCATCTTCATCTTCTTCACCTCACTTTCCACCTCCATTGTTGCTAGAGTTGAGCTCTTCAAGTTCTAGGGCTTTCTACCCAATATTTGGCTAGGTAAGCTTGTCTAAACCACTTGAGGTTTGTTAATCTTTGTAATAGGAGTTATGGAACTAACCTAAGGTTCGATTTGCTTGATTTTAGGTTGTTCACATATTTTGACCTAAATCTTGGATTTGGGGGTTTTGGGTGTAAACCCTCAAGGTGAGTGCTCTATATGGTTTTTAAAGTATAGATCTAGTCTTATACGTCGTAGATCTAGAACTAATCCAAGGTTTAACTCCTTATCAGTTTAGGTGTTCACCCGAGCTTTAAGCTAGGGTTTTGGTGAAAATTGGGGCTTTCGGCTTTACAAGCCCGAGGTGAGTTGCTAAAACCGTTTTGTTAAAACTGAGAGCACATCATCTTGTTTGATATTTCGAGTCTTGCTTGATATTTGTGGATAAATATGATTTCAAATAAAATGCATAAATTTCTAGGTTTGAGATTGCCCTGAAATGAATAAATGATGATTCTCGTATGTATGGCTTAACTTGGATTATTGTGTATATGGAATAGATCATTGTATGCCACTAATGCTTGATTTATACCCATGAGAATATGTGGTGTATGTATTTGTAAGAAATACGTGTTATTATAAATGCCATGGAATGATGCGAAGGAATTGAATTCCGAGCATGTTGATTTATATGAATTGAATGAAAGTAATTGAGACTTTCGATAATGCATAAATGGTAAACTAAAATGTTATGGTGCACCGCTAGTCAAAAAGGCGGGATGCTATTGGTCACTAGTCAAAAAGTGGACCGGGATGTCACTAGTCAAAAGGTGAGTACCCATGTTTTATTCAAATATAAATTGGACAATGTGGCACTAGTCAAAAGGTGTACACTATGTCGTTTTTGGAAATGAGATTGATTTAAAGTGGCACTAGTCAAAAGGTGTGCACTTCAAGTTTACACGAGTTCGACTCAGTCTTGGGCGGCACTAGTCAAAAGGTGTGCGCCTATGTCCCTCGCCATTCGTGTGGCCGCGAATGTGCCTGGCCTCTGAGGTTGCCTATTCGAGTCTTCGTAGAAGGACGGCAACGGGGTGTCTCGACTCTGAGGTGTAACTTTCTTGGTGAAGGTGGGTCGCGCCCACGGTCTTCAAATAAAAGATAAACCGGTTTAATGTGATGCATTTGTTGTTAATACACTTTCGTACGTCTTACCTGTCTTAACATGCTTTTATATGTATGATGTTCGTTGATACTTGATACAACTCACTAGGCTCCTTTAGCCTAACACTTGCTTGGTGTCGATGTGTCTCTCAGGTACAAGGGACGCCGTTCCTAAGTAGGTGCCGGGATTGAGAGTGAGCTTTGGGGAAAGTGTGAAGAGACCGGTCCTTTAGACCGCGCAGGCATTGATAGTTTGACAACCCTTTTTGTAGTCTCTTCCCTAGATAGGATTGAGACTAGATGGTTGTCACATTATTTATTTAGATTACAAACATTGTAATTATACACTACTATTATACCCCTGTTTTTGGGAAGAGCTCACGCTTTGGCGTACATTGTATACCATCTTTATTTGAAATGAAAGTTTTTGTTCGCCCTGATTTTTAGGGTGTTACACAATTTGACGCACATATTTATAAATTAAAATACAATTATTACTAAGACCACTAATCCCTGAATTGGATCCCCATGCTGTCTAAACTTGCCTCCACCGAGTAATTAGCAGTTGACCAAGCAGTATTCATTGCCAATATAACTCTTTTTGCTGCATAAATACAATGTTAACAAAACATACTATTATCTAATAAATCCATTTATGAGGATAAGGAAAGGTCGAATTGGATTTGATGTGAGATATTAATGTAAAGGTCAAATTTGGAGGAAAACGTGATGAGTTTTTGACTTTGAATTGCATTTTTGTGGCTATTATTATTACTAATGCATATACAGATGGATATTATGTCGGTTGTCGACTATGGCCCTAGTCCATCAAGGCTTTGCGAGAATAGATGTGTTATATGATAATTTGATTATCGGTTATTTTAACGTTTTATATAGATACTATCTATGTTAATATTGCGGTTGTCTTTTTAAGCTCTATCATTAGTTTATGAGTTCTTTTAATGGTTAAGATATCAATTTAATAATCAAAACATTAATTTATTAGCTAACATCAAATTAATTATCAATGAAATAATATTTATATTTTAACTTATGAAAAATTATAAGTTATGGTTTCATTTATTTTCACACCCTTCTTTGCTATTATGATATATTTTTACAAGAACATGGATGATCCATCATTTTGAATGTTTTAATACTTAAATAAACTAAAGATCCATGCATATAATAAAATAATATACATCAATAATTTCATAAATAAAAAATAATTTAAAAATATATAACTACTTAAATAACTATTCTGTTTAAGTATAATATATCTACTACCTTTTTAATATTCAACACTTTGTTTATGAAACAAAAGCTTCTTCTATTAAGTTTACATAATAAATTAATATTTTGATATTAAATTAATGGTGAAAAACACATTTAACTATAATCAAGTCATAACTAATTTAAAATATGTATGTTTAGGCTGATATAATAATTTTATAACCCTTAATATAAAAATTTATAAGTTAATGTAACAATTTAAATATCTAAACTATATTTGCCGATACAATATTGAGAGTAGTTAAATTGGCAAGAAATTATTTTTAGAAGCATTTTTTATAGAGATTTTTAAAATATATTCTGTCCGTCCCAAAATTATTGTGCAGTTTTGATTTTTGAAAGTCTTTTTTTTTCCGACTTTAACCTTGAATATTTTTATTTATGTTATATAATAGTTGATGCAAAATATATGAATGAGTTGTGACCAAGGTAGTATAAAAGACTTATATAGCACAAACAAAAATGTTTAAGGTCAAATTAAAAAAAAAAAAAAAAACTTTCAAAAGTCAAAACTGGACAATAATTTTGGGACGAATGTAGTATAAAAGAACTAAAAGAAATCTTTCAAACAAGTTCAAGGTAAAAACAAATGTTATTGCATAAGATCTTAAATGATATAAGGTTATTATTAGAGTTATTTTCAACGATGATTGTTTTAAAAACCTAGTAAGAGAAAAATAATATTTTAGTAAATATATTTAACATTTCATTTGTATAACTTATATTGTAATCTTCAAGTTCAAAATAGAGAAATCATTGAAGATACACATAAATTTTCTTTCAAGATTTTTTTTTGTACGGCAGTTAAACACACACACACACGTCCCGACCGAAGTTGAAGAGGTATACGGGATCCATTCGGGCACCAGATTAATCCTCTCGACCATGGAAACCGTTACCGGCCCATAGTCGAAGAGGTATTCGAAGAGGTATCATTGAAGATACACATAAATTTTCTTTGAAGATTTTGATTCTACGTTTTAAAAAATCTAGCTAAGATCCATAACATCAAACTGCCGACGTCTAAACTACATCATTGGCAATTTTGAAATTAAGAAACGATCGTTTAAGATTAAGTCTGGCCACAGAGCGCTAACGTCTACATTCGAACCTGGGTTGATAGGATACTCCACTTCATTCCCAAGGCCATCAGTAGCGCCCATACGGGCTTGATGGTGGTTTGGGTGATTGGTGGGGGCTGGGCTACGAGGTATGGCGGGCTTTGAGGCGGTCTCCAAGTCGGTTTCCACAACTCGCCTAAACTGCTTCTCTCCCTCTCTCACACTTTTTTCATTAAAAAATATATGTATTAGGTACTTGGTTTGGTGGGTTGTGACTGAAAGGATTATGTGCAAGACAGTAACTAGGTTTACCGTGTCCAATGTTATAAGGCACTAGTGGGTCACACTGCTACACACCCGAATAGAGATCAATTGGATTTACTAGTTGTGTGGAATTAATTAACTGAGTGAAATTAATTAATTAAGAGACAAAATAAATAATAGATAGTTTATTTATTATTTATTGAATATATATTAATAGTTAATTAATATATGGAAAGGTTTAATTAAAGCCTATCGGGCTTAATAATTAAACGGACTTTTCTATTAGGTTACTGCCATATTTAGTCTTATAAATATATGGTAAACCTAATGGTTTTCTCATTGTATCTCATTAGTAACCTAGAGAAAAAAAAAAGCCAAAACCCTTCCCTCTCTCTCTCTAAAAGTCGACACACACACATACTCAACCGGTCTTCGGTTTTGAGTTTTTGGGTAATCCTAAGGCGGTCTAGCAGCGGTTCTCGTGGTGGTGCAATAGCGGTGTATTTCCCGTTAGCGTTCCGGATAATCGTTGTAAAAGAAACCCTAAGGTATCTGGATCTTCTGGTTTGGGAATTTCAGTTTTTATTCCGCTGTGCATGTTTATTTATTGCCTGTAATTCCCAACAGTGATACTAAGAGAGTGAGCTTATAGGAGCTTTATAGTAGGTTTATCGTAAAATTGATGTAACGTTAATGTGACAGAGTGGACTTGGAGGCTCAGAACGCTACGCTAATGATAGCGTTGATTAATTTAACTTGATTAAAATACCCCTTGGAAAAATCACCAATACTTAATGGGCTTTTAGGTGAAAGAAAAGGTGGAATGCAAGCGTGCAAGTGACTTTTTCAGTAGCCTCTCCCATCTAAAGGGGATCATACCCACCGACCCACTAACAAAAAGCTCATTGTTTTTTTTTTCTCAATTTCTCATTTTCCCCAAATCTTTATTCACCTTTTTTTAATAAAAAAAATACATAAAAAAACTAGATATAAAATTGTGGTCATCTCTTTCAAATGGGCAAAGAATGCTACAAAAAGCATGTTATCTTCTTTCCCTATGTCAATATGTCATCAATGGCAGAAAAAAAAGGAGTATACAATTTCAATTAAAATTTAGACATGAAATGGTCTAATTTTAGAAAATTTGGGGCAAATGGTCCCACACCCAGATGATAAAAGTTGCTAAATTTCAACACCCATTTGCCCATTTTGATTTTTACAAGATGGGTTTGCAACATATGATATATAATCATCTTTATTTTTATTTATTTTTTATGATTAAAATTCAAAATTTGCCAACTATTTCACATCATCTTTACTCTCCCCCCTTTTGCTTGGCGTAGGTTTTAAGTTGCTCCAATCATTGTCTTTTTTTTTCTTTACTCTGATTTTTCTCTTTCTTTCCACTTCAATCTTTCTTCATATGTGAATTCTTCAGAAAAAAAATTGGGATTCATTATGAATCTTTACTGTTTTCTTTGATGTTTGTTATCACTATCAGCAGGAGGAGGTTTTGGGTATAAATGGAATGTGGGAACTCACCAATTTTTCTTGTAATCTTGTGAATATGCCCATAATTGAATTGGGTTCTTTTGATCATCCAAAGATTCATCAGAATCCATCCATGGTGGTTTCAGCCAATTTTGTGAGGTTTTGAAGGTTAGTTTTCAATTGTTTTCTTTGATTATTGATTGTCAGAAACAGACAAAATCTATCTGGAAGATGCTTATTATATTCTATCTATATATAAAATAATTTCTGGATGATGCATATAGATTGGGTTGGTTGGAGTTGAAATCAATTATGGCTTTATTCATTATGAATGCTTTCTTATTTGGAATCTTTAAGCAATTAGCAATCAGAAAACAATTTTCAATTGCTGTGATTGAGGTGTCCATGCAATACTTTAATCTTGCAGAAATCTGTTTCTTGTATAGAATTGCCAGCTATGAGTTATGTCTTCATTGAACATAATTGCCTTCAGTTTTTAAGATCATTAAGGCCAATTGGGTGATTCAAGAATTGGGTATTTTGTTTGACTTCCATTTGAGTATAATAGAATTGCCATCTTCAACCAATTGGGTGATTCAATAATTGGGTATTTTCTTTACTTCCATTTGATTATAAAGTTGCCATCTTTACTCAATTTTGAACACTAGAGTTGACTGTTTGACAAATTTTCAGCAAAGGGTTCTTTCTGTAAGGGTGATTCAAGAATTGGGTATTTTGTTTACTTTCATTTGAGTTGCCATCTTTAATCAATTGGGTGATTCAAGAATTGGGTATTTTTCCAACTTACATTTGATTATAAAGTTGCCATCTTTAATCAATTTTGAACACAAGAGTCTTGACTATTTGACAACTTTTCACAAAAGGGTTCTTTCTGTTAAGAGTGATTCATGAATTGGGTATTTTCTTTACTTTCATTCGACTATAAATTTGCCATCTTCAACCAATTGGGTGATTCAAGAATTGGGTATGTTTTTTTACTTCCATTTGATTATAAACTTTACATCTTTAATCAATTTTGAGCACAAGAGTTGACTATTTGGCAAATTTTCACAAAAGGGTTCTTTTTGTTAAGAGTGATTCATGAATTGGCCAATTGGGTATTTTCTTTACTTCCATTTGACTATAAACCTGCCATCTTTAATCAATTGGGCGATTCAAGAATTGGGTATTTTTCTTTACTTTCATTTGAGTTGCCATCTTTAATCAAATGGGTGATTCAAGAATTGGGTATTTTCATTTGGTTATAAAGTTGCCATCTTTAATCAATTTTGATCACTATAGTTGACTATTTGACAATTTTTCACAAAAGGGTTCTTTATGTTAAGAGTGATTGATGAATTGGGTATTTTCTTTACTTCCATTTGACTATAAACTTGCCATATTTTATCAATTGGGTGATTCAATAATTGGGTATTTTGTTTAAACTTGCCATCTTTAATCAATCTTGAACACTAGAGTTTACTGTTTGACCATTTTTCAGAAAAAGGTTTCTTTCTGTTAGGGTGATTCAAGAATTGGGTGTTTTCTTTACTTCCATTTGATCATAAAGATGCCATCTTTAATTAATCTTGAAAAAGAAAAGGGTTTCTTTCTGTAACCTTATTAGATGTTTGTTTATGCATCTTTATATTACAATTTGAAACTTACCATCCGTGTATTTTGGTATACAGAAAGACGATTCAAAAGCACGATCCTAGCACAACGGGTTTGTGTTATGGGTTGGCTAACCAAGATTCTTAAAGGGATTATCTCCAACAATAAAAACTCGGGAAAGTACCGTCGGAGGTATGAAGATGACGGCATTTGGGAGGAACCCCCGACTACAACGGTAAGCAACATTTCTATCCACTTTTAGCAACGCGCTTTCAAGTGGGATATATTGTGTCTGCTTTCAAGTGTGATATATTGTGTCTACTTTCAGGTGGGATATACTGGGTTTGTTTGGTTTGGTTAAAATATATGTTTTTTTCTTGAAATAATACGATTGGTTTGTTTGCATAATTAATGTAGGACACATTGTCAGACTTTGATAGTGAAGAAATTGATCGAGCTATTGCACTTTCCCTTTTAGAAGAAGACACGAAAAGTACCATTTCCGTTGCAGAAGACGATGATGAAGATGAAGATTCCGATAAAGATAAAGATACAGAAAAAGACGAAGATGAAGATGAAGATACAGAAAAAGATGAAGAAGGTTCAATTTCGTCTGAAGAAGAAGATGACGAAAAACGTGCGGTTTTGTCTCCAGAAGAAGATGATACGGGATCAAACTCGCCTTCCGAAGAAGAAGAAGAAGAACAAGATGATGATGATGAAAATGATAAAGGGAAAAAAGTAATTGGTGAGTTGAAACGAATTAGTTTTCAATAATTCAAGAAAGAATAATGTTGATTACGTTTCTTTTGATGGTATGCATTTGGGGATTCTAATTCTAGTTCTTTTGTTCTATAAGATCATGATGATTCTCATATAGAGGAAGATGAAGAACTTGCCATGGCTATTCAAGAAAGTTTGAATGTGGAGTCACCACCGCGAGATGATTATAGAAGCAACCCGACGCCTGTACAACCTTACTTATATCCTGGCGGCGGATACAGGTGAATCCAAGTGGAAAGTTTAGATGAGGAACATAAATATTTTGAAAACATGAGAACCAACATTTTCATGCATTATTCATTAATATCATGTATTTTCATCATGAATATCTATCATGACATTCATCATGAGTAAAAAAACGAATAGTTGGTTCTCAGGTTCTCAAAATATTGCAGGTGGGAAGTTAAAATGAGAACCATAACTACTTTGTAATTCTTTAGAACCAACTATTTCATGTAATTATTCATGATGAATAACCCTGAATATCATGCAATTTCATCGTGAATATCGTATTCATTTATGAATAATTCTCATCATATATATCCATCATGACATTCATCGTGAATAGTTGGTTCCCGTGTTCTCAAAATATTTACAGTTTCTATCTGAACCCGCCCCTAAATAAATAATTATTCAAACTAACAAATATCTTCAAAGCACAATGCTCCTACAAACCTTTCATGTATCCCTTGCATTTGAAATTGCAGGATATGCGTTGGTTGTAGAGCAGAAATCGGCCATGGAAGATTTCTAAGTTGCATGGGAGGAGTTTGGCATCCGGAATGTTTCCGTTGTCACGCCTGCAATCAACCGATATCGGATTATGAGGTCGAAGTCTACTCCATTTTTATCATGAAATCAGAACACCCAGAAACTATTTATTCTCGATATCACATGTGAAATGATTTTTCTTTTTGCGTATGCAGTTCTCCATGACCGAAAACCGACCATTCCACAAATCATGCTATAAAGAACACCATCATCCAAAATGTGATGTTTGCAAGAACTTTGTAAGTTTGTTTTAGTTTTTCCATCTTTTTCGTATATCAAGTTAAGGGTTGTTTATTACCTGCTTACCGCCTCTTATTGGTTAATATGGATTGCTTTATGACTCAGTCAGTGCTTCAGTGAGCAATTACCCAAACAACTGGTAAAGCAATCATTTTCAATAAGCAGTTACCTAAACTACAATTTTAGGGGCTGTGTGATTGGTTTTCTGTTAAGTCTTGTATGGATAAAGTTGTTTGTGTGGATTAATCTGTCTATATAGGTTTGGAAGGTTTTTGTTTGGAAGGGTCTTTTTCATAGACGTAATGAGTGTTTTTTAATTGGGAGGAGCATGTTTGGAAAGAAAAAAAAAAAAAAGAAACTTGGCTTTCTACATAAAGCTCCCTCTAAAAGCTTACTGAATAAGCCACTTATTATATCATTAAGCCACTACCAAACAGTCATGTGTAGCTGACTGAATAAGCTGTGAGTCCCATTAGCGCTCACACATTTTCGATAACTTATGCAGATTCCAACGAATTCAGCCGGTTTGATCGAGTACAGGGCTCATCCTTTCTGGCTACAAAAGTATTGCCCGTCACACGAGCATGATCGGACTCCACGATGTTGTAGTTGTGAACGAATGGAGGCAAGAGACACGAAATATCTGTTATTGGATGACGGTCGTAAGCTATGCTTGGAGTGCCTAGATTCTGCGATAATGGATACTCATGAATGCCAACCACTGTACCTCGAAATTCAAGATTTTTACGAAGGATTAAACATGAAAATTGAGCAACAAGTTCCCTTGTTGTTGGTCGAGAGACAAGCCCTAAATGAGGCCATGGAAGGCGAAAAAAATGTAAGTGGGCCCCCTGAAAGGGTTATTTAGGAGAATAACCTTCCAAACAAATATTTTTTGAAATGCAAGACTTAAAACCATGGTGAAAGTTATTAGTAGCCCACAACTTGAGGCTTATAAGATGCTCATAAATCCCATTTTCTATTTATATGGGACGAGTTGTTACACTTTAGTTTTTGTTTTTTTTTTTTGGAAGGGTGTCCGGCAAAGCCCGACTAATCCCCGGCAATTTTGGGGCTAAACATGGCCCCACTTAAATGTCCCAGGCATGCGCACGGAAGCTCGAACTCTAGGGCGCTATGAACCCCCCGAGCGATAACCAATCGCCACATCACTAGAAGATGTTACACTTCTGTTAGTCATAGGTGTTCTTAAATCTGTTTGAAGGTCATGCATTTTTAAAGAGAATTTGTCAAGAGTTTATTCTCCTAAATAACGTGCTCATTGTGAAACTACAATGATTTATAGTTTATTGTTGTCATCTTAATCTTGAAACTAAATCATTATTTTATGGCAGGGTCATCATCACATGCCTGAAACTAGAGGACTTTGCCTATCAGAAGAACAAACCATTAGCACGGTATGATATTATGCCCCTAACTTGTTACCATCCAAAGGATCGTGTGAGAAGTTGAGTTAATTGAGAAGTGGATCCGAACCGTTGATCGCTTTTAATCTTGGTGTGTCTCATCTTAATGTACATCCAACGGTTGATAACCACTTCTCACATTAACTCGGCTTCTCACCTGAACCCAACCCTTGTTGTTATAACAGTGAAAATTTTGATTTCTCGTTTATTTTTTTCATTTTCTTTTTATTTTGCTGAAAATATCAGATAATAAGGCGGCCGAGGGTGGGGGCAGGGCGGATAATGGACATGTTTACGGAGCCTTATAAGCTAGTCCGTCGATGTGAAGTGACGGCTATTTTGATCTTGTATAGTCTCCCTAGGTAATTCTTCGATCGTTCGTAAGTTATGCATCAATGGTTTTGTATAATATGATCAATGAACGTAGAAAATCTTTCATGGATTCAGGTTACTGACGGGTTCGATACTGGCTCATGAGATGATGCATGCATGGCTCCGGCTTAAAGGTTTGACCTTTCTCTCTTTCTTGGTTCAACTTTCTGTGCATTTGGTATGTGGGACAGTACTGGACAAGACTAAGAGCATCCACAACGTTGGTTTTTGAGCGCTTTTTAGGAGGTTTTTTAGTACAGTAGTAGGTTTTTGATCATATATCGTAACTGCATGACTTGCCCTTTTAGAAGTTTTTCGTATTTAGTTAGTTTTAAATTAAAAGAATTTAATAAAAGTTTTGTATTAATTAGTTTCATTAATTAATATAATTAAAATAGTTATATTTAGATAAAATTAATAATAAATAATTTAAAGAAGATATATATTTAAAATATTTATATTTTTTTGAAATATTTAGTTTAACGTCTCAAGTTTGTACATATTTTTATACTATTTTTACCAATTTCCTGATAACCAGTTTTATTTTATTATTGTACATACTTTAAAATTTAATTTTGTGTAAGTGGTTAATTCTTTTATAATAACAAATTTATACATAATATATGTTGTATAAAAATATTGTTAAAAAATTATGTAAAATAAATACATAATTAAAGTAATAATATTTTCTCGATATAAATACATATATATTTGTATAAATATTTAATATATTAAATTTTATAAATAAGACTAGAAATGATATAAAGTTAAAATGGTGAGATCCTGACAAGTATAAGAAAGCTTGAGATAGGTTTTTTGTCATTTGAGATTTTTTGAGTTGTTGAGCTGGCAACGATGTGGAATGAAAAAACCGTGAAACGCGTTAGTCGAAAAAACCAACATTGTGGATGCTCTAACAAAAAACTGCTTTTTTTTTGGTGTCTTTCTTATTCATCATCAAAACTCAAATGCAAAAACAAACAGGATACTCTAACCTTCCCCCTGAGGTTGAAGAAGGGATCTGTCAAGTGCTGGCCCACATGTGGTTGGATTCTGAGATCGTGGCCGGTTCCGGTAGCGCGAACGTGGCCTCGTCGTCTTCGTCATCCGCAGCCGCTCCCACGTCATCAAAGAAGGGGAAACGGTCTGATTTCGAGAAGCAACTTGGCGAGTTTTTCAAACACCAGATCGAATCGGATACATCTGCGGCATATGGAGACGGGTTCAGAGAAGGAAACAAATCCGTGCTCAAATACGGCCTCAGAAGCACGCTCGACCATATTCGACTCACGGGAAGATTTCCGTGTTAGTTTTAAAAAAATGCAAAGAAAGTAAAAAAGTGCAAAGATATATTTACACAGAAACTGTGTCAAATCCTACTTAGACAGAATTGTTCATAAACATAAATATGTATAGGGAAAAAAGAAAGCAGGTCGAAGGATCGTGTGGGAAGTTGAGGTTAACGTGAGAAGCGTGAAAAGCATATCTGAACCGTTGATCACCTTTGATCCGGTGCATCCACTTCTTATCCAATGGTGGATAACCACTTCTCACGTTAACCCCAGCTTCTCATGGGAACCCAACGCAAAGAAAGAATATATTATATATACAAAGAAACATATGTGTTTGTTTTGTTCAAGACCTCAGTTGTATTCTCTATTTGTTGTTTTACAATACTATTGACTGCTTCCACAAGTGTGAAGTGGTTGTGTAATACATGGATGGAATAGCTTTTTTCGTTGCGAACCTGTTTTGTGTATCTTTGGTGAATCGTGTTATTTTTCTTTTGTCGTCTGAATTTTGTTATGTTGAGCCCGACACCTGCAAGAAATGGATAGTGGTTTGTCCATGGAGATCCACCTTGATTAAAGTTGAGGACCAGTTAAACTGGTAAATAAAGACTAGACCTAAGGCCTTCTGCCAATAGGTCGTCAATTTAAGGCTCCTCATGGCCTCCTCATGTCAACCGGGGATTTTCATGGTTATTATGTTCAAGGCCCCATGGAATGATACATAATGGTTTTCCCTTAAGAACCACCTCAATTAACGTTGAGTGTCAGTTTGACAGGTAAATGAAGACTAGACCTTTGGGATTCTCCCAATAGCTTGTCGAGTCAAGGCTCCTGAGGGCCTCCTCATAGCCACGGGGAATTTTCATAGTTATTATCTTCGTTGTCCCAAAGCATGAATCCAAGGCTTTAAAAAGTGGATCGTGCCTCAAGGCGTTTCCCTCAATGAAGCTAGGGGTAGTCCCCGAGGCGGAAATATACACGCTACACAATATATATCTATATCTATATCTATATATATATATAAAGAGAGAGAGAGAAAGGGGGGAGAGATACACACCGATCTGCATTCCACTGCTTTTGCTCAGAATATATATGCAATATATATCTATATGCACACTTTGAAATTTAAACACTAGATGCAAAATATTTATATCACACTAAAGTGCTAAAAGAACTTGCATATACTTTTTTCAATCATGAAATATTGATGTACATGTAGTAGTAAGAAAGAAAAAAAATATTGCTCTATTCATAATATGTGTGTGTATTAATATGCTCAGCACATAAAGAGAAAATATTAAATATCGGCAAAGTGTAAATAGAAGTGTGATTGTGACACTCACACGTAGTAAAGGGATTGGAGTGGAATTTCCATTCCACCTATCCGCACCCTATCTCGCTGAAATTTAGATATGTGAGCCCGGAAACACATTTTAAAATACGCCTGTCAGCGCAGCTCTTTTTGGAACGGTACGAGCAGACCACTTAAGCAGATACCTAGACTTCCATTTTGAACCACCAAGCAAGGTAGTTGTGTAGGCAGAATATAGTATCCTTCATCGGAATCAGAACAAACTGAAGGAACGAGACAACACCAGATCAGCTTTAAAGAGCTAGCAAGAACCACTGAAAGAGGCTGGTAAAGACTAAATATAAAAGAAGTGTATCCAGTAGATACATATACATAATACTTCTATGATCCAAAGAGAATTGAAAAAGAAAAAAGGAGAAAACCGGAACAAATGAAGGACAATAGACGAATAGCATAAAGGGCTTAGGAGAACCGGAAAAGAACAAGGTTTTCAAAAAAGAAAGAGCAAAATTTTAGTCAAAATTTCAAATAATTTAGCCTTGGTATTAAGCCGTACACCTCTCTACCTCCCCATGCCTCACCACCTTAAACGATCGAGTTGTACGCCTCTCGGGATTGAAAGGCACGCCTCAAGTGCGATTTTGGACCTCCTCGCTTCAAGGCATATGCCTCACACATGATAATATCTAGTGATATCAAGCTCAACTAACATTGGAGATCTAGTTCAACCTGTAAATAAAGGTTAGGCCTTAGGGCTCATCCATATAGGTCGTCGTGTTTAAAATCTTAAAGTCAAGGGCTCTAGGGATTTTCCTGGTTATTATCTTCAGACTTCATGAGACGATACCCTAGTGGTTTGTCCATGAAGGTCCACCTAAATTATAGTTGAGGATCAGCTCAACTAATAAATAGAAGTCCCCTTGGGTTCCAAAAAAAGGAAAGAGCAACGGAGCATATAAGAATGTAGAAAACAAAAAACACTTTTCCTTTCCAAAGAGCTTAGTTATGTTCGAGTATTAGCCCTGAACGAGTGCACAATACTACAATTACGAAAAAGAACCGAAAGCTCGAACGAATTGGCAACCACAACACAAGATAAAAACAAGTGTAAAAAATAACTAGGTTAAGAACAAAACATTAATCAAAAAGATTATTGAACACAAAAATGCACCATCAAAAAACCTTAAACTTCAACTTCACAATTCATTAATGGAAAAAGAACATGATCATTCTACATGTCCAAAGGATATAGAACCATTATGGAGTGCAATTACAAAACATATATACCACCATACCATCATCGCGACGATGCCACCATAATCAGAAACTAAATATAGCCTAACTTCAACATCCGCATTAAACTTTACAAGATCATCACAAGGACCACAAAGATCCCGATCATCAGAAGGAACGTCTTCAAAAGATTATTCTCTTGATTCCCACGTCTCGAATGAAAAATCTCATGAACATGATGCCCCCCATGAAACCCGTTAACAAATCTAGGCCCGTAACCTCTTGGACCATACTGCAACGGGTTTTGAAACCCATGAACATGCATATCAAGTAAAGACGGGAATAAGCCACCAATACCTGCCGACATCGCAAAATTGCCGAATCTCGCAGACGCCATTGGCGCAAACCCTCCAAACCCGAAATTCGGGAAGTTGTTATCGGGGGCTGGGGCGGTTGCAGGTCTTTGACCTGCTGGTCTGTGCGGGATTTCGAGACCTGGCATTGGTTTCGACCTTGGGTCGGTTTGTGACTTTCCTCTGCCATATAACGGAATCAGTTTCTCTTGTTCTATGAGGGCCTTGCAAACTGGGCATTCGTGGGAACGCGAATGAATGTGGAGCCATTTGTAAAGGCACGGCCAGCAGAAGAGATGGCCGCAAAGAGTGACGATAGGGTCTTCGGCTAGTTCGAAGCAGATGTTGCATTCAAAGTCGCCAGCATCATTGTTACCAGCGTCCCTTGATGAAGAACTTTCTGGAGGCTTGGTTGTTGATTCACGCATATTATCTGACATTTGTGAACATTGGCTAAGTATCCCTGGAAGATGCAGTCCTTTTATCAGTTATCTATAACGTATAAACTAATAAGATCGGCCAACAACATTATATAAAGCTAATTCTACGCCAGTGAAATATATATAGGGTCAGGTTCAGGGAAAACAGCAAAAATATGAAAAATTGAGGACCACCCGATAACCGTTCATCTGGACAACATGCACATATGCATACAAGTAATTTGTAAGTGATATGTTCGGTATACACATGTGCATAACTGCAAAAGTGCATAAACCTAGAAGACAACTTCACTTACTTGTATGCACATGTGCATATGGTCCAGAAGAATGGTTAGTCGGTTACCAGGGTGTTTGGTTTTTCATTATTTTGAAGTTTCCCCTTGAAACTCCCTCTCTCTCTCTATATATATATATATATATGTTGTGTGTGTGTGTGTGTGTGTGTGTGTGTGAGAGAGAGAGAGAGAGAGAGAGAGAGAGAACACATGCATATCCAGAAAACTGATTCAAGTTAATTAAATTATGAAGCACCAACAGTTGTGAGTTGTGACAATCCAAAACTATAAAATGAAAAAGATATAAAATTTTGAGAGCACAAGAGCTCTTCTCAGACATCAACATTTGTTGCAATTGCATCAGAAAGTTAGCCTCCCCCACATGTGATCTTCACTATATCACCTAATTATTGGCCATGGGATTAACAAGGATACCAGAATTGGAACATGCATGAGTAGATTTTGGTCTTTCTTTACCAAAAAAAATGAAAATTCACAATTTTCGAAAGTGGAAGAAAATGTGCTTAGGTTTATGCTTGCAAAAGAGGAAAAAACAAGACAACATAACAAATAAGCTTCTATGACAATTTAAGTTTATTCTGCGTTCATTGCATATTTTATTAAATTGGTGGTTATACGTGTATATATATAGGGAGAGGGTGGGGGAGGTTCAGTGGAAAACCTTCTAAAAAACGAAAAACTGAAAAACATCCTCGTAACCGTCCACGTGGACAATATGTCATCTGCATACAAGTAATTGAAATCATTTTTTGTTTTTTTGATCGGATCAACAATTACAAGGGTGTTCCTCAATGTTCCATTTTGTATACCATCCAGATCAACAATGAGTCAATGACAAGGGTGTTCCTCAATGTTTCATTTTTTTGTGGTTTCCACATGAACTTGACACTATATATGGGGAATGTTTCATTTACAACCCATCCAATTCTAACAAACTGTGAAAAGCAATCTTAGCCGTCCATCTCGTCTAAGAAATATCTTTATTTAAGAACTCTCTAAATCATGAGAACTTTGAGAACAGGTGTGCATCATGTGCTATTTCATATGATTCCTTTCATCTATGGCTAGTATATATATACATGTATAAATGCACCCATGTATCCATGATCTTTCAAAATCTCCGATCTTGGTATCCACATGACACACACCCATATCTCCGAATACATATCCTTGCAATATAGATTTCACTTTACAGTTTATCCCCTTAACATATGAACCCGAGGGGTAAGATTCACATTGACTTTCTTTCTCTTTGCTCATAAAACACATAAATCAAGCTACTCTAAGACATTGTCTCGAATAGTCACAGTAAAAACCCGGCATTCCAAATTCCAATCTGGTTTGACTTTCGACCACAAGACGGTTATACGTTATCACTCAACATTGTTTTTGGTTGTTACAACCAGGTGGTTATAAAATCAAATGTCCATTATCTTCTATTCACCCCTAATCACTTAACTCCCCTCTTTCTCTTCACCCCCTTTAAAGAAAATAAGCATCAAGAGCCATTTATAAGTAGCATTGAATTCCTCTTCTATTTAAACCCTAATTATCCAATGGTTCTCTTTTCCTACTCAATCAAAATTGAACCACAGAACAAACATAACATAAAGACTTCACTTTTCATGTTAATCCAACAAAAATCATCAAATTCTAATGCAAACTAGACAAAATCAAAACTATATGAAATCATCAAATAACACCAAAAAACAAAATCTTCATAGTTTAAAACGTAATTTCACCTCGAAATCAACTAAACTATAGAATGAAAACCAAATCGCAAATCGCAATTCGTAAAAATTAACATCCTCAACTAAGTAAATCGAACCAAATTTGTTTACGATTGCAATAAACAAGTAGACATGGATCAAATTAACAACAAACTACAACAAAATTAGAGCTAAAATCCGATATAATTGTAACAGATATCAATCAGATCAAAGGAATTATTGGATGAAACAATCGAAGTGATGAGTTAAGTTACCTTCTGGAGATGGATGGAGGATTGGATCCAGATGGAAAAGATTAGGGTTTGAGGAAAGAGGGAGATAGATGATGATATATGGAGTCAACAGCAAAGAAGATGGTATTTATTTGAGTATTGGAAATTGGGGGTTTTTTTGAATAGAAAACAAAAGTCAGAGAATCCGGGTGGACTTGGCGTAGCGTACCCACGGTGATGATTCGAGAATCATTAGGTTGCTTTGCTTAATCAATGACTTCCATCCGACCCGACCCGACCCAATAGCTTTGCTTAATCAACGACCCGACCCGACCCAACCCGATAGCTTTGCTTATCTTTGTAAAAGTTATCCATTCAAGTATATCAAATTATCAATATCTAGCTAGCTAGATCACAAAACTCAAGTACAATGTTCGACACTTACTATTGATATGATTTGAGTTCATTTGAACCTAACTCTCAATTAATATATTGATATGATTTGAGTTAATTAACTATGATCAACACTTTATATTAGAAAATAATCATTATATTTATGAAATTAAATATTTATCAAACCAGATTGACGTGTAAAACTGTTCAGGGGAGGAGCCGGCCTTGGCCCACAATTCCCACTGGCCCACCCTCTAATTCAACAAAAATATTTTTAGTTTAAGTCCATCTTGCATCTTATTAGTTTTTAGCCATAGACCTACTCTTTCCATCCAAAAATAAACTCAATCCAGTTGATTAGCATCCAAGATTTAAAACCCACTCCAAAATTTTATCGCTTGAGAGCCGAATATGAGTCCCGCCTAAATTATAACATTCGCCTGAAGAAATCGATCACGAGAAATCAACTTATGTATGCGTCAATCTCCAAATCCTTGAAAGGTATGTGATTTCACCATAGATTTTGATTCTTTAGAAGTTGTTATCTCATGATTTAGGACTTAGCAATTATAAATTTATAATTTTGTTCATGATATGTCAAAAGTCAAAATCCATGATAGGTTTGTTTATAAGTTGAAGTGTTAAACAAATATATATTTCTTTATCAGAATATCTGTGATTAGTTTAGGTTATTAGGTTTATTAAGTTGTTTGTTTATAAGTGATCATATCACTGATTAGTACAATGATCATGTTAGAACTTAGCTACCTGAATTTGATTGGACTTTGCAAGAAACAACTACATAATTTGAGGGACAACGGGTAGGATTCTCTACTTGATCAAGTTAATTTTTTGTGTGAGAAACATGATATTGATGTTTGCTAAATTGATTAAATATTCTTACTTTTTGGACGATCATGCCGAAAAGCTACACAAATGACAAATTCACACTACTATCATGTTGAGTTATTTTATGTTGTCATCAATCTGCAACTTATGGAAGTGGAGCACCATTTTAGTGAAACTAGCACTGAGTTACTTGTTTCCATGGCGAATCTTAACCCGGAGAACTTCTTTTTCAACTTTTGATAAAAACAAGTTGATTTTTCTTGCTCGTTTTCCATCCAAAAATGTCTATCAATGTTGTGGTGGAGTGAATAATGCTTGGGGGGTTCATAACGTCTAACCAGGCGATGGAACAAGGCGGTGGAGGCGATGGAACAAGGCGGTGGTGGCGATGAACCTGTTTGCGGGTGGAGACAAAAAGACAAGGTTAAGGCGATGGATTTGTTGCGGTTTATAACTTTATCCGTCTGTTGTTCTGGATGAACATGAAGGTGGAGGCGCCTGGCAGTGAACTGGCGGTGGTCTCATACGGTGGTGAAATGGGGGAGAAAATGTTACCGGAGTGGTGGAGGTGACAGTTGATGATATAAGTGTTCAATAACTTAAGATGTTTTAAGCCGTATCGCGTGTATACGAATCTAGTATAACTAATATAAGATAAAGCACCTCATGTTTTTATTAAAATATAGAGCAAACTATGGTCAATGTTCATGTATTTTGGTGGTTTTTATGAATTTCATCCCTAAATTTCACTAATTGTAGACTTGTTGTCCGTAGTTTGCAATTTCTGTTGAATTTGATCCCTCATCCTAGCTTATATCCATCTGGGCCGTTAAACAGACTCAATGGCGAAATGGTCTTTTTGTTATTCTTTTATGTCAAAACCAAACATCATTTAATATATTATGTTATTTTTGAAATTATATATATATGTGACACTACACTACACACACAATATATACAGATGGGTTCCTTAACCCTAAAACTTTCGTCCCATCTTCGGCCACCTCCCCTCACCGTCGTTCTTTCTCCAACGACCCACCACCCTCACTGTCTCACCACCACCACCACAGTCCCACCCACCGCTAACCCATCGTTCCACTCTAGTGCAACCTTCCATATATATATATATATATATTATATATATCTTCGCTACATCGCTGCAAACTTCCATCGTCGCTCCACCATGAATCAGTCGCCGGCGTGTGATATTCCCTTGCATAAGAACACACACACAATACACAGAATGAAGCACAAACAACATAAGCATAATACACACAATACACAGAACACAACACACAGTCACGCATATATATATATATATAGACATACACACAGTCGCACATATATATATATATATATATATATATACACACACAGTGGGTGTTGGTGGTTCGTGGTGTTGATGGCAGTGCAGGTGGGCGGTGGTTCTGGTGGAGGTGCGGGTTTGGATGTGAGGTTTCACAATGGAAAAGGAGGACGGATCCTTGCCGGAGAGACGTGAATGTAATAACCTATATTTTTTTAGAAGTTGTTGATTGAAAATATTTAAGAGTATGAGTACTAGGGCAGTGAGGCTAGCGATACTCCTATTGAGGAAGTTAAGGTGAGAGTATGAGGGTAAAGCCGATGTGGCGTTCAATTTGTGAGGGAATGAGGGTAGTGAGGATAACGCTACTCATGGCCTTAGGCCCTGCGTAGCCCTTCGGGCATGGCCATAGGCTCCCTGATGGGGGCTTCACTATGCTCGTCGTGGGCTTGTGGCGCAGGCTCCGTGAATGGGTTCCCCATCCCGCTCAGCCTGCTCTCTCTCCCTTTCTCACTCTCCTTTTTTTTATTTATATGTGTGTGTTGGGGGGGGGGGGGGGGGTATTCGGGCTTGTGCGTTAGTGGTGCCCTATTTCGGGCTTGTGGGTAGGGGTGTTCATCGATTGACATCCAATGGATGTGAGAGGAACTGATCCGATTCGGTCATCCATTGGATGTTGGATTTTCCCGACGGATCTGATCCAATCATCAATTGGATGTTGGATTTTCAAATCCAATAGATGCGTGGATCGGTTCGGTTCCATTCATTGAATATTCTTATTGGATATCCACTTGATTTAACCAATTAATATTAATCGAATCAGATCAGATTGGATCCATTCGACATCTAATGGATGATCTCATCGGATCCCTCCAATGGATGGATGGATGGGGCATTGGATGATAACAGGATGGATATTGGATGGGTTGGTTGGTTTTTGATTGGATGATGAATTGGATCCATTCGGTCGGTTATGAACTGTCATTCAAGAACTGAACCGATTAAATTGGATGTTGAATTTTTCCATCCAGTCCGATCTAATTACAATTGGATATCCAATCATTGTCGGTCGGTTGTAATTGGATCAATCGGTTGTGATTGGATTGGTTGATTTTCTGAACACTCCGGCCTACTTATGAGTAAAGCCGATGTGACAGTATGGGCTTGTTGTGGGTTGTGCCATTGAAGGCGTTAAAGGGGGTAAACCCTTTCTTCCTCTTTCATTTTAGGTGTGGGTTGTGGGTTGTGCCATTGACGGCTGCTGGAAAAGGGAGAAAAAGTCTTTGAGTGAAAAGGGTTTTGATGAAGAAAATCTTGGAAGCCTTCAAAGTTTGGTGCACTTTTTTAATTTTTAAGATATGATTCTTATATATATATATATATATATATATATATATATATTTTATGTTTCTTCTACCTTTGGAACCATATTTTCTAGGTTAAGCTTCTATTTAATTTATCTTCTTGGTAAGAATAGGTAGACTCCATAGCCTAATTTTCAATTTTCCTTCAATGTAGGTTTTGGGGTTTTGATCTCATTGTCCAATTTTGAAATCCATGGAGTAATCTTACTACCAATCTTTTGGGTTTTTCATTTTGAGAAAAATGATCCATGTTTGGATTAGTTCATGTTGAGGATTTCATGTCGATAATCATATGTGACTTCTATTTTTATTTTAAAAAAGTTTTGGGATAAATTCTTAAAGTTGAACCATAAAAATCGATCCAAGGAAGCTTGAAATGAAAAACTTAGATTTGGGTGAATTGAGGAATCAATTCAGCTCAATCGATGACTTAAGCGACCTTTGTCGCGACATGAGGTCATGTTGCCCTTCCAAGGGCAGGTTCTTACGCGTTACTCACCTATCCGCCACTGGAAACACCACTTCCCGTCCGACTTGCATGTGTTAAGCATGCCGCCAGCGTTCATCCTGATCCAGGATCAAACTCTCCATGAGATTCATGATTCCATTACTTATAGCTTACTTGTTCGTAGACAAAGCGGATTTGGAATTGTCTTTCATTCAAAGGCCTAACTGGTATACCATTTAGTGAGTGGCGCAACTAGCGCCGCGATTTGAGGTCACGAGCTTGGTCGCGTGAGGTCCCTTTCTTAGGAGTGTAAACAAGTCGAGCCGAGCTTTATGCTAATCGAGCCAGACTCGCTTAAAATTATAGAACCTCGAGCTTATTCGAGGTTATGCTTTAAGGCTCGAGCTCGGCTCGTGAACTATTTACAAGACTCGAGCTTGGCTGCTTCATGAGCCTAAACGAGCATTAAGTAAATGAGCCTAAACGAGTCTAAATGATCCCTGATTCCGAGGATGTGCTTTGAATATCGATTTTTTTAATTTATGTTAAATACATAATAATAATAGTTGTTGCAAAATAAAATATAGAACGCATAATAATATATGTGAAGCTCGTGTAACCTTGCTAGCCTAAACGATCCTTGATTTTGAGGGTCGAGCTCGGCTCATTTAGTAAACGAGCGTTGTTTCAGGCTCAAGTTCTGGCTCAAGCTCGTTAAGGCTCGACTCATTTCGAGCTTTTAATGATTCGAGCTCGAATAGCTCTCGAGTCGCTTGTCTCATTTACATCCCTACCCTTTCTCATGTGTACTTGGCTCGTTTCTTGGAGTCTTGATTGAGAATTTATCAGGACTTCAGTATGATGTTATTAGGATTGTTTGGCGGATAAGTAGAGTGGTTCTAAGGGTTTTAATATCGAATTCTTATTCGAAGAATTTAGGTGTTCGGTGTAGGAATTCTTGACCGCTTGAGCGCTTTTTAGACATGTGGACCGCAGGTGAGTTTACTATTACTAAAGTTTTACTAAATGATGTTTAATCATGCAAAGTCTCTTCCATATTGGGATGACACATATAACCATCGTTTCACATCCTAAATTACTTGAAATTATAAGACATGTTAATAAAATTGTAGTTTGTTAAATACATGCTTTATTGCTCAAGTATGCATAATCTATGTGTGGGCATGTGACGGCCATATGGGAAGTGTGACCCAACCTAGGGCGAGTGTGTGCCCGATTTTATGTCTCAAGTGTGACCGACTAAGTGAGACCAACATCATGAATTAAAAATATAAAATATAAGTTAAAATATTTATGAGTAAAAAATTACTAGACAAAAATGTAGTTAACAATGCATAAAATGAAATGTAAATTGGATTTGCACTTTATGTAAGGAAATTGACTCAACTAAGCCAAAGTAATGAATCAAATTGGTCTCATAGCATAGCACAATAACCCATAGGATAACACAATTGATTTCAGGATAGTATACTTATAAATACACATCAATGATTCTCTTTCTTTTGGAATTTTCTTTGTTCTTTCCATTTTAATCTTTCTAGCATGTAATGCCAAATAACATCTCAATATTATATTCAAACACAGTTGGGAATAACCCCATAACACAATAACATAAATTTGGTTTCAAGATGGTATACTTATAAATACATAGATTCTCTTATCTTGGAATTTTCCTGATTTTTCCATTTTCTGTAACATATAAAATTTTGACATTCGGGTTAAATAGATAAATAATCAAAGCCTTTTGGCCCAAAAAAAAAAAAACCTAAAAGTGAAAGGCTTGATCCATATTTTCATAACACTTGCAACAAAATTGAATTCATATAATGCCTAAAATATTTAAGTTTTTTAATATTGTCTTATAGAACTTAATTTTATAAAACCAAAATGTAAAGAGTCGTTTACCAAACGTTTATAGGTAATGACATTACCCTCACTTACCTTATAGTATAACATTCTCGACAATCAAAATTAATTGTTGGTAAACGTTTTCAATCCGGTAAACACTCATCGGGTAAGAGTCATTTCTGTCATTTACCTAAAAGACCCTCTAGGTCCTTGTTATGGACCTTGCCGGGTAAGATTCTCAGTTGTTTCCATGCTCAATTGACAAGGATCTTAACGCAAGTGATACCAGTGAGTGCTTACTCAAATAAGTGTTTAGTAAACGACTCCTAAAGTGTCCTATGTAAAAGTGCTACAATGAGTTTATAAGACGGTTGTTGGATGTCATAACAAGTTTTTAGAACCATTTTAAAATAAAATGTCGTGTTATAGATCATTACTGAAAAGTATCATATAAACACAAATGCTCTAATTCTCAAAAGTGTCCTTTTAATATTTCTCAAAATTAGCTAACTAAACATTTTATTTTAGAGTCGTGCTAAAATATAAGCCCAAAAGAGTATTGTTTATTTATTGCAACACTTTTAGATAATGCATATTTTTTTATCTTTATAATTAAGTCATAGCAATTAAGTTGTACTAAACACATTGCAAGTGTTAGTAATTTTAATTTTGTTGTAAAGAAGATGAATGTATTGGATTCATATTCAAGAGCGGTAAATCATTCTGATCAACGATTATACAAAATTCATTGTCGGCATAAACTTAATGCTATATGCATTTGATGTTATTCTACAATTTTGTTCATATTTATATATGATAAGTGGTAAGTAAAAAGAAGAATAAAGGTACAACAACGCACCTTTTCCTTTTCAAATCCTTTTGATTTTGGTACTACAACCAATTGGTACTACAATCTTTTGTGAATAAGCTGCATTAGAACCGGATCTCCCACTCAAACCACTATCTCCGTCGTACTCTGGCGAACAACTGTTACGTCGTTTTATTATTCCTCAGATGACTCTTCATGTAGAAATTCAAGAACAGAAACAAAATCGCAAAGTTCAACACCGAGTTAAACCACCAGGCACCGATCCCATTGCATCCGCCTTTTTTAATCAGATGAATAAGAAGGACTCTGATATGGCAAATGACGTTTGAACCTAACAGCACAATCTGACAACCGATCACGAACGGAAAACACGTGCTTCAAAGCCCGATCGCGGTCCAGAAATCGGTATCCGTACACGATGGAGTAGATCAACGTCGTGAGGAGGACCGCGAGGATCTTAAACGACTAAGATAACTCGAGCCAGAAATGTAATCTTTTTGAAAAAAATTCAAATATTTCTACTTGGAAAGGAATATACACCATACTTATTTTTTTTAGTATAAAATATGAAGAGATAATGAGTAGGAAACCAATTCTATTCTATATCAAGTGATTTACAACCAATAATTGAAAAGAAAAATCTCAAAAGAAACAAAATATCTACCACGTTTGACCACGTTGACCATTTGATAACCACTATAAATACCCCTAGAAACCCCCAAAATTCTTAACCCCTTTTTTCCCTCTTTCGTTAACCAACCCTAAACCACCGCCATAAACCACCACCGACCACCGCCCATCCGCCATCGCCGCCGTCCACCGGCGCTCCGATCTCGATCAAATCTCCCAAATTCACGCCGATTTCAACGCAGATTAATGTATTACCTATCGGAGCATCCATCGATCGTCAATTTCCGGTGGAGCCACACCCAATCATGGGGCTCCACCTGGTCCTTCCTCTTCTCCGCCATCGCCACCTACCTCCTCCTCGCCGTCGTCCTCAATTTGCTCCTCTTCCGCCGCCGCCGCCCGGTCCCGCTCGGCCCGATCCCCGCCGTGCACTCCCTGTCGATGTCCCTGATCTCCGCCGCGACCTTCGCCGGCATCCTCTCCTCCGCCGCCGCCGAGATCCGCGACACGCGGTGGTCATGGCGGCGGAGCGGCACCACCACGGCCCTCCAGTGGCTCCTCTGCTTCCCGATGGGGACGCGCCCCTCGGGGCGCGTCTTCTTCTGGTCGTACGTCTTCTACCTGACTCGGTACCTCCACACGCTCCGCACGTTTATCGCGATCCTCGCGCGGCGGAGGCTCTCGTTCCACCGACTTTTCAACGAGTCGATCCTCATCGTGACGTCGTTCCTCTGGCTCGAGTTCTCGCAGTCGTTCCAGGTCCTCGCGATCCTCCTCACGACCGCGGTCTACGCCGTCGTGTACGGGTACCGGTTCTGGACCGCGATCGGGCTCCGGAGCGCGTGCTTTCCGTTCGTGATCGGTTGCCAGATTGTTTTGTTAGGTTTAAACGTCGTCTGCCACATCGGGGTCCTGCTTATTCATTTAATCAAAAAAGGCGGATGCAACGGGATCGGTGCCTGGTGGTTTAACTCGGTGTTGAACTTCGCGATTTTGTTTCTGTTTTTGAATTTCTACATGAAGAGTCATCTGAGGAATAATAAAAAAACGACGTGACAGTTGTTCGCCAGAGTACGTCGGAGATAGTGGTTTGAGTGCGAGATCCGGTTCTAATGCAGCTTATTCACAAAAGATTGTAGTACCCATTGGTTTAGTACCAAAATCAAAGGGATTTGAAAAGGGAAAAAGGTACCTTGTTGTACCTTTAATTTTGTTTTTAGTTTTTTTACCACTTATTAGCATAAATATGAACAGAAATTGTAGAATAACATCAAATGCAAATATATATTAAGTTTATGCCGGCAATGAATTTTGTGTAATCGTTGATCGGAATGATTTACACCTCTTGAATTTGAATCCAATGCTTTCATCATTATTTACAAGAAAATTTGATATTACTAGAGACTTGTAGTGTGCTTAATACGACTTAATTGCGTTTAAAGAAACGTCTTATCTAAAAGTGTGTACAACACTATTTTGGATAGAGGTGAGAATCTTGGAAGCATGTACCCGCCTTTGGAACCGGAAGCGATATGATTGGTTTCGGTTTTTAAAACATGGAACCGATCGGGACTTGTTCTCATTATTTTGGAACCGCTAACCGTCGGGTACCTGCCGGAACCGGTTCCCGAACTCGGTACGCACTAATAGAAATTGCTATATCTATTTATAAAAGTTTGTTATCATCGACTAATTCTAATTACATGAAGTGTTTTTGAGACATCGTTTGCCGTATTTATTTGTTTTATAAAATACTGTTTGTGATATTTATTTGTTTTGCAAGCATCTTTTATAATAGTTTGTAGTATTTATTTTTTTACGTTTCGACTTTGCAATAGATTAATGTTTTTTTTTTTTTCATTGTAGTATTTATGTTTATATGGAACTTTTCAATAATGTTCTATAAAATAAAATAGATGATACACCATTTTATTCTTAAATGGTTTAAAAAGATGTTTTATAAACTCATTGTAGCACTTTTACATAGGACATTAGGTGTAGTTTACTAAACACTTACCATAAGATTGTTGCTAATTGAGTATGGAAATCAAATCACCGAGAATCGTACCCGGTAAGAGCCTTAACAAGGACCGAGAGTCTCTTACCTGGAAATGATGGAAATGACTGTAACCTGATAAGCACTTAACGGAATGAAGACGCTTACCAACAATCAATTTTGATGACCAAGAATGTTATACGATAAGGTAAGTGAGAGTATTGTCTTTACCGGTAAGCACTTATCAGATAAGCGTTTGATAAATATTCCATTACTTCTGATTATTTATCTATTAACCAAAAGATGTCAAAATTTGAGATGCTATAGAAAATGGAAACATCAAGAAAAATCCAAAGTAAGAGAATCAGGGTTATATGTATTATTAAGTATACCATCTTTAAACCAAGTATACTAGGTATTATGTTATGGAGTTATTCACAACTGTGTTTGTATATAATATTGAGATGTTATTTGGCATTACATGCTAGAGAAATTAAAATGGAAAGAACAAAGAAAATTCCAAAAGAAAGAGAATCAAAGTTGGTGTGTATTTATAGCTTATAAGTATACTATGGATTATTGTGCTATGCTATGGTTTATTTACAATTGTGTTTGTATATAAACCCAAAAGATGGTCAAAAAATTGAGATGTTAACAGATGTTGATGATGGTTAAAACGTGCATAAGATGTTGATTAATCGGATAAAAGAATTTGTTTAGTTTATGTATGTACAAGTTACAACTGTCAATAGTAGTATTTGAAGTGTTAATAAGGTGTCTTCCTTATGTTTGTGGGTTTGAGTTATTTTTGTAGACACTGGTGTAGATTTAGTAGTTAATTAGTTGGTTGTGTAATCTAAAACAAGTTACAATTAGTAGAAGTATTTTTTAAAAAACTTTATAAATATTAGAGCATCTTTAACAGATTTTTTCAAATGAATATCTTAAAGATTTTAAACATTTATTGGTGAAATTCATAAAATTTAGAGAACTTCTTAAGATTGATTGTCACAAGAGGAAAACAATTTTAGTTTGAAATTAAATTAAAAAAAAACTAATATATGTTAAATTACAAGTCATCCTCTATATATTTTTTAATCACCAAATATATATTTTAAGTATTGACCAAGAAAAAGTCAAACTAAGCATATTTTCCCCCTTTCTTTGACTATTTTTTTTAAAGGTATGAAGTGTTCAAACATTTAACTTTAGGAGGTACTTTGGCATACTAGAAAATATAATGGACACCTTTTCTAGCCTCTTAAATAGCCCTTGCACGTTCCTGCAATCGGGCTGGCCAACGCAGGGATTCCTTCGGCCTTCCTTGTTGACGAAAACAAACCCTATAAGAAAGAAATGGGACAGCCCCCCGGAACTATGCCTATAACCCGCCCACCCAGATCAAGAAGGTTGGGAACACGAAACTCCTTGGATTGGCCACTTAATATAAGAACAATGCCTCATAATCAAAGCGTGCGTATTAAAAGGCTGGAAAGCGGACTTCGAAGCAGATAGATATCTGTTACTCTAAAATGTCACTCTAAAAAAACTAAAAGAAATCTTCAGAAATGATGGATCTTTGTTACAAAAACATATCGAGCCACTTTTATATTTGATCCACTTTAAAGGTAACAAGATATTTTATATCCATCACTCTAAACATCTATAAAAAGTATAAAATTTTAATTTTTCTCTTTCAAGAGCATGTGAAAATATTCATTATGGTGTTGATAAAATACGTGCAAACATATCCCTGTCTATGCATTTACGAGGTGCTCTCTTTTCAATCTATATTCATAGAATATATTCCATCATCAACTTTTATGTAATAAAACTATTTTTTAAATCGCATAAAACTATAAAAGTATCAGAAATCATAAATAAACAAATAAAGTCGTATCTAAAGCTTTTCTTTCAAAAAATTGACTAAATTTCTTTTCTTGTCAAAGTTTTACTCATGCTATTATTGGTATATATAATACTATAATAATTTAAATTGAAATTGATTATTGATTAAAAGAAATACATAATAAAACGAAGAAAAAAGAAAGAAAAAAGAACTTGCCAATAATGGCAAGACGATATTTGGGACCAAAAGTAATTTCACGTGCCTATAATATATTAATATTTATTAAATACTGATTTCAAAATTTATTGTCTGACTGAAAAAAGAAGAAAGGTGTCGGTTTTTCCACGTTTTTTTTCTTATGTGCTAAGGTATGCAATAAAAACGGAAGAGAAATTATATTTTTTTCTACTATTTCAACCTACCCATCCTTCCACTCATTTGATTATTTGACATGTATAATGCACTAATTCTCTTTTTTCATGTTATTCATAAATTTTAACATTTGTCAAATAATTAAGTGAGTAGGAGGATGAGGTAAGTTGAAATAGTAGGAGAAAATATAATTTCTCGAGAGAAAAATGCGGAAATATATTGAGGTTTTAGTAGAAAGATTTAGAAGTACGATATAAAGGGTTACTAGTTAGACTATGTAATATAATCCATAAGTTGTTTTCTTTCGGAGCAAATGTTGCATTTAACAATATATCATTAAGTTAACATAACACTAAAATTCTTCTTTAAGATGATAAGCTTGTATATCCGACTCAATAATTTCAGTATTGTTAATTTGTTTATAAATCAATTTGAGTAATAAGAGTTGTTTAAGTTGCTGAATGGTTTGATTCATGATGATTAAATGATCAGGATCATTAAGAGACTTTTATAATACAGTGCAAATGAAATATAGTTGTTTGATAATTGCTGAGAATGAAATTATGGTGTAATGGTTAGCAGTTAGGGAGTCTCATAATACACAATCGTTCATAGAGTTTTAGATTTAGTAAAAAGTATGTTTCTTCTTATTTTGTCAAATAAGATCCACCTCTAAACGATTCAGAGATTGTCTCTTGATTAAACTATTAAGAGGTAAATAAACAACATCTAAATAGTATTGTTGTAAACCAACAATCTAACCCATAAAAGAAAATGATAACTTTGAGAATCACCATCAACCAACTTGATTAGGTGAAGTTGAACCAATTGGGTTTTTATTTATAGAAAATGAGTCTAAATAAAATCCCAAAAACCGAATTCTAAAAAGCAATAGTTAATATAATTATATGACACATTAATCTTTTTATGCTAGTTGATCTTTCGTCTCTTTTAAAACGTTATGCTTAGGCACATAGAGGAAGGTTCAAATGAGAAACATAACTTTTTTAAGAAAACGTGAGAAACAATGTCATCCACTCATCCGGTTAACAAATGCGACTTTGACCGGTCCCCCCCCCCCCTTTAATAATCTTTACCCTCCCATGAATCGCGTCAATCCTCCGTGATCACCCTCCCATGAATCGCGTCCTCACGTTTTCTTAAATTTGACATATTTCTCGTTTGAACCTTCCGCACATATATCATGAACTTTGAAATTTTTGAGACTGTTACATAAATGTTAGATGGATCTAAAATATTTGGTAATCCCTTCCCTACTTTTGAAAGAGAAATTATATTTTTTCCAACCATTTCAACCTATCTCATCCTCCTACTCTTTTTCATGTTATTCATAAATTTTAACATTTGTCAAATAATCAAGTGAGTAGGAGGATGGGATAGGTTGAAATGGTAGGAGAAAATATAATTTCTCTTTTCTCCCTTCATTCGAAAACTTTTTTTCAATGGGTTCAAACCAAAGATATAAATACGTCTATTTCAAGCATCCCCAACAAAAAATGGATTGCACAACCTCTTTGTTACGACCAAGCATCTTACAACACAAACAAAATATTATTTGTTACAAAATTTAAGAATTTTCTCTTATATATTTCAACAACTATAAAAAAAAATCGGCTTCATTTCAACGTTCAATCTAATCAATAAATGTTAAAAAGTTTAATTACAGTAATCAGGGCCGTTCCTAGGAGTTTTGATGCCCCGTGCGAACATGCTTAAAGATGCCCCCCAATGTCTACTTTCTAAGCAAATGAAATGACGAAAGACACAATTTTTGGTAAATGATTTGAAACCTCGGTAGTCAAGTTAGGCGGTTTATCCGTACGTCGATTTTTATTGATTAAAATGAAAAATACAAAATAGACATAAAAACCAAAATCTCAAATCACAAAATATAAATTTGCATCACCTAAAACGATGTTTTTGTGCACTTCTTGAAGCAAAAAATATCAATCGATTTTTCATATACAAATCCTATGTCTAAATATCATGTTCCATTTAAACCCAAGTCCTGAATTATCAAATCGAAAAGACGTAAACGAGTAGTATATGAAATTTTGATGCCCCATTGGGCTTTGATGCCCTGTGCGGTCGCACGGGCTGCACGTACCCAGGGCCGGGCCTGACAGTAATACAAAAAAGATGGTTGTTATTGTTGGGTTTTTCTGGGTATCCTCGGATCAAACTGACTCGAGGATTATCTCAGATCTATCAAACCTCGCTGGTTTGATATAATTCATAGGTTAATCAAACTGATAAAACCTACGCGATAAAAACACGCTGTTTTCGATCTTATTTGTGCGGAAGCGATAAAAGCTAAAAACCCATTAAGCCTTAAAGATCTTTAATCGTTTCTAGTTTTATTACTAATGGTTTGGTTTAGATCAATTTACCTGGTTGCTTGAGAATAGATCCACCAATGATCGACCAGCGAACGTCCCTCTAGTAGAACTGTATGAAAACCCGAACAAAAACTGAGATTCGACCGGGGGGGGTCAGCGCCGGTTTTGGAGAGAGAGAGAGGGGAGGGAAACTGAGAACTGGTTTTCTTAATTGAAAAGCTTGCTTATTTTTTCTTAACCCATAGGCTTTATTTATATGGAGGAAAAATACAGTTTGTATAAGATTCAGTTTCCTTTTATAATTATCTCTAATCCTTTTCCTTTTAATTAGCTGGAAAAGAATTTGCATACGATAATTATGATTATATATATTTATCTAATATATATAAACCTTATTAATTAACTATTATATATTTATTTATCTAATAAATATATAATATCCTAATTAATTAATAACCCTCCAACTTTGGTAATTCTGACTGAAATTACCCAACTGATTTATAATACACTATTATAAATCCTAATTCTCCATTTTGGGGTTTCATCTAACTTGTTCGACTTATAGGTCCTCACAGGTGTGACCCTCAAGTGTCTCGTAACATTGGATATATAATCACTTGGTTTGTCAACTCTGCACATAATTCCTAACAGACTCCCACTTGTGCAAGTTGGCAATACCACCTTTGACTATACGGACCTAAGGAGGCCCCTAGACAGGCACTTAGGCTGACCAGGTTACAAGAACTCTTATACCCAGACTGGTGATATAAACATTCCGTAAGGAATTGGTATCTATGAAACTACTGTTCATTGATTGGGTATATCTTGGCTTTTCCCTTTGCATCGCGATATTTCATCTATGAGTATGAGCTTGGAAAGTGTCAACTCTAAATACTCAAGATTCTGTTCTCTTGATTATCTGACTTTCACTGATAGGTAAACGACAAAGAACTAATCAGTTCGTTTGGGCATGGCCATGCACTTCATCAGTATACTTAGTCAGTCAAGATGGGCCCAGAAATATCTCTCTTCTGAGAAGAGGTGCAAATCCCATCTTGCATATCTGCCTTTGACACCACGACTTCCGCTGAATCTAGTTACACCCTTTATAGCCACCCTGTTACGGCGTAGCGGTTGAGTGCACTAAGAGTCCAGTAGTCCTCATGATATCAAATCAGATACCTCAGGTGATAGGGACAACCACTGTGAGATTCACTTATGACTTTATTCCAAGAAGTAATCTCAACCGCGGATCACGTCCGATATTTGCTACTCTATCAAATATCTGTGCAACTTTTAGTCTACAACACTTGTAGCTGTTATTTAGCAACTGATCATAACTACCTAAAAGTTCACAATGACTTTAACACCTTATCATGCTCCCACATTGATAAGTTGTCACGGACAGATTTTGAATGAAAAACGGAGACTGATTTCATTCCTGGATACATTAAAACATGCAAAATGTGAAAGTGATAAAGAAATCAATCTTGTATAGTCCATATTACACGCTGTAATAATAACAAGATTGCATGTCTTTTCTTTAATTACTTTCATAATATCTATTTAACGTTTGTTAGATACTGGTCTAAAATAAAGTATCACCTATCTTTAGTTTAAACCATTTGATTAAAGTTTACCAATCTAATCAAAGTGATAACCAAAAACACAAGTCTGTTTACTTGTATCTGCTAATTATTGTTTTGCAAACACCTCTTAAAACAATAATTAGTCTTTTATCATATTCCATGAACTTGGAGACCTGGACTAACTTCCAGTTCCTGAATATGTAAGACTGCAACTTTCCTTAGTTGCTGTGTAGATGAGTGATTTCTGTCTGAAATCAGATTCCATTTGCAATACTGGCAAATCTATTGGAATCCTATATTTTGATCCAACACTCTAATTATTAATTTCTAAGGTCAGTCACGACCTTTGTTTCATGGGTCTTGAAACTCTTATCCTTTTGACTAAAAGGTTAAATTATATCTTATGAATTCTTATCCTTCCTGGATTATGAATTCCGAGATATATCAATAATTGCATCTTTTATTCTTTATCTGAGACTAGATAGAGAATAAATTGGGCTCCCACTTGCTTATATAAAAACTAACTATTACTCAGAATTTTTACTATTGACTTAGTCAAAACTTTGATTAGTCAATTCTAATTTTAAGTAATGAGCTTTGAGAATTCCCTTTTATGAAACTTAACTGGATTTGGTCAAATCCTAATTCCCGACTTTGGAATCTTTCTAGCTTCATAAATACTGTTATTAACGCTATCTGAGTTAATATTCTAAATTCTCTCTTTAAAACATTTGAATAATAAAACTTGATCAAACTTGATTAGATAATTCTGAGAATTTCTTTTATAAAACCTAACTGGATTTGGTCAAATCCTAATTCCAGAACTTGGAATCTTCTAGTTTTATAAATACTGTTATTAACGCTATCTGAGTTAATATCCTGAATTCTCCTTTTAAAATTTGATCGTAAAACAATTATTCATAAATGTTTTATTCTCAAAACACATTCCTATAGAATCTCGTGTGTTCTGATAGTTTTTATACAAATTACTTCAATTTAATAGAATTTATTGAAGTAACTATAACAGGCAACAACTAGGATCATACAAACATTAAGCACAATCAGATATTTCAATGTCAAGACAATAACTTTTGAAAATAAAACCATCGAATTATAAAATGTAATTATTCAAACATTGTTTAAAACTTAATCCCCAAAAATAACTGTTTTAAAACTATAAATTCAAACTGTCTTGACTTAAATCATCTTGTACTCAGATCCTCAGCAACCTCTGGGCATTTCACTTCTGACCTCCTGCAATAATCATTTGCTCTAGGTATCAGTATACTTGTAAATCAACAAGTAAGAAGTGACAAGTCAAAGCAATCATAAATTTTATGAGGTTTACATACCTGCTTCATGACGCTTAGGGCAGTTTTGCCTCCAATGACCGATCTCATTGCATATGAAGCAGCGATTCTCGGTTCTAGCTTTGTTTGGCTTAACCTTCTTGCCCTTGCCCTTGCCCTTGCCTTTCTTGGGTGCACTCTGGATGGCCTGGACTGGTCCTTTTCCTTTACTGGTGCTAGCTTGCCCATTCTTCTTTTTCACCCCTCCGTCTTTCACCATCAAGACATCATTAGTCTTGTTTTTGTTCCCCATATTCAGTTCAGCTGTCTTTAGCATGGAGTGTAATTCTGCTATTGTTTTCTCCATGTTATTCATATTATAATTGACTACGAAGGGCCTGTAGTCTTCTGACAGTGAATTGAGTATGGTGTCTGTTGCTAGCTGCAACGGAACAGGATGACCAAGCCTCTCCAGATGATCTAAGTGCCGTTTCATTTTCATGACATGGTCACTTACTGATGTCCCTCTTACCATCTTGCACTCATTGAATGCTTTGGTGGCGTCGTAGCGTTCTGTACGAGCCTGAGTCTGAAACATGTCCCTCAGCTGGCGGATCATGTCGTAAGCATTTGTGTTTATGAGCCCTGCTTGCAGATCTGGGCTCATGGTTGCTAGCATCAGACAGGCGACATCAAGGAGATCATCTGAGTGCTTCTTGTGGGCATTTCTGGCAGCAGCCGGAGCGTTTGCCGGAGGTGCCTCCCCAAGTGGCTCTTCAAGCACATACCACTTTCTCTCATGTCTGAGCACAATCATCAGATTGCGCTCCCAGTCGAGAAAGTTAGAGCCGGTCAACTTATCCTTCTCTAGGATAGAGCGGAGGGAAAGATTGTTAGTGCTGGTAACAGTGCTTGCCATCTACACAAAATAAAACTTTTGGTCTTAGCAACTGTAAATAGACTAATTTCCAATAAAATATCAATAAACCCTTAAATGATCAATTTATTGGACTAGGATCCTTATTTCATACGTCCTGATGTGCGTAATGTTCTTGCTCCACCAGACCCATATTTATTTTGGTAGGTAAGGACTTTTACCAATCATGTCTAACTGACATGACTCCTAGATCTTTTCGGGACCTTGGCAACTACCTGTGCATGTTTTAGTCCCTCTTAGTGCTTTTTGGCCCGGTACCACCCGGTGAACATTATAGTACCAAAACAGATCTCACCATTTTGGGGACCTGATCACTATACTCTGGCCGGTACCACCCGGAGATAATTCGCAGAGTTATGTAACCCCTTCAGCTTCAGTTTGAACACAGACGTTGAATGTGTGATCACTTACAACGCCTATGTACTTTACGCCGAAGGTGCCCCTAAATGGGTTGCACTACTGATCTATGATTTTCGGGGTTTTGAAAAACTTTATTTCCAGGCTTTTGAAAAACTGATTGTTATAAAGGCTACTTATGTTTTAAACTAACTGTTTCAAACATACACGTAATTTTAAAACCAACTGTTCTAAAATTACTTGCTAATTAAAACTAACTGTTTTAACAGCACACCTAGTTGATTAAAACTAACTGTTTTGTCAACTTTCCTTTTATATAAAACAATCACCTATAGGTTTTAAATCAAAAACTATCGTTTTGAAAAGTTTAACGAAACTAAAACTTATACTCCTTTTGTGATATAAACTAGTTTTAAAGTAACAACTCTATTTAAAACTATTAACATGCAAGATATCACAAAAATTAATCAACCATGCAATTAAACAATAATTAATCACATAGTACCTAATTATAGTTTTTGCCAACGTTTCCTAGGGACCAAATAATGACCTATTCTACTAAAAGCTTCAAAACTCGCGTAGCTCCCACTGGCCTCGCCATGTTTTGTTAGAACTTCCGGTAGGATGAAGAATTTTAGTAGCTCCCACTGGCCTCGTCATCCCGAAAGAAGAAAGAAAAATTTTCTATCCTAAGGTCATTATTACATAAGGGGTTGCAAATGGCACGCAGGCCTCCCCGTAAATACGTCAAGGGTCTAAGTTGGCAAAACACTATAATAGATATATATATGTAAAATCAAACTGAAATTCATATATCGAGCTCAAGCAATTACGCAATTATGTATATATATGCAATATAACAAAAGCAATATTATAATAACGAAAAATAAACCTGGATCCGTTAAAATTATCTTGTCTCAATTATCGCAAAACTTGGTCTTATAACTGATTCGAAAAACAAACTGTTTTATGAATCCTAAAAGAAAATCTTTAGACTGAAGAATGGTTTTAACTTAAAAGCTGAGATTTATAATAAATCTTAAAACAAAAACCATTTAATCCTTTTACCCAAAAATATACTTCAAAAAGGTTTTATCGACCCAATTTATAAAATACTGGCTTATTCAAAAATCAGATAAAATTTTAATTTTCATAAAAGATTAATTAAAACTGGTTTGAATAAATTTTATCAGATAGAAAATAATTCTGGATAAGAAATCCTTAAAACCAAACCAGTTCCTTTTGGGCCATAACTTGGTCCAAAGAGCTGGCTTTTGGGCCTGATAACGGAACTTGGCCCAGAACGGAAAAACCCTAGAGTAGAAACGTTTGCGTTTGGCTACCGTTATCCCCTCCAATCATCTCCATTGGCCGATATCATCCATAGCCGCCATCGTCGTTCGGTGATTTCAAATCCGTCGATTGCCACCACCACAAACGGTGGTGTGGCTCTGGATCGGTGGTCCGATTATCAATCATTCGTCGCCACCACTCACTGTGGTGCGGTTGATTGAATAATGGCAGCCGAGTGCCGCCACCGCTAGGCGCGGTGCGGCGATCAAGTTGAAAACAGCTATTGCCGTCGTGAACACCATCATTACACCGCCGTTCACCACCGCGTTTGCGGTTCCTGGTGGTTGCGGGTTTTAAACCGATCTCGGTCGGTGGCGGAAATCGGCCAAAGCCGAGTGGTGCCCTACGGCTACCACCATCTTCCATCCGTTGGCCACCACCGGACTGGTGGTTAGGTCGTGTTTATTGCAAGCGCTGCCACCACCTTACTGGTGGCGCAGCCGTGGACGATCCGCATCCCGACCACAGTCGGGTGCGGTGTGGATTGATTTTGGTCGGCGATCGAAAACAAAAACAGCCACCGCCGCCGCCCGGCGAGGCCGCAAGGCAGCCGGCGGACGGATTGGTGGTTCGTGGTTCGTCCGGCAACGACGGCTATAGCCGCCGCCACCACCACGTTTCAACCGCCCCTGCTACCGTAACACCACCACTGCCCGTTTGCCGCCTGCCACCACCAATCTGGTGGTTTGGCTGGGCAGTTACGAAATCGCCGCCACCACCTCTCTGGTGGTTTGGCTAGCCGTCCGCCGCCACCGCTAGCTGCGGTTTGGCCGGTGATCGGATCTGGTGGTTTTTGTCGCGGTTTATTATCGCCGAGATTCATGGTTGCCATCGAAAGCGCCGTTGCCACCACCGATCTGGTGGTGCGGCGATGGCTTTGTTTTGGTGATTGGTCCGGCCATCGATTACGGCTGTCAGCCGCAACCACCATGCTGGTGGTGCGGCGGTGGTCAGACAACCGTAGCCACCACCACTCTGGTGGTGGTTTTTCCGGGTTTTTCGTTTTGTTGATATTCCGGGTATGATTAATTGAACGATAAACAAAAACAAAAAACCCAAAATTTATAAACCATATAAAGATCAGATTTTTTAAACAATGATTTTAACGGATCACACAGAAAGAAAAAACTAAAACGATTATAACAATGGCTCTGATACCACTGTTGGGTTTTTTTGGGTATCCTCGGATCAAACTGACTCGAGGATTATCTCAGATCTATCAAACCTCGCTGGTTTGATATAATTCATAGGTTAATCAAACTGATAAAACCTACGCGATAAAACACGCTGTTTTCGATCTTATTTGTGCGGAAGCGATAAAAGCTAAAAACCCATTAAGCCTTAAAGATCTTTAATCGTTTCTAGTTTTATTACTAATGGTTTGGTTTAGATCAATTTACCTGGTTGCTTGAGAATAGATCCACCAATGATCGACCAGCGAACGTCCCTCTAGTAGAACTGTATGAAAACCCGAACAAAAACTGAGATTCGACCGGGGGGGTCAGCGCCGGTTTTGGAGAGAGAGAGAGAGGGGGGAAACTGAGAACTGGTTTTCTTAATTGAAAAGCTTGCTTATTTTTTCTTAACCCATATGCTTTATTTATATGGAGGAAAAATACAGTTTGTATATGATTCAGTTTCCTTTTATAATTATCTCTAATCCTTTTCCTTTTAATTAGCTGGAAAAGAATTTGCATACGATAATTATGATTATATATATTTATCTAATATATATAAACCTTATTAATTAACTATTATATATTTATTTATCTAATAAATATATAATATCCTAATTAATTAATAACCCTCCAACTTTGGTAATTCTGACTGAAATTACCCAACTGATTTATAATACACTATTATAAATCTTAATTCTCCATTTTGGGGTTTCATCTAACTTGTTCGACTTATAGGTCCTCACAGGTGTGACCCTCAAGTGTCTCGTAACATTGGATATATAATCACTTGGTTTGTCAACTCTGCACATAATTACTAACAGTTATTCATTTTATTTCATTTTGGTATAATTTTTTATTCAAATAATTATCTTATAAGTAATTTTATAGTTTATATAAAGTTTTACTTTAATTATAAACAAAAAGTCGTTGTAGTATAGTGGTAAGTATTCCCGCCTGTCACGCGGGTGACCCGGGTTCGATCCCCGGCAACGGCGTCGTCTTTTTAATTTTTCTAATTGGGCTTAATGGGCCATACATATATATATAAAAGTGGGCTTTTTTTAGATGCAAACATTTATGGGCCAAAGACTTATAAAAATTGGGCTGTAAGCACCTTAAGAAAACTCATTCCCAACATTGGGCTTTTTGTTGAGTGGGCTTTAAGCACCTCAAGAAAATTATATGGCATGAAAAGAATGGTGATTCGATCGTTGCGGTCCGAATCAGACTCATTGATATTTCTGGTATAGTAGATGTTGTTGCATATACAATCATACTTAATTCGATGGAATGGTTTGATCTTAGATTCTTAGTCATTGACTCAATACAATTTACAGGTTATTGAATTGGTTAAAGTTCGATTGTTATCATAGATGGCATGATATAACAAATTTATCGAGATTACTAAAAGATATATCTAGATTTTTCTTTATTCGATGATGTTTCACCAAGGGGCGGGCCTATACGTGCTACATTTGAGAATATTATGTGGTACTCAAATTTTTACAGATATGTTATGTAAAATTTAAATTTATGAAAAAGGTTATTTAGGAAGACATTTAGAATTTTAAAAAAAAAAAAAACCCAAATAAATGATCTAATTTTGAGGATGAAGTTTCTAAATTTTTTTTAACGAAAAATAGTTCAGGAACTTTATGTTTAAAATAGAAATATTTAATAATTTTTTGTAATTAAAAGATAGTTTGTAAATTTAACTATTTAAAACATGATAGTTAATTGGGAGTTTTTTTTTGCCTTTTCTTTTTCCTAATATTTGATATGATACTCAATTATTGCAATGTAATACGTTATATAGTAAAATATATGGTGGGATTGTAGTTGTGATTGTGATTAAAGAAATTATATTTCGATTAGCAAAATATTAACACAGATCATGTTATTTATATATATAATATTAAATCTGAAACGCGGAATTTTGTTTATTCGTCAATTAAATCATTTTTGCAAATTCATTGTCTAATGAGAATATTAAATAGGTCGAAATCATTTTTGCAAATTCATTATCTAATGAGAATATTAAATAGGTCGAAAGTCATTCAAGGTGTATTAAATGATCACAACATCCTGGTAGCTTAGTTAAATTGTTAGAAACGCCTATGTCCAGGTTTGAACCTGAAACTTCTACTTCAAGAGGAATACCCTCTACCAACCAGATTAGCCCCAATTGGCTAATTAATGTTTTGTTAATTAATTATTACCAGATTGCGAAGAAAAAAAACCCAAACCTTTCTTGATTTGAACAGCTTTTGACTCTACCAACAAAATCTTGACTGCAATATTTTTTCACATGTTATTACTATGCTATATTGCTAGTACGTGATATACAACATTCTAGTGAGAAAAAATTATTTAAATATAAAGATAGATGTGACAAAACATATTGGAAAGAGGTAGGCAAATGATCAAAGTAAAGTTAGATTTATAATTATTTTTTAAAAATCGGGTTAGTTGGGTTGATACGCTTGCACAAATTAGTAGGTATTCAAGTCTAGCAGTTTAGAATGTGAGCCACAATTTCTTAAAGGATTTGGCTCCTTTAGAGACATTGAACTCTTAAGTCAGTAACTCAGCAAACTATTGTGTACCTGATTTGTCTCTTTCATGATACTTTTAAGGTGAGACGAAAGAAAAAGAAGAAGGAAAAAAAATCCTTTTTAGTTCGTAGTTTTTTTTACAGAGTACTCATGATATTAAATATAACTACAAAACTACTTAAATATTATTTAATCTACAAAAATGGAATCACAAACGATGCAATAAAAGAAGACCCATGGAGGAAACCAAGAATTACCATTAACAAGGAAACATCCATCCTAGTTTTGTTCCAATTTAACCATGAAAACAACCCAACATCCACATTTTACCATGAACAAACCTCATTAATGGCCAACCAACTTTATTGATAAATACAAATACAACCCAAATATATAAAATTAGGAGACATGCTATAGGTTCATTGTACCATTGGCTTTATTACTTGGACCATACTATATACATTCCTACCACTTTTATCTCCTTATGCCTATATAAGCCAACCTCTTTTCTCCTCCTACCTTTGGCTTTTCTTCACATTCTTTGAACTAATAAATGGGTATTTGCAAAAAGACTCAGAGAACCTCAAGACTTGGCAAGTTTCTAAAAGAGCAAAGAGGAAGGCTTTACATTATCAAGACATGTGTGTCCATGCTTCTTTGTTGGCATGACTAGACCAACCCATGTCTTCTTTTTGCAAAACAAGAGGATTCGCATGTTAGTCGGAGCTGAGTGGCAAGCTGTCAGTTGCCAGTTGATTGATCAAAGATAATCACATCAGGGTTGTTCTTGTTTAGAAAATGTCCAATGTACTCTATAGGTTGTCTTGCTCAGGATCTTTCCATTGTTAGAATGTATAATGTTTGAGTGCAAGTTAGTAATCTTTATTTTTGTATGATGTAAGTTGATGGGTTGCTAACACCCATACTAATTCTTGCTTTATAGCATATGATTCTTGGTTGTATATCATAGTCTTATTTTATAAGTGTCACTAACTCTTATATGTAGAAAAAATCTTAGTTATAGTGGCTTGAATCTTGAATTATGGACATACCATCAACATCCATTATCAATTATCATTGTCAATGTGAAAAAAATAGTTCAATCTTCTTTCAAAAGAAATTTTTTTTAGAAACCCCATAAACCATGTTTAAATAGTTGGAACTTTTATCATATATGTTGTAAAACTATTAGCTACTCTATATATATTTTGCTGAAAGCATTAGAAATATTTTTTGTAAATTCATAAGTATTGATTAATGTACATATTCTAAAATTTAAGAACACATAAAATCTCTGCATAATATACAAGTTTTTTTAAAAAAATTAAAAATTTATAAACTAAATAATAACCACGTTTAGATACATGAAAGAACTCTTCATCATACTAGTCCAAAAAATGCTACATCGCTAAAATTAATATAAGTTATTACTGTATTTTTTATAATCTAAAATATCCAAATAAATAAAAAAATGTGATAAACAAAAGAAAATTCTAATTTCATATCTATATTTATATAAATTTTTTGGAGTTCATTTTACTAGGTTTTGAAATTAAGAGCACACATTTAACCATATTTTTTTTGAATGGCGAGCTAACACACACATACATTATCGGAGTATTCGGGATCCAAGGATACTCAACTAATCTCCATCGACCACGACTCAACCCAATTAAAGCTATCACTGTATGACAGAACCCATGATCTGGATATCGCTACATGCTTACTACGGGGTTCGAACCCGAATAGTCAGAGATCAATCCGCACCCAACCACATTGTAATTTTTATTTGTTTACCCATAATTTTAGGGGGAGTTTGGTTGGGGTATTGAGGGGTCAGGAATGAGAATGGTAATGAAAACTGTTGTTTGGTTTGATATCATATAATGGAATCATTCCTGTAGATCCATTAATTTCCATTCCTGACCAAATTGGGGGAATGAAATTTTTATTTCTACTCAGTTCTTTTTTCTAAGCATTGCTCCATCTATGGACGTTTAATGAAACATCTTTTGTATTTCAAGTTGGGAAAAACATAGTTTTTTAATTTGAAGCAATTTTTCATTGATTATATTGGGTTAACCAAACAACATCAATGCAATTCTCATTTCTATTCCCATTCTCCTGCATTCCCATTTTCATTTTCATTCTCATTCCCTGAAATGAACCAAACGCCCTCCTTAGTTATTCTTCTTAACAATTTTACTTCTTATTTTATTTTTTAATTAACTTATATTGGTTTTCGCACGAATATATAACTAGTATTTATTTCTTTTTATTTGTGTGGGGTTCAAACGTGTCAAAACATCAATATAGAGTGATGTAGCTATTTACCATTTATAGTAAAAAGTTGAAGGATACGTCCAAAGCCATTTTGGTTCTATTCAATTCAGTAAGATCAAATCGTAGGCCCACAGATTTAGGTCTGGTGGACCCCAGTCTTTTTAACTTTCTTGAACTATTAACTATATGCATAATAACAAAATAGAAAACATAAAACATATGGAGAGATTTAAAAGAGAAAATCTAGAGGTATTAAGAAGTAGAAAAAATGATCATAGCTCTTAGATGGATTAAATGTTGATCAATTCCTTTTAGGTGAATGGTAATATGCTAAATTATTCGGTTTATATATGAATTACTTAAGTTATTTGTATAATTATACATGTTCACACATAACATGTTCATATGTGAATCAGTTAAATAGTTCATATATGAATAACACGTGTTCGCATATGAATTATATGCTCATATATGAAATACATGAGTTCAAATATGAACATATAGTTTATTTGTGAACTATGTTTGCATATGCATTTATTTGTCGCTTATTTGTAAAAGTTATGAAACTACGCCTCTATCTTCTATATAGTTGTTACTGTGTGATTGAATTATCTTGCGCTTTACAGTCAAAACTGCAAATTTTCAACCACCTTTTAGATAAATTGTTAGGATTGTTTATCTACTTCTCACATATTTCGGACTTCTAATTTGAACATTTGGCTATATATGTATGTGTGTGTGTGTGTGTGTAGAGAGAGAGAGAGAGAGAGAGAGAGAGAGAGAAGTTCAAATGTGAACTCAATTTTAATTGTGAACGTGATGACAACTAAAATCGCACCACGTAGCAATCTGAATCGACTCCTAAGCTTTATTCAGACTGAATAAAGATTTATTCCTTCAGTCTGAATAAAGCATGAATATTCAAACTGAATATTGACACATGGCGTGATACTAATGGTTCTCACTGTTCATAATGAAAAATGAGTTCACATATGTGTGTGTGTGTGTGTTGTGTGTGTGTTTGTGACTGCGTGCATGTTCCACTTAGAGGGAAAGTAACAATGACAAGCATAACACAAGGTTTTGGACTTTTAGACCATTACTAATTAAAGATCAACAATAATGAGATACACTAAAATACACGACATCACTTTTCATGAAAAGCTCATGAGGTGGGATCGTGAAATTAGAAGTTATCAAGTATATACATTATATGATATATTTCTGATAAGAATGAAAAAAAAGTTTAAAATGCAATAATATGTTTAACCCATTAAATGATTTAATATGTCTAACTAAAATGTCGTAACTTTTTTAAACACCAAAAGATCCCTCTCCCAAATCTTTTATTTAAAAACAGACAAAATATAACTAGAATTGAACGCAAACAAACTATTTAAAAAATGGATTTTATTTCATTTTATTTTATATTCTCATTGTTAGATTTTTACGTAGAGGTGGACAAAACTAGACCGGGCCGGTCCTTAACCGGTTCCGACGTTATCGTCTTGTTTGATTAGGCTAAAATACTTAACCATGTTAGGTTGGTTACTTATGACCAGTCCATTGTAATTGGTTTATCTGCCGGGACTTTGACCTGGTCCCGGGCTTATCTGACTTTTTTTTAAGATAAAATTATTAAAACTAATTAATATAAAATATTAAAATTATATAATTGGGTTACTCGAATATAACTTCTGTGTAGGAATAACGGGATACGATAACGAGAAGCAAAAATGTGAGAATTGTGAACATTTTTTGCGTTTTGAAAGTTGGTATCTAACCCACATACCTCAAACATCTTATTTATACCAGTTGAAGGCCATTAGAAGACCAAAAACGGTCAAAAACGTTGAAAAACGATCATATGATCATTCCCCAACGTCTCTCTAATGAATATATATACAAAAACTTGAACTTTATAAAAGTTGGGCTAAGATCGGGCTCTCACCTGTCCCGGTTATAGCAGGGTCTCCAAATGCTCTAAAAACCCGACTCGATTATAACTATTGGACCCTTAATCAGGATAGCCATAACCGGTCCCCGGTCGGACACAATTCCAATTTACTGTCAGATACGGACCCCGACCGATCACAATGCCCATCTCTACTTTCATACGTTTTTTCATCATTATCACACTCTTAATGTTCTTGTTATTCTTATTTAATATAACTCTATATAAGTCCCTTTGTTTCGTTTTTAGAAATTAGCATAGCTCTTAACGAGATTTTAATTAAACCAACAATTTATAACTAAGATATCTTGTTTTGTTATAAAGTAATTAAATTGTTTTATGAACTAACCATCATTTAGAAGTTATAAAACTAATAAAACTAACCACACAAAAAGGAAATGATCAACGAGAATCTTGTTATTACTGTAAGAATAAGTTTTAGTGTCTTGTTTCACGTTATGAAACAATATATAAGAAAATATTATGTTGTTCACAATGTAAGTATATGTATTTTTTTTGTTTCACTTTGTATTTTGTAAAAACGTTGTACTTTCTGATGAGCTTTTATGGTTCCTCATTTGATAAATCTGATTTTAATTATATATTCATAGGAGAGGCTAAATGGCTAATGACACAATTAGACTATCGGTAGCGCAACCCATCAAGCCTACATGTCCATTCTGCCACATCAGCTTTATCCACAAATCCACAAAAAGCCCATCGAGCCCACTCTGTCACGTACCACAACCCACCATATCGAATACCCAATAATTTTTTTTAGCACACGTCAATATTAAACTTTTTTATATTAACAAGGATGTCAATAACATTTGCCCTATACTTATTTTTTCAAATTAATAATAAAAAAAAGGAATGAGAAGTAAGTACATCATCTATACCGGAATAGTATCCACCAAATTCCTTGTCTCTTTTGTTTTGTCGACAGAACTTTTAAAAGTTCAATTCTTACCCCTCAACTTTTAGATTTGGCTCTATAAGCACCAAACTATTTATATTCACAACAACAAGAAGTTGATGTTTTCCACAATGTGATTGTGAACCCAATAATCATAGGATACTATGATTTACTGCTCCATGATAATTTTAACAGTATTACAACGCTCTGAACTATAATATTGAGCTTTTTCCATAGAAATTTCATAGAAATGTGTTATATGCATGAGTTTATACACACACAACCGTTTGTATTATACAAAATTAAAAAACTTATAAACATATAGAATTGCATAATGCAACATACTTTTTTCAGCTCATATTTTATGTAACATGCTTTCAAAACACTTATTTTGTATTTTAGGTGTGACATCTTAAACATTTTATTTTGTTAGATATCTAACAACATACTTAAATGTTAACAATGTTGTGGCGGATTGGTTATCGCTCGGGGGTTCATAGCGCCTAACCGAGTTCGAGCCTTTCCCGTGCGCATGTCTGGGGACATTTAAGTGGGGCCATGTTTAGCCTCCAAAATTGCCGGGGATTAGTCAGACTTTGGCCCGAACACTCTTCCTAAAAACATATGAAAATGCATAAAAATACAACATACTTGGATTTGATTCATATATTGTGCAATATACTATGTTTTATATATTTAAGATATCACATCACAATGAAGATTTTCTAAAAATATGTTGCATAAAAGATATTATGTTTTTTCAAGGAAGAAAAAACAAACTTTTATTTTAATTTCAAAAAAGAACAAAAGGTCCAAAGAAAAATAAGATAACTTTGATGCTAATACTGAAATTTTAAAGTTATAGTATTATACATAAATAGAAAAAGTAAAATGGTTATTTAAATTTTAGCTTATAGTTTTTTTAGAAGTGTCTTAAAAGTTGGAAATTTCAACTCTGTAATTAATAGATGGGGTATTAAATTGGTGTTCAGAATAAAAACTTATCCATAGTTGGTTCAATATTAGATTGAGAAAGATCAAGACTGTGAAAGACAAAAATACATTGTTTCAATCTGACCAAAATAGTTGAAACAAAAATAACAACAAACAAGATAAATAAAATTACTAAACTACCTATATGAAATTAGAACTTTAAAATCTTCCATATTTGACACGATATTAGACTGACACAAGACGAGTGAATGAGATAAAAATGTGTTGTTTTTTCCCCCACCAAAATAGATGGAACAAAAACCAAATACATGAGACAAGATAGATGAAAGTACTAAACTACCCTGTCAAATCAGAACTCAAAAATCTTCACATGATTCTTTCACCCGCCTACCTCCCTCTCGTCAGTCCAGTCCAGTCCACTCCAGTCCAGTCTGCATACCAACCGCACCTAAATGGCTACACATTCATAAAGGGCGTGCCTATTTTTCTCAAAAACGAAACATCCGTCATACACGTGTATATAATTGGGTACCGAGTTGTTATTGTAACCTTAGACCTAATTATGAATGCTTAAAAAGAAGGTATTATGTTATCACAAAAATGGTAAAAAGAGAGGTAGAAGCAGAGATAAGTTTGAATAAGTGTTGTTCAATCATAAATCATGATGGTTGGGTTGAATCTAGACATAAATCTGGTCCCAATCCTACATATGCTGACAATTAAAACAGTTTTTTGGAGATGGTCCTGAAAATTGGTACAACAATGGTTGAGTACCTGATTAGGGTTCTAATCTTCATGTGGGATTTTGGTGAAATGAATGAATGTGAATTCCATTTTTTTTTTGGCCTTCACATTCTTGTCTCCCTTGCAAAGAGACTATTGGGACATGTTTGGTTTGGGGGATTTGGAATTGAATTGCGTTCCGATCGTGTGTTTGGTTGCAGTTGACATGATTGGTCATATCTTTGAATACTATCCACTCGAGTTTCTAATGCATCAATGAACTCTCTTTGATATCATACATAGCCTTTTTTGGGAAATAATCGAGACTGTCGGCAAACATAAAGTTAGAAACTCAACGGGGAAAGCATGTTCTTGAGATACGAGCATAGAAGGAGAAGAAAATTGTTTTTGTGAAAACAATTCGGTTGGTGATAGCCATGAATGGTTGATAAAGGAGGCTGATGATTCTGAACGGAAGGTATGAAAGAAAAGGATGGTTGACGCAAAATGATAGATGATTATGTGCTGAAAGGTATGAGAGCGAATAATCGTTTTGGTTAATTATTATACCTAATTCTGTTGGGGGGACCCGTTTCAGGGGAGGACGATGGTCGATGACACAATTGGTGTGTAAATGAGTTCGTACGTTTTTTTTATTTAAACTTCTTTTACAAAATTTTAAAAGATTAATATAAAACGTTTTTGCAAAAAATTAAATAAGAAAATACATCAACCCATTTCCACACACATATCATCAACCAAGGCCTAGCTACTTGATATACCCTCAACATAATTAGCTGCATAACAATTAATCAAACATTATTATTGACATACCTTGAATTACATATTATCTAGCACTCCTTCATCAACCATTTTTCTCTGCCATTATACCTTTCGTTCAGAACCTCAATCATTAGCCCACACCATTTATCGCGATTACCAGCCGAAAGACTCTCCACAAAAGTAAGTTTCTTGTCCTTCCTTCTTTTTATTAAGAACATGGTTTAACCGTTCAATTTCTAACTTTTCTTTCACAGTACTATGACATTCAAGCTATACATGATATAAGCAAGAAGACCGTTCATCGATGCATTGCAAACTCTAGGGGGATAGTATTCAAATATATGACTAATGATCTTAACTACAACCAAGGAAAGTTTGGATTTGAAATCCCACAGACCGGTGACTTAAAGATCCACTTCATGCATTTACTAATTCTTGTTGTGAAACAAGAATAGAAATAGGTTTTAATTGTATATATGATGTTTTTTCCATTAGTAATTGTTTGTGATGGTCTCGGGTTTGCGTTTATGATGGCATTATTAGTATCTCAAAAATGGAATTAAGACCACCTGAAATTTAAACAAATGCAAAGGGATTTTACCTTTTGATTCACCTTCAGCAAGAGGTTAACTGCAATTTAAAGGAGAAAACATTTTGGCTTTAGAAAAACATGTATATATAGGCAAAGGACCGTGTGAGAAGTTGAGTTAACGAAGAAGTGTGAGAACTAAATTTGAACCCTTGATCTCTTTTAATCTCACGCCCTCCCATGAATTACCCTTTAGAATGCCATTTATCTGGTGCATCTCATCCAATATGCATCCAACAAACACTTCTTACATTAACCTCAACTTCTCATCGGAACCCACCCTACACACACACACACACATATAAGAAGCCACAAAGAGTGAGAGCATGCGAACTAGTGCTTCACATGATATTTTTTTCATCTAAGGCAAGGATTTAATGTATTTTTTTTGGATAAAGAAGGATTTAACATATTGATAACACATATTTAATTCACAATGTGTTTTTTTTACTTTGTGAATCTTTTTAAGTGTTTGCGAAGGAAAAAAGATACCGGTATGAAAATATCACATTGTAAACCAAACACATATGAAACACAAATATATGTTAACCAATACCTTAAATCCTTACCTTAGATGGAAAAAAATCACGTAAAAGAATACCTCGATGAAAAAGTTCTTGCAACTCTCAAAATACAGGGTTCTCATTTGATTACGCCTCTGCACACAACCACGTATATATGTTCTCTACATTATTCAACGATATTGAACAATTTATATTCATATAAAAATAAGAAAAACCCTATATTGATATCATATAGACTATAGAGAGAGCACTTACAAAAAGTGTTCTATCAAGAGCTCATAATAACAATGTAAAAAGTAAAACTAAGGCTTTGTTATAAAAAAAAGCCGAACATAGTCAAATAACACATTAAAAAACATGCGCTGAAATAGAAATCATTCAACCAATAGAGGCCCAACAAAATTATTCCAGACCCAAACGATCCATTATACGACCAACTAGGTATTGGGATTGAAAGCTTCAAAGTGAATGTGAGAAATAACCTTCCATGTTTACATGGTGGGGTAGTTAATTGAAGATGTGGTAGGTTTTTTTTTGGATAAGGTTATCTAGCTTTGCTAGGACACATCCTGCATTAGAACAAAAACTGAAAATTCGCGTCGAGACTAAGCTGCACAAGATGCGCACAGGATTCAACCTGAGTGAATGGACACACCACATTCCTACAGCCTTACCGTACGCACAAGCTTGTGTATTGGTAGTTAGTCTACTGGAGTACATGTCTCATTATCTTGTTTTTAGCTTCCCACTTTCTCATAGTTTTAGTTATGCACGTTAGTATAGATGGATAGAATTATTTAAATTGTAATGTCTTCCATTTGGAGATATGAAGAAAATTGCTCCACTATTGTGGGTACTACTGGAGATGTAGGTTGTCTCGAATAAGCCTAACACTCAACCATACAAGAGTGTTTCTTTACGGCTTAATCGTTTGGCTGTTATGCCAAAATAGCTATATGGAAAGCTAGGACCCCTCACTTGTCCCCATTAAACCACCTCAAACAAATTAATACCAAAAATGCCCCGGAAATAATCTAACCCTCTCTCTTTGCCTGCCTCAAACCCATCATCTCATCCCTCATACAGACAAGTTTAAACATACAAGACTTAATTAAAAAAGAAGTCAGCCATGTATAGCATTATCTTTTATGTTTCAAAATATGGTGGTTTTCCAACAACCAAGTGTGAATGATAATATCACTCTAATTAAGACAAATAAGCATCATTGTGACCTGAAATACCATAATTTATTTGCAATGTTGACAATGAACAAGATGCATCAAAATGTAATGAACTTTTTCTTGGTTCCAATGTAGTGTACCAAATAATTTTTTGGTCATTCAACATAAGAAAGTTTCAGAATTTCCTATTTTTTTCCATTGTGACTAGTAACTTACTAACTTTGTAACATTTATGAAGTGAAATTTCAAGTTTATTATCCACTTTGCCATAAACCTTTCAAAAATGAGTGTCAACATCATCAAATATAGTTTCCAAAGCGGTATAGGAATCAGATAATGGAAACATATGCAAACCTCATAAAACTTGAGCAAATCAGCATCCTGAATAATTCCACTATGCATATCACATGGGTCCTCTTCTTCTCGTGATCACATCTGAAAACACGTCTTTCCGGTTAGAGTGTGCAAAATGGGATCATTACTGTTATTTCAACTTTCTAAAAGAACAAAATTGAATAAACTTGAGGTAAAGCTGCAGCAAATAATAAATCTATCATATGATCAATATATCCCAGATATGCTAACCTGAAGATTTTGATTGAAGATCCTGAATTGGTTATGAGTTTATTTCCCTGTTTCTTTGTAATTTCCCCTGTTACAACTTGCAAAATAAACACACAGAAAACAAGTCCATCAAAGTTTGTAAAATTATGGTTTTGAATTTTCAAAAACCATTAACTAGATAGATTAAACAAGTCTGAAAGGAAGGAATCATAGCGCTGGGTTCGGATGAGAAGTTGAGGATAACGTGAGAAGTGATTATCAACCGTTGAATGAGAAGTTGATGCACATTAGGATGAGATGCACCGAGATGCATCAAATCAATTCCCTTCTAAAGCGCAATTCATGGGAGCTCATGAGATTAAAAGTGATCAACGATTCAGATCCACTTCTCACGCTCCTCTTCTCGCATAATCCTTCGCTAGGAATCATATAGCTAACAATAGAAAGGAAAAAGTGATGTAGGTTATAGGGGTAAGGGCTGTTTGGCGAATGCTGAATGATCCAGCACAAATTGATTAAGTGGTCAAAACGATTAAGAGAATCTTCTCCGGGGTGTTTGGGATTGTGTTTATTAGCTTATCTCCTTTTCCAGAAAGCTAAAATGATTCGCACTTTCAAAAAATGAATTATCAGGTTTTTTTGGAAGCTATAAGCACCGCATCCAAACACTTCAAAACAACTTATTTGCTTTGCCACAATGAAATAAGCTAATAAGTTGTTTTCAAATCAAACCCAATCCCAAACACCCCCACTATAATAGAAAGTCTGAATGACAAAGAACTATCATTTTGACCTTTTTGTATGATCTAGCATTGAATGAAATTGGACTGTTTGGTAAATGTTTTGAATGATAAATTATCTTGCATGTATATAACTTTGCAAACATAAATTACAAAAAGATATATAAATTACCATGTCAAATTGCAAATATTAATCAAATCACAACTTAAAAAAAAACACCTTTTTTTGTTGATCAGCATAGAGAGTAACAAAAGTGAAGCTAAACAAAGAAAGGTTATAATTTATCATCCAAGAAATTCAATGGTTAGTTTCTGCCAAAAAAAAAATATAGTAGCAAATTAAGTGAATTAGTGATTTTCAAACAGTTCTCTTAAATTTGCAAACAATCTTGGGTCAGGCACAAAGATAGGATCAAACAATCTTGAACTTTTCTCTTTGAGAACTTTCATCAAACACTTGGTGTGTGCAAGAAAAAAGAATGAACACATCAATGTTGAATTTTTCTCTTTGAGAACTTTCATCAAACACTTGGTGTTCAAGAAAAAAGAATGAACACAAAAAATATTGAATTTTTCTCTTTGAGAACTTTCATCAAACACTTGGTGTTCAAGAAAAAAAGAATGAACACAAAAATCTTGAATTTTTCATTTTGAAAACTTTCATCAAACACTTGATGTGTTCAAGAAAAAAGAATGAACACATCAATGTTGAATTTTCTCTTTGAGAACTTTCATCAAACACTTGGTGTTCAACAAAAAGAATGAACACAAAAGGAAATCATATCCAAGCACAAATTATTGTTGCAAGGCCAGATAGTCAAAGAGGGAAGATGGTATCAACTTTGACTAGGGTTTTGACCGTTTGACCAAAGAAATAGAGGATATGAATATATATTTTTTACCAAATTTTAGCATGATCTTTAAATGGAGAAAATAGAAACTTTTTAACGTTTTTGGAGAACGATTTTTGTGAAATTTGTTGAAGGAAAAAAAATATTTAAAATCTTCATTTTTTTCATTTTTGATAACATGTTTGAAATGATTTAAATATAGTTCGTAAGGACAAGTGTCCATGTGTATTTGACCCTAACGGCATGAAAATATTTGGGTTTGGCTTCGGTGTGCATCGGGCAGATCGGAAAAGTAAACCAAAAGCTTGATCAAATTTTGGATATGGAAATCAAGACCAGAGTTTTAGTTTTTGGATTTAAGATGGTTCCAGGTTCGGGTTGCATAGGGTTTCGGGTTAATGTCTTTCGAGTTAGGTACTATTATAGATATAAATACAAACGATATTGAATAGTTGATGAAATCGATAGTAAGTTTTTGGAAGAGGTATCCTAGACCACATTGGACCCAGATTAATCCTCGGCAATTTTGGGCCGAAGCCCGACTGCTAAAGCATGCAGCCCGGGGTCGAAACCCCCGTACCTCCAGAATGCGTCCCTAGGGCTCGAACTCGGTTCACCACTATGTAGTGCCCAAGCCTTACCACTAAGTTTAGACATTAGAAAGCATTTCGAAGGACTAGAATGTATTATTCTAAAAAAATTATTAGATAACTAATAAATATAATATTTAATATTTGCACTACTTTATAAATCATTTAACCTTCAAACTCTTAAAAACATTTTTTTTGTGGTACAACTTTTTAAAGCATCATCCCCTATAAAACTCTGAAAATTTCAAAAAGCTCCCGCTTGAGCTCCTCATTCCCGATACGACTCTTCACTTCCCTTTCTCTGACAACACGCTCTCGCAAATGAACTGTTCAAGCACTATAATATGTAGCCTCTTAAGGATTCAAGCTCTCATTTCACAATCAGTTTCTTCACAATCAAGAGGGACATCACACAAAAATACAAATGTATTAGTAAAGTTTGTCAAAAATTTTACCGTGCTGGAGTCTATATACATCAAACGCGGTGTATCGAGAATTCTTACGCAATTAATAAGGTACAAACGGCTACTTATTTTTACATATTTTTTACAACTATGTGTGGTATGTAATGTATTATAATCATAAGGTTTTTTTACGTGGCATGTCTACATATGAATGCGCCAAGTCACATGGACATTGCATTTTCTAATAGCAGATCCAACATTTTTCCTCTCTGTTAGTTTTATGTTGATTATGCATTAATCTCTCAACATGATATATGTCTATAATAGTTTAAATATGTATTTTTTTCTATTATTTTTCTGTTTCCAAGCATTGTGAACATCAAAGTAGGATGGTGACTTCTAGGAGGTTTCTTCCACTTACACTGGGGTTTTGATGTAAATATAGTGTTACCTTTGTGTTCTTTATTTTGCCTCAAACAAGCTAATTGCTTTATTGTTGTTCATAGTTTATGTTGAGAGTATGAGTTTATCGATTCTGCATACCAACAAGTACGAGTTCGTATTGGGGTATTGGTGAATTTGACTATTTTTTTGCTTGGTTTCACTTTGTTTAATTTGGAGTTGAGTTGACATTTGGGCAGTTATATATGCAACAGTTATTGTTTTGTGGGACAATCAGATGATTGGTTTTCCTTTTTTAAAAATTGGACCATAGTCTATACGGAATCCATATGAGGTTAAGACTGTTGGGTCCATATATCTTTTAGCTTTTAGACTCATAGACCAACTTTTCTATGAATCATTGAGATTGAATGTGTGAAAATCGAACCTAAGTTTAAATTGAGGATCTTCAACAGATTCTTTATAACGGAACGACCCGTTTAGCTAATCGTGTCATGTCGGAAATTGCCACCCCTACTATCTTATTCCACATAAATGTATGTCAAACATGTTACAAGTCTGTCCTATTTCATCCTGTGCTGTTTACCAAACACACCATTCAAAAGATTTATATGAAGCATGTTTATGTCTAATAAATAAATATAGGACACAACATTTACTAGGCAGGAGACAAGAAGAACATGTGATTAGAAGAAGTCTCATTTTCCTCCTTAATTATATTTCCTGTGTTTTCTCATAGACTTGACACCACCTTCTCCCCCACTTGCATTTCCCTTATCCTCTAATTTCAATACATTAACGTGGCCAAACTACCATCCATATCTAATTTTATATCGTTTAAATATTTTTATTATGTTATATATCAAATAGATATGACATATATAGAGAGAGAGGGTCACCAACTTGACTATATAATGTTTTTTTAAGGTAGAACACAAGCTCAAATTGTATAGGTTAGATTATGTTAATTAGGTCCTTATTCATGAATCTTGCCATGTAAAAGTTTATAGTAAGGATTAGAAGCCAAGCAATGTTTTAATCAGTCCAGGCGTAACTTAAGATGGGTTGGGGGACGACCAAAATACCTCGACCCGGTCAAACTTGACAGGCCTAGGTTGTAAGAACCAATGTTGGTCTCGGGCGATACTCAAATCAGTTATGCTTATTTTTATATAAAATTTATTTTTTTGAAGAATATGACCAATCAAATACACTAACAAATATGTTTTTTTTAATATAATTTGGTCAATCAAATAAACTAAAAAAAGCAAGTTTTTGTTATCAAGAATTTGTTCAATCATATATATATACTTTAAATTATTTCATATGATATACTAAAAAATACGTTTTTTATTTCTATTATAATACACTTTATAAAATACACTTAAAAAGTACATTTTAGTCTTCAATCAAATGCATTTAAAAATATACTTCAAAATATATTTAAATATAAATTTTAAGTTAAAAAAAGGGCCCCAGGATAGGCCTTGTTTTAACTGTAATATCGTAACCAATGGTCTTGGGCGGGAAAGGTCCCAAATCGGCCCCAGTCTCGTACTCGACCCGTTCTAGGCCGGGCAGAGCCCATTTGCCCATTTATGTTAAGGACCAAGAATCTTACTTGCTAAATGAGGGAAAAGACTCTTATCTAGTTAGTATTTATTGGGTAAGAAATATTTATCAATTTCTACTTTGATGGCCGAAATGTTACCAGATAACATAAGTAAGGATAACGATTCTTGTAGGTAAGCTTTCAACCATAAGCATTTGATAAACACCCTCCTAAAATATCCAAAGGTGAATCTGTAAAACTGAATAAGGGGATGAGTATGAAAATATCTTACCAAAAATGTGTATGAGGAGGTTTTTGGAGTTTAGGAATGATCAGGGACGGACCTAGGGCGGTTTTCAAACGGTGGCACCATATAAGAAGTTTTTGGTTGATTTCGAGAGATATTTTCCTTTCGATTTTTTGGTTGATTTCAATGGACTTTTTTTGAATTTTTTTATTGAATCGAAAGAATTTTTAGGGTTATTTGATTGACTACGAAAGAATTTTTTGGTTTTTTGGTTGATTTCGAGAAAAATTTTAGGTTTTTTGAGTGATATTTTGGGTTTTTTGGTTGATTTCGAGGGAAGTTTTTGGGTTTTTTGTTGATTTCGAATTAAGTTTTTGGTTTTTAGGTGCACACTTTTAAGTTTTGAAAACGATACGGTGGCACCCTCCAAAATAATACGGTTGCACCTTTATAAAATTCGAAAATTTTACCCTTCGGTACACAAATTAGACGGTGGCCCGTGCCACCACGACGGCCTCCAAGGGAGGTCCGTCCCTGGGAATGATAATAGCCAACTTTTTCAAAGGAGTAAATATTGTAAAAGAATTCTCTATTTATAGTCAAACATGGACGCCTTAGTCAAGCTTTGTTTAAAACTCTAATTACTACGCATTGTGATTAGTTAAACCGTAAAAAGGTAAAAATAGGAGAATGTTATTTGTATTATGGATGTTAAAATCGAATCAATTTATATATTGAGAATGTTTTTTTTTTTGGAAAATAGCGATATTGAATCAACGAACGACTGCCACGAATGCATGCACGCACATTCGCGGTATCGGACATCCACGGGTAGCCCACTAATCTGCCGCTACCTCGATCCAGCTTACGCTGGACCTGGAGCCCAACCACAGTTTTTGACTGGGCTAGAGAAACAACCTAGTCTATGACTAGACGAACCCAAAAACTGGGTACTCCTTGTATACTTAAATTGACTTCCCTTTAAGAATGTAACACATGTAAGAGTGAAAATTACTAATAGGGATGCATTTACGATTAGCCCCACTCTCCAAAAAAATAATTCTTGACTCTATAGATAAATGTTTGATAACCTTTATGGAGTCATTTATATAAAAATATTCCAGTTTTATTCATCCAACTTTTTTTTATAACCATCTTGGTAAATTTTGTACAAAGTTGTCATTCATTATTTTTTTTTAACGGCAAACACATACACGTTTCTGGGGTATTCGGGATTTTTTGGCGACCTGACAAATCCCTGTCAACCACAACCCGATCCAATTACCTACCACTATATTGGTAGACTCATGATCTGGATATCGTCATATGCTCACCAGTCACCATAGGGTTCGAACCCAGGTAATCAGGGATATCATCCACTGACCCTCCCAAAAATATTACTTTACCACTAGTCTAGACATGTCTTGATACTTATCATCCATTAATGTTTTAATCAAATACATTCAGTCTTTGATAATTATACATTGAAGCTTGAAATATTGACATTATGACTAGGAATTATATTTTGTTCTTTATGGCATGCATCCCAAAATTATTTCTTCGGGTTATATGTGCACATTTTTTTGATAAATCTATGATTTAAGACTATATTTGGATAACTATAGTTGATAAGCTAGTTGTTGACTAATAAGCTAGCTTATGAATAAATTATGTTTGGTAAAACTAGCTTATGAGTATGTAAAATGACCAAAAGGGGTATAATAATTAACATTAATAAGAGTATAATTGGAAAGAGCTAAAAAAGCTACTAAAAGCTACTCCAAGTAGCGTTCAATAAGTTAGCTTATAATACATGTTTGAATGAATTAGCTCATAAGCTAACTTATTTTTGCCAAACATAGCCTAAAAGTGGCCCATTTGCGTGTAATCACCTAATGATTTCATCATTGGGTTTGGGTCACCATTATTTTTCATAGATGCCCATTATTTTTCATAGATGCTCGTGAATCGTGATGTTGAATTTGATCATGAATAATTAATTCTCACACACAAAGTTCTTAGTACATAAAATAACTTTAGGGGTCGTTTTTTTTAAAGTTATCTCTTGAAACCTCTTAAGTCTAAAAATTAAGAGACCTGCAGACTCAATACCGTTTGTAACTTTTAGAAAATGCCAAAAATCCTCCTACCGTCCTCTTAAATTTTAAGAGGTGCGTTATTCACTTTTTACTTTTTAGACGTAAATTTAGACTTCAGCCTCTTAAAAAACAAACGAACCCGAATTCGGCTTTTGTTCATTCATCATGATCAAAACTTGACCACAAAAACAATAAATGCACACAAGTTTTTGTCTTGCATAATGATTGATGGAAGGAAATATATAATTCAGGTTAGGAATTTGGTATAGAATGCAAATCATTGTTTTCGAAGCACATTCAGATGATAAATTTCAGGTTTTGTTACATAATTGATTTAAAAATAATTCAAGTTGGGTTAAGAGAAAAATCAAGCCAGATCCCCTTGACCAAACGGTTTGGGAAATGTCCATGTATTTGGTTATAAATTGCCAATTTTGGTTAAAAAACACTAAAAGAAAAAGTTTAATATATACTTTATGAAATATCACTACAACGAAATTAAGTTTACATGACGCTTAAAATAAAAAATGTATCATAATAGAGGGTTTTATAGGACGTTAGTTTATAGGGTCAAACACAAAAACATCTTATCTAAAAGTGTTACAAAAAGATAATTAGGACGCTAAAGTTTTTTAGAACATTTTAAAAAAAATGTGTATTATTAACTATTTTATAGGATACTATTTGAAAATGTGTCCTAAAAACACAAATGTCTTCTAACAACATGGGTTTATAAGACACTTCTCAAAAACCTCCTATAAAATTAGTTAATAAGACACACTTTATTTTGGAAATGTCCTAAAAAACTTATTACAACACACAAAAGCATCTCCTATAAACTTATTGTACCACTTTTAGATATGACGTTTTTGTATTTTGTCCTATAAAACACTTTATCAAGATATATATATATTTTTTTTTTGTTTAGGCATCCTATAAAAATTTTGTTGAAGTGTATGTAAAATGATGTTCAACCATAAATAATATAATCTAATTATCTAAGTGATAAATGTGGATACCATCGACTTTTATAAAGTTAATGCTTGATAAATGTCTTTCTAAAAAAGAAATTGACAATGAAATTGTTGGTGTTTGAAACAGGAAATGTGTTGTTTATATGTAACATAAACACATGGGGTTTAATCTGATTTGAGTTGATTGTATGTGGGCTCTATCTTGATATCATTTTCCATATATAAATAATCTAAATATATAGTACCTTTTTGTCTACAGAGTGTTTTGCCTCTTTTCGTCGTTTTTTGTTTTTATAAATCATGTGAACGACTATTAGCTCGATAACCATCATGTATTTAACATGTATATAACATGTTCATGAGTATTTAACCTAAGCAAGGTATAACCATAAGGCTGTGGCATACTGGTTAAGGCCTGTGGAGGAAGTGACTAGTTAACCCTTCTTACCCAGGTTCGAATCCAGACGCTTCCAGATTGTGGCCACTGAGGATTAACTCAGAGCAGCATGCTTTAGCTGTCGGTGAATCTTGCCAGGATTAGTCGGGGCAAAGCCTCGGATACCTTTCCAAAAAAACCTAAGCAAGGTATAGGTTAAGTTTTATGTAGGCATTAAGTTAAATTACTATTTGTTTCTTGTGTTAAATAAACTAGTGTCTAATGATAAAAATAACTATTTTACCCTTACAGTTTGTTTTTAGTTTTTTTTTTTATTTCTAAAGCCTGATGATGAAATTAACAAACCAACAACAACAACAACAATGAATCCTAAAAATTAATTAACCAACAATTAATGAGCAAGTCAAGCCTCATTCGATGAGCAAATTGACGGATGACCTAGTGACGGCGACGACAAGATCGAAAAAGTGAGGGGAGTGAGTTTCTTCCAAGGATAGCGACAAAATAGCATTGTTGGCTTCGATTAAGCTCCCCATGATGTTGAGCAAATAAGCAAAAACTATACAACCAGTAGGTTTGAAAGTTATTGGAAATATCAAAATTTGTTGCGAGTCTTGTCGAGTTTCCAAAAAAAATTGTCTGCTCATAATTGAATATATATATATATATATATATATATATATGGGAAAAAGGAAGGTAATGCTGTCATGTACCTAAACTTAGGTATAAAACAGCCCAAAACTACGTAGTTTTGATTTAATGACATTAAAAAAAAAGAAATAAATAAATAAGAAAGTCAGCCTCCAAGAATACGGCTTCAATAGACATTCCAGTATTCCAATCGACATTCCTTTCAACAATTGAAATCGATTTCTTTGCAATTGAAATCGATTTCATTCCAAATCAAAATCGATTTCATTCACAAACCCATAATTTGTTAAGGGGTATCTATTTCCATTGATTTCCTGCTGGAGTTGGGTTTTTTTATAGTCTTCTTATTGATGGCTAGAAATGCAATGAAGAAATATGATGGTAAGTGGTACTGTGGTAATAATATTGATTCTGGTGTTATATTGTATCAATTTTGTGTATTCAATTTCACTATGGTTTTATTTTTAGAGGGAGTTTTGTTCAAGAACCAAAGATCCAATTTTTGAGGTGGGTTGTTTCCTTGGCCTTTTTCAAATCCATGAGGCAAACAAGTTCCGTTGGTTGAAATTACATCTTACGGTTCACATTAACTATCGAGTTCTCATTTGATTAAATTATATATATATATATATAATTCTTTATAATTGCGTTTTAAACGTTCACGTTTGGATGTAACGGAATACTCCGAATCCAGATGTTTGTATTTTCTTTATCTTAACTTTTTGGAGCAATAATATATTAGGAACCACCAAATCTAACAGGTTGCTACACCAATGATCCCACTTAATAGCCTCGCCTTTACTATATCTAACCCTAACCCACCAAAAGGAATGTGAAATAACTTCAAATACCACATTCTTAGAGATTACTTTGTTGTTGAAGATTACATAGTTAAGGAGATGCCATACTGTCCAAACATAAGTTGCCATGATAGCGTTTAGTATTGTGTCCTTCTTGTTTGTTGAATGAGTAATGTCAGCCACATCTACGAGATCTGAAAGTGAATTAAACGTGAAAGAGAAATTGTTGCACCAAGAGTGAATTCTTGCTCTGATTTCTTTAATGGTTGAGCAATAACGTTTCCTAAGCGGATGACATAGAGAACACATATCCAAGCTAAGCGTGACACAATATACATATCACTAAACCTATCTATTAATTTTGATGGTAGGTTTAATAATGTGAAAAATCTAAAATCCATATCCACCAAAATTCACTTGCAATCCAACGTATCTATGGAATTACACTGCTAATTTTAAAGACCCAAATAAAAAAAATGAAAAAACCATAACAAATTAATACCAAATAAATATGAAATAATACTAAAAAATGCTTACTCTTTTAATATTTTATTATTATTTAATTCTTTTGGATGTAAACATAGTTCAAACTTTATAAAAACAAAATGCACATGATTACAACGTTCATGTCGAGCTAGTTTTCAAATTTCATTTCATAATCCGTGACCATATGGTACCATAAGTATATATCTTTATTTAAATCTAAGAAAATAAATTTCTATAAGAGGAATTTTAATCTTTATTTTATTTAAAAATTTAAATTCATGAAGATTACTTGAGATTTTTTAATTTTACTCTTGGTTTCACTTTTCTAAAATATACCGCCTCCAACAATTCTATGATGATGTCTCGTCCCAAAAGAAACACTTGCTTCAATCAGAATTCAATGACCTTTTTTTTTCACCATACCGATGCGGATAGGGATGGTAGAGTATAAATACCCAAACCTGATGGAAATTTTCGAATCCGAACTTTTAGGATATGTATTGGCTCAGGTAAATGGTTATGGAATCTGGCATGGATTTTATCAAAAAAAATTACAGGTTTGAGACGGTTATGGTTTTAGTCAATTTCATACATAAAATTTTATTAATATATAGAATAATAGAAATGACAGATTGATTTTATTAGGTCATCCTTAACCGTACCCCTTATACCTGCTGACACCTCAGCTCTTACATCAGCTTTCCACTATCTTACCACTACCTTACCACTACCATACCATTTCATCCTTAACCGTACCCCTCATACCACCCATTTTATTTTTTAAATACTAAAATATCTTAAAATAATTTATATCGGGTTATCAGAAAAGTAGTCGGCGACAAGTTTATCGTGTCCCTCTTCCCGACCTCTATCTTTAGTCGGCCCTCTCGCTCTTTTATTCGACGGTTCTGTAAGCTCGTTTTCGATAAACCCACGGACCGCTTCCGTCGCTCTAATGTTGTTCATAACAATCTGATTTATGATGAGATCTACATCTCCGTCATCAGAATCCGACATTTTTTGGAGAATAATATGAGAATAAGAGAAGAATAAGATGAGAATGAGAGTTGAGATAGAGAGATGTATATAGATAAATGGAAAAGAAAAAAATAAATAAAAATAGCCGTTAAACTAGCCGTTGGTAGGGGGTGGGTGGGGTGTGGTATGGCAACGGTACGCGGGTACCGGGTAGGGGTGGTACCGCCCACCCACCAGCTCACCTCGACGGTGTTACCGCCGGTGGCGGTACCGGCACCCTCCCGGCGCCATTGTGGATGGCCTTAGTATAGAAGATATATATGTAATTTCTCAAGAAATTAATGTAATAATGTTTCCATCTTCCAATTAACACTTCAGTGTGCAGTGAGCCACAAACATCGTTTCCATTTCCTATTTCCACTTTGATTTTCATTTCTCTCTCCAAGTCATTTCATGCATCTATTGTCATGCAACTAAGCTTTAGGACATAAAGGTTAGCAACCAATCTTTGATTTTCGTTTCCCTAAATGTTATGTTGCTAGAAAATGGAAGATTAAAAAGAATTTAACTCATTGTTTGATGTGATTCGCATATAGTTCTAAAAAACGAAATTTTATTTAGTAAATCTTAATCAACTAAGAATATAAATGAGATACCCAATACCCATAAGAATACCCACGACCCCGATGGTTATTTGGTAATTGAATACCCGACGGGACGAAAGTAGGTATAAGACATGATTTTATATTAGGGTGTGAGACTGGGATTACCAATATCCATCCCATTACCATCCCTACATATCGACATGTTAAATTTGACAAACTAAACCAACTGAAAATTATTTAGCAAGACAAAAGTGAGTACGATTTATCACAAACGAATATGAAGTCAATTAGTGTAACACCCTAAAAAAATCAGAGTGAACAAAAACTTTCATTTAAAAGAAAGTTGGTAATACAATGTACGCCAAGGCGTGAGCTCATCCCAAAAACAGGGGTATATGTAGTGTATAATTACAACGTTTGTAATTTAACAAAGAATTACAATAACCAATTAGTCTAGATCCTACTAGGAAGGAGACTAAAAAGGGGTTATTGATCTATGGTCAATTCCGCAGACTTTGAAGACCGGTCTCTCCACGTCCCCCATGCTCACTCTACGACCGTAGCCTACTTGGGAACGGCGTCCCTAATACCTGAGAGACACATCGACACCAAACAAGTGTTAGGCTAAAGGAGCCTAGTGAGTTGTATCAATAACATATCATATATATATATAAGCATATGGAGACACGTGCAGTATACAAGAGCATGTTGACAACATAAGAAGCATGCTAAACTGGTTAATCTTTTATCTTCGGAAACAATGGGAGCGACCCATTTCCCCCAACCAGTACCCCATCACTCGTTACTTCCGAACACCTCGATGCCATATCTACCATGACACCATCAGAGGCCCGCGCACCAAGGAGCAACCCGAGGGCCGGCGACATAGGGGCATTCCTATTTCAGAACCTCCCAAGACTGTTCGGTGTGGAAATACTGCGTTGGTTCGTCCATGTTATTTAATTACAAACAACCCCGATGTCATATCTATCATGACACCATCTGAGGCGTATACGTACTGTCTAAAAAGACTCATACATTTGTTTCCACCTATCGTAGGTATAAATCGAGGGTCTCAAGCCCTTTGCTCATTTCATTCATGTCACATGTTCGGATATCATATCCCTTCCACATAATTCCATGGCATATATGACTTCACGTATTTCGCATAAGTACATTTATCCCACAAATTCATAGATTCAACACCTATCATAGTAGTATACAATAATTTGCTTCATGTATTCGGCCATATAATTCAAGTCATTCATATAGGCATAATCCTTCACACATCTCATGGGAAATCCTTAACTCGACATAATAAGTGTTCCATACCATAATCACATTTATCCACAAATCAAGCAAGGAATGTAAAATCATCAAGATGATGTGCTCTCAGTTTTAACAAAATAGTCTTAACAACTCACCTTAGGGTTTACACCAAAAACCCCCAAATCTTCCGATTTAGGTCAAATACGAGCGCAACCTAAAATCAAGTAAATCGTACCTTAGGTTAGTTTCATAACTCCTATCACATAGATTAACCAACCTCAAATGGTTTAGATAAAGCTTACCTAGCCAAATCTTGAACAAACCCTAGATGAAGAACACCTTGGAATAATGATGATTTGTGGTTGTAAGAGGTGGAGAAGATGAAGCCATGGAAGCCTCCACCCACCAAACTAGTAGATCTAGCCTCCAACACTTCTCAAAACATGAATTCCACCTAAAACAATATTAGATCTAAGCCAAGTATGGAAGAAAAGGTTTGGAGATGAAAAACCCCCAAATCAAAGATTAAACTCGAAGGAGATGAAGAGATTACTTACACCAACGTTTTAGAACTCCCAAATACTTGAAATCCATTGATGTAGTCTTGAAGATCTCGAAAAACCGAGAAGATAGCAAAAAGAATCGGGAGAAACGGAGTTTGGATGAGAAAGATATGCCCAAATGAAGAAAGAGGGGTATTTAACCCGATTCGGACTGACAGACACCTAGCGATCGCTAGGTGTCTCAGCTAGCGATCGCTAGCTTTGTGATAGGGGTCCTAGCGACCTTGAAGTGATCGTGAGCTCCAACAGAACCCACAAGAAATGTGCCTAGCGATCGCTAGGGTGATAGCTAGCGATCGCTAGCATCTGAGTGATTTTGGGTGAAACTTGTTTCGGCCATAACTTCTTCGTTATAGCTCCGATTTCGATTCCGGAAGAACCGTTGGATTCGTATTTCAATTTCCCATCCAACAAGACCATAAAAATCTAGGTTTTGATCAAAATCCTATTTTTCATATTTTTTTAAAAGATAAGGTTTACACCGACCCGATTCGCATTTGTTCAAAAATCACGGGTGTTACAATTAGGGATTTGAAACAAGAGGAAGTGATTAGTGTAGGTTCCCATGCATCTTCATTTTACAAATCGTCAACAGGTGAACTTGATTTCAACCAAGGGTCCATGGTCACACACTTATTTTCGAGAAAAAATGTTGCAGTAGCAGAGGCTATACATACACACACATACATATATAGGGAGGTTCAAAAGAAAAGGAAAATCAAGAAACACTCCTGTAGCCTTCCATATGGACCGTATGCACTTGTGTATACGAGTAATTTAAGTTATTTTTGGGTTTTTATGCACAAGTACATTATGCATCTATGCATATACACTTATGCATATTACAAAATTACCCATATAGGAAAGTGCATACCATCCAGATGAAAGACAATGATAGTGTTCTTCATTTTTTTGTTTACGTGAGGTTTTTCCTTAAACCTGACCCTATATATACATGGTGGTCAACATAATCACTTTGAGAACATGTCATAATTTGATTGATTAATTACAATTTCGGGGTACATAATTGTAATTACAATTTTGGGTTATTATTTGAAGAACAAATTGTATAAAAAACATATTTTCATCCAATTTATAAAAAAATAGTTTGAAGAGTAACATTTAAAGTTTTCTTAAATTTAAAAATAAATGAGCATACTATTAATTATGTTAAAAATACACGTTTTCAAACTATATATATACTATTAAACACGATTTTTAAATGTGTATTTTTAAAGTAATAAACTAAAGAATTAAAATGATGATAGGTTTACCTTATAGTCTTATACTCTTATATACCCTATAGAATGGTTGTAAAAGCAAATTACTCTTAAGCCCTCCTCAGCCTGTCCTTAATTTGTTTTGTTGCATTTGGGGTTGTTTTGGCATGTCAGGTTGGCATTTGGTTGTCACCTCCTTACCAAATAGATAGTACTCAACTACTCATAGTGTTTATTGTTTAATTTTAAATTGTTTTAATTTTTTAAAATTATTATAGTACTAGTACTTGTTATTACTATAATTATTATACTTTACTTTTTAACTATTTAATATTTAGCAACTTCAAATCTTTTAACCAATTTTCAGATAAAATAAATTAATGACAAGGTTCTTTTTATATATTTATATTTAAGAGATTTTATCGTGAACATTTTTCTATTATTGGTATGGACTCGTTCGTCTTGAAGTGCATCATAAATGCATTGTTTAATAGATGTTAGATGTTAGTATATATTTATGTTTAAAGTTGTACTATAACTATATATTATTAATTTATTTTGACTAAAAGATATTTACATGTTTAATAAATAAATTAAAATATTTTGTAAAATCATACTATAAATTTAAGAAGTTCCTACTTAAACCCTTGTTAACTATTTATGTCATAATTATTTTTATTTTAATATAACTTTGATTGTTAATCAATAAATCTCCTAAATATTAATGATGTTAACGTCAAATTATCATGTTAATACCGTAGTTTTGTCTTTTTTAAGGTATCTCAGACTATGTCTAGACAAATCCTGATAAATTGTAACAGTGAGAAATCAACCCTGATGTCAAAGAGCTTGTAGTTAGCTAGCGGCATTTGGTGTTACTGAGTGGTGTCTCCTCTCTTGGCTTTTTGGACTGCAAAATATGAGTTTTATTAAGAGGAACTAGCGAGGAGCTAGAGCGTTACAAGAGAGAAAAACATTCACCTGGTTACAAAGCCAACTCTCCCGACTAAGGCCCTTTCCAAATTTAGTACGACACCTCTCTTTGTAGATTTTCTTTTCCTTTTTGGCGCTTCCTTTGAACACTTTACTGTTTCGTTGACTCCAAATGACCCAAAAGAAGGCCGCAACAATCACCTTGTGAACATGATTTTGAATTTTATTCCCCTCTGCCATGCAAGAAGACGATCAGATTCCTTGACTTGTACTCTCATTCATCGACCACCAATCCATCCACGATGATAAGTGCACACAAACAAGCTTCGTGGTTGAGAATCGAACAAACGTGTGATCCAAACACTTCACTGCTGAGAGATACATTGGACACTCCTCATATTGCAGCCCCAACCGCCGTTTAATAAAATTTTCCTTCGTTGCTAGTTTATTAATAGAGACCCACCAGAGATGGATGTTTATCTTGCTTGGAAGCCAACTACTCCATTTTGTTTGCACTTTCGAGATAGGGAGAGTTATTGCATCTATCAGTTTCCATAGAGAGCGAACTGTGAATACCTTGTTGGATTCTGACTCCCATTCCCACCCACTACCATCCTCCTTAGGATTCATCAGTCGCTGGATATTAATCCCAATGTCGATTAGATCCTTCCCAATACTCAGAATATTGCTCCAGACCGCACAATCTTGTCTCTCACTCCTAACCTGAAATAGAGCAGCACCATATGTATACACCACCTGTCCCCACTTAGCGTCTAACTTCGTTCGCTCACGCTACCACCATTTAGCTAACATTACTAAAATAAGAGCTCTTAGGCTCCTGATCCCCAACCCTCCACAACTTTTATCTCAGACAATACAATCCCAAGTCACCCATCTAATTTTTATAATCTTCCGTCCCGCCCTAAAATAACTGGGATTGTAACCTTTCCAAGGAGTTTAGGACCTTCTTTGGTGCCCACTCTCTTGTAGTGGTGGACGTTGGTGTAGATTTATGAGTAGGTCTAAGAATAAGTTTAGTAGGTGTGTATGTTGTCCGTTCAAAAGAAAGAAATCAACCTCTGATAAAACTTAGTGACGATAACTATTGTTTATGCATGGAATTAAACCCTGACAGATGAGATATTTCACTACATTCCCTAGGGCCTCAACCACTGTCACATAACCCTCATTTTTTACCGTAGTTGTGTTGATTAGAGGAAAATGTAAATATCAACGTCAAGCAATAACAAGAACGCAAAACCCAACCATTTGTGTTATGGTGAACTGGTTAAATCTAATCAGATAGACATACATAAAACCTCATCAGCTCTATCTTTGAATCTAGATGCTAAATCGAATGTGACATTTCGTACTAGTTGACAAACTATTTAACGCGTGTAAGTCGGCTCAAATATTCAACGATCACCCAAGGAAAAAAAATCCTGAAAACCCATTTATGATAACTACACAAGTACCACATAAATAAATATACCGAATTTTTGTTACATTAAATAAAAAACAAGACAAAATCCCTTAAATTTCGTTTGCCCTAATAAAAATATAAAAAGTAATGCAATACATGCACGTACGGTCCGCCTCTATCTATATGCATAAACCCTAGATGGTCGATTTTCTTCATACGAATATAAATCTAGCTTTTAAGTTTGACCAATTAAAAGAAGAAAAAAAATAATGACATTTGATTAGATTTTTCATTTTTCCATCAATAATCCATTTTTGTTTTTGTTTGCTTCCTCTAATTATTATTATAAAAAAAAATTTAATTTTTTTAAATTAAAAAAAAATAAAATTATATATCTTAAATAAAGGTACAGCTTCACTCCAAAAATTTCCAGAAAGAAAAAAACTGTTCTTTTTTAGGAAATGCCAGTAGTTTACTTAATTATGCCCTGAAAGATGAACATTTGTTGCCCTAGCTAAAACACCAAGATTTGTTGCCCTAAAAGATGGAAGATTATTTGTGTATGCATTATTTAGATTAATCCATTTTTCAAGAAAAAGGGTGTTTTAATCCATATCTTTTACTTGAATTGGCTGAATCTTTAAGCTGAAATTTTATTATTTTCAGACATTTTTTTTTTGAGTTCAAATTTGTTTCTAAATATGTATAACTCTTCAAACCCTTTTCCATCTTCCATCCATGGCTTCCCTCCGCCGTCTAGTAGCTTTTATTACCACCACCACCTCCCTTTTGTCGCCGGAGATTGTTCCACCGCCACCACCACCACCACCACCATTGCTCCACCACTTCTTCCTATTACCAAAGTTTCAGAAGTTGTACAATGTTGTGATATTAATAATAACAATAATAATCATAACAACCATTTTTCATCAATTTCTTGTCCATCCAAAAAAAATCGAGTCGCGGGTCCGAAGAAAGATCGGCATAGCAAGATCTTCACGGCGCAAGGTCCGCGGGATCGGAGGGTAAGATTGTCCATTGACATCTCAAGAAAGTTCTTTGGGCTCCAAGATTTGCTAGGGTTTGATAAGGCAAGCAAAACCCTTGATTGGTTGTTCACAAAGTCCAAAACTGCCATCAAAGATTTGGTTGAAGAAATGAAGCAACAACACACTTCTTCTTCCACTCTCACTGACCAATGTGAGGAGGCTTTCATGGGCAAAAAAGGAGATCATAATATTGTTGAAAAGACCAACAACAAAGGATCGAAAAGGTCGAATTCGAAAAAAGCCGTATCCAAATGTGTTACTAATGGCGGCAAACGGAAGCCGAATCCTTCGAAGAAAGCGACACTACCAAAAAAACCGAAAGGCGGGTTTCATCATGTGAGTCTTGAAGCAAGAACCCAATTAAGGGCAGAGGCAAGAGCAAGGGCTAGAGAAAGAACAATTGAAAAAATGCAAAAAGTACTTAATGATCAATCATCCAAGATTAATCATGTTGTTGTTCTTGGTGATCATCATCATCATCAAAACTACTGTTATCAGGTTTCAAATCAAACACAAAGTAATCATCATCAAGAAGTCAAAATTGGGGAATCAGCAGCCATGGAACAAAAGCTTCAAAATAAGCCATATTCATTGTTGTACACTACTACCCATTGATCTAGATCATCAAAAGGTACATTATTTAAACATATAAGCACTTGATTTGCTAATCTTTATTTGTTTTAATTGATAAAGTAATAAACTTTATATGAAAATTTTCAGGACTAAATCATTTATAGCATGTACTCTATGTTCTTAATCAATCAGCCAGCAGCCAGATCCGGTCATCAATGCAAAAAATTTGATCGATTTATGCTCGCCTGCGATATTTTAAAGATCGATGTAAGTCTATCTATATATATATCTTACTGTTGATTAGTTAGTTAATCGGTTTTATGATTTTTTTTATGCATTCAATTCGTGTGCTTGTAACGATCTAGATCTATTCATGAAGTTCCCTTTATATACATCTTTCTACATAAATATGACACATTTAGATATGATTCATTCATTCTTTTGGATGTTTTCGAAGATATAAGTGACGATTACCAAAGGGAAATGCGCGATCGGAGTATAGTAATTATTATAATTAATCCTTAATGTTCTTGAAATAAATCTTGGTTTCCTTTCTGGGATACTTATTGCTAGTTGTTAAAACTTAAAAGTGTGTTAATTAGTTAGCTAGCATATATACCCTTATTTGCTTTGATTTTGCATTGTTTGTGTTTAGCAAACTCCTTGTAAACTACACGGTTTCAAATACTAATCCTAAAATCAATATATACGTACAATTAACTTCGTATCTTTAAGCTTAATCGAATTTTAATGTTAATGAAATGCTTTCTGAAGGTGAGTACCAAAGTCCCTAATTAAGCTGCTTCTGTTACAACATAATCTTCTGAACCAATTAAGGTCCAAATTTGGAGTTGATATAAGATGTCTAATGATTTTCAGCTTCATATGTGTTTAACTGAATAATTATGTCAAGTAATTTAATATGAAATCTTTCGAATTCAAAATTTACTTGTAAAGTTTAAAGGTGCGCGTTTTATGATCATGATTTTAGGTGGAAGGTTAAGGTGTCATTTGTTTTTTAAAAGATCTGAAGTCTAAAGTCTGATTTCATATCTAAAAAAATAAGAGGTGGATGGTGATGCACCTCTCAAAATTTCTAGAGGATGGTAGTAGGTTTTCAGACATTTTCTTAATAATAAAACAATCAGTCTTAAGTCTACAAACCTCTAATTTTCAGAGTTAAGAGGTTTTAAGAGGTATTTTTTTAAAAGAAACAACCCCTAAATCTTTCTGGGTTGTCTGAATAACTGAATAATAATCAATGGGTACTTCATTAAATTGATTTATGTTCATATTCAGATACAGTTGTTGCAAAATCTCCAGCAAACTCCTAAGATTTCTTTGTGTCTGATTAAATCAGCCATTTCTTTTTCTCTAACTGGGTATGTCTAGTTTCACTAAGATGATCAGGGACACGGGCCAACACCTACCAAGTTTTAGAAAAAATAGAGGTTATATATAGGCATCTTAGAATCATCTTCCACATAAGAAATTTCATATAATTGATCTATCTTAATTAGATTATTAGAGGCAGAAGATTGTCTGAATGAGAACTTGACTTCTACAAAGTCCATTCTCAAGTCGGATGAACTCCGAAGCTGTGGTAGTCTGAATGGCTTAATGGATTTGTTCGTATTTCGTTATCCATTTTTCCGGAGGTGGGAAAAATATTGAAACACAACCAAAAATATAACACCTTACAAACAAGATCGAACACATTTTTCTGGATATTTATGCACTTTTTTTAATGGTTATAAATCACATTCCTGTTCAATTTCGTGAATTTTACGTGTTTAATTTCTCAAAAAAATTGATCAAATGGTGTTTTCATAGACAGTTGAAATCCAAAAGATTTGGTTTTTGTTTGGTTAAGGAAACTAAGTAATTAAGCTAGAAATCCCTCTAAAAACATTAGTAGGACCAATGATGAACAGTTTGTGGAATTTCTTTGCCACCATATGCACATTGACAACACACCCTTTTACTTGAAACTTGAAATGCAGAAAAAAAATTCATCTGGGTATTAGGTATACTGACATTTGATTCAATCTTTTTCCTTCTCTTTTAGTTGTCAAAAATATGAGATGAAATGATGTAGACATCATTCATCATAACATGTTCCTGACTGGTTTTTTTTTTTTTTTTTTTGTCTGCATATATAATCTAAAAGGCAAAATTTTCAAACTATATTCCATAATATTTTAGTAGAAACTAGTGTATCGTCATCAAGAATTTGAAACCTGAGTTTTTTTAGGGATTTATTCGTGTCGATTAGTCTTCGAATCTAACGAGCATTTAATTCCCTGAAAAACAACAATGAAATAAATGAATTAATGATCATGAAATGAGAAGAAAAGAACATACAGAGAATAAAAAATGGTTGATTTAAAGCAGGAAATTAATAAGACAAGAAAAGGTAATATATTTTCACTTGCCTGATCATACATATAAGGTAGAAAGAAAAGTTCCCATTAGGATCACCACCATTGCCAGTTATCACTGGTAGCAATTAAACATGCATAAAACGGGTCGGGTTCTTGATTGAAATGGGTAATGACCCATATACTTTTTTTGTAAGACAATGATCATTCTTTTTTTGTAAGACAATGATCATTCTTTCAGCTATCATGAACTTATGCATATATAGTAACAGTGGAATTTCTGGTAACACCAAGGAATACCTTCAAAGAGAACTGAAGAGAGATGTGAGAAGGGTACTGATACAGTGAGGGGTATAAGAAGGTAATGATTTAGGAGAAGAAACAGACACACATATATATATATGTATGTATATGTATATGCGAAGGATGTGTAAGAAGTTGAGTTAAAGGTGCAAACGGCGAGAAATAGATATGAAAGCTTGATCTCTTTTAATCTCTTGTCATACCATGAAATGCACTTAATTTAGAAATGGATTGATTCAATGCATCTTATCAGTTGTCTTTATACATATTATTCTAGTGTGCATCCAACGGTTGATAACCACTTGTTAAGTTAACCTCAAATTCTCACCCCGGTGGATAATCAAACAAGCATAAGTTTTTTGGGGGGAGCTTTTTTTTTTCTTTTCTTTTTGTTCAAAACAAAAAAACCTGATTTTACATTGAGAGCACGTGCATGTGATTATGAAACATGGTCAATGCAGGTGAACGGACAACTTGGCCAAGGACCTCAAATTGCGGCCAAAGTCACGTGAATCACATTTGATTTTGTACAAGATTTTAGTGTAAAATCATATGTGATTTGGTCATTCTCATGTTCTCTTATTTGGTTATTGTTCTCTTACGAAACAATTTTTTTTTCTCTCTCTCTCTCTCTATATATATATATATATATATATATCTATATATGAGTCCTGGTGAAAATAAGAAATTAAGAATTATGGTGAGAAAGTTAGAACAAAATCTTTATATACATTTACCGATATTTACATGTTTTTATTGTCATGACCAAATTTAAACAACTCATACATGGGAAGATGATGAAGATGATTAAATACATATAAATTGAGTTTGTCAAAGTGGCTAAAAAGAAGTGCACAAAACATCCAAATGCATGTTTGAAACACAAAAGATGTAAGAAAATCCCCCACTTGTGCATGGCTTAATCAATTAATCCAACTTTAAATAAGCTACTAATTAATCATGGATCATACAAACTCCCTCATACAATTAGAAAAGTGATCAAAGAAAATTCAACAAAATATATTCCTCAAAACACTGTTAGCAATGGACTATAACGAGACGATTTTGTGCGTAAAACATTTTTCTAGAAAACTCGACCCTTATATGTATAAGGCACACAAGGGATGGAATTTTTCTTTCCATCATGCATTGGTAGCACTTGTAATCCATCAAGGATATATGCATTTGGTTGCGGAAAACTGTTTTCATTTTTCTAGAAAACTTTTTCAGAAATGGAGTTGAGTTTTTCTATTTTTAGTTTTCTAGGGAAATTTTAGAAAACGCGTTCAGTTGAAACGGTGGAGTTTAAACCGAAATCAAACTTGTGTTTTTGTGTGGGTAAAGATAGATATCGGAAGTAATTTCAAACAATCGCAAACACAATCATTTGCATAAGTACGAAAAAACTTTTACTATAGTCCATCACATATGATTAAGAAAATTAACATTATAGGGGTATGCGGGTGGAGGTCTTTTGTAAAATAATAGGGTTCTTGTTTGAACTTTCTTATATATAGAGGTAGGTTTGATGGGAAAATCTCAAAAAACGAAAAACCAAGGAACAACCTCACAGCCCTCCATCTTAATTTGAACTTGTGCGTAGGGATAATTTGAGTTCTTTCTAAGATTTTATGTACAAGTGCATTATGCACCTATGTATATACACGCGTGCATATTACAAAATTACCCGTATGCATTTGGGCTATAATAAAGGTGCTTCTCGGTTTTCCTTTTTTTTAAGATTTTACGATGAACCTCATGATGTATATATTATTTTATATATACATCACACACCATATATGGAATTTTTTATTGTGATAGTATGGTGAGGGTATATATGTAGAGTGGTTGCGTGATGGAGTTGCAGAGGAAGTATGGTGCAGTGATGTGATTTTCTTGGTTTGTAAAGGTGGTGGGTACACTGGGTACTATGTCCACCACCTCCAAACCCAACTCATCATAAATATATTCTTTAATTGACCTAATTAATTTTGGTTTCAACTTCCAAAAAAAGAATACATCATCCATCCAAAAGTCAAAGATTTTGATACACCAAAATAAATATATAAATAATATATATTCATTCATTCTAACCCTAGCTAATAAACAACATAGTTGAATTCTAAAAGCAACCCAATATAATACTTTTTTCACGGCAGTCAAACACACGTACACGCCTCGATCGAAGTCGAAGAGGCATCCGGGATCCATTCGGGCACCCCACTAATCCTCTCAACCATGGAAACCGTTACCGGGTCATAGCCTCGCTCATGCCCGGCCTGAAGGTCGACCCATGAACTGGGGTGTCGCCTCCTGTTCCCCTCTCAAATCGAACCCAAGTAGACAGGGATACCATCTACCGCCCCTCTCAAGATGTTACCAACAGTTGAGCTACAAAGGAATTGACAAATGTCAATAGTTTGCGCATGGAGAAATTCGAACTTGGGTGGGCACTATGTACCCTTCAAACACTAACCACTCCACACCACCAGAACACCTTGGACAACCCAATATAATACTTTTATAAAACATATATACTACAATGTTTTGATAAAATTGGCAAACTGAGTAAAAAGACCATTTCGACCCTGTTATCTAATTTCTAACGTATTAATGACAAACCATATGCTATAAAGTTAAGTTCTTATGCATAGAAGTTAACCAAATTAAAGATGATATATCGAAAGGGTAAAATTGTTCTTTTGCTCGCTTCCTTAACATGAAATGATACAGATTTGACAGGATTAGTACTAGTCTACAAGGTTTCTTTGTATTATTCTGTACGTGGATAATTTGATTTCATAAATTTTATGAGAGATATTTTCCACGCTTATTGAAAAGTTAAATCAATGTATTAAGCTTGATTAGGAGTAATTGAATACAGAGGCTATACGTATAAGCTAAATTTTTTACAAGATTCATTGATAGTTGTGTTTAAAATGGTTTCAAATGATTGATACGAGAAATGCCCAAAATTATATATTGTAACAAATACCTATCATTTTTTAAAATATATCGATAGATCGCTACAAGCATTTGCAATCTACTTTCATTTTTAGATATTGTATACTTTGAATTTTACGTTAAATTATTTACTTTTATGTTGTTATGATGATCTATAAATAAACTAAGGGGGTATTTGATTGGGAGAATTGGGAGGTCAGAAATAAGAATGATAATGAAAACTGTTGTTTGATTTGATATTATATAATAAAATCATTCTTGCAGATCCATTAATTTTCATTCCTGACTAAATTAAGGGGGAATGAAAATTTTATTTTTACTTAGTTATTTTTCCATGCATTGTTTTATCTATGGATGTTAAATGAAACATTTTTTGTATTTTCACGTTGGAGAAACACATATTTTTTAATATGAAACAATTTTTCACTGATTATATTGGGTTAATCAAACAACATCAATGCAATGCTCATTCATATTTCCATTCTCACGCATTACCATTTTTATTTTCATTTTCATTCTCTGAAATGAACCAAACGCACCCTAAAATTTTATCCTTTTAAGGTTTTTATATTGCTTTGAATCTATATTATAATAAAATATAAAAATAATATCTATCATATATAATCCTTCTCTTTCAAGATTTTCTTGGGGGCGTAGACTATAAGATATGCTCAAATTCATTACCAACATAGTTGACTTAATCTTGAAGAAAACATTTAAATAATATAGCAAAGTTATATGGAATATAATAATAGTAATAATCATGTTAATAAAAATAATATAATTTACTACCATTCTTGATTTGTAGAAATCATAGTGCATGGTAAATATTATTTGTTATATATAGATGCATGGTAACAAATTAAAGGCTTGATTTAATATGATGTGACTTTTGAAGATTACTAATTAAAAGTCAAAATATTTTGATAATGAAGTCAAATATATGTAAACCGGAAAGGGTTAAAAGAGTTGTAATTCAACTGTTACATGTAAACCAACTCTTTTGAAACAAAAGGATCATAGAAAAAATATATATCAAAGGTTATAAGGTTATCATAAAATAAGAGATTGACTTAATTATGTCACGTCAATATATACATACACATATATACATATTTTAAAGGGCTTGTAGTCCAGCGGTATCAAATTGTTTGTAAGGTGTTTTCCCTGACCAAAGGCCAGGGGTTCGAGTACCGCTGTGGGCAAATGTGTAGTTTAGGAGTAGAGTAGATTTGCTGTTAAAAAAATCAAATAATTTCAATATGGCCATATCGAGAGTAGTAACAAGAGGTGACGAAGATTTTGCTTCTAAGGATGTTTACGCAAATGGGATTTTTGATTTGAAGTCATGATTTAGAGGTGACATGAAAGATCGGAAATTAATTATTCGTTTGTTGAATTTCTAATAAATAATGAATTGATACGTTAAAAATACCAACTTACACATGAGTTAACGATTTAGAGTTGATGACATGAACTCGGGGAGTTAAAAATGTAAGCCATTGAGCTCTTCCATAATTATTTCGTTTTAAGGATGCATTATGTTAAAGCGTATAAAAATGTGTAATTCACTCGTAACAGTATAAAGTAAAATAAAAAAGTATATAAATAAGAAATACTTACATTCAAAGAGATGGATTCAGACTAATATTTAATCGGGTCGGACTATTTTTTTATGGAGGCATAATAAGTTTAAAAGTTGTTTGGTTAAAAGTATTAAGTAGTACTTAATGGGAATGAAAATAAAAGAAACTTTTTGATGTTATATAATATAATGGGTCCATTCTTCCGCATGGTCAAACTTTAATTCATAATTAGATTGGGGGAATGAAATTAAACTCATTCCTATTTTCATTCTCAGTCATTTTAATTTTTCTCATTTTCATTCATCTACCTGAACCTTAGTATACATAAGAAATGAAATTTATTACCTAAATCATCAATTTAAAACCTCATAGGGGCATGTAAACCCATCCCTTTGATGTAGATCGGCCTATGACTTTAGTGTTGAAGGTGGATGAAGAAGATACTTTACCATGCATCTTTACCATATACAAGATGAGTTTAAAGGATGAATGATGCTATACCAAAACCCACTGCTATAAAAGAAGAAGGGGTTGGAAGAATTAACGTGAACCAAAAGTTTATTGCCTGTCTTTGACCTTAAACCGACCACCACTATATGAGAGCCAAATGAATTGAAATATATGTTTGGTTTTTGTTGGGTCCCGTAAGGGTTCTTCAAGTAACACAAGTTTGTACAAAAGAGGAAGGGGGGAGAAGACAGAGGGGGGGGGGGGGGGTGGGGTGTTGAATACAAACTTTACACAATGATATACTTTTTAAATTCTTTTGATGTTTATTGATATTGAATTCGATTGTTAAGAAGGATAAAGTAAACTTATCCTAAATCATCTTAAGCATACAAAGCTTTTACTTTTCTAAATAAGTAAGAAGAGTTAGAAGATTGATCGTATTATTAAAATATTTCGATACATTTAATCTACATAAGTAAAATATTTCTATACATTAGGAAGTTATAGAAATCTGAAATTTTTGCAATCTCTCTCTTTTCTAGTTCTCCATTAAAAAAAAGATTTGAAGAAGCTTTGAGTAAAGAATTGTTCAAAATCCTGAAAATCTCAACTTTGAAATATCTATTTAAGATGCTGTTAATGGATTCGCTTAGTGGTATCAAAACTTGGTATCCTAAGAAGTCAAGAATTTAAATCTCATCAAATCTGAAAAAGACTATGAATTTGTCTTTTTATTATTTGTAATATATACATACAAAAGGAGGTCCAAAGAAACGTTAAGTTAATGAAAATTTGGAAAAAACACCTCATTAACAGTTATATTAATTGATCCAAAGGGATGTGAATAAAAAGACGTTACAACAATAGTTTTAAATTAAAAAAACCTCTCACTCCCTGTTTTCTAAATAAAAAAAGAAGATGAAATATGATCAAAACTCAGACATAACAAATTACACCAAAATAACAATCATGTTTTTCTTGTTAATTTGACATCCATTTTCATATATTTTTCCTCGTTTTCCCATTTTTCATTTTTATTTATTTAACATTTTTCATTTACCTGTCCCTATAAATAGATATATTATTTCAAGAATTAGGTTGTGTGAGACAAACTAGCTCATAAGTTAGCTGTTAACTAAAAGCTAGCTTATGAATAAATGATGTTTGGCAAAAACTAGCTTATGAATATGTAAAATGACCAAAAAGTTTAATAATTAATATTAATAAGGTTATAATTGGAAAAAACTACAAAAAACTCCTGAAACGCCACTCCAACTAGCGTTTCAATAAGCTAGATTATGATCCATCCAAACATATATTAGCTTATAAGCTAGCTTAATTTTCTCAAACACAACATATAACATTGTTTCGTAAACACAAATTAGCTTATAAGCTAGCTTCTTTTTTATGTACATGTTTGGATATAAGCTAGCTTTTTGATAACCTACTTGAAGATAGCTTTTTATAGTTTTTTCCGATATACCAGTTTTGGTCATTTTACATACCCATAAGCTATTTTTTGTCAAACATAATTTGTTTAACAACTAGCTTATTAACTACCAACTAGTTTATCAGTCTAACATCTAGCTTATCAACTAAGGCTATGTTTGGCAAAAATAAGCTAGCTGATAAGCTAATACATCCAAACATGTACCAGAAGCTAGCTTACAAGGTAGCGCTTTGAAATGCGACTTTGAGGAGTTATTGTAGCCTTTTCCAATTATACTCTTATTAATATTAATTGTTAAATTCAAATATACCCTTTTTTGGTCATTTTACATACTCATAGCTAGTTTTTGCCAAACATAATTTATTCATAAGCTAACTTATCAGTTACTAGCAAGCTTATCACTTATCAGCTACTAGTAAGCTTATCAATCAATTGCTAGCTTATCAGTTAGTTTGCTAAACAGCCTAATACATATTGGGCTTTAAATGTAAATGGGCTTTTAAAACATATTGGGCTTTAAGAACACAAGGCCCACATATATATAACAAGATCTGGTTTTCTTGTGGCAGAATTAATCTTTTGGGGATATATTTTACAGAGAAATCCATCATCGTTCCCAAATTCTCGAAGAACAATTGAGACCGCCATGGAAGGATCGAAGAAGATAGAGCACGAAATCGGAGGTCTGAAGAACGATGCGTTTCGTTTCGGACTTCAAGGCGTCAAGAGTGATATCGTCGGATCTCATCCGCTTGAATCCGCCTTTCAATCGGTAACACTAATGAATGCTACTACTAAATCTCGCTTTCATTTGTTGAATTTAGATCAGTTGATGTTTTTGATGATGATGAAATTGAATGAATGTGTTTTGTTTTAGGCGATAGTGAGAGAAGAGAGTATGAAACGGAAGATACTTACGAACACCTATGGCTCTGCTTTTTCAGTGAAGCAGGAGCTCGATCGGAAGATACTTTCTAGGTATGGATTGTGTTGTTGATTAAGCTCGATTTCGTGTTGTTGATGAATGATGAATGATCTCTTGTTGTTAGATTGAGAATTGATTTTTGGAGTTTTGCTTGTTTGTGGATTTTAATTGTCAGTTCGAATGTAGGACTGCTTAAATTGTTGTTTGGAAAAATATGGAGTTTTTGCTGTAGCTTGTCTTATTCAGCTTTTGGTTGAGCTGAAAATGAACTCTGGCTGGTCTCTTTAAACTAGCTTATAAGCTAGTACATGTTTGGATATACCATAAGTTAGCTTATTGAAACGCTAGATGGAGTAGCGTTTTATAATAAGTGTTTTGTAGTTTTTTTTCTAATTATACTCTTGTTAATATTACCTATTGTACCCCAAGATACCTTTTTGGTCATTTTACATACTTATAAGCTAGTTTTTGTCAAACAACATGATTTATTCATAAGCTAGCTTATCAGCTACTAGGTAGTTTATCGGTCAACAACTAGCTTATCGACTACCAACTAGCTTATTAGCTAGTTTTTCAAACACAACATAAGTCTGCTCACATAATGTGTCTGCAAAATTAGTTGATATAACCTAGTAGAAGGAAATTGGTTTATCCATTAGCGTAGTCTCGTAGTGGAAGTTATGGTTTGATGAAAATCTTGCTTGCTTGCTTTCCAAGAGATCCTTGAATGGTATGATTATGATTCTTGACTCACTTATTAGGGAAATAACTCACTGTCCAAATGAAAGAAAGACGGGAATAATCAAATGAGAACCACAAAGATGTTGAGAACTGAGGACCGATCCCTGCCATTAAGTGAGTTCCATTTTAGGCTGGGACTCAAGGTGGTATTATTGTTCATTTGTGTGTGTGTGTTCCATATTGACATGTTTTCTTTTCACATATGATACAATGTACGTGAAACTAATTATTATGGTTCTTAAACATTTTCTTCTTTCTCATTTGATTTGCCTTTTTGAAAGTCAATCGGTTATCTACCTAAGAAGATCAAGTCCCGCATGCTTGAAAATGCTACAAGTAGAGAGGTCTTTTCAAGGCACATTGTAAAGATGTAGAAGGGATACATGCTACTCGGCTTTAGCTTGTAATTTAGCGAAAATTTAGGGTTTCAGAAAAAGATATCTTGAACTTAGATTTGGTTTTGTGCCAATATCACACCTCTTCGGAGCTTTGTATATGTCAAAAGTATTTAAATCCAAGATGCCTGATGCTATGATAATCATGCCACAAGCATAACAGGAGAAGTTTATGTGCTTGAACTTTTAAGCTTAAGATATGTCCCATCCCCATAACCTACCTCTGAGTGAGATATATTGGATTTGTTTGGCTTAACTTGCGCACCTCTTTTGTACAGTAAAACAAGTTGTTTCCTATGGGAGTTTCTTATTTTTCTGTGTGTTTTAAATCAGATTTCAAAGGCCTCCTGGACTTATAGCATCATCCATGCTTGGATTAGAGTCATTGACAGGAGCCTTGGACGACTTCGGTGTTGAAGATTATCTCCAAGGTAAGAACTATAGTACCAAGTGCAATCATTAACTTTGCATGCGTTTTTGGATGACTAAATATTGTATTCCTGAGCTAATTCTAAATGAACCCTATGTAGTTGCTATCTGGACCCCTACCTATTAATTTCCTCTCACGCACATCAATATCATACTTCACTTTAAACACATTTTTAATGCTCCGAATCGATCAAAAAATGGTTCATTTAGCAACACCTTTTTTTCCATTCGAGGTTGAGCAGAATCACTCCAGTGGTATTGATATAGATTTGAGTTATATATGATATTATGATTACTACAAGTTCTTTTAAGGTCTTGCGTGAACCCCTTTTTGGATCAAATCATAGCATTGAGAGTGTAAAAAAGCGAGCTTTATTAAGCCTCACCTGTTTTTTTAACAATCAAGTTTTAGTATTCTATTGCAAGTTTATATCCGATTGCTTGATCTTATATTTTTGTTGTTAATTCTTGAAGGTGTCCATGACACTGAAACAATGCGCATCCCCGACATGCACCATGGAATGGAAGTTCGCGTTGGGATCTCAAAGGGACCGATTCATCCTAGTTTCGTATGAGGTGCCTGGCAACATTCTAATCTATGATAGAACATTCAGCTACATTTATGTTTTCAATGTAGCTTCATTTTAAACATTGCTTTGTATGTGCATGCATAACAATGTAAAAGATCTTGCAATTTTATCGCTAAGTGCTTTACACGAGTTCAATGTATAAACATCGGTTTGTGGTAAGGTTTTAATTAGCGTGAGACATGACCTCAAATCCTCAAGCTTTTGAAGCCATGGCGAGGCTGCAAATTTGTATCTCTCTCTCTCTCTCTCTCTCTCTCTCTCTCTCTCTCTCTCTCTCTCACACACACACACACACATAGTTAGGTTCAAATGAGAAAAATGACCAAATAAGATAAACACGAGAATGGCCAAATCACATGTGATTTTAAACTAAAATCATGTGTAAAATCACATGTGATTCATGCGACTTTAGGTCGTAGCTATTCTGTAATCACGTGTGATTTTAGTGCAAAATCACATGTGATTTGACCATTTCCGTGTTTTCTTATTATCACATTGTTCTTGTTAGATTCTCCCTCCAAATACAAGCACATGTTTTCAACTTTTACTTTGATATAAGATCACATATAACTATAAGTAGGAAATTAACCAAAAACTATAAAGTAAAACACCAAAAGTGAAAAGAAAAACAAAATCAATGACGCCTTACAAAAACGCACATTGGACCGTATCGTACCTCTATTTAGGAAGATACCATCATCGGTTGTTCTTCTATTAGCCTGAATCACGAAACCAAACGAAAAAAGTTCACGTACACCATTAAATTTGCCTAAAGTTAGATCAAACTCAAGTCCCGCTTACTCGATAGATCCTCGGCTCACTTCCCCTTTGCCATTTGATGGTGATATAACCCCAATGATAACAAAGCTGCCCAGTAAAACAATCAAAACACCCAAAATATTCACCAGAATTGCTTCTGTAGAGTAGTGTGAAATTATCTTGTGGACTTGAAGAAATGTTGCTTTCTCTAAGACACCAGTAATGCAAGAAGCCAAAGAAAGTGCATATATGTAGACTCCGAAAAAGACGTGCCATTGCATCAATGAAGCTCGGGATTTCGCAGAACCACCCGGGTACCAGAATGTCGCAAATCCAGCCCCCCACTACATTTAAAGAGTTTTCGAAGGTTATATGGTTTCATATTTGATCTAATAAATCAAGTCAAGCCCAACAAACCCAGTGTATCGTACTTTATGTTTCCTCCTAAATGTGGGAGAAAGGAAATATAAAGGGTATATTTGTAAAAATGACATTTTATTTCATTCTCTCTAATTCAGACAGATAAAAGAATTTCTTTCATTCCCTTTATTTGTTCAATTCTTCTCTTTCCTTTCCAAATTTGAGGACACAGTGAAAAGTTTCGAGCAGTTGTTTCCTTGAAGACCCTAACCGGTCAAAATATGACCCGATCAAGATTCTAAATTTCTAATCACAAAAGAAAAGGAGAGAAATCAAGAACCTGTATGGCAAATAGGATTAAGCAAGCTAAGCCCAACCAAGAGTGCAGGGTGTAAAAATCGTCGATCCCCCTATCGTTGTGAAACTTCCAAACAGCCCATAAACCGATTGCTCCAAATACCAATGCCAGGAACTGGAGTGTGAGATGAACTAGCTTTTTGAAACCTTTAGTTCCTGATACCGTCTTGTAGACCAGCATAGCTATGTTGATGATAAAAGCAGGAGTTAGGACTCAGATTTTTAAGGTTAATTGAACCGTAAAATCCTACATGCATTCTCGATAAGAACAAGGGGATGTTTGGTTGGTTTTCCATAAAATCCAGAATGGATAAAGCTGTTTGTGTGGATTAATCCGTCCGTAAAGATTGAAAAGGTTTTTGTTTGGGAGGTATTTTTCACAGATGGAAGGCGTGAGTTTTTTTTTTTTTTTTGGGATAAACATGTTTAAAGAAAAAACATGGCTTTTTGCATAAAGCTCTCCCCTGAAAGCTTACTAAAATAAGTCATTTTCTGTTCATTAAGCCATTACCAAACAATCATATATAGCTAACCGAATAAGCTATGATTCCAATTAAATTCATTAAGTTGCTAACATACATGCCCTAAGTATCCTAGAGAGCATAACATCAAGTCGTGTGAATCACACATGATTTTACACGAGATTTTAGGGGTTGTTTACCCAAGTCTTACCCCGGTCAATCTTACATACAACTTATTGGATAAGATTTTAACCTATTAAAACGGCATCATATCAACATGTAGAAGAAGATGATTAGCTTACCTTCTCCATTCAGCAGAAGAAGGCCAATTACCATCATAACTGGATGAACCTGCAGAAACCACACAAATCTATCACTAAAAAAATCCAATAACACATTCAAGTAGTCTTCACATAACAATGCCTGCTTTCCAGATTCAGCTCGAAATGATAATAAGAAACCGATCATACCCATTAATCTTAATCATAATCTTCATAATCCAAGCCCTAACTATTACACTTAACAGACAGCCTCTGAATAGCTAAGAGGGTAATCCTGTGTGGCAAAAAAAAAAAAAAGATCTCCCTCTTAATGGTTTCAAAACCCTCTGATTAATTTTCCATCTTGGGTGTCTCTTAACCATTCAGAGCCCAAATTCATTTTCAACCATTACAAAACAACTGATCACGACTGATCACTTAATCATCCTGCACCAAATCATTCAGCAACCGCCAAACAACCATGTAGAACTAGAAGATCCAACTTAATCAAACTAAGCAAATAACATACAAAACTAATCACAACTAAAATCAATGATCACAAATCCAAATCAACTGGCAATCTGAAATCGAATACTAAAAAAATCAAAAAAATCAAAAAAAAAAAAAAATAGAAGATCGATTAAATTGAAGAAATTATTACATTGAAGAGTAGAGCTTTGTTCTGTGAGAAAAGAGCTAATCCGCCTCTATAATGAACATTCCATATAAGAACCAGAATCATCACCAATACTCCTAAGCTTCTTACGCATAAGAATATTGGGAATTTCACCACCGGAACCACCATCGATATACTTAGGGTTCCGGCGAGATACCGGTGGTCGTCGGAGTTTGATGTACGGATAGTGGTGAGCTCCGGCGGATAGATCCAATTGCAGAAAGTGAGATCGAATCCGGAATTCTGTGAGTTCAGCTCACGTTGAAAAAAAGAAAACGTATAAACTTCTTCAGATGGAGTGGCAAAACGGGCGGGTCAAAGCAAGTCGGGTCAAAAAGAAAATAATTTAGAGTAAATTACAGATTTGGTACCTAATTTAGTAATTTACTTAAGATTTTATTATAAGATGAGTTGATTAAAAAAAAAAAAAAACTTGTCTTTAGGCTATGCGTAGCATAACCTTCCCAGCTCTCTCAATCCTACTATCACATCATCGTCACATCGGCTTTTTCATAAACTCACAATAAGCCTTTTGGAGCACTCTCTGTTTAGTATTCAAACCTTCTCAACCCTCACCTTTTAACTATTTAATTAATTAAGTACAACACACCACACATACAATACATCACACACCACACACACATACAACACAGCGGGTAGGCGGTGTGGCGACACCATCGGAGCCCGATGCCGCCAAGCCTGTTGGAGACGTAGCCGAGGCCGTCCAACCCGTCTAGCATGCTGGGTTTGAACCCGTCGAACCCCACAAGCTAATACGCACAGCCTTATGGTTTATTAATACTTTTGATTTTTGGTGCTTTTAATTTAGAAGTTGCGATGTCCATCTATGTGTTTTTTAAATTTATTGCTAGTTTATAAATGAGTAAATTGAAGTTTGGGTTCTTGTGGGTTTTTTTTTTTTTTTTTGGTTCTTAATAGAATTTTTTCTTGAACGGCAAGTTAACGTGTACATATGTTTTAGCGGTATCGGACCTCCTTACGGGCAATCCTACTAATCCGCTGCGATCCGGTCCAACCTATGGATGAATCCAACCGGCAGGTTTTAGGGGCCCTATGGACCAACCCGAACCGGTCCCAAACCTAGCCCCGAAGGAACAGATCTATAGTTTAGATATCTCAAGAAAGTGTCCTCCATGGAATCGAACCCTGATAGTGTGACTTTCACCCCACATCCTCCAAGGATGTTACCTATTCAACTGAGCTAATCCCCTTTGATTCTTAATAGAATTTTTATTGTAAGGAAATTCTATGGTATGGGAAAATGTTCGCTATTGGTTGCTCTCGTTAACGAAAATTAAATTTCATCCCTTAAGTCCCTCATGATCAAACATTAAAGTAGTTATTTTAACCTTGGAATATGAGACCATGACATACATTGAAGTTGTCTTTCTATTTTACTTTCATGTTTCAATGACAAATGACTACTTTATCTTTATGTGAAAAATACGTAAAGGAATTAACGAATGAAATGGAACTTTTGTTAGTGACAAAGACTAAAACATTTTTGTGTACCATATGAGATTCCTTGCAATAAAATTTTTGTCATGACCAAAACTGAGAGAAATAACAAACGGTGCGATTCACTTTGTTGCTTGGGGATAGCCCCATTAGAAAAAAAATGTTAAAATAAATATTTTATAACTTTTCATCATTGTTTCCCTTATATGATTTCTCGTCTAGTATCCATTAGCTATAAAAACACCATAAAATCAATTAAAAAAAAAAACTCAAAGTCAATATAAAAAAACTCTTAAAATTAACAAAAAAACTTGAAAATCATTTAAAATCAATCCAAAACTTTATAAATCCCTTAATACAGTGAAAATAGGCTAAAATATATAGACAACGTTATGAACCTTTAATGTACCTTAAAGATGTTGCATTAGAAAAAAAGTACTCAATCCGTCACTGCCATCGAGATCAAAATTGTAATGTACTCTTTATAACTTATATATAAGAATAAAAACTGTAAATCACATGACAAATATCCCAAACTTTAACAAGCCATAAGGATGAGTAAATTTTTTTATAATTTACTTTATAAAAAAATGAGTGAATTACATTTTTCGTCCCTGTAGCTAGCAAAAGTTTTTGAATTGGATGCTTTAAATGAATTAGTTATATCAATGGTGTTTTAACTTTTACTTTGGATGCTGAATTAGGTTTCTGTTAATCGTTAAAAAAGTTCTATTAACAAGAGTCATGTACCTCATATTAAGGCAATTTAATCTTTTTGGTATGTATTTTTAGTTTACTAGAAAAAATACAAAATTGATTTATATAATTTTGATCCTTTTTTTCCTACCCTCATGCTCAAAGTCTTCAAGGAACACCAAAAAAAAACATGATAAATGAGGGATTAATTGCTTGGTGAGCTAGTTATTGACTTTCTAGGGTTAATTTTGTGTTTTAAGTTTTTTGATTTAGGGTTTGAATTTGTATTCCTACTCGAGATAATTTGTCGCATTACTTGTACACACCGCCATTGGTTGTTAATGCACGTCAAGTAGGTGGTAGAAAAATGATACATATGTAAACATCCTTAAGGGTGTGTTACTAAGAGCTTAATGGGCTTAATGGGCTGGAGGGCTTATTCGCACAGACGCAATGACCTATTTACTAACGACTTATTCACTAAGAAATTGTCTTAATCGCACAGTGCTAGGGGGTGGTGTTGTCCCCATTCAGCCAATTTTTGGACAATTTTACCCCTGGTTTGTTTAAGGGGTTTAAACAATTTTACCCCTTCTTCCACCTTCTTCCATTTCTCTCTCAAGAACCAAACCCTAGCAACCTTCATCCTCCTTGTCACCTCTTATCACCGTCGCCGGCCTTCCCTCTCGCCGCCGCCGGCCGTCGCCGCCCTATCTCGCCACCATCGACCCAGCAGCAGCAGCTCATCCCCGCCGCGTCCCCTCTCGCCACCCCCGCCATCCTCAAGCTTCATAATCAAAAGGTAAAATCAGATCTGAAATAAATAGTGATTTATAGTGAATGTTTGATTTTTACATGAATATATTGATTTATGTTTGGGTATATACCTATTTAGGTATATATTTGTGATTTTTACATGTTCAAAAGGTACAATCAGATCTGAAATAATAGTGATTTATATGTTTGATTTTTACATGAATATATTGATTTATATTTGGGTATATACTGTTGGGTTTCGTTGTGATCCCCGAACCGAATCTGATCCGGAGAAACACTAAGAGTTTTGCGGAAGCGTTTTATGGTTTGAAACCCGGAAACCACTAATCTACCGTTTTACTAGTTTAGAATAATAAAAACAGTCTAAAATTACCTGGATTGCTTGAGTATTAATCCACCTATGAACGACCAACGAATGTTCCTCTAGCAGAACGAGAAACCCGAATCAAAACCGAACTGGTTGTTGTAGATGGTGAGAGGCCGGCGCCAAAATAAGAGAGAGAGAAAGAGGGTTGAGAAAATAATCTGGAAACTGATTATAGGATTGATTAATTAAATTTTCCTTAAACCCATAAGGTTTATTTATATGGAGGAAAATACAGTTTTATTCAGATTTAGTTTCCTCTTTGTAATTATCTTTTTCTTTTCTTCCAAGAAAAGAATTACTCTAGATAATTACCTATAATTAATTAAATTATTCTATTATATATTTATTTATCTAATAAATATATAATCTACTTAATTAATTAATAACCCTTCAACTTTGGAATTTCTGACTGAAATTACCCAACTGATTTATAATTAACTATTATAAATCCCAATTCTCCATTTCTGGGTTTCTTTTAACTTATTCGATTTATAGGTCCTCACAGGTGTGACCCTCAAGTGTCTTGTAACATTGGATATGCAATCACTTGGTTTGTCAACTCTGCACATAATTACTAACATATACGTATTTAGGTATATATTTGTGATTTATTCATGTGATTTATATTTGGTATATACATATTTGGGTATATACATGTATATATTTGTGATTTATACATGTTTGTTGTTTTATGATTTATATTTGTGGTATATACATGTTTTGTGTTGTGTTGGGGTATATACATGTGTATTAGGTATTAGGTATATACATGTTTTGGTATATGAGTTGGGTTTATACATGTATTGAGTATATACATGTTTTGGTATATATTTTTAATTGATTCTTCATGTTAGGTATGGAACAATCCGGTGAATCTAGCCAACAAAAAAGAGTTAGGATAAGTTGGAAAGATCTCAATGTTGTAAAAACTTTTCTAGAGGCTTGTATTCTAGAGGTGGGATTGAATGGTAAAGAGGGTACTAGTTTGAAGGCACTTTCATGGAAGAAAGTTGCGGAGACTTTAAAAAAAACACACAACTTTTCGGTTGATCGTAAGCAAATGCGAAACCACTTTGATTATCTGAAAGGAAAGTATGGGGCGTGGTTGAAGTTAAAAAACAAAACCGGCAACGTCTATGATTCTTCTACAAACACTTTTAACTTGACGCCGGAAGAATGGGAGTTGGAAATTGAGGTCTATTTCTAACTTTAGATTTAATTTTATTTGTTGTCTTTTTTTTTTGTATATTTATAGATGTTCTTTTAATATAGGCAAATAGGTATGTTGAATCTTTGAGGACTACAAGCCTTCCATTTCCCGACATGTGTGCACAATTGTTTGAGGGTGGGATGTCCGTAGGTCTTGGAGGTCATGGTCCGGGATCAAAAGACCCTTTGCCAACTACCGAGCCTTTTGTCGTCATTAATGATGAGGCCGCATCAAGTGATCAAGTTACATCACGTGCTCCGGTTGCAAAACCAAAGGGAAAGAAGAAGGCAAACGTCAATTCGGACCTTGATGATAAGCTTATAAAGTTTTTAGATCATATGTCGTCGAAATATAACCCCGAGGTTGTTTCTTATGAAGCATGCCTAAAGAAATTGGACGACCTTGGGTGGGAAAAAGACGATCCTTTGTATGGCATTGCAATTGCCCTTCTTACGGACAATCGTAATAGAGAAGCTTGGATGACGATACCGGAAGCAACTGCCAAAGTGTGGGTGAAAGCAGTTGGGAAGAATCAAGGATTTGAATAGCAAGTTGGTGTTTGTTAGGACTTGTTTTATGTGGGTTTTTGTTAGGACATATGGTGCAATATTTTGGACTTGTTTTTTTGGATATGTGGTCATGTTTTGAACTTGTTTTTTGATGGCACATTATGGATATTAGTACCACGTTTTGGATGCATGTTTTGGATTTATATGGATTTATAATATGCACGTTTTGGATTTATATGTTGTTATTTACTTATTAATGTTATGCATGTTGTTATTTATTTATTAATGTTATACATGTCGTTATTTATTTATTTATAATATGTATTTTTATTTGAATAGATGTTGACTTTTGAAGAAGAAATGATCATGATAGTTCTTATATATATATATGTGTGAGACGAAGAAGAATTGCTTCGGAAAGAATTGAGAGAATGTCCGATAATACTTCGGCGTTAAGTGGATATGCATACACCCAAGAGCTATTAACCGGGTCTAGTATGCAATGTCAAGAGTTGATGCGCCTCTCACGTGAAGCATATATATTATTATGTAATCATTTTAGAGGAAAAAACTGGGTGAAAGATAGTAGATATGTTAGCATCGAGGAGAAGATGGCAATGTTTTTGACGATGATTGGGCACAATGAGCGTTATAGGGTGATAAAACGTAGATTTCAACGCTCTACAAGAACCGTTCATAAATGTTTCCATAAGTTTTATTAGGAATGTTTGAATTCGCAAAAGAAATGGTGGTGACGACAACTTCTGATACAACTTCAAATATGTCGAGTAATCATAGACGTTTGAGGGAGATATTTCCGGTAAGTTATACTTTATTCATATTTCTTTTCGGTAAAACGAACTATTTATTTATTTATTTTTGTTGTCAATGAAGGGTGCAATAGGCGCGCTAGACGGTACTCTTATACATGCAGTTATTCCGGCTAGTCATCAAACTGCTTTTAGGGGAAGAGGAGGCGGTCGGTGCTATCAAAATGTTCTAGGAATATGTGATTTCAACATGATATTCACATTTGTTTGGGCAGGATGAGAATGTATAGCGCATGATTCGAGAATACTTAGAGAAGTTGCTTTTAACCCAAGATCAGGTTTTCCCTTTCCACCACAAGGTATATTGTCAAATCGTATTTTCTCTTTTTTCATTCGTTAATATATATATGTGTATATATATGTATATATATATTGTCAAATGATTTCTTTGTGATTTTTCAGATAAATATTATCTTTGTGATGCTGCGTACGCCAATGCTCGTGGATTTTTGGCGCCATATCGTAACACAAGATATTGGTTAGCGGATTTTCGACGTCGACGTGCTTTGACTAAAGAAGAAAAGTTTAATCATGCACATGCCCAACTCAGGAATGTTATTGAACGTGCTTACGGTGTGTTAAAAGCGAGATTTCCCATCCTAAAGCAAATGGCTCCTTTTCCATTCACAATACAAAGAAATGTGGTAATTGCTTGCTTTGCGATACATAATTTTATCAGAAAATATAATATTCAAGACCAACTATTTATGGAGATCAACGAAGACACTATATTTAACAACGAAGAAGATGTCGAAGGAATTGGAGAAGAAGAATTGGATGTATCTCAATGGGGTGCTAATAGCACTACATATATGGCTAATTTACGTGATGGAATTGCCAAGAGGTTGGTTAATCAAAATTAAATTTGAAGTATTTGTGTTTGGACTTTGTTACTTTATGTTGGAACTTGGATTTTTAAGTACTTTATGAATTTATGTATTCAATTTTGGATTATATTAATGACTTTATGTTTTGAATTGAATTTTGTGTTTAAGATATATAATTTTGCTTAACAAATAAACAACAATATATAAAAACAGCTTATAATTCATATCCAGGGGCAAATTGGTCATTTCTGACATTCAGACTGTTAATTCAGATAAAAAGGTAAACACCAGCATCAATTTATCCAGACAGACAAATTTATCCATACAGACAGACAGACAGGATTTGGTAAACAGCCCCTAAATCTTGTATGGATAAATTTGTCTTTGTAGATTAATCTATTTATATAGATTAAAAAAGAATTGTTTGAGGGTTTCTTAAACGATAGTATAAATATATTTTTCAATTAAATAGTAGATTTGGGAAAACTTGCTCCTCCTTAAAAGCTTATTAAATAAGTCATTTTTATATCATTAAGTTATTTTCAAACAATTATACATAATCGACCCAATAAGCTATGAATCATATTAAGCCCATTAAAGACCCGCTCACCAAACATTTATCCGAGTAAATGCTTACCAAGTCAAATTACCTTACAATGCATATAGCACGGACCAAAAATCTTATCCAGTAAGAGCTCAAGCAAGGACCGAGAGTCTTACTCGATAAGTGATAGTTGTCACCTTTTAATACGGTTAGTGCATACTGGCTAAATTCTTGCATATGATGCCGTTTTTGTGAATTAAAATCTTACCAGATAAGTAAGAGACCGTGTTGAATTTTGCAGATAAACACCTACGTGCAAGCGTTTGGTAAAACAAAAGAGGAGGGGAAATTTTGTTGAGTAAATAGAACTTCTTCAATGAACTTATAATAAAACTATTCTAATTAATAAGAACTCAACGCGGCCTTCTCTCTCAAATCAGACAAACAAAGAAGGGAATCCACGGCCTAAGTTGTTAACAACCATAATTTACGTAACAAGTTTTTAAACGGAAATTTGAAGTAACACATAATGCTATCGTCATTTTATTCATAAATATCTCAATTAGTTTTTAATACATTCATTAACTATGATTTAATAGAATTACACGCTTCGTAATTAGAAGAATCACCCTAATTATTAGTCGAAATCCACATATAAAAATACCAATATTTTATTTATTATCGAGTAGGATATATTATTAGACTTTCCATTTTAACATGAGGGCTACATTCGTCTTTTCACACCGCTTTAAACCATCCAAGTTGCCTTTTCCAACAGAGCGCTAGCAAATTTCCAAAAAACTCCCCAGAATTAACAATAAACAACACCCCAGAATTGAAAAACAGAAGGTTAAAACAGCAATTTCAGCATATACCGAATCGTTGCCTAACTAATTAACCGTAATAAAGAAATATAAAGCGCATGATCCGCGCCAACCCATTCTGAGTTGTTGTTAAAGAGAGAGAGTTTGTTTGCAATCGGAGAACTCGCCGGAGGATTCCACCGGAATTCTCGGAGTTTTTTTCACTTCCGGCAGTAATATTTTGCAGACGTCGCCAGATTTCACCGGATTCAGGAGTTTTTTCACTTCCGGCAGTAATATTTTGCATACGTCGTCAGATTCCACCGGAATTCAGGAGTTTTTTTCACTTCCTGTTGCCGGATTCCACCGGAATTTAGGAGTTTTTTTTACTTCCGGCAGGATTTATTTTAGAGACGTTGCCGGATTCCACCGGAATTTTCGAGTTTTTTTCACTTCCGGCAGGATTATTCTGGAGACGTTGCCGGATTCAACCGGAATTTAGAAGTTTTTTTCACTTCCGGCACGATTATTGTGAAGACGTCACCGGATTCCACCGGAATTTTAGGAGTTTTCTTCACGTTCGTCAGAATTACTCGTTCCTTGATTAGATCAGTATTCTGAGATCGAGATTTCTTCTGGTAAGTTCGATCGTCGTTACTCAATATATAGTCTATAATTCATCTGTGAATTTAATTCACAGTTTGCTAACGAATTCGATTATCGTTACTTCTACTGATCGGAATCCGGCAGGATTATTTCGGAGACGTTGCCGGATTCCAGTCGGAATTTAAGAGTTTTTTTTTTTTCACGTTAACAGTGAATATTTCATTCCTCATTAGATCACTATTTTTAGAGTAAGAGATTTCAATTTCTTCTGATTATCGTTACTCTCTGAAATCAAACTGTGAATTTTGGAGTTTTACAAATTTGGCAGAAATTATGTATAATGTTTGCAATTTCTACAGGTTCTAAAAGGAGAACGGATCCGGATCTGGCAATTCGGATCTGCAAACGATCGATTGATGGATGAAGAAGAAGCTTCGATGGTGAAGAAGAAGATATCTGAGCTTGAAAAGGAAGTTAGTAAAAAACGGGTTTGATTTCTTTTTTATTTTAAGTGTTTGTTTATTGCTTAATTAGTTGAGTCAATTTCTCCAATAGGTGAAAGTGAGTTTTGATGCAAAATTTTACCGGAAAATGAAAATAAAAAAGTGATGCATATTTTTTGTTTAAGAAACGTGAAAGTTATGTTTTTTTTTTAATTATGTGAGTATTTTTAAGTATTTTTAAAAATATTTTAAAAATTCATATATTTTTTATTTTTAATTTAATCTAAAAATATATATAATTTTGATATATATATATTTTTTTAAATTCAATCAAATTCAATCTCTATTAAGTATTTTTTAAAATACATATATTTTTAATATTTATTTTAATCTAAAAATATATATAATTTTGATATATTTTTTATTTTTTATTTTCTTTTTTGGTTAAAATTATCTTTTTAAAAGAAAAGATTTACTTGATAAAGTATGTAATCAACCAATGAAAATATTATAAATTTAATAAAAGAAATTTAAAATATGAAGCCTCAATCTATCTTTTTAAAGAATTTGAGATTGGATTGCTTGGGTTAAATCATCAATAGATAGTCTAACGGGGTGTTTGGGAGTGCTTATTTGACGGTGCTTCTAATTTATTAGTTTTATGAGAAAACAATAAGTTGTTTTAGAATGTTTCGATAAAGTGTTTATAGTTTTTCCAGTAAGCTATAAGGAGTTTTTTTGAGAAGACAAAAATTTTTGACTTCCTAAAAAAGTTGATACGCACTTTATTCATGAGTACTTCCAAACACCCCCTAAGTGGTGCCGGAGCCTTTCTTGTTGATGAAAGTTTTATTTTATTTTAGATTTAAAATAAAATTGGAATCCTATAAGACTCATACACGAGACTCGTCTAGGATCTTATCGAGACTAAATCACTTCTCTTATTATATTTTTTTAGTGAAGCATTTTTTTCTTCTTTTGAATGAAGTAACTATTGAGTTTTTTTGGACATATATAATGATATAGTATTTTGTTACGTTAATAGGACTCAATGATTTTTTTATATTTAAACATATTTATCAATTAATTATTAAAATATATCAAACAACAACCATGATGATAGGTCTTATTTGGAGTTCTTTTTTAAAAAATTTCCCCTAAAGTAGAGGCTAAGAGCATGATTCTGTAATGTTATAATAGAAATTTGGTGATTTAGGGAAATCCCCTCGTGTGCATCTTGTGGCCAGGCTTAGTCTCAGACGGCCGAATTTTCAGTTTCTGTTCTATATTGCCAAGGATGTAGTCTAGGCAAAGCCTAGATGAACCTTATAAAAGTTTTATGTTTCAATAAACATGCTATATTAGAAAAAAAGAAGAAAAAGATTGTAAAAGTCTTTAAGTTAAAATAAATCTCCAAAAGCTCTATAAAAGAGAGAATAGTATTTTAGTTGTTTCCTATAAATAAATTGTATTGAAAATAAATTTAAAGAACGAAAAATAGTATTTATTAAATATATATAATATTTTAATAATATAGTTATTGGAGTTTGGTATAATTTTTTTCAGAGACTTTTTATTTTATATATTATTTTATAAAAAAATTTACAAGAATTGAAATTTAAAGAAATTCTCCAAAAACTTAATATTAATTATTAAAAAGAGGGAATATTATTCAATTGTTTTTTGCCAATAAGATTGAATCCGTTATAATTTTTATAAAAAGTTTTGTAAAGTGTATCGAGATGATTTAGTAATTAATATCGGAAGTACTAAAATTTAGTAACTAATGGAGTTTGATGCCGTCTTTTCTAGAAAAAAATGACTTGATATTCCACTTCAAAAAAAATCTAAAATAGTTTATGGAAATGGTGTTAAATTTTATGAACTTCAAGTAGCTTAAGAAATTTTAAGTACACCATAATTATGCTTAAACTTGAAATTTAAGGGACTACGCATTTCTAGTTAGATAACAGTTTCTAAGACTCTTATCTGAATATTTTATAATCTAATATCGATAAGCTTAACCATTTTTAAGTTCCGTGTCGAAGTAGATTTCTAGGTAACTTTGATGACAAATGCATGATCATACATCCATTTCTAGAGATTTCATTAGATGTTGAGGAAGTAAACAAAGCTTGCCTTATAAAGAAACAATTTTTTTATCATACATGTTTTATAATCGTGAGTTAAAATGTGGATCAAACAAACAATAATGTTACGGTCGATCAAGAATGATACAAATATAGCTTTATTGTTGCTTGATGCATCCTTTAGTAAACATAGATTTCTAAATCCTTTCCTTTCCCTTTTCCCGGTGTTATTTCTCCAAATCATATTCCTTCGACATATTTGTTAAAAGATTTCAGTTTATGTTTACTTAACATTGATCTAATTGCAGCTCTATAAATACCAGTACAATATGGGACTTCTTCTAATTGAAAAGAAAGAATGGATATCTAAAAACAACCAATTTGAGCACGCATTATCTGAAACAAATGAGCTTCTTGAACGACAAAGAACAGCGCATATAATTGCAATATCCGAGGTCGAGAAGCGAGAAGAGAAGTTGAGGAGTGCATTAGGGGTTGAAAAGCAATGTGTCCATGAGGTAACATCTTAACTTCAATTTTTCGTATTCATTTTAAGAGACTTTGTATTATTTAGTGCAAAATCAAATGTGGTTATCTTGTAAAGGTTTTGAATGATAGAAAATTACCATCGTATCCTTTTGTTCTGGTTTAATGTTGAATGAAATATAACTATTTGATAGGTGTTATAAATTATAAATTTACCTCTTGACCGATTAAGAGTTAGGCTCTGAATGGCTTTATTCGAAAGCAAACAACTAGAAATGCTAACAGATAAACCATTGTTTCCGTAGTTGGAGAAGGCTTTGCACGAAATGCGGATGGAAATTGCAGAAATAAAGTTCACCGCGGAGTCAAAGTTAGAAGAAGCAAAGGCTCTCTCGAGTATCGTTGAAGAAAAGTGGTTAGAGGTGGAGGTGAAATTGCATGAAGCCGATACCAAGCTTGCTGAAGTGAGCAGGAAGGCATCAGAGATTCAAAGGAAATCGATCGAGCTTGAAGCAAAAGAAAATTCACTCTTGAAAGAACATAATTCGCTCGTTGCAGAGTACGCTTTTCGTTTTTCTTTCTACGATTTTGTTTACTACAAGTTGTTACAATGTTGACAATAGAGACAATCGCTCTGCTCCGTAAGGTAGAGGTAAAGTCTTTGTACATCCTACTTGACCACCCTTGGACCCCACCACCTTCAGGTGGGGTTATTTGGTTGAATGAGTTTTTAATTTCATTTCATGTGACCTGCTTTTAGCATTCATGAGTGTGTCCCCAGTTCAAAACAGTCTAACTCTCGTAAAAACTTAAAAGGTACTCAGAGAATTAGGTTCTTAAATTCAATTTTTAAGGTCATGCATCAGCTAGGATTGGGTTCCAGTGAGAAGTTGAGTTAACGCAAGAAGCATGAGAATTGGTTATGAATCGTTGGATGCACATTAGTATGAGATGCACCATATCAATCCCCGTATGAAGCACGATTCATGGGTAGGCTTGAGATCAGAATTGATCAAGAGCTCAAATCCACTTCTCACGCTTTTCACGTTAACTCAACTTCCCACACAATCCTTCATCAATTCAGCTAGATAGCCCACTTTGGGTGGGATATATTTGGATCGTTTGGTTTATATGCTTTCATTGCTCTTTGACAGGAGAGAAGCGCATAAGCGTGATATCTCTCACCAGCGGGAGGATCTGAGAGAATGGGAGAGAAAGTTGCAACACGGAGAGGAGCGTTTGGCGGAGGCCCGTAGATTGCTCAACCAAAGAGAGGAGAGGGCAAATGGAAACGATGGGATTTTTAAACAGAAACAGATCGAACTTGGAGAAACACAAATGCAGATCGACTTGGCTTTATCAGCTTTAAAGACCAAGGAAGATGATATGAGTAGCAGGATAGAAAACCTAACTATAAGGAGAAGGCAAGTGTGTTCTAAATTTTTAGTAACCGTGGGTGTCTGAGCCAATTTGCACACACCTCAATTAATCCCATGAGAACCCGAAAATAACAACTAGGAAAATCTCTAGTGTTTATGTTTTTAACTGTTGTTTTTTTAAGATGTTAATGCGTCTGCAATCTGGTGTGCAGGAAACTGATGCTATGAGAAATTGCTTAGAGTCAAAAGAGAAGGAACTAGTTGAGCTAGCAGAGAAGCTTAAAGTGAGAGAACAAGTAAGTCCTTAAGGCTCATTTTTTCAATGCATAATAAATTAGGATTATTTAGCTAAGGTTCCATCGGATGAGAAGTGGATGCACGTTAAGATGACATGCACCACATCAATTCCATTCTAAAGTCCAATTCATGGTAGGGTATGAGATTAAAAGTGATGAACGGCTCAGATCCACTTCTCACCGTTAACCTCAACTTCTCACATAATTGTTCGCCTATTTAGCTAAATGGCCTCCAGAATTAAATTATTTTTGGTCGGAAAACCATACATTTAAAAAAATAACTTGTCAGAAGGTGTCTGAATAAACTTTATTTTTCTATTGTTGTACACCATCTTAATGTATTCATTCAGCTTTTTTCCTACAATGGAGACATTCCATTACTCCCTCCGCCCCAACATAAGTGTCCATATTTCTATTTTAGTCTGTTCCAAATAAGTGCCTACCCTTATTTATGAGATTATTATGAGTAAAATTAGGCACTCGATATAAACACAAACTGAATAATGTAACGGTTACATGTTCATAAGGTCTGATCTGGATTCTGGATACCGTCGTCCTTGCAGGCCGAGATTCAAAAGCTCAGAGATGAACACAAGATCATCCTTGATGCAAAGCAGCATGATCTTGAACTGGAAATGGAGCAGAAGAGAAAATCATTAGATGATAGTTTCAAAACCAAGGTTGTCGAAGTGGAGAAAAAGGAAGCGGAAGTCAATCACTCGGAAGCAATCATTTCAAAACGAGAACAAGCCCTCGAAAAAAAACTAGAGAAATTCAAGGAAAATGAACAGGAACTCAATTCAAAATCAAAGAATTTAAAGGAAAGGGAGAAATCCCTCGAATTTGATGAGAAAAACTTAGAGATCGAAAAAGAACAGGTATACATTGAAAAGGAACAGTTACTCAATCTCAACGCTGAGCTTCAGAAATTAAGGACAGAAATTGAAGAACAACGGTTGGAGATAATCAAAGAGCGGGAAAGATTACAAGTAACAGAAGAAGAGAAATCTGAACATATCCATTTACAGTCAGAATTGAAACAAGAGATTGAAAAATACAAAGAAGAACGCGGAGCACTTTCGAAGGAAAGGGATGATCTGAAGCAGGAGAGGGAGAAGTTTGAAAAGTTATGGGAAGATTTGGATGATAAAAAAACCGAGATCCAAACTGAACTAGAATCCTTAACTGAACAGAAGGAAAGAATGGAAAAATGGAACCATTTAGAAGAGGAAAGATTGAATAATCAAAGGTTGGAAACACGGGGTTACGTAGAACGGGAGTTGGAAGCTCTCAAACTGGCTAACGATTCATTTACCGCCAATATGGAGCACGAGAAATCTGTTTTAGCCGAAAAACATCAGAGTGAAAACACCAAGATGCTTCAGGACTTTCAAACGCAGAAACAAGAACTCGAAACCAGATTGCAGAATAGAGAGATGGAGATAGAAAATTATCTGCGTGAAAAGGAAGAATTATTTGAGAAAAAGAGAGAGAAAGAGCAAAGCCATATCGAATTCTTGAGGGGTGTTGCGAGAACAGAAACGGAAGAAATGAAGTTAGAAAGATCAAGGTTAGGAAAGGAAAAACAGGAGATACTTGCAAATCAGAAGCATCTTGAAGCACAGCAGCTTGAAATGAAAAAAGACATCGATGACCTTGTTGGTCTTAGCATGAAGTTGAAGGACCAAAGGGAGCAATTCGTTAAGGAAAGGGAGCGGTTCATTTCATTTGTCGAGAAGCAGAAAGACTGTATTGACTGCAAACAGAGGATTTCCGAGTTTATGTTATCTGATCTCCAATCTTTAGAAGTAAACAAAGCGGAAAACTTTACACTTCCAAGAATAGCTGATAGTTATTTGAAGAAGGCTGTTCAGGGTACTCCCGGAAATCCAAACTGTAATAAGTCACTAGATGTAGCTAAGTCAGAATCTCCTGCTTCTACTACGACTACATCTTGGCTCAAAAAATGTACCTCGAAGATCTTTATTTTCTCAGCAGGGAAGAAGAACGAAATTGGAGCTGCTAAAAATGGTATGGAATCGGTAGAGGCTCAAGAAAAGCTTGTTGATTTTGACGAAATACCCAAATGTAACTTGAGCTCAGAAGATGAACCACAAGGCCAGAATAAGGCAACAATAAGGGGCAGGATCAAAGTTAATAGAGCACTTTTCAGAAAGACGATTGATGGAGGTCACCCTAATGAAGAGAGCCGGGGAGAATCAGATTTTCTTGATAAAGGAGCATCAAAAGTTAGAAGAAAGCGAAACCGTAAATGCACAAGTGAACAAGAGTCTGACTACAATGAAGAGTCTGATGGAGATGTAAATCGGGATAACAGGAACAGGAGACGGAAAAACACCCATGTTGTAGAAGCTCCTCAACGGAAAAGATACAACTTTTGGCGACCCCAGATGTAAGTATCAATAAATCATTTTGAATCTCCATAGAGATATAAAATGAATACACTTTAGGCCACATTATTAAATATAATAAATGTTCTAGATTCATAATAAATGTTCTAGATTCAAGATTTTGTTTGATCTAATATCTCCAAAATCTAGAGACAATTAATGTCCAGAAACTAATAAATTCCTATCTATAGTCGAGCAACTTGGTTTGCGCTGTTTTTTTCAGGGACGATCCTGAGTCATGTATGTATCTATCTCTATTGATCTCTTTATTTCACATATGCATCAATAACATCTGCTCAATGGTCATGTTTTTTTAGTTAATAACGACTATGAAACCAAACAATATATCAATGACAAATGTATGTGCAATGATCAGTATAGTAGACTATAGACCTTGAAAGGCAAAGAAACCTTAAGCTATTTAAGCATGCACTGTAACAAAAGGTAAGATAGATCAGGTGGATATTTTCCTAAACATTGGTTTCCATGAGATGAATATATATATATAGGTTTCTTTTCCCTTTTTGGTTATTTTATACATAAATATACCTATTTTGTGTATTCACTACAAACGTTTGACTGACTTCTTTAACTTTGCATGGGCTACCCCAGTACGGCATTTGTTACTAATCTGCTGTCTGCATTTTGTTTCCAATCAGTGCATCTCTAATCGGTAATGTTGGACCATCTTCTACCCCAAGTAAAGGTGAGGGAGTTGATGGTGTCGGGATAAACCTTCAGCCTGGACCTTCAACAAGTTTTGCCAATGGCAACCATCCTGAAGATTCTCAAGCTGATGAGTTTCTGAAGGTACGTATAAATCATATCCAAAGAGATCTAACATCCGTTATTAACTCATATTAGAAATAAATTAAATGTTCGATCTCATATTTGTTTGATAGATGATATCCTAAATCGTTAACTTGTTATTGAACCTTATCATCTCAATTACCATACACACATTCGCTAGACATGTTTCTTAACTTGAAGTGACCTCTAAAAACATCTACTTGTTGGTCGGATGTTGTTTCTCAGAGTAAAGTTGCAGAAAACAAAATCTCAAATGGAACACCACAACAAGATAGAGAACTTGGCAATGGCAATCACGAGATTCGAACCCCTGAAGCTCAAGAGGAGGAAGAGGTTGACAATAGCGAAGATGAGGTAGAACATCCAGGTGAAGTTTCAATAGGAAGAAAGCTATGGACTTTTATCTCTACGTGATGAATGCTTCATATCCCTAATGCAAACTCTTTGTTTATGGTTTCAAACTCAAAGAGTTGTCTGCTGTGTTTAGTGTCTATCAATTGGTTGTGTAGTCATGATATATGATAGTAACAAGCATTAGATTGTGGGGTAAATAATAATCTCTTCAGTACATTTAATCTACTATTTGAGCTAGATTTTTTTTCACACTTCTTGCTTGGTGTTTTGTGGGTGTTAGGGCCCTGGGGTGGTGTGTATCATTTGCTTGTAATTCTTGATCTCATTGTGATTATTGTAGCAACTATATATTAACTTTCAACAAGCTACATCAATAATTTCCATTTTAGTTTTTCTAAGTTTCTTCTATTCTCAATTTCTATTTTGTTGGTTCCGAACATATATAAATGAAACATATGAACAACTTCTCATATATATATATATACATACCTACTGTTCAATACATCTCCAGATGGTTTCAAGTTATCCCTTTTGCTATCTTCAGATCCAGGTGGTCCTCCCAACCCCTGTATATATACATAGAAAAGAACCATAAATTGCATGCACGCATCAAAAAGAACTCAATCTTGATCCATTCGGATTAGCTATACAGAACTGAAATTCCACCTCTTGTTTTTATTTACTTTACTGTAGAGGCCATTCTTGTCCATCAACAGAATTCACTGATTGTTCTTCATTAGATTTTGTTTATTCTCGGAGCTCGATGCAAGCGTTGCTCTGTGCTTTCTTATATCCCTGACGAATCACGATGCACGAAAACCAGGTTGGGAGAGCGAGAGAGAGATATAGGGGACGTTTCATTTACAAACCATGTAATTCTAACAAACTATACAAACCAATCATAGCCGTTCATCTAGTCCAATAAATATCTGATTCCAGTTTGTTTCCTAATTTAAAGTCATAATCATGATGAATGAATATTATCAACTACCATGTATATCTCAGTCTAATTAATAACCATGATAACTGTCCATAAATATCTCTATTATTTCCCAATATAATGGTTTGTATAGTTTGTTAGATTTCTGTGATTTGTAAATAAAATCCATATATGTATATATATATATATATATATTCATAGAATCAATATGCATATAATATTTTGTATGTGTGCAGGGGAACAGTTCCAAAATCTAAAGACCTCAAATGAGAACCTTGCATAAACATGCAGAGAGTTGTTATGCAAGATGTAAGAATTGTAAAAAAAATTTGTTATCATGACTGACTCGCATGAAATCAAGACCAAACCAAACCAAATGGACCAGTAAATCCCACTCGGAAGAGGGTATGGGGGTGAAATAAACGCAGACCTGACCTCTGCCCCAAAGAGTAGAGCGGTTATTTCCGTGAAGACCCTCATCTGGTGCAAGAGTGTGAGAAAACAGGTAGCAAGAATAATAAAGATTAGCATATGGACTCACATGCAACGAGGTATTCTACAATTGGATTCTTCACAAATTTGAGCGTGCTCCTTTAGTATCCACCATGCTCGTTCACAAATCTTGCAACCGTTACGAACTCTGACACTGCATATAGAAGCATGATGGAGAAGCTTTCTGATGATTCCACAATCCGGGTTGGAACACTTGATGCTCTTGCATTTAGAGGCATGACTTAAAGCATCTAGACCGTCCTTTAACTGCATCACGACATGGAGTTAAAAATAGAAAATAACACCAAAACAAGATTAGGACAAGAAATCCTTTTTTTGGTAATCGTGGGTGTTTACGCCAGCTCGCGTGCACCTTGACTGATCCTAGTGGCCCAAAGGAGTTGAGTTGACCCTCAAGGTAATAAATGAAGAAAAGCGTCTTATAATTTGTACTTTTTTGCTTATTTCTTACCGTCGTCACTCTTTGCTTATGAAGTTGTTCGCTTTTGGTTTCGGAGATGGCTTTTGTCGAAGATTGAGTTAACTTAAGCTTGTGCATGAAATGGTATAGGATCATCATAGAGGAATACTTGGCATGGCCAAGTGTATCGAACTGATACTGAGATTTCTGGCATTTGTTCAAGAAATCATCTCGAGTCTCGAAGAAACTATTTACAAGCGCATCGTCTCCATCCTTGGTATCGAGAGGTACATTGCTCAACACATCCTGAATAAAAAAAAACGATAAAGCAATTAAACATGTATTTGATCACGCAACAAGACAATAGACGGAAAGGAAATATCTTTCGTAAAGTAGCTTACCTCTAAAAGTTGACTATTTTTACTAGAATGGCATGTGTGCCTTCTATTCCCAGAAAGAAGTTTTCCATCATTAAAACATCTGTTAACAAACAATCAAAGTGAGAAGAATGAATATTTTAGGCTAATATTTGGCAAACTAGCTGATAAGCTAGTTGTTCCTAATAGGCTAGTCATGTTTAGTAAAAACTAGCTAATGAAGATACATGACAATGTAAAATGACCTAAAAGGACACATTTAACTGGGAAAACTGGGAAAAAAAAAAGTAAATACCTAGCTTATGCCTACCCAAATAGAGCTTTTTCGATAAGCTCAAAAAATACGCTGGCTTATGGTTGCCAAACATGGCCGTAGTAAGCAAAATGATACCAAATTAACAATAAAGAGTATTTTACCTGGAACATAGTTGAATCTTGTTGCATTGATTGCAGAACCATCTGCTTCCGGATAATATTACTTCATGGCAATGTGTGCACATGTGCTGTAACCGAGCAATAATAAAGTTCTCCTTCGAAGGTAGAATGGTTTCACCAAGCTGTGGCCAAAGAAAAACGAAGATGAAGAAAAGCCAAAAATGATAACATCAATATACTTGAAAACCCAAACCAAACGAACCCAAAATATCCCATGTGTACGAGGTAGGGTCCAGGGAGGGTAAGATCCACGCATCCCTGACCTCTACCCCCAAAAAGTAGACCAGCGACTCGTGAAAAGTGTGACAAAGAGAGAAAGTCAAACACGATAAAGTTGATGCAAATAAGAAGTTAAGACGGTTTTACCCTTTGCATCACCAACACATCCTTTGTCACAAAATCAGGGTTCTCCACTCCCATGGCCATCAAGGTTCTCTTGGTAGGTACCCTACTACGCAGTCCACCGGAACTCTCTTCTTCTTCGAGTTTCTTGATTATACTTTCGGCAGTCGTTGACCAGTAATCACCATCAAAATACGGCAAACGGGCTGCGGTTATCTTTGTACTTCCCTGTCTGGTGGGAACGAAGAATTGGTTGTATAAATTAGTGGTCTCCACCACGACATCATCTTCAGCTGCCTTTCGTAGCATTGATTTGTACCTGCATACAAGGAATGAAACAGTATACAAAAAAAATGAGTCTGAGCTTTAGATGGGGGCTAGAAGTAGATAAATTTGAGTCCCAGCATGATGATCATGGTTTTTTTCCCACCGGAGCCATAAATGACAGTGACACATTCTTGGAAGCCAGAACGCACACTGATGGATCTATTTTTGGTAGGCGGCTAAAAATTACGAAATTCCTAAACGGGATATTAATCACAACTGATTCTTTCCTAAATAAAGACGGAAAAATCAAAAAGTTTTGATTTCATGCTATCTGATTATTTTGACTGAAATGAACAAAAATAGAAAATCAAGAAAAAAATCTTTGAAGTCGGATCCGACTCCAAGGATCCTGTTTATCATGACGTTCGGCCCGTCGTGAGTTTTACATGCATTGCTTGTGGGACTCTTAACTAACGAAGAATCTCGTTTTAAGTTGGGGTTCTTTCCAACCCGTTTTCTATAAAGGAATCTGGATATGCTCCACATTACATAAAATCTTTGCTAAAACATTATATAAGTTAAAGAAGACATAGAACAACAGTGTACTCGGTATTCATTGCACCCAATTGGCACCTGTTGCAAATACGGAACTCTTGATGCAAATACCGGTTCTTTGGAAGACCAAATTGTCGTCTAAGCTATTTATTAAGAATGCAAAGAAAACTCGAGTACTTGTACTACCATGTACATGGTTAAGAGAGAGAGTAACATACCATTGCCGTAGCTTATCCTGCTTTGGTGTCCTCTGCGTCTCTGGATGGCAGTAGAAGATATAATCTTCCCCTTTTATAAGAGGACATGCCCATATATAACAGGTTGCAAAACCTCGTTTCTTGCAATATTCAAGGTATCCGACCTGATGACCAAAAGATAGGAAAATTTTCTATCATTATTCAAGAATGTGCTGCTATTTAAATGCTTAAAATGACAGAAAAGACAACAATGACAGCTTATGGAGAAGAAAGGGACACCAAAGGGTCGTTGGCCCAGCAGGTTCCTGGTTACGGGTAGATCCCAGCCTCCCTAGAGGTCAAACGGTTTAATCCTCAGTGAAGGTGAGTGTGTGTGTGTGTGTGTTCCCCATAAACCCCCCCAAAAACATGAAAAGCGGAGGGATGTATGCACATGTGCTTACAAGTACTTGAAGGTGTTTTCTGGTTTTTATGCACGTGTGCATGTTACAAAATACTTTTATGCACACGTGCATATCGTCCAAATGAACGATCACCCGGGTATTCCTTAGTTTTTCATTCTTTTTTGCGTTTCCCCTTAACTTGACCCTATATATTATATAGACACACACGCTTCATATAAAAGGATGGAAAGAAAAATACCAATATTTCATGGTAAACGAAGGTACGAAGAGATTCACCACTTGCGGTATTTCTTTCTGGTTTGAAGTACTTGACAGAATCAAGATACGAAATATATACACAACGATTATTAGGGCCGCCACAGTCTGATCCAAACTCCTGGACACACATTCCAAAGAGGCACACATCCACCCCTCCGAGTCTCTGGAACAAAAAGATTAACTAGTTGCACAAAAAAGAATGTCAGAATCTAGTCTAAAAGTACATATTATTAGCACACAGATGAAGCACAAATACTTCATCTTACTTTTGATTTGTATGAAAATTGTGCTGGATAATCTTCTCCATGAAGTATATCTCTAAATTGCTGCTTTACTTCCAACTGTTTGTCAACAGATACCACTACTCTGACAACAAGATCTTCTGCTACAGGTACCTGTCAAGATGAAGAAAATTGAATACCCATATGACATTGAAGGATCGCATCGAAGAAACTACGATAGATTTCTGTTACTTCCACTGAAAACTAATTTAAACAATTCAACTTTTTGACTTACCATGCTCTTGGTATTATCAGAATATACAGATGGTAAACGTGTTAACCGAACCAAACAAACGCAAAATTGTCACACGGAGGAAAGTAGAAATTTTGCTTCATACCTTCTCCAATTCTATTCCAGATATTTTTGCCATTTCTACCCTCTCTTGCTTCATACGGGTAAAGAGTCTTTGCTCTATATGATCACTGAGATTAGTCCTTGGTAGATCTTTGGCTCCAAAAACAGCAGTGTGTGTTAATGGGACACGCCTTCCGTCCTCTATTTCTTCCAAGCAACATTTAGGACAAATATATTCTTCCTCCGCTTCTGTATGTTTTTCGTTATTGTAGAGACCACAAATCCTATGTTGCCAGTATTGACATCTGTCACACTGAACCCACTGCAGGAAAAAAACAGCCAATGAGTTTATTTCGGTCATGACTTAAAATTATTACTCCCTCCGTCCCAAAATTACTGTCCACAATTCTATTTTAGTTTATCCCAAAATAAGTTTCTACTGTTAAGACTTAAGAGGGTAAAATTGTCATTTTTAATCAAAAGGTGTAATGAGTACACATTTCTAAAACTATGTCTTTTTTCAATGTGGACGTTTTATTTTGGGACAGAAGGAGTAATATTCAAATGAAAAAATTGACTTACCGAGTCCACACTTCCTTCGTCATTCTTTGCCTTCTGCAGAGCTGCTTTAGGAACGGAGCCGTCGCGTATTACAATATTAGCCCCACGGGATCCCACAAAGCATTGCACACAGATGCAATGTTGTGGGCCCTCTTCATTTGCGGATCGATAATATCCAACATTTCGCTTAATCCGCGAGTCACAAGAGGAGCAATATATGGGAGCAGGGGAGAGCAAAAGCTCCTCCATGGAACACAACTGGCATATGTTGTGACTAATCGAAGGTGTCATGTTTCCTGATATCTCCTACATAAAACATACATTATATATCAGGTTTTCTATTATTTGATTCAACGACTTATATCTAACAATATGCTGTGAACATAAAAAACTCAGGTGGCGTTTGGTTCACAGAATGTTTTCGGATAAAAAGGAATCTATCAAAGGAATTTGACTTTGAAGGAATTGGAATGGAATGTTGTTAGGTTTGACCACCTGTTTGGTTGGCAGAATTGGAATGGAATATGTTAAAAGAATTGGAATGTGTTTGTTTGGTTCACAGAATGTAGCTTTGGAATTGGAATGAAATTTTGGTAAATGACTGAAATACCCTTTTATGTTTTCTTTTTCATTTCTGGCCGGAGGTGGTGGTTGCCGGTAGCGGTGGTGACCGGAGGTGGTGGTGGTGACGATGGTGGTCGGAAGTGGTGGTGGCCGATGGTGGTCAATGGTGGCCATTGGTGGTGGGCGGTGGGCGGTGGTCGGAGGTGGTGGTGGCTGGTGGCGCTGGTGGCCGGTGGTCATGGCCGGAGTGGAGGTGGCCAGAGGTGGTGGTGCATATTAGGATGAGGGGCAATTTTGTCCAAATAATGGAATTCAAACATTCCATTCCATCAGAATCAATGAACCAAACAATGGAAAAGAATTTGGTCAAAGGAATTCAGAATTCCAATTCCATTCCACTCCTTGTCCTTTGAATAAATGATCTTAAGTAAGTTTTCAGTTAGAAGCATGTCCTTCTAAGAAAGATTTAGCTCAATGGCCTTCATCTGACTTGCCCCTGGTTCAAAACAGTTCACTCCCTTAAAAACATAAGAATACGCTATAGGGTCATTTCAGATGTACAAACCTTGTGTTGGGGAAAACTCAACAAATGTTCTTTGATTTGAGATGTAGTAAAAGAATCAGCCATCGAGGTACTCGGTGTCTTATTTTCCTTGGATCCCAATCCCAACTCATTTTCATCCGGAGATGTAATCTGTATCTTTGTCTCCACTGATTCCAACACCGAGTCATGAACATCCGAAGCTGAAGTAGAGTCAAAGTTCGCTTTTGGGCCAACTTGACTTGATTCCTCCTTCTCCGTAGATGTAATCTGTATCTTTGTCTCCACTGATTCCAACACCGAGTCATGAACATCCGAAGCTGAAGTAGAGTCAAAGTTCGCTTTTGGGCCAACTTGACTTGATTCCTCCTTCTCCGTAGATGTAATCTGTATATTTGTCTCCGCTGATTCCAACACCGAGTCATAAACATCCGAAGCTGAAGTAGAGTCAAAGTTCGCCTTTTCATCACTGGTACTCTTCTCTTCAACACAAAGACGAACTCGTTTAGAACTTATCTCAGCTTGTTCTTTGTATTCATTGTTTGTAGCGTTGCTATTCCCTTCAGGCCCTTTTGATTTCTGTTGACAACATGCAACGTTCAAGTCCGTTCTTTGATTATTATTTCTCATGGAATCTTCCGTAACTATACTGTTAGATTTCTGGCTCCAAGATGCAGTTAAAACTTGTGTCTTTTTTACCTCCTCTGAGATATCTTCATCATGTACACCGGCTTTACCCCATTGTTCCAAACACGGCAGCTGAACAAACAGACCTCCTTGTTGCTGACTTGGTGAAAGAGAAAATTCTTGTGACGACTGATCAACGACTGCTGAACCTCCGTTCAGATAATTTGGAGGCAGCATATCTGCAAGAGTGCCGGTGCTAATCCGAGATTCTTTAATGGGGGGATCCAACGTATCGTATTTACGTTTTCTCGACTCCGAGCAAAAATCGGCCGTGACACGTGACCTCCTTGCAGGTCCACAAATATTGCAATATAAATCATCGCATTTACATAAGTTGTCACCGCACTCTGCTGCAAGAATATCCTTCTGAAAAGGAACCTGAGATTGCAAAAACGTCCCAAAATCCGATCTTTGGGCTTTAGATTTGCTGGTGGGCAGAAAGTGTGCAGACTCGGCTGCGAAAATATCCTTCTGAAAAGGAGCCTGAGATTGCAAAAACGTCCCAAAATCCGATCTTTGGGCGTTAGATTTGCTGGTGGGCAGAAAGTGTGCAGACTCGGGTGCATGAATATCCTTCTGAAAAGGGACCTGAGATTGCAAAAACGTCCCACAATCCAATCTTTGGGCGTTAGATTTTCTAAGCAAAAGGTGATCAGGCTCGGGATCATACTGAAACTTCTGTTGCACACTATATGGATTTGAAAAGAAAGATTGCACATCACCCACCAATGATGTTGGATTATATACGTTGTATGCAATCTGCCTCTCCCCAATAATAGAGCTCCGATATTGACCTATTTGGTAACAAATTATAAACGGAAAAAAGCGCAACGTAAGATACACAAATAAAAGATGTGTGAATGAGATGGAGGGAAAAAAACACTTGGAAGAGATTGAATACATACCCTGATGAAAAGATTTCTGTTGATAAAATTTCTCCGATGAGGGAGTGCCAGATATAGAGTGCCGAAGTACACTATCGAAAGCTTCAGTATCAGATATGGCATCCTCATAAGAACATGCGGTTATGTACGATGCATGATCGGGAGAGGTAATGAACTCCTTAGAAGCCGGCTTTCTACCCAATGGAGAGATAAAGCTCATCCCATCGTAAGAAATATTTGTGCTAGCAACATTCTGGCTATAGTCGTTAAATGAAGAATCTGTAGAAATCAAATTATGCACATCAAAATGCGTACATAAGTTCTAAAGATCATAAGCCAACAAAGGAAAAGTTGAAGGCTAATTTAGTATAGAACTAAGACCTCCAAGATATCCAAGATTTGAAGTGCTAATGGGAGCATAATTGTAACAATTGTATCCCACATTCATTGCTGAATCAGAAGAAATAAGCCGCCTATGGGATATCGTTGGATACTGATTAACATCCCGGATCTCCTGCTGATTTAAGTTTTGCAATCCATTGGCAAGTACCCCCTGCCAAGTGTTTACATAAAATTGTAAGATGATCAATATTATATAATATATTATAAATGAAGGATCATGAGAGAAGGCGAGAAGTCTCAGTATCATTTATGATTACACTCCTTTGGATGTGTTATGTGTTGTCAATGCAACATGTGTTAATCATGTATAATTAAGCTTGTGGATCATGCGTGTAATGATATATGATATATGATATTGAGACTTCTCGCTTTTTTGCAAAATGTTTAACTCCTCATTTGAACATGCCCCTAATATTATATATACAAACATATGGATCCTACTATTACTCGATGATTCAATGATATTAAACAACTAAAATTAGGTCGTATATTATTAAAAACTAACAAATAAGACATTAAAGTGACATCGTACACAAGCCTTTTTAAACACTAGTTATAGCGATTTCTTTTCGCTTTTCCATAGGGCGGAGAAGAATATATTTAAGTGATGCTTGCACTTTCCATATCCGCTTCTCCCAACTAGTATCTAGAAATCATAATCACCGAATAATTACATCTCGAACTCTTCTAAAATTAACACCGTTTCAAAACCCTAACGAGTAACAATCTTATCACAAGATCCTATCATTACAAAAACCAACTAAATGCACATTAAAGTGATCAAACTAACACTCTCATCCACAGTATTAGGTTCAAATGAGAAGTACTAAAAAATTGAGAAGTGGATAAGTGATCTCCACCACTCATCTGGTCAATAAAGGCGGCTTTGACCGGGTCACCCTCCTTTAATCGTATCCACCCTCCGTGATCGCATCCACCCTAACCGGTCAAAGCCGCCTTTATTGACCGGATGAGTAGTGGAGATCACTTCTCTATTTCTCATTTTTTTTAGAACTTCTCATTTGAACCTTTCTCCTCATCCACATATATATAATTATATTATAGGGTCAGGTTCAAATTCATTGCGAATGTGAGGACAGCTGAGAGCACGCCACGTAGCATATGCAGTCTGAATAATCATGTATTATGCATACTGCATAACACAGCACTCAGTTCGCAGCCGAACTTTCGTCTCTCTCTATATATAGCTACATCTAACTCATAAAATCATACGAAAATAGAACGCAATCATTCTCACCTTCGGACGTTCATTCGAAGTTGCTACTAGTCTCTCCAGATCATTAAGAACATCATATCCCCAATGATCCCTACACAAAAACAACTTCCACTACTCAGTTTCCAACAAACCAACTAACATACACTACTTCAAGTATTAATTATCACATTCACCATTCTCCATTACTCTACACTTTACAAACGTACAATTATACATCCAAACAACAATGTATCTAATACTATTACAAAACCCTAGATAACCGCAAAACATGTAATTAAACAAACATCTTCATATAGTAGTTGCAACATTTAATACTCATAAAATCACACACACACACATATATATGTATATATATATATATATCTATATATAAACTAACATGTTTTACGATGAACTGATCATGAAACCGATTTCAATGGTCTCTATTACTGGTCCGAAATCCTCGGGAAATTAAAAACCTAATTTGGGAAGGCGATTTAGCAGCGGCGATTGGTGAGTTTTATGAGCCCTAATTTTGGTAGCGAAAAATCGAGAGTAGTAGTGTGGAAGTTGAGATTAGGGTTTTAAGTAGAAAAAGGAAAGTGAGGGTTTGGATTGAGATTTGGGGATTAATCCGAAGATATTTATTTGGAGATTTTTTTTTTTTTTTTCATTCGAATTTCGAAGTCGGTTGGGTGTTTTAGAGAGAGTTTGATGGTTTGGGTCGTTTTTTTGGTTTCGGTTTTTATAGGTTTTGATGTCTCGATTTTGTGGGGTCCGGAAGGGTCAATGTATGTGTGTACTACTACCTTTTGACTTACATGGGAAATAGAATAGAAGGTTCTTGAAAGTTTGTCTACTATAGTTCTTTGGGGTATTTTGGGAATTAAAATAAAAATGTGGTATGTTTTTTGAACTCTTGTAAACTAATTTTATATGTTTATCTAATTTTGATTATTTTTTATAAATATCTTAATTATAATTAGTAAAGTTTATTATTTTTATAAATATTAATTTATATGGTTTTTGGACAAATAACAAGGTTGATACCGGCAACCTTAACCGGTCCACAATCGTCTGTCAATTCTATGATATGAGGGCATACGTGACTCACTCGAAGGGGTCCTACATTGCAACCCAAGAGGGGTGGGAGTGTGCCGGTGTTCCCCCTTCACTGGTTCACCCTGCTAGTTGCTACCACATCACCATTACCCTGCTAAGCGAGGATTTCATTGACCACTCCTTTCCCTCTAAAGAATGATAAAATTGTTTCAGAAACGAGGTTACTTCTAAAATGACTTGTGTTTCAACTCAAAAAATTATATACCTTGAAAAACTCAAAACATAAAAGATTTAGCACCTCATGTGGTTTTTTAGGCTAATCTAAAGACTACATTAATAAAATTCTAAGAAAATATATGTAAATATGAAGTTAAAGAAGAAGAAATTTATTTTTCAATAAAACCCTATTGCTTCAAAAAAATTATTATAAATAAAATACTCTAGATCAAAAATAACAAGGCAATATAGTTTAGTTTTCAAAATAAACTTGATTATTAGATTCTTACCAATATTTGTGTTACTTTAAGTCGATATCTACACTTTCGACAATGTAAACGACGGCTATAACTATAAAAGTAGATTAAATTTTAATTTTACTAGAAATTTTAGGGATTAAGATATCATTAAATTCTAATAAATTGTAAGTAAGTAATTACTTATAACTTGAAATTTAAATGATGAGACATTAATTAACAAGATGTTTAATAACTTGTCTCAACATTTTTAAATAATAGTTACTGATAAACTTGAAATTTAAATGATCAAACATTAACTAGCATAATGCTTAATAATTTGTTTCAACATTATTAAATGGTAATTACATGTGTGGGCTAATCATGGATTGAATACTCTCTGTGGATCAATTACTACTCGATGTTTCGGACCAAGGGACGAATAAGAATCGGAAAAGGCTTTTGGAGGTTGCTATTGGAGGCGTACTTTGGCATGTTTTGAAAGCCAAGAATGACGCGGGGTTTAATGGTAAGAAGCTTTCAGCCCCGTTGGTGATGGATGGTGTTCAACATCCCTTTTTACTTGTACTAAATATAGGGAGAATTGTAATTCTCTGATTTGGTCGGCGTCGTGTTGTAACCCGATATTGTCTTTTTAGTGGTGTATGCTCTTGTCTAGCCTCTCGCTAGATTTTCTAAATAAAATTCTTTTCTGGGTTGCTTGGCTTGGGTGATGGTTTTGCCGAAACTCTTGCCTAGTTTGCCTTTTGCTGTTAAAAAAAAAACTTATAAACTTGAATTTTAAATGATCAAACATCAATTACATAATGCTTAATAAATTCTTTCAACATTAATAAATAATAGCTACTTATAAACTTGAAATATTAAATAACCAAATGTTAATTAAAAATGCTTAATAAGTTGTTTTAACATCTTTTAATAAAAACATCATATTTTCCGTTAATATTATCAAAATATGATGTAACAAACGAGGGGAGGTGGTTACATGTCAATTCACAAATCTCAACCAAATAATTTCCCATATATAGTTGTAACTGCTATTGGTAAAATAGCCACACACAAAAAAAAATCCACTCTTTTGATGCTTTCTAATAATTAAAAAAAAACTATAAGATTTTTGTATTTGGTTTTGTAGCAAATTTTATAAATCTATAAATATCTAAAGGTAGCTCACTAGAAAAGGTACGAGAAAACTCAGCTCAAAAAACAAGATAGATCATGGGTTCGTTCTTAACTTCAATGCTAGCCTTAGCTGTTGAAGGTGTCAAAGAAATGCTCCTCATATTGGTGTCATTAGATTCCGTGTAACACTGGTTGGTGTTATAAGTAATCAACTTTTTGTTCAAATAACTATTAAACTATAAACATCAATAAACATTTAACAGGAAAAAAAATTCTAACACGATTTTACCAACTATTAAACCACTGATTTTCTTGCGTTTATTTATCCCCTTCTACATTAACTTTCTGACTCCCCCATTATCAACACTTTGATTTGAACTCCATATGTCTATCAAATACGTCAACGACATTATCAATACGTTGATTTGACCTAAAGAATGTTCCAATAACAACATTAAATTGGCTCAAATAGTCAAAGTACAAATTTAAATTTGTAAATTGACCATCTCTCTTGCACTTTTTTCCAAATATCATTACATCTACAAGTTTTAAGTCTATAAATAAGAAGGAAATATATTTTTTTGGCCAATTTACCTTATTAGGCCATCCACTGTCAACCCTTTACAAACCAATGGTTTCAGCTGCCACATCAGCGCCACATCAGCTTTCCACAAAACTACCCCAAACTACCCATTTCATCCACTGTCGACCCACTGCAACCCACTCCATCAAAATTAATTTTAATTAATTTTAAAATATTAATAATAAAAATTTTAAAAAATACATTTAAATTGAAAATAAAAATAATACTAACATTAAAACTAAAAAATAAAAACGTTACAATAAAATTAAAATTAAAATTGCGTTAAATATAAAAAATTAAGAACTAAAAATCATTCGAGAGCCGGCCATCCGTATTTTCTTCGTAGCTCCTCTTTCATTTGCAACGTTGTTTGTAACGCACCGCCCGAAAGATGCGCATGCGGCGATATGTAAAACCTATAGTCTCGCCGTTGCTTCTTTTCCTCCGCCTCCGATTGACGAAACATCAAATCTCTTTCGCGCAAGTCCAAATCCCTTTGTTTTTGAGCGAGTATTTCGTGCGATGTCGTGTTGAGCGTCGTTAAATGACTAAACAACCCGGAGACGTATTCGCTCGAGGCGGCTCCCGTAGAAGCCGAACCCGAAGCTCTCGCCGCGTTTCTTCCGATGGGTCGTGGACGCTCCTCTTCTTCTTCGTTTTCGTCCTCCTCATCGACATCGACATCGAAAGGACCGTGTGCCTCGGAAGCGTCGGTGGTGGGCGTCGCGGATTCGGAAGTCTTTGATCGTTTGGGACGAGAGGTGGCACCTATGAGAGGTGTGCGTATGTATTTCTCGGACCCCTTGAGCACATCCCAAACATGCTCGTGTTGAAAAGCCTTCTTGTACTCTTCTTTGTAGCGGAAGCGAGCCTTCGTTAACCATTCGTTGTCACCCTCGCCGCTTTTACGTTGCGATTTTACGTTGTTGTAGATGTTGGTAAATTGTTGGACAACTTTGCCCAACCCTACACATTTGCTCCTTATTTGATGCACGGAGCGGTATTGTGGTGGGCATCCCGTGCGATGTTCGAAAGATAGTCGAACCGTATCCCAAAAATCATCTACATCAAAAAAAATAAAAAAGTTCTTAAGTTGCGTTATATTGACAAAATCACACAATCCATATATAAAATACCTCCGTGACGATTGTTACCTACTACGGAATCCTCCGAAATCGCCACCCATGACATCGCCAACGCGACCTCCTCATCGGGTGTCCACTTTTTCGGCGGCTCCCGGTCGGGGAATTTTCTTGTCCCGTCTTTCGGGGAATTGGCTTTGCCTTTTCCTTTTTTGCCTTTTTTGCCCGTGCCCGATGGTGGTGGTGGTGGGGATGGCGGCGTTGGTTGCGTTTCGGGTACCTCATCAAATTCGGGCGAGCTATCTACTATATCTCGGGGCTCGTTTATATTTGGCCTCGTTGTCGGAGTTGGAGTTGATTGAGACGCCATGGGACTCGATTGAGTGAGCATTGCCGTAAAGGATTGACCCATCATCGGTAAAAAATTACCATGGCTCATTCCGTATTGCGAAAGGTTGGTGTTATAAAAATTCGGATCGTATACGGCGGCAGATGGCGGGATGACCCCATAAAAATTCGGATCGTATCGGATCGGTTGGTTTGGGTTTGTCGGCATCGGTTGGTTTGGGTTTGTCGGCATCGATTGGCTTTGGGTTTGTCGGGTTCTTCTTTGTGTCGGAGTGTTTTGCGAATCCATTTGGATGTGTAGTTGAGTTGTGTAGAGAGTTGTGTGTATAGTGTAGAGAGTTGTGTGTATAGTGTAGTAAGTTGTGTGTATAGTGTAGTATATATATAGTGTAGTAAATATATTGAATTTTGAAAAAGGAAAAAAGAAAAAAAAATATTAAAATAGCCGTTGGAGGCAACGGTCAAAAAATAATCGGCTTGGGAGAACCGATGTCCTCTTACCCGACGGAGGCCGCGGCGGTGTTCCCTTGGGAACCCGTCGGCTTGTTGCAAACCGAAGGCAACCCGATGGTGAGCCGCTGTCCACTACGGATGGCCTTAATAAAAATTACAAACCCAGATTCATAATTTACAAACCCAGGATAATATATTTTGTTTACAGAAAATTGACCAAATGAGGCCTTCTGGTCATAACTAGGTTCTTGATCAAATGTAGTAACATTTAAATAAGAGTGAAAGAAAAATAACTAGAAAATCAATTTAAATAATTAAAATGAATGTTTGAATCAATTCCCACATCAATAAGCTGTGATGATGTTTGTTCTTTATAGAGTGTTAAAGCTTAAAATCTTATTTTATTTGTGATTGATAAAAGGTTGTAATTAAACCATGTAATTTCCCATAAACTATGGAGACGATTGTTTTTAAAAAAATGTTAAAAGTTTAAAATCTTATTTCATTTAAGATTAATAAAATGTAGTACTAAACTCTAAAACTAGTTAATGGCCCGTGTAATACACGGACGATTTAAACATATTGTTTTAGTTTCTAATAAGACTTAACATTTGCATTATAAAGTTCATAAATAATTTACCACAAACCAAACGTAATATCCAATTAACAATATAAATATGAGTTAGTTAATTTGTTAGATCTGAATAGCAATCCACCATGATTAAGAAGCTTCAATTTCAATCACAAATCTCACCTTTATTGATATGAACAATAAGAACACAATATACACTCTCAACTTTCTCTCTCCTCTATCAAACTCTAGATCTGACAATTACGTAACTCTCAAAACTCTAATTCACAATGAAATCTAACTAACACAAAAGCTTTTATACCCCTAGGGTATTTACACTCAGCTCCCTCAACTTTACAACAAATACAAATATCAACCCAAACTTGAATACAACTATATTTTTAACCCTAACAATCTCCCCCTTTGTATTCAAGTTGGAAATAACCAACTATCACAAAACTTGTAAACATATACAATCTTCAGAAACTTCACTTTATCAGAATCATCAACGAACAAAACTTTTCAGCAACAGAAATCTTCATGGAATACAATTAATCAACTTCAAAACTTCTCAAATGAATTTAACTTGAGAATCTCTTGACTTTAAAGATCTTCCACAATCTTCAGAAAATTTCTCAACCTTTTTCAAAGTAAACAATCTCCCCTTTATCAGCAAAATCGAATTATCTCTTTTGAATTATCAGCTTTCAATAAGCTCATCTTGAATCAGAATTCATCAACTGATAACCACTTAAGTATCAATCTCCAGATATCTTCATCCAATCAATCTTCAGAAAATAAAACAACTCCTTTTCTCCATAAACTTCAAACTCTTATCTCATCATCCAGAACCAACATCTTTGAAATCTTCGATCTTCACTCGACTTATCTCCAAAGTCTTCATAAACTTCAAATAATCAAAACTTTGACAACATGATTATTTTGATAAAACTTTTCATCTTGATTTTCCACTTAAGCACAAAATCTCTTCAAAACTCAACTTGAACTTCGAACAAATAACTTCAAGTACGTTGAAGAATCATCTTTCACCAACTTTGAACATTTCTCAAGCATTTCACCATATACAAATATCACATGTATTGATCAAATAATCATTTCTCTTTCTTTCTCCCCATTTCACTTTCTTTCTCCCCCTATTTGATGAAAAAATGATTTTATCATCAAATCAACATGTAGAAATGATTAATCTGCGAATCCACATAGCAACCAACTCTTTAGAAATGTTGTGATCAGTCACCATCCTTTTCCTCCCGAACCACCATCCAAAAATGTAAACCATCCGTCAATTCCAAAAGTTATCCGAATCTTTTCAAATTCAGACATAGAGTGGTAACCCTGAATCAACACATGAAACAGTTAAAATGCCTGTAAGTAGCACAAAGCCACTTAGTACAACGGATGTACTGTAGAAAGGGCTTTATTGACGTTCACCCCCCAGGACTTCCATTCAATCATTGAAATACCGGTGTATTTCTATGAATGTTCCGACAAAGAAACAAATTCCTTGTGTGCAAAGTGTTGAAAGAATTAGCATAAAATGCTTTAAAAGGCTCAAAATAGTGAAAAACATATTCACTGACTCGATGTGCAAGAAATGAAGTTCGAAGGCAGGGCAGCTTCCTTCTTTTTCAATATCGACTTTCCGAATGAAAATCTGATAGATTATATGCTGCGTCCCCGTGCAAAAATGAAACATTTTCTTGTTGAGAAGAAAATGAGTAGCTGGTGGGGTTTAAACGAGAGTCGGCATTGGGCTTTGCCTTGATTCAATATCAGTCACCAAAGAACGTGAACCGATAGATGATGTGGTTGCCCGGCTTAGAAATGGTTGGTGCAGAGTTTTAATTTTCTTTTAACTCTGTTCTCACACCCTCCAATTCTTTTAATCTTCCTCACTTCTAACCAAGCTCTCTTATTCCATTTTTCCGCTCTAACACTATGAGAATAACTCAACCGGATAACACTATGAGTTATCTCCCCCACTCTTTGATTGAGACCCTTCACCCCTCATTTCTCTCAAGGATAACTTCTTGGGTAGGGCTACCGGCGCTGGCAGTCCATAGAAGTTGTATAACCTCACTCCCCGTGAAATATGTTTCCTAAGCATGCAAAATCGATGATTCATCGGTTGAATCATATAGCCTTTGAAAAAGTTTGCTCAAAAGATGTATAGAAACAATACATGAGCAAAAATATATCTCCAAACACTTATATATATTGAATGCACATGAAAAACAAATAATTGTTTGAGAAAAACTGTTTCATCAGATGGTATGATCAAAAAGGAATGGTTCAGAAAGATAGGAAAATATCTATATGAACGATATACAGATATATGTTTATGAAACAAGGTGTATCGGACTGATCAAACGAACGCTTAGACGCAAATTGGAATGTCAAACGAGTGTATTACCATCGAATAATTGGATCGTTTTAGAGACATGGTAATAACTAAACAAGAAGAACATAAACCGGTGTGTATGAATACTTAAACAGTATAAGAAAAGATAATACACAAGTATCAATCTTTGGAAACACACGGTTTATAAAACATGCGTCAATTCCTTAATATGAAAACATTGAAAATTCACATCTAGATTCATGAAAAACTTTTGAGAATAGAGAAGTGATTTGAACAATTATGAAAAAATGTTTTCATACTTGAAAGTTGTTCATCTTTCAAACATGTGTTTATGCCAAACTATATATATACATATAAGCTCCCCTCGAAATGTGAATTACCTACAAAACAGATAATAGAATTTTGGTATTCATTGAAGAAAATGAATCCGCTTTAGTTAGTAGCTCCCCCTCAAAAATATCTTGTACCAAGACTTGAATGACCTCATGATGATTTTATTTATTTATTTACTCATTGACTCCCCCTCAAACAAAGAAACACACTTTATAACCCGTGGTAATTCGTGAAACGATTTAGAATCGGAAAGGAACGTACACAAGAAAGTTCCTGAAGATGAACACCACGGTTAATCACAAGTAAGCACAAGTTATGAACTAAAATTTAAAAGGATACTTACAATAACGCTCATATAGCACATTGATGCTCGGGTCTTGAACTGATTTATTCAAGAGCCATTAGACATTGAAGAACGGGTCTTGAACTGACTTATTCAAGAGCCATTAGACATTGAAGAACGGGTCTTGAACTGACTTATTCAAGAGCCATACACCTGCAAAATCAAGAGAAACAAGATTTTGGTATCCACGTGGATGTGGATCCTCTGTTGTTAGGTGCCATACGTTTATAAAAATAAATCTTGTAAATCCCAAACCGTTCATCGATATAATCTTCACACACAAAATCATTTCTGTGAAAGTAAGAACCATATGAAGTTCTATTGGAAAGACTAAGAAGTTTATTTCTAGAATAAACTAACCGAGACTTACCAAAAGAAGTATCTTGAAAAGATTTGTTCTTTAGAACGTTAGATTTTGAAGCAAAAGATTTTGTATGATCGACATTTGCATTCGACCCCTTAACTTGCCAAACAAACTTGCATTTAGAACAAAGATGAATACCTGAATGATCAACACGACTATCATAGAAGAGATTTGTAGGACGAATCTGTCCACTTGATTTGATGTTACCGTGAGTAGGAACATATGTATGAATGGAACCATGAGCTTTAGAAATTATCTCTACAAGTCCCTTCACTTTGGTAGAAAGCATGTTCCTCTCGACAAGAAGATCATCAAGCTTCTTCTGTTGAACCAAGTGCAGTCGTTGCTCATTCATGATATCTGTTGATAATCCGGATAACTTTCTTGTAAGTTTGTTTATTTCAGCCTTAAATGCTTCCTTTTGGTTCTCAAAATCTTTCTCCACAAGACTAGGCTTCTTAGGTTCAGCAATTATCTGTTCCAAAACAGTCTTTTCATGTCGAAGAACCTTCTCTTTTTGTTTAAACTGATTTCTTACATCAGATAACTGATTTTGTAAGACAACAATCTGCTTTTGAAGCTCAACACTTTTCTTGTCATCAAATTTCCTCTCGGATTTAACAACTTGGACCTCCTCTTCAAAATCATGCATCATATTTTGATATTTCCCAACACGAAGACTCGGCTTCTTCAAAGAATTCTTCTTACTCTCAAAAACACTTTTCAGTTTCTCAAAATCTTTCCTCTCAAACACAATTTGGTTCTCTAAATCAGAAATCTTCTTTGAAAGTTTAACACTGTTTAATTCAAAAGATTTTCTCTCATTCTCAAAAACCTTTCTTTCTTCTTCAAAAGATGTTCTCTCTTTCTCAAAATTGCATCTCTCAATGACCACAATTTGTTCAAATTCAGTTAGTTGCTTTGAAAGTGCCGTCACTTTTGATTGAGAAGAGATAAACTTGTTTTCAAAAACCATCTTATCTTCATCAAGTTCAAGAAATTTCTTTTGCAAACATTCATTTTCTTTTCGCAAAGAAGTTACAAGTTTTAAATTTTGAGCATTTCCAAAAGAATGTTTCAACATTTGATCATGCTCATTTTGCAAATCATTTTTCAAACTTGTAATTAGACTTCTTTCGTTTGCAAGAGAATCTTCAAGATCAGTAATTTTAACAAGAAGTTCAGCTTTTTCACCATGTGAAACAGATAAAGAATTGTTTAACTCAACTATCTTCAGTGACAATGTAGCAATCTGTCCTTCAAATAATTTTCTTTGATTCTCAAAACTCTGTGTCTCCCTTTTTAATTTCTTGGTAAGAACAACCTGTTGATTATATGAATCATTTAACTTCGAGAATCGAGAAGCCATTTTTGTCATTGTGTTGTTCAATTCCTCTAAATCTGAATCTGAATCTTCTCTCGTCGTCATGATGAACTGAACAAATCTTTTGATCAGTAGATGATTAAATCTGAAATTGTTGAAAAATGCACCGAATGCCTTTCCGTGAAAAACCTGAAGTTAATTCAAAAACTCTGAAACACTAAAACAACTAGAAGTCAGTAATGCAGAGTATATTCAGAAAAATTTAAATCTTGTAAAATCGGACAATTAGAAAAATTTGCTCTCCAAAAATCATAAGAACTCGAGACTTAGTAAAAATAAAATGAAAACAATTAAACCAAAATAAACCTCTCACAAAAAAAATAGAATGACTCAAAATACTAAAAGACTTAAAGAAAATAATATGTCTCGAATTATAAAAGTCAAAAATTCACTCAAAAATTAAAATGGCTCTAGACATATTGAAAACACTCAAAAATGTTAAAATATCTTGAAAAATACTCAAAAATGAAACCCAAGACTCAAAATACTGAAAAATGGCTCGAGATACGGCTTCTACGCGCCAAAATATACTCAAAATACGCTCAAAATACACTCCCACTCGAGATACACTCGAAATACACTCGAGATAAGCTTCCACACACGTGCACGCGCTTGAAACGACTCGAGATGACTCTACACGCGCTGACACACGTTAGAAGTACTGCTGACGCGCCTGACACACTCGAAAATCGAACCAACACGCTTTCACGCGCCTAGACGTGCTCAAGATGGCAACCCACGCGCTGTCACGCGCTTCTCGAGATACTTCACGCGCCTCCACGCGCTCTTGTTGACGCGCCTCACGAGATGACACTGACGCCTGACGACACGCGCTGACACACCTGTTGGCTTTGTCCCCCACGCGCTTTTGTTGACTGATGATCTGACCTCTGACGCGCTTTTGATGCTTTCTCCCTCCACGCGCCTTCAACACGCCAACACTCCTCGAGATACACGCGCCTTACGCGTTGACTGCTGCTGACACAGGCCTGACGCACCTGTCGGACTCGAGTTGACACCTGACGCACCTGTCGGACTCGAGTTGTTGACCTGCTAACGCGACCACACTCGAGATGCCTTCTCCACGGCTCACAAGATGACAGCTGTTGACTAAAATGCTACACGCCTTTTCTTGCGTAACTCGAGACAAGGACTCGAGTTGACCTTCTCTCTTATTTAAAAATTTCTGACACACTCGAGATAACAAAGTGTCTCGAGTTGATAAGGACCAGCTTTCTTATCCCTTTTTCCTATTTAATATAGACTCGAGATGAAGAAAAGTACACAAAAAAGTACACTCGAGATGGCTCGAAATGACACACGAGATGACATTTTCTTACGCGTCAGACACGCATCAGACTCGAGATATGACTCGAAACATCAAAAATTTAAAAAATATGCTCAAAAATTTGAAAAATATGCTCGAGATAGCAAACTAAGACTCGAAATGACCAAAACTAGACTCGAAAAATTCAAAAATACACTCGAGACATAACAACTTCTTCTCCAAACCTCCATTGACGAACCTCCATTGATGAACTTCGAACAAAAACTCGAAAAACCTTCATTTTAGGCTCAAAATTCATCAAATCTTCACAATTAAACACTAAAAACTCAAATCTAACAACAAAATAACATCAAACTACATCCAAATCTTCAAATCTTCAAGATCTTCAAGCTCCAAATCAAAATTTCACCATTTTTTGCTCCAAGCTTCAAAAATCCATGAAATTACCTTCAAATCTTCAACAATTTCACTGATCTCCTGCTCTGATACCACTTGTTAGATCTGAATAGCAATCCACCATGATTAAGAAGCTTCAATTTCAATCACAAATCTCACCTTTATTGATATGAACAATAAGAACACAATATACACTCTCAACTTTCTCTCTCCTCTATCAAACTCTAGATCTGACAATTACGTAACTCTCAAAACTCTAATTCACAATGAAATCTAACTAACACAAAAGCTTTTATACCCCTAGGGTATTTACACTCAGCTCCCCTCAACTTTACAACAAATACAAATATCAACCCAAACTTGAATACAACTATATTTTTAACCCTAACATAATTGATAAAAGAAACATTAATGATTTAGTTTAATCATAACCATTTAGGAAATTGTATATATATATATATGTATATATCATTTAAATTACTTTTCTTTCATTTTTTTATTCAAAGCTTTCTTTGAAATTGAGTAAGTAGATAATTATTATTTATTAAAATAATTCTAATTAATCAACGATTTAAATGAAAAAAAATTACTCTTACTTTATTATTAAATATTTTAGTCATCTAATAGTTGTTAAAATATCTGAAATTCTTTTGTTGAAATATTTGGATTTCGTGAAAAACAGGAGGGATTCTGAAAAAAATTATATTAGTGTTCTTGATTTCTAGGATTTTAAAAAAAAAATTATTATTTATAAATATTATAGAATTAGTAAGTTAAAAGAATTGAATCTTTATTTAAAAGATTCATCAAAATAGCGTTTTAAATAAAATAATACTTGTTATTATTTAAAATAAATTCTATTAAAAAAAGAATTAGAGTTAAAAAATAGAATCTTTAAATTTCAAAAATCATCAGAATAATGTAATAAATGAAAAAACTGATTTATATTATTTCTTAATATTTACTAATAAAAAAAATTAAATTAAAAAAAATTCAAATTTTATACCATTTTGAATGTATCGTTCTGAGACATTATAAGGTTGTTAAATTTAATTAAAAAAAAAAAAAAAAAAAAAACTTAAATGGTTTTAATTTATATACATTATTTACCTTAATATGATAAGAATGTAAAGTGAAAATTGAAAAACTAAGGGGTAATAAGTAATTTAATCAAATAATTATAAGGATACAAAATGTAAATTATAAAAAGGAAACTAATAAATTAATGAGAAATTTTAGGTATGTAAATTTTGGAAAAAAAATTGAAATAGATTATGACATCATCATTTAATAGTATTTGTTTAATTGACCGATGAAATCACTCAATTTCATTTTGATGACATCAGCGAGTAAGTAGATAATTATTATTTATTAAAATAATTCTAATTAATCAACGATTTAAATGAAAAAAAATTACTCTTACTTTATTATTAAATATTTTAGTCATCTAATAGTTGTTAAAATATCTGAAATTCTTTTGTTGAAATATTTGGATTTCGTGAATGATTCTAAAACAGGAGGGATTCTGAAATAAATTATATAGTGTTCTTGATTTCTAGGGTTTTAAAAAAAATTATTATTTATAAATGATCTATAGAATTAGTAAGATTAAAAGAATTGAATCTTTAAATTTCAAGAACATCAACAATAGCGTTTTAAATAAAATAAACTTTTATTATTTATAAATAATCTATAAAAAAAATTAGATTAAAAATAGGAATCTTTAAATTTCAATAATATCAAGGATATAATTGTAATAAAATGTAAACAACTTAATTTATATCTATTCTTAATATTTACTAATATAAATAAATTAAAAAAATATTCAATATTATACTCATTTTGAAGGTATCGTCGAGACGATTATAAGGGTGTAATTTATAAAAAAAAACAAAAAACTTAAATGGTTTTAATTTATATACATTATTTATCTTAATATGATAAGAATGTAAAGTGAAAATTGAAAAACTAAGGGGTAATAAGTAATTTAATCAAATAATTATAAGGATACAAAATGTAAATTATAAAAAAGAAACTAATAAATTAATGAGAAATTTTAGGTATGTAAATTTTGGTAAAAAAATTGAAATAGATTATGACATCATCATTTAATAGTATTTGTTTAATTAACCAATGAAATCACTCAATTTCTATTATTAAATATTTTAGTCATCTAATAGTTGTTAAAATATCTGAAATTCTTTTGTTGAAATATTTGGATTTCGTGAATGATTCTAAAACAGGAGGGATTCTGAAATAAATTATATAGTGTTCTTGATTTCTAGGGTTTTAAAAAAAATTATTATTTATAAATGATCTATAGAATTAGTAAGATTAAAAGAATTGAATCTTTAAATTTCAAGAACATCAACAATAGCGTTTTAAATAAAATAAACTTTTATTATTTATAAATAATCTATAAAAAAAATTAGATTAAAAATAGGAATCTTTAAATTTCAATAATATCAAGGATATAATTGTAATAAAATGTAAACAACTTAATTTATATCTATTCTTAATATTTACTAATATAAATAAATTAAAAAACTATTCAATATTATACTCATTTTGAAGGTATCGTCGAGACGATTATAAGGGTGTAATTTATAAAAAAAAAAAAACAAAAAACTTAAATGGTTTTAATTTATATACATTATTTATCTTAATATGATAAGAATGTAAAGTGAAAATTGAAAAACTAAGGGGTAATAAGTAATTTAATCAAATAATTATAAGGATACAAAATGTAAATTATAAAAAGGAAACTAATAAATTAATGAGAAATTTTAGGTATGTAAATTTTGGTAAAAAAATTGAAATAGATTATGACATCATCATTTAATAGTATTTGTTTAATTGACCAATGAAATCACTCAATTTCATTTTGATGACATCAGCAAAAACCTTCTTTTAATATATATATATAGATTTAAAATCTATAAATCGGTAAATAATTGAATTTGTTCAAATTTTCTTTTGTAGTCTTTAGAATATTATATTGTTATATCTATAAATTTATATAACTTTACATATTTGTTCATCATTATTACAAAATTACACCTAAATCACAAAATTAACATTCATTTAACCAACCAAAGAATGGATTTCAATCCTATTAAGACAATTTGAGATCAACAAACAACCCATGATCACCTTGTACTTGATATTTGCTCATATATCACAACATATATAACAAAGCTAAAGTACAAACAGAAGTGAAGTAAACCGATGACGATAGGGTACATGATTATAAGGTGGCTTAATTTTAAAACAGGCTACACGATGTCGGTTTTGGGAACATTACCGACAAACTAGAGAGGGAATTAATTAAAACGGGCTCACAAGACCAGCCAACTTCAACAACGGTTCTGGGCAAAGGCGTTTTCTCGGAGGTGCCATGGCATCGTTAGCAAGTGCTTCTGTATCACCGCTATGCAAGTAATCCACTATATAGTCGAATAGCTCTTCTTTCCCACCTCTAAGAGCATCCTGGTTTTGAAATTTGACATCTTAAACAGATTCTCCAATATTCAAAATCCTATTATCTAATGACTAGTAATTAGCTATAGCATCTCCAACATATTCTCCTAAATTCAAAATCTTGAAAAGGAGTATTACCTTTCGACTCCCACGGCTTCTACATTTTAGAGATTATAAATTGATTTATATATTTTAAAGTATTACTTACATTTACAAAAATATTATTTCTCTGACCTGAACATCTAATTTCAGAGTTTCTTATAGAAGGGAATATATTAAATAAATATTTTAGTCACTTGGAGTCATGGAAATCGTTTTTGGAAAATTTTGCCAAATTTGGTCCTTTGAGTAAAGACTAAAAATGATAAAAAGCCATAAATGCCCGTTACTTTTTTTTAGTGACCAAGGACCATTTTCAAAGCATAATGTAGACAGTTGGGACGATTAGTGTAGTTATTGAAGTCTAGGGACCACTTTAAGAGATTCATGTAAACCATAGGGACCAAAGTTGTAGTTTACTCAATCTTAAAAGATATTAAATTTGTAGTGGAGTTTAGCACAACCAAGAACCAACTACTCTCTCATTCCCATGAAAATTTCAAACGTTTGATTCAACACATACTTTAGTAAAATGTACAATTGTACACTATTGGTCAAATTACTAAAATACCCTTATGTAAAGTTATTAGATAGAATCTTTGGACCCAGATCAATACCATCAACTATTTATTGATAATGATAATGAGTATATAACTGATTTTATCTGAAACTTTTCCTAAAATAATGTTGAAATTTTTATAGTACATTTGAAAATAAAAGCTTTCAAGTTTCATGGGAGGTGACGAACTTACTTGAATAAACAAGTCGGTATGAGTTTTTCCGTCATATAGTATTAGCTCAGCTCGTGCTCCAACTCTCTTGAGAGAGTCGATGAAAGTTATACTGCCAAACAAATAAATTATTAAACAAACTGCAGCTTATCTTTGATAAAATAGGATCTGGAGTTGGTCACAGAGTATGAGGTGGTTAATCGTTTAGGGGTTGTTCACTTGCTTTCCCATTAAGGTCTTCATGGATTAAGGTAAATTGTTGCTTGCTTGTTGTGGGATTTACAGATTGTACTTTTTCCATTAGTCCATACGGACCATACAAGCTTGTGCTGAATAAGTAGTCTGAATGACAAAAATGACCATTTTACTCCTCAGATATGCGCACGCACACATATATATAGAGGATATTTTTTGTTAACCTTATAAAGAGTGTAAACCATGTAAACCAATATTTATGTAAGATGAATATAGTTCATTAATTATGATAAATGTTTTATATTTGGAAACATTCGACATATTTATGAAATCAAATATTTGTTAGACTAGATGAACGTTGAGATTAGTTTACAAGATTTACAAAAGAATGCATCTATATATATATATATATATATAGGGTTCCGGTGAGAAGTGGTTATCAACCATAGGGTAAGAAATGGACAAACATTAGGATGAGATGCACCCTTTTAAGCCAAAATTCATAGGAGCGTATTTAATTATAAGTGATCAACACTTTAAAAAGCACTTCTCATCAAAATGGAACTTCTCATATGTTCCCATAATGACTACACACGCACACAAGCGTGTGCCTGTGTGTAAAGAAACTTAATTGTGGGGGCTAGGGGGGTTTCAAACCTTGCATCTGGTGGGATTGAAAAATCTGCAGTTCCATGGAAAAGAACAATATGAGGCAGGAGAGGAACAGCATTCTTGGCACTTGGATCTTCGATGAGAATTTCAGGAGAAAACTGTTGCAGGGATTCATCCCCCTCCATTATACTGTCATATGATGTCAATACTTTTAGGTGCAAGTAGAAACAAAGGCAAAAACATATCAAATTTAAAGAGTATGATATCACGGTATTTGAATATATAGATTATTTAATACCTTAAAAAGATAGATCGATAGAGGCCCCGACGATCAAAATGATCAACTAGGTTGGTTAGATTGTACCTATATCAGAGTAACAAGAAATAATCACACATTTGGAAATAATATAGAAGCCATCATCATATTTGATGTTTTCTTTATAAAGTGAACAAGTAAAAACATCGTCTCTGTCTGTCTCAAATGGAATATACGACTATAAGGAGGTACAAGGGATAACCTCAAAAAAGGGGAAAACCGAGGAACACCCTCGTAGCCCTCCATCTAGGTCGTATGCACTTGTGCGTATTACAAATTACGTCTATGCACAAGTGCATATGGTCCAGATGGAGGGCTACGAGGGTGTTCCTCGGTTTTCTGTTCTTTTTTTAGGTTTTCCCTTGAACCTGGCCCATACGACTATAAACACAAATCACGAACTGGTTCACCATACACCAACATAACCCTTCTCGATTGTCGTTCACATTTGAATTGAATAAATTCTAATGCACCAGAAAGAGTTCTATATATATTTGTAATATCATATGACCGAAAAATAGCCAAGCAGAGGCAAAAAGTAATTAATATAATATAAAATAAAACAAAAATAAATTATAAAAAGTACGGTTTCATTAAGAATGACATACAAGCTATTTCTCAAAAAAAGAAATGTTGCAATTCTTGTGTGAATGGGTAAAAGTTTAATCCGAGTTGTGGATCTCAAACTTCTCAGTGTCTCATTTTAACGCAATGATCATTTGAATGTATATCTATGAATGACAATTACCATATCAATTATGAGATAGTGCTTACCCTCCTGATAAACCAAAATAAGCTTTTATCTGAGAGACACTCCAGGAAGTGCTTTCTCCTTTGGATTCCTTAATGGCCTGCTTCAAGAGTGCACAAGAAGATATATGTGCACCAGCGGACTGCCCCATCAAATATATCCTGCATCGGAAAGTTTGATTTAAGCATGATGGCACTGGGTATCAAAAAGGCACTATAAGTCATATAAACAAGTTGCTTACCTATTTGGATCACCTCCATAATCAGCAATATTATTGCAAACAAATGATATTCCACGAGAAACATCATCAACCATATCGCTGATTGTACCCTGGGGAAAGTTCCTATATGGAAGTAAAAAAATGTAAGCCCCAATACATTCCCCTGTGACATCTGTAGCGATCTTCAACGGGAACTTAATCACAACAAAAACGATTTACCCATGTTCAAATGCCAACTCTATCATCACATGTATTAGTTTGGAATTATAAAGGAGAACATATATAGCTAGACATAAAATAGTCAGAGAGAAGTTATTGGAAACACAATTATCATGCTTAATACCTGATAATGATGGCAGTCCAAAGACTTGATCAAACTTATACATTCGATTCCAGGGTTCTATTCTAGGCGTGCACAACAATTGAGTTATTAGGGGCTGATGTCTTACAACTATAATTTACTGGGATTAGTCTGGGGGACATAGCCCATGATACCCTTCCAAAAAAAACTTATATATTCAAATTCAAAATTGATGAGATTTTTTTTTCTTTTTTCCCCTAGGCATCATTTTTATGCATGGTTATCGACTTGATCATTGAGTTTTGAACAATTCCACAAGCATCATATCAAATATGTAGTCATTAAAATATTTAATAAAAAATGTACTTGAATAAATTTAGTCACCTGTAATCAAGGCATGTAACGATGATCTCTCTTTCTGCTAGTTGAAATCCTAGAAGGGAACCCCATCCTTTATATCTGCAACACCAAAGCAAACATGAACACGTCAAAGAAGTACAGTTATATATCCAAACTTCACCAACTGTAGTCCCTTCAAACTACTTATCCCAAATCTAAAAAATAAAAATAAAAAAACTTGATGCTGCAGAAGAATGTGACATTTGCAATAATTAGCTTGCTGTAAATTTGCTTTGAGAGCTATAAACAACAAAACTATTTCAAAAAATATGGTGGTTCCTATGCAACATGTCAAAACAAGATACCCAAGACACAAACATATAAATAGAGTTTTTGAAACATATTCATTTTGTGATATAGAGTTCACATCCATGCTACAAGGTGATATTCCACGATACAACACATGCAAGCATCTAAAGCTGTGACTGGAAGATAAAAATTAATACCGGAAAGAATATATTTGAACTAGGATATACACTACAAAAGTTATGTATTATTTGCTTACCCTATGATCCATGCTCCACCAGTCACAAATATAATAACTGGCTTTGGGCTATCTATCTTTTTGGGCAAGTATAGATCCAGCCTGAAATTTTTAAAGAATATGGTTAAGCTAAACGGAAAAAGGATAAATTGTGTTAACTTCTGAATCATATTGCCTTACCTATTTCTAGGCTGGTCTCCATAAACTACACTTCTCCGAATTTGGCTTGAAAAGAAATACTGATATAAAACTGCCAAAAGAATGAGTAATCAATTTTGCCTTCCAAAACATGATATCCGGCACCAGACTTTCAATACCGAACTGCAAAGTATGAAAATTCGATCCTTTGGAAATCTGCAAAAGAGAACAATGTCTAGCCACAAAACTCACCTTGGAGGAAGCCAGGCATTAGCAACATTGCATAAAGACCCAGAGCAAGAAGCCTAGAGATCCACCGACGGCCTACCCTGATTGAAAACAAATGATTAGGAAAGGATTTTTGTCACATTAAACATCAAGAAAATCAGATATACCCTTACAACAGTTTGATGATGCACTAATAACAATTTGTGTGCAATGATTGGTTATATAGGGAAAGCATAAAGCATGTGGCTGACAAGCAACAAATGTGGAGACACTATGTAAACGATATTATTTTTAAATCATTTCTCGCCCTTTTGAAAGAATAGGTAGAAACCAACATGAACATTTTCTATTTGATAGATTACTTAAGAGTCTTTGCAGATCCACATATCCATCTAGCCATATTTAACACTCAGATACGGGTGCGTATTACTGATTTATATAACCAATTCAATTTGTTCAAGTTGCAGTCATCAGATATGTTATGCATTGTAGACATATTAGTTGACTTCCAGCAAAGGTTATCCATGAAGGATCAGGCCGATGACCTTCACCAAACTATGGAAGCCCACCTTCTTCGCCAAAAATCTATTAGTAGAAGCACGAGCGAGATTTTAATCTCAACCTTACCTTGTTTCTTAAAGTAATTTGTAACTTATCCACTTGATGTTTCTTACCGGTCCTGTTTGCCTACCATCTCAGAACTTTATCCTCATTTTGCCTATATATGAAGTTACCAGTAATCTGGAACCACAGAATACTTTTTCCTTATCATTCCACCAATTTATCTACACGGATAGTTGCTTCCACTTGTTATCTACACGGATTGTTACTACACAGATGTCAACTCCCAGTAACTGCATCTACTTCTCGCATGCGGCAACTACTATAATAACAACTACCAATTTCTGAAGTATCCACCTCATGATGGCATATAAGAACTATTTTGATAGTCCAAGCAGAATCTGAAGTATCTGCTTCAGTCTTCAGATCAGGTTCATAGATCAAGCTCAAACAGATGACTAACGAGAGAAAGATGACATATATTTCATATGTCCGAAACCCTACACATACAGTGCTTAGGAACTCCAATTTCACATTTCGGATCAATTGATCTATAATTCCAGTAGGATATCATTTCCTCCTTATAGATCATTAAATGATATGATTAGAATCACAATGATCCAGCATATAACTAAACAGAGTAATATTAGACCAAAAAATGCGTTAAATTGTGCAAGTGTTTGCACTTAAGAGAGTTTGTTAACCAGTTCAACATTGACAAAACAGATCAGATGCAATTGCGTGACTGTGTTCTTGTGAGCTAATCAATCCAACTCAAAGCACTCCTAATTGTGATGTCTCCTATTCAAATTTTATAGAACAAATCCGTAATCCGATCGAACCATGCCTAAATATCATAACAGTCCAAAGCAATCCTCAGAGCTCTAGGAAAGCTAAACACAAACACATAACATCCAAAATCCAAAATCCAAACTAAAAAGCACAATACTCCTTAAGCTAACTGTTTATACAAAAATCACAGATCAAAGAGGTTCACAAACTGCACAATTTCAATCAAAAACAATTCAAATGAGTAGAAACCTAAAACCTAAAACCTAAATCCAAAACATATAGAGAGAGAGATAGGAATCTGTACCCAAGGTATCGAAGGAGTTTGAACGCAAGGCGAGTAATCAAATACGTTTCACTAGCGGCATGTCCGATATCTCTACCGAGCGATTGCGACCGACACAGAGACGGAGAACGCTTCGCCGGCCTTCCACCGCCATCTCCGCCGGTCCTCCGCCGTGCCGGAATTGTTGAAGCTGTCCTGGAACGCAGGGAATCGACGGCGTCGGTGCTCCTGAGAGTAGTAGATGCCGTCGTCGGTTCTACCGGAAAGAAGCCGCCGGCCGGAGACGTCGGAATCGCCATTGGAGAGAATGAATGAATTGCCGGCAAGATGATAAGATTTGAATGAAGAAATGAAATGAAATTTTTATAAAATACAAAACGGACACGACACCGTAATACGAATAAAAACAGGGGGTTAACTTGTTGCAGGCGGTGTTGGCAAAATGATATTTTGGTCCTTGTAGTATGGGGTTTGTGACGGATTTGGTCGTTAGATTTTGTTTGATTTTAAAAACACCTTAAGGCTTGTATTTTTTGTTACTGTCGTTTGTCTATAAGCTCCGTTAATTATAGAGGGTTTTTTTTTTTTAACGGCAAGCAAATACGCATGCGTTCTTGAGGTGTTATGGATTCAAGGACATCGGACTAATCCCCGTCCACCACGACCCCGTCCAATTAAGGGTACCACTATGTCGTAGACCCATGATAGTTAAGGATACCGTCCACTGACTCCCCCCATTAATGTTACTTTACCATCGGGATCCAAAGACAAAGGTGTCTTACGATGACTATAGGTCATTTGTGGTCATCCAAAGAATTAGTTGATGCATGTAAGCTGACTTGAAAACTCATTGTTACAAAAAACGGAATTTTTTTGTCATTATGAAGTTTCATCATTTTTTTGTGGAACAAACCTTTTAACAAAACATAACTCAAACCTAAATAAAAATGTAAATCCAAACCAAAAAAAAATGTCGTTTAGATCTAATTTAGGTATAAATTTTGAATTTTAATAAAGATAATGAATTATTAATCAATATATGTAATTAAAAACCGTTAAGAATACAAGAAAATGGTATAAAAATTTATTTTTGCACTTTACAGTTTTGTTCTCGTCATGGTCGTTGCTCTCTTTTTTTTATTCTTCCATTTCAAGTGTTTTTCGATAAATTGTTATCTATAAAAAGAAATTGCTTTAACCTTAAACTCAAACAATTTGGTGGACGGATAGTATAGTAAAGAACCAAATTCATAAAAGAGTGCAAATCTTTGTGTTTTTTGTAATAAGTAAGTTTAGAGGTACATTGAGTGAAAAACTCATACTATAAGGACTAAAACCGTAATTTTCTATAAAATAATCTTATTTTTTGAGTTGGGATCACCATATGCCGTGTCGGGTTACATGTGACGCACGTGGTTCGGGGTTCTTTTTAACTTTTTTTTGAAATGTATATGGGTGCAACGGAGTATAATCGTGTCACTGTGGCATAAAGTCACAATGACTCGAGTTTGAAATTCTTTTAAGGAGAATAACTACTTCTAGCCCAGTCATCCAATTTTTATTTAAAGGCTTTCAATGCATCAGCTGAGATTCGAACCAGACACCCGTTCTGAAAAAATCCTCCACAATGGACTCTAGCAGGAGTTAAATTCCTAGCATTTACCATATGAAAACTATAACCCATGCATCAGACTAATTGAGCCATCATATGTGGATTCTTTTTAACTTAACCTTCAATGGTTTCTCAACAAAAAAAGAGATCAACTTCACAAAGAAAATTACATTTATTTTCAAAAAAGAAATATATATATTAAATATCAATAAAGTTTTACTAATATGTTGTAGTAAAATAAGTCCACAATCTTCATTTTCAAATCTGTAATAATAAAACGTGATTTTTATTTTAAATTGAATGCTTTTAGTCTACACTTAAGTCTCGTTTGACGATATTAATTACGAAATATTTTCATTCAAAGTTATTTGAATAATATTACACTAAATACATTTATATATTCCTAATACACTCGTATAAAATTTCTCACATACATCAACAATGATGGGTCCATAATTTTTTTCTAGTGAAGGTACATTTAAGGTAAATTAAAGGTTTGTAAGGTTGTTCGATAAGTTTTTAGTCTAATTTCATTGTTTCCAAGGACTTTTAAAGTTTTTTGATTAATTTTAAGGATTCCTATGTTTTTTAGTTGATTTTGAGGGATATTTATTTTTGTTGATTTAGAGAGGTTTTATTGATTGATTTCAAGATTTTTATTGATTTAACTGGTTGATTTCAAGGTGATTTTTTTTATTGATGGGATCAACAAGCAACAAAAGTTACATTTACTTAACTTTTAAGAGTTTTGACAATTTGATTTTCTTCCAACTTTGACTTCATTCTTTGTTTGTGCTCTTTCTCTTTGAATGTCTTATTGTCTTGTGATCTCATGTACACTTAAGTTTTACACCCAACACAAAATACGGAATATAGGCACACTTAAGTTTTACACCCAACACAAAATACGGAATATACTGTCAAGTCTAACATGCCTCACACTGTCACACTGAACCCGCCCCTTAGTAACCATACATGGTATGCATCTAAGAGCTAGGGGTGAGCAGGAAAAACCAAAAACCGAACCAAAAACCGAACCAAAAACCGAAAAACCGAAAAAACCAAACCGATACAAAAACCATTGGTTTTGGTTCTTAAGATTTCAAAAACCGATTTTTTCGGTTTGGTTCGGTTTTAACCTTCAAAACCGATCCATTAAAACCGAACCGAACCGAAGTCAGGAACCGAACCGTTTACTACCGAACCGAACCAAACCGTTTTCTCTTTACCCTAGTTTTCTAATATCTTATCTTACCCTAATATCCCGCCTCTTTTTTTCAGTTTTAGATTTTTACCAAATAATTTCTCAAAATCGCCTAGCCTACTGTTGCTCTGCCTTCTTCCCCCGAGTTCTCGACTACAGGCACCAAATCGACCAATCTGACTTCTACATCTACCAAATCGATTGCCAAATAGAGTCTTCTGTCTTGCCACTCCACCAAATCGATTGCCATTCAGCTAGCCATTCAGGTTCGATTATTTGTTCAGATGGACAACATCAACTCAGCAACAACTTGATTTAGGTTCGATTAATTGATTTACTACTTCTTGAATATGTCATTCGTTCATTGTGATTACACATCAATTAATAATTAATACGTACATTCCTCTATAATCTATTCATGAACATAATTCTCAGGTAAATTGAATGCTACCGTGAATTGGGAACAAATCATTTGAGAAAGTTAGGGATTTAGTTATAAGAAGTAAAGTCCCTCCAGAAAGGCAATTGGGTCAAGTTTATTTGTGGTGATAGCTTTGAGGTAATTTTCTTTTTGATGAATTTGAACCTAACCATATTGGTTTTTGTTTTTTGGTTTTTGAAACCAAAAACCAAAAACCGAATCAAAAACCGACCAAAACCAAAAACCGAAAACCGAACCAAAAACCGAACTTAAAACCGAAAACCGAAAACCAAAAAACTGATTGGTTTTGGTTTTTTAAAAACTGAAAATTTCGGTTTGGTTTCGGTTTTACCCCAAAACCGAACCAAACCGAACCGTGCACACCCCTACTAAGAGCTAACCAACTCAAACCTAGAGAAATTTAAACCAATCTTTAACAGCCTTTGAACCTAAACTTATTATATGTTTAAACAAGGTCATTCAACCATTTGTTAACTTTGAGCTATATTTCAAATAACATATTATAAATTAAACTTAAATCACTTCTAAATAATGATGATACAAAATTTCAAATTGACAACACTATATAAAAATACCCTCTTAAAAAAGTTACAACACAAAAAAAAAACCCTCTAAAATAATATAAACTAAACAAAAAAAAAAAGAACTTTCTTTTTAAATAAACCTTTTTTCTCCATTTCCCCCCTACAATTTCTCTTTTATAAATCTAGAAAAAACCTTTTTCTCTTCGGCTGATCTCCTACCCTCCATCTTCAACATATGAAGCAGGAAATCGCTCCACGTGTCAATGGGTCCAGGTAGACACCAATGCACACAATCATTATATAAAGTCACATTCTCTTCGGGCCAATGCCCATATCTACTCGGGTGCCCATCGGGTCTTAATAACATGGGTTGGGTTATATCCATAAGCCTAAATTTAAGCCCATTTTCCTTAGCCTTTCCTTCGGCCCATTTAAACTCTTCCATTTGGGCCACATAGAGCTCCAAATTAGAACCCTCTAATCTTATCTCATTGCTCCTAAATGGCTTTTTTCTAACACAATTTCCCCCTTTGTTCCAATCCCCGCCCTCGAAATGCATTGGTGCGAACGTTCGTAAGATCGTTACCCCCTTGAAGCCTTTGCGGTTGATGATGCCGTTCAATGCTGTTCTGAGGGCTTTTCGGTACCCGAATGTCATTGGGTAGTCGGTGATGTTGTCTTTCTGGCAGTACTTGCATCCTACCACCTGGTGGTTCTCGTAGTAGAACGAGGGCCGCGAGAACCAGTGGCCACCGTTTAGGATGAGGTAGTTGAACTCGTCGATGTGGTTGGTCCAGGCCTCGTCGATCTCGTCCAGATAGAGATTGTAAAGGCCTGTGTGAGTTGGGCCGTCAGTGTCGGGCTCGTTGAATTTGATCAGAAATGGGGACCAGAATGTGGCCAGGGTGAAGTTGTACGAAACGTAGTACCAACGTTTGAAGTTGTCGTCTTTCGTGGTTGATACATCGATCGGGTACTCCACCTAAAAATATAGTTGCAACACTCACATTATTAAATATGAAAAGCAATCGGTCATATTGTTTTTTAAGACGTGCATAAATCATCAACAATATACACTTTGAAGTATTATGGACTTATAACCTACTCTAATTACACAAATACATTATCTAAAATGAAGAAAATGAAGAATTTTCCAAAGTTTTTAGTTTAACATATTAGCTAACTTTTTTCCCCCAAATAGAAAAAATAAGACATATTTAATTCCGAATCAAGAGAAATTCCCTAAAACAATTACAATAAAGAAATATATATATTTTATTACATTCTCACCAATAAAAACATCATAGATCAAATAAAAATATATAAATTAATGAAGATTTGATTCATTGAATATCATCAATGTCGTAATATTTAAAAAATCCATCGGAAAATGCTCTCATATAATAATAATAATAATTCAAAATTTTACACATTTGTCTAATTTTTATATTAATATATTTACGTTGATTTTATTTGTCATCAAAGAAAATATTAGTCGGTCACCTACTATAGTCCGGAATCCGGATAGTCAATAAAGCAAGATAACGCAAATAATTTAAAATACATTTTAAATTTATTTCCTTTTTTCAAGGTTTCGGCTTTCCCGAAAAATATACGTAGAAAATGTATCTTACCCATAAAACCTTGATTTTTTTTCTATATTTTATATCATGATAAATGAAGGTATTTATTTACTATACAAATAGCAATATAAAACTATATGTTGCATTTGGTAATATCAGCCAAATATTAGCTAAAAAGTTAAATAGTATTGACTCTTAATTTAGTTTTTAGCTTAAAAACAAGTTGATAAACTAATTGACAAATCCATTAATTAGTAGATAAATATGCATATATATATATATAAATTATTCAATTACAAAAATAATCATAGAAATGAATTTTTATCTATAAAACCACTTTATATCATGGTTGATTTGTTAGAAAAAGACAGTATGGTCGATTAAATTATTGCTTCTAGAAAAGAAAGTATATCTATACATTCTAGTAAGTTTTTGTAGTATAAAAGATCACTAAAAAATCCAACAATATTTTTATTATAAATAAATAATTAAATAATATTACTTTAATGTTCTAATAACATATAAATGTAATAGTATTACAATAGTCGTAATTTTACTTTTAATGATAAATCAATATAAATGAATGCAACATACTCGATTTGTTAAGAAAAAATAGTTTTTGTTTGTTTAGGTAAAGTATTGAATATGAAACAAAATCATAAAATCTTACAAATAAGTATTTTATAAGCTATAAAATCTTTATAACAAATTAAACAATATTTTTTTCAATAAATTAATATAGTAATTTTCAATTAAAGTTTGATTATCTATTGTGTGAAAATAAGAGCTCAACTGTTCTCGACTTTTGTTCCCAGAATTCCGAATCTTGCTTCTTTTCCATTCCACAAAAAATGACACATCATAGTAAAAGACAATATTACCCTCCTCTTCTCCCTCACACCCAAAAGGCCAAAATCTCTGCAAATATTCTTCCAAAAAAACAAAACTCGAAAGAAAACACCAAATAACACTAATGTAATCAAGACTCAATCTTTTTAATACAAAAAATAAATTTCCATAAACAAAATCTAAATTGTCAAAAACCCCACAAAACCAAAAATAGAAAAATCCAAATAAAACCCATTTATTTTCCAATTTTAATGATCAAACTCTAGAACTAATTTAAATTCAAGAAAAACTATATCAATTCATATTTTTATCAAATCATCATACCCAACATATAAACAACTTATTTGTTAAAATTAAGAATTTAATAATTTAAAACTGAGACATTCTTAACTTTTTCCATAGAAATTAAACTTCAAAGGGGTATTTGTAATTGCTTAATTAAAACAAACCAACTTATGTTTAGTCTGTTCATTTGCTTATTGCCGGTCATAAAAGTTAAAATCCTTTTAACTTCTTTAAAAACTCCTTAGTTGCTCGTTGACACCGTGACAAACATTTTATCTAAACACTCAAAATTGCTTATTTTCCGTTCTAACCAGCAATAACCAAATAATCAGTTTCAGTAACCAATTCCAAAAACACCCCTAAAATTTATACATATATAAAAATAGGGATGAAACATACCCTTGATAACATGCAAATCAAAGATTGCATTTGATTCCTTCCAACAGAATCACCCACAAACCCTAATCTTTTATCCCTAACAATTTCAAGAAACTGATAAGGGTTAAAGATTTGGAGATCGCATTCATCCGGTTTCCATCTCCACTTCATGTAATCCGAATCGGGTCGCCCGTATTTCTCGCAGTTTTGGTGTTCATGGATCGCCCAACACGTGGCGTTATGGTAATATGGGGCATTAGGGTTTGGGACCCACTCGCCGGAGAACACGTCGCATTTGTGGTGGTTGTCGTCGACGGAGATCACGGCGGTTGCTGGGTGGGTGGGCGGCGGCGAGACGGTGGTGGGGTCGCCGGAGTGGGTGGTGGTGGTGGTGGAGAGGGATGGTGGGAGTTTGTGGAATGGGATTAGGGTTAGGGTGATTAGGGTTAGGGTTACAATTAGAAGGATCTTGGAGGTGCTTCCATGGATTATTGAACCTTGATTGTTGTTGTTCTTCCCATGAGGCTTCATGGGGAAGATGGAAATATTGGGAGAGAGAAAGAGAGAGATTTCAAAGGTCTATTAAGGTGGTGGTGAGTGATTTATGCAAATATGGTGATTTTGTTTTTTGTTTTTTTGAGTGAATTGCAATTTTGGTCCATGTGGTTTGTTGTTTTCTGATTTTGGTTCTCACAAAATTTTTATGGTAAGAAAACCTTGTTCTGTGTAAAAATGCTTGTTTTTTATTTCTTTTGCTAACTGGAGTTAAATTTGATCCGTTACGCCTTGTTCTCGAGTTGTTTTAAAGAACGAAAAAGAAAGGATTTATAAGAAAACTAACAAAAGTGTGTTCTTTAGTTTTTTTAGAAAGGAAATGGAAGGATTTGGAAGAATTTGGAGGGATTTGTGTGTTGAAGAGTTTTTTTTCTTTAGCTGTGGCGGATTGGTTATCGCTTGGGGGGTTCATAGCGTCCTAACTAAGTTCGAACCTTCCCGTCCGCATGCCTAGGGACATTTAAGTAGGGCCATGTTTAGCCCCCAAAATTGCCGGGATTAGTCGGGCTTTGGCCCGGACACCCTTAAAAAAAGGATTTGGAGGAATTTTGGAGGGATACCTCTTTATTTATTGAAAGTATATCCTCCACTTTTCTCCCAAAAGTGGGATGATTTGAAGGGTAACTTTCTTCTTCTCTTTCTTTTCCTTTCATCTGTTTCCTTTCTTTCCCTTAATTTTTAAATGAGAACATGCTTTAATATTCCCTATGTGTGTTGCATATGAGGGTAAACTAGTCATTCTATGTAAGAATATGAGAGGTAAATTATGAAATTTTTAGGTATATTATGGTCATTTCATGTTTTAGAGTTAAAATAACTATGTTACCCGCACATGTAAGAGACATAGGAGGAGTTGATGGAATTTAGCTTTTGTTAGTGAGATGGTCCAAAACAAAATATTTTTGCACACCATAGGAGTTTTTTTGGCAATAACATATTTATAGGGGCTAAAGCTAAGAAAAGTAATGACCTATAGGGACCAGAATTACAATTTACTCTTTCTTTTTTTTAATAACATAGTAAAATACAAAATTTGTATATATGATCACTAAGAGTAACACTTTTGTCCATATAATTTTAAAACGGAATTACAAATAAACCCTCCTTAGGCCATCCGCTATGGCTTCGTTAAACACATCGGCAAAGGGTGTTTGCCGTCGGCAAACCCGATGAACACCGCCGTGTGTTCTCGGGTAGCCTTCGGCAAACATACCCATCGGGTTTGGCTTGCCGTTGAGCAACGGCTCAATAACGGCTATTTTTTTTTATTTTTTTTTTATTTTTTTTTTTCAATTTTAAATATATATATATACACATCCACCCTATCTTCTTCTCCACACATTCACCATCATCTTCTTCTCCACACATTCACCATCATCTTCTTCTCTACACATCCTCCGAAATGGATAACCAAAAAACGCCCAAACAATCGAAACGTTCGAGCCGACAAACCGAAACTTCGAGCCGACAAACCCCGCAATCGCCACCGCCACCGACAACTTTGAGTTCGGCCGGTGCGTATATTCCACAAATGCCGAGTCCCACATATCACCACCGCACTACGGATTGGGTCATCCCGCCATCCGCCACCGTATACGATCCAAATTTTTATAACACGAACCGGGCCAATTTATTACCGTATATGCATGGCCAATCGTTTACGGGAATGCTATCCCAAACGACTCCCATGCCGATTCCCATGCTGGTTGCTCACATCCCTTCTCAATCTTCTCAACCAAATATAAACGAACCCCGCGACAACGCGCAAAGTTCGCCCGAGCAATGGGAGGATGAAGTTCCCGAAACTCAACCCGATGCCGCCGAGCCAACACCATCCCCACCACCACCACCACCACCATCTACGAGCAAAGGGAAACGCAAAGGGAAAGGGAAAGCCAAAGAGGTGAGCGACCCAAATGATCCCAACCGGATGTCGCCGAAAATATGGACACCCAACGAGGAGATTGAGTTGGCAAAGGCGTGGGTGACGACGTCGGAGGATTCCGTCGTAGGTAACAACCGTTCGAAAGGTATCTTTATATAATTAAATTTTTAGTTATTATTTAATTTTATTTAAAGTTAATTAAATTTTTAGTTATTATTTAATTTTATTTAAAGTTAATTAAATTTAAGTTGATGTAGTTTAAACAGTGGGTCGACAGTGGATGAATTGGGTAGTTTTGGGTAAGATAGTGGAAAGCTGATGTGGCGCTGATGTGGCAGTTTAAACAATTGGGTTGCAGTGGCACGACAGCGGATGGCCTTACGAAGGGAATGGACCACTTATGTGAGTGTATACAGTATAAAAGGTTTTATTTTTATGTAAGAGGATCAATAGTTAGAATTGTCCATATAACAATACCCTTAAATGGACCCCTTTGAGTTTTATTCGTTTCAAATAAATGTAGACCCTTCTATATTGGGTTTCATATGTACATTCACATAAACATTCTATTTTTTTCGTAAGAGGGTCTGTTTATAAGTCCTCTTATAAAATTATAAGTTGTCATTTTTCTTTTTGAACAACAAGGAGATTTTATTACCAAACACACAGGCCAAAAAGCCAAGTACAAATAAACAACGGGAGGCAACACTCCACGCAACACCGAACAGAAGACCAACTATCAAAACGAAAACAAAACCCAACTTAGCCGAAACAAAATTATAGCAGCAACAGATTCGAACAGCAACCAATTCGAAAAAGCAAGCACAGAATCGAAGCAGAGAACTGAATGGATTAGGAGATATAAACCAAGCAGCCCCACCTCAGAAACTGGACAAAGAACATCAACGGAAAAACACCAAACCAACCCCCTTAGCGATGAAATACTGCGATAGCTGCTACTCAGAGATGAACTAAACTCGCGATTACAAACCTTTTGAGCCGAGCAATAACCAGAACCGACCAAACCATCTTAAAGTTACGCGATACCAGCAGCTATATGAGGCGAGATCCATTCAAACCAGTCACAGGGTGACCTTGTGTTACTCCCGATCCATTCGAAGATACACCTTTGCCAAACGAAGAAGCAATTCCCCAGATCAGAATTGAGATTCTTGAAAACCACTTCGTTCCTATTCTGCCACAGTAAATACAACATAGACCATTTGACCGCGATCCATTTCGATTTACCTTTCGAAGAGGATAACTCCATTGAGTCTTCTTGAAGGAATTGTTGAATAGATCCCATTCCAACCACGTTTTTGTTCCACCATCTCCCAACGTAGCGCCAAATCTCCTTCACCGCGGTACAATTAAGAAGAGCGTGATCAAGAGATTCCACCTCCGCCCCACATCTTGGGCAAAGCGTGCTATGCAAATCGATACCTTTTCCATTAAGGGATTCCCGCGTAGGAAGTCTACCAATTCTCGCCCTCCACATGAAAATATTAACTTTCTTTGGGACGAGCTTGCACCACAAAGTTTCAACCGACCCCACGTCAACGGTCCCTCTACTTTCTATAAACGCCTCTCGATATCTCTTCACCGAAAACCCTTTTCCAACCTCTAAACTCCACTCCCACCAATCTTTCTTATCTTTCACCGGGTCCTTCCCCCTCAAAAGGACCTCCAACCCCCTTAATTCCCCAACCTCTCTCCCTCTCGGTTCTCTTCTCCAACTCCACTCCCAAACCCACCTATTATCTACCCACTTCCCCCTATTAAATACCGTAACGTTGGACTCCACTTCTAAACGTAATAACCTAGGGAAGGTCTCGGCTAAGGATACCTCGGACACCCATTTATCCCTCCAAAAAGAAGTTGACTCCCCATCCCCCACCACTTTCAAAAAACCATTCGAAAAAAGTTGGCCCTCTCCACAAAGACACTCACCCACCTTCACTATGTTATTCCACACCGAGCATCTACCCGAACTTTCACGATCACTCCTCTCCCTACCCCAAAGACCCCCATGAACCCCATAGATACTTTTAATGATCTTTACCCAAAAGGAGTCTTCTCCGGAGAGAAAATGCCACCACCACTTGGCCAAAAGGGCGGAATTCATCGAAAAAAGGTCTCCCACATTAAGCCCCCACTTAGAAAAAGGAGCCACCACTTTATCCCACTTTACCCATACCAAATTTTTGTTACCAAATTCCCCCCCCCCCCCTCCCCCAAAAAAATGATTTCAAACACTCTCTAACACTTTAATCACTCATTTTAGGGCCCGAAATAGCGAAAAAAATAATAATGGCAAGCTACCTAGTACCGACTTCACAAGAGTTAGTCTACCACCAAACGAGATGCTTTTAGCTTTCCACGAACCAAGTTTGGAAGTAACTTTATCCACAACTCCCCTCCAATCGTTGATTTTCCTCATCGAAGCTCCAACCGGTAATCCTAAGTAAGTAAACGGAAGTGACCCACCTTCACACCCAATCTCATTTGCCCATGACCGGACTTCCGATTCAACTATACCCACTCCAAAAAGTTTACTTTTCCGCAAATTAATCTTTAAACCCGAAACTAGCCGAAAACATTCGAGAATCTTAAGAAGATTCTTAAGGTTTCCTTTACTCCATTTTCCAAAGAAGATGGCATCGTCCGCATATTGTAAATGAGACACCGACACCATGTTGTGGCCGATCAACAATCCTTCATATAGGTTTTTACCGATCGCTTCTTCCATTAGGATATTTAGATTCTCCATTACAATCAAAAAAGGAAAGGTGCTAACGGGTCGCCTTGACGGAGGCCTCTTCCCATTTGAAATTCCTTTGTTGGGGGGAACCATTAACCAAAACCGACATTTTGGACGACTTCAAGCAAGCTAACACCCACCTCTTCCATTTTTCTCCGAATCCCATATCTCCCAAGCTAGCAACTAAGAATTCCCACTCCACCAAATCGTATGCTTTCTCAAAATCCACCTTAAAAATTAAGCCATTTCTCTTCTTGAGCCGAATATAGTCAACCACTTCATTGTCATTATTTACTACAAATATATTAAAAGGGTATAAATAACAATCCCGAATGAATTTGGTCTCTCTTTTTAACGATCGTAAGTAGTTTGGTTAAATGATAGATATTTCCTTTTTTTTCTATCGATTTTTGTGATTTTATGATTTTTGTTTTTTGATTAAATAAAGGGAAAGAAATGGATAAAAGGACAAAACTATTCTTAAAACTGCATGAACTATATATAAGTTTTGACAAACTGGCATGATCAAATTCATAGTTTACTCTTGACAATATTTTTTGTTATGGAATATATTATTTAAACTTTGGGTTTTTGAAAAATTTCCTAATATGTACGTGATTTCAACCATTGCATATTTTGAAAATCTAAAACATTTTAATTAAAAAATCGTTTATATATAACATTTTTTTTTGTTGAAAAAGCAACAAATTTAAATTGATTGTGATTAACTAAACGAACAATCTTATGCACGACATAAAATTATTATTATAATAATATTTATTTGAAGTTGATCTTTCTAAGGACGATAACATCCTCAGGGTTGTGAATGGGATCTCAGTCTACTCATGACTTAGAGGATAGTTTATCCAATGTTGACAACGGTAACTTTGGCAACACCAAAAGTTCAAATTAGGACAGAGGGCAATCAGTGAGACAGAGAGTAGTTGGCCATTCGAGCAATTCCCGTACAAAGCTTGAAGACAACATAAAGTGAGGAGTAAGCATGGAAGAATGCCATCATGGCACCATCTCCATCACTTTCATCAATAAGGAATAGACCTGGAAATGTAAGTCAATGTGTTCGTTGTTGTGAATATGAGGATGAGATTACAGAGAGAAGGCTCGATGGTTGTCGGTGATCAGGAGGCCAGAGATGGCTTCTAATGTGATCAGGGCAATTAAGACATTTTAACATCTAGATATATCTTCTTCTCCAATACAAACCTTAATCCCCCTTTCTCAATTACAACCACAAACCTAACCCCCATCTTCCCCGTCTGACTTCATCGCCGCCACCGCTACCGCCGTCCATGCCACCACCGTCGTTCACTGTCACAACTGCCGTCCACCACCACCATCACCGTGCGTCTTCCTCTTCCCCCATCTTCTCTACTTTTTCATCTCCTCGTTCTCTCAACCTACCGTCGTTGGATCTCTTCCAGATCTCGCGTCTATCGTCGTTGGATCTCTTTCGATCTCAGGAGCTCAAATATCATCAACAAGCCACAAGGTACTAATCCATCTCAAAAATTCACCAGATGCCAAAAAAGCCCTATCGTTCTTCCACTGGTCGTCAAATTTCGCCAAAATCACACATGAAACGCACACATATGCCATTATCGTTCACATTCTGGTTAAATCTAAGCTAATCAAGGACACTAGTGCGATAATCGAATCGGTTCTCACCAGATCTGTTAGTAATCGTGATCGTAATGGAAACGGTAACGATTCTTCTTCTAAATTTATGACCTCGTTTATTGATTCGTTGTAAAATTTTGGTTGTGTTCTTAAAGCAAAAAATATTTATTATTAAGATGCTTTTGGATTTGCAGAAGGTGTATAAGTTTAACAAACTAGAGAGTTGATGTATGCACTGAAGGTGTTCGATGAAATGTCACAGAAAGATGTGGTTGGATTTAATGGTGTGGTGGTGGTGAGGTTGCCGGATTTAACGGTGGTGGTGGTGGTGAGGTAGCCAGATTTAACGGTGGTGGTGGTGGTAAGGTCGCCGGATTTAATGGTGGTGGCCGGAAAGAGAAAGATAAGAGTTATGGTTGTATGTATGTATGTTTATTTAGTTGTTATTTACTTATGAATATAAATGTAATGCACATTTTGTTTTGTATTCATAAGGTGAATATTCACCTGGTGGTGATTGAATTTATATGATTTTCATGTGATGAATCTGAAGATTTATAAGATGAATCTGAAGATTCATATGGTGAATATGAATATTCATATGATGAATATGATATGGTGAATATGAATATGAATATGATATGGTGAATATGAATATTCATATGATGAATATAATATGGTGAATATGGATATTCATATGATGAATATGATAAGGTGAATATTAATATTTATTTGGTTAGTGAATTTATATGTTTCTTTTGGTAAATTTTCAAATTCATTTAGTGAATATGAATATTCATATAGTGAATAAACTGTGCTTTTTTTTATTACCAAATGACGATCATGCCCTTTTCAGATCAAATGCCTAGATCTGTCGTCAAGTTTTCACTAATAAAATGGTTTTCTCTTGAAGGCCCCATTATATATATATACATATGTATAGGGGTGGGTTAAAATAAACTAATCTTAAGTTTTTTTTGAAGTTTTTTTTAAGAAAGAAAGGGAAACAAAAATAAACTAATCTTAAGTTTCATTCCAAAAGTTTCCTCCCAGATGTGGGTGGAAACGAAAGAAAAATAAAGAAAAAAGAAATTTAAATCAATTAAAAAAGTTATTAAAATATTTCAACATTTCATGCCGGTTGTAAGACCATCGGCGGCCAGACTCGGCAACCCATCGGCAAGCATGTTTTGTCGATTGGCAAGATCGGCTACACTGCCGTGGTTGATTGGCATGGAGAGAAAACGGCATGGACTTGCCGACTTGTTAGACTACCCCACCTCCACCGTCTCTCTCATTTCTATCTCTCTCTTCTTTTCTTTTCCTTTTCATTTTTTATTAATTATTTAGATTGACATGAGTGTGAATGAAATATTAATTATTTAATTATTTAGATTGATAAAGTTTTGGTAAGATAGTGGATCGCTGATGTGGTGATTGGCAAGGGAGTCTACGACTGTGAATGGTCTAAAAAATTGACATATTTTCGTCGTTTCTCTCCTTTTTAAGAACCAATTTCTTTTCCTTTCACTTCAAAAACACAATTGAAAAACTTAATTAATTTAGTTATTATCTATTTCTTTGATTTTTTTTTCCTTACTTTTTAGGGAAAATTGCCGAAAAAGGTAACATAAATGTCCAAAAAATCCAATGTAGGTAACGTACATTTTTTTTGCCAAGAAAGGAGTATACATTTAATTTTGTAAAAATTAGGGGAACATACGACCTGCATTACCTGCTTTTTCTCTTCATTTCTTCAAGTTTGACTCTTGTATTTGGGCATATATCATCTGTCCAGCTTTCTCCTTCATTCCTTTGATTGAAAAAACAGGTAATCCAGGTGGTATGTTCCCCTAATTTTTACAAAATTAAATGTATACTCCTTTCTTGGCAAAAAAAAAATGTACGTTACCTACATTGGATTTTTTGGACATTTATGTTACCTTTTTCGGTAATTTTCCCTACTTTTTAAAACAAAACGTTAATAGCAATGCAACGAGCCATGTGTGGAGATGATTGATTGATTGGAGTTACCCATAATAGCTAAATTAATCAACATTTAAAATTAAATTTCAAGAAAAGTCGTTTTAATTTTTTTCCTATTTAATTATTTATGGATTCGGCCACAATAGTTGACCAAAGATACAATCAATAGAAAATCATGGGCGTAATTACGGGTCTCTTCATTGAAAATTGGTAAAAGTCCACATCCCCACCCTATAAAATACATTCACGTGTTATAAATTTTCCACCAATTTATGTTTACAAAAATTGAGGAAATTAGCCATACTAGCCATCCATAAAATATACATTGGCCTCCTAACCAATATCTTTTCAACTTTGCACTCTATGGCCACGAACTTCAGCAAAACATGATTTTTGCGGAACCTCACTTAAAAAAGGGAAAATCAAAAATTAAAAAAAAAAAAAGACTTCCGCAAAATTTTGCGGAAGTCGGTTAATTTTTTGCGGAAGTCTAGCAAAAAGACAAAAAAAATATATAATTCGATGTATGTATCTATGTATGTATAAAATTAACCGACTTCCGCAAAATTTTGCAGAACTCCCCAACTTCTGCAAAATTTTGCGGAACTCTCCAACTTTTGCAAAATTTTGCGGAAGTCTTTTTAAATTTTTTTTTCCTTTTTTAAGTGAGGTTTCGCAAAATTCGTGTTTTGCTGAAGTGTTTTGGTGAAGTTCCGTATTTTTGCTGAAGTTCGTGGCCATGGAGTGCAAATTTGAAGAGATGTTGGTTAAGAGGCCAATAATTATTTTATGGATGGTTACATTGGCTAATTTCCCCAAAAATTGATATAAACTATGTTGGCAAACTAACTAATTAGGTAGTTGATGAATAAGTTGCGTTAGGCAAAAACTAGCTGATAAGCTTATAACTATAAAATGACAAAAATGACATATTTAAAAGTTGGTAGTATAAAAAATAGTAAGGGTATATTTGAAATAAAAAAATGATAAGTCTCATAAGTCATCAAAATGTCAGTGAGAATAACTTTTCAAAAAGCTAACTTATAAACTAGCTTATGGCTCATCCAAACACATACATGACTCATAAATAACCATTTTAGCCCAATAATTTCACACTTTAGAAAGACAACATCTTCTTAATTTGTTTTTTTTTTTTTTTTTTTTTGTCTCTTGAACTAATAAAGAACTCCGTTAAGTTAAAATCATTTTGTTCATTTAATACAAAAATTCAACTTCCTACTAAACTGGTAAACTATATTTTTCAAAAATATTCGACGTTTTCTTATAATCCAAAAATTGGAATAATGATTTTTAAAATACAGGACCCACCCCACTTTTTTGGTCCCAAGACTCTATCTTATATAATTCTAATTCGAGTCTACTTATTAAGTTCTTTTGATGACATTTTATTCCAATAATAAAATGGAGGTTTTGGAAAAAAATTCTAAATTTGTAGAATATTCCATTCTTATCACATTTTCTTTTCATTCTAAAGATAGTCTAATAAAACAGTTAGAGATAGGTATGAGATCATGTGAGAAATGTTATCAAGTTAGCATAATGTCATGTTCTATGTTTTAACGTAATTGTTGGAGACACTTATATGATTTTGAGGATAGATGATATGAGATCATGGTGGAACTGTTATTTTCGGTGAGAAATAAAATAAGTGTTTTTAAACCGTTGATCAGTTTTAATCAAACACCGTTCTATGAATTGCGACTTAAAAGAAAATTGATCTGATGTATCTTATTTCAGTACATCTCATTCTAATGTTTGTCTATTTTTCAACCAACGATTGGTAGCAACTTCTCACACTTGTTACCAAATTTGGCACTTCTCATCGATACTCGACCCTTTGAGAGTATATAACACAAAATTTGTAATAATCATCATTTAGATAAAGATAATGTAAAACTGTAATAAAACATTCTCACAAATATAGATATGACATGCTTTATATCTTATAACAACATGTTGTGATTGATGCTACAAGATACAATCAATAATTAGATCTTTTAGTAATGATTTTGAAAATCTAGTGGGCTTATGATGGATATTGGGCTTATCTAAGTGTGTTTTGAGACCCGATAAATCTGACACGAAAATATTAGGACAAATTTAAACTCGAATATTGCTTGCTGTCTCGATCCTATTGGGTTGTATCCATGATACGATCCATACTAGATCCGACCAACTACCCATCCTACCTTTAGAATTCCGTTATTCAAAGTGGACATACCTTTAAAGACATAAATTTTAAATTAGTATTTTCTTGCATATTTAAATAAAAAATGTATACAAAAAATACATAGAGTTCCATTTGTCATCATTAAATCAAGGGAAAATTGCCGAAAAAGGTAACATAAATGTCCAAAAAATCCAATCAGGGGAACGTACATTTTCTTTTTGCCGAGAAAGGACTATACATTTAATTTTGTCAAAAAAAGGGAAAGAGTAACCGGTAACTTGTACAACCGGTTACTCTTCCCCATTTTTTGACAAAATCAAATATATAGTCCTTTCTCGGCAAAAAAATATACGTTTCCCTGATTGGATTTTTTAGACATTCATGTTACATTTTCCGGCAAAATCAGTAAGTGGTGGTGGGAGTGGGTGGCAGGGAGTGGTGGGGGCGGTGGGTGGTGAGGAGTCGTGGGCTGCAGCGGGTGGCGGTGGGTGGCAGGGGACGTGGGTGGTGGTGGTGCTTGTCTGCTTGACTCGCCTACCTCATCTATACGCAATTAGATGTTGAATTCTAAGAAAGAGGGGGGATGGGTGGTGGGTGGCAGTCGGTGGCGGTGCGTGGCGATGGCAATCGATGGCGGTGCGTGGCTATGGCAGTCGATGGCGGTGGGTGACGATGAGTAGTGGTGGCAGTGGGTGGTGGTGGCGGTCAACTCCAATCAACGCTGATCAAAAGTGTGATGGTGCTAACTGGACTATCACTTGGACAAATTAAACACGTCACTTGGTTACTCGCTGACTAAGCAACCATCAAGTTAAATCATGTCACATTCCTTTTTTTTTTTGACAAAATCAAATGCATAGTCATTTCTCGGCAAAAAAAATGTACGTTCCCCTAATTGGATTTTTTTTGACATTTATGTTACCTTTTTCGGCAATTTGATGGTGCTGACTGGACTGCCACTTGGACAGACACGTCAGCAGGTTACCTGCTGACTAAGCAATCATCAAGTTAATCAGGTCACATTCCCTTTTTTTGACAAAATCAAATGTATAGTCCTTTCTCGACAAAAAAAAATGTACGTTCCCTTGATTGGATTTTTTTGACATTTATGTTACCTTTTTCGGCAATTTTCCCTTAAATCAATAGGATTGTGAAGTATGGATTTTAACAATGAAAGACGCAATGATTTTTACTATTGGCTTTAAGACATATATAGTCTCAAACTTATAGCAAAATTCAGACAAATATTAGATATAAATGTATTTAAAATCAAAAACCAAAATATTCTACATTGTCGTATTTTAAACTATAAAATCTTTGTGATTTACAAACTATTCAACTAGACAACTAAATTGAAACACAACAGAGTCATGGTAATGTAAAACCCGACTAAGACTCTAAGCTACCACTTTTAGATGTGTTTTGTACAAATCCATAATACATACCGAAACTATCTATTACGTTCTCTTCTTATTAACTCCATCAAAAAATCATTCCAAACATCAATGGGACCGGGCAAACACCAATGGACACAATCATTAGTTATGGTAACGTTTTGGACCGGCCAATGGCCGTATCTGCCAGGATGCCCATCCGGTCTCAACTGCATAACTTGAGTCACGTCCTTAAACATAATTTTAATCCCTTTCCTCCTACCTTCACGCTTGCCGATCTTGTACTCTTGCAATTGAGTCTTGTACATTTCTAAACTAAAATCCTCCATCACACTTTCATTATTCTTAAAAGGCTTTGTTCTTACACAATCCCCACCTTTATCCCATGTTCCACCTTCAAAATGTGAAGGTGCAAAAGATCTCATAAAAACTATACCTTTAAAGTTCTTTAACCCGTTAATTGCTCTGAATGCTGTCCGCCATGCCCTTCGATAACTGAAGCTGGAGGAGCGGTGGTGGATAGTGCTTTCTGGGCAATATAGACAACCAATTACACGGCGATTTGAGTAGAACATGGTGGGCCGGAAAAACCATTGGCCCGCTGAGATGATGACATAGTTGAAATCCTCAATTTGGGATGTCCAAGATTCGTCAAATTCGTCGAGGTAGAGTTTGAATGGTTTTGTTACATCGTTTTGATTGATTCTTTCTGTGTTCACTAAATAAGGTGACCAGAAAATCGAAATGTTAAAATTGTAATCTGGATACTTCCAATGTCTGAAATTTTGGTCATCTGATTTTGAAACATCAATTGGAAATGCCACCTGAAAGTTGACGTAAAAATTTTATTCTAAATATTTTCTTTTGAAAACTAAAAGTAATAGACACAAATTGGCTTTGTTTATAGTCTTATAGAGTTTCTTTGTTTTTACTATACTATTTATTAAATAATTGTTTATAGTCTTATATAATTTTCACATGTTGGCTTTGTACTTATTAATCGAAAGTTATTTGTTTTTTACTAAACTATTTATTAAATAATTGTTATAATTTTGTTCTTTTTTCAAAATTATTGCAAAGAAAAGAAGTTCTAGATTACATCATTCAATTTGGTTCTTAAGTTATAATTAATTTAATTACTTTATATAGAAGTTCACTCATTCTGCAAGTAATTAATTGATTCCTTTATATTTATCCTCTAAATTAAGCCTAAAGTTTACCATTTCTTATTAATGTCTATTTCCTTTCTTGCTTATCATTTCTTTTATTAATTTCTAACTTTCTATTTATATTTCTATTTCTATATCCATCCACATTTCTCATTTTATCATCTTCTCAAATGAGTTTCCCCACAAAAATTCAAAAAATTATGAGAATTAGTACCAAATGTTTAATGGGTTTTATTTTATGATAAGGACTTAAAAATGATATTATTTTACATGTATGTGTGTCGATGTGTGAACATGTTTTGTTTTACATATGAAATAATACTGTATGTCATAAAAATGTGAAAATTCTTCTTAGGGTTATCAACCTATTTGTGATTCCAATTTAATATATGTGTATACATATAATCAAATGAGAATCACAAAAGGTCGAAAACTAGTTATCATGCGTTGTTTCACAATCTGAAACAACGCATGTGAAATGTTTAAACCGTATTGCTTGTTTGACATTATGAAATACCACAATACTTTCGCATACGTTGTTTTACAATATGAAACTACACATGATCAACGGTTCTCATCTGATCATATCCCCCACACACTTATATGTATATGTATATATGTAGTGAAAAGACGAATATACCCTTGATAAGGAGCAAAGAAGAGACTGCATATGATTTCTTGCTATAGAATCACCAACAAATGCAAGAGATTTCCCCCTCATCATCTCCAAAAACTTCACCGGATCAAAAATTGGCAATTCACACTCATGAGGTTTCCACCTCCATTTCAAGAAATCTTGATCCGGCCGCCCGAATTTCATACAATTTTGATGCTCTTGGATCGCCCAACAACTCGCATTCGTGTAATAAGGACCCTCAAGACTCTCCACCCATTCGCCCGAAAACAAATCACACGAGGACGACCCATTACCACCGCCCCCACCACCATCAAGATTCTTGATTTCACCGCCACCCCCACCCCCACCCCTGCCCGCTTTAGACCCCCTCCCGCCACCCCCTCTTCTTGCTACTTTCTTTATTCTCCGGCACCACCACCTTCACATCCTCCTCTTTTCGCACGTCAGGCGGCAAAAGATGGCTAAGGTCGAGGGGGTGGTGGGCGGAGAGCGATGTGGTGGTTTGAACATCTAAAAGATCGTTCGAAGGCGAGGGTATTTTAGATGGTTTTTCGAGGATGTAACGAATATAAGGGTAGTAAATGGGAAGAATGGTGATGATTAGGGTTAGGGCTACAAGAGGGGCAATCTTGGAAGTTGATTTTCTTCTTGTTTGCCTTCATTAATGGCATGAAGCTTCATGAATGATTATGGTGGTAAAGAGGGTGTGGAGACCAAACAAGAAATCTTTAATTGCATACGAATATTGCGGTGGTTTCCTTAACAAAGTTGATGGCTATATATTTCTTGTTTATATTTATACTAAACTATATCTAATTGTATTATTAGATTTACACTTTTACCCCTTGTGGTTTTGTTTATTGCTTTCACTACAAAAACCGATCATTTTCGATCAAGAATTTTGTTCAAAGATGATAAAATCTGGTTTGTTCTTTGTTTCCACAAACACGTCAAAGTAGTCGTGTTGTTTAATTTTTCTTGGAACCATTTCTATATGCTAGCTAATCTGTGGTTAACAAGAGGCATAAAACAACCGAACGCTTATTTATTAAACGGAAAAACAATATATGAGTTATCGGAATAGGCAACTTCTTTGTAGGTCACATATTCAAAATCTCACCAAACATAAGTGGCATTGTGTGAGTTTTCACGTAAAAAGACATAAAACAGTCGAAGTATGGAACGATCAGATAAATTTAAAATTAACTTAATTAAAAATCATAGACCGTAATCTAGGACTTATAAGGAGTTTAGGGGTGTATCAATATGAGATTGGAATACTGGATTTCACTATGACTCTTTATTCACTCTTTACATCATCGCTTATTTCACGAAGCAAAGGAAATCAAAAGGTATGCCCATTATATCGTGGTACCTTCCTTGAAACGAACTTACGAGGTCAAAGTGAGAATATATAAAAGATTAGTGCCACAAGTGTAACTTACTCAAATTTAAAGAAAAGTCAAGTGCATTGCTTCAATATTGATTTTTAACATGTGTGTAGACTTTAATATCATTATTTATGCATTCCTACCTTGAACTTCCATTTTTTACAAATCATGCCTTGTATAAAATAAAATTAACGTTACCTTAGACTAGTGATTCTAATATTGGTTTAACTTAAAATTAGCATTTGCTTGTTGAAGAATGAGTCACCTATTCATAAGTAGTGGCTTGGTTAAGAAAACCCACCCAAATTGTAGCAAAAGCAAGTCTTCATAGAGAAATTCGTCACTCTATATATATGAACCAATGATGGATGATCTACCTAGGTACAAAATGAATATTTGGTGAAACTAATTGGAAATATGAACCGACTTATATTGGAGAATGAACCATGAGTTCTGGTTAACGGAATGCCACTCGAATTAATATCGTATGACATTCCTCTTGTTTTAATCTTACAAATGTAATCTCTTTTGATTGGATCGCCAACTTAAAACGGTTTAACAAATGTTGGAGGTAGAAAGAAGAAAGAAAGAGAAGATTAGGGGTGGGAATGTAAATGGAATAAATTTACTAACTTCTCACGCAAAGCCAATAGTCCCTTTTTTTGCTTCTTAAGGGAATCAAGACACCCACTTTTTGTTTTTTCCAACCTTTAATGTCTTCATATTATACACACATACATGTGAGATATAGAATGGGTTTTAGAATTTAGAATAGAGGAGAATATGATTCAAATAAGAAAATACAAAAGGGTTAAATCATGTGATTTTTTATTGGAATTATATGTGATTAAAAAACATAATCAAATATACAAATATAAATATGTATATATTTTAGTTTTTAGTTTTATATGGTTGTATATGGAAAGATTATTTATACTCCTTATTATTTAGAAGACAAATCCAAATATATATTACCACTTTTAGAGTTTACTTTTTAAGAGCATCCAGAGTGGTGTGGTGGAACCTCCAAAAATCTCACTTACCATATTTTTTCCTATCACGTCATTGTCATCTCAACAAACTAAGAACCTTCTTACAACTCTACAATGGAGATTTTTACAAAAACATCACTTCCATTTGTTGGGAACCGTAGACACAAACGGTGCGCAGCGGATAACAAGAACGATTCCCAAAAGCCTGATCCAACTTAAACCTAACAGATACAATCAAGAGAGTTTGAAAGTTTACCTTTAAGCGAATAAACTCCGGAAAGCGAGCGGGGGGTACACCGCTACTGACACCAAGCGAGAGGGTTGCTAGACCACCGTGACTGATCGGAAAAATCCGATCGATGTGTGAGAGAGGGGAGGGCCGGCGACGGTTGAGAGAGAGAGAGTGATTTTGCGTGAGGAAAATCTGTCTGATAAAAACACTTTAAGCCTTTATTTATAGATGTAAATAAGGGAGTGTTTGTATCTGATTAAAACTCCTATTATAATTATCTCTTATTAATTAATCCCTTAATTAATTACTTAATTAATTAATTTACTGATTAATTAACCTAACAAATAATTATTAACTAATATATAATTATTTATTTCTCTCTTCTCAATTATCTCTTACACACAGAAGTTCTCAATTAGGTGTGCAGCGGTGTGACCTACTAGTGTCTTATAACATTGGACACGGTAACCCTGTTACTGTCTCGCACACAATCCTAACACCATTTTCTTATTTATGATATAAGTTTTATTTATGTAAGTTATTGTATAACAGAAAAAGAAACTATTACAACAACCTGAGTTCTTGTTCAAGCACCCTGGTTCCAATATAAATCTTCGACTGGGCAGCAACCTATATCCCACAGTGAACGTTTTTGTAAAAACCCCATGAAAAACCTCAGAAAGAACCTCCATTGTAGATGCTCTAAGTGAGAACGTGGGATATAACGAGTCGTTTAGTTGAGTTTTGGTTTATAGTAAAATAAAGAATTAAGTTGCATTTTAAGATAAAAATAAAATAACCTAAATATAAGTTAAATTTTATATTTTTGAAAATATAAGTATTTGCCTATTTTAAAATACAAAAAAGAAAAAAGGAAATAGTAAGAAGTTTACCTTAAGCAGTTTGGGCCTAGGCCCATATCAGAACAAAGGTTCATATTTCGTGACTTCATGGAGTGACATTTTTAGTCAGATTTGGGTTTGGGATCGATTGATGCCGATGATGGATGAATCGATGATAACAAAATAATAATCGTTTTTTTATAATATAACTAAATGTTAAAAAAAGTTTTTGTTTTTAATAAATTAACTAGAAACGTATCCATGCGCGTTGCAGCGCGAAGTATGTATCAATTGCCCGATTTTTATATACATCGTTGTAAACATCAATTTAATCATATGTGTTCAACCAGTTAACCTCCTAATGGTTTATTGAATAGTCAATCTCGAAAATTGAAATAAAATTATTATCTTTATATAATAGAATCTATATATAATAAAAGAATAACTCATTGACACGTGTCGCGCTCTGAGTAACTCATTGACACGTGTCGCTCTGGTGAGTCATTGCCACATCATATCCATATGTGTCATGTGTCATATGTTGACGCATGACACTGATTCAAAATTTAAAATTATTAAAAATTAATCCAAAATTATCTATTAAATATAACAAACTTTATCTCTATCTATTGGTATGAAGTCATCTATATCTCTATCTCTCTCCCTAAATTGATATTTAAATACTAATTAGATTCAACAAAAACCATATAAACCTTACATTTTCCATTTTAATTTTCATGTTCCTCCATTACTCTTTTTGCAAACGTCTTAGGTAAGTTCGTCAACCATTTTTTCGAAAAACATTCATGCATAAAACTTATTTTATTATTTATTTTTGCAATTATTTGAAGAATGGTAAGAAAATTTGTGTCATTGTTTTCTTATGATGAACTAAATCATATGGTTTGATTTTCTCCTGATTTATTTATTTTTAGTTTTTTGATCTACATCGTAGAAGCATAACTAAGTTTTCTTCTCCATATTATTCATGTAACTAATTGATAAACGTCACCAAATAGAAAATAAATATTTAATTTTAAATATAATGAAGATAATCATTGAGTTTTAATATAATAATTAATTTATATTTTTATAACAAATTATTGTTAAACGTATCCATTATTATATTTCAATCCAATTACACTTTTGTATGTATACATTTCTCTTTATATGTGAAAGTATATTAACGTCATTTTAAAGTTAAAGATAGTTTATAGTTTGATCTATAAAACATTGACACGTGTCGCGCTCTGGTGAGTCATTGCCACATCATATGCATATGTGTCATGTGTCATATGTTGACACATGACACTGATTCAAAATTTAAAATTATTAAAAATTAATCCAAAATTATCTATTAAATATAACAAACTTTATCTCTATCTATTGGTATGAAGTCATCTATATCTCTATCTCTCTCCCTATATTGATATTCTCTATCTATTGGTATCAAGTCATCTATATCTTTATCTCTCTCCCTAAATTGATATTTAAATACTAAGCGGATTTAACAAAAATGTATAAACCTTACCTTTTCCATTTTAATTTTTCAAGTTCCTCCATTACTCTTTTTGCAAGCGTCTTAAGTAAGTTTGTCAACCATTTTTTCGAAGAACATTCATGCATAAAATTTATTTTATTATTTGTTTTTGCAATTATTTGAAGAATGGTAAGAAAATTTGTGTCATTGTTTTCTTATGATGAACTAAATCATATGGTTTGATTTTCTCCTGATTTACTTTTTCTTAGTTTTTTGATCTACATCAGTAGAAGCATAACTAAGTTTTCTTCTCCACATTATATAATAATTTATATTTGTATTCATGTAACTAATTGATAAACGTCATCAAATAGAAAATAAATATTTCATTTTAAATATAATGAAGATAATCATTGAGTTTTAATATAATAGTTAATTAATATTTTTATAACAAATTTTTGTTAAACGTATCCATTATTATATTTCAATCCAAGTACGCTTTTGTATGTATACCCTTCTCTTTATATGTGAAAGTATATTAACGTCATTTTAAAGTCAAAGATAGTTTATAGTTTGATCTATAAAATGTCTTTGTTATATTTTCGTTGTTGATAATTTGATATCAATTGAATTAAATTAAAAATATAATATTGGTGTTAAAAGATCAATAACACAACAATTCATATTTGTAATATAAGGTTTTTGGCATGACTTAATTTATTGAAATTATCCCGTGTATTACACGGGATCAAAACTAGTATATAATATAATTGAATAAAAATTATTCAATATTGGGCTCATTTCGACGGTATTGACGAGACGATTATGATGATATAATTTGTTAAAAAAAACGTAATTTTAATATATTTTAGTTCATAATATATGATTATTTAGATTATATGATAAGGGTTTAAAATAGAAAATGAAAAAGTAAATGACTAAAGTAAGATTTAATAACTAACTATGGGGGTACAAATTGTAAATGTGTAAAATCAATTCTTGAACAAAAATAACCGTGAAATTGAGTTATTTCTATTTATAAGTAGTATAGATAATTTTAGTTTTTCAAGTAAATGTATTATCTAAAGTATAGTTCAATGCTAAATTTCGAAAATACAAACTAAAAAAAACGATTAATTGCATTTTAAAACCGGGTTGGTGCTGAGACTGACCAATAGAACCTGAATTAGTTACGGGCCTAGGACCAATCCTAGGATTTTTTTTATTGGAACCGTGACTGGTAGACTTGATATTGTAAGAATAGAGACGGTGCCAATACCTAATCATCATTTATGACATAATCATCATAGATGTTATTGGAACCACTTGTGCAAATCCTAGTATTCTTACAATATTAGTTTTTCATGTTATTGGAACCGTGACTGGTAGACTTGTATTGCTAGCCTCCCACTTCTTCCATTTATGACATAATCATCATAGATGTTAGTTTCCATCAACTTAATGTGTTTGCATGAATATTTTGCATTTCTTTAATAACAATAAAAATAGAAAGCCGATGTAGATGCTTAAGGGGTTTGTGTAGTAAGTTTAATGTACTTATAGCTTAACAATAAAGTTGTTTGTTTGTTTGTTATGGCTTCAGCATTGTTAAAAAAAATGGAGACTGAATTGCCTAAAGCTTTGGTGGACAAAAAGGTGAGATCTTACAGAAGTATAAAGAACAAGGATGTTCTTTCTTCCATCTCCTTTGTACCTATGCAGTTCTCTTGGTACTTATTCTGGTTCCAACTTATGATTAACCCTTCTATATCTGGCATTCTGGACCAGGAGAATGGATTGATGGTATTTACACCTTTATGAGCTGCAGTCCCTTTATACTGGAAATTGGTATCTAATAAGATGCAACACCTGTCATAAACTCTCTATATGGTAGGCTTCTTGGACCAGATAGTAATGGCGTTTGGTTCGCATAATGGAATTTGATGAAATTGGAATCCATCAAAGGAATTGGAATGGAACTTGACAATCATTTGGTTGGTAGGAATTCAATTCCTTCACTTAATCCAAAAAATGACGAAATCCCTAAATTGTGGAATTCAATGGAGTTCAAAGGATTCCATCATTTTCACTCAGAGAACCAAACATCACTAAGGAATTTGGTCAAAGGAATTTGTATACTTTAATGCAAGTAAAGAGGGTATTCAGTTCACGGCCTACCCAAGATGGTTTTCAGGTTATATTGGTTATGATTTGCTTAAAAAGTGATGTTTCTTGTTGTTTGTGTGGTGAACATAAAGATTATGCCAATCGAAATAGTTCGACATACAGGAACTGCATTTGCCTTTGCTATAAAGACAGATAAACAATGTTGTTGACCTAAACTAAAACCAACAATGTGTAACTAGATAGTTTTTAATTTGAAATTCTTAAGATTTTATGTCTTATCGTTCCTGGTAATAAATAGGTGAGGACGGTTGATACGTTTGATGTCATGATTGTTGTCAGGTTTGAGATGGTCAACGATGAATTGATGCGGGGTGGAAATCACATTAATGTTTCTTGATCATGTAAGCTAATCAACCCGTTATCTTTTATAGATTCGGGTAACTCATATAATATGATTTGTCTTTTTTATATGTTGAGTTTGATGATGGTTGAGTGTGTGTTTTTGAATGTGCAGAAATGTCGTGTGAAAAACAAGGACATTTGTAAGTTTCTCGGTGTATATATGTTAATGATAAAGCAAAGATAAAGGAAGACGACAATTAAGTATGTTAGGTATTTGATCATCAATATTGTTTTTGACTAGAGTATTTGTTATCTTTTAAAGATTTATTGGATGTCCTTGTCAGAGTCAACCATCGGGTTATATAGTTTTTGAAATTTTAATTTCTATTGTATTGTGTTCCACATTAAAACCCCCTACTATTCATCTGTTATTTGAGCAAAGGAAGTCACTTTATAATTGACCGTCTTTAGATTTGCAACATTGAGTTAACACAAAAGTAGGTAATAGAATTTTAACATTGAGCCAAGGTAGTCACTTTATAATTGACCTTTAGATTTGCAACATTGACCGTCTTTAAATTTTAATTTCAAGATGCATCGTACCGCTATCGCGCGTGGACACGTAACTATTGGGTTGGCAAATAAGAAGCTTTAAACTATCAATGCATACTCGGGTTGGCAAATAAGAAGATTTGAGCTTTTCGTAAAGGGTTAAGTACATGGAAGTGTATCGAACTTGTCATGTTTTATCATTGTATGTACTCAACTTTAAAACTTACTGATTAATGTATTGAACCTGCTAAAATTGTCATTGTATGTATCAAACTTTATCAAAACCTATCATTTAATGTATTCAACTTGTCATGAAAGTGTATCCAACTTGTCATGAAATACATTAAATGGCAATTTTAAAAAGTTGAATACATTAATTGGTAAGTTTTAAAGTTGAGTACATACAATGATAAAACGTAACAAGTTCGATACACTCCCATGTACTTAACCCTTTCGTAAAATACAATGTTTTAAATTTCCATGATTCAAACAAATTAGAAACACTTTACAATTCTTCACACCCGCTGCATCGCGCGGGTACGTTAACTAGTAGAAATAGAAAGCCGATGTAAATGCTTAAAGGTTTTGTGTAGTGAGTTTAATGTACTTATAGCTTAACAATAAAGTTGTTTGTTTGTAGCTTAATGCTAAACTCATATGTTAATCCAATAAACCAACTCATGGTAGATTTACATATTCAATCATTTTTATCAATCATGCCTCTCATTTATCACATTTTTTTTGCTTATTTCATTATGCAAATGTCTGATATTTTTACCTTTGTCTCAAACGAAAAGTACAAGCGAAAGTGCTCTCTCCCTCCCTCCCTCTTTGTCCTTGCTGCTTTTATTGTTATTTTTTGATATTTATTTAGATTAACTAATTCTTATTGTAGCTTGTTCCACTTATAATTTTGTTTTACAAAAAAAGTAAATTTCAAATGTATTTTTGAGGTTAAAATCATTATTTATGTCATTCATACCATTTATTAAAAAATCTACTTTAGTTCATATAGATAGCTCAACCATTACAGTCCATACCAATCTTAATGGGAACAAAACAGAACACCCTTTGTTTTAGGTTCAACAATTCTAACTCTTTATCATCTTTCCTTCTATCTAATTAAGTAAATTTGACTTACGATTCTTTTTGTTTTTTTGTTATTGTTATTATACAGTATCGACATTTCAAGACTTTCCGCTCCACAAGATTCATGTAAAACGCCGCCCCTTTCATCTTTTCTAAAAAAATATTATGACCCATCTGGAAAAAGGTATCCCTCTATAATTCAAATTATGATGTTTCTATTTTTTCGCACGTTAAACACCAATCTCAAAAGAAAATTTAATATTTTACGTAAACCTTTTAACTTGTCATTCTAAGATACGTCGCTTGTTATTGGGCCCTTTAGATTCGAATCCAATCCGAAAATGACAAAATTTGAATGAAATTCAACATAGAGACATCCTTTTCGGTGGATGGACCTTTTGTGGTCGTCATTTTCGACTTTAATCCACAAAACAAATATTTCTTTCCATGTCACTTCCTTGGCCTAGTTCTTCCCACTTGTTAATATTATAACCACCCACTAAAATTATAAATACTTGAATCCAAAAATGCATTATCCTAACAAGTATATATATAAAACTAGGTATTTGTTTTTAAAAGTTCACTTTTGGCCCTTTAAAGTTTGTCATTTTTAATAGTTTTCATCACTTAAACTTTGTTTTAACGGGTTTGTACTTTGTAGATTCTAAGAGGATTTCGTCTCTCCTTTTAATGATCGTTAACATCTTTTCACTAAGTCCAATATATTGATGGGTATTTTAGTTATTTTACTTGCTCTTTTTTTAAGGGTGTCCGGGCCAAAACCTGACTAATCCCCGACAATTTTGGGGGCTAAACATGGCCCCACTTAAATGTCCCCAGGCATGTGCACGGGAAGGCTTGAACTTAGGTAGGGCGCTATGAACCCCCCGAGCGATAACCACTCCGCCACAGCACTGGAAGACGTCATTTTACTTGTTTTCTTAATAGATTTATCCCGTAACCCTCATCCCCTTCCCTTCTCGTTTCTCGGTGACTCCACCCTTCGTTTAATTAGACTTAGGGAAAAGGTTAACGGTCGTTAAGAGAGGGATAAAAACCGTTGTGAGCTATCAAATCTGGGGGATAAATAAGTTAAAAGAAAGTTGAGGGACAAAAACTGCTAAAATCAGAAAATTTGGGGACCAAACATGAAGTTTTCTCATATTGATTGTCGTTAATCATTTGTGTTTATTTTGTCAACAATTTTTGGTTTGATTCCTACTGATTGCTATCAAATGTTTTGGATCTTATGCTACTTAACTAAAATTTTAATTTATCTATTCATTTATATAGATGTTTCTTTGTAAATTGGATTAGATTATGATAAAGCAAAGTGAAAAGTGACATAATCATACACTAACTAATCCTCTTTGTTCTTTATTGTTTTTATTGGAAAAAATTAGGTACTATTTTTATATTTTTTGACTTGACTTGTACTTCTTTTTCAAAATAATATACCAATACTGAATTGGGATTCTATTTATAGGTACTCTTTAGTAAGTTACCGAAAATAAACGTTGTTGTTGAAATCATAATGAGTTTGAAAATGCACATACATACATCTAACGGTATTAAACAAAAAGAAACCGGTACAACTTTCCAACTAAAAGTCAGAGGTCAAACTCTCAACAAATGCATGGTCTATCTTTCTCTTTGGTTTCATTCCATGTGACATCCATATAAACACCCTTACAAACACACACACAAACATACACACACCACCAAGCACCATCTCCATTCTCTGCAGGTAATTGCTCTCCAACTTCTTGATTTTCGTGCTTGTCGTTTTTAACTCTCTGATTTAGTTTGTCTTCATCTTGATATGTACACATATGTTTATGTTCGTTAATTTTCATGTTTTCAAAAGGGTATTCTTCGAATCGATTTGTATATATTGGGAAAATGATTTTCGGGAGGTTGATGGTGTCACTGAAGATGAAACTGAAGTCTTTGAAGATGAAGAAACCAGTGGTTGATGACGATTGTTCTTGGAATAGCTACGATAAAATCGAAAAGAGTGAAAGCATGAGAGTCGAAATACGTAGCAAAAAGGCACGTAAGCTTATTGAAGAAACCCTTAAAGTAGCCGATTCTCCCAAAGCTACCAAAAGCTACGCTTTTTGAAAGCAACAATAAGCCCCCTTCTTGAAATCTTACTGTATAAAAATTATCTGAAATAGTAGTGCTACTGCTAATTAGGTTTGAAGATAGTATGTCAAATCATTAACCTATCTTATGAAAAAAAATGCTTTGAGTTTTAAAGATTCTTCGATTCCGTTGGTTACACCATTCTATTTCTTATCTTTTAGCTTTTAGTTGTCTACTTTCTTAATTATATCAATACTGACTTTATTTTACGAGTTTATAATAAGATTGTAAAATAAATGAGTTTTCCATTAGCTATACTCTGATATTATTTTGTAAAAAAACACATAAGTATCCGAGCATCGTTAGGCCATGAGTTATACCTCTTCTTTTCCCTTCACTTACCCAATGCCACATCAACGTTGCATCATTCTTCCTTTCATTTCCTTATCTTTCTCTACAACCTTACCCAATGTTACACACACGTTTTATTTTATTGAATTAGAAGAGATGAGAGAGAGAGAGAGAGAGAGAGAGAGAGAGAGAAGGGGGGGGGGGCTGTTTACTTGAGCGAATCCTCAAACCCGATGGTGCTACCCGATGCTCGAACCCGCCTACCCCGCTGCGAACCCGAAGCCTACCTGACTCCAGCAGGTTATATATATGACATGACCTTATTGCGATTGTGTTAATGATTTATTGTGAACTTATATTAAAAAAAAAATTAAAACCACGTTTTCGTCTATCTGATCTGTTAAATAAATTATTAAAACAAATGATTGCCTCTAATATAACTAATCTATTTTATAGGTAGATTAGTCACGAGAAAAAAGAAGATACAAATCATATGCCGACAAACTTGTAATTTTGAAAAATAAAATTGCAAAGATTCAAATCATATGCCATAGGGACAAACTTGTAATTTTGAAAAATAAAATAAAATTGCAAAGATATTAAAAATAAATGTGTGGTGTGGCTGCTGGGATTCGAGCCCAGGTCTCCACGGCCACAACGTGGAATTCTTACCACTAAACTACAGCCACATTTTGTTTTAAATATCATATATCAATTATTTAAACATAATATATTTACACAAGAGATGTCTATATACACCAAAGGGGATGGGCCAATGATATTTGCCAAATGGGTGAACTAGTAAAGTGAATTAAAAGTATGTAAATTTGTGGAAAAGTGGAAAATAAAATATTTTTTTTGTCAAATGAAATTGACTTTTTGAGTAATACATAAATCTATATGGTAGGCACTCAATGTGTTTTTAGCCAATTTACATTTTAGACAAAAAATGTTGATACCGATTACTCAATCGACCCATTATCACTTGCCAATTCTATAATATGGGGGCATGTCTGACTTACTCAACGGTTGTAGTTATGGGAACGGCTCGAGCTCGAACACCGGATCATTCGATTTTGGACAACACTGCTCCCACACATTCCATTGTTTTGATGGTTTTTTTTTGGGTTGGTTTGTGTATATATATATATATATAAGTTTCATTTGCAAACAACCTTAATTGATGCAAACCGTGCAATCTAAATTTCTACCATTAATCTAGTTTATTAATGGTCAAGATTAGATAACTTGTTTATGTTCACAAACTTGATCAAAATGGGAAGTGCATGAAGCTGAAACAATTTTATTAGGAAAAAAAATCAGTTTTATGGTTGATGAGCACCCTTAAAGTTTAACATCTGCATTTTTTAGTTTTCATATAAGGATATTAGATCATTAGTATTTGAAGGTAGTTTAGTATTTTATTTTATTTTATTTTATTTATTTATTTATTTTTTATTTTTGTAATTGACATCTATAAATAGGTGTATGGTGTAATCCTTTCAATCAATAATGGGGGGTGTTTAGGATTGCTTATTTGAACTCCTAGCTTATCACGTTTTAGTAAAGCATATAAGTTGTTTTGAGTGTTTAGATAAAAAGCTTATGACTATTTGAAAACATAAATAATGAGTTTTTACGAAGTTAAAATGGTTTGACCTTTTAAAAACGAATATAAGCACTTTAAAACAAAAGTAATCCCAAACACCCCCAAAATCACAACTGAGTTTCAATCTATATATAATAAAAATTGCCAAGTATGTAGTCTGGCCAAAGTTCAGGTGAACCTTCCCAAAAAAAAAAAAAAAAGAGTAACTAGGCTGCCATGTGTCGTCGTCTGGTAAGTCGGTTTTCAGGATTTTTCCCACCTAAACATGTATCTGGACGCATTTTACACTTCGGTTCATTTAGGTTTATCTGATTAACATGTGTCATCCTATTTATCCCCTACTTTTTTGTTATTTATTTTACTTTTAATCTCCTATTTTTTACTTCATACCCATATAATAGTTATTTATTTAATTTTAATCTCATAGTTTTTTATTATTTTTACTTTACACTCTCATCATATAACATAAATAAATAATCGTATATTATGAACTAAAATGCATTAAACTTACGTTTTTTTAATAATTTATATCGTTATAATCGCCACATCAATATATTCGAAATGAGCCTCAATATTGAATATTTTTTTTAATTTAATCTTATTATTAAATATTAATAATATAAAAGAAGTAATATATTCCACATTTTCTTACGTTTTTATTTTTTATTTTTCACCTTTATCACATTAAAAATACGGAATACCGATTAACTAAAAGACGTTTATTGGTTTTTTTAATAACTTATATTACTGTAATTTCATATTTAAGAAATCTTGCAGTGCATTACATCACATGTATATTCTAGTTCTATAATAAAAGAAGATCGATTTCATACCTCAAAAATTGAATAGTTGCATGGAATTAACCCTTAAGAGCATCTCCAACAGCTTTGCTAAATTTTTTCTATAATAGAGAATGAAGAGTAAAAAATTTTAAAAATATTTTGTTTCATCTCCAACAGCTTTGCTATTTTAGAGAAATAAATTAGTATTTCAATAAATATTTGACCAACTTTTGATGGAAATACATTAAAAAATTATTTCTCTTTTTTTAATATAGCATACCATTGGTTGGAATGCATTAAAAGTTGTTTCTCTCTGCTAATTTAGAGATTTTACATGTAACACCCCGATTTCAAGTTTAAACCTTAAGGTGTGTTATGAGTTAGTTAACGACTTGATTAACGTGTTCTATATAAGCTCGAGGGCTAAAGTGTAAATTTCGAAAGTCCAAGGTGCAGGTAGCATGTATTTAATAAGAGAGTTTGGCCTCAACTCCCCAAACCCTAGTCAGTTTCTAAAGAACGTATTCAGGAGAGGGAGAGGGCGAACTGGGAGAAAGAGGCAAAGAAGGTGAAAGTGAAGACTCTCGTGGAGCATGTAACATCCAATTTTCAAAAACGGGATTTTTAAAGATTTTAAATAAAAACAATTTAATAAATAAATTTATTAAATAGTAAATACGTTTTCACGGCCAACCGGCTCAATAAATGTCAACTAAAAATAAGTAACTAAAAATCCCATTTATTTTTTAAGATAAAACCCAAAACATAAGATGTCAAGGTGTCACCGGAACCGTCCTCCACCGAAAAATCAAGCTGGGGCCTTGCCCTTATCCACCTGAGCCAGATCCTGGAAAAAAGGTAAACAACGAAAGGGTAAGCGAAAACGCTTAGTGAGCTAACACTATACCTATTTCACACTGCCACGTGGGCACATATCACAACCGGTGCCATCACAATCACACATACCCATCACCTCATATCCACATCTTAACGGTTTCCCGCTCTTCGGACCGCCCCGCAGTCCGGCTTAGTGGTTGCCCACTCTTCGAGTCGTCCCACGACCCGGCCTTAGCGATTACTCGCTCTTCGGATCGTCCCACGACCCGGCCTCAGTGGTTACCCACTCTTCGGATCGCCCCGCAATCCGGCCTCATCAAACGCATCAACTTACATACATATAAGCAAGCTATAATACGACGAACGTAAAACCCACTCACAATTATAAAAGTGACTCAACCAAATCATGCATACATACACACGAAACAATATAAAACAAGCACAGTGTAACTCACCTGGACCGCAAAGATATCAAAAGCACGCAACTCGCACAGTCCCTCAAACCGACATCCTGTGTTTGTAAAAATTTACAACTAAAGTTAGGACCTTGAAACAGCCCTAAAAGTTGCCTAAATAAGTTCCTAAGAAGTCCCATAAGCTACCTCGACCAAACGGTTTAAAACGGACTCAAAACGGAAGTCACGGGGTGCGACTACCAACGAGGGTTTTTACCTACAACTCCAATTTCGACCGAAACCATCGAACTCAAGTTCATACAACATCCCATAACGATTATACACAATCACATGACGTTAATTACACCAAAACACTAATCAATTACACCCAAATCCGTGTTCATGCAATTACCTCCCCAAAACTTAACCCTAACTCTCATACTTGACCCAAATCGTGATGACTACACCATCCAACGATTAAAGAGGGGTTTAGAATTCATACCTTGAGATCTATTAACAAACTACACTTGATTCTCCGTCGTTTGCCTTCGAGAATCGCTTACACACACCGCTTAAATCCCCAAATTACCGAATTCACTTCCTTGGAAAATCAGCCAACTTCGACTAGTTGCTGCTCCTTACTGGAGCCTCCGATGCTCGATCCCTCCGGTCAGATTGAAGAACAATGAGTCGTGAAGCCGATGTCCAAATTTCACGACGATCCGACGGTTAACGAAGAAGAACGAGCCGATCTCCCACGACTGCGCAATCCTGACGGGAATTTCGAAAGAAAAAAAACCCAAATTCATTATAATCGATTTCAAAGCAAAACCCCAACAATACTCAGTCCTAGATGTGATTTACATTGAAAACCCAACCATAAACAATCTCGAAACATCAACAAATCAAAACCCTAACTTACGAAATCGATTAACAACGGAATTAGAAACCTTACCTTATGCGATCGGAACTCGAACTCTACGCCGCTTTTTTCCGACTCCGATCTCTCTCTCCTTCTCAGCTGATCCCTCACTCTCTCTCTCTCTCTCTCTCTCTTTCTCTCCAAGAAATCAATGTGAATAATGAGGTAAAGAGAGGGGATTAAGGTTTATATACTAATCGGGTCGGGCTTTTCTTTTAGCCTAAGTCTAACTAAATTAAGCCCACCACTAATCCTAACCCAATTTTTTTTCCTAATTAGTAACAATTATAAACTACTAATTAAATTAAATAAATACGGAATTGGGATGTTACAGAGCAATTGGAGTGGAAATTGTGTTGCTATCGTTAAGGTATGAACCCTATATTAGTTATTGATCCAATTTATGTCGATTGGATGTGGAATTTGTACCCTAATGTTGAGTTAGGGTTAAATTGAGTATGAATTCATCCAATTAGTGTATTTGGATAGTGAATCAATGAAATTGACGTTGATTGATGATCGTGTATCTATCAATTAGTATGTTTTGGGTCGAATTACTCGCATCTAAATGTTAGTTATCGACCCTAGATGATGTAGATTCGTACTTTTGGGTTGTGTTAGTCGAAAAGTAAGTTTGGGGTATGAAATTCGAAGCAAAATCGCGAGGTTCGTCGTGTCAGGAAAGTTGTGCGACCTGAGGTCTCGGGGCTAGGTGGCGTAACTTTCTGTTTGAATTCCAACATTTTACGTTTGTGGTTCTTTTCGGGATTTGGCTTTGGGCTTCCCTTAGGGATGTTATGAGATGACTATGGGTGGATTTTGGGGACAATTGGACTAGTCTAGCTATGGCTACGACGCGTATTTCGGTATCGAGTGTCTAGTGTCCCGGTTGAGCATGTTTTAATATGTATGTGTATGTGGTGATGATTAGGTGTTACGGGCTGAGTATTGTACTTGCAAAGAGCTTATTGTGAGCATTGCTAAGGTGAGTTCACTACCTAGCTATGTATTATTGTATGGATATGATGATGATGCATGTGATTGTGTTATGTTGATGTATGTTTCCCTTCAGGGATATGGTTCCCTTCGGGGATATGTTTTCCCTTCGGGGATAGGCGGACCTAAGGTGGTAGCAATACCCCTAGGGAAGTCGTGGTTTTCTTCCTGTTTCGGGTTTAGCCGAAGGGAAGATAGTGCAAGAGACACGTACGTGATTATGTGTATACATTATTGTGGACGTTTGATGGTAGATGGTTTAGGTGTGTTCTCACTAAGCTTTATGCTTACCCCGTTGTTGTTTACCCTTTTAGATGCAGGTACTTCCCGTAAGGGAAAAAGAGAAAGTTTGAAGCTCTGGCAAGATTCCAGTTTAGTCTCGGTAGAAGGATTATCAAATGATGGTTTGGAAATGTTGAGTTATTTTTCTTTTGATGATATTAGACTTGAGTTGTTAGTTTTGAAACAATCAATATAATCTCTATCATTTTGGTTTTAATTTTTAATGAACGCATAAGGATGTTACAATGTTTTACCTTAGAAATGGTTTTCGGACGAGCTTCCGCACTTCTTTTAAGTGATGGTTACTTTTCTGGTTAAAAATGTATTTTTGGATTTCGGGTGTTACATTATAGAAACGTCTATATTTAGGAAAATCTTCAAGTGTTTCTATTTTAGATAATGGTTTAGCAAATCTGTTAGAGAGGTTTACCAAACAAAATTTTACTTTTTGCTATTTTAGCAATGTTGTTGGAGATCCTCTAAGTCCTTGGTTAGTCCACTCCTGCATACAAACATACCTATCTACACATACACACACATACATAGTACTGACATATGCATATTGACATTCACAAATCTAACACACACTTTGTATATCACATGGAATTGAATGTTTTGCATCTGTAAGTACAAAAAATGTTGTTTCTCTCATTAGAGATATTGAATACTATAATGTCCTCTAATGTTCATCATTATAATAAGAAACTATCAGCTCAATTGTTTTATGGATTTTACTTCTCGAGCAAATTATCGAGTGATATTATTATGAACTTGACAGTTGACAATTTACACGTGTTTGTTTGGAAAGTGAAATCACTTGGACAAACTTATTTACTTAGACCATCCTTAGCCCGGGCCGTTAGGGAGGCGGTACTGGTGGCAACACCACCGTAGATGGAGTGGTACCCATGAATTGGTAACACCACCGGTATGGCTGTGCCGGTTGTATGAGCCAACCCACCCCACCCTACCCTACTCCACCCTCTCTCTCCTTTCTCTCTATCTCTCTCTTTTTTTTCTTTTTTTCTTTTTTTAATTAATTACTTAAATTGGGTATCAGAATCAAAACCATTGAAGATGAAATGGTAAGGTGTTGGTAAGATAGTGAAAAATTGATGTGACTCTGACGTGGCAGCTGGTAATGGTATCACAAAGTAAAACCACTAAAGATGGTCTTATAAGCATGATGAGATGATTATTGGATTTTATTAGATTTAAACCTTTTATGATCTCTATTTTTTGATATCTTACCCAACCCGGGACATGTGAGTTTTCAATTTATGTATAGATTCTAACTTTTTATAATTTATCATCCATTATAAATGTAACCATGTTTGTCAACCATAAAAAGTATGGTTTGGTTTACAAGTTTAATTTATTATTATATTATAATTAATATTTACTAATTATATTATAATTAATATTTACTAATTATATTATAAGTAATAGTCATATAAAAATAACAAAAATACCTTTTTTTTTCTTTCTGAAATTTGTATTTGGATACAGAGATCTAAAACTAAAATCCATGTGTATATACACATATATAATCTAAATCTATAATGTGTATATGTATATACACATATAATAAATTAAAATTTTATTAATTAACATATTATATATTTTTTTACTAGTGATTTGTGTTATTTAACTTAATATATTATAAGTGAATTGTTTAATTATTTTTAAAATGTTAGAACTAACTAATTTATTAACATGTCTTTATTGATTATTTTGTAATTTTAACAACTAGTTATCTTCAATAACATCTTCCAAACGAAATAGAGAAAAGGTAAATCTTTAAAAAAATTACTTTTATCTCCATAAGAATCTTTATTTTAAAGATTATACAATTAATTATATTATTAAAATATTCAACTTCGTTGATAAGATATAATTATCTCTCTTAAATATTTAAATTCTAGCATTTTCATTTATAGAATGTATAAAAAGTTATTTCCTTTTTCATAAGTAATCAATTTTTTAACTAAATTTAGAGATTTTAAGTTATTTCTTCTACTTTCTTTATTTTGACAAAGTTTTTGATAAATCTGTTAAAAGTAAAGAAAAAGACCCCCAAAATCTTGTTTTAAAGAAGGTTTTTGAGGATGCTATAGCAACTAATTTTTAAAATAAAATCTGAAATAAGATCATTCAATTTTGGTAAAATCTAGATTTCAACTTAATAAAATGGATACTATAATTTATTATTTTATTTAAAAGGATACTAAATAATGGGATTTGATAATTGATACTATCTTTTACACTGTTTCAATAATTGAAAAGCAATAGAAAAATAGCAGAGCTGTCTCACCTCATTTTAAATTAAAATATTTAAATCCGAATTAAACAAGAAAAAAAGTTTCAAATCGACCACAAAACTTTCTATAAATCACGAATATGCCCTAAAAGTAAAAGAATTTGAGATTTGACCACCCACAATACTTTCTCTAACGGTAAACTCAACACACTTTCACATCTTTTTATATATATATTTTATATATCTGTATGTATATATTTATCTCTTTCTTCCGATCATTCAGAAGCGTGATGATCGATCGATCGATTCTCTTGAAATCTTGAATCCATTAAAAATCCTCAATTTTTGAAACTGAATTTTTGAGGTTAGATTCGACTGCTTTCTGTTTTTTTCACTCAGAAATACCCACTAAAAATCCTCGATTTGATGTGGGTTTTTTTTCGATATTTATTGAAATTGAAGTTCATCTACTTGATGATTTTGGGTTATTTCAAGTGGGGTGTTTTTAATTTTCAATGAGATTGTTGTTTCGTATGTAATTGGATGTTTGATTATTGAAATTAGGGTTTCGAATTTTGTAAAAAAAGGGGAAACCTTTTTGGTATTTATTCTTTCAAAAGATGTTGGTATGCATGTATCTATAATTATATATAATCTTGAATTCATATATATTGATCTTTTTGAAATGGGGATCCTCCAATAGTTCATCAATTTGTGAAAATCTTGAAACCCTTGTAATTTGATGATAAATTTCAAGAAAAGATATGATCTTGGTAAACACCCACCAAAAAAGGGTCTTAATTTGAGGTGATCTTGGTGGGTTTGTTTTCTTTTTCTTGAATTTATTCAAATTCAAGTAAATTACTTGATGATCTTTTGTCACATTTCTTTAAAGGAACTCTTGTTTCTTTGGTAAGATCATAATTTGGATTCTTTAAAGATTGAATGACTCCTTTCACACATATTTAGCTTAATCCATATAGACAACTTAACCCATACAGGAATTAATGGAAAAACAACCAAACAACCCGTTAGTCCGATCCAAGAATGATGCTTGAGAAGTTTAAACTTTTTGGCTCTCTTCCATTAACACACCCTTAGAAATTTCTGTTCTTTTAGATGTCTATAGTACGAAGTTAACATTTCTAACGTCTTTGAAGTGAATAATCTTATTACAGGTTTACTCTTGATCACATTGGCAATTCATCGTGTTTTTCAACTGATTGTTGCCAATCTCTTTGCGTATCGGGATTGCGATCTCGTTTTAGATCATTTTCGTGGTTGATGGTACGCTCTCCCCCAATAACACATACATAGAAATAATTGCACGAAAAGATAATGAAATCCATTTGTAAGCAATTGGTGGCATATTGCTACCATTGGGCATATATGTAAAAACTCATCCCACATGGATAGAAAATGGGATCTATGAGCTTCTTATAAGCCTCAAGTTATGAGCTACCAATAACTTCCACAGTGGTTGTAAGTTGGATTCAAGCTATTGGGCCAGCTTGTTGCTTTGGGCTTTGGGTTGTTACAATAATTTGTAACTATATTTTAAATTTTATTTTATATCACCATAATTATTTTGTGCTATCCCTGAAGTAAGCCTAGCTTGCTATTTGGGTAGAGGTCAGATTTTCATACATCCTTGCCGTGGGCCCTACTTTTCAGTGGGATTTACTGGGTCAGTTTGGTTTGACTTTTGTCATCCATATTGTTTATATCTATGTAATCTTGTAGGCGACCAATGAGAATCTTCCTCCAAATGTAATAAAGCAACTCGCTAGGGAATTGAAGAGTCTTGATGAAACCCCACCGGAAGGAATAAAAGTAGGAGTAAACGATGATGATTTTTCGACAATATATGCGGATATTGAAGGCCCAGGTATGTTTTTTTTTTTTTGTATTTTCTTGTGGACGTTTTTGTTTGTTGTTCTAACTAAATACCCTTGGTTTGCAGCCGGAACTCCATATGAGAATGGTGTATTTCGCATGAAGTTGATTCTATCTCGTGACTTCCCACACTCGCCACCTAAAGGTTTAAAGATTTTGTAGCTTTTTTGCAATAAGCACATTATAGGCTATACAAATGCTATGTTCAGTACAACAAGATTGTTTATAGGACATTAAATATGCCTAAATGTCCTAACAGACTGCTTTATAGTATATCAGACAAAACAATTATGTGTCCTATGTAAAGGTGCTATAGTAAGTTGATCGGAGGTTTTTGGACGTCCTAAGTCCTAACAAGCTTTTAGGACATTTTGAAATTAAACGTCTTATTAGTCTTTTATTATATGACATTATTAGAAACAATGCCTTATAAAAACAAGTGTCATGTTAAAAGATGTGTTCATAGAATACTTCTCAAAAGTGTTAAAAAAAACTAATAGGACACCTTATTTCAGAAGTGCCATAAAGAAACTTGTTTATATGCCCAAATACATTCTAACATCCTATCTTTTGCTCATATAAACTTAAGTGGCTGTTTGGTTGATTTTCCGTTAAGTCTTTGTATGGATATAGTTAGAAGGGATATTTCATAGACAGAAGGAGCATGTTTTTTAACTGCAACAACAACTTTGGAAAAAAGTTGCTCTCTGCATAAAGCTCCTCCATAGAAGCTTACGAGATAAGACACTTTCTATATCATTAACCCACTACCAAACACTCATTTATAGCTGACCAAATAAGTTGTTAGTCTCGTTAAGCTCATGAAGCTGCTAGCAAAATGGCCCCGGGTCTCTTATAAAGCAATTTGTAAGGACATTTAGACATATTTGGCGTCCTATAAAGCCTATTTTGTTGTTCAGCATCAAACAACAAGATCAAATGCATTATTAAAGCAAGACCTTTTAGTACCCGAATTCTGTAACATTTCTTGAAAACATTTTGTGTGAATACTTCAGGTTATTTTCTAACCAAGATCTTCCATCCAAATATCGCAACAAATGGTGAAATATGCGTCAACACATTAAAAAGAGATTGGACCCCAAGTCTTGGCTTACGGCATGTTCTAATTGTAAGTTTTGTATTCTTGTTTCGATTTCATAATGGAGCTTTAAATCACTGAGTTTCTGTGACGACCGTATGTCATGTTGCAGGTGGTCAGATGTTTGCTGATCGAGCCGTTTCCCGAATCTGCGTTAAATGAGCAGGCTGGCAAAATGCTGCTTGAAAATTACGAGGAGTATGCTCGACATGCCAGGTCAGCAGATATATTGCCTAGCTGGCATTAGTGTCGCTTACCACATTGGTTTTGATGGTTATTGTAGGAAAAGCTCTGACCCTTCCCTGTTAGCGTTTCGACTATATGACTTCAAGAAATCTTGAAATCTCGAAGAATGGCTTTCAAGAAGTCTTGAAATCTTGAATAATGGCTTTCAAAAAGTCTTGAAATCTCGAATAATGGCTTTCAAGAAGTCTTGAAATCTCGAATAATGGCTTTCAAAAAGTCTTGAAATCTCGAATAATGGCTTTCAAAAAGTCTTGAAATCTCGAACAATGGCTTTCAAGAAGTCTTGAATCTCGAAAAGTGGCTTCAGCCTTCAAGAAGTCTTGAAATCTCAAATAATTGCTTTAAGAAATCCTTTTTTAGAGTAAACTTCACTTTTAGTTTCTACCGTTTGTCAATTTCAATGAACTCTAAACTTCGAAAACTTGGATTCAGTCTCCATTTTTGTTATTTCATAATTGTTTTGGTCCTTCCTCTTAACAGCCGTTAACCTTGTAAGTCCAATTAAGTGAGATGTATTTTGGTCATTTTAAACAATTTTCTGTTAAGTCCATTACCATACGGTTAAATGAAAAGAGTATTTTAATCATAGGAAAATGTTTAAAATGACAAACGTGAAGGACCAAATCCAAGTTTTCGAAGTTTAGAAACGATACCCTTTGAAATTCTCAAACGTTAGGGACCAAAAGTAGAGTTTACTCCTTTTTCATATAAAGGGAATGAAACCATGGAAATTTTGCTTCAAGAAGTTTTGAATTAAAGAAATCTTGAAATATCGAATATTGGCTTAAAGAAATCTTGAAATCCTGGTATGATGAAAACCTAAACGATGGTGTTTTACGTAATATTTGCAGGCTATACACCGGAATTCATGCTCTAAAGCCGAAACCAAAGTTCAAGGTCGGTGCCATATCCGAGTCAACGGCTTCTTTAAACGTTGACCAAACCTCGTCGGTTTGTAGCATCGACCCCAAAAACGCAGTATCGGGTGTCGTGGGCCCTACTCCTTTGGCCCCTTCACTGAACACCATGAAAGGAGGGAGTGGTCAGGATCACCCGACAACTGGCGCCAACCTGAGCCCAACGGTTGAGATTGGAGTCAGTAGTGGGTCGGGTGCTGCACTCGCATCCATGGTTACACAAAAGAAGGAATGCGGGTTGGTGAAGGCGCAACCCGACAAAAAGAAGATGGATGCAAGAAAGAAAAGCTTGAAAAGATTGTAGTTTTGTTTTGTGTTTGTTGTTTTTGTTTGTTTATATGAACAAATGTAGGTGGATTTTGTAACCGTTGCGAACAGGGTAAGTATGTTATGGTTGAAATCAGATTGAGTTGTGGGTCCGTTGATGCACGTAGAGATAGGAAGAGGACAAAGCTCGGAAACTAAGGTTATCTGATATTCGTCATGAATATATTAACAGAAAGAAGAAGCAACAATATGTAAACACAATGGCTAAGAATAATAAAGAGATTGAAATAGGTTGAGAACAATGAGTTATATTGAATTTGGAAACAAGATTGTGAAAACAGTGAAGGAACTTGGATTTTTGTCCAAGTGATTTTTAAGATGGATCAAGTGTTCATAAAGTTGACCAGTTTCACCCATTTAAGGGATATTTTAAGTATGTTGGTGATTTTGAGGTAGTTATTTTAAAAGATTTTTGTTGATTAAGAGGGACCTTTTTTTTGTTTTTAAAAGATTTTTGTTGATTAAGAGCTACTCTATAGTATATTAGAGTCCTAGGAAAACCAAAAAGAGGAGTAAATTTTGGGAGGCTATGGCTGGAGGCATGTGTGGTTTATTTGGAAAGCAAAAAACCATTTGATCTTCAAAGGAAAAAGATTTTCAGCATCAATAGTAAAAAGATGAGTTTCAAGCCACTTTGTTTTCATGGATGAAATATGGATTTAATTGTAAGACTTTAATGTGGTCTTTGTGGTGTACTTGTGCCACTTCTTTCTTTTAATCTTGTATAGCATACTTGTTCTAGCGCTAGTTCCTTTTTTTCAATTTGGAATTTCTTGTCAGGGATGATGGCCATGTCGAAGCTCTTTTTAGTCTTCCTTTTCTTGCCGTTAAAAAATGATAAATAAAATGAAGATTGATCTTTACATGCTTTGTATATTCTTGGAACTTATCATTGTGAACAATCTGAATAACGCTTTATATATTCTTGGAATGTGTCATCGTGAACATTGTGAACAATCTGAATAGCGCTTTGATTGCCAAAGCTTGGGAGTAGTTAGAGGGATTGAGACACCCATGTTAAAAAGAAACAATGAATCCAAACTAACTCTAGATCCAGAATATATACAAAATGTATAGATAAAAAGACAAAAACATATGATATGAACTAGAGGGTTTTAACTAAATATTCTTTACTCAATTACAATAAGTAGAACTTACCATATAAGATTATTTTGATTATTGAGAACCTTTAGAGGATAAAGTAATGAGGATGATACTCTTTTTTAGTGACATTATATAAGGGTAATCATAAAAGCTAATGTGATATTTTAAGATAAAAGTTATTGAATTAGTATGATTAAAAAAAACCATTAACTATGAGAAATAACAAAAGATAACAAACATAACCATTAAAAAAATGATATTGAAAACTTGGAATAATAATGATAAATTACTCCAAAAAATTTCCATTTATTCCACCCCATGATGACAATAAGAACCTCTTTGCACCTTTACCCCCATTTACATATAACATGCCAACATTTTAACAAAGCAAAGAGGCCTCCCATCCCATCTAAAAACTATTTACATTATAATATCTTCTTCTTCTTTCTTCTTCTTCAATGGCCAAATTCCTCTAATTTAACTTCACAATGGAACCAGCCTCTGGTTTCAACCGATTTTCGGTATCCTTTAGTCCTTGTCCAACATATGCTTTCATCCTCCTCTTCAACTCCTTCCTGCAAAACACATATTCATATATGAATAAGTACCAGTACTTGATGAATAGCATGTTATGCAAAACCATATTCACAAATGAATAACTATCAAAACATGATGAACTACAATGTTAATGCAAGATTCAAGATCCAAGAATGGAGGAACATCTGTTTATGCAAGGTTTCAAGATTCAAGATTTGATTGAAATGATCATGCAAAATTCAAGATCAAGAATTGAAAAAAACTTTGTTAAATAAAACCCTATTCACATGTGAATAACTATCAAGATTCAACGAAAACGTCTTACATCATGAGCTGCCTGTCAAGATTCGAAGACGACAACAACCCTTTATTCTCTTCAGCTCGTCTGAGTAGATAAGGCATGATCTGATCAACAGGCCCAAATGGCAAATACTTGCTAACACCAAACCCTGCATTCCTCAACCCAAATGTCATGGCCTCAGACATCCCGTAAAGCGAAGCAAACTCCAACTTCTGGCTATCTTTCTCGATCCCCAATTCGCGCGCTTTTTGTGCAGCGAGTTTTGCTGTAAAAATCATTCAACAAACACAAAGTTAGTTTGAGCCCATATGCGATCAGAGATCTTGAATGTCGTCTCAAGAAATACCTCTGGATTTCGAATTATATGTTTTCAACCATCGATATTCAAGAAACCAATACAACCCCTGATTCAGAACACATTTATCAAATTTGGTGCACTTTTATCTTCTTAGCATTTCAACAACAATGCAATCTTGTACGGTTTAGGTTAGGTTCAGGGAAAACCCGCAAAAAGGTGAAAAACTAAGGAGCACCCTAGTAACCATTCTTATACAAATTATGCATATGTGCATTTACTTGTATTCACATGTGCATGCATATAAGTAATAAGCAAAATGTCCAGTATGCACATGTGCATAACATACACACATGCATAAAAATCAAGAAACACTTTCGATAAAAGTCAAAAAGCTGCTTCAGTTACTTATATGCACATGTGCATACCATCCAAATGAATAGTCACAACTCACTAGGATGTTACGTTTTTTCATTTTTTTTACGGTTTTCCCAAACCATCCTTTATACTTCAATCCTAATCAAACAAACAATAGGTGCAAATCTTGATCAAAACAAATTCTCATAAAGCTTCAAACTTTTTACCTGAATCAAGGTTATGAGTGGCAAGAATGAGCCCACCGGGACCATTAGCGACCTCATCGAGCATAAACGAAGCACACCCGTTGTAACAATCGTGCGTCGCACCGATTCCATCATGGATCGGCGACTCGACACCAACGGAATTCGCCAATTGGCTCTCGCTCCACATATACGCCCCACGGACCAACTTGAACCCGACCGGCAAACCCATCTTATCGGCGGCCCGTTTCGTGGCCACCAACCGTTCGCCCGCATCCTTCAAGTACGCTTGGATGGTGCCGAAAACTTGGGCCTTTTCGCCCCGATTGTACATCACGGCGGCCGAATACGTAAAGTAATCGATACCCGGTTGGATTGAAGTGTCCTCTGCATCAATGACCACAGGGACATTGCATTCTATGCTTTTGTCACAAATGTTGACTAGTCTTTGGTGGGCTAGTTCAAGATCACTTTGTTCTTGGGAAGTCAAAGGGGGTGGTTTGACCAATGTGTGGTAAAATGGGGATGAGTTTGAGAAGATTGGGAGGGTTTTGAGCTTCCATGGAAGGTTGGTTGATGATGGGTTTTGGTATTCCCATCTTAGAAGATCACTCACTCTTCTGAGTAAAGAAACTGGACAAATTGCTGTTATCTTTACAACCACAAAGCTTACCTGTTTTGGAGATAAGATTGGATTAGTTTATGGAAAAAGATTTTAGAGATCAAATACCCAAATGGATTAAAGATTGAAAGACCTAAAAAATATTCAAGAAATTTGTGGGTATATGTTAAAGATTCAAGATTCCATAAGAAAAGATTGATTTTAGAAGAAAAAGTTATGGGATTTAAGAAATGTCTTTGAATACAAAATTTTATTTTATTTTGAAAATTCCCCTAAATTGAAGGTTGTATTAACAAGATCCAAGAATCTTGAATCTTTTTTTAAGGAAAAAATGTTAAATTGAAAAACAGAGCATTTTTACTTTAGCAATATAAAGAAATGATGGCTAATTATTGTAAAAATATGTAAATAAAGCTCAAAAGATCCAAGAATCTAGAATCTGGAATGTTTTTGTAAGGAATGGTAAAATAAAAAAATCATTTTTCATGTAAAAGTAAAGAAATGAGAGAAAATTATTGTAAAAATATGAAAATAAAGCTCAAAAAAACAAGGATCCAAGAATCTTGAATCTTTTTGTGAGAAATGATAAAATAAATAAATAAATCATTTTTCATGCAAAAAAACAAACAAATAAGAAAATATCATATGAACCTTAAAACAAAAAGATCCAAACTTTTTGAATCTTCAAAGAAAAAACCATAAAATAAACAGAGCATTTTTACTCTAAAAAAAAGATCAAGAAATAAAGAAAACAAAAAAAAATATTACCTAAAAACAAAAAAAAAACACCCAAGAATCTAGAACCTTCTTTTTAGGGGGAGGTAAAAAGGTAAAAAACAACCCATTTTTACCGTTAAAAAATTACTGTAATAAAAAAAACTTACAGAAGAAGGTGGCAAAACTTGCGTAGATTCAACCGTTTCCATAAACTCTTTTGCATTCTTATCACAAGATTCATTATCCACCGCATGCTCCAACCCGTAATCCAACATCCCCCTCAACCCGGATTCCCACAACCGTTTCACGGTCCGACCCGCTTCAACGGTATCGGGCCCCGCCACGAAATGTTCGTACGACGTGTGTTTGATCGTGCCCAAAACCACATCCCTCAGGACCCCGACCTCCATCACCTTCGACCTCATCACCCACATCCCCAAATCCACCACCGGCTCCACCGCCGCCAGGTTGAGGTTCGCCGCCGACCGGAGGAGCTTCCCGGTGGTCACCGATGCGAACAACCCCTTCGTGTCCTCGAAATCGAATATCGAATCTTGGTCGGCGGCGGACGGCGGCGGTGGTGGTGGTCCGGCGGCGGAGGACGGCGGAGGTGCGGTGGTGACGGTGGTGGTGTTGATGGTGGTGCGTTGTGCGAGGCGGAAGCGCGGGGTGGTGGTGGTGGCGTTGGAGGGGGAGGCGGAGTTTACGCGGCGGAGGAACGATCGGAAGACTTTTGAGGAGAGACCATTGGTGGTCATAGCCATCAATGGGAGAAGGGATTGGTGGTGGTTAAACGACGGAAAGGTGGTGGTGGTTAACGACGGAAATAGGTGGTTGATGGCGGAAGGTGGTGGTTGAAAAACTTAATGGATGGAAAATGAGTTTATATTTTTGTGGTTGAAGTTTAAATGGAGTAGGGGTATATATAAGGAAATTTCGGGTCGGGTTGTAAGTTGATGACCCGAATGGTGGAAACGGGTTTTTTGGGTAAAAAATGGAGGTATCCATATTTGATGGAGTAAAATGTGGAAAAGTAAAAAAAGGTAAAAAAACGAAATTTACGGTGGTGTGTGGTGGGGTCCATGGGGATTTGGTGTGGACCAAGGGTAGAATGGTCAATTTAAAAAGGGGTAAGTGCTAAAGTCACGGGGGTGATTCTGGGATCAACTTGAGATTCTGCTTGGCGTGAAAATTCAAAGATTCCGTGCCGGAAAGTTCAATGGAATCTTGTATTATAATTTATTTATTTTAAAATATTATTAAAAATAATATTATAATTTTTTTAATTTAGAAAAATCGATATAAGTAATTATTTAATCCAGTGAATTTATACATCAGTCTTATATATTTTCTAAAAACTTACTGCGTTAAGAAGTTATTGAATTGTAATTATTAAAAAAAATTGGAAAACAATATATTTCATTAAAACGATCCTAGCAAGAAGCTAGAGAAAAGAAACAACAACAAAATGGAAAAAAAGGAGAAAAGACATACCCCAACAAATAATTAGGTGTTGGTTTCGCCTAAAGGATTAATTACCCAACTTGACCATGTTAGCATCTTCTTGAGACATCCCCTTGAGTTGATTCAGAAGAAATACCAGCTTTGGATAGCGTTGTTCAAATTTAGACCCACATTAGAATAATTGGAAAAGCTTTTGATTTGGTCCTCCTAATTAGAAAGTTATTGAATTGTAATTAACAACTTATTAAAATAAATTACAGATTTGGTTTATGTAATCGTTGAATTTCTTTTCTTAAACCCCTTATAAAGTGCCACTTTCTGAATTTAATGATTGAAATGGGAGAGAAAAATAAGAGATTAATTCATTCATCTAAAATGATTGTTTATTGCAATTTTTTTATACTTTTAGTAATAACTGTTTTATATATTATAAGTTTTGTATTATATTTTTGAAGTGAAAGTAAATATTTGGATTAAAAACGTTGGAATATTGTCATAAATAAAGAATAAGTAATTAATATCCCATTAAAGAAATTATATGCGTTATGAATTATAAACGAGGGTTAAATGCTATTTCACAAAAGTCGGTCTTCATTTATTTTATAGAATTAAAACACAAAAAGGTTATTTTCATAAAAAAAATTAATATGATTTGTAAAAAGGAAAATAAATATTTAGGAATCTATTGAAAGATGCAAGTAGAGTGGACTAGTTGCAGAGTGTGGGTCCAGATCCTTCACGCTTGGGCCCACCAGTCCCTTTTTGTCCTTCTCTACACCATTTCTTTTTAACTTATTATTCTATTAAATATTGCAATATAATACTTTTACAAATTAGTTATAGCTTTAAAAAAATTAAATTTTTTTATTAATTATATAATATTTATATTGTAAATTGGAAGAAAGAAAAAAGAAATCGTTAAAAACATGTGAGAAAGGATTTATGTAATTTACGGTAATTCCATAAATCAAACTAGAATTTTATATTGATTTTTTTAAATGGTTTTTTCTTTGTGGAAGTTAAGGATCGATCATGACTGTTATCGCATAAGTCAATTCATGCGGGTGTATATTTTTCAAAGTTGTAGAAAACTTACTTTGGTGGAAATATTCTATATCTTCGTTGAAAATGTTACTATTTATAGATAATATTTTTCCTTAATGCGTATTGTTGGCTCGGTAGTTAGATAAAAAGGTTATAACAGAAAATCATACACAAATCTTTACTGATAATGACTTTATTCTATATATAGATAGTTTGGATATTTATTCAGGGAGTTACAAATAAGTAAATGTTATCGATCTGAATTAATTAAATTTCTTATTTTGTCTTGAACTAAAAGAATATATAAATTTAATTGAATATATATGTATATGTGTCTGTGTCTCTACCTAAGAACACGTAGTGGAGAGTCACAAGATATGCATTCCTTTTAGATATAGGTGCATTTAATTTGGTGACAAGTCTAGAACTTTCAATGATAATTTAATATTGCAAACTATAGACGTTTATTAAAAATTCTTTTGTATATATTTTTTCATGTGACAATGTCGTGTTTGCTTTTTCGATTGAGACTGACCTTTTATGTTAATAGGGCTTTTCGAGAACTAAAAATGTATCATTCGGTTCGTTTTTTTTTTTTTTGTATGTTTCACTTTTCATAGTCCTTTGAGTAAAAGGAGTGGGCATGGTGGTACCGGTAGGCGTGTGGTCAAGTAACCACTTGAGTGGTGGTGTGATGCCACTCCCTCATGGTATCGTGGGAGTGTATGGGTGGTGAAGACTACTCTCAAGGAGGTAGCGTGGTTGTGGTTTTTGAGTATTCAAGTGGGTTTTCTATATTTATTTTTTAACTGGAGGAGAGTAACCATTACGAATCTAAGTGGTGTTTGAGTGGTAAGTAAAAAGCTGATGTGACGGTGTGATGGAGAATAACCATTCCTTTTACTCTTATTGTATTTTGCAATACCTTATGTTGTATATTGTTGTACCCTAATCTTATGCGGTTATGTCACATTTCAGAAATAAAAACATAAATCAAATATTTAAAATAATTTTGTAATTATAAGTATAAGTATCTACTACTAAAATTTTTACATAGATTTCATGAATACATGACTATTATATTTTAAAAAAAAATGATTAATATATACTTCTATGTATAATACAATAATAAAAGTATCAAATTTTTTCTTTCCATATTTAGTAAACTTTATTAAGAACATAAATATATTTAATTAAAAATAATTAAATTATTAGATACGATAATAATTAATCAAGGGTTACAAAAAACGGTTGCAAAAAAGGTTGGTGAGATTGTGAGCTGTTTCTTTAAAGGGTTTTGGTTGTCTGTGTTTTATCTCATGCAAAGCTGTCAAACACTCACACACAGATCATCAAAGTCAAAAAAGTCAAAGGAGCTGATGTCCATCTGATGTGGAGTACATATCCCCTTTTTGTTCATCCAACGGTCCTGATTCTTCCCCCAACTCTGCACCCTCCCCCACCTAATCAATTCCTTGGGTTTTCTAGAGGGAGGACCCAATTGTAATTTCAACACAAGGGAAATTAAGACAAAAGTCACACGTGTTGAATTGTTTGTATACGTGTTTTTTGATAAGCATACACTACAATCTACGTGACCGTATGTACTAGATGATAACCTATTAGGTATGCCACGTGGGGACCCCACATATTCGTATATAGAACAAAGAAAAACAAATGAATTAACCTTTTATTGTATTATAAAATACTTTACTATTCTCTTAAAAATTTAAATTAGTTACTAATTTTCACCGACTATTGTAAACTAGAGATTTTACACATTCAAATATTTTTCTCTACGATCATGTACTTGAGTCCTTCGAGCCCCTAACATCAGTCTGACATTAATTTTTTCATAAACTTACAAGCCCTTTCGAGCCCTCTCTTCGAACCTATCAAAACAAATACCCAATATACCAAAGGCGTGTTAGCCTAGTGGTAAGGCTTGGGCACTACATAGTGGTGAACCCGAGTTCGAGCCCTGGGGGACGCATTCTGGAGGTACGGGGGCTTCAACCCCGGGCTGCATGCTTTAGCAGTCGGGCTTCGGCCCAAAATTGCCGAGGATTAGTCTGGACCCAACGTGGTCTGGGATATCTTTTCCAAAAAAAAAAAAAAACAAATACCCAATACATATTTTTTTAATAGAGAGAGAGAGAGTAGAGTGTAGAGAGAGAGAGAGAGAGAGGGCTCGTCGATTTCTCCACGCCACTGCAACCTTATCCTACCGACCCCCACATCTCCGTAGTGGAGCCCGCTTGAGGCCGCCAGCCCGCCCGCTTGAGACTGCTTGACCCCCACACACACACCACTACGCATGGCCTATAACATTATCCAAAAAAATCAATTTTATAAGACGTTATTGGTTTCTCTGCTTTGTAAGATTTAATTTGTAGAGCTAAAAAATGTTACAATAAGATTATTGTGTTTTGGCGTCTTAAGAAAATCTTAAGACACTTTTAATTAAAATGTCTCACTTTTGAAAATAACGTCACATAAAATCTTTTTATAGGATACTTGTTTTACAAGACACTTTTGTTAAAAAAATGTCATATAAAACAAATAATGCGACACTCTATGTTAAAAGTGGCTAAAAAAAGACGCTTAAAAATGTCATGTAAATTAAGTCTTATAAAATTGTCTATTAATTGCATAAAATGAATTTGTAATAAGCAAATTTAAATACAATATAATGTTGGGTCCTATTAACACATAATGCACCATATGTATTGTCTACTAATTTCCCCATGCATTAACATTAATGTTTTCATTTTAGGTGTCATTAGATGATTTGATGTGATTCTCACATAAACATGAGAGTATATAGCAATGCTAAAAAAGAATACCACATAAAATGTAGTTTTTATAGAAGGTGGAGTAATAAAACACGCATACATTGCTAAGTGCATTCTTACCAATTGATTTTTTCTCACACATGAAAATATCAAAATGTGTTTTTTACATTTTTAATGTATTAATTACTCTAATTTTAACATCAATATAGATGTCAATAACATTACTTTTTTAATATAGAAATTACATTAATCATCCCAATCATCTTTATTAGAAATTTATATTTATCCAATATCCAAAACGAAAAAGTCGGTATAAGTCAATAAATATGAAATCAAATATGTGGTTTGTAGACGACCTATCAATACTTCATCTCTACTTTTGTTGAATGTCAAACTAAAAATAAAATACAAGTATTTGATTAAATTCGTAAAACAAAAGAAACAATAAATGAATTTCGGTAAGAAAGAAAAAAGGGTAGAGAGGTGGGGCTTAGCCATGAAGGAATGATGTGTATATGACTCGGATCAATCTCGATGACAACAAATTCAAGATTTCTTTATTTATTATTTTCTGAAAATTTAATTTAATTTAATGCGTAAACCGTCCAAAAAATAAATTATAATAAAGTGCCAAGGTTGAAACCTACGTTTTCAAGGAGACACTTGATATGGTCAATCTTGTTTATGTACAAACTTTCGGTTTACATATATAAATTATTTTATTTATTGATAATATATTTTGAAGTTGAAATAAAAATAATATAAAACATAAATAAATAATATAAAATAAAGTCAAGCTATGTTTGACAAACTAGCTAATAACCTCTCTTTTTTGACAAACTAGCTGAGAACTTCTTTTCGACAAACTAGTTGATAAACTAGCTTATTATTGATATTTGATGAGATGTGAGGTCCTATATCGGTTGGTGAGAAGATCTAAACATTCCTTATAAAACATGTGGATACCTCATCTTGCGAGAGGCCTTTTTGATGGACTTGGTCGATGCCAAAAACAAAATCATGAGGTGGGAACCCTTTCGAAGGGCTAAAGCGAAAAATATTTTGCCATGGGTTATGGGGATGTTGCATGAGGTGACTGATTACTAATAAGATAGTTGATAACTGATTAGGTAGCTGGTGAATAAAAAACGTTTGGCAAAAACTAGCTGATAAAGTAGCTTGTAAATGTAAAATGACAAAATAATACGTGTTTAAAATTTGGTAGTGTAAAACTTAACAATAATATATTTGGAATAGGAAAGACAACTACCAAAGTCAAATACACACCAATTAATTCGTACACACTTACACACCAATCATAGCCCTTGAAAATCAAATCTAATGGTGCATAATATTAGGGTGTAAAATGTTAAGTTTAGAAATTAGCTTCTAATTGGTTGCATAATTTGGAAGGAATTTGAAAATACAAAAATTCTATTGATTTTCAAGGGCTATGATTGGTGTGTAAGTGTGTATGAATTACTTGGTGTGTATTTTATTGTCCCTCTAAGCTGTATAAGTCACCAAAACGCTAGTAAGGTAGCTTTTCAAAAATTTAGTCTATAAGTTAGTTTATGGTCCATCCAAATATGTACCGAAGTTATGAGCTAGCTTATTTTTAACAAACAATGCCTTAATTACGGGAATTGCTATTTACACTCCCATAAATGTCAGAATTAGGTCATTTGGTACATTAGGATTGTAAAAAACAATTCTTAATGTTGATGTGTGTGAGCAAAGTGGAAGTGCAATTACTAATTATGAATGTGCAATTAACCTCGTCCATAATTACTCTTTTTGAGTCCATTAAGCAGGGATGATTACCTTGCCGAAGCTCTTTGATGGCAATTTTGTTTTGTCGTTCAAATTTTTTTAAACCCTTTTACCCCTAGTTGTATATTATAAAATTTATAATCCCGTCTTTATAATTTTAAAATTATGATACTTATTTATACAAGTTATTTTATAATTTATTGTTCTTTCATCTTTATGATTTAAATTTTATCATTTTTATTTGTCTTAGTGGTTACGGTTCATTTCCATTTAAATCCCTCATATTTAAAACTAAAATATTCTCATAAATGTAAAATGAAAAATAAATTTTAAATTTTATCATTTTTATTTGTCTTAGTGTTTACGGAAAATGAAAACATTTCAAATTTTATAATAGATTTGAGGATAAAAACGTAATCCACTCTATAAATTAGGTATAAATTAAACTTTTTAATGAGGGAGAAACTGTAATTTAAAAATAAAATAAGACTTGTTTTATTATATTTTTATTTAGGAATTATATAAAATAAATAAAAAAACTATTTAGATGGGCCAGCGGCAGGATCCAAGAAACTTGGAAGAATTGGTGAGTGTCGTTGCCAGCCAGGCTCCACATGGGGGATAAAGCCGCCAAAAAGCATGTTAGAATTTTCATTATATTTTTGTATGCATTTAAATGTAAATTTACATTTTTAGTCTTTATTCTTGTCATTTAGTATCTATTTTAAAGTAGTTATACTTTTTGCTATTGTGTTTGATATTTTATTTCATGACTAATTTCAGATTTGCTATTGTGTTTGATATTTTATTCCACTTTTGGATCTTATGACTAATTTCAGATTAAAAATGGCGTTAAAGTAAAAATCATTTTAAAATATGTTTAGCAAACTAGGTGATAAGCTAGTAGTTAACTTATAAACTAGTAAGTAGTTGATAAGCTAGCTTATAAATAAATTATATTTGGCAAAAAATAGTTTATGCGTATGTAAATGAGTCAAAAATGATATGTTGGGGTATACTAATTAATATTAATAAGAGATATAAATTGGAAAAGCTATAAAAAGCTACTGAAACACTATTCTAACTAGCGTTTCAATAAGCTAATTTATGATACATGTTTGGATGGACTAGCTTATTTTTGTTAAACACAACCTTAGTCGTAATGTTATGACATTCAAGATCATTGTAATTTCCATTAAACCATGAGGTTTAAATTTGCAATGTAATCAAAGACGATTGATCGTATAAGAAGTTGAGTTAATGATGAGAAACATGAGAAATGGATCTTAACCATTGATTTCTTTTAATCGCATGTCCTTTCAATGATTGTGTTTTAGAAGGAAAAAAATTGATCAGATACATCTCTGTGTATCTCGTTCTAAATCACACTTATTTCTCTACCAACAGTTAAAACCATTTCACAACGAAACCCAACCCAATAATATGTTACCAAATAATGTTGCAAGAATCCACATTAGCTTAAGATTTCTGAAACAAATCAACAAGAAAAATATTTTTTTTTTTCATAAATAAATTCAGTTTGTTTTGTCGACTTTGGTAGTTGTCTTTCCTATTCAAGAAAAGTCACTTTTTAATGGTCCCAAAAGCCAAATTGTAGCTGTCACCAATAAATGAATTTAAAGATAGGTATTTTTACACTTGACAAAAGTGTCAACAACTATGGTGTTTTTGTTGCAAGGAAAGTAACAAAAATAATGCTACTATATTTTATATCAATTTAACAACACTCATTATTCATATTTATCCTATGAGATAATATTATTTATCATTAAAATAAATTATCGCAAGCTTATTTTTACCCTACAACTGTTAATAGTACATTTGGTTGTGAAATTTTTTTTTTTAATTAAATATTTTTAGAAAATGGATTTAAGTTTACATCTTTAGTTTTCTATAAAAAGCTTATAAAATGCATTTGGTTGAAATGATGATGTTTTTTTTTTTAATTTAAGAAAATTAGAAAATATGTTTACAAAATTTAGAGAAAATCATATTCTTGAAAAACTTTTGAAACTTTGATAAATCAAATACTTTTTCTAAATTTTCATCTTCTTTAGAAGTTTTTCTTGGAAAACTAGAAGACTTCCAAAACCATAGGCACCTTAAGTTTTCATTTTTGCTATACCCCATATTGGTCCTTGTTATGCTCACTTGCTAAACTAGTAAGTGTTTGGTAAATAATCATGTAATGGTTATTTTTTAATTTTTCTGCTAAAATTTGCTTGAAATAAGTTGTTTTTATCATTAGAGGGGGGTATTCGATGCCGGCTAAAGAAATATTTTTGAGTTCGAGCTCAAATAGGATTTTTAAAGTAATGCTAGATCTCGAACGTATTTTTTTAATGTTCAAGCTTGAGCTCAAATTTGTTTAACAATTTAAAGTCACACACTGTCACTTAGATGCAAGCTTTATAAGCTTATTTATGGGTTTGAACTCGATATCAATTAACTCAACATTGGTATGGGTTCAATAATCTTTAAGTTTTACTAATAAGATGGATAAACCTATGGACATGTTTAGTTCGAGAAAGTGTATTATCGAATGGTTTAACATGGACCAACTCGATTAGGAAAACATAGACCTTGTTTCTTTTTTCAATTTAAGCTATTAATAGCTATTTGTCTGATTTTGGTAAGACATAAGATAATTTAGATTGTTTTCTTTTTAATGTCTTCTAATAAATTAAGTGATAGCCTAGCCATTTACTTAACTTTTATTTCTATCAAGTACAATTCTTTCGATTTCAACTCAGTTTTAGCCCATTTGCACCTCGAATTTGCAAAAACATAAAACACGAATATTGTAGATTTGTACATTGGTTTTCCAGAACATCGATAATCGCTTAAATTGAGGCTTAGGTGTGTGAGATATCAACGTCCTTCATTTCCATTATGTCATTTGATCATCAATGTTCATTTTAATTTATGTATTTTTAAGTTGATTGTTAGGGATAAAACAGTTAAATAGACAATTATTCATCTTTAGACATTTGTCGGATTGCAAAAACAAATAGTTTTATTAAATCAGATTTCACCAACACCTCATAAAAATCACAGGTGAAATCAGGCTTCAGATTGCAGCACCACTTAAATTCAAACACAAACACCACCTTAATTGATCATTGAAACAAGTCGAATCAAACACTTGTTCTACAAATCCTAACTTAATAAGCTAAATGAGTTTTACTTTATAAATCGAGATCAACATAAGATAAAAATTATTAAGCTCAAACTTAAAAAAACTTATTAAATCTCAAAATCTCAACATTATTAATTATGACAACGATTGATAAGAGTTTATCTAGTCCGGTTATTTCGTATAAACTATCACAAATGTTCTAGTAATGTTTAAATATAAAAATAGTTATTTAAAAACCAATTTCTTTAGAGATTACTTATTTTAATACGTAGAAACCGAATTTCTTATATAAAAAAAAGAGTATTGGTTGTATTTTTCTTTGTTGACTTTGTGATGTTAGATTGCATTATATTAATTTTAACATAAAGATATACATTTTTATGTACAAATGAATTTAAAATGTGATCAACCAATAAAATAATATATAAAATGGGAAAAAAGAGGAAAGTGGGCCAATGGCCATGAGAGAATGACGTGTATTTGAGTAGGATTCAGAGAGATTGACGGTCAAACCTACACCAAACAAGGAGTACGACTACACCGCCAAGATCAACGGACCAGATTCATTCATTTTTAAACGTATTAATATCGGATCCGATCAAAACGCGTGACGGGTCGGGTCGGGTTTTGCCGACCTTATTACATTGTCTATATTATAATTTTAAAAATATTATGGAGTGATTAGATATAGAGATATAGAGGAAAGTTCGTACGAGAATTATATCAATTTAAAAGAATGTGAGGAGCTATCTCAGTCACTCATCTTCGGTTACGGTGGACGTGATTGTGGAGGATTGATGCGATTCTTAGGTGGGTATAGATTATTAAGAAAGGAGGGACCGGTCAAAGCCGTCTTTATTGACCAAATGAGTGGCTGAGATTGCTTCTTACGTTATCTTAAAAAGTTATGTTTATCATTTGAACTTTTCTCTAGATATACTAGAAATATACCCGTGCGCGTTGCAGCGCGAAGTATGTATCAATTGCCCGATTTTTATATACATCATTGTAAACATCAATTTAATCATATGTGTTCAATCAATTAACCTCCTAATGGTTTATTGAATAGTCAATTTCGAAAATTGAAATAAAAGTATTATCTTTATATAATAGAATATATAATATAATTGAATAAAAAATATTCAATATTGGGCTTATTTCGAAGGTATTGACGAGACGATTATGATGGTATAATTTGTTAAAAAAAACGTAATTTTAATATAAATTTTAGTTCATAATATTTGATTAGTTAGATTATATGATAAGGGTTTAAAACAGAAAATGAAAAAGTAAAGGACTAAAATAAGATTTAATAACTAACTATGGGGGTATAAAGTGTAAATGTGTAAAGTAATTGTTGAAAAAAAAACTGTCAAATTGAGTTATTCTCTATATATATATATAGTATAGATATAGATATAATGTAAGGTTTGGATTCCGTTAAGAAACGTTACCTATCGTTAAAATTATATTAAGATGAGATGTACTGGATTTAGAGGTGACCTTGATGTTGGTGCTAAGAGGAAAATAGCTCATGGCATCTTTTGACCGTTAACATTAATTTTCGTGTTTTGTAGATCTAATCTAAACCTCTTTCATGGGTTGAAGATAAAATGTAAATAACATGGACTAATTTTATACCAATGAATGATCATGAAGTAACCCAACTGAAAAACAAACATTTTTGATAGACAAGTTGAATCAAATTACATTAACTAGTTTACTCAATATGATTAGAAAATTTAAAATACGTTAAATTGGTAAGAATTATCTTTAAAACTGGTTAATCTTGTAATCATTGATAACTCGTGTTTAAATACCGTAAAGATATATAATGTAGTTTTAGTGTGACATAGTTTTTGATTTGATAGAAAATCTCTCACATCAAAATCAACCTTTAGTATTTTGGTAGAATATCCTTTTGCCAAACAATGTGAGTTGCAAAATAAGAATAATTAAATACTTATCATAAATCTTGTAACCTCAACGTTTAACAAAGATGTTGAGTTTAAGGGAAGGGGATTATTATACACGATAGGTAGGGTTGTAAACGAACCGAACGAACACGAATGGAGGCTTGTTCGTGTTCGTTCGTTTAACTTAACCGAACAAACGAACGAACACGAATGGTAAATGAACAAAAAATTTTGTGTTCATGTTCGTTCGTTTAGGTATTTGGTGTGTTCGTGTTCGTTCATGTTCGTTCGTTTAAGATGCTAATCGAACATAAACGAACGAACGTAAAAGTTAAACGAACATAAACGAACGAACATAAAAGTTAAACGAACAAACATAAACGAACATAAACGAACAAACTTACTTGTTTAAAACTTAATATAAAACCAAAAGAATAATCAAATTGAAATTTAAAACTAAATTGAATTCTAAAAATATATAGCTTAGATAAATAAGTATTAAATGTTTTAATACAAATGAACATAAACGAACGTAAATGAACGAACGTTCACGAACGTAAATGAACGAACGGCGCCTTTGTTCATGTTCGTTCATTTAAGTAAACGAACAAAAATACTTGTTCATGTTCGTTCGTTTATTAAATAAACGAACATAAACGAACTTCCCACCGAACGGTTCACGAACGGTTCACCGAACGTTCGGTTCGTTTACAGCCCTAACAATAGGTGCACAAAGTACTACCGGTTGACATTTGTTGAATGGTTTGATGTTGGATAATTAAGTAGTCAGAATGATTAAGAGACTCTTATAATATGGTGCAAAATAAAATATCGCTGTTGGGTAATTGGGTAATTGTTGATAATGAAATCATGATGTTAAATAGCTAAGGGAAGTCCAGGATAAAAAATCATTCAGAGAGGTTTAGAACAATTAAGAGATAGTTCTTTTTTCTACCAAACAAGATTTATCACTTAAGGATTCATAAACTAACTTTTAATTGAACTATTAAGAGATAAACAAATAACCTCTAAAACTATTATTGATGTTATTTTTATGTTAGAAGTTTGGTTTGAGATTGTGTTTCTATACTCAATAGGTGCTTTAAAATTGTGTTTCTATACTCAATAAGTGCACAAATCATAGTACTAAAAGTATGCTTACTATTATTATTATATTGAAGGTATGCCTTTAGATTGTGTTTATCTTAAAATACTTTTAACTCAAACATACGCTTCGAGCTTTCTCATCTTGCATGGTTAGTTATGCAACCATCATTTAAACATTTATTTCATTTCATCTTCTAAAACATATATAACAAATGCAAATCATCCAGTCTCATCGACCATTAGCTAAAAAACCCGTCGTTAATGATGGCAAATAATTTCCTAACCATACTCCATAAGTCTTGGGTCTTTAGAGATTCTTTTCGGATTTCAATGAAACATAAAGCTTGGAGTTTCAAGAACTGTTAGGAGGAAGGACAATGTTATGGACCTCTTTTAACTCAAACTATAGATGTATTCCATGTGTAATATAAAATTAGGCTTTATTTTATATGTTTAAACTTTATACCTTTTATTTGGACAGCAAAAAAAGGGAGCATACTAGGCAAGAGCTTCGGCATGGTCATCACCCCTGCCAAGCAGCCCCAGAATTTATTAAACAGAAGCTTGTAGCAAGACGCTAGAAGGCGAGAATACAAGAGTGTGCAACCACAATATAAACATTATATTGATGTCACTAATTTAAGATAAGAAAAAGTTAGATAGACGAAATCAAACTAAAAGTACTTGTCATTAAACTCATCAATTTTTTTATTATATTTTTTTTTTGGAAGAGGTATCCCGGACCACATTGGGCCAAGATTTTTTTTTTTCTTTATTTTTATCAACAAATTAATCAGAAAATATTGGAGAAAGACCAAACTTGATTGGTAGAAAGAAAGAGGGAGATGCCAAGACTAAAAAGCATACATTTCTATTTTAAAAGGCATACTAGCATAATTTTCAAATATAACAACAATAAGCATATCTTTTAATATAATATGGCAACATTAATGGGGAATGTTCCAAGAAAGTTGGAAGAGTGGGTGCCACGTGTCCTACATTTGACCGTTGGTTCCCCATGTGAGGGAAAGAACTCTCCAGAAGCCTTTCTCACAATATACGCGCCGCTATTTTTATTTTATTCTATTTTATTATTTCAGTTATTAAAATAAAAACTATGATTTTAATCCTTGTGGTTTGTTAAAATTATGGTTTTTGTCCTTTTAAGTAAGCTATGATTTTGAGGTCCTTATAACTTTCAGTTGTTACAAAAGTGGTCTCTACGATTTTCAGTAGTTACAAACTTGCTCCCTATCATTTTCTATTGTTAGAAATTGGTACATGACTTCATTTGTTGCAAATAAAGATTTACTAATTCACTTTTTGTTGGACTTGGTCCTTTTACTAAGTTAATGTAACTACTACCTTTTACTTTCTTCATTAAAGTTGAGAGTAATTTCGTCATTTAGCTTGTGTCTTCCATTTTTTTTTCTTTTGAATTTTGATGTTTTATTGTTAAGACATCGTTGTGTTCATCAAAAAGATAAACACATCAAACATCCATCTTCAAATTCTTTAAAAATAAACCTAAAAACACCCGAAAATCTAAACTAGCAAACCAACAATAACAACAAAACTTCATTTTGTCTTATGAACCCAAAAAACCCGAACTTGATTATTTGAATCTTGAAAACCCAAAAACACCCGAAAACCTGATTACATGCACCGCCATCACCACCTGAGTCACTTGTAATACTCGGATTTTCAAGGTGAACTCATGTCTTGATGTATGTCTTAATTTATAATGTTTAAGTTTTACGGTTTTATTATTTTGTATCATCATTATTAGAATGATTTAGGATTTGATTGAAGAATTGAGTTGTGTTTTTTATTTAGTGTTTAATTTGTATAGTATTTTACATATATAATTTTATGATTAATGTGATCGAAATGAATAACAAATAATTTTATAAAAAGAAAAATTAAAATGAGGAGAAAGTAGAAAAACATAATTGCTTTTCTACCTAACGGAGAACGGGAGAAGATAAACAACTGGTAAGGTGAGGGACGTAATTTAACAAAAAGCACATACAGAAGGTTCTAATGTGTATAAATGAAACTCATGGATCAATTTAACAATAACTATCAAAACATAGGGACCAAATACATATTTCACTTTTATTTTAGTTCCGTACCAAAACCATTAAAATACATTTAAAAGGGTACCTTCTCTTGTTAAAAAAGGGGGTATTTTCTTTTACATTTATTTAAGAGCACTTGTTTTACATTTTACGCATAAATCATTTGTAAAAAATAAAAATAAATATAAATAGACACGAATATATTTATAAATACGTGTTACTACTTCAGTACTTCTTTTTTGGGAAATTTAATATCCATAAAAATATTTTTTAGTTGTAAACAAATTTCATATTATAATAAATACTGGCATTGCTAATCATTTCATTATTCGATTCTTTTACTAACGATGTACAAATTTTAAAATGTTTTTACAATATTTAAAAAAAAGTTAAACAGTCAATAACTCACCCACAAAAATGCAATAAAAACTATATCAAAATTATTTTAACTTGATTTCTAAAATATCTAAAAGAATGTATTATAATTATTGATAAAAGAAGATATTTTTCTCATTTATCAAGTATTTATGTAAAACTTATAAACTTTAAAAAAACAATATATTTAAAATGTTAATAAAAAAAATCATAATTTAACATTTCTCCTCCCAAATATAACAAAATGTACATTGAGTTTCACTCTCGTGAAAAGGGGTCAAGATATTTAGTTTCAAAATATTATAATTATTTTGATTTTTATATCATAAAAATGCGAATTAAATAGTGAAAGAATGTAAGAGCATCCGCAGCGTAGGTGAGTCATCGGTTTGTGAACCAGTACAGCAAAAACTATGGGCAATGGGAGGAACCGGTTGGCTTCCATGTGGAGGAACCGTTCCTTGCCTAGAAACCGCTTATTTGAAGCCATAGTGGCATCCACCCACAATAAAAATCAATTAATTACTATAAATTCAGTTTTTATATTTTGTTTTACGTAATAAACATATTTAGCAGTTGGTTAGATAACCAAATTTATATAGTTTATTATTCTTTCTGCATTTTATAATTATATAATTATACATATATAAGTTATAATAAGTAATTTTTAATTATTGCAATTGAAATTTTATAGTTTTTTTATATAAATTATGAACTGGTTTATGATTGGGCGTGAAAGGTTTATAAAATGAGTAAAAAAAAACTGATGTCGCAGAAAAAGAAAGTTGATGTAACTCTATGGATGCTCTTCCTATAATTCCTACAATGAATTTTTCTCTATGCCATGTTGTGTTTCAAAAAGGAAAATTTAGTATTTTATCATATATAAATAAATATGTTTATGAATAACTATACATTTACAATTATTTTATATTTTTTAAACATTAATCTTTATGTAAACTTTCTAATGAGAGATTATATTAAATTCTCATTTTCCTATATTCAATGTTTTTTCAAATATATAAACATTTATATAAGATAAATATAATAAATAAACTTATACATTTTTCAATTTTCCCTTTAAAACGAGTTGGAAACTCCTGGCTTTTTGAAAGGCCAAAAGATTTGAAGATACTATGAAGCCAAATTACATCTTACGAGTACAAAATTAGTATTTAATAAATGATTCTTTAAATGGGATTGCGTAATTTTAACAATATTTTTATTTGAGAAAATAGAAAAATATCATAAATGGGACATATCGTCAAAGCAATAAATTAAACAAACATCAAAGATTAGATTGCACATGATGAGCATGATCGTATATTTCGATTTTGATTTTGTTTTACATATATTTCTTAAACGCGTTATATTTTAAATAAATTTTGAAAAACAATGCTTAAAAATTAAAATCATTAAAAATATCATGAACTTATTATACGTGGTAAAAAAGACAGTTTTTGTAATTTATCAAAACAAGTTTAAATCACAATGAGTTATTTTTTTTTGTAATCGTTAAAGAAGGTCGAGTTAGATTGATCAGTCTACAACGGGAGTCAATTTGAAGGCATGAAAAGTACTCAATCCTTGGGCTGGTCCAGTCATAGACTAGGCTATCTCCTGGCCTAGTAAAAGAATGTGGTTAGCTCTAGCCTCTAGGTCCAGTGTAAGCTGGGCCGGGACAGTGGCGGATTAATGGGTTGGCCGTGGTTGCCCGATACCGTAGGGGAGGCATGCGTGTGTGTGTTCGTGGTAGTTGTTCGTTGGTTCGATGCCGTTATGCCTTAAATTTTTTTGATGAATACATGTATGGAACTCTTTTTCATGTAACTTGTGTTTCACAAATAGAGTAAAAAAGTTTGCGTCATGAAGCAAATATATGTTAATCAACACTCTAAATCATAATGTTACATGAGAAAATAACATGAAAATCATATAACTATTAGTTCTCAAAGTTATTACAATTACATGTGTTTCAACAGAGTCGTGAGCCATTTATTAGCATGTTAAATCTCGGTTTTTGAACATAGTATCCAAAATGTTAAGGCCCAATACTTATCTTTGGGCCTTGGGGAAATAAAAATCTATTTTAATTTCTTTCAAAACAAAAACTTGTTATTTAACCTCATAATTTGTCTAAACTAAGACGACTCATGTAATATTCTAATCACTTTATCATTTTAAACATTTAAATTGTTTTAGTTTGTAATTTTTTATATGATAGTAAGAAAATTTATACTTTAGTTTGTTAATAACCGCCGTTAAACAATCTATTGCTTTAATACAGGTTTGACAAGGTCTCCAAGAAAATAGAGACGTTCTTGCTAAATAGAATGTTCCCATATATGCAAAGACAAAGAATTGTGTGAGAAAAAGAGTTCAGGTGAGGAGTGTAAAAAAAGATATGGAATTCTAAGAGTTTTTCCAATGCAAGTTTCTTATTAGGAAAAAATTGTAGTGGCTTATAAGAACTACCATTGTAGAGAGTTCTTATAAGAACCCCAACTTCTTTAGGTTCTTAAATAAGAACATTGGTTCTTATCATGAAAATTGTGAGAAGTGACATTTTTCTAGTTTTTATTTTATTTTATTGACTCGGTAATCATTATTGATGTTGAAAAAATCAATGGGATCCACAAAAATGAGGTTCTTATAAGAACTACCATCGTGAATTTTCAAGAAAATTCTTAATTTATTGAGTTGGAGATGAGGTGGCAACAAAAGGTGTACAAATGAGGTTCTCATAAGAACCTCCATTGGAGATGCTCTAATCACCTTTATTCTAACCCATACCCTATGAATTACGTTTCTTACAAGAATTAATTTGACGCATCTCATCAGTATTGAACATTAATTGTAATTGATCCAGGGATGGATATACCTTTTTACCTTTCTCACCATAACTTTCTTTTTCTACTGGAACCCAATTCTGTATGTCTCTGTGATTCAAGGGAAAACCGATAAACACCCTCGTAGCCTCATTTGGATCTTATGCACTTATACCAAAAATAGGAGATTTTTTAAAATCTTTTTCAAAACTATAATTTTCTTATTTTTTTAATAATTTTAAATTCAAAAAATTCGTAAACTTGGATTAAATAATATAGGACAACCTAAACTAAATTGCAAATAATGAATGGTTTCTACTTTCTACCCAAAAAAAATCACGTGACTATGTATCAAACAAATTCACTTCTGACAAAAAAAGATTCACTTTTGATAGTATCCAAAAGGTGGCAGCCGAATCTTAATCAACAAAGATTCATGATTTTTATTTTTTATTACAATTTTCTTTTTTGGGTTTAAGTAATAAAATTTGGACATTTAATTTTTTTTCCCCTAAAAAGCTCACCATTTAAGTATTTCAAGCCACTTAAGAATTTACCGGTTGTTCTTAAAGGCTTTGAGATTAGTCGAGATAATCGTAAGTTATCCACGGTTAACAAAAATATAAAAAAGATAACCAAGACCCATTATTGAATAAAGAATATGATGAATGCATACGTAACCTTTAATTTCTTTATATATGTCATCAGTAAAACTTAATTTTACATTTTTAATATATAATTTGATCTGATTTTGATACAAATGAGTTATTCTAGTATTACGGTTTTAGTTAATATGATCATGATTTATGGAGACTAACAAGTTGTGTGTAAACTAAAAGCTTATATGCCAATATCAGAAAGCATTGATGAGAATTTAGAAGCCTACAATCAAAGAAATTGGAAGATGAGTATTGTTCTGTTAGCTTTCCATTAAATCATGCATAAATAAAAATGTTTATGTAGACTAATTTGTCTGTATAAATTAAGAACGTTTTTGTTTGGGAATACTTTTTTTCATAGATGCAAGGAGAATTGTTTAGTTGGCAAGGGTTGATTGGAAAATTCCCACCAAAAACTTATTAAATAAGCCACTTCTGAATCACTCTGAATTTCTTAAGTTGTTTCTTAAAATTTTCAATTCTACGTTCACGTTTGAAATAATTTATGCTTTATAAGTTGTAATTTGCATTTTCAATATATAAAAACCGTCAAGAATTAGAGTACAACAGTAACAACCTGTCTACCCCCTTGAGGCTGTCTAAATTTGACAACCAGTTTTTATTCGTAGATGGCGACGGTTTAAAATTTCATTACGAAATTCTTGAATTCTAAGTAAGATATAGTTCATAAAAAGGTATCGTTGTATACATCCCTTTGTAAAACCACGACTTTATAGATATAAAAGGTGAAACATGACGTTGATACAAGTAACAGAATATTGATATCGACAGCCCGTCAGTTTCGAGTAGATTTTACTCCTAAGAGGGTTCAACGGAAAATGTTGACACAACAACCGACACTTTAGCAAGATTGCATAAGTAGTTGTTTAACAAATCGTGTAAGTGAGACTTCCACATCGGCATTTAATAAGTACTCCCTTCATCCCAAAATAAGTGTCCACAATCAAAATGATGTTGTTTGTTTTAGACATGCATAATTATTACATTTTTTTTAACCAAATGACATATTTAGCCTTATTTAATTTCTCTCTCCTCTTAAATATTTGTGCAATAAATCAAGGGTAAATTTGGGAGTTTAGACACTTTGGAACCAAAATAACATTATTTCAGGGTAGAGGGAGTATTACTTTAGCAACCTGAAAAACCGTTACTTTGCGAACATTAAATTTATAAAAAGTAGATTTCGCAAGTTGCTAAAGTGCTAATTATGAAATCTTGGCTATTTTAATCAAGGGTTGGGTTCTGATGAAAATTAAGGTTAATGTGAGAAGTGGTTATCGACAATTGGATGAGAAGTTGATGCACGTTAGAATGAGATGCACTAGATCAATTCCTTTCTAAAGTGCAATTCGTGAGAGGCATGAAATTAAAGGTGATCAACGGTTTAGATCCACTTTTCACGCTTCTCATGTTAAACTCAACTTTCCACACGATCCTTCACCTTTCAATCAATTGAGCAGAAAAGCAGCTAGAAAGTGAATCGGGAGATCCGGAGTGGCTATTTTCAACATTTTCCAAATTTAGCTAATGTGTAATTCCATAATAGCCCTTGTATTTAATAAGTACTTTGTACCATAAAAACTAAAAGAAAATCATATGCAGCTGTAGAAGTTGTTTTAAACATCACATGCAACTTGAGATCCCCAAAAAGACTGATTTTCTTTAAGGTTTGACCTCAAAATATCAAAAGGAAATCCTATAGTGAAATGACAAAAATACTCTCAACCAAGAAAAATGGCAGGCTAAGTCTTTACAAGTTCAATGACATGGAGAAATGTACATTTCAGCTTAGGGTTTGGTAACCCCCAAGAGACGAAGAAGAAGACCCGTCGGTCCGTGGGTCGAACCGCGGCTTAAACGTAGGCATCCATGGGAAAATCTTTCCGATTTCTTTGGTTAAGTTAGAAGGGCTTATTTGTCTATTATCATTTATTCCAAACTTTGCCCTTTCTATAGCTTCCATTATATCTTCCCTTGCAACACATTCACCACCTGAAAAACAACCATCAGTCATTATGATCACATCATATGAACGGTAAGTTTCGCAAACTTAAGTACTTAACTAATAAGCTAGTTGTTAACTGATAAACTAGTTCTTAGCTGAAAAGCTAGCCTTAGCTGATGCTAATTGATAAGACTAATCATGTTTGGTAGAAACTAAGGGGGCGTTTGGTTCATTTCAGGGAATGGGAATGAAAATGAAAATGGGAATGCAGGAGAATGGGAATAGGAATGAGCATTGCATTGATGTTGTTTGGTTAACCCACTATAATCAATGAAAAATTTCTTCGTATTGAAAAAATATGTTTTTCCAACTTGAAAATACAAAAGATATTTCATTTAATATCCATAGATGGAACAATGGGTGGAAAAAAGAACCAAGTAGAAATAAAAATTTCATTCCCCCCAATTTGGTCAGGAATGAAAATTAATGAATCTGCAAGAATGATTCCATTATATAATATCAAACCAAACAGCAGTTTTCATTATAATTCCCATTCCTGACTGCTCAATACCCCCAACCAAACGCCCCCTAATATGACAAAGTAAAATGACCTTTTAGGACATACTGAAACTAATTGGAAAAATATGAGCATAATTAGGAAAAAGCTCGTGGAGCTTACTGAAACGCCACTTTTAAGCAGCGTTTCAATTTTTAAAAGCTAGCTTCAACATGCTTATGGCTAACCAAACGGGGTTTTCTCAATAAGCTCAAAAAATAAGCTAGCTTATGGTTATCAAACATGGTCGAAGTAGCAACAAGTTATGCCCATATTCCTATAGAGCGATCTTGTTCTTTTACAATTCTATCCCTAATATGTTTTCTTACGTTAACTCACAATAGGGGGGTAAATTTGTAAAAGAAGTAAGAACAATCTGTAGGGTCCGCACTATTCAGCAGTAAGGTTCTCTGTTCTTTCCCCTTCTTTTCACTGAGTGTGTTTTGAACATCGGATAGAACATAAGGGTGCGTTTGGTACGCAGAACAGGATGGGGTAGGACATGACAGAACAGGCTTGTCCCATGTTTGGCAGACATCTATGCAGGACACACCAGAACTAAGTAGAACAAGAGTGGGACAAGTTTGTTCCATCCTACCCCCCAGAACTAAGTAGAACAAGGCCAGATGTACCATTATACCCCACAAAAACACACATTGATTTTTCTCTTTCACGATAATTGTCTCATATTTAGGGGTAAGCAAAACTCGAACAAATCCGAAAAACCGAAAATCTGACTTTTTGGCGAGCAATGGCAAATCTAACACAAAATCATGCGGTTCCCTAATTAAGTTTAGCCGAAAAAATAAATAAAAATGTCAACTATACTTTTGTCGGGTTGGGTCATTAAAATTAAAAATCGAACATTAAAGTCGTGGTATTTTTGTTTGGTGTGGCTTCTTTTGTTTGGAAGAACAAGATCAGTAAATTACTAAACTACCCATGTCAAACTAAACCCTTTTTACTACTCTTTAACCCTCCTACTTGGCTACTTCAGTCTCTCCTGTCCAGTCCAGTCTAGTCCTATTTGTGTACCAAACACACCAATTTATGTGTATCTTTAACTTCTCCAACTATCGTGCTTTACAATTTTGTAATAAACCAACCATTGTTCATGTGAAAATGTCAGTAAACATTTCAACGGTAGTCAGAAAAGTCTATATTGGACAAGGCGAAGGATCATGTGAGAAGTGGATTTGAACTATTGATCAATTTAAATCTCATGTCCACCCATGAATTGCGCTTTAGAAGGGAATTGATGCAGTGCATCTCATCCTAATGTCCATCCACTTCTCATCCAACGGTTGATAACCACTTCTCACGCCTCAACTTCTCACCGGAACCCAACCCTATTGGACAAATTGTGGGAATGTAAAATCTTTATCCAAAACGACGATTCTTTTTGCATTTTTCGCAAGAACACCAAGGTCAAGAAGTTAATCTCTCCAAAAAAAGAAGCCTTAAATCATATAATTGCAGTACCATAGAAACTTAAAATGCAAAGTGGATCAAGAATTTTCGGATGCAAACCTCGTCTAGCGGCAAGTAAAGCGGCTTCATTGACAACGTTGGCCAAATCAGCACCTACAAAACCTTGAGTGAGCGAAGCAATTAAATTGCACATAACCGAGGTGTCTTCTTCAAGCGGGATTCCTCTGAGATGAACGGCTAAGATCTTTCTTCTTCCGCCTTCATCGGGTTCTCCCACAAATACTTTTCTCGAGAACCGACCTGGGCGGCAAAGAGCGGGGTCCAGTGCTTCGGGTCTATTGGTTGCTGCTATAACAATCACATTGACATCCGACTCGAACCCGTCCATTTCCGTTAGCAGCTGAATGGGCAGAAAGAGGCATTGAAAAGGATTAGAGGTGTGAATGGCTTTGATGTAGAAGAAAGGTTACTAGAATACGAATAATTCAAATTGTTCACAAGAATCGGTATAAACGAGTAAAAGATTTCTCATTTGATTGCTATGCTGTTACGGTGGTCAAAATACAAAATAATGGTTAGGACTGAGGTTTAAAATAGCCGTTATCAGGGTCAAAAATAGCGGATCATATAGTATTTCTTAGAATTATATATACATATGTATGTAGAGAAAGGTTCAAATGAGAAAAGCTAAGAAATTGAGAAGTAGAGAAGTGATAAAACACCACTCATCCGGTCAATAAAGGCGGCTTTCACTGGTTACGGTGGACTGCGATTCATGGAGGGTGGAGTTGATTAAAGGAGGATGACCCGGTCAAAGCCGCCTTTATTGATCGGATGAGTGATGGAGATCACTTCTCTACTTCTCATTTTTTTAGCATTTCTCATTTGAACCTTTCTCTACATACATATGTGTGTGTATATATATATTGTATCCATACAAATTTAACATATTATGTGCATTAATAAAAATAAAATACGGTCCGAAGTCAAAATATTGAAATAAAGGCCTTAAAAAGACAAAAATGTAAGTATTAGATTCAGAAGAGGCCCAACTGAGAATATCATTATTCCGCACTGCTATTTTACCCAAAAAAATTTCTTAAGAATATCATTATTGCACCGCTATTATCAAAACTGCAATTTCCGCCGCAATTTGCTTATGACCGATAACCGCTATTGCACCGCAATTAACGCAAAGTCTGATCGTGAATGGTTAGAACAGACGAAGCAAAGACCTTGTCAAGTCTAAAGAAGGGCAAAATGCATCAAAATTTGGTTTAGTTCCAATTTAGTGTACTGAAGAATTATTTTCTTGATCTATGTAACAAAACTTCAAAATTTCCTATTCTGTAACACTTTATGACGTGAGTACCCGTTTACATAAGATTTTGCAAAAATGTTATAAAAGAGTTACGATGAAGTGGACAATGAACTTGATATTAACTACATCAGATGTCACATGATCAACTGGTTATATGTCAAAGCGGGCAAAAGAATAGGAAATTTTGAAACTCTGTTACATTGATTGAGAAAATAAATTCTTCATTACACTAAATATAAATTAAGATAAATTCCATTGTGTTTTGATGCATTTTACCCTTTATAGAAAGAATATAAACTTCCAAATTACATACACAAGAATCATGTACGAAATGTAAAAAAGACAAAGTTACCTGGTTTAGCGTTTGGTCTCTTTCGTCATTAAAGCTTCTACCACGCTTTCCTCCTACAGCATCGAGCTCGTCAATAAAAATAATCGACGGTGCGTTCTTTCTTGCAACGTTGAAAAGGTCCCTAATACGAGCGGCTCCTCTTCCAACAAACATCTCGACAAATTCACTAGCGGAAACGGTGAAAAAGGGTACCCCGGCTTCTCCAGCCACTGCACGGGCTAATAAAGTTTTCCCCGTCCCTGGGGGACCCACTAGCAACACTCCTCTCGGCAACTTTGCTCCTAGTTTGTTGTAGTTTATAGAGCCTTGGAGGCACAACACGATCTATAAACAGATGATGGAGAACATAAGCATTCACTTAAAAAGTATTAGTTGACAAACAAGTAGCAAATAGAAAACATTTCTTGCAACAAAAATGAGCTTCTTATTATGTCTATCATATCAAAGGGCAGGGATGGACCCAGGAATATTTTCATATGGTGGCACCATATAATATAAGACAAAAAGTAATTAGAAAATGCACGGTTTTTACCAACGTTCAATATCTCCCGACGTGTTCTTAGCCTAATTCCACCATTTCAAGGGATTTTTAAAGCTTTTTGCTTGATTTCGAGGGATTTTTAACTTTTTAACTTTTTTCTTTATTGATTTCAAGGAACTTTTCCGGTTCTTTTTGTTGATTTCAAGAGTTTTTTTCGCATGTTTTGGTGATTTTAAGACTTCTTTTTGGTTGATTACGAGGTATGGTTACTCCTTAGCTTGCCTCTCTAACTCAACAACACAGTGCACAGTATTAAGTTTATATACACTTATTGGATAACATTAGGCGCCCCACTACAAGATCAACAAAGAAAAGCAATATTGCATAAATAAGCGAATTAAAGGGCTACTTGCTTATATGATGGCATATAACCGTACATACAAGACTATTGACAAGGCAACATGCTTGGACTCTTAGGGATTTCAAGCACTCAAGTATCAACAAGATGGCATACGTGAAGTATTTTGAGTTTGACGCATAAATGTCCATAAAGGTTGTCACCAGATAAAGGCAGTGAATGCGGAAAAGGTGCAACAAATTCTTAAAACTTAGTCCAAGATTTAGCAATTATTTGTGTCGATAAGAGTCACACACATTATTGATGAGCAAAACAGAGTGAAAACTACAACTAGATTCTTAGTATGTCGCCTTAAATTTTGACTTTATTGAGCATAAGATTATGTGGTGAGTTAAATGAACGAGGGTTTTCACATCTCAATCCTTTAAGATGAATTGATGATTACATCTTCATCAAATTTTATCAGTGGATGTGAAGATAATCAAAATTCTAAATTTCTGATGAATGCAATTTTTCCAAGTTATAGCAATAAATTATTTGACACTAAAGCCCCGATTTAAGCGATACACGATGTTTTGGAAAGCCAACATACAGAGCTACAATCTTTGTGTTTTGCGTTTTTTGCAAATTCGGGGTGCATCTGGGCTAAAACCAACGTTGAAATCTAAAGAATGGTGTTGGACGGAAATAAGAGGTAATTAAGTGGCTGGGTTATCGCTTAATTTTTCAAAGGGCATCAACGGTTAAGAGGCTCTGAAAATGAAAAAAAGAAGAAGTCTGAATTGTCTTATGTTTGACTGAATCAGACATAAGTGACAAATAAGAGCTGAAAACCAAAAAACAAACAAGGCCTAAGCTTTAACATCACTTGCGATATATGCATTTACTTATGTGAAAGTACCATAATCATTTGTGTCAAAACACAACCATAACCAATCTCTGCTAAGCAAGACACTAATAATTGCACTTTACAATAAAGTGTAGTTTAATTCGTTGTGTTAAATGGATATTCTTGTATAGCTCTTTAGTGATTTTTATATTTTAAAACCAAAAGTCGAACGCCCACAAGCGTTAGAAGAACATCTAGTACTCTACAAGAAGCTACTTTTTATGTCCTTTCATATAAACATAAGCAGCAAACCAAACATAAGCAGTAACATAAAATCGTACGAAATAAACAAAACAAAAAGGCTAACCTCCATAAGCTCTACTTTCGCCGTATCCACACCCTCCACATCTTCAAAGTTAACTAACTGATTGCTAGGCCGCCGCTTCTTCGCGGGACTATTAGCAGCGGAAAGTTGGCGATAAAGAAGCCACATCAAAGGCGTTAACGGAATCCAAAGTGATATTATAGTAATCAAGACACTTCTCATCGACATTAGTGCTGATTGTGGAGATGAACTATATGTAATCCCTCTCTCTCTCATTAAGCCAAGAAGATAGCTCTCATCATGGTCAATCTTTCTTGTAGAGTACTGCCATTCCGGCTTCGAAGCTTTCGGCTTTGTCAATTTCAACAACACGTTTGAACTCGTAATCCGATTATTCTTCACAGTGCTCCTCACTGTATCGCTCTCAACCAAATTTTCGTCATCATCAATTCTTCCAACCGTTGAAAGTTCTGAACTTTGGGTGTTCTCAACACCAAATGATTCGGTATTATAGTAAATACGTCGCGATCCCTCCTCAAACAGAACTTTCATTACGGACCCACTCTGAATACTTGTTATCAAGTCCGAGTATGGGACAACTTTAGGAGTTGGCATTGTTGTCAACTTCAAGAACAAATAACACAACCCTAATACAATCGAAACCGTAGTGGATAGGGTCACTTTCTTCATGTTTTTACGGAGATACGTTCCGAGATTATTTAACATCGAACGAACTGACGTCCGTTTCAATCTTGAGGACAGTAATCGCAACCTCGGCTGCAATCTAAGCTTAAACCCCTTCCTCAAAAAGCTAGTTTCCTTGTTACCCAAATGGTTTTTCTTGTTTCCCTTCTCATTAATCGCAGACCTAACGCATAACGACCTACTTTGAGCCTTCAAACACAACGGAAACGAATGGGAACCGTAGGATGAACTAGACAATGAACAAGACAGACTTTCGCATTTCGTCGAACACCTGGTGTGCATAACACGAAGTCTCAAAATCTGACAACTATGCAAAGATCCATTGTTTAAAAGAACAGGAAAGCAAGCCATTTCTACTGACATAGCATTCAATTTCCCCATGAAATCGCAAAGATCGGCATAGATTTATTGATTTACAACCAAGATTTTACACTTCTGAAAGCAAGTTTACCTTTTTAGCAACTAGCGATTGAATTGAGCTGAACAGAAGTGATTAATTGTTGTTGGGAAGACAAAACCCTTCTCCAATTCCTTGTTTTTTGGAGTTCTTGAAAGCTATCTTTCAGAGGATGAGAAATCTTTGTTGATGATGTTCTACAAGCTAAAGCTTATCTAGCAGTTTTCAAGGAAATATCATCAATAATAATATCCAAGGGTTTGATTATAATTTTAATTGGAAAAATGAACCTGTTAAATTTTCACTTTAGTCCCTGTATCATCAATTAGTGACAATTACCACCTGAATTTTAACTGGACCAGCCCAATGACCGGATACTTTTCATGTCATCAATTGACTCCCCTTGGATTTGAAGTCTACCATTGACTCCCCTTGGATTTGAACTCGGGTAGACTGGGATCCCATCCACAGTCCCCCTAGGATATTACTGTCCTTAAGAAAACCAACTGAGCTACACATGGTTTGTAAAGAGTTGGATGTAATGTTTAGTTCTTTTTTTTTTTTTACTTTAATGTTAGTTATAGAAAAAACATACAACTGTTGAAGGTGCTCTAAAAAAACTTGGTAATAAATTGTATCTCTAATCATGTTGAGTATCTTATTTCCGATAACTGTTAAAGAAGGCAAGCGGATGGAAAACTGGAAGTGTTTATGCAAACCACACAATTCGGCTACACTGCGAAGCACGACTTAGAATTTTGGCGGTGCGGTTTTGTATTTTCCAAATTGCACTATGCAGTGCAGTTTAAGATTTTGAGTTATCAAACCACACCAAACTGCATATTGTATATATATTTTTTAATTATGTATGTGTGTGTGTAATTGTTCCCTACGGTTCCCATTCGTTTCCGTTGTGTTTGAAGCCTCAAAGTAGGTCGTACTTTGTATAACATATGTTGGGAATAATTGTTAATCTATGTAATTGTTAATGTAGGTTTTTTAGTTTGGGAGAATTGCATCTATATCCTTATAAAACTTAAATAATTACACCTATATCCTTGTAAACTTTTAAACTACATGTATATCCTTATACCTATTTTATTAATTATTAAAATCATTAATAAATATTTTTAATATAATTTAAATGTTAAATCCCCGATCTATCCTTACCTTTCCAAATCAAAATTTCTTCTAAATCAAAATCCATCAAAAAAAGATAGACTTCTTCTTCTCTGTTGACCACGAAAATGTTTTTCTTTTTCCTAATCACACTATCCTTCTTGAAACTTTATTCAGGCTCTCCATTTCTTCCCTCATTCTCTCTTTACTCAATCGATATATATACATATACACATATATCCGTTGGTGTGAGTGTATGTAAAGAGAAATGGAGAAAATATGTAGATATTTATTAATGATTGAGTGAAAAGAGAAAGGTTAAGTATGGACACGTGGCAGGACGGCTGCAGAGTCGGAATGCGGAATAGAGAGAAGGTGGCTGGAGGGAAGAGGAAAAGTGAAGGGGGGGGGGGGGGGAAGGATTGGGATGCAATTGTAATGGACGGATATGAGGTGAATGAATATTTTAGTGGGCGAAGAATATCAAGTTGTTTACGATTAACATGAGACACAAAAACTTTTTATATTAAAAAATTGTTAAATTTTTATTTCTAAAATTTTATAGGTGAATGTAAAGTTAATTTGGGTATCTAGTACATATCATATAGAGTAAAATTTTATAAATATTTTTATATTTAAAAATGGGGTTGTATTCATAGCCTCTGTTAAATTTTCACTTGCATAAATTCGTATATATGGATCTCACATATATGCTTATATACATATTTTCATACCTCCCAAGGAAAAGAGCAAGGGGGAAGAAATGGAGAGCAAGAAGAAAGTCTCAAGAAGAATTCGTGTGTGATTAGGAAGAAGAAGAAGAATATTTTCTTGATCAAAAGAGAGGAAGAAAGTCTATCTTTTTATGGATTTTGATTTAGAATGAATTTTGATTTGGGAGAGGAAGGGTAGATTGAGAATTAAACATTAAATTATATTATAGATATTTATTAATGATTTTAAAATTTAATAAAATATGTATAAGGATATAAATGTAATTACTTAAGTTTTGCAAGGATATACATGTAGTTTAAAATTTTGTAAGGATATAGATGTAATTACTTAAGTTTGTAAGGATATAGATGCAATTCTCCCTTTTAGTTTTATACATAACATATGTATAAAATAATTGTTAGTTTATGTAAAATAGTTGTTACAACTCACAATGTCCAATTTACTTTGAAGTTCTTTCTAACATGTAAGACTGTTTAATTAGACAATATGTAACTGGGAAAATATTTAAATTGCATATATGATGCGGTGTGTCAAACCGTACCGAACCTTACAGTAAACACCCCTACAGTAAACAACTTGTTACACACTCTTATGGTCGTTTATTAGTTAGTTTTTTTATAAACTAGTTTCCTTTTGGCAAATTTGCTTGTTTTATGATGATTCATTACTACAAATTACAATGCTTATAATATCTTTGATTGAAACTCAACAAGGGCCTGGGCTTTTTTGGTACTGGGCCTAGACCTTCCAAGCCCATGGTTAGTAAATACTTTTTTAGACCATTATTGGGTCCAACCCAAGACTAAGGCAAATAGATATTGGGCCAAAATTTTAAAAATAAAATTAGGCCTTAATCTAGATTCTAGAGCGAAAGAAGATCTTTTATACCATTTAGGAAGTTCCATTGTTTTAGAGCTGTAAATGAGAGATATTTTTTTTAAAGGTTCATATGAGTTTGTCCAAACTATATTTTTGGTAATTTTTACCGAGAGCTAATACATGTTTCTCTGGAATTAATACTCGGTGGCTTCTAATTGTGCACGCATGGATTTAAACCCGGATGGGAGCTACCACTATTTAGAAACTTACCACTACGCCACACCTTGGTGGTTATGAAATATATTTGTTGTTTATTTTGGAATATTGGTTAGGAGATTATGTGGGTTTCACTTCTTCTCAATTGGGTCATAAGATTTTTTTTAAAAAGGTCTAAATCTTTATGGAACACAAGTTCTTCCCTTTGCTTTGTGTGTTCAAGATCTATTTTAAAAAGTCTAAAATCCTTATGAAACACAAGATCTTCCCTTTGCTTTGTTTGTTGTAAAAATCCAACCCTCAAGATTTTCTTTTCGAGATCAAAGTTGTTTATATATTTTTTTTCTTGTTTGTTGGTGCGTAAGATTTTGTTGCTTTTCTCCTCTATAGTTAATTTGAATTCTTAACGTTTAGGGTGCTAAATTGGTCATCGTTTGCGATTAGATCAAGTTTTGCAAATGTTTCTTGCTTTCGATCAAGCAAGATATTGTGTTGTTTGGAGGTGAGATTACTATTTGAAAAGCTTGTATAAAATACACATGGCCTTTTCCTTATAATGCAATGAACCCTGGTATTTATTACCAATATCCTACTCAATTGCAATATTTTCTATTCTTCTATTTTATTTACAGAAATAACTGCTTTAATGAAAAACTTATCAAGTGGTGTATCTTTCTTGCAATTGACGATAAGAATCTTGAAAGGTGTTTCGTGAAGAAGTCTCAAACTTGGATATGGGGGGCTCATGAGTCATGATTCCAATCTTTTGGTAATTTTGGAATACTTTTGAGTTGGGGATAGAAAGTGGAATAACTCATACCACTTAGATGGAATTTGTTCTTATTTTTGATAAGAATAAACAAATTATTGGACAGATATTTATAGAAACAACCGATTTATTGTTTAAAGTACAAAATGAGTGTGTATAAATTTCATCCATTCTAATCTAAAAAGGATCTCTCATGGATGCTAATTAACTTTTTTTCATTAACTTTCAAATGATATATAACGGACTTGATTTTATTTCATTTAGTTTATGGACAAAAAATCGTACATTTATTTATGGTATGCAATTATTGTGGGAAAGGATAAGAACAAAAATAAAATAAAATAGGGTAACACAAGTTTGATTGCATCAAGTACAAGTCGATTTAATAGCATGCCATCTTTAACTTTGGCTAGGTATTTTTCCATTGGTACCAAACTACCAAATGTGACAGTAAATTTTAGATTATTAATTTACATAAAAAGTTTATTATATATGATACATTGGATAGATAAAATTTTAATCAAATAAAAACCATTTTATTAGTGAAAATCCATGAAATTTAACTAAAAATAATATTTTTACGATTTTTTAATCAAATACTATGATTTTAACTATTGTTTCGCATATTTTTTTTCATAATGTAGGTATCATCTATACAAAAAATAAAATTTTGATTCATATTATGAATCGAAAATATACAACATTTTTATTCATATCATGAAACGAATTCATGAATGATAGTCACCTTATGAAAATAAATATGTGAAACAATATATCAGTTTTCCTTTGATGGAAAAAAAATTAAAAAAATTATTTTTTAGTTGATTCTCATCGTTTTTCACTAATAGAATGGTTTTACATGATTTAACCTCTGGATAGATAATAATCTATATATAAAAGGGTATACGTGACATTTTAACCAACTTTTATCTATCTTTAATTCAACAAACCTTTTTATGATGATATTCACTTAAACTCGAAGCTAATATATTTCTAGGTGATCTAATACGCAAGCATATATTCTAGTGAATATGATTATAAAAACAATAATGGAGATTTTGTTTAGAGGTCATATTGAAAAACAAGTTATCGTCCATTTGATGTTATATACAATAGATTGTCGACCAATAATATATTCTTGTTTATCTTTTGTAATCTTCCATTTTTGTTGTGTAATATCTTGGCCCGACAGGGTCAATATCGAATAAGATGTGCTAGTTTATGGTGTTATTTTCGTTATCTTCCTGAAACCAACAAATTACTAAGATATTAGCCTCTTGCAATTTTCGTTTTTGTTGTTGCTAGATTTAAGTTGTAAATATTTTATTCATTTAATGATAATGTCACATGTCAATTAGGCTTTAATCGCCGATTTTACCTTTGTTAAACTTGACCATTTTTATTATTTTATTGTCAATAAAATTCTTGATGGGCATTCCAAGTCGAAACATATAATGCAGTATAATCTCGTTATTGTCAACATGACCCAAGCCCTATCAGATTCATGTATGTAAAGATGATAGAATATATGCCAAAGTATGTGAATGGAAATGCTGATGAAAGCAAGTGGATGTAAATGAATGTCTGGTTTCTCAACAACCATTCCACTGAAGTTTCACTTATCTGTAGAAAACGTCATCACGTTTTACAGATTTATAAATAAAAGAACTCATCCAATAGATAAGAAAGTTTTTACAACTCTCACCAAGCTCAATTATTATCACAAAATCCCAAATATACATTATAACTATTATATAAAAATTATTGTTAAAGAATAACGTGTAACTATGTGATGCCTTTTTATTTAGAGCCACAAAAATCGCATGTTTGACGGATAAAATTCCAAAAGTGCATGAACGGTGCAAAACGCATGACAAATCAAAATAAAGAATAAGATTCGATACTCTCTCTTTTTCGAATAGGATCTTATAATTTTAACCTGATTTTATTTTACAAATAAACAAAATGTAAATCAAATAACAAATGAGAAAATTATTAAAATGCCCAAGTAATAAATACCTATTAACCTCTTAGCCACTCTCTCCCTCCGATTACTGAAATACCCATCCATCCACTCCAAAACCCACCCCCTAATAGCGGCCCACTATTTTATTTATAATTTGGGTATATATACACACACATATGGATATATATCTCAATGGTAGCGGCTCATTTGGTTTTGGGCCACTATTAGCGGCCGGGCCTGGAGCGGCCCTAACTCGTTTTGGTCGTGCAGCGCCCGGAATACGGTGATTTGGTCGTGGAGCGGACGCCGGCGCCGGAAAGCGGCCGGTTGGTAGCGAACCGGTAGGTATTTTTGTAACCGGAGGAAGAAAAAGGGTAAGAGGTTAAATGGTATTTATTACTTGGACATTTTAATAATTTTCTCGTAACAATATTCATTAGGTTCTTCAAATACTAAATACTATTTTGGATTCTAATTTCATATAATTAAAAAAAAAAACAAATAAAAATGGTACTTGCACAATGCAACACGGTATATCTCGCTTTTGTCGATTTTATCATACACTTTTGTATAGTTCTAAAAAGAGATAACATTTTTGGTTTTTTTTTTTTTTTTTTGAATATATAACATTTGGGTTTTTATAAATTTGTTTGTATTTAATTAAGATTTAGTCATGCTGTGATTTATCTTGGGTCTATTAATGTAACATTTTAAAAATAATAATAATAAAGTATTATTTGAAAATTTAATGATCATCTTAACTGTAATTTAAATTATTTATATTTATATGAGATGTTAATCATATATTTAATTATCTTTATCAGTAAATTATGAATTCAAACATCCATATTATATAGGAGTGTCAAGGGGGTTGAGGATCATGAGAGTGTTATGAAAGGGAGTTCCATGACTATTATACATGGCTCATGGAATCAATTTTGTTTTTTGTTTTTTATTTTTTATTTAACTTTTAATATTAATTATGATATTTATATATGTAGTAAATCTTTTGATAGAATTATATATATGATGATGTAGAAATTCATTAAATTTAATAAAGTGCCATGAAGTATAGGTATTAAATGTAGAGTTATATTGTTAGTGAAATGCAGGGGCCTTTGGTTGGGGGTATTAAGCAGTCAGGAATGAGAATGATAATGAAAACTGCTGTTTGGTTTGATATTATATAATGGAATCATTCTTGCAGATCCATTAATTTCCATTCCTGACCAAATTGAGGGGAATGAAATTTTTATTTCTACTTAGTTCTTTTTTTCATGCATTGTTCCATCTATGGATGTTAAATGAAATATCTTTTGTATTTTCAAGTTAAAAAAACAAATTTTTTTAATATGAAGCAATTTTTCATTGATTATAGTGGGTTAACCAAACAAAATCAATGGAATGCTCATTCCTATTCCCATTCTCATGCATTCCCATTTTCATTTTCATTCCCATTCCCTGAAATGAACCAAACTTTATAACACTTTGATAGAGTGTCATGCATTATGAATGTCATTATACATTATATTAAAGTAACAAGGCCATGTGTAGCACGGTGAGCTCAAGACTTAGGCTCGACAGCATTCCCGTAGGTTTGCGAGCTCATGGTATGCCACCAGTGGGTTCGGTGTGCAGGTTCGACAGAGGGTTCGGAAACCCGTCCATGTCCGCCCTCTCTCTCTTCCTTCCTTCTATCTTTATCTCTCTCTCTCTATATATATATAATAATAATAATAATTATAAAAAGAATAAGGGTATAAGAGTGAAAAATTAAGGCATAAGATTAAGGTATAAAATTTGAAAGGTTGATGAGAGTTTAAGAGTAAGATAATAAAAAAGTAATGTGATAGTAAATAGTTGAAGAGCAAGATAATAAAAAACTAATAGATAAAGAGTTATTTATTTTCTGCTAAAATTTATTTAATTTTTATTATTAAATTTAAAAAAAAAACAGAGACACTTTTCTACACGTAATTGACACCTCTTATTCTCCAAGGGTAAAATCGTAATTTCACGTTTACAGATTCCTTGTTGGGCACTATCTCTCCCATCCACGTGTATATATAAACCCCATACCCTTTCCCCTAATTTTAACAACCACACAAACCCTTTGATTTCTCCCTATATATAAATCAAATTGAACTCCTTCCAATCTCTAAAAAATCCCCAATTTCTAGGGTTTAAGTTTTCCAGATTTCCATCTCTTCCATTACGTTTTCTCGATCTCAATCGCAAACAATCGGTAAGTTTATCGATTATTTTACTCAATTCTGCTCTTAATCGTTGTGTTTTCGTTGTTGATTATCGTGTTGCTTGTATTGATCTAGGGTTTTATATTTGATTTCTTTTGCAGATCGATCTCGAAAGGCTTTGAATCTCGGATTTTCGTTTCGTTAATCGAATTTTTCACCTGTGAGTGTTGTAATGATTTTTGATTATATGTTTGATTTGATCGTTGTTTTGAATTGTGATCGAACGATTTAAACGAGAACGATAACTTTTTAAGAGAACACACGGAAAACTCTTTTTATGTACAAAGAACACACGGAAAACTCTTTTTATGTACAAAATCATATATGATTCACCACTAACCGGAGGTGGATGAATTTTTGGCAACTTAAGTTGCAGGTAAGTGTCGTGAATCATATATGATTTTGGACGTCGGGATGTATCTTTTTATGTGAATCATATATGATTTTTGTACATAAAAAAAAGTTTTTTCGTGTTTTTTTAATAAAAAAGTTAGCGTTCTCGTATGAACATGCCACTATGATGATATTGTGGATATAGATGTTCTTGAATTCATTGCTTATATTAGTTATGTGAATGTTTTTGTTTCGTAATTTATCTTAATAATATGTTTGATAACGATCCGTTGTTGATGATTGATTGTGTTATTCTCATCGGGATTTTGTTACTTTCAAAAGGAAGGAAACATGTTTAATGGAAATTCATCTGTGGCTATTTATCGTATGATGATTTGTTATTGTTTGATCTTTGTTTTTGTATTGATTCACTCTGATTACTTTCGGGTTCCAATGTATTCATGGCGAATCTTTGAAAAAAATCGTATGAATAAGATGCTTTCTGATATGCTTGTATTGGGGATATAAATCAACTTCTTGATTCATTACTTATGATGTGTAATTGTTTGATCTTTGTTTTTAACATTGATTCACGTTGATTACTTTCGAGTTCCCACATATCCATGGTGAATCTTTGAAAAAATCGTATGAATATGATGCTTTTTGATATGGTTATAATTGTGGATATAAATCAACTTCTTGCTTACAATCTTGGAATTCTTCTAATACATTGTAATGGATTTTTTTAACGTCTTACTGTGTTCATATGTTGTATTAATTCATCCAGTATCCAGTGACGTTATATTGTTTCTTATTCATATGTTCTTGTGTTTTGTAGGACAATTGAATGTTCTAATGGAGTCGAAATCCGGCAAGAAGAAGTCTAGTAGTAGTAAATCCTTGTTTTACGAAGCTCCTCTCGGTTACGGAATTGAAGACGTTCGACCACACGGTGGACTAAAGAAATTCAAATCTGCTGCATACTCAAACGTGAGTTTCCCGTATATTAAACTTTTATCGATTTACATACATTTTATTTCATCATCACTTGCAAATGTCTAACCATCGGCTTGTCTTCCTTTTGAATCATGCAGTGTTCTCGGAAACCATCCTGAGTTCCTTTAATCCGTGCTACATAAACCTTAGATAACAGCTATTCAATTCAAAAGTTTTCTTTTTTCAGCATTTTATTCGCCTTTCTCTTTTCGTACCCGTTTTCCCTCCCTTTTGCAACAAGAATTTAACTTTAAAGAAAGATGGCAGTCGAAGTATCTGCCATTGGATTCGAAGGCTATGAAAAGAGGCTCGAAATTACCTTTTCCGACCCTGGCCTCTTCGCTGATCCCGGAGGCAGAGGCCTCCGTTCCTTAACTAAGGACCAACTGGATGACATTCTGACACCGGCTGAATGCACCATTGTTTCTTCGTTATCCAACGATGAATTGGATTCATACGTTCTTTCCGAATCCAGCCTCTTTGTGTACCCGTTTAAGATCATCATTAAGACCTGTGGCACCACTAAGCTGCTCCTTTCGATCCCACCGATACTAAAACTATCCTCCCAGCTTTCGCTCAGTGTGGAATCCGTTAGATACACTCGTGGAAGCTTCATTTTTCCCGGTGCTCAGTCGTTTCCGCACCGTAGCTTCACCGAAGAGGTCACGACCCTCAACGGCTACTTTGGGAATCTTGGATCCGGGGGCAAAGCTTACGTCATGGGGGGAGTCGACAAGAATCGGAAATGGCACGTCTATTCAGCTTCTTCGGTCGAAACGGCCGATCACTCGGTTTACACTCTCGAGATGTGCATGACGGGCCTGGACAAGAAACGTGCGTCGGTGTTTTTCAAGGATCAATCGAGCTCTGCAGCCGTGATGACGGAGGTTTCCGGGATCCGCAAGATCCTTCCCGGCTCCCAAATCTGTGATTTTGAGTTCGACCCGTGTGGGTATTCGATGAATGCGATCGAATCCGACGCCATTTCCACGATCCACGTGACCCCTGAAGACGGGTTCAGCTACGCCAGCTTTGAAGCGGTGGGTTACGCCTTTGAATCAGCCAATGATCTGACCGGTTTGATCGAGAGGGTGCTGTCGTGCTTCGAGCCGAGAGAGTTTTCCGTATCAGTGCACGGAAACGAGTGGAGGGGTCTTGATCTTGGAGGCGGCAGTCTGAATGTGAAAGGGTACGGTCTGAATGAAACGAGCTTTGAGGATCTTGGTGAAGGTGGTGGTTCGATGATGTATTGTGGGCTCACAAGGGGAGGCAACGCGTGCGGGTCTCCGAGGTCGACGCTGAACGGGTGTTGGAGCGAATACGAAGATGAGGAAGTGGAGAAGAAATAAGGCTACTACTGCTACTGTTACTACTGATTCATTCTGCACTTGCATTTGGTACTTAATAATGTTATTAGTTTTCTAATGTGGTTGTGTTTTTTAGGGCATTGATGTTTTTTGCCCATTTACTGTTTTGTTTCTATTGTTAAATGTTTTCTATGGAACTCCATTTGCATCAATAAAATCTGTGGGTATGTTTGTAAATTGATATGTATTTATCTTGATGGAAACGGTGTCGTGTTGGTAGAGTAGTGGCGGCCAAAACTCGGTTACGGGCCGGTTAAAAACAGTACACAGACTTAACCGGTTAAGTCGTAAACGGATACAGGCCAATTATGGTTAAAAGGTTTTGGAATATAAGGTTACTTTTAACCAGTTAACTTTGTTCGGTCGTAACCTGTTACCTGTTACATAATCGATTAACTTTGTTCGGTCGTAACCTGTTACCTGTTACATAATCGATTAAGATTGGTTAAGGCTTATTTATTCTTTATAATTTTTAAAAAAAATCAATAATTAAATTTTTTTTTTAGGTTCAAATTACTTCAAAAATACTTTTTATTAATGCATTTTCAAACAGGATACATGGGGGATAGATATAACAAACTCCAACTCCTTTTATTGTTTATTTATAAATAAGAATTTATGTAATTTATTCTAATTCAATGAAAAAAGGTTTTAATTATTTAATTGATTTTTTATATAATAAAAATACTAAATAGTATTCAGGGGTAATTTGGTCATTTTAACAGTTTAGTCCCGTCTTGTCCAGCTCATTAAACGGAAAACAAATTATTAGTCAAGTCCCATTCTAGTCATACCAAACGTAGAACAAACAATTAGTTTTGTCTCGTCCAATCCTGTTCCGTCCAGTCTCGTTTTATCTAGTTTGCATATCAAACGTTACCTTAATATTTTTAAATTTCTATAAAAAAAAAAAGTTGTTACAAGTAATGGGCTTGAAGACCCCTATAAATGGGGTTAATGGGCCTAAAAGTCTTTTAATAATTTTTAAAGTTCTATAAAACTAAAAGTTATTTAAGATTACAAGATATGTAAAATAATGCAAATTATATTTGGTGACACTTGAACTTGTAATCTTGATTAAAGGGTAGTTTGGCGGTTGTGAAATGATTTGTTGCAGAATGATTAACCGGTCATAATGATCAAAGAGAATTTTAATGATATAGTGCAAAATAAAATATGGTTGTTTGGTAATTGTTTAGACTCAATGGTTAAGAGTCGACCAAGAGATACAAAATCATTTAGAGGGTTTTAAAACCATTAAGTGAGAAACTCTTTCTTTTTTCATTTCTGTCAAAAAGATTCATCAGAGGTTGTCTTATGATGAAACTATTAAGATGTAAAACAAACACGGCCTAAGATAAGATTGTTGGTATTGTTGAGTCATTAACATTTCAGTTAGAGTTAAAAGTTTACCATAAACTAAACATCCTCTACAATTGCACACCTAGGTGCTCGATGAAATAGATGTGAGGTGATTTTCTATGTCTTTTTGAGAATATGTGGAATTACGTTACTCGATTCTATCAGCATCGGCTAGTTTACTTAACTGATCCAACTAACATTGTTGATCAAGCACTCGACTAACAAACGTTATTATTTCACTTACCAAGTTAATGTTAATACAAAATGGTAAACACATTTTATCAACAAACACTTATTGCAGAATACTTAAGGGTCGTTTACCAATCAATAAGGTAAATGATATTGGTAAGCACTTAATCGGCAAACGTTAGTAAACGGCCTCTTGGTCAACAACTATTTCAGCAACCACTTATCCGGACTGCAGTCTTACCTTGTTAATTTCAAATTACAAGTCTACATTTGTGCGTTTGTAAATTTAGTAAATCGAACATAAATAGAAGCCACTTAAAAACCGATACCAAGTGTAAACTTGTCCTTGTATTTCTCAAATTCACAAGTTTTCCTATTCAAACGTCCAAAAAACTTGTCGAAATTAATGGGAAAATAAGTTTTAAACTATATATAAATCCCACATTCTTCTCATAACATTCATCAAAACAATCTCTTTCTATTCAACACATTTTATTCACACAAATCTCAAGAAAGAAAAAAAAAGCCATGGACTCCTCCCAAAGTGCTAGTTATAATGCGGGACAGGCCAAGGGCCAAGCCGAGGTAACTAAAAATCTCGACAATTTGCTGTCTTCGAGAACCGTAAGAATCAGCTATTTAGGGTCTTTAGATGAACCCGTTCCCTCTAGAAACGAGTACCAAATTAGAGAACACGAGGACGGGTGAATCACATGTGAATTTACGATAACCTCATGTGTAACGTCACATGTGAATACGTGCAAGGTCAAAAACCAAGTCGTCCGCACCCGTGTGTTGACAGTTTCAGAATAAAATCACATGTGATTTGGTTGTCTTGTGTTCTAATATTTTGACACAGTTCCCGTTTGATTTTCCCTATATATGCGTATATGTGTAATTGTATATGTAGACCTAGATCATGTGAGACCAAACTGTTTTTGTGAAACATGTGAAACCACATTTTTACCAAAAACATTGTGAAGGTCAAGGTGTTTTTGCTGTAAAAGGTTCAGATTCCTTTTACTTTCACAATAATTTTGATCTTACGGGTCTCACGAAAACATGTTGATCTCACGTGAACCCAAACGCTCTATATGTATATGTATATGACATTTGGAGTTTGTTTTGTTGTTATCAGGAGAAGAGCAGGCAAATGATGGATAAGGCTAGTGAAACTGCCCAGTCTGCCAAGGATTCAGCACAACAGGTTCCATTAATCTCAATTATCCAACTTTGAATTACAAAAAGTCAAAAGTAGTACTTTCCAAATTCAAGATTTAAAATTCACATTTATAGGTTTTATAACAAAAAAATTCCATAAATGCCATCTACTTAACTTTAATTTCAATACCCATAAATTTTATTTGCAATATCAAAACAAAAATCATCTAATTTAATGTTAGAATATCATGATATTTGACTCAAAAGAGTCAACACAGGCTAAGATTCAAAACTTGATCTCCAAAAGTCAAAAGTAAAACTTCCAACTTCAAAGTTTTAAAATTCACATCGAATCTTTAGCTTTTTTATCAAAAAGTTTCTATAAATAACATTCATTTAGCATGAATTCCAACACCCGTAAATCGTTTTCCACAACCGAAACAAAGATCGTCGAATTCGACGCTCGAAAACCAAGGTGTTTGACTTGAAAAGGTCAATGCAGGCAGGACAGCAGATGAAGGCAAGTGCACAAGGAGCAGTTGATGCAGCCAAGGATGCAACTGGCATGAACAAATGAACCTCTAGAGATCATTTCATCAACCATCATAGCAATCTGTTTAACTAACCCCCCCCCCTTTTATTTTACTATTATACCCCTGAACAAAAGGAAGAATCGTTATACCGATGTACTCGAGTTCTTATATTTACTCTAATAAAATTTAAAAGTAATACCGAGGTGGTCGTTTGATCACCCATTATGCTATTTTCATTATGCATTGCTATCTCGTGCATATAGTAGTACTGGATGGACGAGAGTGAAGTAGGCGTGTGACAAAACTTGGAAGGTTATAGGGTTTTAATTTGACATGGGTAGTTTATTAATTTACCAATCTTGTCTAGTCTTAATTGTCACCAAGGCCGCCTATTAGCATGTTTAAAATAAGTTATTGAATAGAGGGGATAAAATCTTTGAATGTTTTAGGGTTTCAATTTGACAGGGATAGTCTAGCAATTTACCAATCTTGTCTTAATTGTCACTGGACCATCTATTAACATGTTAAACATAGATTTTTGAACAGGGTCCCCGAAATTTTGGTGCCAAAATTTACTTGTGTTGTGTATGAGGCATCTTTAAATGTAAACTTGTGAACCCGCCTCAATGAAAAATGTATCTAGTTTCTTCAATATTAAAGCGGTTGTTTAATGTCAAAATTTGCTGACCAAAAACAAAGACTACTTTGCAATGGTCTGCTGACTTTGTCATTTTAAACATTTTTGTTGTTTTAATTTGTAATAATTTAAATATGACAAGAACTTTTATATTTTATTTTGTTTATTACTTGTTTCAAACGACATATAGTTTTGTACATGTATAGCAGGTGTAGCATGACCTCTAAAAAGATTGAGACGACCATGATTGTCACGGGAAACATGGGAAAATAAGTTTTAGTTTTATGTTGTCATGCATGGTCCTGCGTACCAAACGTAGGGTGTGCTTGTTAGCAGCTTAATGAGCTTAATGGGACTCATAACTTATTTGGTTGTCTTACATGATTGTTTGGTAGTGGCTTAATGATATAGAAAATGGCAAATTCAGTAAGCTTTTAGGAGAATGCTTTATGCAAAAAGCCAAGTTTTGTCCAAATCTGTCTCTTCTAATTAAAAAACATGTTCTATCAATTTAAGGAAAAACCCTCCCAAATAAAAACCTTTCCAATCTATATAGACAAATCCACACAGACAACTTTATTCATACAAGACTTAATGGAAAACCAACCAAACAACCCCATACCCACATATATACCCATCTTGTGGAATGACAGATGGATTGAAAACGACATACCAATAAGCAAACCGCAACGAATGTGACCAAACATGTGTAAGCTTTCTTCAATTTGTATGCTTGATTTCGTAATGATCTTGATAAGGTATGTGGAAATAGTGACAAAAAACAATAGGACAAAAGAATGGGTAAAAGGAATGTTGGGTTTTTTACAATCTTTATATTTTTATATATCCACATAACTAAAAAAATTTATCAGTTACATACTTATAGTTTAACCATAATATGATTCCATGAATCCTTTTTGAAACAAAATCATGGGAATTAAAGACTTTGGATCCCATGGAAAGAAGACATAATTATTAGCAAATTACATGATATCAATGGACCCTTAAAAGAAAAGAAGACCAAAAAGATGTGTCCCTTTGAAAAGAAACAAAGAAAAATGAGAAGCATGTGAAATTGGGGGTCTTTTTATAAAGAAAAGTTGAAATTAGTGTATATATTAAATAAAACCAAAAGTAATTTGTATAATTTATTTGAAAATGGGGTGTAAAGTAAGATGTGTACAAACTTTTTTATTTTAAGGTAGAAATTAATGAACTATTTAATGATGGGTGTTTATACTTTATATCATGAAAACATCTAGGATAGATTTTGGATAAGTTTGTTTGCTTTGGTAGATTTTAAAAAAACTTTGATTTAAAATGGAGAAAATAGGAAATAAAATGCAGATTCTTCATGAGAGAACCCTATAGAAATGGCGAGGTTGATCGAAATAGGCAGTCTTGCCAACTAAATTGACTTTTTAGTCACTTTTGGAACCAAATTTTCATTTTAGTTAGAGTTTATGTTAATGCCTCGGCTATTTTCCTGTCCTCGGATTTCATATTAAAAAAAGAAATTTTTTTACGGAAATTTGCATAAAAATCCATGCTTATGTAACCTTTTTGCATAAGGATCCCCGTTTCCATAATCTTAAGGATCATTACACAAATCCATGTAAAGATTTATTTTTCTTTTTTTAAACCTGAAACTCGAGTTGAAGGTAAAATGCTTAACACAATTACGTACACACCGGCTAGAATGAGAGCTTGATTGAAAAAAATGAGTAAAAAATGAATTTGGATGAATAGCTTGAATATTGTAGTTAATTTCTCCTAAAAATGATTATTAAGAAAGAAAAATGATTTTTTATTGTATTTTTACCAAAAGAATTTTGAAATTAAATACTTACCAAAAGATATAATAGTTTATTAGGACTTACTATCAGGTGAGACCAAACTGTTACCGTGAGGCCGCGTGAGACCAATAGCTAACGTATGAAACTTAACAAAAAAAACACCGTGAATGTACATAAAACTCGAATACGCAGACCTAAAAATCACTTTCGATGCAAAAAATATCGAAAACAAGCTAAAAAACGAAACCTTCACAGCTCAAGTTCTGTAAAGGTTACATATATATAATGCAAACCTTCACAAAAAAAACTGCTGTGAAGGTTTCGTTTTTTAAACTTTTTTTGGAATTTTTTTCCGATAGTGTTTTTTAGTATCTTTTAACGATGAATGTTCACTTTTTTTAACCATCACAAATGTTTTGATGTGAAGTTTCAAGTAAAATATGTTGGTCTCACCGGTCTCACCAAAAAGGCTTGGTCTCACCAGAACCTAACCCGTTTATTAGATATACGAAATATTTAATGATATAATTAATGTGTTACTTTTCAAAATGTAAATAGTTATTAAAATTATATGTAATTTCATTTTGAAGATTTTGAGTTTTGATTATCCACATTGAACAAAATTCATTGAAGATTTATTGGAATATTTGAATGTAGTTATATCATATTGAGTAACTAGAATTAAGATAATCATTTGTAATAAAACACCATACGTAAACTATTGATTGAATGTGCTTCTGATTTTTAAAGTTGTAATAGTTATTATTTTGTTTTAACTGTCTGATAAATTCTGACAAGTTAAAAATTAAATATGATATAATTATTTGTTTTTAATAATCATAGAATTATAAGAAGAAACCAATTTGGGAGTGTGAAGTCTTGGGTCTCTTTCAACAAAAAGACAAATTTGCCCTTAGTGGTTTTATGCATGCAGAAAGAGAGGGCAAAGAGAAAAAGCTAACCACTTCACCATGGCTAAGCTAGTAAGCTTCACCATCATTTAACAAAATGGTCCCTAGCCATAAATAAATATAAATTTATAATTTGTAGAAGGTGAAAAGACAAGTTTGCCTAGCCTTTCTAGCAACTTCATAACCAACTCCAGGGCTTTTTTGTCATTTTCCATTTTTTTCGTTTTCTTCCCATGTTTAGTCAATTTTGTTGTTTTATAAAATTCTTAATGGAAATCACTAACTTCCGAAGATTCTCTCGTTTCGTCTATCTAACTCACAGCTGTAATTAGATTGGATATTCTTTGGGCCCCTTTAAGTTCTATTTCCATCCTTTCTTGGTTTTATTAAGGCTTAGCTTAATTATTACAGAAGATACATTTTACTGAGTTTACGGGTTAGTTTATTCGTATCGACTAATTTCTCGGGCATCAATGAATGGCGTATAGTAATCACAGGTGAACCTCCATGGACCATGGCCATATGGGCTTCAACAACGCTTGGATTTGAACACCGTATTTAGAAAAATGAAAATATTTGTTATATATGTTAATTTGTTATCAGTGATGAAACTGATCAAAGATCGAATTCCAATCTACGTGAAGCATTCTAGAGCATTAGAAGAGTTCATCCTGAAACAAATACAAGTTGGTTTTTCATTTCCCTTCAAATCAAATAATATATCACCCACAACTATAACTGCACATAAAAAACTCAAACTGATATTTTGTGGCAGGCTTGAACCTAGGCTCTACCCGAAAAACTTGGGTTGAAAGACAGAGTTAAGTTCAAAAAGTCGACTTAAGCTTGAAAAGCATGATGAGACCCCTTTTCAACCCCAAAGCCCAACTCGGCGTGACCATAACAAAACGAGGACTTTTTTTGTGCTAATTGAAACAAGACTTGGAAGGCTCAGATCTTGTGCATCTATACCCACAACCATAGTTTCATAGGAGTTGTTCGATGAAGTACCAAAAACATTGCAACAAACGACTGATAAAAGTCAACCATTTGGAATGTGGTTTTAGATTGAACGAATTTGTTTCATTTTTATTAATTCAAAGTCATAAATTATTGTTAAATGAATTATATTACGACCCATTAAGCTTAATCATGAATCAAATCAGATTAATAGGTGATTAGGATTGAATCTGACTTCCTACCAAATAAAAAATATGTAATAAAGCTTTTATTGCGGGTTTCATTAAAAGAAGTGTTAGTTTTTCAATAAAAACTTAAAATAGACTATATTCGGAATCCATCTTCACCAACTACATTCTCTTTGGAGATATCGTTCTATACCTAACATTATTATTCAATTTAAAGTAATTACAAGGATAAGATAGCGATTAATTAAAATTATTCAAATAAGACTTTTATACGTGATTTCCTTTTCTGTAGTTGTTTCGGTAAAAAATTGACATGTTAATTCTACTTTATAAATTTAGCTTTTGTATGAAAATTTTCAACAATATAGGGGTTAAATGAGTTATTTACTGGCTTGGTTTAGGGCAAGATTTAAATACTATTATTTTGTTTGATAAGTTATTTTTAATAAAGATTAGTTGATAAGTTATATGAAAAATAAAATAATAATTAAAATTGACATCTTGAAAGATTAGTCAATTAAAAAATTTTATAATATAAAATAAATATATAAAAATACAAATATGTAAAATTAATTGAAAAACAAGATGGTAAATAAATTAAATAATATAACATGTTGATATAAAAACTCAATTAACTATATATATTTATATAAATTTTGTATTTGTTAAAAGAAATTTTAGAAAAAGTTATACATTAATTTTATGATAAGTATTACATTAATATAAAAAGGGAAATTTGTTAACCTCACATATTCTAATTAACTAATAACTCTTTAAAAAAGAAATATTAAAATAATATTTTACAACCCCGGGCTGCATGCTTTAGCAGTCGGGCTTCGACCCAAAATTGCCGAGGATTAGTCTGGGTCCAATGTGGTCTGGGATACCTCTTCCAATTTTTTTTAAATTATTAGGTTATTTATATAAATAACATTATTAATTATTTTAAAAATACTAAAATATATGATATAATGTATATGTTATACTTAAAAATTAATTAATAGTTTTCAAGTAAATTAATTACTATTATTAATAACTATTTACACTTAATTAAGCAGATTTATAAATGAAAAAATGTCAAAAGACTTTAGAATATCTTTAACCATATCTATATAAAATCATAAACGTACCTGAATGCACTAAATTCAATAAACATATTTCTAAATTAAATTTTCTTCACATGTAAAGATTTTATATTTCTCATGGAATTTTACGTTTTTACCTCTTACTCACATGTTATATATATTAACATGAACATGGGTTTTTATATAAATTTTTTACCCATACATACTTATAAAAGTATTGATACATGTGGATAACAATATTTGCAAACAAACAATATATATCATCTTTTAATTAAGTATTAAAATAAAATGATAAGATATACAAACATGGATGTTTAAAAAATGTCGAAAATATTTTCTTTAAAAAAATATTTAAAACGTACTAATAATACGATTGTTTTAAACTAAGATGTCGTTACTAATGTCATTAAGCACGGTTTTTAGGTGAAGAACGTCGACATCCTGATTTTTACTTATGTCGCATGCCATGTGTACGGGAATGTGCATGTGGCAGGTGAAACATGGTCGGAATAATGCAACGTTTACTATTAAAACAATTAAAAAAATGTTTATAGAGGTAGTTAGATTATTAATAAAAATTTTATTAGATGCATTGATTTATACCTTGTACACTTATTTTAGATTAATTTGATAAAACAAACAAATTAATTAAAAGTAAATTTGTTATTTAGTTAACTAAAATGTTTAATAATTACTCTTGTTCACAACAATCTATTTTTTTATTATGAGATAAATGGAGTATTTCGGTATTTTTTAAGACTTAAAACTTGAAATAATGATACAACTGACGAGGATAAATTATGATTGATAAAGTAATAACAATGTCAAAAACTCTAACGGTCAGTTTGTTAGCAGCTTAATGCTTATTGAGACCGATAGCTTATTTTGTCAGTTATATATGACTATTTGTAGTAATTTAATAATATAAAAAATGACCTTTTCAATGAACTTTTAGAACCAAGTTTTTACAAACACGTCACTCCCAATTAAAAAAAAAATACTTTTCTTTCATCTACGAAAAAAAAAATCCTTAACAAAAACCTTCCCAATCTATACAGACAAATTAATACATATGGACAACTTTATTTATACATAACCACAAGGTTGTGGCATACTGGTTAATGCTTGTGGGGGAAAAGGTTTGTTAACCCTTTAACCCTAAGTTCGAATCTAGACGTTTCCATTTTGTGACCACTGGGGATTAACTCAGGACAACATGATTTAGCTGTCAGTGAACCTTGTCGGGATTAATCGGGGTAAAGTTTTGGACACCCTTCCATAAAACACTTTGTTTATACACAATTTACTGAAAAACCAACCAAACAACCCCCTAAGAATGAATATCGACTAACACGATCATAACACATCTTCGCAACATGCAATTAAAGGGACTTAAAGTGACTATAGACAAACTCTAGGGACCATAAAAGTCAAAAAGATTCTTAAAGGAGGTAAAATGAAAATAAAGGGAGGAATTATTTGGTGGTATGTTAATGATACGAGAATCATCCGTCACGATCTCTGTGTCCTAAAACAGACTGCTTTTTTGACTGTCAGTCCACGTGGCATTTTGTTTGGTAATTATCCAACAAATATATTCTTTTAAAATTCAAAATAATAATAAATTTCGTTTTAATTTTTGTTTAAGGGTTTACTTCATCGGAGTGTATCCAACTTGTCACGAAAAGTTATTGTATGTATTGGACTTTGATTTTGTCTATTGTATGTATCAAACTTATAAAAACCTACCATTTGATGTATTTTGATACACTTTTGTGACAAGTTGGATACACTTTCGTGGTAGGTTTTGATAAGTTTGATACATACAATAACTAGTTTTGATATGTTTGATACATACAATAGAAAAAATGGAAGTTCAATACATACAATAACTTTTTGTGACAAGTTGGATACACTCCGGTGAAGTAAACCCTTTGTTTAATTCAATACTTTTTTTCTTCTTTATAATTTGTAGAAACAACTCAAATATTTGATTTTTTATATACATATATAATATCTTATAAATAAAGGAGAGAGAAAGTGAAAAAGAGAGGAGAAGCCAGCAGCTTCATGAGACCGTCGGCCGAAACCGCCCCGAGCCCGTTGTAGCTTGTACCACGTGGGTTGAGCCCGCTGAAACCACGGTGAAGCCGTCGGCTGAAACCGCCTGTGATACTCTTAGCCTTAGATTGAAGTCCTGTTTATCAAATAAAACGAGTAAGAAATCGAAAAAAATTGAGGGTGTGTGTGTATGAATTTTTTTCTAATTTTCCAAGAAAAATTAAAAGCTGAAAAACGCGTTTGGTTCATTTGATTCTTAAAAAACTTTAAGTAAAAGAAAATTTCCTGTTTTCTAATTTCTAAACGCGTTTTCTAATTTTCTAAAATAGAAAATGAAAACACCATCATTTCAACCAAACACGTTTTCTAAAGTTTTTATAGAAACTGAAAATGAAAACTAGACTCCATTTTCTGAAAGCATTTTGTAGGAAAATGAAAACAAATTTCCACACTGAACCGCATCCTAAGTGTTTCTTAGATTTATTAGAAAATAAAATATCATCATGCTAAACAAAAGGTAAATTTTTGTCGTATTTTATTATCCGCCTACCATACCAAACTAAAGAATGTCGTATTTAGTTATTTATAGTTGCCAAGTTTTACTGTAAGATGAAAAAGCTTCACTTGACTCAGGTTTATGTTACGGTGAAATTGAATATGTAAATCTAGTAGTTCCAATATCTAATTTAGGGGCAGCTTTACAAAAAAATGGTGACTAAAAAAATAAGAACTCATAAACCGGTGTCACCTATAATACTCCTGGTGGTAGGGAGTTTTCCCTATGATGGGGAGGTCTCGAGTTCGAGCCTTCCTTAAGGGTTTCTTCCTTGGGGTTAATCTTCTCTAGGGAATATTCTTTTGGAGCAGGTGTTAGCAGCCCTACCGAATTAATTAGGGGGTGTAGTGGAGTGGATTCGAACTCGAGGCCCGGATCACTTGTTCGCAAGATCAATTGGGTTCGAATCTTGTGCCTCTACCGCTGAGGCGAAACTGTTAAAAAAAAAACCTATAATACTCCTAATTTTTTTGCTACATCTTGACACTTAAGCAGTGGCATAAGAACCCGTTAGCTATCATTTACATCTCCAACCCTAACTGAATGCAACTGTTAAATTACACGATTTTAATATGGAATAATCACTAAATTAGTTAAACTCAGAAGAATTCCAACAAAATAGCTTTCTTTTTCGATATTTACACAAATAGCCACACCGTTGTACAAAAAGTGGCTATGTAAGATCCAGTTGTACATTTTTATTTTGTTTTCATAGAAAAAATATACCATGAAGCTTGTACAATGGTCCTGTTTTGCTATTTAGTCTTAAAAAGACATTCAAATACAATGAAATTTATCTTAGTTCCTATTTCACAAAGTGAGCTTTACAAATTGGGAGCTCCCTTTCTTTTGAAATAGCAAAACAAGGCCACTTTCTGATCTAGAAGTAAATGTTTGTATCAAAACAATCAAAATTTGTACAAAAAAATTAAAGAGTAGAGCTCGCAAAACCTATTTTGCAAACTCGATAGCTACTTTGTACGAACTATCGAAAATCGATTATTTTATGACAAGATCTCATAAAACTGTGCTATTTTTATTATTATTATCTCTTTTAATAATACACGTGATTCGTTTCACCTTTCACTAATGTATGACCCTACATTAGTTGGAGAGGTGAATTAAGGCTGTCTTATAAGAGATTAGATATCTTCTGTTACATGCAAGTTTTAAAACCCTAAGTCTAGGTATGGAAGTGTACAATATATGGTAGGTTGATCATAGAGGTTAAAAATGGTATCAGAGCCGATGATAAAACTGTTGTGCCAACGAGGACATTGGGCCCCCTAGGAGGATTGTAATATCCCACATCCATTGGGGAAGAGAATTCAAGTTTTCCTGTAACAGAAAAAATTCCTGCTTTAACAGACGCGTTTTAAAACCATGGATTCAGATATAAATAAAGTAGACAATATGTGATATGATTGGTTCGCGATGTTGCGATTAATCAAAATTCTAAACTAGTGCTGAAGCTACAGTACTACACAGAGTACAACCCATAAAGCACCAAGTTTCAAAGACCACTGTGTGTGTGTTTCAGTGTGTGTTTTTGTTCCAAAAATTTGTACTCCCTCTCCTCTAATTTTGGATGATTGTGCTTTGTATTTTAGTGCCTACCTTCACCTGCCCCCAAAGCACTCACAATTCACAAATATTGTATTTTTATTAATTGTTAAATATTTAAAAAAAATTAAGGTTAGATTAAGTGTATTTGTACATAATAACGTATTATCTTTTTTATTTTGATTGTACTTATCAAACTAGTTGATAAATTAACTAGCTACTAACTAACAAGATAGCTAATTAGTATCTGATAAGCTAGCTTATGAATAAGTTATGTCTGACAAAAACTAGCTTATGAGTATATAAATTGACTAAAAAGGGTATATTGAGGTATAATAATTAATATTAATAAGGATATAATTGAAAAAACTAAAAAAAGCTCTTAATACGTTACTCCAACTAGCTTTTCAATAAGCTAGCTTATGGTTCATCCAAACATTTACTAGCTTATCCGCTAGCTTATTTTTGCCAAACATAACATTTGTCTCTTTTTGATTTTCTTTTGTGGGTTTGTGTAGGTTTAAGAGAGCGAGAAAATGTTCTGGAGGTAATCAGTTTTATAGAGTATTTTGTTGTATTAATAACGTTCAAAATTTATCTTGTATTTAAACATATTTAATTAGTTGGTTATAAATTATTTTTTGTAAAATACCTTTATATATATATAGCCTAACTTTTAAATATAATTTATAGAATTCGTTTAATTTTACATAAAGTAATTTAGGGGGCAATTCCGTTACAAGAACTCAAGAAGGACCATTCTTCCCAAGAGAAGCGTGTTAAAAAAGTGATTTCTAGGAGTGAAGTGAATCATCATCATTCAATAAAGAAAACCCTTCTATTCTACTCATTCTTTCAAACAATTTGGTAGTTGTTTTTAAAAAGAACACTTTTTTAAATTGATATAATTCCTTTACGTTATTTAGGTATAACTTTGTTCACAATTAAACCCGAATAATGTAAGATTCTTGTAACTCTTTAAACGCTACTGAGGATTACAATCTCCATCCCTGCTTCCTACTTTCGATCCCAATTCTCCTATATATTTTTGTACTCATTGGGGAACAATATCTTTATAAATGTCGATTTTAAACAATATATTATTCTAAAACTTTAATTAACCAAATTTGAATTGTTACATTTGTATTAGAGTAGTTTAAAAATAAATAAATATTACAAAATTACAAATACTTAATTAATAACTTAAATGTATACATATATGTTGGTATATCACCAGAAAGTATGATATCCACATCGATTGAGATGGGAACTAAGGTTGTTTTATAGGGGATGTGATACGTAATTTATCAGACATCTTTTAAAAATCGTGAGTTCAGTTGTGGACAAAACATACAACACCTGGGATGTTACAAACAATTTCTTCATGAAAAATCAAACAAATACTATGATATCTTTTTAAGATTTGATTAAATTGTTGTGTTATATATACTCCTTAGTTTGTTGTTTTTATTTTTTCGTACATAATCTATCTTTGACCGTGAAACAGGTATCAATTTTGTTTTTATTTGCCCGTGAAACAGGTATCAATTTTGCATCACGTACGAGTTTTTTTTGTCATCCTTATCAAGTTCAGAGCAACATATTGACCCAATAACTTATCGTTCGGCTTAACATAACATACACATTATTGATAACTTAACATTAAGCTTATAAAGAGTTGCAAAATCTATTTTTTTTAACAAGTACATATAATTTTGGCACCAATCTCAAGGTTTTCTTGGATTCTCTCTTCAATAAATAAATAAGCATATGTGGGAGTATTTAATGACCAAACTCAGAGAATGTTTGATTCTTGATTGTCTCTATCTTAAAACACCATTGAATGAAAGAAAATCCATCAAGAAACTACCAAAATTCAAGAACACATGTCTCTAAACAATCAACTATATACCCAATAACTCTAAAACCCATTAAATTTCAATCTTTTTTCATGTGGGTATTTAATATTTTTATTTAAATCCAATAAAAAAGTTATCTTCTTGGTAGAATAATCCCCCATTATATCCATCTGCTATACTTTTTAATGTGGCAAAATGCTTGATTTAAGCAAGTACAAGATTAAGGGGAACCATCAACCCATCATTTCTCTTCCCTCAATAATTTGAACTTTGTTTGTTGGTTGCTTTATTTTAGTTTAAAGTTTACTCAAATTGTCAGGCCAAATGACAAAAGTAATATTATTTTCATTTCCCTTTTTTGCCCCTGACCCATTTGCCAGGCATGCTACTTCTCTTTATACTACAAAAAACAACACAAAAGGGCTCATCTTGCTTTTTTCTTGGGTCTTTCATATCATTGTGCAAATGGGTATCATCAAGCTTCAAAATTTAAAGGAATAGAAGTTGCATATTTTTGAATCATTTCTGTGGTTAAACCTTTCCAATTGAGATGAGAGTGAAAGGAAAGATTGTTGATTTCTTGTTCTTGATATGGTTCTTGTGGCTTTTGGGTTGTTGTAATGGCTTGCTTTCCCCTAAAGGTGTAAACTTTGAAGGTAAATTTGAATCTTTTTGATGAAATATGGTTGTTATAAGGTTAAAGATTGAGTTTTTTCATGTGGGTATTTGTTTTTTTAGTGCAAGCTTTGATGGGTATAAAAGCTTCATTGTTGGATCCTCATGGAGTTCTTGAAAATTGGGATGCTGATTCTGTTGACCCATGTAGTTGGACCATGGTTACTTGCTCTAGTGAAAGCCTAGTTGTTGGATTGTGAGTCTTTTCTCTTCACTAATCTTCACACATTGAGTGTGTTGTGTGTGTTTTTGATCAAATATTTGAATTCTTGAATTTCTTAGGGGAACACCAAGTCAGAACATATCTGGGACACTTTCTTCAAGCATTGGCAATCTAACCAACCTTCAAATTGTGTAAGTTTGAATCAAAATCAATTCTATTAAAAATGGCCAAATGGGTATCTTGTTAATGGTGTTTAATTAATGAGTGATTTTGTTGCAGATTGTTTCAAAACAACAACATTTCTGGCCCAATCCCAGAGGAAATTGGTACATTGAAGAAGCTTCATACACTTGATCTTTCTAACAACCAATTCACCAATGAAATCCCATCTTCTTTAGGCCATTTGACAAATCTCCAATACATGTAAGTTTGTTTGAATTATTCCAATTTGGGGCCGGTTTTACCAAACGCTTACCTAGTAAGCACTTAAAGGGTAAGATTCTTGGTCACTGTCAATGTCCGGCACTAAGATAAGTGACACCTGATAAGCACTACTAAGCACTTACTCAGTAAGCGTTTGATAAAATGGTCATTTAAAAGCATTTTATGATCATGTTTTTTATAATTATCTGAAATTTGGTTCTTTCTTGGGTTAATTTTGATTCAGGAGGCTTAACAACAATAGTCTTTCTGGGCCAATTCCACAATGGGTAGCTAACATGACTCAACTTGGACTTTTGTAAGATTTCTTCATAATCTTATCCCCCCTCCTTAATCTTGATCCACATCACCATATATACATTCTTACATATCGCCACTTGGGTTGTGACACACCGTTAGCAAAAATCCTATTCGGGTTTGAATCTAAACGCTGCCAAAGTCCTTGTAGCCATGGAGGTTTACCTGCAATGATTATATGTCATTCATGGTCGCCATAGGGATTACTCGGTGCACGTACGCTGGCCTGGAAACCCATGGGCTACGGTTACTTATAGAATATGGCCAAAAGCTTGCCTCTTGCATTATTCTTATTAACATGTATAAATAATTAAGGTTACAGAAATACATAGTATTCGAGTTATCAGTAGGGTCTAGTTTTTCAGGAGGTCGAAGGTTCAAACAAAGTGGTAAAATTATTTGTGGTATATTAATATTATATATTTTTTCGAAATAATGAGGTGGGCCCAACTCGTTAGGTAGATCTTCAAGTGATTGTATATGAAAAAGTGGTCTTCTTTTAAGTACCATTCATCATGATGAATAACATTGTGGTCATGTAGGGCATAATGTATAAACATAATGTGTGGAGAGACATCTTGATTAAGTGATGCTCGTAATTCCAAATCGTGTTTCTTTTAAGTACCGTTGATCATGATAATCTTAAGGTCTTGTAGGGTCCATCCTGTAGACTACTGCTTTATAGGACGTTAAATATATATCTAAACATGTTAATAGGTTTGTGTCCTATGTAATGTGACATAAGTTTTGTTAGGATATTTTTGAAATGTGACATTACTTGTAGAAAATGTTCTTTAAACATATTTGATGTACTACTTACTATACTTTGATGCATGATGATTATGTGGGGCCCACAAAATAGATAGAATTAAGGGTTTCAGAAACCTGCAGCTTGTAGTTTATCACAATGATTTCAACTATATGCATCTTATAGATTTTTGTATTTATGGCAGGGACTTATCCTTCAATAACTTAAGTGGCCCTGTTCCCAGATTTCCTTCTAAGACCTTCAGGTAAATCTATATATATATGGTCAGGGGAAAAAACAAAACTTCAAAAGAGAAAAAAAAAAGTAAAAAACTAAGGAACACCTTAGTAATCATTTATTTGTACGATATGCATGTGTGCATAAAAACCAGGAAACTTCTTTAATAACCTTCTATGCACATGTGCATACCATACAGAATAGCGATTATTAAGGTACTCCTTGATTTTTTTTAAAGTTTTTTGGTAACGAGAACAATAACCTAGAAAGACAACATGAAAACGGCCAAATCATATGTGATTTTACAGTAAACTCACCTGTAAAATCACATGCAATTTGGGTGATCTCTTGTTCTCTTATTTTGACCATATTCTTTGTTTTACCTCCCTATATATTTATATAGTGTTGGTGTGTATATATTTCTCTTGATGGATTTCTCTTAATGGCAGCATTATGGGGAACCCTTTAATATGCAAAACAGGATCTGAGCAAGAATGCTATGGAATGACGCTTATGCCCATGTCCATGACTTTAAACACTACTCAAGGTATGATATGGTGAACTTTTTCTTGATATAGTGATAAACTTAACTAGGCGAAAAAACTATATAATAAGGTAAAATGACATAAAAGGGCATTTTGAAATTGATTGGAAAAATATAAGGGGCATAACTGGAAAAAATGGAAAAAAAAAGCCTTTGGAGCTTGTTAAAATGCTACTTGAAGTAGTTATTTGAAACGGGTTGTTTCAATAAGCTCAAAAAACAAGCTAGTTTATAATTGGCAAACGGATTTCATTTTCTATATTGTTTTTGAAGCTCCTAGCACCTTGCCGAGATCAAGAAGTCACAAGATCGCTCTTGCCATCAGTACAAGCCTCGGATGCATCTCTTTGCTCATCTTTGGACTCGCGTTGATATGGTGGAGGCACAGGCATAATCGAGAACCCTTCTTTGATGTCAAAGGTTCGCAAAATCCTACAACAAAATCAGTTTTATTAAAAACGCCATATACGTTTTTACTATTTTAATAGAATGCTTTATAGGACTTATGTTTATATGATTGAACTTATCACTAGAGCAAAATCGGGTTTATATAAATCTCTTAGTGTCCTAATAAACTGTTTTATAACACTTGAGTTTATAAGACCAAATACGTCAAATACGTCTAAATGTTTTAAACTCCAATAGGACGCCAAATACGTCTAAATGTTCGAATCATGGTTACAAAAATGCAGATAAGCATCACGAGGAGGTTTCGTTAGGAAATCTAAGGAAGTTCCAATTCCGGGAACTACAAATTGCGACACACAACTTTAGCAACAAGAACATATTAGGGAAAGGGGGTTTCGGGCATGTCTACAAAGGGCAACTCCAAGACGGAACTTTTGTTGCCGTTAAGCGGCTGAAAGACGGCGGTGCCGCCGGCGGAGAAAGGCAGTTCCAAACGGAAGTCGAGATGATTAGCCTAGCGGTGCATCGGAACCTTCTGAGGTTATACGGGTTTTGTATGACTCAAACCGAGAAGCTCTTGGTCTACCCTTATATGTCTAACGGCAGTGTCGCATCCCGTCTCAAAGGTACCGTCTTTACCGCATTAGTATAACAAAACCAGCTTACAGGACGCCAAAGATGTCTAAATGTCATATTAACTTATTGTAACACATTTATATATGACAGCCAAACCAATATTGGATTGGGGCATAAGGAAGAAGATCGCATTAGGGGCAGCAAGAGGACTGTTGTACCTTCACGAACAATGCGACCCCAAAATTATCCATAGAGACGTAAAAGCCGCAAACATTTTGCTCGATGATTGTTGTGAGGCAATCGTCGGTGATTTCGGGTTGGCAAAGCTTCTAGACCATCAAGATTCTCACGTCACCACCGCTGTTCGTGGCACCGTTGGCCATATAGCACCGGAATATCTCTCCACGGGCCAATCGTCGGAAAAAACAGACGTTTTCGGGTTCGGAATCCTTCTCCTCGAACTCATCACCGGTCAACGAGCTTTGGAGTTCGGAAAAGCCGCTAACCAGAAAGGAGCCATGCTTGATTGGGTAAGCTTTATAACGTTCCAACACTTATGTTATAATTTTTCACAAAATAAAGTATCAAAATTTAAAATCTCTGAAAAGTTATATTAAATTCAAGAAGTACTCTATTTTAGCAATTATAATATTAACTATAATATTAAAATATTATATATACTTGATAAAATATTATTTCTCTTTCCTAAGCATTATTTTCAATTTTTAGGTGAAAAAGATTCACCAGGAAAAGAAATTGGACATTTTAGTCGATAAAGATTTGAAGGAGAATTACGATCGAATCGAGTTAGAAGAAATCGTGAAAGTGGCATTATTGTGCACCCAATATCTTCCCGGCCACCGGCCAAAGATGTCGGAAGTTGTACGGATGCTGGAAGGCGACGGACTTGCAGAGAGATGGGAAGTTTCACAAGGAATTGAATCGAGTTCAAAGTTCCGTACACCGGAGTTATCGTCGTCGGAGAGATATTCCGATCTCACCGACGACTATTCGTTGCTTGGTCAAGCCATAGAACTTTCCGGGCCCAGATGAATTAGTGTTAAAAAAATATTTTCTTTTTGGGCCCAGATGAATTAGTATTATAGAAATAATTTTTATTATGGAAAAATGGGTTTTTATGATTTTATAGGGTTTGTAAAGGTTTTTAATTTTTAAGTGTAGTTAATTTTGAAATTTTGAGTTGTGAAAAACTCTGGGTTTTTCTTTTGGCACAAAATTAGTGCATTAATTAGACATTTAATAGATAAAATATGATATAAGTATAATCTAATGTAAGGAAGATGTGAAATATTGAAATTAGATTTTGAATGGTGTTTTGGGTTGTTGGTGTATGTTTGTTTTAAAGTGTTTTTTTTTTTTTTTTGGAAGAGATATCCCAGACCACATTGGGCCCAGACTAATCCTCGGCAATTTTGGGCCGAAGGCCGACTGCTAAAGCATGCAGCCCGGGTCGAAGCCCCCGTACCTCCAGAATGCGTCCCCTAGGGCTCGAACTCGGGTTCACCACTATGTAGTGCCCAAGTCTTACCACTAGGCTAACACTCCTTTGGTTTTTAAAGTGTGTTGATTTGTATAACGATGATCGAAAGAGGTTAGATGAAGTATTTGAAGTTAAATGAAATGTTTTTGTTTTTGTTTCTGTTATGTGGTGATATGTGTTGGTGAAATACAATTTTGTCTTAAAAACTAGGCACGCGAGGGGACCTGTTATTGCAATTGCGGCCAAGGCTCTTTTGCAAATTATGCAACGCAAGTCTTCCAAAAATCCTGGGGACTAGCAGTCAGCGATCTAACCGTAATGACCAATATCACATGGTTTGTCTAGTATCACGAGACTATAACATGATGATTGTGCAGACAGATTTAACTAAAAAGTCATCTTAATCTAGTATATTTTTTAGAAAGGTCGATTTTACTAATTTTACTTCCAGCCTCTAAAAGCTCATAGGTACATAGAAGTGTATTGAATCGATTCTGGCGATTAATCAACAATTCAAAGTGTTTTTTTTTCTTTCATACTTTGTATAATGAACTCTTTACCCATCTACTTTTAATGATCAAAGATTTGATCAAAGAGAGTATGTATCTATTCTTCAATATAAATAAGTTTTATTTAAAAAAAATATTAAGATCTGTGGAATATATATTGTAAAGTGAAATACATATTTAGTCATTGTGGTTTGTTGAAAATAACACTTTTCATTCTTATGGTGTCGAATTACAAGATAGCTAGTTTGGTTTCTAATAATGTCCGGATTTATAACTCTTATTCTATGTTCTATGTACAGTTAAAAACCATTATCGGATTATTATTTTTTTGGTGACAAATTCAATAATTTATTTTCCATGGTCTATTCTCGATACACCATGATCCATAATCCATATTGTTAAGCATTGGTAAGCCCACCTATAATGTTACCAATAAATACCAAATTACCAAAATTTGTCACATTACAAGCACAAGAATAATGCTTAAAAACCAAAGGAGTGTTAGCTTAGTCATAAGGCTTGGGCACTACATAGTGGTGAACCCGAGATCGAGCCCTGGGGGATGCATTTTTGAGGTACGGGCGCTTCGACCCCGGGCTGCATGCTTTAGCAGTCGGGCTTCGGCTCAAAATTGCCGAGGATTAGTTTGGGCCCAATGTGGTATGAGATACCTCTTCCAAAAAAAAAAGAATAATGCTTAAAACTTTTAAAATTTAAAAATATTAAATTACATATTCGGTCCTTGTGGTTTACAGTTAATTTCAATATTGATCCCTATTTCAAAATAATTATGGATTTGGTCCCTATAGTTTACATTTTCACACGTATTTAGTCCCTCTGTCCTAACACAATTAATTAATTATGTCAATAGGTCTACTTCAAGGGTATTTTAGTCTTTTCATATATTTTATTAGTTTATATTACATTTACAAGTATCAAACACTCTCCACAAGGACCCTCCACCCCATGTGACCCCACCCATCTTCTTCATCCCAAAAAAACCCATCTTCAAACATTTTTATTTTTTTTTCTTTACCTAAGAAACACACCATATATACACATATATATACCTATAGAGGAAAGTTCAAATGTGAACCACTTTTTGGTTGTGAACGTGATAACAACCTAAAATCCAACCATAATCTTTGATTGGGCGAAGGGGGCAACCCTAAGAGGGGAACCCAGTGATTAAATAATAAGCATGACAGTCTTGAATATCGATGTATAACAACCCATATAGTGAAATAATGGACACAAGGTTCACGATAAAGGGATTTGTGACCATAAGCACGACATCTTAATTCGTGACCTTTTTTTAAAATTTCAATATAAATGTCATTTTTTTTAGAGTAAATTACATATTTGGTACCTATGGTTTACAGTTAATTGCACTATTGGTCCCTATTTCAAATTAATTATGGATTTGGTCCCTGTGGTTTACATTTTCATATTATTGTTACAATAATTGTCTTTGCTATTTTCTTTCATGGTTAAAGGAAGAAGTTAGCATCAATGGTAGAAATAGCAATAAACTATAAACCAAATAAACGAAAACCACAAATTAAAAACCACATAAACGAAAGACGTAACTTTTAACAAGTCATAGGACCTATTTTGTAGGAAAGAGAAAATTAGTTAATTTTTTATTTTAGACTAAAGTTTAAGTATATTTATTAAATATATAAACAACTTTTAATTCAGCTTCCACTACAGTAACATTTTTTTTAAAACATTTATCTCGTGTTTGGTTACAGTCGAAAAACAAATAGTTAGACGTGTCAGATTGAATAATAAACTTACACAATTAACACATTTTTTTAAAGAAAAAAGATACCGACAGTAAGAAAACCTTAAAGAATTAAACCTTAAAAAGTTATTCTTACACTAAACATTAAGTGGGATTAGTTACTAAAGTCAATTTATTAATTGTTTAATTAATGGAGTAGGATATGTACTACTAATCACTCCATTAGCACCAATTAATTGATCTAAAAAATTCTTAAATGGATTAAAAGAATAAAACTATATATGGATTTAATGGTGTATTTTTATTGATTTGGTTTGGTTTTGTTTTTTCAAAATAAATTCTTATTTATGTTTGATTCGATCAACCATAAAATAATTTAGATCGTTTTTTTCCCAAAGCTTCTTAAGTCTTAACCTTTGATTTTCTCTCATAAATAAATTAAGTGATTAAATAAATTAAGTGATTAAATAAATTAAGTGATTTTCTCTCATAAATAAATTAAGTGATTAAACAAAGATCTCTTATTTTTGTCAAACACCATTTGTTTAAACATAAGATCATTAACTTTTATTTTTGTCCAACACAATTTTTTCGATTTCAAAGTTGATTTTAGACATGATGCATCCCGAATTTACAAAAAAGGAAAACACGAAGATTATAGATATTGTGTATTGGTTTTCCAGAACATCTTGAATCGTTAAATAGGGGCTTCAGTTTACGAGATATGATTAAAACTCCACAACTGCATATTTACTAGCATCTTTTTTTTTTAATATGTGGTTCTTGGATCATCAATGCTCATTTAAATTGAATTTTTTTAGGGATAGATAAGACAATTATACATATTCTATTTACAAAAACAAACAATTTTTTTGATTTAAATTTCAGAGTTCAACACCACCTTTAATTATTTAAAAATGAAATCAGACTTTAACACCTCTTAAAAACAAGAGCCACCTTAGTATATCTACTTATCATTGTCAAAATGATTATCAAAAACAAATTCAAACTTTATAATGTCAAAATGAATGATTTAGTAGGGGTGAGCACGGTTCGGTTCGGTTCGGTTTTTGGCCGGAACCGAACCGAAAACCGAGCCGTTTCGGTTTTCGGTTTTTTCGGTTCGGTTTTCGGTTTTTTTCGGTTTTCGGTTTTTTCGGTTTTTTCGGTTCTCGGTTCTCGGTTCGGTTTTCGGTTTTTCGGTTTTTTTCTTTTTTCTGTTTTTTCGGTTTTTTCTCCCGGTTTTCGATCTATAACTCTATGTTTCTTCCATTTTTCAACCGGTTGGTGAAACGGTTTGACTTTCGGTTTTCGGTTATCTTCTATATTTTTAGCTATAAAAGTATAAAATAATAAATATAAGTAAGTTTACGAATCGTCAAAATACAAACAAGATGTTTCAGGCGTTAGGACTGCTTGTTTCGTGAAAGATTAAGGGGAAATCGATAACATATATAGATATATATATATATATATAAGATGTTTGAACCTTCCCTATATATATTATAAAATTTTAAAATAATATAATATTTTCGGTTCGGTTTTTTTCGGTTTTTTTCGGTTCGGTTTTTGAGCCAAAACCGAAACCGAACCATTTGGTTTTTCGGTTTTCGGTTTCGGTTCGGTTTTTCGGTTTTTTTTTCGTTTTCGGTTTTTCGGTTTCGGTTTTTCGGTTTTTTTTCGGTTTTTTCGGTTTTCGGTCCGGTTTTTGCTCACCCCTATGATTTAGAGGGGAAAAATCAAAAACACATTAAACTTTGTTAAAATATTAAACTTACATAAAGAGATCAGTTGAGTTTATACGAGAACGCTAACTATTTAAAAAAATAAGAAAAATTAGTCAATGTATGAAATCATGTGTGATTAATGTATAAAATCATATCTGATTCACGCGACTTTGCCCATGACCTTAAGTTGCATGGCAAGTCGTTCTCGTCCAATTTTTTTTCCCGTTAGTGTAAAATCACATGTGATTTTGTACATGAACAAAGTTTTTCATATTTTCTTAAATAGCAAGCTTCTTTTTTTCCTTTCTCTCTCCCTCTTCCTCTCCCTCTCTCTCTCTCTATATATATATATATTGACATGGGATCGTATTAGAAGTGTCATCTTTATGAGAAGTGTGAGAAGTACTTTTAAACCGATAATCATTTTTAATCAATTTCTTATGAATTGCTGCTTATAAAGGAATTGATCCAATGCATTTCAGAGCATTTTATCTCGGTGCATGTCATCCTAATGTTCGTACATTTCTCATTCAGCGGTTGATAACTACTTCTCACACTTCTCATCAAATTTGACACTTCTCATCGGAACCCAACCAACCAACCAACCACACACACACACATATAAAAAGGGGTCATTCATGGGAGAACTCGGTAGCTTGTGGGAACTGTGAGAACCAATATGGACAACTTATTTCAATAATTAATGACTTAAAAGAAAATAAATATAGAATAAAAAAATCCTTAAAAAACTACTTGGTGTTTATCGCCATATTAAATAAATATAAATGATTAAATCTAGTAAAATGAGTGGTCCATATTGATTTTTATGTTTGAACGGCAAAAAGGAAGAAATGCAAGGAGCTTTGGCTAGGCCATCACACCCGCCAAGCAACCAAGCAACCAAGCAACCAATCATTAATAAACAAACCAGCAAGAGGCTGGAGTCCATATTGGTTCTCACATTTCCATAAACTACAAGTTTTCATTTGATGACTTAGGTTCAAGTGAAACCAAGTTGTTTCCGTGAGACCAACACTTTTTACATGAAACTTTTACAGCAAAACACTGTGAAGGTTAAAATAAAATCAAACGTTCATCGTAAAAACAGTGTAAATGCTACATTTACGGTGTTTTTTGATGTGAATGTTCGATTTTTTTGACCTTCACAGCATTTTTGCTGTGAAGGTTCGAATTATTTATTTGTTACATTCACAGTTTTTTGAGCTGTGAAGGTTTCGTTTTTTTACCTTGTTTTGGATTTTTTCCTCCATAAAGTTTTTTAGTATGTTTTTACGATAAATGTTCGAATTTTTTTTAACCTTGATATTGTTTTGCTGTGAAGTTTCATGTAAAAAGTGTTGGTCTCATCGGTCTCACGAAACAGCTTGATCTCACGTGAACCTAACCCTTCATTTGATTCCCTATATATATGTTTATATATGGAGAGAGAAAAACAAAGGTTCAATTGAAAACCAAATCTTAAGTTTTAAATCAAGGGACAAATGAGAGTACAAAACATGTTCTCAATGTCCACATTCAATGTCAATAACAAAGGTAAATGTTATCTTTTCAAAAAAAAAAAAAAAAAAAAAAAAAAAAAAAAAAAAAACAAAGGTAAATGTTAATGGACAATTGATGATATAAATAATCCACGATCAATGATTAACCGATAATACATAAAATAATACATGAAGATATAAGACACATAAAATACACTATTTTAGCCTAGTTCACAACCTAAAATAAGGTTGCAACTGAACCTCACTAAGTTAGGTTACTAAGTTTTAAGATGTGGTGTTTATATGCATTTCAGCAATAAAAACATTGAAATGTTGTATTAACCAGAAAAAAATAGATTATTGAAAATAAATATAAAATTATATAGTTATATTTAATTTACATTATTTAACTATTTAGTTATATAATTCTATATTTTTTGGGGAATTATAAATGAACCCCGTTAGAGCTATGCGAGTGTATAGATGAAACCCAATATAAAAAGTCTACTTACATAGTGGTGAACCCGAGTTCGAGCCTTGGGGGACGCATTCTGGAGGTACAGGGGCTTCGACCCCGGGCTGCATGCTTTAGCAGTCGGGCTTCGGCCCAAAATTGTCGAGGATTAGTCTGGACCTAATGTGGTCTAGAATACCTCTTCCAAAAAAGTCTACTTTTATGTAAGTGGATGAAAAGCTAAAAAAGGGAACATATACAACACCCTCTCTTTTTTACGTGATAATAATTGGTTATAAAATACATATCTAAAACCTTGCTATGTCGTTTTATAAGTGTGATAATTGTTTTCTAAAATTATTTAAACCTAAAATAATGAATTAAAGAATTTTTAGTTGAGTGTGGGTAAAATTGGAAATATATAAAGGATTCTTGTGTCAAAGTTGCACGTTTTCGTGGGGCCAATGGACAGATTCACACATTTTTGCACATTCTTCATCTCTCTTAATCACTGAAATTACACATATATCCTTTCTAATGAACAAATAAACACTTATATTTTAATGCTAAGATATATAAAAACCTTATGAGATACAAACTATTAATTTTTTAAAGATATTTGACCGGTTAAATATCTTTTATCAAATATATTGTTATTTTTTGATAAAAAATATATTTTAGGTACACTTTTTAAGTTTTCATAGGTCATAAAACCATGATCATGCCAAAAACAAGGCCCCTCCCTTCCTCCATCCTTCCTCAAAAGCACTAGGGACATTTTTGTCAATTCACTCTTGACCTCAATTTTGCATAAGCATAAATACATCAACAATCAAACTATATTCATTGTATTTTAAACACATTATATAACACAAAACTTCTAGAGAGAGAATCCGAGAAAAAAGGAGGAGAAGGTAGAGGAGGTCCAAGATGACATCGACTCAGAACACCATCGCCCCCGCTGCCACCATTGATGTCGGACTAGAGTGGAATTCTCCGGTACCCTACCTATTTGGTGGCATGTTTATAGTGTTTAGTCTGATAGCATGTGCATTGATCATTTTAGCATGCTCTTACAATAAAGCATATTCCAACACCACCAGTGGTGGCGATGAAGAGAAGCCATCTTCACTACCTTGCAATGCAAAATCATCATCAGAGATTGTCATTGTCATGCCTGGAGACACCAATCCCACCTACCTTGCAAAGCCTCTTCCACCCCCTCCTCTAGTTTAATTCATATGTATACATACACATACATACATAATACTTCAAGTTTTGTATTCGTAAAATCATATCATGTTAAAATTAATGAGTTATCAAAATACACGACTTCACATGAAAACGACAGATTCGTAGTTGATGAATGATTGTTTGGACTTTGTTGTCAAATATAAAAATTATAAAAATATAATTATATACGTGATATATAGACATGTAAGAAGATAAATCCTTTTAAATAATAGAAAATGAAAATCAAACATTAGTTTGATCAAACATAACGTTATAATAATTTGTTAAGATGAAAAAACTTGCTACTAATAACACTGCATCCTCTTGTCGTTTTGAGATTTTGTTCATGTTAGAGTTATTTGTTCCGAGGGACGACTCCAATGCACGACGGTCCATGGGGAGGAGGGGTAGGGAGCACACCCAAGGCCTAAAGGAAATAAGTGCCAAATTTTTTAGTATATATTATGTGGTAGTAATTTACAAAAACAGAAAATAAAAAACAATAAATAAATAAATATAACAGGAGTCGAAAATAATTTAGGCATCATATGAAGTACCCAACCATGTACTAGTTAATTACGTTGGAGATGAAAATTTGTAAAGTTAATTGAATTTTCATATTATAATATTGTTTATTGTTTCTTTAAGTTTTCTAATCTCGTACTAATATATAAAAATCATTTTTTGCCTAGAAACCTTGATATATACACCATTACTTATTTTCCGCATACTTTTCTGATTATTCTATCCACACGAGTTTTATTTTTATGTTTGAACATATAGTAGATTTCTTGTTATTAACTAAGAAAACTCTTACATTTAGGATTTTAAAACCATTTTTTCATAGATTATTGACTTCTCATTATTTAATATTAAATGCATGAACATATCTTCTAACTCGTCACTATGAATATAAGGTGTAACATTTACGCTAATCTTTGTTAAAGATAAATTTCCGACTTATTTAGTTGCTCTTGTCAATAATATAAATAGTAAACTGATCTATTTCTTTGTAAATTATGAGGAATAACAATCTTGAACACCCAATTTTTTTCCCAAAATCATATATTATGAAGATTTATTATATATCCACATAGGAAAGGGAGGTTTATGCCTAATAGTAAAAGTTAAGGGGTAAAAAATGAAAGCAAGTCAAAATATAGGAAATCTTATATAAAAGAACTTATATTTTAGAGTAAATTATGGATTTGGTCTATGGTGGTTTTTACGTTTAATAATTACGGATTTGGTCTTGTAGTTTGCAAATTCTATTGGATTTGATCCTTATGGTTTCCAAATTCTATTGGATTTGGTCCTTATGGTTTGCAAATTTTATTGAATTTGGTCCTTGCCTATCTGCACTACCATTGACCAAATATTGGATTTGGTCCTTATGGTTTGAAAATTCTATTGGATTTGGTCCTTGTGGTTTGAAAATTCTATTGGTTTTGGTCCCTGCCTATTTGCACTACCAGGACCAAATGCAAAAGAATTTGCAAACCACAGGGACCAAATCCGTAATTACTGAAGTTTAGGGACCAAATCCATAAAAACCCCAAAACCACAAGGACCAAATCCGTAATTTACTCTTCAATAAAATTTCCAAACCACAAAAACCAAATCAGAGACCAAATCTATAAAAATCACCAAACTACGAAGACCAAATCTGTAATTTATCTTTATATAAAAATGTCGAACAACCGTCAAAAATTGGCGGGAAGAAAGTTCCGATCCGGCGACGGAAATGGCGATCAGAAGGTAAACTGAAATTCGGTTTCTCGAAGTTGATCTCAAATGCATCGATTTTTCTTTATTATTTTTTCTATAATCTACGATTAAGTTCGTTTTTGATTAGATTACATATTCGATTTCGAATTCTCAGTGTTTAATTTGCTATTAACGAGTATGATCAAATGATTTCCGATGGATGAATCATGAATGCAACCTAGGGTTTATAGTGGTTGAAAGTTCTAGAAATCGAACTGTTTGAATTGAATTCATGATTAATGAGATTTATGTCAAGTCTGGTTAATTTGTGGAAGAGTAATGCTGGATTGATCAGTTTTTGGTTCATTGATTATTTGCTGATCTAGTTGGTTGTGTAGCTTGAATCATTTAATTAAGATTTAATTGAATGGAGTTCATAAGTTGTATAGAAATTCTACAATTGGTGATTATGGAATGATGTGATATACTGATATAGTGATATTTAGGGATTCCTAGCATTACTTGAATAATTCTCAAAGTATGTGACAATGCTATAAAGCTCAGGTATATGACTCTATTATGAAGGAGGACCTTGTTACCATGTAGGTTATTGATGATGTGTGATTGATGTGTTTAATAATGCAACTATTGGATAAGAAAGAATTGAAGTTGGTTTGGTTCTTCAATGAGCTCTAGGATATACGTATTACCATGATCTGTTTGTTTAGATTGTTTTAATCTTCGTCTTTGTTTGTTGTCGTGGAAAGAGTAAACGCATATATGCGGTTCTGTAGAACTCTGAAAATGGAAGTTTTCCTCTTATTGTTCCATTAGGAGTGTGAGGAGATGTGCAATAAGACAGACAATTTAGTCTGTCCAATCAAGTCGTACCAAATGTAGGACGGACAATTTAGTCATGTTCTGTCCTGTTCAGTCTAGTCTTGTCCCGTCCAGTCTGTGTACCAAACGCTACCTTAAGGAGAGAAAGGAGTTTCCAACATATATGGTCCAAGTCTTGCATCGGCAAGACTCTAACAAGGAGTAATGGATTTTTGAAGCATATGGGCTCACTTTTCTAGCTTGTTTTGCAAACATGACAGGTGATTTTGGAAATGTTACCATGGTTAAAATTGAATCCTTACAATAACATAAACAACATAACCAGGAAATGTGAAAGAGTTATCTTTAATCAGAAGCATAGAATAAACCTTAAAACAAAATTTTGAAAGAAAATAAGTCTTTTACTCAAGTTTTGGAGAAGTGTGAATACTTACTCTAAAAGAAGACCAAATGACAAAAGGAAGTTTCTCATGCTATTTCAGAAACCAAGTTGCGTTACAAATGAATAGGAGAAACATGTGGAAATATGATCCAAATTTCCAGCACCTATTTTAGATAAGTTCTAAGCTCCTATGTTTCTGGATAAGCTCTAAACTCCTATAGCATAGGATAAGCTCTAATTAGATTAAAGACTCCCATTCAAAGTCTTTATTATTCTTATTACTCTAATAATCTTAACACATGCATATGCGCTCCTAACAAAGCTTGTCTAGCCCAGTGGTAGAGGTAACATCCTGGGGGGTCAGTGGATAGTATCCCTGACTACCCGGGTTCGAAACCCCGCGACAGCAAGTGGGGTTACCTAGGTTCTGGGCCGGCTTTCGGGCCAGTTTGAGACTGACGCAGATTAGTTGGGTGCCCAAATGGATCCCGGATACCGCGGGAAGGTGTGTGTGAGTTTCTCTGTGTTTGTTAGAGACTTCATTGAACTTCAGAGAGAACGTCCACAAAACAAAATTAGCAGAAAATGACTGAAACCATCGCCTGCATAGGACTTTTTCATTCAGTGTTGAACTTGCTAAAAAGTTCTTCGAGATTTAAGATTTCATGGCAGGCATGATCTAGTATAATATACTGAAGTGATGTCAAAAGCTATACCGCTTTGCTGCCTTTGCCTAAAAGACATTGTGGTAGAGACCCCATTTCTTAGTGCTCTGGTCTCATCGATGTAGCTTTCGAGCTTTATGTTTGTGGTGATGTGTCGATCTCCAGAGTCATGATTTTTATTGATTGGTTCACTTTGTAGTAGATTGCTTATTGATGCTCTTCTATTAGTTGGATGCTTCTGTAAATTTTACGAGTCATGAGCTCATCTACGTCCAAGTAAATCTATAAATAATAACTCAAATTATCTCTTGATCAGCTTCTAGACTAGAAACTTATAACAACCCTTTGAATCCTTTTAGTGCAAGAGCTTATAGAGAATCTGGGTTGAGCTTATGCATTATGTGCTAATAAAAGGAAGATTAAAGTATATTTTTCCATCTTTTACTTGTTATATCATATATTTCTATTCTAATTTACTTGCTTCTATGACGAAGTACTTCCAACAAGAATATTACAGTTTAAAGCATAGTAATATAAGATGGCAACTTATATGCGACTTATGAAGTCGCCCAATCTGTTAAACATGACTTGGTCCTGAAACCAAGAATATCATGTAGTCGTCCATGCACAACTTGCAAAAGTTGTGGCACAAAAATAACGATTTGCACGCTACTTGGATTGCCTAAATAGAACCCCTGGGGACATAGAATGCGACTTGGGAAGTCGCCTATTGGCACAAGACAACCAATAGAGATTTGCCATTTCAGGGGCTTGTATGGGCCACGTCTTTACTTGCCAAAATAGGCAAGTTCTTGAAGAACTTTTGGAGCTTCCTTGTGTAAATCTTGTAAGTTGTAGCCTCCCATTTGATTTTATGCTAATATGAATGATCTCTTCTCTGATAGTGGAACCACGTTAAATTTCCGTGTCATTCTCTTGCTTTCCATATCCAATTTGCTCGTAGTATCTATGCTATTAGATGCAAATTGATGATCCTAATTGGTGTTTGGGTTAGTTCAGCTCATTTTCAATCCCAATATGTATTCCGTATTATTGTTGGGTTGTTACATTGATCCTGTCATTGTTTGACACTTGAGATATTGTTTTGTTTGATGACATTCCCCCAACATCAAGAAAGAGCGAAAACGTTAGAAAGCCCAAGATAGAAATAAAATGGAAGTCTGCCTCAAGAGCCGCTATTTTTGTTCTTAGTAATTTTAGATAGAAGGCAACTACAAGAAAACAAAGAAAACACATACACCCAATGGTCCAATTGTAGCAGTTGTAAGTTGATACTTTGTACTCTTTGATGCTATCTTAAGAAACCAAGGATTGGCTGAACCAATTCAGGAAGTTCCTGCATGAAAGTTAGCATCTGGGTGGAACTTTTTACATGTTTTTCTTTTTAGCAGCAATTTTTCTCAGCCATCTTGTTCTAGCTTATCCTGTCTACCTCTCTCACCCATACAGTGACATGTGATTAACCTCAAAAGTACTCCCCTTTACTACTCAAGATAATGTACTGAACTTACCTATGTCATCTCATTTCAATGATTCATTTTCAAACCTTTACTTAATTAGCATCCCTTTTTATTTGTGCAGAAAAATGTCTTTTATGATTGGTGGGTTCTTAATCAAGACGTTTTCTGAGTTTTTAAAATATGATGCTACTAAAACTTGTATAGTTGCTTCAAGTTTCAACACTATGCAATGATGAATATATACTTAAAAACAGGTGAAGGGTTTTTATTTATTTAAATGTGTGATAATAATAATTAACTAAGACACCCTCAATAAAGAAAAAGAAAAAGAGAAAAAAAAGACTCATATCTCTCTAGAAGAAGTCTGAGGAACTAGAGATGGAAGGGTTTGAAGATTCAGTTCTGAAATAAGCTGTGTGGCTATGAATATCATCTAGATCCTCTAAAGTAGAATAGGTGCCATTAAGCTGCAACTTAGCGACCATCGTGCGAAGCTCCGAAGCTTCCTCCTTAAGCTGAACATTCTCTTGAAGAACTTGCTCATGAGTCTCTGAGAACTTGTTCAGCTTATCAACAAGCTGGTGGTTTTCGTTACGCAGCCACATCACCTGCGACCAAAGCTCGTCTAGGTGCTTCTGCTTTCGCATGCGTGATCTGCGTGCTGACTCTCTATTCGATATCATCCTTCTCTGCTTCCTCTCATTGATGAGGCTTAGCTGCTCCACATCTGCTTCATCAGAAGTCGAGTTGCTGCGCAAGATTTCTTGAAATTGAGGGTTTATATCAAGATGGTAGACCTGGTTTACGGGCGTGTTAACGTTAACATTAAACTGCAGAATCGGTGAGTTGTTTAGGGTCTGGTTTGCTTGAAGAAGGTAGGGGGAATCATTAAGCTCACCGGCTTGCATGGCTGTAGTATTTATGTAAACTTTGGTAAGAATTAGGCCTGGACTAGTAGTACTATAACTAGGAAATCAGGTGGAAGTTGTTATTGGAAGGCAAAGGAAGAACATGAGGTAAGGACTTTTTATAGTATTTGAAAAGGTTAAGAGGGTCCCAACATTATCAATTCAGACTCAAAGTAGTAGCATTAAGGCTCCTTGATTGTGGATGAATAGGGTACTGTCTGTTGAACTACTGTTCTATGTGCAAGATACAGTACTGTTATATATATACTTTTACTAGTCTTACCGTATTCATATTTCACGCTTATCTCCTATACATCGACCATGAGACAAGTGTCTTCACCAGTGGCGGATCTAGGAAAATTTCTTAGTGGGTGCGCCTTTAAGGTAGAGTAAAGGCTTGCAAAGTCATCCATTATGTTTTAGCATAAATATGGTCTTTCAAGGATTTTTAAAGTTTTCTTGGTCAATTTCAATAGATTTCTAAGTTTTTTAATCGATTTGAGAACTTTTTCGGTTTGATTTCGAGAGTTTTTTTTTTCTTTCAAGAGTTTTTTGTTGATTCCGAAGTCTTTTTTATGGTTGATGAGGTCCGGGACAAAAACTTACTAGGGGGAATTGGGACAAAAACTTGTTTTTATTTTTTATTTTTTATTTTTTAACTTTAAAAAGCCCATTTTTTCCGGCTTTTGAGTGGGGTCCCTTCCCCCACTCACTACATGGTGGATCCACCAATGGTCTTCATACCCCTTGGGATAAAGAGAATGTTTGTTTACCTTCTACCCTCAAACCATGGATGGACCCAATGTAGAGCATACAGTGGCCTACGGATTTCATTGCTCCATCGTAGGTAAAAATTATAGGTCATGAAAAGTGTCACGATATACATTTTGAAACTATAATGAGGACACAAGTTTCCTTAGTAGAGTTGGTTTGCAATGTTTTTCTTTCACCCAAGACCAGAGTTTGAATCTTGTTAGTGTCATTTTCTTAGTTTTTAGGTACACAAACCATATTCATTATGTTTCTGAAAAATATCCCTATATGTGTTTTTTTATAGTCAAATAGTGCAACCATTTGAAAAAGAATTAGGTCCCTCCCTGCCTCAAACCCTATTTTCGAGTAAGGTATACCGGGTTTGTTTGGTTTATATGGATATTGTTATATACCTACAGGTCCTACATGTAATTCATATCCTTTTTCTCTTTCCAAGGCATATACACTTTTGTTCCTAGACATTTTCGTATGGCCAATGCTGGGCATCATTTTTAATGTAGGTAGGATTTAAAAGCTTACAGTAACACTTAAAAATAAATTTATACTCATCTTTCTTACTTCATCTTTAAAAAATCACGGCTTCTTGTGGCGCAGTTAGGCACCAATCACTGGCACATTAATGTAAAAGTTGGTGGGTTTTTTAGTCATTATTTCATTAAGTTAACCCACCATAGCAAATGATTAGTTTTCAAGGCCATTTTGGAAGGAAAGAAAAGCACCTTTAATTGTGATTGGTGTGTTAGTGGTCAAGACAAAGTAATTGTGATGTGATATGTTACCAGATAATATCACCTCTGAATGTTTTCAAAACCATGTACTGTTTCTAATGGACCCTAATCACCCTATAATCCCTATTCATATAGCATTTGTTGATTATAACAAAATTATAAAAGCCTTACTGATGAACAGATGTTGCATTAATAGATACACCATACAGGGGGGGCTTATTAGGGAGATGATAGTTAGGGTCCCAAAGGCTTGTGTTAAATGGAGTTGCATTTTCTTTTTGCCTTCTTTTTTCCTTGTTTATTGTGTGCTACTCTTTACTATTCTTGTTGTCCTTGCCCTATTTTTTTTAGGTGTCCCAAGGCTATCCCTAGATTAACCCCGGAAAATTGTGACAGTAAGAAATCAACCCTGATAAATTTAGTGGTTAGGCCGTACATACCACTATGCGGGCTCAGCAGTGGGCTTAGCTGGGTAAAATCGGGCTCAGCCCGATGTTGTTGGTACACGGAGATAGGGCTCAGCTGGAGGGAACCAACTCGAGCTCATGAACCCGATGCGGGCTCTCTCTTTCTCTCTCTTCTATATATATATATATATATATATTTAATTAATAAAAAATGTTATTGGGCTGAGCCCAAAATCTATATAGTGTTACGAGATTTGAAAGGTTGGTGATGGTTTGAGAGGGGGATAGTGGAAAGCTGATGTGGCAGTATCGGGTTGAGCCCAAAATCTATAGTGGTACTCATGGCCTTACAATTGTTGCATACGCCTGAAATTGAACTTTGGGCAGATGGGATATCCCACCACATGTCCAAATCCCCCAGGGCCTCAAGCAGTACGCCACAATCCTATGTGGTTTTGTCGCTTGTCTTTCCGCTCATGCTTTTCTGCAAATTACTTTACCCTTTTGGGGAATGTGGGATACTTGGTTTGTTTGGTTTGGTTTACTATCAGAAGTAAATTCAATAGTATAGTTGGGATATTTACGACTTGTCTGCTTATAGTAAGCCTAAGAAGTAGCTAATAACACGTTACTACAAGACTACGATCCTGGACATCTGACCGTAAAAAGTATCTGAATTTAAGCCTGCTACAACAGTTAGCCCGGCTTTAAACGTTTAGGAAGCGGGAAAAACCTTAAGAGGGAATGTAGTTTTAGGTGATCAAGAATTCAAGATTCACCAATGAATAACTAGTAGCCATGCATACAGAAGTTCATACTTAAGACCACCAGGTGATCAAAAGGATCATTAGACAGATATAGACTGCTCTTTCTTGTCTTGTCCTCCAATTGTTCTTGACATGCTTCATTTCTTTCTCTTGTTGCTCTACTTGTATCTTTTTAAAATGTTACCTTTTTGAAGTGCTGTATTTTCTTCATTCCGGTTTAGGCATAAAGGCGCTTCATGTGCATATTGTAGTATCATTTAGTATGCAAGAATATATCTATGTTGTATGTACGCTACACCGAAACTGTGCAAGAATTTCTTGAGGTCTATAAGATATTCTTAATGCTGAGTGCAAATTAAGAGCTATTAAAAAATACAAAACACAGGTTTAGCCATAAGTTTAGGTCTTTAAGCTTTATTTAGACATGACTTCCTATATGATCTTGATAGAAAATTTTATTTTTATTCATAGAAATTGAGTTTTCAGTGGGCTCTGATTGAATTTACCATTTACAATGCCATATCAATTGCTTTAATATGAATTATGACACCATAAGATTAAGAGAGAATGTGTGGATTGTAGAGGGTCCAAAATAAATGATTGATTGTGAAAAACATCCCCATCTTACTGTCAGTTTTTTGTTGCTTTCTTTTGTCATGCTTTTTAACCTCTTGAGTTACCAATTATACCCTTGATATCATTGAGGACTACCAAGTGTTCAACACAAAAGACAAGGAGATCACAGGAAAGTAATTTTGATAGGATAAGGACAGTGTCCTTAAGTTACGGACTGCGTACCGCACGGAGGGTACCTGATTTAACCCCAACCCCAATTTTATCAGTACCACAATCGATACAACCACCATCCCACGATAAAGTGGAAATGGTAGTGGTGGTGGCGGTAGAATAAAACCAAACCAAACGGGCCCAGTATATCCTGCTTTAGAAGATGGGTCTTTATGGGGATGTGCACAGACCAAATCTCTATTGCTTTACCCAAAAGAGTAAAACGACTGTTTCAGTGAAAAATATGGTGGTAGACTAATAGCAGGTAAAAGAGGAGAGTTCTTTAATGAAATTCCTGGCTTATGAGATTCTTCATATAAATGAGGTGGCATTCTTTGTAGATATGTACCACTATTTTTCATATATATTATATGATCCATTATCATAGATCACCATCTCTTGGATTGAACATAGTTTAGTAAATATAATAATCATGCATGACTTTTAACATGTTAATCATCTGTGCTTACAATTGAGAACCCAGGAATCAAATATTCATAATGAATATTATGGATATTCATTATGAATATTTGGTTATTACTGTTCTTAAATGAACTCATACCTGCACAACTTATCTGGACTCACCATGTTTAAGATCATCTTTAGGAGGTAACACACGGTTCTCTATTTATTCTTGCAATCTACTTCACTCGTAGATATGAGACATGCGTATTTACGACTTCAACACCACCTCTTATCGGTAAAAAGTGAAATAAGACTTTAGAGTTTAACAACTCTTATCAATAAAAAGAGAAATAAAATTTCAGAATCCAGCAGCTCTTAACTTAATTATAGCCTTATAGGGGTATATAGAATGCATAGTGAACGCTAGGCTTGTGGGCTGTGGCGCATGATAAGTTCATTCACGATGGGGTCTACTAACGAGCACGCATGGGTGAAGTGAGCACCTATGCTTTTCCCCAATAGTAATAATCTCAGGTGCTCATATTATTATGATGGAATTGGAAGGCTTGTTCAATATCTTGTGGATATAGTGACTTATAACCCCATTGGCCATTTGTGCACCCCACTTGAGTAACTTCAGTTTCTTCAACAAGAATGAGAGGGCACACGATTTCCACACGACAATCATGTGTTCTACTAAATCGAGTCCTTATCTCTTGTCTTCACACCAACTTTCCATTTTCCCATTCAACCCATACACAAAAAAGGACATTGAATCATCTACTAGTGCTTCGCCTTTTTAAACGTAAAGTATTCAGCCATTTATAAATGCATACGTCTCAAATTATCTGTGCAAGTTAATTTAGTATCATTAGTATCATTTTGATTTCAGTGTTTTTAAGTGTTAAAGAGTTGTCGGTCTGTTTGAATCATCTTAGCATTTGCTTTTACTTAATGGCTCTTTAGTTTCTTTAGAATCTTGATTAAGGTAATGTTTTAGTATGTGATTATGTGAATTGTGAGGTTTGAATATTAGTTAGCCTATGAAATCTATAATGGTATTATTATATTTATGTTAATTTATATGTGGTAATTATGTAAGAAAGATTTCAACTTTGACCCTTAGTAGTTTTGGTACCCCACCCACCCATGACTTGATATGGTAAAAACTACATTTGCTTTGTTAGCAGTGATCTTGTTCTCAATTAGCAAAAGATATGGCTTATGTTGATGTCTCTTCCAACATGATTAACATTATGACTCTTTGGCTTGTGGACAAAGTACATTGGATACACTTTGTTTTATGGCTGGCTTCCCAAATCTTAATATCCCACCAGACAAAACAAGTTGTATTACCTCATCCCCCCTTCCTCTCTCTCTCTCTCTCTCTCTCTCTCTCTCTATATATATATATATATATATATAGAGGAAAAATCAAATACACACCAAGTAATTCGTAAACACTTACACACCAATCTAAACCATTGATTTGCCATTGAATTTTTAATCTGACGATACATAAAATATTGTGGGTGTTTTGATAATATAGCTATGGCAACTAACAATTTGAAATTTGAATTATTAATAGCCTTTAGTTAATAAAATTCATAATTTTAGGAAGTAAATCTCATATGCAAATTGGTGTGTAAGTGTTTACGAATTACTTGGTGTGTATTTGATTGTTCCTCTATATATATATAGGGTTAGGTTCAAATGTGAACTAAATTTTGGTTGTGAACGTGAGGACGAATCTCAGTCACACATCTTCGGTTAAGGTTGACGCGATCACGGAGGATTGACGCGATTCATGGGGGGGGGGGGTGGAGATTATTAAAGGAGGGGACCCGGTGAAAGCCGCCTTTATTGACCGGATGAGTGGTTGAGATTCGTCCTCATGTTCACAACCAAAATTGAGTTCACATTTGAACTTTCTCTCTCTCTCTCTCTCTCTCTCTCTCTATATATATATATATATACACACACACACATGACGAGGAAAGTTCAAATGTGAACCACTTTTTGGTTGTGAACGTGAGGACAACCGAGAGCGCGACACGTGGCGACTTTGAGTGTGGTCCCCCTCTTTAATTCAATGCCCTCCCATGAATCGCGCCTAGTCATCCGCCGTGGATCTGACGTGGAGCCTAATCATCCGCCACGTGTCGCACTCTCGGTTGTCCTCACGTTCACAACCAAAAAGTGGTTCACATTTGAACCCACCCCTATACATGACATATATACATATAGAGGGAGGTTCAGGCCTTCAGGGTACCCCCTAAAAAATAAAATTTGAGGAACATCCTTGTAAGGATTCATCTGGATGGTATGCACATATGCATACAAATAACCAACAGTGTTTTTTGGCTTTTATACATTTGTGCATGTTATGCATATGTACATAGCACGCAAATTACTTACAAATTATTTTTATGTGCATGTGCATGCCATCCAGATGGACGGTTACCAGGGTGTTCCTCATTTTTTTACGGTTTTTCTTTGAACCCGACCCTATGCGCACGGGCACACACACACACATATATATAGGCTTGATATTGGAGCAGCGTAAGAGTTACACATCTTTTAATCCACTGCTTATTTGGTCGTTCATTGACCAAAAGCGAACGATCCTATTTAAGAAATAGTCATTGAATTGCTTAATTTGGGGAGTATTCAAATTTTGTTTATTTGGTGGATAAATGAATGGTCAATTTAAGGGTTGAATTAAGAATGCTAATTCATACAGAATTTCCTGTATATAGTCCATCCATAATCCATAGCAATGTTAGATTTAGGCACCCTTTACTGGAATACATCTAATGGGGGCAGGTTCATTGCAAACCCGTAAATATTCAGAGAACTGTCAAAACCGACTAATTATGAACTATTCGTGTTATATTAATGCATGATCGATATTCATGATAAATAATACGCATTGCTTCATATATGCTTACGTACCGTACTTAGCATAAAGTCTTGATCCACTAAGATCATGGATAATAAAGCTGTTTTGTCTGCTTCAACCAAATTGTTTCTTTGTAATAAAAAATGATACTACTACTGCTGCTGCTACTTTTTGGGATAACTCATTTATAATGTTAATGTAAATATGTCTTAGATCATATGATGTCTTTTCAACATATTAGTTTAATTAGCATTATCTTCGGCAAACTAGCTTTTAAGTTAGCCGACACATGTTTAGCAAACTAGCTGATAAGCTAGCTCGTGGGTTGATAAGCAGCTTGTAGTTTAGTCATGTTTGGTAAAAACTAGTTGATAAGTTAGATGACCATGTAATGATATATAAGCTATTTGAAGTAGCTTTTTAAAAAGTTAGTTTATAGCTTTTCAAATGGCACTTTTTAATAAGCTCAAAAAATAAGCTAGCATATGGTTATTTCATGTGGTGATATAAAGTTCCCTGCTTTCAATTGTGGAAACCATCTCTTTGAATAAAGAAATAAGGAAAAACAGCATGCGAAATCGACTAGCTCTAAGATAAATCAGTGTAGCTCGACTTTAACTCGACCATTGCTCCTAACCGGTAGGTTTTGGCCCTATAAACCCTAAAAATGAAAAGAATTTGCTGCTTACAATGATCATGTAGTTGACTATCTTCCTACATTGTTGACTTTTAAATTGTTACCATCATTACCAAAATGACTAAATATAGAAGGTGAAAGCCACCCTGAGTAAGGCTAAATCGAGTTGCGTCAAGACTCGGTGATAACGACTAGTATTTTTGTCATGTTATGATTTATGTATTTGATGCTAATCGATCAACTCGATATTTGACTCGTGTGACATTTTCACCATGCTTTGTACCCACAGCCGAGCTTAGAAGAATCTCAAGGACTCCAAGCTGATTGACTACTCTCAAATCAAAGGGATATGCACCCTCGATTATGAACACAGGTAATACTTTACGTTTCTCTCTTTGTCGTGCAAATATTGGATTAATTACCCGTCACATAAAAGTAATGATATCGACTTCATACTTGTAATTATAAAAATATTTGGTCACTTAACCTTCCAACATCAACAGTACGCAACACTTATAATAAATATGAAACCAAACCAAACAAAGTCAATATATCCAACATGAAAATAGAGTCTAGAATTTGGAAAGATAAGATGTTCACGACCTTACCACTATTTGCACTAAAATATTAAAGATTCATAATTATTTGCTCAATAGCTTTAGGAGGCTATTTGACGGTTATATCGTAAATAACCACTTCAGATAAAGATATTTACTTTACAATCACCTTGACCAGGGTCGGAGTTAGTATGTAAATAGGGTGACCTATTAAAGAAAAGGTATTTTTCCTAGGTTAAAACAATTATTTTAACTTTCTACCATAGCTCTCCCTAGTAATTTCTTATCCGGAGCCCCACCAACCAGGAAATCAAAAAAATTACCTTGAAGTCAACAAAAAAAGAACTCCCAAAATCAATCAAAAAACTAAAAAAAATCCCTTGAAATCAACAAAAAAAAACTTCAAAAATCTCTTGAAACCATGGAATTAGGCTAAAAACATATTGGCCTACTTTGCGGATCATTAATCTACCTTAAAGGTGCCCCCATCAGGAAAAAATCCAGAACCCACCACTGCACCCGACAAGGAATATCCAAGAAAATGCAAGTCAACGTCACAATACACTTTTTCTTGTGGTTTCACAAGCTACAAAATGGTTTTCGTTTTCGCAGCTTGCAACTTTGGCTTGTTTTTGTGTGTATAGATGCAAGGTACAACGATACCGTAACTTGCGGGGTTTTAATCATTTTTATGGCAGGCCCAGTTTTTCACTTGCAGTTAGATTTTGTTAGAAACTGCAAGGAAAAGTGCCTCGTGTCATTAACTTACAATTTCTTAACTATTTTATGAAAAAAGTCGGTCAAAGAACTATAAAGTAAATGTTTTTTCCCCATGAGGTGGCCGTTTAAGATGATAACCCCGGTCTATATGATCCTCCATATATGTGCAATGAAAACACCATTATAACATAAAAGATGAGTGAGGCTCCTGCACCAAATCATGTTTCCTAATAATAATTACACACATCAAATATAAGCTACAGTTTTGTGATGAAATAAAATCTTGAGTGTAAAGTGGGGTTGCTGTGTTTTTGGATGCATATGGTATGCAGGTAAACCAATAAATCATCCACTTGTACAGAAGTCTGCATTCACTACTAGTACTTTACAAGTACTTTGCAAACTATTCTCATTACTTTTACAAAAAAAAAAAAAAAGTATATGCCAATACTGTTTTATATTCTTTTATCTTTTATAGACCATTTCCATTTTCCAACTGACACCAATTTGATATTAAATCACTCTAAACAAGACATTAGATCTTATATTGAATTTGGTGAAAGTTGTTCATTTAAACAAAATTTTGTATCAATGGTAAAAGATAAAAAAAGAAATATACATATAATTTTATATTTTGGTGTTACTCCTACCCATTGGAGTAAATTTATTATTTGTATCAAATTATTATATGGATTTGATGTTACTCGTTGGAGATGTCCTAAAGCATTCGCAATAGCATAGCGTTTTCATGGAAGTTTTTTTTCCTTTTAAAAAGTGAGAACCACAAGCTTAGGTAGCCAGAAAAGAGAAATTCATTGTGGGTTGTAGAGATACAATGGGTTGTAAGAGTTTTTTTCAAAATGGGGCTAGAAAGTTCTCAAAAAGCCTTCATTGTGGATGTAGTTTGGGACCGTTTAATAATTGCTTACCAGGTAAGCGTTTACTGGTTATGGCAAAGATCGAGAAACTTATCCTAGTAAGAAATGAGATAAGGAGAAGAAATCACTTCTTCAGGTAGTGGCTGACTAGCACAACTGAGCTTGTGTACGTGTAGTAGTTATCTTCTTGTGTGATGTATGGTTACATATAGATCCTAGCATTGGCAGTGATCGCAACTAGTTGGACAGTTGACTAAGGGTTTTACCCAGTTTCATCGACAGCTAAGCATGTTGCCCTGAATTGATCCTCAGTGGCCACTATTTGGAAGCGTCTGGATTCAAACATAGGGTAGAAACAAGTCACTTCCCCCACAAGCCTTAACCAGTACGCCACAGCCTTGTGGTTGAAGGTGAATATCTTGCAATGAAATACTTACTCAGACATGCATTCTTATAGATGGTCACATCATTTTAATCAAAATAATTGATGTAAATTATTACTTATGGTAACATCTTAAAAACTAAATTGTTTTTCACTTCATCCTATGTTATGTGAACGAGATATTAAGGGGCCAGGGTAAACACTTACTTGTATTCGTAGAAGTCACCACTCTCATCTTATCGGGTAATATTCTTGACCATCAAAATGAATTGTTGGTAAATGCGCTTACTAAGTAAACCACCAACCGGGTAAAAGTCTTCTCCGTTTCACTTACCAAATAAGATTTCGGGTCCTTGTTATACCTCTTACCAGGTAAAATTCTCGAGTCTAGTCATACTCATAAGGTAAGCGACACTCGTCAAGCGTTTGGAAAACAACCGTTAACTCGTTTACTCTAGTTTTTCTCTCGATCTTTTTACCAAGCTACATGCTTCTTAAACAATTTTCACAAGCCAAGATGCTTTTTCTCAAAAAAGAAAAAGTCAATCTACTATTTACTATTTGGTAAAGGTCATTTTGAAATAGAGGCCAATTGATGTATATCATACTACCCTCTTTTAACTGTAGCATATACTTGAAATGAGATTTGGATAGACACAAATGTAATCAAGCTTCTACTTTCTATCATTGGCTCTTTGGGCATTATAAGAGGCAGGTGAGATAATGACAACCTTTTGTGATTCTTAAATTTTTTAGTATATACGATATAAAGGGAAGAAGAATCTAATGACACCTTTGTGTTCTTTAAATCCCACTTCTATTTCTTGCTATCGTATGCATCCCAATCATTTTTTTCCATCATAATATATGTGGGTATGATCATCCTAAATGTATCTATCACATGCATTTTTTTTAATTATATATTTAAATATCAATCTTTTGGGAGGGGAGGATTATATAATAAGTTGATCATTTTATAAGACGACGAGAAGTTAAGAAATCACATATGATTACATGTGATACGATCATATATGATTACATGTAGTGTATGTCGGTTAATGCAACATGTGGTGTATCATTTATGATTATGTGTTCGTATGCAACTTTCTGACGTTCTTGTCCTTGTTTCAAGATAACCCTATTGATCATGTACTTATTTTCATTCATTTAATTTTGACCAACTTAAGTAAGATGTTGAAAATCCCAACCGTTATTTACATTAAACGAATAAAGTGATATAATTTATACAAACGATTGATAATGATAAATTCTCTTAGCCAAATATATAACTAAAAGTTCCGAGAATTTCAAAGAAAAAGAAACCTATCAACTTATCTTAAATCTCAATAAGAAGAGCATAAGACCCACAATCGGGCTGGTATCTTACAAGTCCATTAACATCTATCACGGCCCACAACTACAATGGGCCATTCCAAATTGCCAACCCACTAGATGGGTATACAATACAACAAATGAGGGGCCATTTCAAATTTTCGACCCATTTCATGAGATCGTTATTTGGACGGTTGGACCTAGCTTGGCCCAAATAGTGGAGGATTGGGACCGGGACTGACTTGGGACCGGCCTGCCTGGGACCAGTTTTTGGCCACCTCTGCACGCACTTACAGGCTATGGTAGCAAAATCTTAAAACTAATGGATACGAAACTACCTGTAATTTTTGGCTATTAGTCGGGCTGGCTTTTCAAATACGCTCTTGGGCATGGACAAATTTTGTTGGGTATACGAACGAAGAAGCTAGTGAACATGTGTTTACTTTGTAAGATGCACTTATGTTTTATTTTGGTATTCTAGGTGGGTGTTTGGGGCTAGCTTATACGCGATTACATAACGGTTATGAAAATCCACAATGGCCTTGAGTGAACTCAAGTTGCCGATATAAGTAGAGGCCCCGAAGGCCTGGCCTTTATTTATCGGTTGAGTTGACCTTTGCTCCACTTTGTAGCGTTTGCATTGTGTTTTAAGTGGTGCAACAATTTGCCTAGACAATGTAGATCGTTCTTTTGGAAAAATTTTGTTTCTCCTAGTACCTATTTTCATATATTGAGAGCGTGTTTAGAATGCAGACAAGACCAGATTATGGCACGAACAAGATTGGGATAGGTGGTTGAAAAATTGTGGAAGGTTTTAGGTCTAATTTGACATTTGACATGAGTAGTTTAGTCATTTATCAATTTTGTTGCATCTCGCTATGTTGTTCCACCTATTTGGTGTTGTCCCACTTAGCCCCAACTCTCAGTCTAATGCCACGTCAACAAGTAATTATTTTTGTACTATCGAGCATACCAAATACACCCAGCGGACAAATATCATTCTAAGCGTTTTACATAAAAAAATTCATGAAAGTTACTCAATTCTAATCATCCATGGAGTCGTCAAGAAACATAAACAACAGAGTTTTCAAGAACTCTCTCATTCTCCTTTGTGTTCCTCGTTTTAAGACCGACAAAACAGTTGTCTACCAAATGCTTATGGCAAGAGTCACCACTCTCTGACTCTCACTTACCTTATGGGATAACATTCTCGGCCATCGAAATGGATTGATGATAAAACATGCATAACATGGTAAGAGTTATCACCCTTATTTACCATGCTAGACTTTTGACCTCTGCCTAACCATTTACTAGGTAATATTCTCGATCCTTATTATGTTCATCTAGTAAACGGCCCCTTCATCCAACAAACATGTTTCTCATTGAAGCTTACCCCGTAGGTGGGGTCCAATGCTCGAGGTAGATGTATGCATACCTGACCTCTACCTCAAGGAGTACTCGAGTAGAACAAATGCACAGATTGATACCAAAAACTGTAGGTTCATGGCAGTCGTACACGCATATGACAGAAAACCGAAAAGCATATAAGCAGAACAGCAACAATGACAATGCAGGAACTTCGGTTTATTTTCATTAACAACATAAAACATTTAACAACAATGTTGAAAAAGGAAACTCCACATTCCACAACCTTAAAGAGAATGCAATCTTTTGCATTGCAACAAAAACTAACATCAAACTATTTACAGATATATATATATATATATATCATATGAAGTATCATAATGTCAAGGTGAAAGTTCAGAACCATACCCGACTACCAACTCGTCATCGTTCACCCTGTTCTTGCTTCTCTCGTAATCAACATCATCCGTCGGCAACTCAAACCGACAAACGGGACACGTGTTTCGTATACTCAACCACGGCACGATGCAGTCGCCATGGTAATGGTGTCGGCATGGAAGCTGCGTCACTTTCTCCTCCACCGATATCTCATCTTTACAAACCGCACAGATCACACAATCTTGATCTCGGTCTCGATCACGACCATGATCCCCATCTTTGGAACTGCTCGTTTTCAACACGACCGACGGAAGGTTATCGATAATGGACTTAGCAGCCGGAGGACTACCTCGTAAAGCTCTAACGGTCTCCACGAACTGACCAATTAAAGTATCGAACTCGGCCGTGTACACAAACCCTTCGTCTCCATTAGTTTCGAACTCAAGATCTCTTTCCAAGTTGTTAACAGCCAGAAGAATCTCCCATTCCAAAACCCCAACCGCAGAGTCCCCTTCCGACGAAATTTCAGACGAAACCGATATCTCTTCGATCCTATCGATCACCGAACTCAACTGATCTCTATCAGTATCATTACCATTACCATTATCATTATCATCAACCCTAGCAGTAGTATCAGAAGCAGGACAATCCCAGAAATGTTCCAGATTCGAATCCTCGATTCGAATCCTTTCGTTGTTTTCATCATTAACTTGACCTAATTCTTCCGTATCCGAATCCGATTCAATTCCAACAACTCTTAAACCACCTCCTTCAAACCCTAACCCTAACCCTAACCCTAGCTCCTCCATGTTACTCGAAACAAAACCGTCATCACGGTCGTTAATCGCTTCGGTACCGCTAATTCCTACACCGGACCGCGATAAACCACCGGAAACGTGTCCGTGTCCGGTTTCGCCACGAGAATCGAACAAATCGGTGATGAAATCCATTTGATCGTATTCTTCTCCTTCTCCTTCTTGAGCGTATAAGCAATCAGGATAAACAGTCGAATCATGACAATCCGATTCGGATTCGGATTCGGATTCCGATTCGGATTCACATGAACAACGAGAACACGAATTCTTCGAGTTTGACGTAGAAGGTACGAAAAACGACGAATTGAGATCGAAATTGAAGGTGTACGGAAGAACGTCTATTTCGTCAACGTTCACGAGATCGTCTTCTTCGATGATCAGATTTGAGCTGGTTGTGGGATTAGGTAGGGTTTGTGGAGATGAAATTGTTTCAATTTCTTGTTGTTGTTGTTCTTGGAGTAGGTGTAGGTGGTGGTGGTGGTGTGGAGATGAAGGTTGGATTTGGAGATGTCTTCTGCCATTAATGGAGGTGGATTGAAGGTGTGGGATTTGGGGGAAAATGGTGAAGAAGAAGAAAGGGGGAGAGTTTGTTGTTGTTGTTGTTGCTTTCTATTCTATTTTCTATCGCACACGGTGTTTGACAAATGGTGACCCCCACTCTCTTTCTTTCTTCTTCTTCTTTCGTCCTTTTTCTACTACCCATAGATTTCCAAGTACCTTTTTTGCTTTATAATTATCCAATGTTATTTTATTTTAATCTAATTTTATTAGTATATTTGATGTTCGAAAAAGTTCGTCGCAACAACCGTTGTGACATTCCTATTTATGTATATTAAGACGTGTGTCTTACGTCACGTTAAATGGTCGATCGGGCCTGGTCAATGCGACCCCCTTTGTGAGGTGCATGAGGCACTTCATGGTGCAAATGCATGGTTTTTGTAACACGTTTTTTTTTCCTTCTAATGTCTTATTTGTTGGTTTTAAATATATAACTTAATTTATATTGTTTATTTTCATGGATGGATTGAGTAATAGTAGGAACATATGTGTATTATATAATATTAGGGTCAGGTTCAAAGGGAAAACTGAAAAACACCCTCATAGCCCTCCATCTAGACCGTATATAATTATGCATACGAGTAACTTGAGTTTTTTAATTTTTATGCACGTGTGCATATTATAAAAGTATAGATATGCACACGTGCATACGGTCTAGATAGAAGACCACAAGGTGTTCCACGGTTTTCTCTTTTTTGAGGTGATCTATTGTACCTTCCTATAATATTATATATGATATAAAGATTTGTCACCATAAATCATGTATTGGAAAATGTCATAACAAGTCGTCATAACCTTGTTATGACCTTTAAGGCTTGAAGCTTTACTTTGCCGTCACATCACGTCTCTTGCTATTAAGAACGTTTGCTATATTAGGCCATCCACTGTCGACCCACTGCAACCCAATGGTTTCAACTACCACATCAGCTTTCAACTATTTTACCCAAAACTACCCAATTCATCCACTGTCGACCCACTGCAACTCACTCCATCAAAATTCATTTTAATTAATTTTAAAAAACAATTCTAATATTAAAAATAAGAATTAAAAAATTACATTTAAAAATTTTAATAAAAATAATACTAACATTAAAAATTAAAATAAAAACGTTACAATAAAATTAAATTAAAATTAAAATTGCGATACTTAAAATTAAAAACTAAAAATTGCGTTAAATCTAAAAAATTAAAAACTAAAAATCAATAGAGAGGCGGTCATCCGTATTTTTGTCGTAGCTTCTCTTCCATTTCCAACGTTGTATATAACGCACCGCCCGAAAGATGCGCATGCGGCGATATGTAAAACCTATAGTCCTGACATTTCCTTTTCTCCTCCGCCTCCGATTCACGAAACATCAAATCTCTTTCGCGCAAGTCCAAGTCCCATCGTTTTTGATCGAGTAATTCTCGAGATGTCGTGTTGAGCGTGGTTAACTCGCTCAACAACCCGGAGACGCTTTCACTCAAGGCGCCTCCCGTAGAACCCGATGCCGAAGCCCTCGCCGCGTTTCTATCGATGGGTCGTGGACGCTCCTCTTCGTCTTCGTCTTCGTTTTCGTCCTCGTCATCGACATTGAAATGACCGTGTGCGTCGGAAGCGTCGGTGGGCGTCCCGGATTCGGAAGTCTTTGATCATTTGGGACGAACGGTGGCACCTATGAGAGGTGTGCGCATGTATTTCTCGCAACCCTTGAGCACCTCCCAAACATGTTCGTGATGAAAGGCTTCTTGTGCTCTTCTTTGTAACGGAAGCGGGCCTTTGCTAACCAGTCGGAGTCACCCTCGCCGCTTTTTCGATTCGAATTTATGTTGTTGTAGATGTTGGAAAATCTTAGGACAAATTTGCCCAACGATACACATTTGCGCCTTATTTGATGCACGGTGCGGTATTTTGGTGGGCATGTCGTGCGTTGCTCGAAAGATATTCTAACCGTATCCCAAAAATCATCTACATGAAAAAAAATTAAAAGTTCGTAAGTTGCGTTATATACACAAAATGACACAATCAATATAAAAAGATACCTTGCGAACGATTGTTACCTACTACGGAATCCTCCGACGTCGCCACCCATGCCTTCGCCAACTCAACCTCCTCCACGGATGTCCACGCTTTCAGTGGCGCCCGGTCGGGGAATTTTCTTTTCGCGTCTTTCGGGTCGTTGGTTTTGCCTTTGCCTTTGCTCGTACCCGATGGTGGTGGTGGGGATGGCGGTGTCGTTGGTTGCGTTTCGGGTACCTCATCAAATTCGGGCGAGCTTTCTTCCCTATCTCGGGGCTCGTTTATATTTGGCATCGTAGTCGGAGTTGATTGAGACGCCATGGGACTCGAATGAGTGAGCATTCCCGTAAACGATTAAGCCATCAACGGTAAAAGATTACCATGGCTCATTCCGTATTGCGAAACGTTGGTGTTAAAATAATTCGTATCGTATACGGCGGCGGATGGCGGGATGACCCAATCCGTATTGCGGGCGAGATATGTGGGACTCGGCATTTGTGGTATATATGAACCGGCGGAACTCAAAGTTGTCGGCGGGACTTGGGTTTGGGTTTGTCGGCTCGAACGTTGCGTTTGTTTCGGTGTCTTTTGTTTATCCATTTGGAAGAAGTGTGTAGAAGAATGTGTAGAAGAATAGGAATGTATAGAAATTTTTTGAATAGTTGGGTAGGAAATGTGTGAATATAGGATTGTATATATAGTATTTAAAATTGAAAAAGAAAAATAAAAAAAAAATAACTAAAAAGAGACGTTGGTGGGGTTACCGTTGGGGGGTGGGGGGGAGGTGGAGTAACGTCTCAATTTCAAACGGCTTCATGAAACCGTTTCATTCAACCCGACGAAGAGGTGCGACGGTGTGGTTCATTCAACTCGACGGCTTAGACGTGCTCGATGGGTAAGCCGAAGGCCACAATGAATGGCCTTATAAAAGTTATTTAATTATGGTTATTTTAATACTTTCACCATTAAGATGCATTAAAAAATAAGTTTAAGAGAAGGAAATAACATTTGATTAAAGATAAATTAATTATTCTACCCAAATAGAAAATATCAATTCACCTCCTATCCTTTCTCTCTCAAAAATCCCCCAAATACCCACCGGTCGCTATCCGGCAGCCGCTATTAGCGGCTCCGGCGAATTTTCCAGCCAAAACACAACCCCGGTGAGTATATGTGTGTGTGTATATATATATATATATGGAGCTGCAGATGTCTGTATATATATATATATATCACCGCTGTCCTCAAGACATATATAGGAGCCAGATACATCTCATATGGCTGCCGCTAATATATACACCGGTGTCCTCAACTCTATGGCTGCCGCTAATATATACACATACATATACTTCTGTTTTGGCTGCCGCTATCAAGATCGATGGCTGCCGCTAATATATACACACACAACTCTATGGCTGTCGCTATCAAGATTCATATATATACACACGCATATGTAGCTTTATATATATACACACACATATACTTGTGTTTTGGCCGGAAATTTCGCCGGAGCCGCTAATAGCGGCTGCCGGATAGCGGGCCGGTGGGTATTTGGGGCATTTTTTATAGAGAGAGGATAGGAGGTGAATTGATATTTTCTATTTGGGTAGAATAATTAATTTCTCTTGATTAAATATGTTGTATATTTTAATAATATCATTATTACTAAAATTATTAAAATAGAACAATATTGGAGTTAGAATGTAACTTTTTTTTTCTAAATTATAACTTATAATAATATTCTATATTAAAGAAAATATAACATAGTGGTATGTTATTATAAATCCATCTTATGGACCATATGCATTTTTGCAATATTATAATTAATTATAAACTCAACTAAAAACTAAAAAATTCACCTCACATCAAGTTTAATGTAAAAATCAAGATTTTTATACTAGAAATGAAAAGATATTGAAAGTCCAATGATAATCAATCAATATATCTCTTAAAAGCAAAAACCAAGGTTGATGAGGTGGCATCATGAGAAGCTTCTATTGCTATTTATCTATTTTCTTATAATTTTGAATTTTTTTTATAAAAAGGGATAAAGTTAGTGAAGAGTTGGAAGATTGATGTTGTTTTGGTTGTCCCACATTGGTTGGAAGATGAAAAATTAGGAAATGAAGATGTGTATAAATTGTGTTGAATGGTGTTGTCCGTAAGAGGTGATATAGTGTTAAGCTAAATATAGCTAAACCCAATTTTATATGTATGTAAACATATAAGAAGTCTTTCATGAATTAAGAAGAAATCTTTATTGCAAATGAGATGACATTCTAAGGATTGAGAATTTCTCATTTCATTAATTGTTTTATAAAAAGGGAAAAAGTTAGTGGAGAGATAGAAAATTGATGTTGTTTGGTTGTCCCGTGTTGATAAAGTTAGTGAAGAGATGGAAGATTGATGTTGTTTTTGTTGTCCCACATTAGTTGGAAGATGAAAAATTAGAAAATGAAGATGTGTATAAAATGGGTTGTACGGTGTTGTCCATAAGAGGTGATATGGTGTTAAGCTAAATATAGCTAAACTCAAGTTTATATGTATGTAAATATATAAGAAGTCTATCATGAATTAAAGCAAAAATCTCTATTGTAAATGAAATGGCATTCTAAGGATTGAAAGTTTTCCATTTCATGAATTTTGTTATAAAAAGGGAAAAAGTTAGTGAATAGATGCAAGATTGATGTAGTTTTGGTCGTCCCACATTGGTTGGAAGATCAAAAATTCGAAAATGAAGATGAAAAGGTTAGTGAAGAGATGCAAGATTGATGTTGTTTTGGTTGTTCCACATTGGTTGGAAGATGAAAAATTAGGAAATGAAGATGTGTATAAAATGGGTTGAAAGGCGTTGTCCATTAAATGTGATATGGTGTTAAGCTAAATATAGCTAAACCCAAGTTTATATATATGTAAATATATAAGAAGTCCTTCATGAATTAAGATGAAATCTCCATTGCAAATGAGATGACATCCTAATTATTGAGAATTTCCTATTTTTATGAATTGTAGTTGAGTGTTATATTTCACATTGGTGGAGATACAAAAATAGTAACAATAAATTCTGTATATGTAAATTTAACAATTAAACAATCAATATATTAAATCTTTTTTTTTAGGCTAACAATCAATATATCATATATATATATATATATATATAAAAAGGAATACCTCAAGATGATGACATGACACCATGAGAGGCTTTTATTGCTCTTTATCTATTTTCTTATAATGTTGAATTTTTTTATAAAAAGAGATAAAGTTAGTGAAGAGATGGAAGATTGATGTTGTTTTGGTTGTCCCACATTGGTTGGAAGATGAAAAATTAGGAAATGAAGATGTGTATAAATTGTGTTGAAGGGTGTTGTCCATTAAAGGTGATATGGTGTTAAGCTAAATATAGCTACACCCAAGTTTATATGTATGTAAATATATACGAAGTCTTTCATGAATTAAGAAAAAATTTCTATTGCAAATGAGATGACATTCTAAGGATTGAGAATTTCCCATTTCATGAATTTTTTTATAAAAAGGGAAAAAGTTAATGAAGAGATGGAAGATTGATGCTATTTGGTTGTCCCATATGGATTGGACAATGAAAAATTAGGAAATAAAGATGTGTATAAAATGGGTTGAAGGGTGTTGTCCATAAGAGGTGATATGGTGTTAAGCTAAATATAGCTAAACTCAAGTTTATATGTATATAAATATATGAAAAGTCTTTCAAGAATTAAGAAGAAATCTCTATTGCAAATGAGATGACATACTAAGGATTGAGAATTTCTCATTTCATGATTTTTTTTTTTATAAAAAGAGATAAAGTTAGTGAAGAGATGGAAGATTGATGTTGTTTTGGTTGTCCTACATTGGTTGGAAGATGAAAAATTAGGAAATGGAGATGTGTTTAAAATGGGTTAAAGATGCCTTTGTGGCAACTCAAATGGTTGGCTCATCTTAGCCGATCTTAAACTTATGTTGTTGCTTCATTTTGGATGAGCCTCAAAACTAACATGTTGCTTATTTCGTCTAACCTAAAAGCCTAAATCTATATCTATACATGTATTAAATTGAAAACCACAAAAAAAAAAGATGAGTAACATCCTAAAAAAAATAATGGCATAAAAAAAATTATATAGATAAAGCAAAACCCACAAAGCATGAGGTGACATCATAAGCGATATTTCTCATTTCTGGATATGTGGTTGATTTTGCGGTATCCCACATTGATAGAAAGATGAAAATTGACAATGAATTATTAGTATACGATTGAAATGAAATTCAATTTAAACATACGATTGAAATGAAATGAAATTTAAAATCTCGCATCCGTAGGATTTCGTGGGGTTTGCTATTGGATTACATTCTATCTCCGTGTTTGGTTAAAAGAAAAGTCGAGGACTGAAATCCATCTTGTATGAGAATAAAATAATAACTAGTTATTTTAAAATAAAGACCCAATCTCGTTAATTCCACCAAAAAAGAAATCCACATAGAACGACAATGTTCATGTTAGATACCTAATAACGGTCTAAACCGCCCAATGAATCACTTCAAATGTTAAAGCAACTCATCATCCAATCTCACTTCCACTTCACAAGAATCACCATCATCTCCCCATTTCCCCCAATTCAATTCTCCACCCAAATCCACCCTACTTCCATTAACACCTTCTTCAATCCCAAACCCTTAACCAGCTTCAACAAACCAACATTCTCCCACATATACCAACAATGCTCACATCAAAAGACCATCGATCATGGCAAACAAGCACATGCTCACATGATCGCATCCGGGTTTCAACCCACCGTCTTCGTCACAAACTGTTTGATCCAGATGTACGTAAAATGTTCGAGCTTGGACTACGCACGCAAGGTGTTCGATGAAATGCCGCACAGAGACACGGTCTCTTGGAATGCCATGGTCTTCGGGTATGCTGGATTCGGGTGTATGGATATGGCTCGGAAGATGTTTGATGTGATGCCTGAGAAGGATATAGTGTCGTGGAACTCGTTGGTTTCTGGGTATTTGCGGAATGGGATGTTTTGGGAGTCGGTTGAGGTTTTCGTGCGGGTGCGGAGGGAGGGGTTGGAGGTGGACGCGACGACGTTTGCGGTGGTTTTGAAGGCGTGTTTGGGTTTGGAGGATTACGGGTTTGGGGTTCAGGTTCATGGGGTTGTTGTTCGGATGGGGTTCGTTCATGATGTGGTGGCTGCGAGTGCGACGGTGGATATGTACGCGAAGTGTAGGAAGCTGGAGGAGTCTTTGAGGTTTTTCGACGAGATGCCGGTGAAGAATTGGGTTTCGTGGAGTGCGTTGATCGCGGGGTGTGTTCAGAACGACGAGTTCTTGAACGGTTTGGAACTGTTCAAGAAAATGCAAAAGAACGGGGTTGGGGTCAGCCAATCGACTTACGCTAGCGTCTTCCGGTCGTGTGCGGGGTTATCCGAGTTACGATTCGGGTCTCAGTTGCACGCCCATTCGTTGAAGATGAATTTTGGTTCCGATACGATAGTGGGAACCGCAACTTTGGATATGTACGCGAAATGTGGGAGGTTGTGTGATGCCAAAAAGCTGTTTCGAACGTTATCGATCCATAATCGACAATCGTATAACGCGATTATAATAGGTTGTGCTCGTGTCGATCAAGGATTTGAAGCGTTGGGGTTGTTTCATGATCTGATTAACACTGATCTTGGCTTTGACGACATCACGTTATCGGGTGCGTTTAGCGCGTGTGCGGTGGTCAAATCATATGCGTTCGGAGCGCAGTTACACGCACTAACGATCAAGAGCGTGTTGGATCGTAACGTTTGTGTCGAGAACGCGATTCTCGATATGTACGGAAAGTGCGGAGCTTTGCGGGAAGCGCGTCGGGTGTTTGACGAGATGGAGATACGCGACGCAGTTTCTTGGAACGCGATTATCGCCGCTTACGAGCAAAACAGAAACGTGGACGAAACGCTTAGTTTGCTCGTTTCGATGCTGGGTTCGGGTATGGAACCGGACGAGTTCACTTTCGGCAGCGTCTTGAAAGCCTGTGCGGGCCTACGAGATTTAAACTACGGGTCGGAAATTCACGGGAGGGTCGTGAAATCCGGGATGGGTTTCGACCCGTTCGTTGGCAGCACGCTCGTTGACATGTATTGCAAGTGCGCGAAAGTCGAAGACGCCGAGAAGCTTCACGAACGGATGGACGAACAAACGATGGTTTCTTGGAACGCGATCATTTCCGGGTTTTCGAGCCAAGAAGAAGGCGAATCGGCCCAACGGTTCTTTTCCCAAATGTTAAAAACCGGAGCGAAACCCGACAACTTCACGTTCGCAACGGTCCTTGACACGTGCGCGAATCTCGCAACCGTAAACCTCGGGAGACAAGTCCACGCGCAAATCATCAAACAAGAGATGCAATCCGACGTCTTCATCTCGAGCACCCTCGTCGACATGTACTCGAAATGTGGCAACATGCACGAATCCCGATTAGCGTTCGAGAAATCCCCGGCCCGCGATTTCGTCACGTGGAATGCAATGATCTGCGGGTACGCCCAACACGGGCTCGGCCACGACGCAATCGCCCTCTTCGAGTCCATGAAGCACCACGGCGTGGACCCGAACCACGCCACGTTCGTGTCGGTCCTCCGGGCGTGCGCCCACGTGGGCCTCGTCGAAACAGGTTCCCAATACTTCGACGCGATGCTTAACGACTACGGGCTAAAACCGCAATTAGAGCACTACGCGTGCATGGTCGATATCTTGGGCCGGTCGGGTCAAGTCGACAAGGCGTTAGATCTCATAAACGAGATGCCGGTTGAAGCTGATGATGTTATCTGGAGATCCCTTCTAGGGATCTGCAAGTTACAGAGGAATGTGGAGGTGGCCGAAGAAGCAGCCAGTGCGCTTCTTCGGCTGGACCCACATGACTCAAGTGCTTATGTGCTTTTGGGGAATATTTATGCTGATTTGGGTATGTGGGAAGAGGTGTCAAAGATTAGAAAGGAAATGAGAAAATTTGGGTTGAAGAAAGAACCAGGGTGTAGTTGGATTGAAGTGAAGCATGAGTTGCATATGTTTACTATTGGGGATAAAGCTCATCCTAAGTGCAAAGAGATTTATGAGATGTTGGATGAGTTAATAAGGGAGATGGCATTTGATGATGAGGACTGAGGAGTTACATGAAGCATAAGATTGCCTTTATGGAAACAACTGTTTTATTTTGAGGAGTTACATAAAGCATAAGATTGTCTTTATGGAAACAACTGTTTTATTTTGAGGAGTTATATGAAGCATAAGATTGTCTTTATGGAAACAACTATTTTATTTTTTGGGATAGATAAAGTATAAGTTGTCTTTATGGAAACAAAGACTCTGTTTTTTTAGGATAGATGATATGTTTACATACCGAGTTTTGCGTTCGATGATGAGGAGGTATTAGAAGGAACTGCAAAAAGTGCAGTCTGTTTTTTACGGAAATTGTTGATTTCCGTCCATGTGGTTTAAACTTTTTGATTATCATCTCTATGGTTTGTAATTTATTGATATTTTTGTTTTTGTAATTCATAGTTTATTGTTGTTTTAGTAATTAATTTAGAGTTTATTATTGTTTTGGTCTTTTATACTTAGAGGCAATGGCAGATCTAGAAATGTAGGTGATTGGGGCCCTATAGAGTATTTTTTTTAAAAAACCGAATATTTCACTCAAACCAAAACGGTTTCGGGTTATTCGGTTTGCAAGTTAAACAATTCGGTTAACCAAATAGCAATGTGTAGAATTATTTAATCTATATTATTTCCCTCTAGATGAGTTAGTTTAAACATACATTGAAACAATAAGAACAAGATATTGAGATATATTTAACGAAATCATCAATCAAAGTTATTATTGTAGCATGATTGTAAGATGTAGCGGTAAAAATATATAGAGCGAACGAATGTCAAACAAGAGAGTGGAGGTTTTGTTAAAACGAACAAGGTCACACTGGGGGAACCGTAAAAATTTACCGGGGGGACAAAGCACATAATAGTAGGAAAACCAAAAATTTACCTACATGAAATACTTTTGGACTAAACTTGCACATCATGAAATACTTCTAGGGTAAAACCTGTAAATATAGAGACTTCTTCATAACCGTTAATATCGTTATTTTAGGGGAAATTCCGCCGTCGTCAACCGCCGATCAAGAGAGAAATTCGACCAGATAACGCCATCAATCGCCATTGTTGATTGCTTGTTTTCTTTCACATTGAAGCTCTCATGCTTTCCCCCTTGCTAATTGCATCAATCGATTCGTTTCTAGAAGAATTACAGGTAAAATAATGGTGTTTTTGGTACTTATTTTGATCACGTAAACCTAGGTCAAATTAAGAAATTCTTCAATTGGAAAACGCTTATTTTGATTGTGTTGTTAGAAGATTGAAAATTGAGGTATTTACCGAATGACGACGATCGGAAGCAGAAACCCTAACAACGAGAACAGATCGCGAAACCGGAAGCAAGTGATGGTTGACGATAAGGTGCCGTTGCTGCCGACTAAGAAGGAGGAGGACGGCGATGGTGAAGAATTCGATGGAGCTTCGTTTAGTGGTGCGGTGTTTAATCTATCGACTACGATCGTTGGAGCCGGGATAATGGCATTGCCTGCAACCATGAAAGTGTTGGGGCTTATGCCTGGAATTGGTTTGATTGTTTTTATGGCGTTTCTAACGGAGACTTCGATTGATCTCCTGGTTCGGTTCAGTAGGGCTCGGAAAGCGGCTTCTTATGGAGGTCTCATGGAGGATGAGTTTGGTAGAGTTGGTAGAATCTTGTTGCAAGTTTGTGTGCTAGTGAACAACATTGGTGTTCTTGTTGTCTACATGATTATCATAGGTATAACTAACTCATTAAGTTGGGCAAACTTGTTTGGTGGATTGATAGAGATTTGCCAAAATGAGTGGAAATAATAGCGGATGGATGAGACAAGATTGGTAAAATACTGAATTGCCCATGTCAAATCAAAAGGTATTTCACAACTCTTTCACCTGTCTACCTCATTCTTGCCCGTTTGGTCCGATTGGTGTACAAGATGCACGGGTGAAAGAATTGTGTAAAGTTTTAGGGATTTAATTTGACAGTAGTTTAGTAATTTACCAATCTTGTCCCATTCTTCTGATTTTTGTTCCACCAGTTTGGTGTTTTTGTTCCCCCTTAGGCTGTGTTTGGCAAAAATAAGCTAGCTGATAAGCTCATACATATTTGGATGGACCATAAGCTAGCTTATGAAACGCTAGTTGGAGTAGTGTTTCAGGTCCTTTTTGTAGCCTTTTTCAATTATCACCTTATTAATATTAGTTATTATACCACAAGATACCTTTTTTGGTCAATTTGCATGCTTCTAAGCTAGTTTTTGCCAAACATAATTTATTCATAAGCTAGCTTATTAGCTAGTAGCTAGCTTATTAGTCAACAGCTAGCTTATCAACTACCAGCTAGCTTATCAGCTAGTTTGCCAAACACAGCCTTAGTCTTGTCATGTCCTTGTCCTGTCTTGCCAAACGTGAGACGAGTTTCTCTCCAGTCCCACGTACGCAAATGGCACGGGGGAAGAATGGTGCATGGTTGCAGGGTATTTTTTGACATGACTAGTTTGGTAATTTACCATTGTTGTCCATCCTCTTGATTTTTGTGCCACCTATTTTGGTGGGACAAATAAAATGAATTTTTGGCCATCCATCTTGTGTATCAAATGTACCTTAGGGAGAAGATTTCAAGTTTACTAGTTTACCCTTAATTTGATATGATTTGTTTCGAATAACACTTAGGCGATGTGCTCTCTGGGACAACTTCAAACGGAATTCACCATCCTGGTGTCTTGCAAGAATGGTTTGGGGAGTATTGGTGGAATGGTCGTTTTTCCATTCTTCTTATAACCACCCTTTTCGTATTCGCCCCTTTGGCAAGTCTTAAGCGCATAGGTTAGTCTTAATCTTTCTTTGCAGTATCAGTTTTCGCTTATCTTTTTTTGCACCGATCTTTATACCATCTGTTCTTGAATACTTGCAGATTCGCTGAGATATACATCTGCGCTGTCAATGGCATTAGCGGTTGTCTTTCTTGTTATTTTAGCAGGAATTGCGAGCGTCAAGTTGATGATCGGAGGCGTTATGCTGCCTAAACTTTTTCCTCATGTTGTCGATTTTGCATCCCTCTTTAATCTCTTCACCGTTGTTCCCATTCTTGTCACGGCTTACATTTGCCACTACAACGGTATGCAAGCTAACTTCTACACATTATTGATGATAATGACAACACTTAGAATATGAGGAATGTTATTAGATTATTCTCCAATTGAGCCCTTTAGGAGAGATAATAGGGTGACACGTGCCACCGTATGCCCTATATGGGTCATCCATGCATTAGATTACTCATTAAAAGAGCCCTTTAGCAGAGAATAGAGGTTCCAATATATACTGGTTAGAAATGGTCCAAGTCTGACGATGAGCGATGTCTAATGTTGAGTTAACTTTTGAATTTGACAGTTCACTCAATAGACAATGAACTCGAAGATCATACGCAGATAAAAGGAGTTGTACGCACCTCACTTATTCTTTGTTCAAGTGTATATATAATGACTAGTCTCTTCGGGCTCCTCTTATTTGGCGATGGCACGCTCGATGACGTACTCGCCAACTTTGACACGGATCTTGGTGTCCCATATAGCTTGTTGCTTAATGATATTGTTCGTGTTAGTTATGCCGCCCACCTTATACTCGTTTTTCCGATTGTTTTCTTTCCGTTAAGACTGAATATGGATGGGCTACTTTTCCCGAATAAGAGGCCTTTGGTTTTGGATAACATGAGGTTTGCATCGCTTACTACGGGACTCATTACTCTCGTGTTTTTGGGTGCGAACTTTGTACCGAGCATTTGGGTCGCATTTGAGTTCACCGGAGCGACCGCAGCCGTTTGTATCGGCTTCATCTTTCCTTCCGCCATCACTCTTTGGTAAGTTGCCTTTAGTTTGGTAAAAATTGCATCAAAGCATTCTTTGTTGTTGTTTTTCTCCTTATATAAAATGACTAATTTACCCTTACAACTAGTTATTATAAAAGATAGGGTTAAGTACATAGGAGTGTATCGAACTTGTCACGTTTTATCATTGTATGTATTTAACTTTAAAACTTACCGATTAATGTATCGAACTTGCTAAAATTGCCATTGTATGTATTTCATAACAAGTTGGATACACTTTCGTGACAAGTTGGATACATTAAATGGTAGGTTTTTGATAAAGCACTTTCGTGACAAGTTGGATACATTAAATGGTAGGTTTTTGATAAAGTTGGATACATACAATGGCAATTTTAGCAAGTTCGGTACATTAATCGGTAAATTTTAAAGTTGAGTACATACAATGATAAAACGTGACAAGTTCGATACACTCCCATGTACTTAACCCTAAAAGATATGATTGAGAAAGTGAGATTCTATCATTGAAACTAGTCGTTAGAAGCGGTATTGTGCATAGGGGCATTGTGCATAAGTAACCACTCGCATCTAACAAAGCTAAATTGTTTTGGTATATATTAGGGATTGTTACGGCATTGCAAGTAAGAAGGACAAGATCTTATGCATTTTCATGATTGCGCTTGCTATTTTTTCAAATCTTATAGCTATCTACAGTAACGCAACGGCTTTGGCCAGTAAAAACCTATCGCCACCCGAATGATACGATGGACGAAAACCGTTGTGGGATATTATTTTTTGAAGAGTTCAACTAACTTGTTACATAACATGTAAATTTGTATAACTCTTGCCTAAAAAAATCAATGTACTATTGTAATTGTAATTCTATGTATTACCATTTTGACCACTTTATGTTTGAGACCAAGTATGATTTGTTTGATATTTTTTTATTTTTTTTGGAAGGGTGTCCGAGTCTATGGCTCGGCTAATCCCTGACAAAATTAGGGCTAAAGCATGTCTCTTTGTAAATGTCTACAGGTTGTACATGGAGGGATTTGAACCTGGGTTACGCGCTATGAACCCCCAAAGCCTTATCTACTCCACCACAACACTAATAGACTTGATATTTGATTTCATTAAAGGACAATTTTTTTTTTCTCAAAATGTTTTTTTTTCTTTTTTTTTGTTCATCAATTATGTGAAGGCCAATGAGTGACAAAATAAGACAAGATTTTACCTCATATGGTAAAAGGTTTTAAGCTCTTATAAAGAAAAAGGTCTTATATCTAACATCTTATTACATAAGCTATAACTAGTAAATAAAAAGTACTTGTGACATCTCAATACCGATTCTCTAAGATCTATTGTATTATATGTCAATATTAAACTCTCTTAAGTCAAGATCATTTAATTAATATACTCAATTTTTTTACTAAAAAAGATAAAATACATTCTCTAAAAAATATTTTAAATATCTTTTTATACCCCATCCATTATTTATTTATAGTTTGTGTTTACATAAGATTTAATCTCAAGAACAAAAACCGAAACAAAATAAAACTCATAGATTAAAAAAGCAAATTCTAAAAGACTAGGGACTACAACAGCCATAACTAACAAACCAGATGGACCAAAATCATAGCTTATAAAAAAAACATGGTTCAACGTACAACTCTTAATGCATAAAAGTACCATCCTTCAATGCTCTTCCAACAAAGAACAAAATTTCCACAACCATCTATTTATTAAAAACCGTCGTTGGCCATCTCCGCCTCCTTCCGCCGCCTGAAAAACCCCCAAAATGACCACCGACAGGGGCCCACCGCCTCCCCGTAACCCTAACACCACCACCACCACCACCACCACCACCGCCGATCAACCTCCGGCGACGGAAACTCCTTCCAAACCAGTAGACGATACGAAGAAGAAGACATCCATGGGACCTCCGCCTCCTCTAATTCCCCTAATTACCACCGAACCGGAGATATCCGTACAACCTAACGAACCACCAGAGCTCCCTGAGGCCGCCGCCGGTACGGCTGGTGATTCGACGGAAAACAATTCGACGGAAAACGATTCGACGGATGGTGATTCGACGGCGGACGAAGAGGTAGGTTTACCGGAGGTTAAGAAGGGAGAACGGAAACCACCGTCGAGCAATGTTGGCGGTGGTGGATTGGCGGTTCCGTATACGATTCCGCCGTGGAGTGAAGCTCCGTGCCATGATTACTTCCTTGAGGTGCTCAAGGATGGCTCCATCATAGATCAATTCGATGTGTAAGTGCTCGAAAAATAGTAACGCTTCACTCGCGTTTGGGGATGTAAGTTAGCCGAGCTACTCGTGAGTGATTCGAGCTCGGATTAATAAAAGCTCGAAACGAGCCGAGTCTTAACGAGCTCAATATAATATATATGTATATGTATATATATGTTGAATTTTTAATACTTGAGCCTAAACGAGTCTAGCTTAAACTAGCCGAGCTCGAGCTCAACATCACATGCTCTAAACGAGCCGACAGCCGAGCTCGAGCTTAAAAAAGTCTAAACGAGCCCGACTCGGTAAGTGTCTGCCTCGGCTCGGCTTGGTTACATCCCTACTCGCATTCGTTAATCTGGTGCGTGAACTGTGAACAGCTCGTTAAATCAACGAGCTATGGCTGTTTGAACGTATAATAATAGGATTATTGGAGTAATTATTTTGAGAAACTATAAGTTTGCTAGAGAATATAACCGTTTTTGTTGTTACATTCAATCTGTTTATGGATTAATCAGATTCTTAAGATCATTATTGCTTAATGATGGTTGTATACTATCCATTATGGATTGGAATTATAGAATTCATGTTTAGTACTTTCAATGTATTGGCCACAGTGGGGTTGTGGTTTGGTTTTGGAAGTGAGTGAAAGCAATTTGATGGAAGTTAATTATTTGGGAAATTTTGAGGAAAAAGACTGGTTGATTAAAGTAGTCTCTTCTGGTTTACATGTGTTATAGTTGGTTCAAGATGCTTGCTTTGTGTTTGATTTTGAGCTTGTTGTGTTGTATTTTTGTCATACAGGCATGAGAAGGGAGCTTACATGTTTGGGAGAGTAGATCTCTGTGATTTTGTTCTTGAGCATCCAACTATTTCTCGGTTTCATGCTGGTAAGCATAGGCACATTTTCTGTTCTGCTCTGAAAATACGGCCAAGCATTCACTCACTCATTCCTTTTTGTGCTGTTTCAATCCTTGAAATTATTATGATCTTATAAATGTTTTGACATCAGGATTTCTACTTAATCACTTATATCTTCTATGCCAGTTCTGCAGTTCAACAAATCTGGTGGTGCTTTTCTTTATGATTTGAGTAGTACACATGGGACATTCATAAATAAGAACCAGGTAAGTTCATTTCAAATTTGTCTGTCAATAGAACTAACTATAGCATGGTGGGTTTTCGAACATCCAGTGTAAGCTCACATGCTGGGCTAGATCTTCCCCTAAATATGATTATATGGTATACCACCCTTGCGATGTATGTACAAAAGAGGAGAGAAATAATTGTTTTGGTGTGCTGTCCTTTTTGAATAATTGCTGGGGGTAATTTTGGGTTTTTACTTTTGAAAATAAGGAGTGGACTCCTCAATTTGTTTGGTTATGTGAAATATCACCTCTTCATTAGTTGTCCGTTTTCAACATTATAGGTGAAGAAAAAGGTGTATGTGGAGCTGCATGTTGGTGATGTTCTTCGATTTGGCCAGTAAGTTGTTGCCTTTGTTTGTTTTTATTCAGTTGTGTAAAGCTAGTCATTATGTCGTTCTTGGTATCATGGTGCTTCAAACAAATAGGTGTTGTGCACATGTATTTATGTTTGACACCAGTTTTGCCTCCATGCTTGCCACAATGCAGGGGTTAAATATGAACTTGGCTTAAAGTTTCTGTGATTTGGCTTCCCTTGTCTTCCGAGGCCTCACCATGGGCCAGGAGGGAGGGTTTGGTATTAGTTGCTTATATCACAAGTTGTTCAAAATTATCGATACAAACGACTTTAGGTGGAGATAGAACTAAGCTTATATATGAAAACCTGCAATCTACCACTCTTCTATTCTAGCTTTCATGTTATGGGAGGGATGGAACATATTTTGGCGTATTTGATAGCTGTTGGACAACCCTGATTGTTTTGTTATTTGGATTTACAATACCGTAATTTGGTTGGGTTTCAGAACTGTTCGTGTGCCCATATCCATAGACCTTTCGTATGGTATGGATTTTGAATTCACAATTGTCTGACACAAATGTTTCCATCTTTCCAGCTGAATGCAACCAGTTTGTTAATATGTTGTCTTTTATTACTTGTCTTTGATGTATATCTGCTAGCGGTTTTGTTATTATCTTGTCTTGTAGACTTTCATTTCCTTTGTGTGCATCTTTTTCAATATTGTGTTCTATTATATCTTTGATTTATACTTAATGCTGATGCACGTTCTCGCTTTTGCTTCTTTGGGTACAGTTCAACTCGGTTGTACATATTTCAGGGACCACCAGACTTGATGCCTGCAGTAAGTTCCTTGAACTACTTACCCTATTTTCTCTCCAGTCTCCACTAGTGTTAAAAAAACAATAAGGCTGGAGCTAGGCAGTCAAGTGACCTGCTAGCCTCAATTATAAGCCGGGATTATGCAAAAGTATAACCAATTCTTTAGATATAGGTGCTTTTTGTAAGAAGTAAAATTTTTGTGCAATATTGCTTCGATACAATTACTTGTCTAAATGCCGATTTAGAACATCATGTGCTGTGACCTTTACAATAGCTGAGCCTAACTTAAAGCTACCTCGTATCTAATCTTGAGATGTTTTGTTGTTTTAAGTAGCAAAAATCTCCTGGGCTAATGCACAGGCTTAGGTCTTAAGAACAAGATATGCATAACGCATCTAATAAGTTTGACTATTACTTCATGTTTCAACATTTAGATGTTTAAATACAATAACTTATTTAGGAAGGAGCCATCGTAACTACTCATGATGGCAATAGGTTTTGGCATAAAGAAAGACTTACCAAGTGCTTTATAACTCTCACAGTGCATGCCGCCAAGTTTCAAAAGGAGCATGGTGTGCCACTTCATAGAGAATTAAAATACAATCCATCCAAATTATAGCATTCACAAACATTTTTTTTTTTGGGGTGCCTCACAAAGATTGCAAAGTTTCACTCTGTGGCAAAATTTAAAATGCTGTTTTACCCCCAAACACTTGTTTTGTGGGAGGGAGGTACCAGAGTACATGTATTTTTTGCATGTGTAATTGATCATGTAACATTCATATTGGAGTGAGAATGAAATTATTTAGTCCTTAGTCTGTAGTATGATGAACCAAGAAGTTTGTAAGACCCAGAAGTGTGTTTCATCGACCTACAACTTATAGGATTTCTATAACTATCTCATTCACTTGAAGCATTTTTTATCGCATTTGATTTCGTTGAATGCTTATAGATGTTAATCAAGTGTTTTTTTGTTGTACAAAGGAAAAAGACTTAAAGAGTTTTAAAAACCTTAAGATGCGAGATGAGAGGCGTGACATGGAAGCTTCGCTTCTACGAGCGAAAAGGGAAGCGGCACTTGCAGATGGTATCTCATGGGGCATGGACGAGGATGCTGTTGAAGAAAATGAGGTTTGCAAATTTTTACATCACCTTTAGCATTGCAACTTGTTGCATCGGATAGTTATGGATTCTTGTTGCATAGAACCATCTGATGGAAGTTTTGTGTTTAATCTTTACTGGAGTTGATTCTTATATCATTTCAAGACTACAAATTATACGTTTGATGCATATCATTTTCAAGGTTAATGCATTTGGGTGCAATTTTTTATTTAAGCATATAAAGAATTATGGATTCTTCTTTAAGATCTGATGCATACAACTTTAAAATGATCTGCTAGTGACTATGAATTGGGTTTTGAGTAGAAGTTATATGAATTCTTATCTATGTGGGGATTTGTGTTTTGGAAAGTTGGTAACTAAACTGTAACTATATGTTAGGATGATCTTGAAGAAATAACATGGCAAACATTCAAGGGACAGCTTACGGAGAAGCAAGAGAAAACCCGAGAGAAAGTTTTGAAGAGGCTTGAAAAGGCAAGTATGCTTTTATCTCATGCTGTAGATAATGAAGCTCTAATAAGTACCAAAAATATCTGTTTCATAGTTCGTTAGCTCTTCAATTGTTGTATTTAGTTCATGTTTATGCTTTTTCCTTGAGTCTGTCTGTTTCTATTTGGTTTTTCCTTTAAAAGTAGACCTCTGACTTGTCATGCCACACTCTAATAGATACATTTAACCTTGAAGGATAAAAAATGACTGTATGGATTAATCTGTCTGTACAGATTTTGAGGCTTTTTGTTTGAGAGGGTTTTTTCATAGACGGAAGGAGCATGTTTTTTAACTGCGATGGGTAGGTTAGGGTAAAAAGTTAGTTGTCTGTATAAAGCTCCCTCTAGAAGCTTAACAGATAAGCCACTTTCTGTATCATTAAGCCACTACCAAACAGTTACATATAGCTCACAGAATAAGCTGCAAGTCCCGTTAAGCTGGTAACAGATATACCCTAACTAATCAATACTAGGGGCTACTAATGGTAATTTCCCCTCTCTAACCAAACCAGCATTCTCTTGGATTAACTTATGTGAAAGTTTTCATGGCTGTCAATTCAGTTATGAATGGTAGAACCAAATGGATCGCATAATGGCTTTTACCTATGCAAGTAATTTATATAATAAGTGAATATAAATACTCAAGAAGTAAATAGTTGGCTGATGTCCAACCAAAATATACTTCTATCAATCATGAGCATAAATATTTTAAGGATCATACGCTGACAGAAGGGAGATAAAGCAGGATTCTATTATGTTAATGGGATTTGTACTACTTATTCCTGTGAAGTGAATCATGAACCTTTGATTTATACATTTGTGGTCTCAAATAGATATTGCATGCACTAATTTTCTTTTCTAGTGTCAAGATCAATGCAATATTTGGTCGCTTAATCTTTGATCATTACCTTGCTTTTACTGAACTTCATCAATGGCCTCCAGATTGCTAACATGAAGAAAGAAATAGATGCTATCCGTGCGAAGGACATTTCTCAAGGTGGTTTAACACAAGGGCAACAGACTCAGATTGCTCGTAACGAACAGAGAATGGCCCAGGTATAGAACTATCCTGTCATTCTTGTTATCTTTTTTGAATATTTCTACAATTTTATTTTCATGGATCCTTGGAGTTGTTACGAGCCGACTAGCTTTTACCCAATTCCTCTTTTTGTTTCCCAGCCTTTTTTCCTATGATTTTAGCTTTGTTGTCTCTTTGGTATTTACTGAACGGTTTTTAATGAATTTGATTAGGTTGCAGAAGAGCTCGAAAACTTGGAGGAGACCTTAAATGAAAGTATACGTGAAAGTATGGGTGCACGTATTGGTCGGGTGCATGGTAAGAAGAAAGGAGCAACTGAAGATGATGAAGATGCATATATGAGGTATTTCGCTAATATGGGGTCATTCAAGGGAGAACTGGTTAGTTTGTGATAATCGTGAAATCCATTCTCATCCGGACACCTCATTAATCAATTATCATTAAAAAAAAAGATATTAATATAATCCTAAAAAAACTGCCAATCGGTTAATAGGTAAAAACCATTAATTTAATAAAATGATTGGCTCACATTGGACCTCACACATATCTCAAACTATCGAGTTCTCATTTGATTAGACCTCTTTGCTTGTATGTCTGGTTGAGAGGAAAACCTCGAAAATGGAAATTTTGAGGAACACCCTGGTATCCCTTCATCTAGTCGGTATGCACTTGTGCATACAAGTAATTTGTAACATGCGCATGTGCATAACGAACACGTGCATAAAAACCAAAAAAACAACTTGTATGAGGAAGGGCTACCAGGGTGTTTCTCAGTTTTTCATTTTTTTGAGGTTTTCCCTTATATGTACGTATGAATATATATGCGTTTGTTCCACTACGATTGCCTTGCTATCTCTCGATAGGAAGGCATTACATTTCATTTGCTCATTGGCATGAATGTGGCAAACCGCGCAAACACTTGTGTTTGCGATGATTTGCAAATTTCTTTTTCACTTCTTGCTACACTACAATTTAACTAACCACTTGATCTTTCAAATAATATAATATGCCAGTGATGAAGACGAGTTCTACGATCGAACAAGGAAGAAACCATCTAAACAAAAGGGTGCTGAGAGCCAGTCAGTTGAAACAGCTGATTCTCTTTTGGACAAGAAAGAATCCATCAATAAAGAAATTGAAGAAAAGAAGAAGTTGCTCGTTGATGAGAAGAACAGAGTGATTGCCGAAAACGAGGATGTGGGTGAGGCTGGAGATGTATTGGATGCATTCATGTCTGGACTATCATCTCAACTTGGTTAGTTTTCTACGAGTCTCAGTTTTTAGACTTCACTGTAGCAATATGTCTAAAATACCTTCTATGGAAGCAAATATTGTTCCCCAAAACTGAACACCTAAAATTGAAACGGTAATGATGGTAGCATTCTAGTAATTTAACCAAAAAATAACTTCTCACGTGAGAAGCGTGAGAAGTGGATCTGAACCGTTGATCGCTTTTTATGCTTTAGAAGGGAATTGATCCAATGCATCTCGGTGTATCCACTTCTCATCCAACGGTTGATAACCACTTCTCACGGTTCTTTATATTTTCGTCATTGAACATGAACTTACAGAAATATCCTCATTACTATTGTCTTCTCAATTTCGTTCCGGTTTTACAGTGCATGACAAAACAAACTCACTCCAGAAAGAATTGGACGCGCTGCAATCAGAGCTGGATAGAGTTCTATATTTGCTGAAAATAGCCGATCCTGCTGGAGAAGCCGCTAGAAAACGAGAATCTGTTGCAGCTGAACAAAAACCGAACATTCCAAAAACCCCGGTTGTAAAGAAACCATCCGTTGAAAAGCACTCGAGACACAAACCGGAAGAAACCGCCCAAAAACAACGTACTCCTGATGCGGCTACAAAATCAAGCACGAGCCACGATTCAGCCGATGATGCAACAAATGCTACGGAACCGAAAGCAACCGTATACACCATCACTAAGCCGCAATGGCTCGGGGCCGTGGAGACAAAAGAGCCGAAAAAGGCCGAAGAGGCGCCTTCGGTTGTGGTGGTAGAATCCGATCAGTTTGTGGATTATAAAGACCGGAAGGAGGTTTTGAGGAAGAAAGAGGATTCACATGTGATTGAAGACACGGGGCTCGAAAATGCAGCCCCAGGTCTGATTATAAGGAAGCGGAAACCGGTTGAGGAGGCGGAGAATGTTAAAGATGGGGATTCGAGTTCGGTTGAGAAAAAGTCGTCTGTAGGAGTAGATTTCGCGGCTGAAGATGCTGTAGCGTTGTTGTTGAAACACACGAGAGGAATTCAAGCATTGGATGACGAAGATGGCCATGGCGGTGACGGTGGTGCGGCCGAGAGCCAAGGAAAGAAGGGAAAGAAAAAGGCGAAAAAGGTGATTGGTCCCGTAAGACCGTCTTTTGTCACCGAACCTGAACCTGCTTACGAGTCTTGGGTGCCTCCAGAAGGTAAGTTATTCCCCCCTAACTATGTAGGTTATGTATGGCAAACTACCTGATTAAGCTAGTTGATAGCTGATAAATTGGTTTTGTTCGGTAAATGCCAACCGATAAGCTAAATGACAATATAAATGGCTTAAAAGTGAAATTATTTGGAAAAAGATGAAGGGCATACATGGATTAAGGTGGAAAAAGCTATGGAGCTTTATTGAAATGCTACTTGAAACACCATTTCAAAAAGCTAGCTTATAAGCTAACGAAGCTTTTTCATTAAGTAGCATTTTAAAAAATAGCTTATAAGCTAACCAAATGGGGCTTTTTCATTAAATAGCTCAAAAGGCTAGCTTATAAGCCAACCAAACAGGGTTTTTTCAATAAGCGGTGTTTTAAAAATATAGTTTGGCTAACTAAATGGGACTTTTCCAATAGGGTCAAACAATAAGCTAGCTTATGGTGGTCAAACATGGTTATGCTGATTGTGATTTATTTTCCTAACGTTTTGACTCGTGTTCTTTTTCTTTCATCAGGTCAATCAGGTGACGGACGGACCTCGTTGAATGATCGTTTAGGATACTGATTAGCAATGATACTAATACTGCTACTACTAAATACTAATACTGATGGTGATGTGAAATCAGAGATTCATCGGTTAATCATTCTCGTTAATAGCTATTCAACCATCAAAACCATTCATTACGGGTAGTAGCATTCGTGTATACTAACGATCAAGAGAAAACCATCAAATCGCAACAACCAAAACCTCATCCAATGGGAAGACAAACATGCAGTTTTTCATTCTTGCATTTGGTAAGAAAGAGGTGGTCTATGAGAAGAAGTCCCATAACTGGATTCACTTGTTCGTCTCGGATTGTATTCTTTGTGGGAAATACTGGGTTCATTTAGTTATCTCGTTTATAGCTTCGTGTGCAACTCAACGTTTACTTGTCTCAAAATCCCAACTCTTTGGCTTTATGCTTTCTATAGTTAGAAAAAACCCGAATATATTGAGTTCGTTTCTTAGTTTGAGATTTACGAGGTTCTTTTGTAAATTTTCACTTTCACTAGAACTGGATTGTTGAAGTTATTTTTTCTTCACATTATGATATGATTCTGGTACCGATATCTTAATCATAGAGAGGCAGGAACTATAAATATTTATTTCGTTTAATCGAATCAAATACAATACACGAACACATCTCTACCTACATCAAACAATTTCTCTTCTTGAATAAATAACAACTCGTGTAACTTCTGCAATCCTATCTTTTCTTGTATGCTCGGAAAATTCCATTTTGACAATGTCACCTCTGCATACTCGTTTTGAGGTATCAACGGACGTTACGATCTTCCAACCCCGGTTGCTCCATTAGGCTTGAAACAATCAATATTGCAAAAGACTGCCGATCGCACCATACCTCCAAACCTGCCACCATTTGTTATAACCATCATATATAACCAGAGTTATTGGCGTAACTGTATCGTGGTTTAGACATAGATCCTAACTTTCATATGGGACAAGAGTCGGGTCTTATCAAAGGTGCATAAAACCGAGGCTCGGAAAATCCTGAGATCTAGATTTAGTTCGAGTTTTGTCGTGTGTGTCACACACACACATTGAGACAGGAGGATCAGATGAGTCATGAGAACGGTACCTATTTTTTTTCTAAAAAGCCAACAAAATCGTATATGATTTATTAACAAATTTGAAGTCATCCACAGCAGCTTTTATTCAAAACTTGATGCAAAATCATATGTGAATTTGCATGGTTCTCGTGTTCTTCTAAATAAGTATTGTTCTCGTTTAAATCTCTCATGTGAGAACCACAAATTTCCTACAAACTTGTAAGAACCGGCTAAAAATAACTATTTGTACAAATTTTTCATCAAATGTTAGAATTTGATATACTGTTTCACAAAGGTTTGTGTTCATATGGTGATAGTTTCACATGAATCGGTTTTAGTGATACTTTTTTCATATATATTTAATTCACCAAGTGAATCAAATTTTCTTTTTCACATGAATGTTGCTCACCATATGACATAAATATATGTGAAACAACAGTTAAAATCAGTCTTTGATGAAAAAAAAATCAAGTAAAAAGATATTTGTATGTCGGTTCTCAAAGGTTTGTATGAAATTTATGGGTGTGTGTGTATATATATATATATACTTCAAAAAAATAATGAGTGAAACGTAAACCAACCGATCAATGCTGTTTCTCGCTTTCTCGGGTTGGTCAACGGCATTTGTCGACTTCCCAACATGTTCCACGTTCTTCTTCGTCTTTTCCCTCCGGTCAACACTCGATCTCGATTTATCTCTACAATCCACACTCGGCCTCAATTGGTCAACCCGATCCGTGCTAGGCCTTGGCTTATCTCGGCAATCGGTACTAACCCGGTGTTTATCACCATGATCCGGAAGGGGCCCAGATAAGTTCTTCAATCGAGCGGATTTCTCGATGGCCGATATAAACTTCTTAAGATGTCTTATGTACTCTGGGTAGAGCTCCAAATCACAATGGTTCCCACCTTTGACCCATAATGGTTCATACTTCTCTACACAAAGCTCCCAAAGCTCCTTGCCATGAGAACAATCCACAACATCATCTGCAGTTCCCTACATCATATCGAGATATCGGCGCGTTTTATATTATTCGAACGACCACAAAACCGACATTACGAGTGTAGGGGTGTAAATGAGTCGAGCTTTTACTTGAGCAGTTGAGCACAAGATTAATAATTCTCGAGCTTGGGACGAGCTCTTTTAAGTTAACGAGTTGAGATTTATAATGCTAATGTTCAACTGGGCTCGTTCAAAAACTCGATTCTATTTTTCGAGCCAAGTCGAGTCAAGCCGTAGCTAAGCTATTCGACCATACCCTTTTTTGAGACAAACATGTTCCATATTTATTACTCATTGAGAGGGGGATATAGAGGTTATTGAGCTCAAGCGGATAAACGAGTTAATCAATCGCGAGTTCAAACCCATAAACAAGCTTCGAGCTTGATAACTCAAAGAATATTCGAGCTCAAGCTTAAGGGTGTAAACGAGCCAAGCCGAGCTCGAGCCCACTGACTAAACTTAAGCTCGGCTCGTTTAAGTTAATAAAGCTCGAGCTCGGCTCATCAAGGATTTAGCAGGCTTGGCTCGGACTCGACTCATTTTCGATACTACATTTCAAGACTGTGTGTGTGTGTGATCATTGATCTTTACGTGAACTTGTCACAAAAAGATGAAAAATGAGGTAACATGCATATGCACAAACTTCCCAAAAATCGAAGCAAAGGGATAATATCAAACACTTACATGAATTACCAAAACAGGACACTGCACTAACGTTATCTTGTCAATATTCTGCATCACAATCAAATATAAGTCGTCAATAACAGAATCATCTTCACAAACACAAAATAATGTAAAACTATATTTTGGGAACCACCCACGTTTGTTAAAAACTAGCTGATAGGCTAACAGACAAATTAATCGCGTTTGGTTATGACACGATGAAAAGCTACTCTATTTTAGCATATAAAGGGCATAATTGGAAGGTAATTTCTTCATGGCCTAAAAATAAGAGAACCAACCTTGTATATATCAAACCAATATGTTCGTTTCACGGGATACATGACTCTGAGTCCCGACAAGATCGGGCTATGAAGAACGACCGCCCTTAATCTCGATAACCGTGATGCCAAATCTAGAGTCGGTCCGCTCCCAACGGATTGCCCGTATAATATAATATCTTCTTCCTTTGCACCATAAGTTTCTAAAAGACATCTATACGCGGCTTCTATGTCGGCATACGTGTTGTGCTCGGTTGGCTATAATAAACAATCAAAACATTATTGTTTAAATAAAACCGTCTCAATGTCATGCGAAACTTTTGATTTGCATTTTAAACTAAAGATGCACAAAAAAGCCCAAGCCCGAAGCCTGGCCCGCTAAGCCCAGGCCTAGTGAGCCGAAAGCCTAAACAAGGCCAAGCTTCAAGGCCCAAAAAAGCCTGGTTGGGCCATTTTTCAACCCGAAAGCCTGGACCAGGCCTAAAAAGTTTGGGCCTTTTTATTGATGCTCTGAAAACGAGCTTGGAAGACATGGGACTTATGCATCTCTATTTTAGACTATATTACCTTGCCGGTCGACCGCCCATACCCAGTGTAGTCATACCTGAATGTAAAGCAAAAAACGCGAATTTTATAACCATAAAACAACTTTAAAATCGAGTATAAATCCAAATAAATAAATTCACATTTCAAATACAAATCTTGAAATCTAATAGAATACCAAGAAAAGCACATTGCAGTTGATAGTTAATGAATCTTTTCTTAACCTTCAATCTTTTCAACATCTTAAATATGTAATTTGAAGTTGGTACAAAACCAATACCAACCGAAAAAAGTTGGTACCAATTAATTGGGTGGTAAATGGTATAGAATTTTGTGTACCAGTTATAATTGGTTGCTACATGGTATTGGAAAAATACTTTGATACCGTATCAAGCCCACTACCGTGGTTACAGCCACTATAATAAACTCTTGAATAAATGTGTCCAATTGCACTTCCCAAATACCATAATTCAACCCTTTACTACCTTAAGTATCACAAAATCACTATCAATATTATCCAAGATATCACTCTCATTCCATATGTTCACACTAAAAATCAACCGTTTCGAGGTAGTTAGACAGTTAGCAGATAACAAATTTGGTCTCTCTGAAAAACACTTTGAAAACAGATCAGAGGTCAGCTCAAATAGCTTTCAAAAGTTTAACCTAATTAAATATCCCTCAAAAACCATATCTCAAAAATTTAGACAATTAGATACCAAAATCATCAAAATTACACACCAAACAACCCCCAAATCTAATCCTCACAAAACCATACCACAATCCAATTTTCAAATCCTTCCAACACATAATCAATAATCTAATCATTCAAAATCCCAACAACAAAAAAAGAAACCCAATATTTTTCAAAATCTGAAAAAAGAACCAAAAAAACCCCTAATTGGAGTTAAAATTTTTTTGGGGGAAATTGAGATAATTAGATACCAAAATCATCAAAATTTCACACCAAAAAAACCCCAATCTAATCCTCACAAAACCATCCCACAATCCAATTTTCAAATCCTTCCAACATATAATCATAATCTAATAATTCAAAATCTCAACAACAATAATAATAAAAAAAACCCTAGATTTCAAAATCTAAGAAAACTAAAATGGAGTTAAAATTGGAAAAAAATGAGATAATTAAATACCAAAAATATCAAAATTTTACACCAAAAAGAACCCCAATCTAATTCTCACAAAACCCTACCACAATCCAATTTCCAAATCCCTCCAATCAAAACCTCAAAAAACCCTAGATTTCAAAATCCGAAACAAAAACCCTAAATCGGAACCAAAAAAATTGGGGCAAACTGAATCGAGTTAAGACCAAGTACTAACCCCATCAAGTTAACTCGTAGATGAAGACTGAGTTCGCAAAACAACTCGTACATCTGACCCAGATCAGCCGCATTTCCATGGGAATAAAGCAACGTCAACTTCGCCATCGGATTCTTCACATAAACCGCCACGATCTCCGTCCCTTTCTTCGTCTTCACCTTCAATACGTCCACGTTTTCCCTCTCCGCCACCTCCGTCATCCGAAGAAGCCCTTTTCATCCTCCGCCGCCACCACCCTGTACGACGGCGGACTCGGCGGAAAGAACGCGAACTTCGCCGCCATCGACGATGTCACCGTCCCCATTCTCAAAAATCGAAATCGGAGCTCCGATTGATCACCGATTGATGGTCAATTTCAACTAAAACTGCTTATTTCACTACCGGAAAAGTTCGAAAAATTGGGGAGATTTTGGGATTGGATTGAGGAATTGAATTGGGGGTTTGTGATTTGGGGTGTGTGTAGGGTGTGAATGGGGTTTGATTTGTGAATTAATGATTGGAAGAAAGCGAATTTGTTTTGATTTGGGAAAGCAGCGATGGAACTGAGAGAGAGAAAGAGAAAGAGAAAGAAACACACAGTGAGTGTGTTGTGTGTGAAGGATTTCCGGCGGTGAAGATGAAAGGGGGCACGTGTGAATTAAATTTTGATGCGTGGGAGAGAGAATGTTTATATGGTGCGGTGAGGGTGTAGGGAAAGTGGGTGTGACCCTTGGTGTCTCTTCGACACGTGTCCAAGCAAGGTTTATTGTTTGGATGCTTTAACATTGAACAATTGATTGAGAAGTTGAGGTTAATATGAGAAACGTAAGGCTCTGTATAACGTTTTTTGAGGTTTGTCTATGCGACCTCGGCGTGGGCTGAGGGTGTCGGTTTCTACAAACCGGTTGAACCACAGCTCAATCCTGCTTTCTCTCTCTCTCTCTCTCACTACTTTCTCTTTATCCTTCTCTATACTTTTTTCTCTCTTCTTTTTTCTATTTAGAACTATATATACAGAGAGAGAGAGAAAAAAAAAATCAAATATGAACCACTTTTTCATTGTGAACATGATGGTAAATCTCAATCACTCATCCGGTCAACAAATGCGGCTTTAACCGGTCCCCCTTTAATAATCTTTACCCTTTCATGAATCGCGTCAATCCTCAGTGATCACGTTCACCGTAACCGCGAGATAAGTGGTTGAGATTCATCCTCACGGCTCACAATGAAAAAGTGGTTTACATTTGAACCCAACCCTATATATATATATATATATATATATATATATTGGGTATTCAGTTTGGTGGGTTATAGTACTTGATAAATTGGGTCTTTTAGGAGTTTATAGTGGGCTTATGTGGTGCTAATGTGGCAGAGTGGTTTTAGGGGCTCGATTGGTTGCGTTACTAATAGCTTAAAAAGTGTATCTAAACTATTAATTATTTTAAATTTCATAATCTTTTTATTAATAATGATTTAGAAGATAATTGATATACATTAATTTCTCATATAACGATACAATTTAAGTCCACCTATGATATGTGATTTTGTTTTTTTTTTTTAATTATAATAAAAATGTAGAAGATTGTTTGGTGTTGATGGACTGTCTAACGGCTGGATTGACAATTCCTTTGTCTTTTTCTCTTTTTATTATTTTATTATATAAATGACCTGTTTTTCTCTTTGATTATATCTTATACATATTATTTAAATATTTTCTATAAAATTCACATGGATGTTGCTGATCCAGCTTCTTTTTAATTAAAGAAAAATTAGTTAACTAGTCACTTAATTTTTTAACCAATTTTTCATGTTTTATAATTTATACAAAGGATTAGGTTTGTAATTTTGGATCCGTAATTAAAGACTTGATTAGAAAATGTAAATTTTACACATAAGACCTTCGATAACGCAACCCATAAGTTTACAAAGCCCGAGTTACCGCACCAGTGTCACATCAGCTTTACCCACAAATCCACAATAAACTTAAAATAGGAGTAACACTACCTACAAGCACAAATACCCAATATATATAGAGTGAAGTTCATTTAGAAATCAAAAAAAGAGTAAAACTTACAAGCCGATGATTTTTTGTTTAAATCAACAAAAACTCTTCGTAAGGTTTTTTATTATGATGCAAATGTTTCATATAATTTATTTTTGAGTAAATTACGGATTTGGTCCCTGTGGTTTGGTACTTTTTATGGAATTGGTCCCCATACTTCATTAATTATGGAATTGGTCCCCATGGTTTGGAGATTGCTTTGGATTTGGTCCCCAATACTGACGTCCGTCAGTAAGGGCCGTTAAGCCATCCCCATGTGCGATGCACATGGGGGCAAATAGGTAATTTCACTCACTCACTTATATAACACATTTGACCTAAATTGAATTTCATTCTCTTCTCCAACTGATCTGCTCTCTCTCTTCAACAACAATAACAACAATGGAGTGGTGCAAGAATCTAACTCTTTTTATACAACAAAAAATTCACAATTAAAAAACCCATTTTTAATTCATTCCAAATAAATTAAAGGGTTAATTTCATGTATACCCTTATTAAACTTCAAAATATCATATTTACCCAACCTAATCCATTAATATCATATATGCCCTTATTAAACTATCAAAATATCATATTTACCCAAATATCATTTTTTGTTAATTTTAAATCAGATTTAATAATAAAAAATAGGTAAATGACTATTATACCCTTTTAAATCTATTCCACATCACAAATATCATATATACCCATACTAATCTATAAAAATTTCATATTTACCCAAATAGCTTATTTTATCAACTTTTAATCATTTTAAATTTAATATTTTTTACACTTTTACTGTTTACAAATATCACATAAACTCTCACCCAATGCATAAATATGTTGAGATATGTATATATAAATCATGCATGTTCATGCATATTATAATTCCCTTTTCCAGTGATATATAAAAATATTAATAGGCTACATCACTTAGTTTAAATTAAAGGTCTTAAGTTTTTCATATGATGCCGGTGGACCAAATCCCAACCCCACTTATTAGTTTCCCACTTATTAGTTTAATTAAAGAATTGATCTATGTTTGACGGAACCCCACCGCCGTGCTGGAACGAGATGATATCTCTGGCGTCGAGGTTCTTGTCTTCGACAAAACGGGTCCAACCCTCGGTCATGACGTAGCTTTAATTAGCTGATGTTCCAGTACGTGTACCATTCCTATCTTCAAAATGGAGGAGACCCTTGTCCTTGGTGGAGGAATCATGAGACCGTTAAGCGTGCCGACGTCAAATATCATGGGGTCACTAAGCCAGGATGAAGGTGGTTCACCACCGACGTCAAACATCTAACGAACTCTAGGATTCTGGTGGTGGTAGGGATGTTGAGGAAGGTGGTACCGATTGATTTTTGATGTTGATGTAATGATGTTGATGATTATGAGCAGAAGATGGGGAAAAAGATGAAGAGGAAGAAGGGTTGTGTTTTGATGGTGGTTAGGTGATGTATGTTTTATATGTTTTGGAAGGGGTATAATAGTCATTTACCTATTTTTTTTATTATTAAATCTGATTTAAAACTAACAAAATAAGATATTTGGGTAAATATGATATTTTGATAGTTTAATAAGGGCATATATGATATTAATAGATTAGGTTGGGTAAATATGATATTTTGAAGTTTAATAAGGGTATACATGAAATCTTGTATACTATAGAAGCTTCCACTTTTTCTCTCCACAAAACACACACACTTGCAAGGTTTCCGGCAAGCCGGAAAATATGAATTTGGTGAAGGAATCCATCAAAGAAACACCATGAGAAACTCATATTTTAACCTTTCTATTCATCTTTTCGTTGTTTAATTTCGTTTCATCCAAAGAATTTTCAAGATTTCACGAATAAAACCACTTTTTATAGAAGAATTCTCCACCAACCATTAATTCCGGCGACTCCAGAGGCGGAACAGCCGTCGCCGGCACCGCCAACACCCGCCAAGTCCGACCACCCTTTCTTTCTCGCCGGAAGTTGCAGGTTTGCCGGAAGTTGCAGGTTTGCCGGAAGAGACGCCGGAATGTTCAATGTGTGCCGGAAGAGACGCCGGTGGTGGTGGTAGTGGGTTAACGGTGGTGAGGGTGATGGTGGGTTAGTGGTGGTGGTGGTGGTGATGGTGATGGTGGGCTAGTGGTGGTGATGGTGATAGTGGGTTAATGGTGGTGGTTGTTATTGAGGTAGTGGGTTAATGGTGATGGTGGTGGTGGTGGTTGTGATGGTGGTGATGGTGTGTTAATGGTGGTGGTGGTGGAGCGGTAGTGGGTGGTGGAGCAAAGGGGGGGTGTGGTGGTGGTGGAACGGTAGTGGGTGGTGGAGCTGCAGTGGGTGGTGGTTATGTAAATATCATGGTGGTTTTGAAGGAAATGGGTTGGAAGGAAATGGTTTTAAAGATGATATGTTGTTTGAAGGAATTGTGTTTTCATGTTTGACCGAATCAAGAAAGAAAGAGAGAGAAGATGAGAAAAAGACAAAATACTAAAAGAACACATTAAAACATAATTAAAAAGAAACAAATATAAAAAGACAAAAGTACCCTTAAGGTTAACGGAAGAAATAAACAGATGTTTGGTCCAGGGACCAAATCCAAAGCAATCTCCAAACCATGGGGACCAATTCCATAATTAATGAAGTATGGGGACCAATTCCATAAAAAGTACCAAACCACAGGGACCAAATCCGTAATTTACTCTTTATTTTTTGATGGAATTGTTTCATATTTTGGTGTTTTTTATATAAAAATGAAAAGGTTTCATACATTTTTCTATGCTTATGAAACTGTTCTATGTATTTTCTTTAATCCTATGAAACCTTGTTATTTTTACAAAAAAAGAACATCAAAAAATGAATTATATGAAACATTTGCATCATATTAAACAATTTTACGAAAGGTTTTCGTTGATTTAAGCTATGAAACCATGAGTTTCTACGGTTTTTACTTTTTTTTTATTCCTAAATAAACTTGACTCTATATATATATAGAGGAAGGTTCAAACAATAACAAATGCAATTTGTAAAAACGAAGAAACAACTTATAACCACATATCTCTATTTAGAAAACCAAAAAATAATTCAATACATATTTAATTACTTGAAGGGTATTATGGTCCAATGTTATTTATGACATGATACTATTCATCATCACATCATGTTCCATCACAATGTACAAACTTAGTTAATTTTAAACTGTTTAAATATTAAATATATTTAAATAAATATAATATCAAGATAAATGTTAAATATATTTAAATAAATATAAGATTTAGATAAATGTTAAATAATTTTAAATAATTATAAAATCAAGAAAAATATAAGAAACCAAACTCAGTATCATAGGTGATTTTAGAAAAGCGAAATTTTATTATTTTCAAAAATTGAAATATGAAATATCTTTAAAGAAAAGTTTGTTATTTTTAAAACTTTAAACATTGAAAAAGTTTTTTAATTTTAAAAATATCTTTAAAAAGTTTAGTACAATATCAATTATATAAACAAAATCACATATGATTTCAGGATCATATATACGTTAATATAAATCATATGTGATTTTATACAAATATAAATGTAAAATCATTTATGATTTTGTACAGATGATGTTCACACATTTTAAGTATTGAATATGTTTAATAATATAAAATTAAGATTTAACAAATATCTTTACAAATTTAACTCCCGCTAATTTTCTTGAATTAAAATAAAGTTCAATTATTTAAACTATTTAAATAAATATAAGATCAAGATAAATTACAATATATGTCAGTAAAACCACATATGATTTCAGTATCATATGATATTGTACAAATGTTAAATGTAAAATCATATGTGATTTTGTACAAATGTAAACGTAAAATCATATTTGATTTTATATAAATGATAATCATACATGATTAAAATGCTAAATATGTAAACAAAATCACATATGATTTCAGTATTTTATTCAAATGTTAATGTAAATCATATGTGATTTTATACAAAGATAAATGTATAATCATATATGATATAATTATAACATAATAAACATTATAATATATTATCAATTGATTTTACAAGTTTTATATATTAATAATATACTAGTTAATGGCCCGTGTAATACACGGAAGATTTAAACATGTTGTTTTAGTTTCTAATAAGAATTAGCATTTGCATTATAAAGTTCACAAATAATTCACCACAAACCAAACGTAATATCCAATTAACAATATAAATATGACTTAGTTAATTGATATAAGAAACATTAATGATTTAGTTTAATCATAACGATTTAGGAAATTATATATATAACATTTAAATTACGTTTCTTTCATTTTTTTATTCAAAGCTTTCTTTGAAATTAAGTAAGTAGTGAATTATTATTTCTTAAAATAATTCTAATTAATCAACGATTTAAATGAAAAAATAATTATTCTTACTTTATTATTATTAAATATTTTAGTCTTCTATTAGTTGTTAAAATATCTGAAATTCTTTTGTTGAAAGATTTGGATTTCGTGAATGATTCTAAAACGGGAGGGATTCTAAAATAAATTATATAGTATTTTTGATTTGTAGGGTTTTAAAAAAAATTATTATTTATAAATGATCTATAGAATTAGTAAGATTAAAAGAATGAAATCTTTAAATTTGAAGAACGTCAACAATAGCGTTTTAAATAAAATAAACTTTTATTATTTATAAATAATCTATAAAAAAATTTAGATTAAAAATAGGAATCTTTAAATTTCAAGAATATCAACGATAGAATTGTAATAAAATGTAAACAACTTAATTTATATCTATTCTTAATATTTACTAATATAAATAAATTAAAAAAATATTCAATATTACACTCATTTTGAATGTATTGTCGAGACGATTATAAGGATGTAATTTATAAAAAAGAAAAAACAAAAAACTTAAATGGTTTTAATTCATATACATTATTATAAGAATGTAAAGTGAAAATTGAAAAACTAAAGGGTAATAAGTAATTTAATCAAATAATTATAAGGATACAAAATGTAAATTATAAAAGGGAAACTAATAAATTAATGGGGAATTTTAGGTATGTAAATTTTGAAAAAAAAAATGGAAATAGATTATGACATCATCATTTGATAAGATTTGTTTAATTGACCAATGAAATCACTCAATTTGTTTTTGATGACATCAGCAAAAACCTTCTTTTAATATATATATATATATATATAGATATAGATTATAAAGTAATAATATATTATAATAGAAGATTATTACTATAGAGCTATTCCAATTTTACCCCTAAAAGTATTTACCCTTGGGGGAAAGTACACATCAGCATTCATTAATTACTATTATGCCATCCAATATAATATAATTCTTATTTATCAAACATGTGGCTATAAGATGGTTCCTTTGTTTCTACATATTGGGTTGTTCTTGTATGAACCTCCCTCTATATATATATATATATATAAAGTGAGAGAGAGAGAGAGAGAGAATGAGAGGGCTGAGTGGAATGGGGATACCCATACCACAAGGCTGAGCTGCAAGTACCACAGGCCAGGTGAAGCCTGAGTTGCATGCCTGGTGTGAAACCACAAAGCGCTACATAGGGCTAAGGAGTAAGGGTGTGCATGGTTTGGCCGAAACCGGATAAACCGGCCGCCCCAAACCCATTTTGTCGGTTTGGTCGGTTTAGCCATCATTATTCAGGCCGGTGGTTTTGCGTTTTTATAAACCGTTAATATGGTTTGGTTTGTGGTTTTAGGGACAAAACCGACCGTTTAAACCAAACCGGACCGGACATGTGTGTATATATATAATTATATATATTGTATGTATATAATTATATATAAATTGTATGTATGTATATATATTGTATATGATTAAATATACAAGAAGCAAACGAACAATCATTCAATTAGATACACTCACCTTTTTTCTAATTTAAAACCATGGATTACCTTTTATATATTTTCAAATTCCTAGGGGACGAGGGAATAACGACTCTTTGTTATTCTGAATTTTGATAAGAGCGAGTCAAACCGTCAAGCCGGCCAAACCAAACCGGTTTATATTGGTTTGGTCGGTTTGGTCGGTTTGGTTTGACACAATAATTTGGCCCGTTTGGTTTGAAAAAATATCAAACCAGGGGTATCGGTTTGGCCGAGATTTTAGGCTCAAACCTGCCAAACCGGACCATGCACACCCCTACTAAGGAGTATGGGTATGTTTGTAACCTTAGAGCATCCACAATAGAGGTTCTTATTAGAACCCAGGTTCTTGTAATAATTTATTTTTTTGTTATATATACTAATTTACATAAATAAAAATTATAAATAAGAAAAGGGATGCGAGGTTTTTGTAAGAACTTCCATTGTAGGATTTTAAGAAGGTTCTTTCTTTATTGAGGTAGCAATGATGTGGCAAGAAAAAATATGGCAAGTGAGGTTTTTAAAGGTTCCACCACTGTGGATGCTCTTAGATTTCTAGTGTTATTTTTATATTGTGTGAAAAGAAAATGGTTAAAAGATGAAACCAACCCTAAAAAATGTCTAATTAGAGCATCCACAATGGTGGAACCTCTAAGACTCACTTGCTATATTTTTCCTGCCATATCATTGTCACCTCAATAGAGAAAGAACCTTCTTAAAATTCTACAGTGGAGGTTCTCACAAAAACCTCACATACTTTTTCTTATTTATAATATAATTTTTATTTATGTATATTAGTATATAGCAGAAAAGAAAAGTATTACAAAAACTTGGGTTCTTATTCAAGCACTTGGGTTCTAATAAGAACTTGTGACCGGGCAAAAACATATGTCACATAGTGGATGTTCTTGTAAAAACCCCAAGAAGAACCTAAAAAGAACCTCCATTGTGGATGCTCTTAGAGCATCCATAGTGGTGGAACCTCCAAGAACCTCATTACCATATTTTTTTCTACCACGTCATTGTCATCTCAATAAACCAAAAAACCTCTGTAAAACTCTACAACAGAGGTTCTTACAAAAACCTCACTTTTCTTTTCTTATTTATAATATAATTTTTATTTATGTAAACAATTATATAACAGAAAAGAAAACTATTACAAGAATCTGGGTTTTTATTCAAGCACCCGAGTTCCAATAAGAACATGTGAGTAGGCAAGAACCTCTGTCTCACAGTGGAGGTTCTTGTAAAAATCTCATGAAGAACCTCAAAAAAAACCTCCATTATGGATGCTCTTAGTTAACTTTCGCTCATTAAATCAGTATGATATTGGAAATATAGAAAGAAAACATTTTAAATTTGGTAAGTATGGAATCAAAATTAGAAAAAAAATATATAAAGCATATTAAAAAGGTTCATTTACATATGTATCTATACATGTAGATTACACACGCATACATATTAGATCCATCCCTTTGTTGTTGTTTTTTTTACATTTTCAAGTTTAATTAAAGAATAATTTCCATTTAGAAGCCATTTACTAAAGAGTTAATGGGTTAAATGCACACCTACTCTTATTCTTTTCATCGATAACTATAACAAGAACATTACATGGTAAGAGGCATAGCAAGAATCACTACTCTTACCAGTAAATAAGTGGGAAAACTCATACACGGTAAACCTTTATCGGGTAAAAAACGTTTACCATGATATATTTTGTTGCATGATAATGTTATCCAAAAATATAAATGAATGTAACGACTCTTGCCTATAAAACTTAGTTGATAAGTGTTTGGTACACGGTCTCTTAGTAAATAGTGAGAATAGTTGATGTCCACACATACCAAAATGGATATGAAAATGGATTGTTGGTAAGTATCATTTACCCTATAAATGTTAATCAGTTAAGAGTATTATATCTTCACTAATTATGTAAGAATTCCGGTTTTTACTATGTTTCTTTGGGTTAGATTATTTATATGCGACTGTTTATTTTCTTTAGTCAAATTTTGAAACATTGTTATAAAATTTAAAAATAGATAAAAAAGAGTACTTATATTTGGAGGACAGGTAGTAGTTTTTTGGATCAAATTAGGTACGAAAAACTGATTATTTGAAATTATAGTTCTGTTAGAAAAGTTTTTTTTATGAGAGGATATCTGAGGCTTTGCCCCGACTAATTCGGCAAGGTTCATCGACAACTAAAGTATGTTGTCCTGAGTTAATCCTCAGTGGTCACAATCTGGAAGCACCTGGATTCGAACATTTGGTAGAAGGGTTAACTAGCCACTTCTTCCACAAGCCTTAACCAGTACGCCACAGCATTGTGATTTTTCTATTAGAAAGTTGTATTGCATAAAAGGTATGTTTAAGGTAAGATTTTTATAAATAAAAATATTATTTGAAAATTTATTGTAGTTTTAAATGTATAAAAATATTTAAATAGTATGATTAATGTCAAAATACCTAAATTAAAAGTTATTAAATGTAATATATATTAAAAAAAATTTGTTCCTTGTTTTAAATAGTAAACTATAAAAAGTTGTTAGGCTGCACGCACCGCGGGGCTGGGTTGGCAGCGGGCTTAGCCGCCGAGCCCGGCGGCTTCAATCGGTTTGGGTGCGCAGCAAGGGAAGCCGGCGGGTTGGGAGTGCAATCAGCTTAGCCGCCGAGCCCGGCGGCTTCAACGTATATATTTTTTTTTCTTTTTTTTTCTTTTTCATTTAATACCTTCTATATATATATATACCCTCCATACACAACATATACACATACAAATTTCTTCATCCTCCAAATTACACAAATTTCTTCATCCTCCAACCAAGTTTCTTACAAAACAACCATGAATCCAAACACGTCGGTACGAGGAAGAGGTTCACGTGGTGCCGGTGGTTCGCGAGGTGGTTCACGAGGAAGAGGTTCGAGAGGTGGCGGTGGTTCGGGAGGTGCCGGTCCGTCGGGAGGTGCCGGTGGGTCGGCATTCGGCGATTACGCGAACCACGAACCGTATATACCGCAATTTGACGCTCAACAACAACCGCCGTTTATACCGCATTTTGATACACAAAACGCCGGTTACGGAACCGGTTATGCGCCAAATTTCTTTCCTTACCCTCCAAATTACTTTCCCACCCAATTTTCTCATGCTCCCTTTCCCACCCACTACGGGACATCCGGTGTCAATACGGATTATAACCCCGGAAATACGGGTAACCCCGAATTCGTACCCCGTGATACGGCCTCGGGTTCCGATTCAAGCGAAACACATTCGTATGTTCTGGAAACCCAACGGTTGCCAACCGAAGGTTCCGCTTCACCCGATGCCGAACCCGAGCTTTTCCCCGAAAAACCGAAACAAACCTTCCCCACCCGCGCAAGTGCAAAAAAATGGACACCCGATGAGGAAGTAGCGTTATGCCAGTCGTGGATTAACGAGTCCGAGAACCCCTCATCCGGTAACGCACAAAGATCTAGTATATTTTTTCGTTAATTTGTTAAGTTATTCGTTTATTTTTTCGTTAATTTATTCATTAATTTTTTCGTTAATTTATTCATTAATTTATTTGTAGTTCAATTTTGGAAGTCAATCGAGCGGTCGTTTTACGCCCGACTTTAAGTCGCCCCGTACAGAACCCACCACCAACTGACTGCAAAATGGAAGGCGGTGAACAAAAAAGTCATGGCCTTCAACGGAATATACAACCAAATAATTAACAATAGACCTAGCGGAGAAAGCGACGTCAACCTTCTAAAAAAGGTTCGTTCCCAATACCAAATGACGGAGGGCAGTGCTTTCCCCTTCGAACACTGTTGGGAGATAGTCCGTCACAGCCCTAAATGGGCTGCAATTCCGTTAATGTCAGGTGGGTCTTCGTCTCGCTCAACAAAACGTACTCGCACGTCCGGGTCTTCCGACGGTCACTTTGGTCAAGATTTCGACGAGGTCGAGGTTCCGCCACCTAAACGACCCGTAGGTCGGGGCAAGGCGAAAAAGGCCCTTAGAGGGGGCCAATCTTCCACCCCCACGACCGAACTGTATGAGTCGTGGGACCGCAATTTGGCGGAAAAAATGGACTACAAGATGAAAAAACTTGAACTCGATAGGAAAATTACGGAGCTCGAAGAAAAAAAACTCCAACTCCAACTAAATGCGGAATTCGAGCAAGACTGAGAGTTCTGCAAAACCCCGCATGACCACCTTTCGGGTTTGGAGTTGGAAGCCGTGTTGCAAAAAAAGGCTGTACTAAGAGCGAGACACGGCTTCAAGTTTTAGTTTATTTATTTTCGTATTTTTTTTAGTTTATTTTTTTTGTAATTTTTTTAGTTTACTTAATTATGTAACTTTTATTAATATTAGAATTTTTAACTTAATTTTAACAATATTATTTATTTAATTATATTATTTAATTAAATAAAATAAATAAAATAAATTGAAAAGTGAGAGGGTTGGGAGGGTTCGGTGTGTGTTGTAGAGGGTTATGGGAGGGTAAAAAGAGGGTTGACCAAAAGCTGATGTGGAAGCTGATGTGGCATTCAAAAAGTGAGTGGGTTGAGTGGGTTGATTGGGTTGGGTGCGTGTAGCATTAGGCTACACACACCCATACTCTCCAACCCTCTCAACCCACTCACTTTTTGACTGCCACATCAGCTTCCACATCAGCTTTTGGTCAACCCTCTCTTTACCCTCCCATAACCCTCTACAACACACACCCAACCCTCCCAACCCTCTCACTTTTCAATTTATTTTATTTATTTCATTTAATTAAATAACATTAATTAAATAAAACATGTAATTAATTAGTTAATAATAAGATACATAATTAATTAACTAAAAATTAAAATTAAACATTACATAATTAAATAAAATAAACTAAAACATTAGATAAACTAAAAATTACAAGCCATATTTTTTTTTGATCTCCTCTTTTCGGTTGATAGTATCGAAGAGCTTTTTACCCCGAAGATGGCCGTGCGAGGTGGTCAAAAACATAATGTCTCTCTCTTGTTGGGTCGTTGGTGAAAGTTCTTCCTCATCGGAAGTGTCTTCCTCTTTTACGGGTTGGTAATTGGGTTGGTAACCAGGTACAAATTGTGGTTGATAAGGAGAACCAAAATCCATATTTGGAGCTTGTGGAGGAAACGGTTGATAAGGAAACGATTGATAAGGAAACGGTTGAGGAGCTTGTGAAGAGCTCCCGGGTTGATTGGGTTGTGAAGAGCTCCCGGGTTGAGGAGCTTGAGGATGAGTAATTGTGATAGAAAAACCTTTCGGCGAAAATTCGACATCGTAATCGGGTGGATATTGTGGAGGGAACCCGGTATGCGTAACGTCGACTTTGAAAGAGGGCTTCGAAGGGGTCTCGGGTTCCGCCCGACGTTTACATTTCGCGCGCCGTGAAGCGAGGTTTCGATCGTTTGGATTCATCGTTTGAAGAATGAGAGGTTTGAAGAATTGGAGGTTGTTTGTGTGAGAAAAGAGTTGAAGAATTGAAGGTTGTTTGTGTGAAAAAATAAGTTGGGTTAAATGAGTATTTATAGGAGTAAAAAAAAGTAAAAAAAAAAAAATACTTGATTTTACCGTTGAGAGAGCCGTTTGACAACGGCTCTCCCAACCCGCTTGGACTCCAACCCGCCGGCTTCAAGGAGTGGCGCACCCAAGCTAATGAACCCGCCGGGTTCCTTCTCTCCAACCCGCTGTGAAGCCAACCTAACGGTGCGAGCAGCCTTAGTGATGGTCAAAAGAACAAGGCTAAATAAGAGGCCGGCCCCCCAAAGTTTTAATTACCATATTTATGGTGACGCAATTATTTACTTTATCTTGGTTAATATGCATGTTTTTATATTTATTATCATTAATGATCAAAATGATATTTTTCATTTTCATTTTCATTGTTTTGATTTTGTTTTTTTTTTTTTAAATTTAGTTTTATTTTATGTTATCCTTCAAAATGTAATATTTAGTTTTGAAGTTTTTTAATTAACAAGTATTACTAATTGTATGATTGATTATGCTTTATATAAAACAATTTGTGCTTGTCTTTTATTATCATTAAGTAATAGTTTAGCTTATATTATATGGGAATTATAAATGAAACATCATATAAGGAAAATGAGTAGGTTTATGTGTGTTCATATTAGGGGTGTTCATGGGACGGGTAGTGAAAATTTTGAGAAAAATATGTATGGGGCGGATACTTAATTTTACTATTTGAATTGAACCGTGCAGGACGGGTACCTGCATCGAATTGAACCGAAATGAGCGGGTACCCACGGTTCGGGTCACGGTTACCCGCATTTTGTCGAGTGTTTTGATTTATGCAAAATATATACTAGAAAATGAATTATTTTATGACAAACTAAAACAATTAATGCTAAAAAGTATTTGAAAATAAAAATAAAAGTATGGAGAATTGTCGTTGATATGGGTGTGCAAAAACAATTTATACTGAATTTGACCGACAAACTAATGGCAGTGGGAGGTGAACGAATAAAACACAACATGTGATGAAGATATTCTTAAGATTAGTAATTTTATTATTATGATGTATTAATAAATATATTTTTCTTAATAAACTATATATATACGGGGCGGGGAGGGTATTCGCGGGTAGTAAATTTAGAGAATCGAACCCGCCCCATGACTCGGCGGGTACCCTCATTTTCAGGGTTTTCGGGTCATGGGTTGCTCAGGTATCGGTTTTCTCGGTTTCAGATCATACGGTTCTACGGTTCGGTTCGGTTTTCGGTTTTTTTGAACACTCCTAGTGCATATGTAGGACCTAGTATTCCTAGTCTACTTTTATGTAAGTGAGAAAAAGATTTATAGGAAGTGTCCACACTCATACTATATCACAAAGCGAAAGCCATGTTTATGAAATAAAATGCATATACTTAATACGGATTTTCAATAAAAAAAATTAACATGAAAATAAGATATTTATTTTATAATTTATGATAAATTATATAAACATTTTAATACGAATTTTCGAAAGAAAAACTAAATTAAACACGTCACTTTTTTTAAAATTATGATATTATTATTTCTTTTATTCTAAATAAATGTAAAATATTATTTTAGTTTATTTTATCATAAACACAATTGTTCATTTTAAAACTAAAGATGTACGTGTGTGATGCGGTACAAAACATCTTAAGTTATATGAGCATTTCACTAAGTAATCTTGTTTCGTGTCAATTTTATTCTATATCACTCCCATTCTATTTTTATGGTTTTATGAGTTTATATGTCATGCAAATATTAACTGCAACAATATCAAAATAAAATTAATTAGTCAAAATAATTATGTTAAAACTCAATAATTATTTTGATCATTAATTTATTATGCAAATATTAACTTGAACAATTCAAATTATAATTTAATTAGTAATAACTTTTTTATAGCTCGATGATTATCTTGTTTTTGTAAGCATACTAAATTAGTGGGATTATCTTGTTTGTTTTTTTTAATTAAATGTCATGTGTCAAACAGATAAGTCTAAATGAATCGAAAGCGTAAAATGCGTCCAAATACATGTTTAGGAGTGAAATTCTGAAACCGACTCACCAAACGACGACATGTGACACCCCACTTATTTATTGTATATAGATATGAATGAGTATTTGAAAAGAGGACGAATAAAAGGTGTGTTTATTGTCGTGATGTGTGTCAAGATCACCTTGTATTTAGTTTGGTGTACGTGGACGCATGTTACACCGTCCATACACACTTTATCACACTACCTCATGGACACTGTAATAATTTAAGGGTCGGGGTAAATGCATTTGCTTCTAATTTTTAACTGAAGTTCAGTATCTTCGACTTTAAGTGACGTTACATAAGTGGTCCTTATAATTTCTATCATTATCAAAGGGATCCACAACGAGGCCTACAAATAGAATGGTGAACCATGGCAGGTATAGTCTTCTACAATTTGATCTATATGAAATAGACTTCTCCTAATGTTTAAGTCCCACAAAAATATATTTGAATACTTTTCTAATGTGATCAGTCGTTGTATACAAATGCTTTATTTAGAATCTTATCCGGAAATGATAAACATGGCTACTGATTATTGACAAGCAAATTTGGTTAAGGAATTTGAACAATAGTTTTCTCATTGCCGAATGTTACACACCAACAAAAATGTGAAATTGACCACTCTTGAAGGGTTAGGAATACATGTTAGCAATCATGTATTCCTAACTCGAAACGCTTGTCTGTTTGTGCAGGCATATCATTCCAACCCCATGTGCTTTTCGCCTTACAACCCATTTATTAAGTAGTTAGGTGTAAAAGTTATTTAGAAACAATTTACATGTCTTGGCAATTGAAAATCTATATCATCTCCAAACCAGACAAATAATTAATAATAAAAAGCCTACCCATACTAATTAAAGTTCTACTTGACACCCCTTTGAATATATTTCCTTGTATTTGGCTTGAATGAACCATGCCATGTTTGTTTTAAGCTACAAGGTATAATCGCCAAACTTGAAAGTTTTAACTACAAAATTTTATTTCTTTTATTTCTAACACGATAAATATAGTCAATCTTATTTAAAACAAGAAAGGTTAAAAGAAAATACAAACCATCCAAAACAATACTCACCAAAAAAAAAAATTAGGCTTCATGACTCCTTCCTATCAATCACTATAAATTTTTTTAATATTGTTTTATGAACCTATGAAATTAGTTTGTATGTATACAATCTAGCCCTCATATATAGTCACGATGAAAAAACAATACACATACATACACGTCTATGTATGTATATACAAGGGCTAGTCCAATCGAGAACATAAGTTCCATTGTGAATCGAGGGACGAATAAGAGTACGCCTAGGTGTCCCTACATTTACAAGAGATTCATCATGAACGATGTAATCATTAATCATAAATATTTACGAACTCCACGTTCATTATTCATGATAAATGTGGACATTTGGAGACATATGTGGTACTCATCTTTGTCCTTAGTCCATAATCAAAAACAGTTTTGTAGTCGGACACCCACAACCCCCCCCCCCCCCCCCACCCACAGATACAGATATATCTATGTGTGTGTGTATATATAATAGAAAACAATCGAATCATATGTCATTTTACAAATATGGAGTAATAAATCACATGTGATTCATGCGATTTTAGCACACATTTTTAACTGTTAATATAAAGTTACATATGATTCTTACACATGATTTAACCATTTTTTATATTCTCTTAAATAGTTAACATTATCAATTTATCATTTTTTTGAACGACCAACACACACCCACTAAACCTACTCCAACGTCCACAAAGGGACTCGAATCCACAACCACAAAAAAGAAAACACCACAATAACACATACTGCTAAACTACAAGCCTGTTGGGCGTTGGCTATCAATTTATCATTTAATCATCCCCCCTTTGTCTCCATATATATATTTATAGAAAAATATTCAAATGAGAATGATAACTTTTTAAGTAAACGCGAGAACAATTATCAACCACTTAAAGACGATTTTGGCCAGGTCACCCTTCATGAATCGCGTCAATTCTCCGTGATCGCATCCACCATAACCGAAAATGTATGACTGAGAATCGTCATCGTGTTTTCTTAAATTGACATCCTTCTCATAGAACTGATATCTATATTTATATCTACTTGAGGATAAAATGGTACATGCTTAAAGAAAATGACATTGCCTATGTGAAGGTCAAACATACTCCAAAACATAAGAAATGATGATAGCGGCAACTTTTGAATTTAAATCAAATAATGTATGAGAACACAATAAAACCACATTTATTTATAACAAATAAAACACCAATTAATCACCACCACCACCACCATTAATTTATACAACTTAAATCCTTCAACAACTATCACCAAAAAGAATCAAAAACATCACCACCACCAATCTCCAAATCATTGCTATTTTTTTGTTTTTATCCACAACTCATCATCATCTTTCTGCAAATCACAAAACAGCTGCCTTTAATCTCTTAAATCAATCCTTCAAGACAACAAAACAAAAGCAATCAATCAATCCCACCATTGAAGGTAAACTTTCAATTGAGAATTCATGATTTTTTTTTTGTTATTATTTATTGTCCGTACGATTTTGCTTCTTTGAAAGTTCCCCAATTTGAAATCTGAGTTAAATTAGGGCTTTTTTCTTGATGAATTTCGAATACCCACAATTGGAATTGGATCTTTTTATTTGTATATGATGAAAATAAAGCATTTTTGTAATTGGGTACGATGGAATTTCAATCTTGATGGAGGTTTCTTGTTTCTTGATTTAGAAAGATTGTTTTTTTTTTTCAAATTAGGGTTCTTGATAAATTGTGGTTGGAATTAGGGGTGAATCTTTTGATAACCCACAATTGAAATTGGTTCTTTCTGGTTGTATATGAAGAAAACAAACCATTTTTGTAATTGGATATGATAAAATTTTGATCTTGATTGAGGTTTCTTGTTTATTGATTTAGAAAGATTGTTTTTTTTTTTCTTTCAAATTAGGGTTCTTGAGAATTGGTGGTTAACCCCCAATTGAAATTGTATTTTTCTTATTGTATATGAACAAAACAAACCATTTTCTCAATTGGGTACAATAAATTTTCGATCTTGATTGAGGTTTTTTGTTTCTTGATTTTGAATGATTGTTTTTTTTTCTTTCAAATTAGGATTATTGAGAATTGGTGGATGGAATTAGGGGTTAATCCCCAATTGAAATTGGAATTTTCTAGTTGTATATGTACAAAACAAACCATTTTCTCAATTGGGTATGATAAATTTTCGATCTTGATTGAGGTTTCTTGTTTCTTGATTTAGAAAGATTGTTTTTTTTCTCTTTCAAATTAGGGTTCTTGAGAAATGGTGGTTGGAATTAGTGATTCTGATTCTGGGTCAAGAGATTTAATGACCCAATTGGTCATGATGGGTTGTTCTTTTGGTCGAAGCGGTTCAAGGAGCCCGAGCCCGATGGCTCGAGGCATCGGGTCAAGAAATGTTAGCCCATCTAGACAAAAGGCGATCAAGACTAAACCAAGGGGTTTAGATGAAGAAATGATTGCTAAATTTGCCAAAACTCCTCACCCGGATGTTCGAATGGAAGACGATATTTGGGCAATGTTACCCGAAGATTTACTCAACGAAATCCTAGCTCGGGTCCCACCGTTCATGATCTTTCGCCTTCGATCCGTTTGCAAAAGATGGAACTCGATCTTACAAGATAACGGGTTTCTCAAGTTCCATTCCCAAGTTCCGTCCCACGGGCCGTGCCTTTTAACGTTTTGCAAGAATTCGCAATCCCAAACACCGAATTGTTCGGTTTTCAGCTTGCCGTTGAAACAATGGTACAGAATCCCGTTCACGTTTTTACCCGAATGGGCGTTCGCGATTGTCGGATCATCTGGTGGGCTTGTTTGCTTTTCGGGTCTCGACGGATTAACTTTCCGAACGTTAATCTGTAACCCGTTAACGCAAAAATGGAGAGTCCTACCGAAAATGCACAACAACCAACAACGACAACTGAGTATGGTTGTTTACCGAAAGCAACGATCTTTCAAGATTATCGCCACAAACGATCTTAACGGTGACAAATCTTTGCCAACCGAAGTTTTCGACTCGAATCTTGGAAGATGGTCCGTGCATGAGAAAATGCCGGCCGTGAATCTTTGCTCATCAAAGATGGCGTTTTGCGATTCAAGATTGTATCTTGAGACCCTTTCGCCACTCGGGTTAATGATGTACCGAGTTGACTCGGGGTATTGGGAGCATATACCCGCGAAGTTTCCACGATCTTTATTAGACGGGTATTTGGTGGCGGGCACCCAAAATCGCTTGTTTTTGGTCGGAAGAGTCGGGCTTTATAGTACGCTTCAAAGTATGCGGATTTGGGAGTTGGATCATTCGAAACCAATGTGGGTTGAAGTGACAAGAATGCCACCAAGATTCTTTAGAGCTCTCTTGCGGTTATCCGCGGAGCGTTTCGAGTGTTTTGGGCAGGACAACGTGATTCTTTTTACGTCGTGGAATCAAGGGAAAGGTCTTCTTTACGATGTCGATAAAAAGCAATGGTCTTGGATTGCGGGTTGCGGTCTTCGGTTGTATAATAGTCAAGTGTGTTTCTATGAGCCAAGATTCGATGCTTCGATCTACTGAAGAAGCTAGCGAAGGTTCGATGCTTCTCGTAAACGAGATAAACCGTATGCAAAATTGCAAGAAAATTTTGTTTCCTATATTGAAACTTCTGTATACTTCTTGAAAATCGGTTATAAAATCAAAGGTTTTTTCAAGATTGTTGGTTGTTTTGTTTGGAAACATTGTTTGTGACCCTTTTCGTTGGAGGGTTCCGCTTGGCGGAGAATGTTACAGGGTTCAAGTTTTTTCAGGATCACTGACATTTTTTTGGCTGTTATCTTCAAGGTCCCATGTGATTGTTTTAGGTTCTTGTAAGCTGGTATGGACATTCACAGTTAAAGGAAGACTTAAAAGCGGTTTTTTTGAAACTTAGAAGTCATTAGGTTTTTTTTGAAACTTAGAAGTCACCTAATTGAGTTAGGTTTGTACCACTTAATACATTGCTTACTTGCAAAACTAAGTTGCTAGCATCAGCCATCAAGCATGGATGAGATTTTCATCCCAACCACTTTGGCTTCAAGGTTCTTTCGTTTGCGGGTCCCATCTAGATTCATAGATGGGACCCGTATTCACGTCAAAATTTAGGGTAACTGGGTTGACGTCATAGAATTCATAGTCATCGAGATGGTTGTTTATGCCTCGAAAAGAGTCCCAACGAAAGAAATCGAGAAAATAATCAAAATAGAGGTATGTTGTTTGAAAACACTAAATAGTTTGAGAACCTAAGAAGTAAGAACCATTCATTATGATTAATTTTTATGTATATTCATTATGAATATGTTGATTAAACGGTTGTGAATATCCATGTGTATTCTTTATGAATTTGCAGTTGTATGACTGAAAACAAAGGCTCATTGTCATTGATTCATTGTGTAAACAATATGCTTCCACAAAAACCAATCCAATAAGTGAAAATACATCAGAAAGTAAACTGCAAGAACTAAAAACACTTGGATTTTTCTTCCAATTTTCTAGTTCCTCAGCCTTCATTGATGCTGCTCATTCTTTTCAACTGATTTTGCTGCACTTCTATACAGTCGACAACCCCCGAGAACTCTTCGCCGCCAAATGACATGGTGGTGCGACTCTCGGTCTTCATTAGATGCTTTTGATTTAGCTTTGTTATTGCCTGTGAAACCTCTCCAATCGTTGGCCGTTTTCTAGGTGTTTTATGCAAACATCTGTGAGCGATTCTAGCCAAGCTTCTCACTTCTTCAAGATCACAATCTCCGGCAAGTTTCTTGTCGAGGATTTCATCTGCACCGTCTGAACTCATGGCTGCCTTTTTAACAAGAACAAATGTTGTAGATTAATAGTTAAGCTATACTTCAAACTTACTTGCTAAGCACTTTATTTTGCCGAAAAGATAAAAGATTTGTCCATATATCGGCAAACTAGTAGATGAGCTCTGACAAATTCTCCAAAATTTCTATAAAAATGGAGAAAACTTGAAATGAGGTACGCACTTTGTCCCAAAATAATGTTAACAATGGAAAAGGTGCACGGTTTTAGAGATGTGTAATGGTTATACTCTTTAATTAACTAAATGACAATTTTACCCTTAATAATAAAGGGTGTGATAAGTTTCTCCATCTCAGATTAAAGGATAGAATCAGAAAGTACACACTTTATAGTTTATACATTGAAATGAAGTATACTTTTAGACATTCACAATTATTACACTTTTTTGGTTAATCAAATGATAGCTTTACCCTTATTTAATTTCTCTCTTTTCAAAACTCTTAAATATTTGTGCATTAGTCGAGGGTATATATGGGAATTTGTTTATCTGGGAATTTATTTTGGGATAAATATAAATCGAAATACAAACACTTGTTCTGGGACGGAGGGAGCAATTTCTTACAAACTAAAATAGAAATGTGGACGCTTGCTGCTAATCAACTACAAAAGTAAAAACTAGTCGAGAAACTAGATGACAGTGTACAATGACATATTAAAAGATCAATTTAAAAACATCAAGGGCATAATTGGAAAAGGGTGGAAAAACACTCTTGTAGCGTTTGGTACGTAGATATGGTTGGATTGGACTAGACAGTACATAGCTTATCGTATAGCTTTTCTTCTTTTACATATCAGAAAATCCAAAAAAGAAGGACAATAAACTTACTAGATTGACATATTCCGCGAGATTTTGATGTGGGTGAATGGCTGTAATGAGTTCAAAGAGTATAATCCCGAAACTGTAGATATCGCTCTTTGTTGTGAATTTGTTTGTAGATATATACACGGGATCTATGTAGCCATACGTGCCTTTAACGCCTGAATTACGACCATCCGATACCTCTTCTTTCGACAAACCAAAATCCGCAACCTATTTAACCACCCATATTGTTAAAGTACATTTATGCATACTAGAATGACATAGAAAGAAGAATCCTAGTAATGTGATCTTGCCTTTGCTCTCATTAAGTGGTCTAGTAATATATTAGCCGATTTTAAATCCCGATGTATGACGGGTGGAACCGCCTGCTCGAAGAATTAATAGATATAATATAGCCAAAAACGATAAGAAAAGGAAGGAGCGTATTGATATGTATACCCCATCGTGAAGATATTGTATCCCGTGCGATATGTCAAGAGCGATTTGAAGCCTTTCTTCCCAATTCAAAGTGTGCTTCTTATCATCTAAGCATGGATTTGAAGCAAAATCATAATGGTTAGTTTGAGATGGGGCAGTTACTGGCAAACTAGCTGATAAGCTGGTTAAGCTGGTTGTTGGTTGATAAACTAGTTGGAAAGTTGGATATGGGTTAATAAGCTAGTCATGTTTGGCAAAAACTAGATGATAAGTTATATGACAATGTAAAATGGTCTAAAAGGACATGATAAAAGATTATATGGAAAAAATATAAGGAGCATAATTGGAAGAAAAAAGAAATCCAGTAGAGCTTATGGAAAGGCTACTTGAGGTTAGCTTTTCAAAAAGCTAATTTATGGCTAATCAAACAGGGCTTTTTCAATAAGCTCAAAAAATAAGCTAGCTTAAACATGGCCTTAGTGATATCACATGGTTCTAAAGTAGTTTCAGATGGGGTGGTTAATGTATTGATTTAGTATCACATTTTCCAAAAACTAGTATAAATTCTGCAACAACCCGTCCCACATAGATAGAAAATTGGATTTGTATCTAGGCGCTTGTGTGGAGGTTCACCTGTGATGACTCCACTCTAGGCCGTTCATGGCCGTATGAGGGATTAGTCAGTGCACGTAAGCTAGCCCGAAAACCCATAGTTACCCGAAAAAAAATTGATATGTAAGCTCCTTATAAGCTCAAAGTTGTAGGCTACCAATAACTTAAACTATTGTTTTTAAATTGAATTCAAAGTTATCAGGTCAACCTGCTGCTCTGGGCTTGGGGCGTTACAAATGAACTTCTGTTACTAAGAAAGAAAAGAAACCTAAAGATCAAGAAACTAATGAATCAACTTACTATATAGAAAGCTTGCCAAGCTTCCATTCTTCATGTATTCATAAATTAACATTCGTTGCCCTTTATCTACGCAATACCCGGCTAGATTCACCAAATTTCTATGATGCAACCTTCCTAGAAGCGATACCTGCAAATAGACATCTAAATCTTAATATAGACAGCAAGAAATACCGTTCACGATGGTTAAAAGAGTTGATTTGTGGTGATTAAGCCAATAGGTTGGAGTTTTGGACCTTACCTCGGTTTGAAACTCTTTTTCCCCTTGTTTGGAATTGGAAGCTAGAGCTTTCACAGCGACAACTTCACCAGCAGGCATCACGGCTTTGTATACAGGACCGAAAGATCCTTGTCCCAATATAGTTGTAAAGTTTTTTGTGGCTTTTTGGACGTCCCTGAAAGAAGTACATGGGGTGATAGATTAAGACCATGTTTGGCCACCATGAGCTTATTGAGAAAGTTTGGTTTAGTTAATTATAAGTTAGCTTGTAGAAAGCTTATTTCAAGTAGTGTTTCAATTAGCTCCACGGGTTTTTCCACTCTATTGAGAGTGCCTACATTTTTTATGGAAATGGGTGATCTCAGAAGTGCCCATAAAGTTTAGCGTATATGTCTTTCACTCTTTCTAGTTGTATTACTATTTCCGACTCATATATAGCTTTTCAAATTTTACCTTATCTGTATTTCTCCCTTTCACACACTTTTCACTAGTCAGGGGTTAAAAAGGAAACAATCTTTCTACTATCTAAGATAAAGGTCGGACCTGCATACATCTTAACCCCATGGACCCCACCTCCAGGAGGGATATACCAGACTTGTTTGGTTTGGTTTATAATGCCACAACCTATTTTCATTTGAAATTTTGCACCTTTAATCCTTTAAGGGGGAGGAGGAAGGAGCGTGTGAGAATAGCAGTTAAATTGAGAAGTGTAAGAAAGGATTTGGACCCTTGATCACTTTTAATAAGTGTTGATCTAATGATTTAGATTAAGTCCCAAAATAACCCATGAAATTAGCTTAAAAGGGTATTTACTATTGATCCTCAATCAGGATTGATCCAACAGGGGAGATCCCTTCTTACTCTTACCCTTCTCACAGTAACTACCATTCTCACCGGAAATACTCCAAGGGCAAGGGCGTCTTTCTATTACTTCAACATTAAGAGTATAACGGAAACAAAACGTTACAAAAAAAGGTTAAGAAACATGTACCTATATGAGTATTTCAGTAGGCCAGATACCGACGTCAATCGCTCTTTACCGTTATAGATTGTAGCGAGTGGTGAAGTTTTTGCGGGATAAGTTGATAGTTTGACGGTTATGGTGTTGGTGAAGGATTCACTCAAGACGGTACCGCTTTCGTGTATAGCGGGGCCCGATGCAGCGCATTCATGCGGAGAGCTTTGAAGATGAGAGCGTCTTTTATACCACCGTATGCCAAAGAATACGAGTGTTGCTATAAGTAAGCCGACAGCCAGACCAACGGATACTCCTATGATTACTAAATCAGTTTTGTGAACCATGTTTTTGATCTCTTCGTGCTATCGATAATAACATCTTGCAAGCAACTTCTTCGGGTTCTATATCATCAAAAACGAAAATTCAATCGTTCCCATTACAATTTAGATGAAAACTTATGGTTAATATAAAGTTGTCTTTGTAGATTAATCTGGCCATAAAAGATTTTTGTTTTGGAGATTTTTCATAGATGAATAGTGTGTTTTGTAATTGGGAGGTATAGGTTTAGAAAGAAAAAAAAGGACATGGCTTTCTGTATAAAGCTCCTCCCTAAAAGCTTACTGAATAAGTCATTATTCTATATCATTAAGCCACTACCAAACAATCATCTATAGTTGGCTGACTGAATAAGGTGTGGGTCCGATTAAGCTTGTTAAGCTGCTGATAAACCTGCCCTTAGTCAAATTGAAGGTGGTTTCTACTAGTTTTGCAATTACAATTAAGGCTTCGTTTGTTGGTAGCTTAACGAGCTTAATGATACTCACAATTTATTTGGACAACTATACATAACTATTTGGTAGTAGTTTATCCAAAAAGCTTCTAGAGGGGAGGTTAACGCAAAAAGACAAGTCTTTTTAACCTGCCCCTCCCAATTATATAAAAAAAAACGCTCTTTCCACTTATGAAAAAACCTTTCAAATAAAATCTTCCCTAATTTACACAGACACGTTAGTCCACACAGACAACTTTATCATCATGCAAGGATAATGGAAAACCAACAAAACAACACGTAATTGCCACCTAGGCTCTTTGCGGAATTTAATCGAACATTTGGTGGGCGGGTTTATAAGATCTTCCCCTAAGCTAATATAAAAGCAGTTTTTTCCAAATTTTCTTTCTGTTCTTAAATTAGCATAATCACATAAACCCACATAGATTATAAAGAGAAAAAAGAAGAAAGATTGTTGAGAAAAAGGAGCAAACCTGTTTTGATAAGATATGCTACATTGGATGCTGGCTGATTAAGAAAGAAAAAAAAGAAACAAGAATGAAGTAAAGTCAAATAGTGGGATGATTGCCGGATTGGCCCTGCAAATTGATTTGTCTTTATGATTGACATCATGTGGGTGTGTTGTTGGGGTTCTCATCATTTTTGGTTTTTCACGATTTCTTGCTTCAACAATGCAACCATCTTTTAATTACAAACATTTCTAAGAAATTTGTGTTATTAATATGACCCAACCCCATTATTTAACCACATACGATATTCGATTTGAGGCTTTGTTATTGGTAAACTAGCTACTACCTTCGTTCCAAAATTATTGTCCAGTTTTGACTTTTAAATTTGTAACTTTGACCTTAAATATTTTTGTTTGTTTTATATAATACTTGATAAAAGTTATACCGATGAAAATAAATTAAAAACACAACTCATTCATATATTTTGCATAAAGTAGTATATAACACAAACAAAAATATTTAAGATCAAAGTCGAGAAAGAAAGACTTTCAAAAGTAAAAACTGGACAATAATTTTGGGACGGATGGAGTATTAACTAATAAGCGGCTTTGTCAATTGTCATTGGTAAACTAGCTGTTAACTAATAAGCTAGACAGTAACTGAGAAACTAATAAATTATGTTTGGTAAAATAGTTTATGAGTATTTAAATAACTTAAACTCTTGATTTTACGAACAATATTCAAATACCGAACATCCCTAATAATCCTGAACATGTGAGTAGATAGTGTTAGCCACATATATAATAATTAATATCAATAAAGGTATATTTAAAAAAAAACTACAAAAGACTTTTTATAAAATACTACTTCAAGTAACTTTTCAATAACGGACTTATCATTCATTCAAACGTGTGCTAAATTATTTTTGTCGACCACGGACAAAATTTACCAACAATGAGAATTTTATTTCAGGGTTTATGTTAATTTTATGCAATTTTGTCATTTTCTAGTTACTAAAGGGGGAGTGGACCCCTATTTAAATTAAAAAAGAACGGTGTGGCAGGCTCACCAAAAAAGAAATTTCATTAGTTAAAACTAAAAATAAAAAAACTAAGATGGTATTTAGTTTGTAAAATGTTTTTTCCCAATGAAATGAAATTTGTTAAAAAGAATTGACTTTAAATAATTGTATGTGTTTAGATAAATAATGTTAGTTGGAATAGTATTTTACTGAAGTTTTTTGTAGCTTTTTTCAATTACATTCTTATTAATATTAGTTATTATACCCAGTAAACCCCTTTTTAGTCATTTTTTAAGGGTATCCGAGCCTTTGCCCCGACTAATCCCGGCAAGGTTCACCGACAGATAAAGCATGCTGCCCTGAGTTAATCCCCAGTGGCCACAATCTGGAAGCGACTGGATTCGAACCTGGGTAGAAAATTAACTAGCCACTTTCTCCACATGCCTTAACCACTACGCCAGAGCCTTGTGGTTCCCTTTTTAGTCATTTTACATACCTATAAACCAGTTTTTGCCAGCCGTAATTTATTTATAAGCTAGCTTATCAACTACCAGTTAGTTTATTAGTCAACAACGAGCTTATCAATAGTTTACCAAACATAGTTTAAGGATATCCTAACTAACTGGGTTCAAACGATGTGACGATATCCAAATCATGGGTTTGTCACACAATTGTACTCTTAATTGGGCTAGGTCGTGGTCGACGACATTAGTTGGATGCTTTTAAATTTCGAATACCCCAAAAACATACGGATGTTTAATTACTATCAGGAATAACCTAGCTTATTTTTACCAAATAAGAGCTCAATTGAAGGTGAGGAGTTAACCTCCGTCCATGTTAGTAAAAAGCCCAAAAGACAAAAGTCAACAATTACGAGTGGTCCAAAAAATAAAAAATAAAAACCGGTCCATGCTAACGTGCGCACCCAGGCGCATTTTATGAGACACCATTACCACCATTAAAAAGTTTTTTGTCCTTAATGGGAATATCAAGCTAGGGCTTTTCAGTAACCCCCGTACAGTTTGTACCGTTTTCCGTTCAATTCAACCACCGTACTCCGCCGCCGTCGCCACCACCACCACCACCGCCACCAGCAGCTCCATCTATCTCCTCGCTTTAACCAGTTAGGTCTCATTTCATTCCGTCATTCTTCGTGTTTTGTGTCTGTGTGTTCTGTTTTTTTCTGTTAATTTCGCCATTTTTGACGATAGAATTCTCAATTTTGTGTTATATTCACAAGGAATCGGAGCTGATGGTAAGGACTGTGAAGAATCATCACCATAATCATCAGGAAGAAGAAGAGGATGACGAAGATTTCATCTCGAGAACCACTGATTGTTCCTCACAGAAAGGTTTTCTAATTTTCTAATATATATATATATATGTGTATGTATATATGTATATGTGTATATGTATCTATATATACATGCATTGTGTATCTAGATGTGTTTATGTGTGCATGCATAGTTGGAAATTGAAGTTTTTGATTGAATGTGTAGATGGAAGGAGGAACGATCAGAAGGCGAGCTCGCATCGTTCTAAGCATTCGGAGACGGAGCAGCGTCGAAGGAGTAAAATTAACGAGAGGCATGCATGTTTTGTTTTTGATTTTGATTTCTATTCATGTTGTTTTTTTAATGATTATTATATTTTTGTTGAATACACATGATTTTTTTAACATAGATTTGGCATGTGGCTGTCTATTGGGATTAATGCTGAAGCTGGATGCCCTAACTTGATAAATTAGGAATTCAATTTGTTTATTTAGGTCTGAAGTAATTGTCTTTTGAGACAGAAGTGAATTCATGTAGTGCCATATTTGTTGATGATTGGGATTGGGGATATGTTTATTGAGTTATGTATTCACAGTTTTTGGAGAGGTTTAGGTGATAAAAGGACATTCTTTTAGGACCATCTAGAAAAAACATTCCAAATTGATGCTTTTGATATGGGGAATAAAAAGATTTCTTTATGCAATTTGATGCATTTCTTCAATTGTGATGAGTTTTTATGTGCTATGTTGGTATGTGTGAAGCTGATAATCTTGAATTATGCAGATTTCAGATTTTGAGAGACCTCATTCCTCAAAATGATCAGAAAAGAGACAGAGCTTCTTTCTTGTTGGAGGTTTGTATCATTGATGTTGTATGCAACTTCTCTTGTAGCTTGTTGATGCGTGAGTATGACTTTGGGAGTGTTTTTGATGAACACAGGTCATACAGTACATCCAGTTTTTACAAGAAAAATTACAGGTGTATGAAGGAGCATATCAAGGTTGGAGTCCAGAGCCCACAAAATTGATGCCATGGGTATGAATTTTATCATCGTCGTTATTGTGTTTTATTACACACAGTGATGTTCTTACTTCTCAGGGTAGAAGTTGTGTCTTGTTTTTTTTCTTTCTAATGGATGTTTAGCAATAAGATTTGACTCCTAGATTTTTACGTTCATTTGTGACTGGGTGAGGTTGTTTATTTTTTTGTTGGCAATTAGCAGTGGCCCTCTTTTCAGGCTTTCGAGTTCCAACTGCAGTGTCTTGAGAGGTATAATGTTAGATGCATCTGTCATCATTGTCGGGTTTTGGAAGGGTACAATGAGTACATTGACTCTGCATGCATAGGGGGATTGTATTTTATCAATCCAAGCAAAGGAAAAACAATGTTAGATAAAAAAAGAAGAAGAAATAAAATACAATGAAAGACGGAAAGAAGGTTCTTGATGTCTTGTGATATGAGATTTTGGGCGCTTTTGTTGAACCGTACATCTTTTTTTCGTTGGTCTTGTATGAACCATTTCTTGCGTGGCAAGTCCAAGAGCTGTTATCAGCTTATCTCTTTGTTTTCACTGTCTCTTACAAGTCCTTGGTCAAAGGCCGAAGCTTAGAACTCATATTTACAGATCACCTGTTAACAAAGTTTTAAAGGACAGTGTTTATGCTGACCTATGGAATTTCACTAGCAATTTTTTTATGTCATGGTCGAAAACCAGATATTGTTATTGCATTATGTCAGTTGCTGAGGTTTAATCGATGAATTAGTTTATGTCTTGAAATGGCACTGGATTGGTTTGATACAGTATCTTCTGAGTGTGAAAGTTTATGCCACCATAAGTTGTAGGTCATCCCAAGTTATGGCATGCTGCGTGCCAATTGCCATATATATCACAAAAGCATTGTCTATAAAATCGTTCTATGTGCCAGTTTGAGCATAATTAATATATTTACTATTGATTATAAAACAAGATAGGCAAAACTGCTTATTAAGTATTAACAAATGTAAGTATAATTAATGTTATCTTGGTCTAAACTGTTTATAAGATGATGTATAAGGAAATGCATACCGTGTGAAAATTAAAACGGCCACAAATGTAAGAGATTATTCGCATAGCAACCTACATGCCTATTTAAGCTGTCACTATAATAAAAAAACTGTATAGTAGTGGTTTCATTAGTTGCAGTTTGCAATATTACTAATTAAGAAGCTGGCAAAGCCTTTATTTTTTTTGCTTTAATGATTGATGGCAGATATAAGATTTACTCCGTCCCATAAAGATAGCTAGTTTTGACTCTGGGAGTCGATACACATCACCTTACAGCTTCAAAATTGACATGATATTTAATATTGAGAAAAGAACTGCAATTGTGTTCCATCATATACATGAACTACCTTAAACAAATAAAGAGTGATAAAAATCGTAGAGGTTCAACAAAATCAACTCAACTTACAATCTGATAATGGAGCACTTCTAGGTTTATATAGAAAGTGGTTAGATTAAATGAAAGAATGGATTTTCATACACACGACTGCAACTGGGACCAGGCTGTTGTTGTACAAGATGCTTATGTGTAGGGATTACTTTCCACTAATTGAGTTATTTTGAGTGGATTCCATTCATTGACTTGTGTAGAGTGTAGACCATTCATTGAATTACATTAGTATATTGACTATTAAATTATTGATTCATGTTACCTTTATTGATCCCATAAAACCGTGAGAATCAGCTCGAAGGTTTTTCTTATGTTACTATATTATTATTGCATGGTGATATGATTTTTTTTCTTTTCAAACAGAGAGGAAATTGCGGTGCAGATAATTTTGCAGACCAATCTCCGCCCATTAAAAATGGTTCCGTTGATGAGGGTAACATCGTCTTTGCCCCAGCACTGCTGACAAATTTACAGAGCTTGGCAGAATCGGACTTAAGTGGCTCTGCTGGCTTCAAGACAGCAGATCATGGTGCTAACCGAGCAGTTTCAATGGACGTACCTTTGCAGCAAAACACATTTGAGGCCGAACCCACCCACACTTCGCAGGGATCTTTTCCTGATGTCGACCTCTTGGCGTCCCAATCACGACCACAACCTTGGAATACAAGGCCTTTTTCGAACGAGGGTGCTATTCAAAGCTGCACCCCGAGTGAGGTGGAAGAATTGAAGATGCAAAAGGAAGAAGCTAGCATTTCAAATGCTTATTCCAAAGGGTGAGTATCTGCTTTCATTTCTTAAGTTTATCATCTATTGAGTTTGGATATATAGATATGTTAAAGAGTCCCTTATCAGCTAGACTTTGACCTATTTGCCCTTGCTGGAACCTCCATTCTCTCCTCAAGGGATCCTTTGGAGAGGGTAATCTAAGAGCATCTCCAAAAGCTTGCCAAAATGGAGAACCAAAGTCTAAAATTTCTAAAGAAAATTGCATCCACCTCTAACAAATTCTCCATTTTGGAGGTTACATCGTTACTTATATTATTAAAATATTACATATATCTATTAAAATATCATTTTTCTCTCATCAACATTTCATTTCAAGATTTCTTATTGGTGGAATATAATAAAAAAAAATCATTTCTCTATCATGGTAATCATTTTTGGGTTGATCTCCAAATTTAGAGATAATTACAATCTCTCTCCTACTTTCTCCATTTTGGAGAATCTGTTGGAGCAAAAAAAATGCCCAAAATGCTCTAAAGGGGTTCCACATATTTCCACATGGTATTAGAGCGAATGTCTACCACTCTTGGGACTGACCATTTTGGGACAATGCGTGTACGTCTAATCCCCCAATTGACACTTTTTGACGCAATCTGTGTCTGTCTAGCCTTTGTTGGAGGGGGCGTATATTAAAATATCAGCTAGACTTTGACCCATTTTCCCCAATATATCCGTGTTTCCCTCAAGGGTGCTTTTGGAGAGAGTAATCTAAAAAAAGGGTTCCGGATATTCGCACAGGATAATACTTGTTAGCCATCACGACAATATTTTTCTTATGTTAGCCATATACGTGGCCGATATGTGATTACTTTTGCAACTTTTGTTAATTATGTTATTTTTTGAAAGGTGGCAGCTATGTGTTGTTTATTGTTTTATTCAAGTGCTACAAACCATTGTTTGTGCTGTAGCGCATTTCATAGTAATGAACATTTAGTTATGTGTAATTTATGGATTTGATTTGGTATTCTACAGGCTGTTGAATAATCTAACCCAGGCGCTGGGTTCTTCCGGAGTTGATTTATCACAAGCCTGTATCTCTGTGCAATTTGATATCAGAAAAGGCGCAAACAGTGGAGCAACTTCAACATCGTTTGGTATCAAGGTTAAATGAAATCCTTTTTACAATCATACCTCTCTTGATTGTCATCTATGATCCTGACTTGAATTGTTTGTTATTATTTTCATCTTCAAATCACTCCCTCTCTAAAATAAGTGTGTCCACATTCCACAACCACAATAAAAAATGTATACAATTTTAGAAATATACTTATTAAATTATTTAATTAACCGAATGACAATTTACCCTTAATAAAAAGCACATAGGCTTAGAAATGTATATATTTATTCCACTAATGAATTCTCCATCTCATCAACCCTTTAATGAAAGGCAGAATTGGAAATTTAGTGCATTATAAATATCTATTTTGGTCAATTGTAAATCTTTTTTGTCATATGAGGAAGCTAGTTATTAGAGCCTAGTCAGGCTATTATTAGGTGGTAATTTTTTCAAAGAAACCCGTTTTGGAAGGACAAAAGCAAATAGATATGCATCCTCTAATCTTTAGAATGTGCATGGTACGTTGGACAACACAGTACAAAAATCTACTGTCTCACGTTTGAGCTGACATTAGACTTTGTCGAGATGAAACTTGAGTGGAACAAAAATCAGGAAGATGGGCAAGAATTGTAAATTACCAAACTACCCATGTCAAATTAAAACCCCAAAACCTTATGCTAGTCTTTCAGCTGCCTAACTCGCTCTTGCCCATCCGGTCCATATGCAATAGGCTGGACATTTGAGTTCTATAACTTGTATTATGCTGAACCCTTGAAGAAAATCGATAATATACAAGTATATCGGCTACTCTAGTTTACCGCTTCCCTATAGAAAAACCATATATGATACGATGAAACTTTTTATTATTTCTCACAATTCTAGACTTGAATAATGATCTTTAAGGTGCTTTTGTTATGTGGACTAGGACAAAACAAAAACTTTTTATCCAACGTTTGGCACAATATTAGATTTAGACATGATGGGATTGAGTAAGACAAAAAATGCACTTTTTTAGGTGGAAACTAAAGAGGGAGACGAGACAAAATTGGCAATTACTAAACTACCATGTTATCTGAGTCACGTAAACAATTATGCATCCATCCCATCCCTGTTGACCCTACTTTCAAACAGGATATACTGGGTCAGTTTGATTTGGTTATCTTGGTTCTGTATTTTTCACGTAACGATATGCTACACTTTTACTTAGTTGCTTTACAAAAACGTTGTGGTTCCATGATTACCTTTTTTTCCTACGTGTTGATTAACACACGGGCATTCAGGATCATGATTTTCTATCTCCTGGTAATCAAGCACCGGCACATTATGGGGTTAGGAATGGAGATGACGTTTGCAATCAAGCGCATAAGAGGCCAAGAACCGAGCAAAACCAGTAATTACTCTTTCACCTTCATCATTTATTGTTGTTAAGTTTTTTGCAGCATGAAGTACCGTATGTTGTTTCGTTTGTACATGTTTATGCGCGTAGAAAATGGCCAAAATCTTTTCGGAATGTATTTACATTATTTGTAGTGATAGGCTTCAATTGCATATTAGAGATTCGAGTTAAGCTCTTTGATTTCATTTTGTTTGGAGAGAAGAAGAGAAAAGGGGATGTGATGAATTCACCATTTGTGGAAATTTGACTCATTTTTCTGTGTAAACTTCCAAGCAAAATGCTCTAGGGGCTGTTTGTTTTTTTAAAAATACCTCTTAAAACCTCTTATTTCCGAAAGTTAAGAGGTTTGCAGACTTGACCGTTTGTTTTATTTTTAGGAAAATGTCTAAAAACCTCTTACTGTCGTCTTAAATCTTATGTTAATCTGTCTAAGGAAGAAAGATTGATGGGTTGAGGGAGGCAAAGAGAGAGGATTGAATTATTTATTCATGGCATTTCTTGTATTAAATTTGTTTTAGGTGGTAAGGAGCTTAATGGTTTGGGTGACTTATTTGCACTACCATACGAAAGTGTTTTTTATGACTTAATTGTTAAGCCATTAAACCACAATGTGCTATATGGAATAAGCCAGAACCCCTCACATGTCCCCATTAGGCCACCTCAACCAAATTTAAAAGAAGGAATTCCCAGAAATTTTCCAATCCTCTCTCTCTTTGCCTCCTTAGACTTATAAATTAATGTTGACATACAACTTAGCCCATACAAAGCTTAATACGACCCCTAAGACAGAATACTAAAAAACCATAAAAGTACTGCAATCATTGATCTTTAACCAGTGCGCCACAACTATGTGGTTAAAGTGACCTGGGTTGTGACTCACTGGTTAAGTCCCACGTTCGAATTGAGGCTTTGTCACTGCCATTGTAGCCATGGAGGTTCACACCTATGGTAACTCCATGGCCTGGAAACCAACGGTTACCCAAAAAAAATAATAAATTAGTTAGATTATTTTCTCCCAACAAAATTTTCATAGTCAATTGAGCCAAGAGAGAAGCAGCCTCTTCTTTTCTTATTTGATCCCCTTGTTCCATGTTGGCTTCTAATCTTTCTACAACTGATTTCCATATTTGTAGTTCAAACTCAACTTCATTTGCATCACAACACAAAACCCAGTTTTTTGTTTCATCCATCTAACAAATCACATACACTCTTCATTTTTGCGCGATTCATGATGGTACACTCCTTGTTTTTAAATTTTGCTTCTAGTTCGTGAGCTTGGTTCTCGAGTTCAATTTGTCTTGGATCTTTTGGACTTGATCATCCTACGATCCTTTTGACTTGATTAAATTATATGGTAGTTCTTGATTATGTAAAAGACGACGTACTAAAATCAATTGATGTCAGATAGGCTGAAAACAGGTTTAGTGAGGTAAAATAAGTACGAACTAGTAAAATTGAACGGTTGTTACACCAATTAGGAATAATAATTTTATGGCATGCTATACAGAATTTGTATGGGTGTTTGGTTTAAGGTATTAAGTAGTATTTAATGGAAATGAATAAAAGGAAAAACCGTTTTGGTGTTATTACATTATATAATATAATGGGCTTATTCTTCTGCAAACTCGAAACTTTATTTCATGTAAGTGTAAACCTAGAGCGGACAACGTCATATTTAATATGTTTTGCACTTTTTAAAAATGTCTCTCGAAAACCATAAAGTTAAGTAAGGCGCTCTTTGCTTTTAGAAAATACCTCTTAAAACCTTCTTAAGTCTAACTAAAAATTAAGAAGTTTTCAGACTTAAGATGGTTTGTTTTTTATTTAATGAAAGGTTTGAAAACTCACCATCCTCTGAACTTTTAAGAGGTGCATAATCCACCTCTTATTTTTTAGATGTGAAATTAGATTTTAGATTTCAAATCTCTTAAAAAATAAATGACACCTAATTGTTTTGTTTGAGTTATTTTTAAGGCATTTAAAAATATATATATTTCGATGTCACGCCACTATGAAATTGAATCATAGTCGGTGTTGAAAGTATTTACAAATTAGACAAATAAGAAAAAGGGTTAAAGATGAAAATATAATATAAGATATAGATCTTTGATATTTTTAATTCCATAGTTACAAATGAACTTTGTTTCTCATAACAATGGATTTGGTGCTTTTATAGTGTTGAACTTTCAATTTAAATATTGTGACCTCATTTTTTATACATTAAAATGAAGATTTTAAAATTCGTTACTCGAAACAAAAGAGTGTCCTATAGAATTATTTAAACATTTGTCAATTAGAATCATAAAATAAGTAAAATTATAACAAATTCAAAACTAATATGTGGAAACAATTAAAACAATTGAAGGGACTATTTTAATATATACTTTAGGATAGCTATTAGAGAAGAAAAAATAAATCTACATCCTTATAACCACTATTTTTATCATAGGAGTTGGAGGTGCACTAAAACTTATAGCAAGTTAGTATATGCATTTTTTTAATGCTATCTTGTCTCTTAATCAAATGTTTTGACCTTCACAATTTTTCTATTGACTTCTTTTCCAAGTTAAGTTGCATATGTTATTTTAATATAAACTATTTATTCATTGTTTTAAAAATAAATTCAAATTTGCAATTTATAAACCGTGTATGTATAAATTCTAAAGTTTTATGTTTAAATTCTATGGAAATAGCTGACAAACTGATAACACATTAATATAGGATAAACGTTAATCGTTAATAACACGACGAAATTTATACATATCTTTAAAAAATTTGTTACGATGAATCGTTGACACATTATTATCTGGTTAGAACATGAAACTGAATATCGATTTATTTTATATTTTAGACCAAGGAATTATTTATGAGGTGTATACAACTATACATCATCTAAGTTCTTTTTCTAAGTTGTATATTGTTATCCTTTTGCTTTGTGCAAAAGTTATGTATAAATATTAAAAGAATGACAAAATAATTTAATACCCAAAATTCAAATTCCTATGTTAAATAGGGTCTTTTTGGAGTTGATGTTAAATAAGCCCCAAAAAGCTCTTTTCTTGGATCATTCAACCATTTGGGATTTCTTGGATCACAACCCCCAAATAATACACATCTTAATTATGATATCAAGGTTGTACACCCCTAGATAAAGGATCAACATCAAATAATTATATAATTGAACATTGGTTTGGGTGTCTAAATTTCAAATTTTGGATTTGACTTGAAAAAGTCAAACTCAATTTTGGGTTTCGATTTGATTTGAATTCGATATGGGTAATTTTCGTTTGTTTCTCAAAGGAAGGTTTGGATCATGAATCTGATTTTCATTGCAAACTAGTAAATAAGTGAGAGAACGTCATGTTTTATAATAAATGTGCATTCACTATTCATGGTTAAAAGGAATACGTGTCATGTTTTCTTTCATTGTTATAACTATTTTTCTTATTAAAAAACAAAAATCAATGATACAAATTTCCTCAAAAGCATTTTTCATAATACTATAGCTTTTATATAATATTATTATTTCATAACAATCATAAATAATAATTGTTAAACAAAATAATATAATTATGAATGTTTATTCTAAAAGTTAGAATGGGAGAATTATTTTGTTCCCCAATACCATCCCATCAATGAGATTCCACTCTATTATTATCATTAACTTCATATTTATATAACAAATATTATTAATCATTGATTAAATGATTAGAAGATTATTAAAATATAAAAGAAGTATATGTACAATGAATGTAAATAATTTCAGATGATGCTTGCCAAGGCAGAAAAATGCTACTTTCTAAAACAAAATAAATTAGTGAACTAATGACTCACATTTTTATTTACATGTATATATTGAATAACAAAATCATATTTAATTTTACACCAACGATCAACATAAGGGTATGAAGGCGATGGCCTGCGACCTCACAACACCTAAATCACATGTGATTTTAGTTATAATTTCAGTATAAAATCACATGTGATTTGAACATTCTTTTTTCTTATTTAGTTATTATTTTCGTATGAAACACGCTCTCTCTTTTTAGTTATTAAAATATGTTTGGAATAAGATGATTGACTATGAACATTAGATACCCGATTCAGTAATTTTCCGACCATTACTTAAAAAATTAAACCAAATAACAAACACTATTTAATCACTAAAAAGGAACAAACCATTAAACTCAACAACTAAAAACACATAACATTGTTAAAAGCTAGAAACTTTATGTATACTATATATTCAAAATACTCTCAAATGTTATGAATGTTACATGCCCAATTCCTCCTTTATGCCTTTGATCATCTCATGAACATGATTTCATTTTTCTTCAAGAAAATTTATATACCACAAGTATACAATCAAGTAAGAAATCAGTAGTTAAATTCCTCTTATGACTCCAAGCACTCATATGGGTTTGCATAAAAGTATTCTTCTTCTTTCGGTCGGTCGGAAATCGTCACCCGTCGTGTTGGTCGTCCCATTCGGTCCGCGTGAACTTCTTTCACCGTGTTTGAGAACTCATCCCAACTCAACAACCCTTCATTGTATCGGTCAATTAAGTCAATCAAGACCTTTCTATCAAACCGAATCGTCTTCTTGAATCCCAAGTATCTGATCAGACCAAGAGCATCATGTGAGAGACAAATCAGGTACACAGTGGTCAGTGCCCACAAGAATCCCAATCCTCCAAAAGGGATTCTTGTGTGCCCCCACAAGGAGCCCAATCCCCAAAGGAACTGTAACTCGCACACTATCACAAATATCTGCTAGGTGGCCGACTTAAGAGCCCAGTGTTCCCACTAGGAGCCGAATCCCCAAAGTAACTCCTACATTGTGGCTATCAAAGCCACAAATATCCACTAGGTGGTTGACTTAAGAGCCCAGTACCCACAAGGATCCCAATCCCCAAAAGGACCATAATACCCTTAATGTAGCTCTGTTTGTGCAAGTATACCACCCCAGAACCAACTGCACTACATGCTACAAAAAGAAATCTTTAACGGCATACCTTCGATGACCCTCAACGACTCTAGCCATGTTCCCATCGTACGTTGGAACAAAGATATCGCTTTCCAACGAAACATAGTAATCGAGCGCAGCCATTTGCGACGAATGGTTCTGAAAGAACCCGAGCTCCATACGGTCGAGTAACATCTCCTTTCGAACCTGTTTCACCGCTAACCCGTTAGACAGCATACAATTACACAAAAGACAAAAAAAAAAGGACGGTTAAAGACAATGCCTACGGACCAGATTCGGGAACTCTGTCGCCAAACTAGCCATCCGCCTCTCACCGCCATAGATTTCACCTGCGGCAATGTAGATTTGAATTCTACGATCGATACTCAACGCCCGTAGAATCAGAGCCGTTTCTTCGGGCGTCATCGGACACAACCCTTCTTTCCGCTTGAAATCCGAATCGATTTCTTTCTCTTTCCACCACGGATAAGCGTACCTAACGAATTTTGAAACTTACCCAGATGAGATACGGAAAAAAGACGAAAAGGGTAAGCGTAAAAATTGAATCTTGACATCAAAAACCACCTCATTCTCGTTAGTTCTTCGATCTCGTCACCGTTGCAACCTTGCGTGCAGCCCGAGAATGCCAACATGTCCATTTCGTATCTAAGATGAAGAACTAAAAAAGGTCCGTTTTTCCGGAGGATATTCACAACTTTTCTACCTAATTCCTCTATCTGCGACGTGAATCTGAGCCCGCTGAAATTCACTCGGCAACGCAGCTTTTGAATCTCTAGAGGGAGCCCGTTGTTGGCAAGACGAGCATCGGTTCTATTTAAATGTACAACTTTATACCGCCGGATAAGTGGAAGGATCTACGGATGAATAAATAGTATGTCACAAAATTAGATGCATTTTTCGTGTTGAAACCCGTAAAACGTTATAAGAAAAGTGCTAAATGACCTCCTGACAAGTGTTTTTTAAAGACATGACCCTTCAAACAGGTTTCTGGGCATTCTTCTATTAAACGGTGACATTTTCAAACAGTGGCATTCTTCGGTTAAACAATGACATTTTTAAACAGTGACATTTTCAAACCTGTCAGAAGGTCGTTTAACTAAATGAGCCAATATTTTTATGAGTGTACAAAACGAACCTGATGATGATAGTATGAAATATCGGACCAACTAATTGGTGCCAAAGAGTGAAATTTTCCGAGCTCGACTCTTCTTTTAAGCCGTGGGGGAAGCTCTTTCAATATTCGAACCTCGTCCCTCAAAGATTTGATGAAATGATCTACGTCAAAGATGTCTTCGAAGTCACTGAACCATGAAAATTCAAAATCTTGAATCGGGTTTAAAGCGTTTTTTTTTTTATTCATTTTTTTTTTGTAAATTTTCGTATTAAATTAATTGGGAAAACGATGAAATTACCTTGGATCAGCCCAAAATGATGATTTATCCAATTCTGGAACGATTAGTGTGACGTTTAAGTATCTAGCTACAGCAACCATATCGCAAATCTGCATACCCGAATAACGAATTAGAGAGTTAATCGGTTAATCGTCAAAAAGCGAAGTAATTTCGTAACGGAATAACTACTCACCGCTCCTCTCATTTGATTAAGTCCTCCATTGCAAGAAACCATAAGATAACCGTTGTTCTTATAAGCCCCTGAAAACAAAGATTCAAGATTTCAAGATTTGCAAAACTTCCAAATTTGGATGAAAAATTTGTACGAATATGAAAAGAATCGTTAAGCAGAGTTTGGATTTCAAGAAAACTGTACGACGATCATTGATTTCGATAACAAATTCATATGTGAATACGATAAGAATTCATTATGCATACTTTGGTATTCAAGAAAATTTCCAGGTGAAAAAACTTGAAACTAAACACAATCAACCAAGAAAGGAAGATTTTCGATATGATCACTTAAATAGGACACAATCAGATTCAAATGATGCAAAATATCCAATCTTAAGAACCAAATGAAGTATGCAATTCACAATGAATCAACCAAATAAACAACCAAAAGGAAGATTCCAATACAATCACTAAACACCAAACAATCAGAAAAACATTAAATCCACATTCAAATGCTGTAAATATCCATCTTGAAAACCAAATGAACTACCCATATTCACAATGAATCAACCAAACAAACTAAACACATATTCACAAATGAATCAACCAAACAAACTAAACACATAATCACACATGAATCAACCAAATAAACTAATGCATAATTAGTCATTCACAATGAATAACCCAACACCAAAATCCAAAAAAAACTTACTTTTAGGTGGAAGAAAAACTCTGGACTCCATTAAAGAAGAAGCATGAAGATTACTCTGAGGAGGGGTATAACAGGAAGGCCAAGTTTTCAACAATCTTGGGCCCCAAACCTCACCAACAGTCAACAATTGAACTACACAGATCCATATCAACAAAGTTGTCATCCCTCTTGTCATCCACAATATCATCTTTGCTTGTGACAAAACCATCAAACTAGATTTGTCCCCTTTACTACCTTCTCCACCTCCTCCTCCACCACCACCACCACCACCACTAAAGATTACACAACCACCCATTTCATTCAACTCCTCACAATTCTCAACTAAACCACAACAACACATTGTACTGAAACAACAACCACTAACACAACCACCATTTTTTTCTTTTCTCTTTTTCCTACTTTCTTGATTCCATTCTTTATGTCAACAACAAAACCCTTGATTCATTTCTCAATCTTTTAGAGAAACCAACAAGTGGGTATTTTAGATTTGGTAAAGGGGTAATGTGGGTATTTGTTTAATTTTGAAAAAGAAGTGGCTAACCTGATCCAATCATGTCCCCAAAACCCCTAAATTTCAAGAAAATTTTCAAGATTCTGTTTCTTTAAGTGTTGAAATGAAAAATGCTTGTTTTTTTTAATCTTGAATTGATCAATGTAATCAATTAAAGAACCAAATGGGGAGAGTAGCGTATACCCTTTCAAGTGTTTGATTCGTGGGTGGGTTTTCCGACCAGATTCCGGCGAGTTTCGCCGGAGAACAGAGAGAGAAAAAGAAAGAGATTTGTGTGAAGTCGGTGAATAATTGTTGGAGAGATGATGAGATTGGGATTTTTTTTGTTTATATGTAAGTTAATTTTGTTGAGCTGTTAAGATAGATGAGTTGAAACTGGATTTTGCCCTTTAATTTCGGAGGAGATTGATTATTTATTGCTCTTTTTGGATCATTTTCTCTTTTTTTTAACAGAAATATTCACATGTGAATGATTGAAGTTCAAGATTCGCTAGTAGTAAATTTAAGTTTTGGGCATCTATTGTTTTATTAAAACATTCGTTTTGTGTTTCTATATATTTGGTAATTCATGGTTTTGCTATTGCTTTCAAGAAAACGATTGTGTAAATTGATCGCTTTTTCTTCAAATGGACGGGGAATTTTTGTTTTTATCGTTTAGATAGATGAAATTTGAAAGCGATACTTTTTTTCGTGCATCACAGGATTGCATTTTTAGAAACATGTTTGAGGGGTAAAAGGAAATAATGTGTTCATTCGACCATACTAAAAAAACGTTGATTCTGTCTTATATGTGCATAAATTATGTGTAAGACTCGATTGAATTTATTTACCCTTTTCAGTAGAATGTTATTTTGTAGTGGGATTAAAATGTAATTTTACTACTCCATAATAGTAAAAAGATCAAAGAGCCATTTTAGGATAACCTTAGTCTTGATTTCAATTTTATTTTCTGAGTTGGTTTTCAAGTTAAAATCTTGTATGGTTACTCTTTTCAATAGTGCCTTTTTTACAAAGGGTTAAAGTGTAATTTGACTACTATGTGACTATAAAATATCAAAGTGTCATTCATGATAACCTAAAAGTCTCGAGTTCAATCTCTTATTCGATCCGAGTCTTTCAAATTAAAATTCCTCATTATATGCAATTACCTATTAATAGTATTTTATTTACATAGGTGTTTAAATGAAATTCTACTCATATCACACAACACTTCACCGTAACTTACAAGTCTTGAGTTCAATCTCATATTTGATTTGGTTTTTCAAGTTGAGATCTTGTATTTGTTACCTTTTCAATAATATCATCTTTTTACATGGGGGTTAAAATGTAATTTTACGATTATGCAACAACAAATATCAAAACGCCATTGATGATAATCTAAAAACTCGAGCCCAATCTCATTTTTCTTTATCTAACTCTAGGGGTGTTTGGTAATGCTTATGAACAAAAGTGTTTATCAGTTTATCAATTTTTTCAGAAAGTCAAAAAAAAATTACCTTCTTGAAAAAACTCTTTATAGCTTCCTCGAAAAACCATAAGAAGTTTATCCAAACACTATTTTCCAAGAAGCACTCCCAAACACTCCTATATAAGTTAAAGGAATTTTGACAGGCAATAATAAAAGAAGATTTATTTGGTTTGGAATGTTTCATGTAAAAAGTGAGACATTTGTGGTAATACATGAAAGTGACATTGTTTTCACTTTTCCACTTAGTTTTTCCATAAAAATATCAAACACATCATTCATGAAGATCATAAGTAGGGAAAGTGTTAATGTTGTATTTTCTAGTTAGAACTAATTATCATAAAATGGAAATATATTTGTTTTGTTGCATGTATTTAATAAAATAAGTAGTTTTTTTGAGTATAAGGTTCACCTGAGTTTGTCCAGACTACGTTCTTGGTAATTTTCACCGAGAGCTAAAGCATCCTTTCCTGGGATTACTACTCGGTGGCCCCTGGTTGCTCACCCCCAGATTCGAAGTTGGATAGGTTTTTCCCAAATACCAAGCCTTAAAATGAAGTAGTTATCTTAATTTTGTTTTGATAAACAATGTTTTTTTTTGTTCTTTGTTACTCCCTTATTTTATAATGTTTTGATAAATAATGTGTTCTTCTTCTTTGTTACTTCCTTATTTTCAAAATCAGAGTCAAACAACTAAGAAAAGCTAGCATTTTATTTACTTTTTAGTTTTTTTTAAGAGGTATCCCATACCACATTGGACCCAGACTAATCATCGGCAATTTTGGGCCGAAGCCCGACTGCTAAAGCATGCAGCCCGGGGTCGAAGCCCCCGTACCTCCAGAATGCGTCCCCCAAGGCTCGAACTCGGGTTCACCACTATGTAGTGCCCAAGCTTACCACTAGGCTAACACTCCTTTGGTTTTATTTTTTAGTTTGACAGTCATATTGTCGTATATTTTAATTATTTTTTCATTTATCCAGTTAAAAGAAGTATAACAATATGGATATCAAAGTAAAAAAGAAATGCTCTTTTATTTAAATAATTTGTATGTATCTAATTTTGATTATTTATGTTTTAACCATATGTTTTATGTCGATCTATATGAAGCTTCACATGAGAATATCATGAGTTTATTATTTATCCATTCTCAAATACAGCTTTGAATTTTAAGGTTCATGTGAAACTCTATATAAAGATGCACTAGTTCATATGTGAACCTTCATATTAAGTTTCACATGTGAAGCTCTATACAAAACTTCATAACTTTATGATTATAGTAGGCAGACTTAATTATCTTTTAATCAAGCCATTTATGATTTGATATGTTTGATCTTTTTTAATAGTGTTAAAAAACTTGACATTTTTTTAGTTGTTGCGATTAAATTTTTATCCACATGGTTCTCATTTATAATATAGTTTTTCATGTGGAATTGTGTGATGAGAATTTTAAAACAAATCAAAAAGAGGAAAAGAAAAAAATATAACAATATAAGTGCTAAACTACGTAGAGTAGAATAAAATTCATTTTTTTCTGTTAAATTTCTCTAATTCCAGTTATATTATGTTTTAAATTTAAAAATAGTGAGGTAATCTATTTTTGTTTTAAAGATAATAATTTATAAAGTTGTAATATAAATAGGGTTTTAATTGATTGAAAGTACCCACTTAAAATCAACTTATAGCAACCTATAAAAAAATGTTATTATTTTGTAACTTTAGCCACGTCAATCTCGTTTACTTATTAAATTAAGCGAAGGGTTGATAATAGATAAGATGCTAAATATGTACTTCAATTACAAGTTTATAATGATGTTTAAATTGATATAATTTGATAAAGATTTAATTATTATCCATATATCAAATATTTTTAATAATGACAAAATAAAAGTCATCAAATTTACTAAGTACCATTTCATAATTTTTCCTTTAAATTAAAATACAATCAAATTTCAACGTGTTGATAAACTGTTTATGATTCACCATTTAAGTATGAAAATACAATTGATACTAAATTACAAAAGCTTACACGAACATATAACTAATGAACGATGCTCGATCGAAGTTGACCAGACCAGGTTTTGACTTTGTAGTTTGATGAATAGTTTGGTTTTTTAAAAATGGTAAAGTTCTAAATCAATAGTACATTGCCTGTATAAACACTGTTTCCATGGTGAAGGACGAAATCCTGAAACCAATAATGGCTCAATTTTCCATACACTGATAGTAATTGAAGAGGTCTTCTTAAGGTCCCATTCAATCTTGTTTTTATATGAATAGATGTTCATGCCGTTAAGAAATTATGCACGAGATGGATTTATAGAATTTCTCTTAAGCACATTCAATTTCAAATTAATTAAGAGATAGTAACTCAAAATCTAATATTTGCATACTACATATACCCATATTTACAAACATACATTTCTTTGTAGACAAAAGTTCAAAGATAACATGGTTAAAATACGAAATAGGAGAGTGTTTATATATATGTGAGATCATGTGAGATTAGACTGTTTTTATGCACAAACCCATCCGACCGTGCTTAACACAGATCGTACTACGAGGGCCTCTCTCGCTCTCCTACACCTCCCCTGTAGGTAAGGGGAAAGCTAATTGAGACCACATATATAATAATAAACTTTGGCGGTGTTAAATATTCGATATTTTTCGAATCTATACAATATTTTGATGTTAAATTTCAGTGTTATTTTTACAGTCTTATGAAAACAGTATAATGTTATACAAACGTAAACCCGTGTATGTGTATATGTATATCACCCTATAAGAACAACATGCTTCAAAGTATTCGTAAGTTACAAAGTTTCCAAATGACCCGTGAATGTTTTGTCATGATAGAAAAATAACCATGAGTGAAATTACAGTACTGCCCTCATCCATCTCATATCTTATCCGAATATAATATTATTTTACTATTGGTTGATATTTTAAATTAATTTAAAGATATCTTACTTTTTAGTTATTAATAAATCAATCTTATCATGTTTAACTGGGTGTTTGATCTCCACTTTTTATTCCCTTCTGGATTTTAATATTTAACTTTTAAAAATCTGATTTTTGTACAACTTTTTATTATTTTTCAATTAAAAAAAAACACATTTTAAAATATTAAAAAAATTAAATTAAATTAAAAGGTTTCCTTGAGAATTACTACTAGTGGTGGCACCGGCAGGGAGACTTGATGACGGTGCATTGATTGGGCACAGACTCACAGTTGTCATACCCCACCACTTCTATTTTTCATCATTTATTTTATTTTATTTTATTTTACTTATAATAAAACTTAATAAGTAAATAAAAATTAATGATTAAAAATGTTTTACTACAAAACTAAAAATTGGAAATAAATTATCTTTATTTTCTATACCACTTACACTAAAAAGCAATAAAAACATTAAGTTTTTATTACATTTTCTATATTAGTTCTTCAATTTCTTTTGATTTAATGTTTATTTACCACATCCTTACTTTTTTATTTTTCTATTTAATACCCTATTTGTAATGATTAATTAACAGTTTGTTACTATTAACTAATTAATAACTTATTAGCTAAATTAGCTATACCTTACATTAATTAACTAATTTAATAGAATTTGACTTATGTAATACCGTTAATTTTATGTAAATTAATATAAGTTAATGGTAAGGATAAGGACTAAAACAAAGGTAAGGATACAATGCTATGAAGTATGAATTAGCTAGCAAGTAGTAATCACTAACCATGATGATAAAAGATGCAATTTTAAAAATAAAAAAAAATAAAAGAGGGACAATAGTATGTGAAAGAGCTTTAAGGGTATATCCAACATGCAACTAAAAGCATTGAGAACACTACCGGGTTGTTTGTTTTGTGGTGTAATGGGTTGTATAGAGTGTATAGCGTATTTAGTAAACTATATATACCTGTTAGATTATAGCTTAGTTGGAGAACCTACAAGGTAATTGCTCAGCCAAGGAAAGGGATTCGTTTAGCTTCAGCCCCAATTTTCTATATTTACCCTTTTCGTTCAAAACCCTTCAACCTCCTTCAACAAAAGAAAGGTGTCACCTGACTATTCCCTTCTGACACTTCCATCAAATTGTAAACTCTAGCACCATTGTCAGTCTTCTAGCCATCAGTTACGTTCCAACACCTCATTCCTTTTAGCATATTCTCACTTGCTCACAAGTCTTCCAACGACCAATGTTCTTGATCATATTCCAGCCATTGGGTGTTCATTCTACCGCATCGGTATTCCTTATTCCTTTTTTCTTGTTTAGAACCTTGGCTTGAAGAAATCCAAACATTTCTTGTTTACCCCTTCTAGAGATGGGGGGAAATCTTGCTATCGCTACTTTGGAGTTTGGAGAAAGAAACATAATAGGTAATATGGGTTCTAGTTAACTTTGAAATATGTATATATATGTATACGATGGTATCTTGTCGAATGAGCTATTTGGTTGTTTTGCTTGGGTTTCGGTTAATTTGTACTTTGATTGGATCAATTGGTTTGTGTTCTAGTTTTTGACTATGTATATATACTTTGGATCAATCTTTTTTATTTTTGTAATATTTGGTTGACATATGTTACATGTAAACCTATGGATAAGATAGTAATTTTCAATGTTTAGAATGTTTATTCAACATAACAATTGAACAAGTGAACAACTTATTAAGTATTATATAGAGAGACTTGCCAATACAAACAACCTTATTCATATAGAACTTATTAAAAAAGAAGATTGATCTATATATATATATAGGTCAAAAGGTTGGTATATATTTCTAAATGGTAATATAATACTAATCTTTTATAATTATACATGTACACACATGCAATTCGCCGACGATGTTATAATTGTAGGGGATTGGTCGGGTGCAAACATCGCAAACCTCATTCGTATTATGCGTTGCTTTTACTTGTCTTCCGGATTAAAAATTAATCTCAATAAAAGTAGTCTGATGGGAGTTTGTGTTGACAGCTCTGAGATTGAATTCTTTTCAAACAAGTTCCATTGCAAGGCGGGTTCACTACCCTTCACCTATTTAGGCCTCCCAATTGGTTGTTCCATGAACAGATGCGAGTCATGGGAACCTGTTCTTAACAAATTCCTCTCAAAATTGTCTAACTGGAAGGCGAGTAACCTTTCCTCTGGCGGCAGATTGGTTACAATTAAATCGGTTCTAGGAAGCTTGGGCCTTTATTTTTTCTCCTTATTCAAAGCTCCGGAAAAAATTCTAAATTAGCTCGAAAGCTACCGACGGAACTTCTTTTGGGGTTCTAAAGACGGTCCAAAAAAATCCCATGGATTCCTTGGAATGTCATCTTGAACGAAAGAGACTCTGGAGGTTTGGGAGTCGGAAGTTTGAAGGCGTTCAACCTCGCTCTCTTAACAAAATGGTGGTGGCGATTCAAATCGGAAACTAATACGTTATGAAGGCAAGTTATCAAGTCCATTCATGGTGATCACGGAGGTATGATAGGAGCTAATCCGACCGGTAAGTTACCCGGAACTTGGAGAAACATTCTGAAAATCTTTAAAGCTTTTGCTAGGGTGAATATTGTTGGGGTTTAAATGTGATCAACGAACCGTAACTGATCCGAGAAACACGAAAACTTTGCGGAAGCGATTTGTGGTTTAAACCCGGAAACCACGATCTTTCGTTTCATAGGTTTTAATCAATAATATTAACCTAAAGTTACCTGGATTGCTTGAGTTTTAATCCACCTATGAATGACCGACGAATGCTCCTCTAGTAGAACTGAAAAACCCGACTGATCTCAAAAACCGAACTGGTTTAGAGAGAGATGGTAGGCGGCGATGGCAAGGAGGGAGGAGAGAGGGTTGAGAGGATTTTCTGGAAACTTAGCAACTAATTAATTGATTGTTATTTTTTTCTTTAAGCCTATAAGGTTTATTTATAAGGCTTAATATTCAGTTTCCATCCAACTCAGTTTCCTTTAATAATTATCTTATTCTTTTCTTTTCTATTAAGAAAAGGTTTATACTAGATAATTACCTTAATTAATTAAATGACTTTAATTAATTAAACTATTCTATTATATATTTATTTAATATATAATTTCCTTACAACCCTCCAACTTTGAGATTTTTAACTGAAATACCCCGACTGATTTATAAATGACTATTTATAAATCTAATCCCTCCATTTTGAATTATAACTGACTGTTATAAATTCAATCTTTCCATTTCTGGGTTTTTCTCAACTTATTCGATTTATAGGTCCTCATAAGTGTGACCCTCAAGTGTCTTGTAACATTGGACGCGCAATCACTGGTTTGTCAACTTATGCACACAATTACTAACAAATATACCCCTTGATAGCTGGTTCGTAGTCCACCCCCAGCCTGGCGAAACTTCAGATAAAGTGGCATGGGCGCTTGAAAGATCAGGTCAATTCACAGTAGCCTCAATGAGGAAAGCGTATGATGACTTTTATCTCAAGAAATCGTCCCGTAGCAATCTTATGTGGACTAACCGGGTGCCTTCAAAGGTTAGTATCCATGCATGGAGAACCGGTCATTGTAGATTACCCACTAAATGTAATCTTCAAAAACGAGGGATTAATTTGCTTTCTCTGGACTGCTCTTTATGTGGAGGAGAGGAGGAAACAGAAGACCATCTCTTTGTTAGATGCCCAGTTGCAAGGTCTGTTTTAAACGATATCGGTAGATGGTGGGGCGTGAATGCTTCGTCAGTAAATCACCTGCGGGATCTTTTTCAATGGGGACAGGTTTTGAATTTCAAGGGAGACACTCTAAAGGCATTCTTGGCCGTGATTTATACTTACTTATGGCTTCTTTGGAAGATGAGGAACGGGAAGATTTTTTCAAGCTCAGATAGAGGCAAAGATCTCTTTGTAAACAGCCAGGTCCAAGCTTACTCATTTTTCTGGATTAAAACTAGATCAAGGTGTAGCTTAGCTAATAGATGGTTACAATGGTGTTGTTCTCCTTCCTCTTGTTTTTAGTTCTCTTGTATTCCTTTCTAGCTTCTCGCTAGCTCTTTTAATAATTTCTTTGGCTTTCTAGGGGAGGGTGATGACCTTGCTGAAGCTCTCTCCCTGGTTCGCCCTGTTGCCGTTCAAAAAAAAATATGTTTATTAGATTCATAATGTAGTTATTAACTTATTTTTATTTTTATTTTTAAACTGTAAATTGTTATTAAATTTAATAGAGGTTATGGATTGCAACCTCGGAACCTCCTATTAATTATTTGTATTATTTGTTATAAAACTATAATAAATATGATAATTAAATAAATAGATTATGAAAACTATAATAAACACGACATTTAAGTTACACTAACTAATATAAACATAGAAAAACTAAAAAGTCCACAATCAACTACTTGTGTCCACTTTCCACTTGAATTCAATTCATGATCTATTAAATTATAAAACCTAACATTTACCAACTTTGTTGGTACTGTTCCTAAGCTACAGTACCAACAAAGTTTTTTCCCTTTAAAAGTCTTATTTGAAAGAATAAACATATATATCATGGTAGCTCAGATGGTTGAGGTGAGGTTTGTTATTTAAGTTGGAAGGCGTGGGTTCGATGCTTCCTTTCCTCATTTTAATCAAATTACTTTTGAATTTACCCTTTACCCCTATAAACTATCGATATAATTCATTTTATATCTTTTAGTTTCCTATATTTCATTTCACGTTTTAGCCATTTATTGTATACCTGTTAAAATATGTTTAAAAAAATGCGTTTCAATTTAAACAAATTATACCATTATAATCGTATCGTCGATACGTTCGAAATGAACCCAATATTAATATTTTTTTATGTCATTATTATATTATATAACATTTTAAATGAAAGAGGAATAGTAAATTATTATCATAAGGTACAATTTTAGTCCATGTGCAATATTTATATTTTAGCCATCTAAATTTACAATATTTATTCACTTTATACCTTTTAGTTTTTTAATAATTCATTTTACGATTTAGTCAAATCGTATATTCGCTAAAATATGTTGATAGTAGTAGTAATAATAATAATAATAATCATTCTCAATCAGATTATACTTTATTCTTCATATTGATCTTGATCTTCTTTCTCTCTTTCTCTCTTTTCTCTCTATCTCAAATTATTTCTTTCTCTTTCTCTCTATCTCAAACTATTTCGTTCTCTCTAAAATTCTATTCAATTGTTGAAGAAGCTATCAATACGATTATATATTTGGAATCCAAATTATAGAGGGGTTTTCTATATTTTTTTTACATTTTCATTATATTAAACACGTATAATCGTATATTGACTAACATACAATAAAAAATACTTTTTTAATTTTAACAAGTTACACCGTCATAATCGTCTCTTCGATACATTCGAAATGAGCCCAATATTGAATATTTTTTATAAAATTATGATTTTATATATCATGTATACTATGTAATTTTTTTAATATTTACAATAGGGTTTGTTTTTTTTTCCTTTTTCTTTTATTCAATATTACATAAGCTTTTGTTTTATTGTTTTGGTTTTTTATCTCTTTCTTTTCCTTTCATTCGATAGTAAAACTTTTGTTTGTTTGTTTGCTTTTTCGTTCTTTAATCGGTGTATTCTTTCTTTCTTTCAATAGTACATGAATGGTGTTTATTATTAATCTTATGTTTCACTTATTATTGTTAATTAGTGTTAATTACGTATTTGATAAAACTTTAAATCAAATATGTTTGATGTTGTCAATCTTATTGTTTATTAATAATTGTATTCAATGTTATATTATATGTTTTACGAAATAAGTCAAATGATGTAATACAAATAAACGTATGTTTCAAGGTATAGAAAAACTGGTTATTTTGGGTGTAGACTTCTAAAAGTTTAAAAATAATCATTCTAATTTTAATTGGTATAGTTAACCAGAGACATTGATCACAAAAAAAAACAATATTCATCTGATTTCAATTTTATATTTTCTCATGAAGGGTTTTCTTTTCTATGTTAATAATAAACCACCGCTTGCGCCATTGTGGTTCTATCGATTTATGATACATTTCAACTACTTTTTGTTAATTTAAGTCGTTATATTTTTATAACCTCATATCTCCCCTGCAACGCAGGGTAAAAAAACCTAGTTCATAAACATTTTAAACTTTTTAACTGATATCTATATTACTAATATATGTTAGAGTCAAATACAATTTTGGTTCCTATGGTTTGACAAAAGTCTCACTTTTGGTTCCTATGGTTTAAAAAATACACATTAGCCGCTAGAGTTTACCTTTTAGTCCAATTTTGGTCCTTGAGGTTAACAGACTAAGTAGTGTCGTTAGGTAGCGTTTGGTACGCAGACAGGATTGGACAGAACTAGACAGGACTAGACGGGACAAGAGAGTAGGACAGGATTGGACGGGACAAAACAGGACTGGACATAACAAATGTCTTTTTGTGTTTGATACACCTAGGACTGGACTGGACAGAACTAGACAAATTACATAGAAAAATTATTTGATGATTTTATATATCACATAATAGTTATAATTAACACAAATAAAGTAAAGTATATAATTTATAAAAAAATTACACAATTTTCATAAACATAAATATGAACTCTCACACACACATATAAGATTTCTATGTAACTGATGTTGATGGTTATGGTAGAGGTGGAGGTGGTGGTCGACGGTAATACTAGTAGTGACGATGGTGGTGGTGGTTGGTGGTTGTGGAGAATGTGGAGATGGTGGATAGTAGTAGTGGTGGTTGCGGTGGCAATGGACCGTTGTAAAGGTGGTAGACGGTGGTGGTAGGTAATCGATGGTAGTTGTAGAGGTGGTGGAGGAGGTTGTTGTAGTACAAGAGGAGGTGGAGGTGACCAATAGTGGCTACCGGTTGTGGCAGCCACGACTAGTGGTGGTAATCACTAAAACAAATATCATATTGAAGTTATATATTAAACGAGTGTTAATTAGTAATATATTAGTTTCTGCATCATTTATGTCCCATGTTGTTCCACCTATTTTGGTGGAACAAAAAGAACCCTCTTTTTGTCCCATATTGTCTCACCTTGTCCAATTCCTGTCCTTGTCCTATGTCGCACCAAACGTGGGACAGTGAATTCCTGTTCTGTCCCATGCTATGCCAAACGTGGGACAGTGAGTTTTGTCCCATCCTGTTCTGTTCTGTCCCACGCACCAAACGCACCCTAAAGGGCACATCACATGCCCCCACATGAGGGTAGTTTAGTCTTTTTCCTTTTTTGACTTTTTTCTTTATTAACAAACACAGGGACCAAAAATGTAATTTACTCCATTTATGTGTTTTTATATAGACATACACACATCCTTCATTTTCATCTTCACTACCACCACCACCACCACCATCACTTACCATCATCTCCCTTTCTCTGTTTCAAGTTTCGTAAAACCCATTAAACCTTACCCTAAAGCATAACAATGACTTCCTCTACACTTTCCTTTCAACAATGGCTTCATCTCCACCAACCCTCAGATCTGCAAATATGGGATCAGATCTGGAATCAAGATGATGAAAGAGAGAGGGGGCATCGAATTTGGCCGACGATGGCGGCGGTCGTATGTGCTGCCCGTGACGGAGGGGGTCGCGTGTGCAGCCGGCGACGGCGACCGTCACGTGTTCAGCCGGCGATGAAGGGGGTCACGTGTGCAGTGGTGGTTACGATGGAGGTGTTTGTGTGTGAAACCTTCTCTTCTTCCCATTATTTCCTTAATTAATTTGGAGGGAATTTGATTTGATTTGAGTTTGGGGAATTTGGGGGAATTGGAATTTGTTGTGCGTAATTAAGGGGATCTGAATCTGTGTGTGTTTGTGATTCGACATGTGTGTATATGTTGTGTGTGTGTGTGTTTCTAATTGTGTTTTGTGGGATGGGGAAGGGGGGTAGGTGCTGATGATGGGGGTGGGTGGTGGTTAGTGGTGATGGTTGTGAGTGGTGATGAGTGATGGTTAGTTGGTGGTGGTGATGGTGGTAGGGATGAAGATGAAAATGAAGGATGTGTGTGTATCTATATAAATACACATAAATAGAGTAAATTATATTTTTGGTACATGTGTTTGTTAATAAAGGAAAACGACAAAAAAGAAGAAGGAAAAAGACTAAACTACCCTCACGTGGGGGGCACGTGATGTGCCCTAACGACACTACTTTAACTTCTGTTAGCCGCAGGGACCAAAATTGGACGAAATGGTAAACTCCAGTGGCTAATGTGTATTTTTTAAACTGTAGGGACTGTAACATTCCGTTTTTCTTCTGTTTCCGAGCATCGTTTTATTTCCGTTACTTCCGTTTTTCTTTGTTGTTAGTTAGATTTAATGTGTATTTAATAAGAGAAAAAGTCTTTGTGGGCCCAAGTTATTTAATGAGAAGAGTACACACCTTGGGGTGGGGCCCACATGTCTCCCATAGGCCAACAACACTAGGGTTAGGGTTACCTCCCTATAAGTTGATTGGTGACTTCTTAAAGGAAAAGAAATATATTAGAAAGAGAGAGAGAGAGAGAGAGAGTAGACGAGGAGAGAGAGGACGGGAAAGAGGAAGAGAGAGAGGAGAGGGAGACGACGAGAAAGAGAGATCGGAAGAGGAGGGTTCTGCCGGAGCGTCGGAGTGCGTCGCCGGCGAAGAGGTAAACCGCCGTGGTTCTCCTCCCTTGCTCTTCTCATTAGCGGTGGTGACGGCCGCCGGCTTTGGCCGGCCGTGGCCCAGCCGCCGCCGCTGTTATCTTGTTTTTCCGGTCGGCGGTGGTGGTAAACTACCACTGCTGCTGCTGCGTTTTTCCGGCAGCGCCCTGCTGCTGTCCGGTTGAATTTGTTGTCGGCGGTGGTGGTGCCTAACACCGCTGCCACTGCAGTTGTATCAGGTGGTGGCCGACGACGGTGGTATTAGCCGTCGAGGCTGCCGCCGTACTCTTTTCCACCGGCCGGCGGTGGTAGTGGTTATCCACGGCTGCCGCCGTTGCCATGTGATAGTTGATGATGGACGGCGGGGGTGGTGGATCAAACCGCCGCTGCTGCTTCTAGGACCGCTCGGCGGTGGTGGTGTTGATCAACGCCGCTGCCGTCGAGTTTGTGTTGTTGCTGATTGTTCCCGGCGCCGGCGGTGACTGGCCACGGCTAGCTGCTGTCGAGCGACCGAGGTTTCGGAGTGATGATCGGCGGTGGTGGTGGCAAACGCCGTTGTCGGCGCCGTGGGTTCGGAAGGTGACCGGCGACGGCCGCTGCCGTATGGTGTTCTAACGGCCGGCTGTGGTGATGGCTATCCGCGGCCGCCGTCGAAGCCGTTTAGGTGTAGGATTTGCATGGGACGGCCTCGCGCCGTGAGTACGATTATATTCTTGGGTTGGTTCGCGTCGTGTTGATCGAAGTGTTAAGCCTAATAGCATTTGAATGTGAACCTTTAGTAGCTAAATAATAATAGCAATACGTAAGATTTTTATGCTTAAATTTCAGAGTGGTTGCGTGGATTATACTTGTGAGCGAAGCGTTCTTATGCGTACGTGACATATTGAGGTGAGTGGGTTTTACATACGATATGTTGTAATTTTATGTGTATATATGTGCGATGGATGTTAACTTGTGCTGGTTCGGGTTGCGTGATGACCCGAAGGGCGGGAAACCGCGGAGACCGGATTGCGGGATGGTCCGGTAGACGGGAAACCGTTAAGCTGTATTGATGTGGATGTATGTGTATACGTGCATAATATTTATGATATATTGTATGTGTAGCTTACTCACTAAGCGGTTGAGCTTACCCCTCGTGTTTCTAATGTTTTTAGGTACGAGTTCCGGTGTTGACAAGGGCAAAGCTCCGGCTTGAAGGTTCCGGCTAGCTGACATGACATTCCGATGCGAACGTTAATCTTATTGCTTGACTTTATTGTTTTATGGGATATTTTGTCGTGACTTGGGAATTTTTGGAACGAATTTAATCTATGTGGTGATTTTATTTCAAAATTTTATTTTAAAAATTTCAAACGGGTTATGGGTGTTACAGGGACCAAAAATGAGACTTTTGTCAAACCACAGGGACCAAAAATATATTTTACTCTAAATGTTATAAAACAAAAATACTATTATTATGAAAGAAATTATATATTTTTTAAAAAGTTATTACCAATAAATAAGAAAGCGTTTGAATTAAATGTTTAATAAGAGAGATAATTTTTATTTAACGTATAAAATATTTGTAATAATATAATCAATGTTTGTAACATAAACAAATACTATTGAAATTGTTTGGTAACATTTTTTTAAGGATTTAAAACTTTGATAAAAGAAATGGAAAGCTTATGGAAGATAAAAAGTAATGCGTGAATTGCGAAATTATCATAATAAATAGATGTTTTTTTTTTTGAGTAAATTACAAATATGATACCCATGTTTAGTTTTTTGCAACATTTTTGGTCACCAAAAAATGGTCATTGTGGTATGTAAAAGGGCAATTTGTCGAAAAAAAGATAACATGAATGTCTAAAAACTAATCAGAGGAACCTACATTTTTTTGCCAAGAAAGGACTATACATTTAAATTTGTAATGAAAAAGGGTGGCTATTACCGGTTGTGAATGTAACTGGTTGCAAATGCATTATAAAGTAGAAACCATAGCATGATATGTGATGATGTTCAGTTAATGGCGAGAAAACGAATTAATCCATTGTACACATGAATATCTCATGGAAGATTCCAAATCCCTACTGAGTTCCAATCCATTCCAACAAACCAAATGGACCATTAGTTGTTTTTCGTCTTTTATTAAGAGGGCGTTGGTCTTTGGTAAAATGTTGGTGTTATGCCGATACTGCTAAAAAGGGTATAATCCTGGAAGTTCTGTATTAATTTCACTGACTATGTGGTAAGTATATTGTTTGCAGTAAAGAGATATTATTAGTGCCAGAGGTCAATCCCAAATCTTCAAAAATTTGTGTCAATAGTGCAAAATCAAGATTAAATCGCTTGGACTCAACAAAAAAAATTGTTAACTTAATATAAAATTTAAAAAAATTAGAAATTACTTTAAAGAAAATATGAAGAATTCATTAAAGATTATTTAATAATCATAATTACTCGCTAAGAAGCCCAAGAAGATGACCATACTGCTGAATTTCTCAAACGAAGCACGAAAAACTTATTTAAGATTTTAAGTCCATAGAAAATAATGTCACCAGATCTTTAATGCAAATACAATACAAGTGCACCTTGTTCCAAATCATGATCCAAATTGGTTTGAATTCTTTAATGGGCTTTTTTAACACATGAAAGCCCAACCCAATTCTTAAGCCTTCAACCAATTTTGTCAACATTTTTCATATTTCAAACAAACATTTGGGGATCAAATCAAATTTCTAGGGTTTAAGCTTCTATTCTTCTTCCCCAAACCCTCTATCTGTTACTTCCAAATCTTCAAAATTCGCTTTATTATTCTCATAAATCGATCGAATAGAAGATGAGGAAGTTGAAGTTTCATGAAAAGAAGCTGCTGAAGAAGGTCAATTTCTTGGAATGGAAGCGAGAAGGAGGTCACAGAGAAGCTCAGGTGATGCATCGTTATCATGTTACTGGCCGTGATGATTACAAGAAGTAAGAAACCCTAATTCCTCACTTCAGTTTGTATATATATATATATATATATATATATTTCATTTATTGATGAGTTTCAATTAGGTTTGTAGTGTTTTTTTTGTCTCTTTTGGTAGTTGATTTAACGAAATCGATAGCTTTTTTTAGGGTTTGTAACACGAACTGATGCTAAGGCTGTGTTTGGCAAAAATAAGCTAGCTTATTACGGAGCTTTTTGTAGCTTTTTTCAATTATACCGTTGTATAATATTAGTTATTATACCCCCAAGATACCCTTTTTGGTCATTTTACATGCTCATAAGCTAGTTTTTGCCAAACAAACATAATTTATTCATAAGCTAGCTTACAAGCGACTAGCTAACTTATTTGTCAACAGCTAGCTTATTGGCTAGTTTGCCAAACACAGCCTTAGGAGCTTTTTGTAGTCTTTTTCAATTATACCCTTGTATTAATTTTAATTACTACATTATACCCCAAGATACCCTTTTTGGTCATTTTACAAGCCGGTAAGTTAGTTTTTTCCAAGTATAATTACTAAATTATACCCCTTTTTGGTCAGCTACTAGCTAGCTTGTTAGTCAGCAACTAGCTTATCAGTTAATTTGTCAAACAAGTCTAAATCTTCAGCAAATTTGTATGAATTTTTGGTTAAGAAGTAATTGAAGTTATTATGGAGTTTGTGGTTTTTGTTTTCAATTTTAAGTTTTTTTTAAACTTCAATCTGTTCATATTATGTATTTATGGTAATTGACATATTTGTTGTTTGGAATGTTGTGAAAATTAGGTACTCTGGTTTGTGTAGAATGGCACAGAAGCTAGTGAACATATTGAAGCAAATGGATCCTAGAGATCCTTATCGAATCGAGATGACGGATGCCCTTCTTGAAAAGCTGTGAGTTTGTTAGTATTGTTTTGAAAACCTGCTTTTGGATGTATGGATTAAGCGTAGAGAGGGTAATTGTTTTGAACCAGGAAATCGTGAACGGTAGGGGGAAGATTATGTTAGGAACCTAAAATTGATTAGAAATGTAGGAAGTAGGAACCACCCGTAGTGCGACAAGTGAGATGTTCATCTCGAAAAATGGACACGTCAAATGTTGTAACATATTCATCATGATGAATGATGAATGACACATCCGTATTTATCATGAAGGTGTGATTCATGATGAATAGGGATTTCATATGCATGAATGCGTTATTCGTGATGAACAATGAGTATTCATCTTGAAGGGCACATGGCGCCGTGCGTGCGGTTCTTGGACTCCTAGTGAAATCTCTCTCTCTCTCTCTCTCTCTATATATATATATATATATATATATGTATGTATGTATTTAGACACACACAGGGGTAGGTTCCATTAGGAACCTATGATTGATTAGAAATTGAGAACACCCATGACATATTCATAAGTAAATAAGTAATATGGACATGGTACCATATTCAGATTCATGATGAATGTTCATCCTGAAGAGGGACATGTGGGGTGCTGTTGGTGGTTCCTGGGTTCTTGATGAAACATGTGCTATATATTTCAACAATTGGAAATTTTATTTCATGGATGCCCAATTGCCTATTATATGGCACATTTTTAGCAAGAATTCCTAGCTAATACAGGAAGTTGATTGTATATAATACACATATATGCAGTATAAATATCTATACTACCTTCATGCTACCACAATTTCTAAACTATATAGTTTTTATTGTCAAGAGGTATGCGAGATAAATATCTATATTGCCTTCATATTTTCACTATTTTTCAAACTAAACCTATTGTCCTATTTGTTTTAATCATGTTCGGCATTTCAAATTTGTTGGGCATTTGGGGTGTCATGTTATGCAAGGCATTGTCGCCAAACGTCTGTTTCTTGGACCATATTCTTGCATTTAAGATTTAACATGTGGCAATGCAGGTACAACATGGGTGTGATACCATGTCAGAAAAGCTTAGCATTGTGTGATCGCTTATCTGTTTCATCATTTTGTCGGTAAGATAGTTGTCTTCTTATAAGCTTTCACAGAGATGACATAAAGAATTCACAGGGTACTTATGTTAATATCCTTAAACGATTTTTAATTTTTAATTTTTCTCAATGATCTTCAAAGCCTGCTTTGGTGTTAAACATCCTGCCTATGGTCTAAAAACACTTTGTCCTTATAAATCTTGTAAAATGCTATAATGTTAATTTAGAAAAAGTGCTTACATTTTACTCGCAGACCCTACTTTCGATTATGATTTACAATATCATTGCCACATTTTCGATCCATTTCATGATTCTGAGAATCGATATCTTTGCTGTTTCAGACGTAGGCTTGCAACTTTATTGGTGCGATTAAAATTTGCCGAGCACTTGAAAGAAGCTGTGACATATATTGAACAAGGACATATCCGAGTGGGTCCAGATACCGTTACTGACCCTGCATTCCTAGTAACAAGAAACATGGAAGATTTCGTCACTTGGGTAGATACGTCCAAGATAAAGAGAAAAGTCATGGTGTATAACGATAAGTTGGATGACTACGATGCAATGGTCTGAGAAAAAAAATGACCTGCAAGAAAGTTCATGGCGTTATGACATTTGGCGTTAAACGTGTCCGCTTGAAGGTCGTAAGCTCTTGCATTCGATTTTGGCATCTTTTGTTGTCTTCTTGATTGTTAGATAGTTGAATGTTACTTAAAATTTTGATATTTGATCTTGTGTTTTATAATTTAACCGTTGAGTACCTGTGAGATGCTTTAAATCGGTGGGTTCTAGTTCGATGATGGTAAGAGTATTGTGAATACTTTGTTATGACTTGGTGATCTTTACAGGTGAGTTTGATATGGTAACTAGAGATGAACAAAGCTCGGGATTTTGTCGGGCCTAGGTCCAGGTCCACTAGTGGATGGCCAAAGTAACCGGTTATAACTCGCTCGATGTTTAACCGGTTAAGGTTTTTCTTGTAAAATGCATAATTGGTTATAACTGACCTGTAACCGGTCACATAACCGGCCCTTAACCAGTTATAATCGGTAATCAATTTCTTTTTTTGCAAAAATAGTTGTTTTTATATCTATGTATGTGTCTTTTTTATATACTTGATGTAATTTGGTTTAAAAGTATAATAAAACATATTTTTAAAGTAATTTGAGGGATCCAAAATTTGTGTTTTTTTTAGTTTATAGAATTTATCATTAATTATATCTAAAAGAATAGTAAAAAATTTAACTTTAATTGACCTTAACTGTTTATGTAACTGGTTATAATCGGTCAAAGTTAACCAATTAAAATTACCTTAATTTGGTTATATACTTGTAACTCCAAACCCCTTTAATCGTAATTGGTTTTTGCCATCTCTAGGACCAACCAAGCCTTTTTCTGTCGAGGGAAAAAGGCATGGGTTGGGTCGGGCTTTGCTAAAAAGAGCCTAGTTGGCTTGTTTGGTTGGGCTTTTCTAGGCTAGGCCTTTTCAAGTCGGGTGTACTCTCGTGCGTCGTGACTAGAGATGGCCATATGGCGGTTTAAGCCCAGGCCTAGCCATAACCGGTTACGAACGGTAACTCAGTGGACTGGACCTAGCGTAATCAATCGAAGTCTTGGTGTTTCAAGGGTGGCCCCAGTGATAACCGGTCTGGGTTTAACTTATTATTATTTTTTTTAAACAATATTTGAATATTATTATAGACATTAAAATATGTAATTGGGTCATGCAAATACTCTTTTGAAATACGTTTGTTATAATTTCGAGAAACGAATACGAGTTGAAATCACGAAATTATTTTTTAGGTTTTGTAAGTTGGTATCTTACACCATAACTTATGTATAGTGTTTGGAAGCCAGAAATAATAAAAAACGGTCATAAAATCAACCCCAACTACTAAATAAACAGCTATACTTTTTTGAAGAATTGGATCGGGTTGAGCCAGACCTGTAACCGGTCCTAAAACTGAATCCGATCCGTCGAAACATCCCTAAATCCAAACGGTTATAACCAATGGTTCATTAACCGGTCATCAAAGGCCGGTCCCGGTTTCGGGCCACCGTTGGACCAGCCAAAATGGACATCTCTAGATGTTATCAAGCTTTGGGATCTAGCTTAGACCATGCTTTAGGCTCAATAGGCCTTAGTTGTTTAGGACTGGGCTTTGGGCTTGAACATTTTTGTGCATCTTTTTGTGAATCAAGGGTCACATTGGGCATAACAACAAAAAGATTTTTTGTCCCACAAAAATAGGTCCATAAAAAATTAAGATAGATGGACAAGATTGACAAGTTACTAAGTTATTGTCGAATTAAAATTTTGCATATTTCTTTCACCAGGTTGTCTTATTTTTGTATGTTCATCCTTGTTTGTATATCACAAGCAAAAACAATCTCTCGTTCGACTTTAATCATTTATAACGTGTGTATTTTGATATCTTTTCTAAAAATGTACCTTTTTGAGGTGTATATACGACTTTTCACATGTGTTGGATCGATAAACAAAAAAAGGATATACAATAATACTTGGTTGGACTCGAGAAACACCACTTTTGGATTCAACGCAACTTGACACAAAACGGAAGGGAGTAAGCTACAACATTGGTTTTACACAAACTATTAAAATCGTTCTTGCCTTGAATAAATACATAAATAATCACCACAAAAAATTGAGCTCCTTTAATTTCTTTTAATCTTGAATGCGGAGGTACATAAAGAAAATGGGGTTTGGAGACGGGTTAGAATTAAACTAGCTCGTCCGACGTCCGCTGAACCATAGCCTAGACTACTAAAATAAAGTAACTTTCTATGCTCTCGTTTTATGATCTCAAGCAAGATCGCTTTTGGCGTAACTTACTTTAACATTTACCTTCAAAACGACCAAATTGCCCTTTACATGGCACACGATATCACCAACTTAATAGGAAACACAGTAAACGAAGTTTGCAGAAAGCCTAAAATAAAACCAATAATGTAAAGAACTGTGTAGTAAGCAAGGGAGAATAACATTAATATTTATTGTATCGTTATATAGCGTTTATAAACTATACAAACAGAGGAAAGTTCGAATGCAAACTCATTTTTCACTGCGAACGTCAGGACAACCGAGAGCAGACCACATTCAGACCGAATATTATGAAACATTAAAGGTGAACAATACAATATTCAAACTAAAGAGTACTGAATGATCATGTATTATTATCCCGAAGAAATATGAGCCGAATAGGACATGTGAAACAGTCTTGAAATATGACCCGACCCGAACTTATCCCGGATATGGGTCATCATAATATTCCATTTCCATTCCGATTCCTCATTATTCCATTTTCCATCACCGATGAGTTTTCTCTATGGCGGCCGTCGCCGGCCACCGCCTCCGCCACCTTGCCGTTATCCGGCACCGGCAACACTACCGGCAGGTATGCGTCCAAATCCACACAGTTTGCAACAAAAACCAGAGACCTTTTTTTTCTTGTTTCGTTTTATCGTTTGTGCAAGCCCTAATTGAAAGTTTAGAGGATTTTATTGTTTTCTAGGTCAAAAATAATCACTTTTGATTTGAACAACCAAGAAATTTCTTAGTTAGATGACCATCTCAATGTCCAATTCAGTTATGATTTGATTATGATTCTTAAATCTGCAATTATGACTTTGAGAACACATATAAAGAGATATTTAGTTATATAATGCATAACTTTAAATGAGATTTTGGTTAAATTTAGCAGGTTGAAGAATGTGTATTTATGTGGTTAAAGGTCAAAGCAGTAAGCTTAATGAATGATGCTTAACCTTGAATGTTTCTTTTTTGTTAACCGTGGGTGTTTGGGCCAGCTTGTGGACACTGCTACTAATCCGGAGTGGAGAATAAGTTTGAGAATCCCGAGTGGCGTTAGAGGGACTCAAACTGCAACTTATAGCTATTATGTATACGGTATATGGCTTAGTTTAGTTGACATGCAAGGAATATAAATCCGTTCTTTGTGTATGCATTTGTAGTATATATATATATACATACATATGGGACTAAAGTGGGATTGAAAACTATTATTTTGTCGGCAGGTTGTACTTGTAGCATTTGGTTGTGAAATCTTCTTAGGTGAACATCTGCTTATTTGAAGGGCTGAAAGGTTAAAAAAAGAGAATTTCCGACAAACCGAATTACCCAAATAAAAAGAGGGGTACTTTACACATGTGATCACCCCTAATTAACGGTGCTAACGGATGCCTATTTGTTATGTTTATCAATAAACACACTAGATTCTGAAACATTCATTGTCTTAAGCTATGTTTATATATTCTTTCTGTTGTGGACATTTCTTGTTTTTGGATCATACCATATTACCATTTATCCCTCATGCTTTTCTATTGGTTCTTGGAAGCTGCTGATTGTTGTCAGATTTAATAATTCTAAATGTGGACTTTATTTTTTCTAGATAGTTGAAGCGGGCTGACTAGTTTTGCTTAAAGGAAGTCTTTGCTTTCATAATCTTGGATGTGTAATATATTGTGTTGGTTGCTTTCGATTACAACAGTTCATGGCCGTTGGTTTCAGAAAGTTATTCTTTGAATCTTCTGATTGAAAATTGATTGGTTTTGAAGTTCAAAAATTATGACTTGTGATTTAATAAGTTCTTGATTTGTTATTAGTTTTATATCGAACATTTGCTTATTATTACCATATTGGTTAAGGTTTGCTTAAAAGAAGTTGTTGGTGCTGATCTTATCTACACTTTTAATGCAGGTTTGCAATTCAGGACTTACCCAATCTTAGCCTTGATCTTATATTGGTTAAGATTTTCTTAAAAGAAGTGATGTTTGTTGCTGCTTGATTGTCGAAAATGAAGATTATGCTAACCGAAAGGGTTCAACATATAGGAACTGCATTTGCATTTGCTGCTTACTTCATAATGGTGTATACACGGTATGTCCTGCACTTTATGCTTGTATTATTTTCTTTCCAATTATAATTACAAGTTATATGTGGTGTTAAAAGAATATATTATCAATTTTGTGACTGTATGTTTCTTGTCTATATGAAAATCAGTTCGTCAATGTTAGGTAGCATTTGTTAGCATAAGATCTTGTCAGTTTGCAATTGTTACCAAAGCAGCCGTATGCGGTAACCCAACCTTTCTAGAGGTCAAGGGTTCCAACCTCACCGAAGGTGAAACGCGTGTATGAGTTTCATTTTCGGTATATAAATATTATATACTTAAAAATCCCCCTTTTATTATCACTGTGAGTCTTCATGTTACAATCACAATTCATGAAAAAAGTTTAAGATCATATTAGGGTTTGAATCTAGCCTACATTAGCCTAGTATTAGGCTATGTTTGGCAAGCGTAGCTTATAAGCTAGCTGGTAGCTGATAAGCTAGCGGATAGCTGATAAGCTAGCTGTTGATTGATAAGCTTGCTAGTAGCTGATAAGCTAGCTGTTGAACAAATTATGTTTGGTAAAAACTAGCTTATGAGTATGTAAAATGACTAAAAAGGGTATCTTTGAATTTAATAATTAATATTAATAAGGGTATAATTGGAAAAAGCTACAATAAGCTCCTCATAAGCTACTCAAAGTAGCGTTTCAAAAAGCTAGCTTATAAGCTAGCTGATAAGCTAGCTTCCTGGTACATGTTTGGATGGACTAGCTTATAAGCTAGCTTATCAGCTAGCTTATAAGCTAGCTTATGCTTGCCAAACACAGCCTTAATGTTTAAAACTATGCTGTTACAGCAGTCAAAGTACAAAATATCGTTCAGGACCGATTTATGAAATATCCGCTATATTGGTGGTGTATCGGTCCAAAAATAGCCGTTTATATAATATTTCTTAGAAATATATATTAGAATATATTATATAATATATGTATATATGTATCCATAAATATATCATATGTATTAATTAAAAATATAGTTTCAACATCAAAACATCAACTTAAACAAGTTTCACAAAACAAAATAGAAAAAGTGTTCATAAACCGATAAACGAGCTAATGACAAGCAATAGGTTTGGCATCCGAGTCAAAAAAAGCCAATCATAAGAGGGTGATAGGGAGGTATTTTTGAGTGGTAAGGATGAAGGCAAGAAGTGATTGGTGGGAAGTTCAATCGTAGGGTAAGTAGTCATGATAAGGTATTAAGGTCAACAAGTTTGGAAATGAGAAAGGATTTTAAATTGCACTAGTTATTGGCAAGATTTTAAATGGCATGAGACATGGCGTGGCGTGGAGTGGTAGCGAGGCCAAACCTCGAGTTTTGGGAGACTCAGCGAGGCCGTAAGGTTTTTCAAGGTTCCATTTATGATGAAAATCTCTCTCTATATATATAAGGTCATGTTCAAATGTGAACTCAATTTTGGTTGTGCACGCAAGGACGCATCTCAGCCACACATCTTCGATTTACGGTGGACGCGATCATGGAGGATTGATGCGATTTATGGAGGGTAGAGATTATTAAAGGGGGGAATCGGTCAGAGCCGCCTTTATTGACCGGATGAAACATCCAAACATGTACTTGACTTATAAGCTGACTTATAAGCTAGCTTATGTTGGTTATATGAGATTTACCTTCAAAGCCGACATAAGTAGCTTTTCAAAGTAGCTGACATTATAAGCTGACATAAGATAACATGAGATTTACCTTCAAAGTAGCTTTTCAAAAAGCTAGCTTATGGTTCATCCAAACATGTACCTAAGTTATAAGCTGACTTATAAGATAGCTTATTTTTACCAAACAATGCCTTAGTAGGATTCCAATCTAAATTTGCTTATTATCCCACTGGTCCACAAGTTCTCTTAATTTCATTACAAGTTTAAGACTCCTTAATTACATGGTTAAGGAAACCTTGCATTTTTTTTTTTATAAGGTTCACCTGGTTTGCTCAGACTACATCCTTGGTAATTTTTACCGAGAGCTAAAGCATGCTCCCCTGGGATTAACACTCAGAGGCCCCTCGTTGCTCACCCCCGGATTCGAACTTTGGTGGGTTTTTCCCCAACACCAAGCCTTAACTAGTAGGTTGCCCCATTGGGGTTAGGAAACCTTGCATCTTCCTCCTAGTGACGAATGAAGAAATTATTTGTTTAGTCGTCTAGCGTATTATATGTTTGTAACTTCCTTATTTATTTCAACAAACTAATATTAATTGTTTGTTGGGAATCCAATTGAAGCTTCCACTAATTTTTTTATTTTGTATGTGTGTAATATTGTATACTAAACTACTTTATCAACATAACGCCTATGACCCCCACCCCCCCCCCCCCCCCTCAAAAAAAATAATAAAAATTAAAAATTAAAAATTAAAATTAAAAAAAAAATAAAAAAACATAATAAAAAATAATTAAAAAAAAATCGAAGCACTATGAAAAAACAGATGAAAAAGTATATTCATATGGATGCCAAATTAAAGAGAGTAAAATGATTGTTTTTTGGTGTAATTTGTCTCGCTCTAATTATGATCATATTTTATAAATTACTAATAAAAAAATAAAAAAGGGGGGGGGGGGGGGTGTAATAACAAAATGAAGTTGTAACCACCCCTTTGATGAATTAATCTAACGATATGTATAAGTTATTTTTTCTGGAAGGGTATCCTAGGCTATGCCTAGACTAATTCCGGCAATTTATGATTCTAAGACATGAGCCCTTGATAACTCAGTGGCCACAATTGTTGCATACGCCTGGATTCGAACCCTGGGCAGATGGGATATTCCACAACATCCCCCAGGGCCTCAACCAGTACGCCACCACCCTTGTGAACCTCCCTTACAGAAATAATTTATTTATTGTCTTTTAACGTACTATATTTTCCAACTTTTGCATTTATTAAAATACTAGTTTTAGTTGTTTGTTGGGAATTCAAATGAATCTTCAACAAATTTTATACTTGTTCTTGCATTATCTTTTATACTAAAGAGTTTTACCTACATAACTCCTATGACTATGATTACATATAGTAATCATTAGTAATATGAAATGTGCATAGCAGTTCCATTCCCTAAAATGAACCAAGCACCCCCTTAGAAATATGCCTGCCCTATATCACCCTATTTATATGGGTTAGTATCGTAGATAGCCTATAACTCATAGGATTAAATGTATATGTGTAATTAAGGTAGCGTTTGGCACGCATACAGGATTGGACAGGACCGAACAGGACATCATTGGACACGACGGGACCGGACTCGATAAAACAAACGTCTGTTGTGTGTTTGGTACGCCTAGGATTGGACTGGACATAACTAGAAAAGTTTCCTAAAAAAATTATTTGATGATTTTATATGTCACATAATAGTTATAATAAACACAAATAAATAAACTATATAATTTATAAAAGAATTACACAAATTTCATAAACATAAACACACACACACACACATATATCTAACTGATGTTGATGGTTATGTTAGAGGTGGAGGCCGACGGTAATCCTAGTAGTGATGATGGTGGTGGTAGTCGGTGGTTATGGAGAACATAGTGGTGGTGGTGACCAACGGTGGTGGTTGCGATGGCGATGGACATTTGTAGTCTTGTAGAGGTGGTAGACAGTGGTAGAGGTAATCGATGGTAGTTGTAGAGGTGGTGGAGCCTGGAGGAGGTTATTGTAGTGGAAAAAGAGGTGGAGGTGGCCGATAGTGCCTACCGGTAGTGGCAACGGCCACGACTAGTGGTTGTAAACACTAAACAAATACCATAGTGAAGTTATATATCAAACGAGTGTTAATTAGTAATATATTAGTTTCTGCATCATTTTTGTCCCATGTTCCACCCATTTTGGTGGAACAAAAAAAAAAAAAAAATCCCTTTTTGTCCCATGTTGTCCCACCTTATCCCTATTCCTGTCCATGTCCCTATCCCATGTCCCATGTCGCACCAAATGTGAGACAATGAATTCTTGTTCTATCCCATGCTGCGCCAAACGTAGGACAATGAGTTTTGTCCCGTCCTGTCATGTCCCTCGTACCAAATGCAGCCAATTGAACAATTATTCAAAAACTAATAATTATGCTTATTTACAGATAACACCCTGTAATTATCATAATCATATTTTAACACATATTATATAATTATTTTCAATAATAACTATTTAACTGTCAACCACGAGTTTTCGAGTTTTTTTTCTTATGGAAGAAAACGTATTCTTTGTGTGCAACCCTATACGTTTAGATACTTGTTGGTGGTGTTCCCATGTGACACGTATCGTGGGCATATAATAACTTACACTTACAGTTGCAATGAGAACTATATATCAATCCCCTTATTATGTTAATGCTAATAAAAGGTTGTAATAATAACACCGTGTTGTAGCCTTGTTGTAATATCATATTGAACTTGACCAAATGTCCTTTGGTAGAGGGCGTTTGGTCTGGGGTATGTGGTAACCCGACCTTCATAGAGGTCAAGGTTTCCAAACCTCAACAAGGTTGAGGAGTGTGTGTGAGTTTAATTTTTCGTATATAAATATTATATACACAAAAAATTGTATTGGGCGGTGGACCGGATCCGACCGCTTGTTCAACAATAAATTATAAATAAACCAAAAAGGTGTCATAATGGCACATTAAATTCATGAAATAATTATTAAATGAGATAATCATACATTGGAAATATGTGGTTGGATTATGTAATAATAATAGCAATTTTTAATTGAAGCCTTAGTGCTATAAAAGGCCAACTCTTTTCATATATATCATCAAACCCAAAAGACTTCATACTCCAACTAAGAGAAAGAGAACTATGGATTCATCTTTCTCTGAACCAACACCCAAATCATCCAAGATTTACCTTGCTAAATGTATGAAAGATCTTCTTGATAGTCTTTCAGAGATGGAAGATTTAGTGGAAAGATTGGCTTTAGTTAATAGGACCAAGCTTCTCTTGAAGAGAGAAGCCGCACTATTGCAAAAACTTAAGTTGGAGCCATTTAGCATGGTGATGGAGCTTCTTACCAATGGTGAGGCCTTTGTTCCTCTTTTGAGTTCCACAATTTTTTTTGGGTGTTGTTATATGGACCCCCTTTAGCCTTTCATGCACTCATATAAAAGTAGACCCCCTATACTGGGTCCCACCTGTACACTCACATAACTCTACCATGATGGTTGTCGGATAAATACAGTGTGCGTGCTCTGACGGTAGAGCAAACCCTTTTCCCACTACTTCACTTGTAGCAAAGTCACAAAACTTATTAATTTCTTTTACGGTTTTGAATTGGAGCGATAAGTTGGATTTGAATCTTTACTTAATTATTTTCGTCTTGTGATCTAACAATTTGAATCTTGATTGTAGCGATAATATCCATAAATGAAGAAAAGGAAGGTGTGCTGAAAGAAATGAAAAAGTTTACAACGCCCGTCACATGTAAGTAACGAGGAGCATTTTTATGATGTTTGATCCAATTCTAAGCACTTCTACTTTTGGATTAATTATAAATTATGTATTTTAGGCGCAAATATTGCAAAAGGTAAAGGGATCGCAAAAGAAGGAACTCTACAAGGAGGGTGCTTTGCTAGCGGCTCTAACCCTGAAGGTGAGCTATTTCATCTCGATTCAAATGAAATATTAGTATATGTTATGTTTTAGATTAAAAGTTTTAAACGGTACAATTTTATATGTTATAGTCCATTGACCTGAAATAAGTGTCCATGTTTCTATTTTAGTTTGTCCCAAAATAAGTGTCCACTGTCAAAAGTAAGTGCCTACTTTTCAATTTTCCCCATAATTGTCATATGGAAAAATTCTTTACTCCCTCTATTATGAATGGTAAAATTGCTATTTAGTTAATTAAAAAGTGTAATAGTGTCACATTTCTAAAATCAAGTGTCCTTTTTATTGTGGACATTTATTTTAGGACGGTGGGAGTATTAACTTTTTAGAATTTAAAAAATGAAGTTTGTTGAAGTATTAAGAGTTCATAATTTGGAATTGAAAATTAATATGCTTGAAAATTGAAACCGAAAAGAAAGAAAAAGACCATGTAGTTGCTTAGTTGTGTTATATGTTTTTTATTTTACCATTTCATGTGTTTTTTGTGAATTACTTTTTATGTCCTATTTTTGTTCCTTTTTTTATTCTCTATTAGTTCAATTTAAACATTGAATATAAAATTTGTTGTACTTTTTGTTTTTTACTCAAAAGTTAAATATACGCGTATCATTTTAAATTGGATTCGCCTTATTTTATTATAATGACTGTATCAACATTAAGCTAAAAATGATATATTTAATATCATGGGTTAGGTTCACGTGAGACCAAGCTATTTCAGTGAGACCGGTGAGACCAACACTTTTTACATGAAACTTCACAGCAAAACACTGTGAAGGTTAAAAAATTCGAACATTCATCGTAAAAACATACTAAAAAACACTTTCGAGGAAAAAAAATCCAAAACAAGGTAAAAAACGAAACCTTCACAGCTCAAAAAACTGTGAAGGTAACAAATAATAATACGAACCTTCACAGAAAAAATGTTGTTAAGGTAAAAAAAAATCGAACCTTCACCTCAAAAAACACCGTGAACGTAACATTTACAGTGTTTTTACGATGAATGTTCAATTTTTTTACCTTCACAGTGTTTTGCTGTGAAGTTTCATGTAAAAAGTGTTGGTCTCACCGGTCTGGCGGAAACAACTTGGTCTCACCTGAATGTAAGTCTGATATCATTATAAAAAAACTTTCACTGAAATCTAAATATATATCTTCTTGATCAAATTAATCATCAATTAGTTGCCATTTAGATCAATTAGAATCTTGTGAATAATAAATAACCCCCGAAGTGAAGAACCTTCGGTCCTAACTCTTATGAGATATACAATATAATATATCGTTACTCGATACTTTCTTGATTAATATTTATGATGGCTTGTCGTCGATTAATGATTTTGTTAGCCAAATAAGTCTTAATCTAATCGTATTCTGTAAGTTCTTCTTTTACATACAAAACTTATGTTGTGTTCTCGAAACCTTTATTACAAAGAAAAGGGAGTAAAAGAGTAGAAAAGTAAAAAAAAAAACTTGTATTGTCGAAACTTATCAAGGAGAGAAAGGAAAGGAAACGGAAGGAAAATAATGATAAGTTTCCTTCTAAAGCTTTCCTCCTAAATATGGGAGGAAAGGAAAAAAGAGAAATTAGAGCATCCACAATGGAGGTTCTTCGTGAGAATCTTCATGGGGTTTTTACAAGAACCTCCACTATGGGGACACAGGTTCTTGTCCAGTCATAGGTTCTCATTGGAACCCAGGTGCTTGAACAAGAACCTAGGTTCTTGTATAGTTTCTTTTTCCGTTATATAATAATTTACATAAATAAAAATTATATTATAAAAAAAAGAAGGGAAGTGAGGTTTTTTGTAAGAATCTCCATTGTAGAGTTTTAAGGAGGTTCTTGCTTTGTTGAGATGGCAATGCCGTGATAGGAAAAAATATGGTTAGTGAGGTTTTTGGAGGTTCCACCATTGTAGAATCTTAAAACGATTACTAAAATTACTAAACCACCCAACCTTTCATTTTATTTGTAACGTATAAATTTATTCTCTTTTATAAGAATCCTCCGGTTTGAAATAATATTTTTTTGTATTCTTTTCTCTATTATCTATTTGTATTTTTTAGTAGTGATTTTCTTCATTGTCTCTGTTTGGAATTTGTTTATGATTTTTATATTTATTTTCTTCATTGACTCTTCAGGAAATTCTTCTTCCATGTTTCAGTATCTACAAAAGGTAATTTCCTCTCATACACTCTTTATAATATACTGATTAGCCAATGGCTGCATCACGTAGAAGAATTACAGATTGCCTTTTTGCTAGAATTTTTGCACCGAGTTCCACCTTTTGATATTATTTGATTTTAAAGAATCACACCTTTTTTAAAGCTACATTTTTCAGAATTTTTTTAGCTTTGGTTTCTTCCATTTTTTTTTTGGAAAACCGAGTTTTCCTTGATATGACGACGATGTTTTAATGTGAAACAAGGTTATTAGCTATACTTAGAGCCATTGGAAGTTTTAAATTTGATATGGGTACCCTTGCACGCTTAGAAATAAAATCATACATTTTGATTATATGTTAGGCACTCTAAGTGGGTTATCTAATCTTTTTTTTTTTGGAAGTTTAATCAAGTTGTGTTTATATTTGAACTTGAGCTCTATGCATTTGACTTTGAAAAACTCATCCTTTTTTTCTAGTTAATTTAGTGGTAATTAACGATTGATGCAAGGCTTTAGTAGACAGAAAAAAAGGGAGCAATAGCTTCCCTCTCGATGTTTTCTTGATATTATTTATTTTTTAAATTAAAAAATCCAATTATATTTAGTTGAGGAATCTTAGGGTCTGTTTGGTTCAGGCTAAGGAATGAAAATGATAAGAGAATGAAAATCGGAATGAATTTTCATTCCCCAAGTTTAATCTGTAATGAAATTTTGGGCTTCTGGGGGAATGAGCCCGTTATATTATATAAAACCAGACAGTTTTTTTTTTATTATCATTCCCATTGATTATTGCTTTTGATGTTTATCATATTCTTTTTTTCAGGCACAGACACAGGCCACACCATATGTGCACGAAGGACGTGCGTTGAAAGAGATGATTGCATCTCCATTGCCACCACTAGCTTTTCGCGAGAAAGGTACGCTACCTATTAGCAGTTTAATGAGCTTAATGGGACTCATAGTTATTCGGTCAGCTATACATGACTCTTAGGTAGTGGCTTAATAATATTGAAAGTAGCTTAGGGGTTGTTTTGGTTGGTTTTCCATTAAGTCCTGTTTAAAAAAGGTTGTTTGTGTGGATTAATATGTATGTATAAAGCGGTAAGGTTTTTCCAATCTATACAGATTAGTCCACACAGACAGCTTAACTTTTTTTCATACAAGAGATGATGGAAAACCAACCTAACAGCCCTTTATTCTTATCTTAAACTTTAAATATTTACTTTCGTATCTTAAAATATATGAAGATAAAAACCAACGTATTATTTGGTCGAAAAGGAAAAAAACCGGTTCATATATATATTTTTTTCTTTTGTAGGGGAACCTAGTTCTGCTGCCGCTGCCCGTCACCCAACTGGGGAGGTATGATTGCTGACTAATATAAAATACTAGTTTATATTTTTTTTGGGAGAAAATACATAAAAGAATAACGAAGTTTGTCTTGGTGAAATGGTAAAATTTTCACTCGATTAGGTGACAAGGGATTCACGCAAGCGAAAGCTGGAATTTGAAGAGCCGATCAACGAGGCTAGAGAACGTCATGGCGTTTGTATGCAGCTTGATCAAGAAAGGAGGCTATTCATCGCTCCCTTTCGCGAACAACCGCAAGCAACTTGCGCTGTTTGCAAATCGTTCATTGTGGGCCCTGCTAGTGCGATTGCATCTAGCAGTGCTCAGTTTGGTCCAACTCCAAACCCGTTGGACGAAGTTGACCGCCTTCACGGGCGTTATTGAACTTTCGTTCAGTTTCGTGGGATGTTTATGATGTCAAACTTAGAAACTTAAAATGTTGTTGGAATGTCGGATTTTAAAGTCCTATCTTGCTTTATGGTATTACAATATATGGATGTTTATTTAGCTCTTTGTTTATTGATATGGATGCTATGAGGATGGTTGGTAGTTGCTGAATATATTTCGTCCATCGAGTCTATCATCGATGGGTTTTTTCTATCTCCAAGGGTCGGTAAGGTTTTGGTATAAACTATAGGGGTTCCGGTGCAGTGGTCGGGACTCGGTGTTTGTAGCTCTAGGCGTTTACAACAGTTGTGGGCATTGAGTTTATCATGGTTGGTTTCTTGCAGTTGCAATATGCTAAAATTAGTTGGTCTGGGACACCGTTACATTACAAAACAGGGTCTTATATGAGGTGTGGTTGTAAACAGTAATTGGTGGCTATTGAGTTTATCATGTTTGATTTCTTGTGGTCACAATATGTCGAGATTAATTTGGACAGTCTGAGACGTTCTTTTATAAAAGTAGGGTTTTATGTAAGGTGTTGTTATAGCTAAGAGGTTTTAACTAGTCGAGTGTTGTTTGAGCATGATTCAAGAAAAGGTAATATCAAGCTCGAGCGAATAAATTTTTCAAAAGAGTGTTTGAGCTCAAGCTCGGATATTTTTTCAAGGTTTGAGCTTGATGTTTGTTTAATAAATTCAAACTACGCAAAGTTAAATGCTCGAAATGCTAAAGGCCTTACTTGAAAGTCAGACAATTTTCTGTTATTTAGTTTGTCCATACAGAATATTTATGTGCAGATTGAGCATTTTATCAAACCCTACCAAACTGCACCGCAACATATGATGAGGTTTATGCGGTTTGGTACAATTTGGGGCTAAATCACACAGTATATGTGGTTTGAGCGTTTTATCATACCGCACAAAATCGCAAATCGCACCGCAAAACTCTCCGTCATAATTTTTATCTAAAATTAAAAGTTACAAATGTAAAGATGCATTTAGAATCAACGATAAAGTGACCATACTCCAAAAAAGATAAAGAGTTTTAATATAAATGATTCCCAATACTATTTGCAAATTGCAGTTTGGATATGGGCTGATCTTTGGACCTTAACTTAAAGTTAATTAACTTAATTTATCAAAGTCCAAAAATAATATATTATATTAAATATTAAATTGTTCTACACACACACACACATATATATATATATATATATATATATAATATCTATATTCTAGGTGAAAGTTCAAATACAAACTACTTTTTCATTGTGAACGTGAGGACAACCCAGAGCGCGACACGTGGCAACAAATTTTATGAGACGCGCGACTTTTCCCGCGACCTAGTGTTATTCAGTCTGAATAACACTGAAAAATAGTGTTATTCAGACCGAATAACACTAGGTCGCGGGCTTTTTGGTTACAAGTCGCGCGTGTCACTCTGAATTTCGGCGACTTAGTGTTATTCAGTCTGAATAACACTAAGTCGCCGAAATTCAGAGTGACACGTGGCGCGTTCTCGTTTGTCCTCACGTTCACAATGAAAAAGTGGTTTGCAATTGAACCCACCCCCTATATTCTATATATATATATATTAAAGAAAGGTTTTTGCTGATGTCATGATTATGAAATTGAGCGATTTGATTGGTCAATTAAAAAAGAATCATCAAATGATGATGTCATCAATTATTCTTATTATTTTAATACCATAATTATCTTTATAATTTACATTTTTTATCCTTAGAATTATTTGATTAAATTACTTTTTATCCATTAGTTTCTCATCTTTCACTTTACATCCTTATCATTTTAAGATAATAATATATATTAATTAAAATGTATTAAAATATTTGTTTTTTATTTTTAATAATTTATACCATTATAATCGTCTCGACAATACCTTCAAAATGAGTTTAATATTGAATATTTTTTTAATTTAACTACATTATTAAAATTAGATATAAATTAATTTGTTTAGATTTTATTACAATTCTATTCTTGATATTCTTGAAATTTAAAGATTTTATCTTTTTAACCTAAGTATTTTTATAGATTGTTTATAAGTAATTAAAATTTATTTTATTTAAAACTCCATTGTTGATATTCTTGAAATTTAAAAATTACTACATCCGTCCCAAAATTATTGTCCAGTTTTGACTTTTGAAAATCTTTCTTTGTCACCTTTGACCTTAAATATTTTTGTTTGTGTTATATAATACTTGATAAAAATTATACCAATGAAAATACATTAAAAACACAACTCATTCATATATTTTGCATCAAGTATTATATAACACAAACAAAAATATTTAAGGTCAAAGTTGAGAAAGAGAGACTTTCAAAAGTCAAAACTGGAAATCTAACTATTTTTATAAATTATTTATAAGTAATTAATTTTTTATTTAAAATTCTACAAATAAAAAACACTACATATTTTATTATTGAATAAAATAGATATAAATTAATTTGTTTAGATTTAATTACAATTCTATTCTTCATATTCTTGAAACTTAAAGATTTCATCTTTTTAACCTAATTATTTTTATATATTATTTATAAGTAATGAAATATTATTTTATTTAATACTCAATTGCTAATATTCTTGAAATTTAAAGATTCCATCTTTTTAATCTAACTATTTTTGTAGATTATTTATAAATAATTATATTTTATTTTATTTAAAATCCTACAAATCAAAACACTACACATATTTTATTTCTGAATCCCTCCAGTTTTAAAATCATTCACGAAATTCAAATCTTTTGACAAAAGAATAATAAATTTTCAATTTTTAAAATTTTAACAGCTATTAGATAACTAAAATATATATTGTAATAAGCAATTATAATGACAATTGTCGTATAACATATAATTTACATAAATATTTAAATGGTAATGACAATTGTCATGTAAATGTCTATTCTTATTAAAAATTGAAATAACATGTTTCATATGCCCGTATAATATACGGGTCGTTAACTAGTTTGTTGTATATAAATATAAAAAATGTGGTCCGATAAGGTTTGATAACTTAAAACTATAAATTGCAAGGTACAATGTGGTTTATAAAAATGAAAAATGCAAACCGCACTGCGAAAGTTCTAAATCACTTTTCAAGATGTGGTGCGGGCGGTTTCGATGAACACCTTAGTGGAAACTATGGGTGGTCTTTCTTTTTGTAATAGGTTTTCCAAAACTCGGAAAATATGAGGGAGAAGAAACTTTTCTTTGAATATGGAAAATTCTGTAAATATAATTACTTATGGATGAGGAATAAAATTTTATTGTTTCTGTAAATAATAATCTATAAAATTAAATGTCTAGAAAAGACTTTTATTTATTTATTTATTAAATATATTAAATATTTTATCATTTATGTGGGTCAGTCGGGTAGCGCTATGCCTTCTGTGGGATCACGGCACAGGATTGACAACCCGTGTGCAAAGACTTGAAATGTCTTGTAACCGGTTTCTATGAAAGATATTTATGGTAATTTAAATAAATTATTAAAATATTTTACATATTTAATATTTGGGCTAATAATTTGAGAGAGTATTCATTTTGTACACATATTACCATTGAACTATTTTTTGTACTCAATATATCATTGAACTCTATATACATTATACCATTGTAATCGAGAATAGCCCGTAAACCAACATCTTTTACTCACCCACCATTAACCCTTAATATTTTAACAAATTTCTAAATAATTTTTTTAATTTTGTATATTATTCACATGTTTAATACCTCAACAAAATTTAGAACACACTTTATATAAATTAATATATATATATATATATACTATTAAAATATTAATGCATTTAATAATTCAACATGGGGAGATATTTATGGTAATTTAAATAAATTATTTAGATATTTTATACATTAAATATTCCCACAAAACTTTCAAACAACCTTTTAAGATTTTGTATATTATTCATATATTTAATGTGTATTACATCAACAAAATTTGCAACAAACTTTCTAAGGAATAAACAAATATATTATTAAATTTTTAGTGCATTTAATAATCCAACTAAATTTTTTATCAAACAAACATAAATTCAGGTGTTTAATACTTCAACAAATTTTCAAACAAACTTTCTAGTAATAAATAAATATATAAAGGATAGTTTGGTTCATACCAGGGATGAGAATGAAAAAAAAAAATAATAATATAATTAATAAAAAATTGTTTCATATTAAAAAATATGTTTTTCAAATTTGAAAATACAAAATATATTTCTTTTAACATCAAGAGATGAAATGATATATGAAAAAAAAACTAAGTAGAAATGAAATTTTCATTTTTCCAATTTGATTATGAATGAAAATGAATGAATCTGCAGGAATGATTCTATTATATAATATCAAACCAAACATCAATTTTCATTATCATTTCATTTCTTACCCCCAATGGCCAATACCTCCAACCAAACGCCTCCTAAGAGTATCTTCAATAGATTTTTTATAATTTTTTTTATCTAAAATAGAGAATCAAAAGTTAAAATATTTAAATAGAATTACATTTCACTTTAATAGATTTGAAAACTTTAACATGATTATATTATTAAAACTAGATACGTGGTGCGTGCGTTGCAACGCAAAAAACTAAAAAATATACATAAATTTTACATATTAAATTTTACATAAACAATTGAACTTTATGTATAAAATTCAAGATCAATTGGTCAAAAAAACTGAAAAAAAAAGTCGTTTGATAGTGGGTCTTTAAACTCATAACATTTGAACTCATTTTGAAGATTTTGATATGATTATTATAATGATATAATTTATTAAAAAAAATTCAAGAATTCTTGAAATATTTGCTAAAAATATTTGACAATTAAAAATTTGTAATATTTAAAATTCAATATGAGAAAAATAATATCTTTAAATTAAAAATAATATAATTAAATTAAAAAAATATTTAATATTAGACTTATTTTGGAAGTATTGTCGAGACTCGAGATGATTATAACGGTATAATTTATTGAAAAGAAAAACAAGTTTTTTTTATAGTTCCAAAATTTTATGAAATGATTTCATTAAAGTATTTATAGATTAATTTAGTTTATGTTTGCAATACATGTTAGCTTATTTTGTAAAAAGATTCGGATTTGGTGAATGATTTTAAAACCGGAGGGATTTGGAAATAAAATATTTAGTGTTTTTGATTTGTAGGGTTTTAAGCAAATTACAATTTCCTTATTTATAAATAATCTATAAAAATAGTTAGATTAAAAAGATAGAATATTTAAATTTCAAGAATATCAACAATATGGTTGTAAATAAATAAATTATCATTATTTATAAATAATCAATAAAAATAGTTAGATTAAAAAGATGAAATCTATAGATTCAAGAATATCAATAGAACTGTAATAAAATATAAACAAATTAATTTATATAAAATTTTAATATTTAATAGTATAATTAAATTAAAATATTATACTTATTTTGAAGATATCGTTGAGACGATTATAATAGTGTAATTTATTGAAAAGAAAAACAAAATTTTTAATACATTTTAATTCATATATATTATTTATGTTAATATGATAAGGAGGTGAACTGAAAAATGAAAAATTAAGAAATAAAAAAGTAATTTAATCAAGTAATTCTAATAATACAAAATGTAAATTATTAAAAAGAAATTAATGAAAAATTTGGGCTAGGTGAATTTTAAAAGAAATTTTTTCTATATTTGTTAGTTACAAGTATGATATTTATATGGTACTAAAAATAAATAAATAAATACATGATGACATCATCAATTGATATATTTTTTTAATTGACCAATAAAATTGTTCAATTTCAGCATTGATGATGTTAACAAAAATCTTCTTTTAATATATAGTATAAATATTATATAGGTTAATCATTCCAATGCACTTTATGTAAAAAATTTATATAAAGTAATAATATTATAATATTATTAGTTAAAATGAATAAAATAATAACTTCTTCACCATACCAAGTTTTAGAGAAAATTTCTAAATTTGAAGTTTTTCTTGTTTTCTATAGCCATTTAATATGCTTTTGTAAAATACTTTATGCATTTTAAACTCATATTTTTTTTTTCAAAATCATAATTTTATCTTTTCTCTCTCCAAAATAAGTAAAATTAAGATAACTAATTATCTCTTTTCAATTTGATTTTTGAAGATTCTTTTCTCTCTCTTCTAAATATAGAGAAAAAATTTATCTCTCTCTCTCTTCTAAATATAGAGAAAAATTATTCTCTCATCATTTTTCAATCAAAAAAATGTTATAGAATTTTTTTGTAGCAAAAAGAAAGCTCAAAAAAGGAAATAGTTTTCTATTACTATTAATTACTATTAGTAATAACTAATAATATAATAGTAATAGTTAATGTTTAGTTATAATTAATACTAATAAATAACAATTGATATTAAATTTTCTTCAAAAAAATTGATATTATTTAAAGTTATAGTTAGAAAAATTGTCAAAGTACTATTTTCAAAAGCTACCTTTTAAACTAACTTTTATATATCTAAAAGGTGATTTTAAAATAAGCTTAAACAATAACTTAGGCCATCCACTATGGTACCTGTGGTACCTGTTGCCACATCAGCTTTCCACTACCTTTACCACTACCTACCAACTCCATACCTTTCATCCACTATCATACCCTTCATACCTTTCATTTTATTTTTTTAATTTTCATTTCATACCCTTCATTTTATTTTATTTGTAATTCATACCCTTAATTTTATTTTTTTAAATAAATATTAGAATTAAATTAAATAAACAATAAAATTTAAAATTATATTAAATAACTAACATTAAAATTAAAATTACATTAAAATTAAAATTACGTTAAAATTAAAACTAAAAAAATACAATAAAATTAGTTATTGGCGTGTGACGAAGAGTTCCACACGTGTATAGATAAATCGTGGCGAAGGTTGGCGTGCCTCTCTCGGTTTTTCACTAGATGAAAGAGATTAGAAGATAAGAGATAAGATGGAATAGAGAGAGTATAAGATAAATATATATAGAGAAGTAAAAAAAAATAAAAAAAATAATTTCAAAACCCCAACGGTCATATAGCCGTTGGGGGGGTTGTTTTGCCAAAAACTCAAAAGAGGAGGGTGGGTTACCGAACGACACGCAGACACCGTTGGCAACGGTACCGGTCCGCCTACCGGTCACCCGCGGCGGTGTTACCGCCGGTACCGATAGCGGTACCGGTCCGTGCCGGTATGCGTAGCGGATGGCCTTAGTTTTGATTATTGTTTTATATAATCTAAAAGCAAACTTTATTACATTTTGATTTATTTGAATATTTAAAACTTTGATAAAGAAGTTTTCTTTTAGCTAGTTACAGGTTTGGTCCTTATGGGTTTAGGATCGTCTATTATGGTCCTTACAAACTTTCTTTTGCGAAAATAACTCATTCTAAGATTTTCTTGAGTGGTATTTGGTTCGTCCTTCTAACATCGTTAAATGAGGAGCATTTTTAGTATTTTTTTCATTCTCTATCACTTTTCTAATTAAAAATTATTATAATTTTAACCAATCAAAACACTACACATGTCATCCTTTACTCTCTCTCCTTTCCCACTCTTCTTCGCTGCAACTTCGCACGACTCACAATTGAGGGTTTTCTAGCAAGTTTCAAAAAACAAACAATCAATTAGTTTGGACCAACATTTATTTCCAACGTTTGGCATAACCGTCTACTATATTTTCTAAAATCTACCGTCTGATAAACTTTGACAATTGAAGATTTTGGTGTTGATTACATGATAATATAAAACATCATCCCTCTCTTATTGTTATTTGGGAGTTAAGAGGATATTTCAACCAATTCGAGTTTTCTTTATTCTAACAAGCTATATAATAATTAGAGAGATCTAATATATCAATTTGCAAGATGTATGTGACATTATTGTAGTAGTCAATAAAGGGCCGTTTACTTAATGCTTACGCGGGTAACAAATGACTTAGGTTAATTAACTTGTTTGGAGAAACAAGAGGCACTCTCAAATTCATTATCGCTCGGTGGATTTCGCTTTCTCTTGATGGAACACACATGGAAATGCTCAGATCTAGCTAGTCGTATACTTTCGTTTCTGTTTAGTCAAAAAATGTGCAACCGTATGCAAGAAAAACAACACGGTAGAGTGAGACTTCTTTCTTGGTAAGCATTGATGGATTTCCATTGTAAACCTCCTTTGAAATGGAAGCCTTTAATTGTTCTTTATGCATTTTGGTAAGATTTTTCTTCAAAGACTCATTTACATGATTACCAATTCTAGCTCCCAAGTTTGTCGGCAGCTCGGTCAAACACTTTTGCGCACTCTGGGTGCAAATTGTAGTATTCTAGGGTGGGAGAAAGTGCTTCATCCAGTAAGAAAGTTGCCGACAAACGTGAGCCAGAATTTGGATTTGTCCGGACGAGACTTTGAAGTAAAATCGCCTGGAATGTGCAAAGATACAATTCGAGGCTTCTATTACAAAGGATGTTTACAAGGGTAATGCATTTGTGCCTACAAAGAGGAAGCCTCTCTCTTATGTTGTCGTTGTCTTGCATATGTGGTCGCACGTTGCTGTGAACATGTACCGCAATGAAGTTGTTTAAATTTGGAACAAAATTATGCAATGTTTTGAATTAGTTATGTCGTGAGATTAAGTTGGTTTTTTTTGCTTATTGTATAAGCCACTTCCTATATTATTAAGCCACAGTTAAACTTCCATGAGGCTTGTTAAGTTGCTTACAAACAAGTCCTAAAATGGTTTTACCTTAATGTCTTGCAAATTTTAGACCATGTAACAAATGACTCTAAATAGTCAACAAACTCTATATACTTATATTATTCTCTTTTCATTCATAACTTTAAACGTCTATAGTTTCACAGTGATGTATTACAAATTTTGAATAGATCCATTTCTCATTTAAATAGAAGTTGCATCGCGATCAAATAAAGAATGAAGAATACAAAATACAAAAGGATAAACTTTAATAGGATTATTTTCATATAGAACATAAGTATTTATTCGCCATAAGAATTTAAGCTCTATATATTTAAGGAATAATAAGTAGAAGTGGAGCTTGATTGAATTTACATTCCATAAGGGAAGACAACATCTGATATTTGTGTCTAATGCAAATGTATCGTGGTACGTAGTGATGAATTAATTCGTGCAAGCGATATCGTAAATATAAACTATAAAGATCGAGCTAGCCTTCCATTTGAAAACATTTTTCATGAGTCTTTTTGTTTTCCTAATGAATTAAAAGGAAACATAAAAGTGAAGCCTTGCATGACTTGAACTAGTGATCACTAAGGACGATCTCTAAACACCCAAGTTTTATTGTCAGTTGAGTTAACCCTACAAGGTTATGAGCATATCTTGTTATACGTTTGAATGATATTACTTTAATGTCAACAAAGTGTAACATGATAAATGGTTTACATAACGGATTAATGAAAATTATAGAATGCTAACTTCGAAAAGTATAGTCGATTGAAATGAATGTGTGTCATCATTGCAAAAGAGTACTATTTTCATCTCAGGTATAAAAACATTGTTGTAAATCGAAATGTAAAATTAAAAGAAATTTCACATAAAACTTAGAACTTATACATAGAACAAAACACACACATGTGTAAATACATGATCAATAGGACCATTTGTTAGCAATTTAATGAACTTAATCAGATTCACAACTTATTCTGTCAGCTATATATATATATATATGCATGATTGTTTTGTAGCAGCTTAAAGATATAAAAAAGGCTTATTTAGTAAGCTCTTAAGGGAAAACTTTATGTAGAAAGTCAAGTTTTTTCAAACATGTCTTTCTAACTAAAAAACACACCCATTCAATCGGAGAACAAACCAAACAACCCCTAAATATACTAAATGGTCTAGTGATTAAGGATAATGGTGTTTGGTAGTGGGAATACTGATGGGGGCACATGTGAGCGTTAAGGGTTGCAAGGAACAATGAGGAAGGCGGTGTTTAATGGTGGAAACAGCGTAGAGAGTGGTGGTGTTTATAGACAGGGATCGTATGGAAAGGTGGATTGGTTGTAAGGAAGAGAAAAACCAAAGAAAGGAGGCCGACGGGAGGGTCTCTGTAGTGGTTTAACGGAGTTAATGTCAGAGATCATTTTTCAAAGCAAAACCGAAGATTATACCGATTATTTTTGTAGTTCTTTGTAAACCACAAGGACCAAAATTGTAGAGTTCACTCAAAAATAAAAAACTAAGAATGAATGCATGGAAGACTATATACATCTTCATCTTCATCTTTCATCTTCTACCCGAAACCCTAACTGGATCATTTGATCCCCAATTCTCTCCGATCCATGGCCCGATTTGCTTCCACGCCGCCGTCGCCGGCCGCCGGTGCTGCACCACCGCCGGTGTCTCTATTTCCGGCTACGTCTCCACCTTCTCCGCCTTTCGTCTCCGTCAAAAAATTCAAATCGCAGGTAATGAGGTACAGATGTAAACGCACTTTTCAGATTAACATTTTGATCTCTTTTTACTCAGATATGCGGATTAGAGATATGGATTTATTGTGAATTTGTGATTATGATGTTTGATGACTTATTATTGTATCAAAATTGTTATGTTTTATTCAAGCTTATATCTTTAGTTCCATATCTGATCCTAAGGGAGTATATGACTGAATTCTATAACCAGATTGCTTCTAATATGAAGCTTAATTGAAAGGAAAGTAGCTGAATTTAAATGATGTTGCATATGTGTGAATGTTGGAAAAGGGGGATATATATATATATATATATATATATATATATATAGAGGGAAGTTATTTTGTAAACCACAAATAACGTGTAAACCGTGTAAACTCATGGTTGCATATGTAAATTAATGAAAAATCTTTTGTAGAGTTGTTTAATATGATGAAAATGTTTCATATCCTAGATTTTTTGATGACATTGTTTCATATGAAGGTGTTTATTTACGTAGAAATGAAAAAGTTTCATTGAAACCAGAAAAAAGTTTCATATGAATAAAAAACACCAAAATATGAAACAATTTCATCAAAATTTGATGTTTATGAAACATTTTCTTTATATTAAACAATTTCATTTAACATCCATAGATGGAACAATGGGTGGAAAAAAGAACCAAGTAGAAATAAAAATTTCATTCCCCCCAATTTGGTCAGGAATGGAAATTAATGGATCTGCAGGAATGATTCCATTATATAATATCAAACCAAACAGCAGTTTTCATTATCATTCCCATTCCTGATTGCTCAATACCCCCAACCAAACGCCCCCTTAATCTATGCAACCATGAGTTTACACGGTTTACACGTTATTTGTGGTTTACAAAATAACTTCCCTCTCTCTCTCTCTCTATATATATATATATTATATATATATATATATATATATGCTGGATATTAGTGGTAGTTAACTTAATGATACAAATTGTGAATGCTATACAACAGAAAATGGTGTTGTGTTATTGATTTATGGAAGTTTATGTTAGGCTTTTAGCTTTCTTTTCTTTCTCCAATTGTTTAAAATCTATGATTAGCATATAAATTGAAGCAGTGTTTTTGTTTGTTTGTTTGTAAGTTTTGATTTCAAATTTGTTAATTAACTGCAATTTCATGTTGTTTTCGGAATTCCGCTGTGTAGATCTTTTCTACCTATATATGGCATGTTACTTAAGTTGGTATGTAGGAGATACGCAGCCGTTCTTTCCGTACTTTTTGTATGCATTCGTGCGTATTCTAGTCGGCCGTAAAGGGAATTGAAAGCCGATCTTCTGTGAACATGCATCTAAATCAAAATAATGTTTTAAACCACAATGACTTCATTAAGTTACACATCCAAGAATGAGAGACTGAGCATTCTTGAACCACAATGACTTCGCTGAAGTGAAATTAATCAACACAACACAAGAGAGCCAAAATAAAGTTTCTTATGGATTGACCTTTATTTGTCAAGTCCAGATTCTCTTTTATTTACTAAAATAGAAAAGCCTTGCAGTTTCAGTTTTACACCCAAATGTGAGACAGTTTATTAAATTTCTGCTAAATTTTGTTTTGTAGGGTCATTACCGTCATTGCAAAAACATCTTTTCCCCGTGATTAAAGGTAAGGTATGCACTCATTATCCTCCCCATGCCTATTTCTGTGTGGGATATACTAGGTTTGTTTTATAATGGTTGTTGATATGCACAATTTAACACAGGTGGTAGAGGCCGTTTGATTTGGGACCTACCCCACATATTAGGGTGTATTCACGGTATCTTGGTTAGAGGAAATCGAGAAGGGAGAATTTTGCATGATGGATATCAAGATTATGTATGCTAATCAATTTGGTTTAATGTATAGGAACTGCATTTGTTCCTCCCGCTCCCTTCAGAATGATTTATGCATGGTATGTTCTACACCAGGTAGTTATATAATTCTCTTCCCTTTCAAAATGTTTAATGCGTCTCGTTCCATAGCGACTATTATAATTTTTGGAATAGATTCGTTTAAATGGAAGTTACTGCAGAATTAGATAACAAATGAATAATGCGAGGGATAAAATCCATTAGGATTGATTTTCAATAAAACATAGAAGTATTACCTTATCAAAAGAATAAGCTTTATTTAAGGAAAATGATAAATAGAAGTGGAGACTTCGATTACTTCTACATTCTATAAAGGTAGACAACATCCAACAACATACATGAGGGTTTATGGTTTCATCCATTGGTGTTCGTCCGTCTTTTATATGATCTTGTGTCGGCTATGCTTTTGTAAATCTTTTATTCAAACAAAGATTACCGCTTTATTAGTTTTCTGATTGCTGAGATGACATAATAAGAACAAGACTCTTCTATTAGCACCAAAGGCGCCTCTATGTTGGGGTTCAACCAAAAGAAGGTTCAAATATATTATGAGGAACAAAGAAGCGTACATAGATAACGTTCATGATTTTTTTTTGAAATGCAATTAACATAATTTATTAAGGAAAAAACCACCAAGAGAAACAGAAACAAACTGGACTAGCTAGCACTTTCTACAAGAAGTAGAAAGAAACACCAAGGAAATGTTACCCCCAACATACAGGCAGCATGTTGGTATCTACTTTGGATAGACTCAAAAATCTTATTCCATCCATCCTAACGTCTGTTATTTCCCTCTGTTTTACAAAATATATTTTTTGTATACGTTCAAAAATCTGACTTTCTTGCTTTTTTGTGATTCTTATTTTAGTTGGACAGAGAAAGATGGCATTTGTATGTGCAAGAAGGAAGTCCAGTAAGCAATATCATTACCCCATTGCCAAATTACCGTTGCTTCTGGAGATGAAGATAACTAACCGAATCCGAATGATCCACAAATGTCGAGCAGAAGAGGTAGGCGGTTATGATTACTTCTTAAATCTTAAATGTTAAATTGTTTCAAAAAAATATCAAAGTGAAAACGAACTTAGTTTTAGTTTGGGAACGTGTATGAAGACCTACAAATTTGGTTGATGATCTTGTTGCATATACATGTATTTTGTTCTTTGCAGCTGAACCATGATCAAGGGAATTGTTCCTCAATCGGAACGGATGATGGGAAAAGGTTTTTGAACACCTGCAACAGTTTCATCTTATAACATCTTCATGTGGCAGCATTTTTGTATGCATTTATATAGAGGTAAACAGGTTGTTGGCAATAGCCAATAGCTGCATTCGACAAGCAAGCTCTGGATGGGTTTTCTCCAAGTCGCTTGGATTAAAGATTGGATTTTAAACAAGCTTTCTACTCCTTGGATTAGAGGTAAGGTATGTGTACATCCTATCCTCCTTAGGCCCTACTTTATGTGGCATCACTTCACTAGTTTGGTTTGGTTTGAACTTTGAATTTAAAGTTCCAACGGATTTCTTGAAATGCTTTTATCTTGTTATGTCATAAATAGACAATGTAGCCGCTAGTTGAAATGTAGTCATATGTGTGATGAGCTCAGCCCACGAATAAGTAGATGAAAATCTTGATAGAGACGAGTCCAATTGTAATGTGTCATGAATCTAGTACTAACTTGTGAGACACTACATATACTGTGATACCTTGTTGAGAGCATATATAACATCTTGCCTAGATATTGTAGATTCCCGAGCATTGCCTGAGAAGATTGTGTGATTGGCAAACGTTGTTCCCGTCATGGGAGAGGAGGTTAGGTGCAGGGCCGGTCCTGACATTTTGGAGGCCCTGTGCGATTACTGAATGTGGCTTATATTTTTCAACTATATTATTCTTTTACTATACTCCAACGTATAAATCGATTGATGGTTTTTTGTTGGCCTTGAACAATCGTCAATCTTTTTTATGCTTCAAATTAACTCGATACAAAATTTTGAGATTTGAAGATATCATATTTAATATACAATCACTAATTTCAAAAAACACAAATTAAGTAGAGTGTTTTTAAGATCTACCCTTGTTAAAAATCAATAACATCAAAATTTAAAAATTTAAAGAAAATTCAATTAAAGAACATATAACAAAAATTAAAACAAATTTGGAATCCATCAGATAGTTAACAAGGCTTTAGGCTATGTTTGACAAACTAGCTGATAAGCTAGCTGTTGATTGATAAATTAGCTTATAAACAAATTATGTTTGACAAAAACTAGCTTATGAGTATGCAAAATGGCCAAAAATGATATCTTTGAATTTAATAATTAATATTAATAAGAGTATAATTGGAAAAAGCTACAAAAAGCTCTCAAAAAGCTAGTCAAAATAGTATTTCAAAAAGCTATTTTATAGTACATATTTGGATGTTCTAACTTATAAGCTAGCTTATTTTTGTCAAACATAGCTTTAAAAATTTAGAAAACAATAGATCATTAAAAAATAGATGTACTCAAGTAATTATTAATAAATTCAAAGTCAAAATTCAAAAGAAAATTTCGAAACTTCCATCGGATAATCAAAAGCTTAAAAAAAAAGTTAGAAAGCAAAAAATGACAAATAAATACATATACCCAAATATTTTTAGTAAATATAAAGTCAAAATAAAAAAGGTGAGCGTGGCAGTAGGTTCGAACCAGGCCCTAACTCAAGACTTACAAAACAAAAAAAAAGTAACCTTCCGCTGCGCTGGAAAAAGCATTTAGCTAATATTTGTTCAAACAAATTTATATACTAAATTTATCTTAGTAAAATTATATGACCCGAGGCCCCCGATGATCGGAGGCCCTGTGCGGTGGCACCACTGGCACACCCCCAGGGCCGGCTCTGGTTAGGTGCAAGGGTGTGGCAACGAGGTTTGCTACATCCATGTTGTACACATAATGGAAATTAGGATATATTTATTTGAGTTTGAAAAATGCCTACAAGAAAGTAGGATAATGCATCTAAGTCCTTTACTGAAAACATGTGGGTAAGGAGGTTTAAGTGTGAAGAACCAATAGGGAGGAGTCGACTTTAGGGTTCTTGAAGTTGGAGGTGAGAAGGAATGTTCACAACTCTTTTTATCGTGCCTTAAGTGCTTGTTTAAGGCTATAGAGAGATTTTTTAGTTTGCACACATGTTTAGCATGTCTATAAAAGTATCCATGTCGTTGGATCTTCTAAACCTCATCGTTTAAGGTCTCCTGGAGGAAGACAATTGACATTTACTTTCAAAATAGACCAAGTTTGAATGATTGCAAGAGATGAATTGAGACAAACAATAGATGGACAAAGGCTTCATTGTAGTCTAAGCCACCTCATTGGTGAAACCCTTTGGTTACAAGGTGGGCTTTGTGACGTTTGGTTACACATTAGGGTCCCATTTGGCTCTAAAAATCATGTATATTCGATAACATTTTGTCAACATGACGATGGTACCAAGTCCCATGACTTGATATGAATGAGAGCTGCACATGACGTGAAATGGGACTTTAATGGTTTTGGTTCAATGTTGGTGACATGAAATGACTCTTATATGAATGAGAGTCTATTTGTTCGTCGGTTTTTCTATGCTATCAAGGGCTCTAGTGGTGATAGTTTTTCAGCCTGGTGGATGAGGTAGAGGGTGTGGTAATAACTGCGATGGAGATGGAGAGTCGCTAGGGGTTGAGGATGTTGGTTGGGAGCATTGATATTGGATGTAGATGGTGAGACGATGCCATTTGCTTAATCAGGAGATATGGTGTGTTCAGATTTAACTTTGAGAAAAGAAATTTGATTTATACAAATTGCACGCGACGAGAAGTGAGTTTTTTTAGTTTGTGAATGTGTAGGGTAATAAGCACTTTGACTTTGGAATAACTAACGAAGGTACATGGTTGTGATTTAGGTTGAAGTTTGTGCTTGTTGTATGGGCAAATCCTTAAGTAGCAGAGACAATTAAAACTTCGAAGTTTTAAAGTCGGAAGGTTTGATAGACCTGGCAAACGTGTCGTGTCGTGTCGAGTTCATGTCGGGTTCAAAGTTAAACGGGTTGAAAAAGCTTGACCCTAACCCGACCCGTTTAACATTTATAAAATTAAAAAATAAGAACTAAAAATTCATAAAAATTTAGGAATCCAAAATTTGTAATTCAAACTTATTAGTTTGAACCAAATCCATTAACATTATTACATTAAAAATCCAAATAAATCCTTAATTAGTAAAAAGGTAAAAAGAAAACTTGTTATATATATATATAATTATATATACACAAACACACACACATATATATATGTATAAACGGGTTAGTCGGTCATTTTCGAGTTGATATGTTTGACCCTGACATCCTGACCTTACCCGTTTAATTTTCGTGTCATGTCAACCCGTTTACTTAAACGGGTTGAAATCTGCTACCCAAACCCGTTTATTTCGTGTCGAGTTCGTGTTGGGTTAGCGTGTTGTGTCAGTTTTTGCCAGGTCTAGATTTGACAAATAGTTTTAAATATGGTGGAGAGCTTATTAGAGTTAGAGTGAAATGACGCTTGATTAAGTAAATTGTTTTGGTGAAGGCTTGTGGCCTATGGGTATATAAGCATGATTACGGATACGTTGGCTTTGCAGTATGTTAATATCATTGTTAAGGATGCATTTGGCACGAGGGACAAAACATAAATTTATTATTCTATGTTTGGTATAACATTAGACTTTTGATTGGACATGATTAAGTGGGAAAAATGCGTTTTTTTTGTCTCACCAAAATAAGTGGAACAAAAACAAACATGAGAGAGATGTGAGTATTTTATTAAATTACTAGACTACCCTTGCAACATTGTTTTCACCACTTGAATTCAACGACTTCCCCTTTTCTCTCTACCTACATTTCACACCGACCAAATATTTTATGTAATATATATAGATTTATTATTATATTTTTATATTATATATATAATATACTATATTATAAACTTATCATATTTACTCAAGTTTGATATATGTGTGTGTGTGTGTGTATAGGGTTAGGTTTAGAGGAAAACCTCAAAAAAAATGGAAAACTAAGGAACATATATGCAAGTATACAAGTTATTTGTAACATGTACACGTGCATAAAAACCAAAAAACAACTTACTTTACTTGTATTGACAAGTGCATGCCGTCTATATGAAGGGCTATTACAGTGTTTGTTAGTATCTACTACTTTTTCAATACATTATTTGGATATTGATAATCGTCGATTTTATATCCAATTTTTCATGTTGAAATCAGTAGTGATTTTACAATCTACAAATCGAATTAGATCTTATTTTCCTTAGGCATGTGTTTGGCAAACTAGCTGATAAGCTAACTGTTGATTAATAAGCTAGCTAGTAGCTGATAAGCTAGCTTATGAACAAATTATGTTTGGCAAAAACTAACTTATGAGTATGTAAAATGACCAAAAAAGGTATCTTTGAATTTAATAATTAATATCAATAAGGGTATAATTGGACAAATCTACAAAAAACTCGGAGTAGCGTTTCAATAAGCTAGCTTATGGTACATGTTTGGATGGACTAGCTTATCAGCTAGCTTATAAGCTAGCTTATAAGCTAGCTTATTTTTGCCAAACATAGCCTAAATCTCATATGTGAACGTTATACTTTTCATTGGTTCACATGTGAACATGTAAATCCTAACATAGATTCACATGTGAATCTTAATTTTAACTTGTAAATGTATTGTAATTTTTTTTCAAAACTAGTATTAATTGTTCTTTGGGAATTCAATGAACTATTCAACAAACTTTTATAAATTTTATTCTCAGATTGTTTTTTAGAAATATCTAAATGACAATACATCAATTTGTTCGCCCATAGTAATTATAAGATATTGATCGTAATCTATTATTAGTATTTTCAACTTTGTTTTTAAATTATTTATAATATATTATAAGTATTTTAACTTTAATTAAGTATCTATTTGTATTATATATATTATATGTATATTTCAAATATAATTAATCTTTATTTTATTTTATATTATGCTAATAATTTTGTGCCATCGCTTTAAGTTTTTTTTATTATCAACTTTTGCAGAAAACATTGCATTATTTAGTAGTTGATGTCCCACTACAACAAAATCGAGTTTATAGGACACCTGAAATAGCTAAGTGTTCAAATAGAGTGTTTTATAAGATGCTTTTAGGCGTCATAACAATAAGCTTATAGGATGCTTCTAGGCGTCACAACAATAAGCTTATATGATGTTTTTAGGCGTCGCAACAAGTTTTTTAGGACATTTTTCAAATAAAGTGTCTGATTAATACAATACTTTATTTTGAAAATTATCCTAAAAAACTTGTTAAGACGTCCAAAAATGTCCTATAAACTTATTGCAACACTTTTAGATAGACAACTTTAGTATTTTGTCCTATAAACTTAAGTCATAGAACACTCTATTAGGGCACTTAAGTATTTAGGCTTCCTATAAACTCAATTTCAATGCAACTAGTGCCTATTTATTTGTAAATATATTAGAATATATTTGTAACCACCCTGGACTTTTACTATCTTTGTTTATTCAACAATAACATGAAATTTACATTACTTTTAGGTTGAAAACTTGCAATTTATAATTATTTTTTACATATGAGCCTCGTAAATTGATTAATTCCTTTTCCCATTAATTACTGCTTAATACATCTAACCGAACACCCCCTAAAAGTCAGAATATATAGACTTAGGTTCACGTGAGACCGCGTGAGACCAAGGCTTTACGCATGAAACTTCACACCAAAACATCGTGAAGGTAAATAAAATTCGAATATTCATATTAAAACACGCTATTGAGGTAAAAAATCCAAAACAAGGTAAAAAACGAAACCTTCACAACAAAAAATGCTGTGAAAAATAAAATAAATAATCCGAACTTTCAGAGTGAATGCTGTGAAGGTAAAAAAATATCGATTCTTCACATCAAAAAACACCGTGAATGTAACATTTACAATGTTTTTACTATGAATGTTCGATTTTTTCTTCACAGTGTTTTGGTGTGAAGTTTCATGAAAAAAATGTTGGTCTCACCAGTCCCGCAGAAACAGCTTGGTCTCACGTGAACGTGACCCTTATACTTCTTTATTTAGGGTTAAGTTCTCGTGAGACCAAGCTTTTTTGGTGAGACCGGCGAGACCAACATATTTTACTTGAAACTTCACATCAAAACATTTGTGAAGGTAAAAAAAATTGAACATTCATCGTTAAAACATACTAAAAAACACTATCGAAAAAAAAATTCCAAAAAAGGTTAAAAAACGAAACCTTCACAACAGTTTTTTTTGTGAAGTTTCGCATTATATATATGTAACCTTCACAGAACTTGAGCTGTGAAGGTTTCGTTTTTTAGCTTGTTTTCGATATTTTTTTGCATCGAAAGTGATTTTTAGGTCTGCGTATTCGAGTTTTATGTACATTCACGGTGTTTTTTTGTGAAGTTTCATACGTTAGGTATTGGTCTCACACGGTCTCACGGTAACAGCTTGGTCTCACCTGATCTTAAGTCTCTTTATATAATAGAGGAAGAAATTAAATATAAAAGTTTAAAATGAGCATTAAATTAAAAAATTAAATTATGAGAATACCATTAAAATCATATATATTATAGGGAAAAAAAACAAAATAAAAATTAGATCTTGCGAACAAAAAGATTAGATATTCTATTAAAAAAAACAAATTTAATTCAAAAACCGTGCTATAAAATCCGATGTCTCCACACATAAACCATCAAACTCAAAAGGATCCTATCAGAGAAATCAAGAGAGAAGATAGACTATGGAGTCAATGTCCCTTGAGCTAACTCTTAATCCAAACATACTTTTCGCTCCTAGAATTTGGAGCGATATTCTGAATAACTTTTCAAAAATCCCGAATTTGCATATAAGATTATATGTCGTTCGAGACTTGAAGCGTAAATTTGAAATAGAAGCTTCACGATTTGCAACTCAACCGGAGTCTTTCCCAATAGCAATAATGTTTCTCACTGATGGTAAGCTTTTTCTTAGTTAATGCATTTTCACAACATTTACCATATTTTTATGCGGTCTTGAATGATTAAGTTTTTAAATTTGAATTTGTAGCGACAAGTTACAAAATTTTATAAAGTAGATCGATGGTTGTACGTATTTGGAATATACTGGGTTCGTTTGCTTTGGTTCTTCAATTGTTCGAATATTCATATTGTTTAATTTTTATTGCAGTTGTAAGATCTCTAAAGAAAGTAGAGGCTGTTACTCTGGAAGAGATCAAAAAAAGTCGAACACCCATCACTCGTAAGTAACGACTTGTACTTTTTTTTTCTTTATGGTGTGGTGCAATTTTAATTACTTGTATAACTCGTATTAATTTTCTGAATTTACTCATTTTTATATGTGAATTTGTTGATAGATATGGGGAATCCGCAATCTGGGACTCTAAACGGGTGGCCCTATGCTAATGGCTCTCACTACAATGGTATGTTGTTACATTAAATTTTCACTCGTAAGTAACGACTTGTATTTTTTTTTCTTATGGTGTGGTGCAATTTTAATTACTTGTATAACTCGTATTAATTTTCTGAATTTACTCATTTTTATATGTGAATTTGTTGATAGATATGGGGAATCCGCAATCTGGGACTCTAAACGGGTGGCCCTATGCTAATGGCTCTCACTACAATGGTATGTTACATTAAATTTTCATTTGAGGTAGATACCGATAAAAGACATGTCTAAGAGTCTATTTTTAGAGAAATTTTTTCAAAGGGTGCGTAAAAAATAATTCACTATAACAAAATTGGGTTAATAGGACGCCTAAAATGTTGCAACAAAATTGGCTTTAAGTGTTCTAATAAAATATTTGCTATGGCCAAACTTTAAACCGCTCTAGCTAAAAGTGTTACAATAGGTTTATATTTTTAGGACACTTTTAAAATAAAGTGTCATATTAGTTATTTTTAATTTAATTTGTTGAATTCCTAATTAGATGCTTCATTGACATTTAATACGCTTGACGAAAAAGACAAAACTGAAACGGAAAGAAGAAGGAAAGTAATGGATGAAATTGTTGTATATTATTTCTTTACCATTTTACATCAATTGTGGTAATTGTTTCTGTGTCGATTTCACTTTTTATTACATCGTGTTCTTGTTTTCAGTCTTACGTTCTCTCTCTTTGGATGTCAATGTTGTGTTTATAAAAATACCAATTATTATACATGGCTTCAAAAAGTTTTACCTTGATTCTTTGTGCATTTATGCTAAATTTACAATTTGATGATGTATTTGTATTAAATTTTCAAAATTGTTTTTTAACTTTTATTAAATTTATGTATATAGAGGTCCTATGTTGTTTGTTAGGTATTTACTTGCATAGATTAGATTCTTTTGTATGTGAATCGTTGAAAAAATCTATTTTTAGGTGCATATAGGAACCCATATGAATAATTTTAAATAGTTTTTTTGGAATTTTTCGATGAATTCTCATTTGAACCTTTCTCTTATACATTCTCACGATATTTGCTTGGTTCATTTAGGGAATGGGAATGAAAATGAAAATGAAAATGGGTATGTAGGAGAATGAGAATAGAAATGAGCATTGTATTGATGTTGTTTGGTTAACCCAATATAATCAATGAAAAATTGTTTCATATTAAAAAAATATTTCCTCCAACTTGAAAATACGAAAGATGTTTCATTTAACATCAAGAGATGGAACGACATATGAGAAAAAATAACTAAGTAGAAATAAAATTTTCATTCCCCCCAATTTGGTCAGGAATGGAAATTAATGGATATGCAGGAATGATTTCATTATATAATATCAAACCAAGCAACAGTTTTCATTATCATTCTCATTCTCATTCCTTATTCATGGGTGGGCTTGAGATTAAAAGCGATCGAGGGTTCAGATCCACTTCTCACCTTAACTCAACTTCTCACACACTCCTTTGCCTATATACACATACATATATTTGGCTCATGATCTTGTTTCTTGTTGGCAGCTGGTTCAAGTTCTAGTGCCAATCTGTTTGGTACCAATCTGTCGTACGCTGAGGTATATACGACTTGCGATTCATGATTCGATTTTCTGCTCAAACATCCATCAACATTTTACAAATTTCATTTTCTAACAAAAACGTATCTTGGGCAGGCGACTGTGAACCAAAACAAGCGAAAGCGGGACTCTACTGAGCTCGGTGTGCCTCCTACATTTATGGGTATGCCAACGATCCCCGTTGAATTCCCTCCAACGATGTCTCGCTTAACCTCGCCTCTCGGTTTATCTGCTAACCGTGTTGGAAACCGAACTTCCGGGGGGCTGATGTTCCGCTCATCTCCAGGTGTATCATCGACCGTAGTGACAACGAGCCGGTACCCAGCAGCTCGAGCACCCACCCTGGCAGTGGCTCGAGCACCGGCCCCGGCAGTGGTTCGAGCACCAACACCAGCGATGTTGGACCGTGGCAAGCAGCCGATGCAGGCAAGTGGTAGTGGGTCGGTTCCAGCTCGACGTGAACCCATCCCGCGTTTCCCGCCATACCCTCTAAACTGAATCAACAGCAACACCGGATGCTAAGTTCCGAATAGGTTTCGTGGAATGTTCCGGTTTGGTTATGTACTGGGTTTAAACTCTTGAATGTTTATATGGTGTGTTGGACCCTTAAATATTACAATATATGGTTAAAATATGAAGTTTACAATTACTATTTGATCCAATGTTTTTTGTGATTTATTTGTCTACATGTGATCATAACAGAAATTATTGTTCTATGTTTGACACGACTTTTTATGTAGATGCATTCTGCGGTTTTTGAAACGTTTGGCATGGCTCTTAAATTTAATTTTAAATGTATTTGATCGAGAACCAAAATATGCTAAAAACGATTTTTTTTAGCTTATTTAATCAACCAAATGAAATATTTTTAAAGTGTATTTGATAGAATAAGTTCTTTACAACAAAAACATATTTGTTCATGTATTTAATTGATCAAAATTTTTCAAAATAATATTTTTTACATGATAAAAATCAATTTGAGAAAATTGAAAAGAAGAGTAAATTACGGATTTGGTCCTTGTGGTTTGGTGGTTTTTATATATGCATTTAGTTCCTAAACTTCAATAATTACGGATTTGGTCCTTGTAGTTTGCAAATTTTGTTGGATTTGGTGAGCATTGGACCCGGAAAAACCGGCCCGAACCGGAACCGAACCGGGACCGGCACCGGAACCGGAACCGGTATTACCTATGCGGTCGGGTTCTCGATTCTAAAAATCGGCCATTTCCGGTTCCGGTTCCAAACCGGGTTCGGTTCCAAATATGCGGGTAAAAAACCGGGACCGGACCGGATGTTTAAGAGACACTTAATATACTTATTGTAATATAGAAAAATCTAATTTTAACTATATTATTCAATAAGTCCGATAAGAAACATGCACTTAAAAAAACCTTGGCTATTAAAAAATTCATCAAAAAACCATCGATCATCACAATACTAACTATATAAATAGTTATTATTCTCGTATAAATCTCTCATATATATATATCCATCAAAAAACGGCGAATAAAAAGCCATCGACCATCACGTTACTAACTATATATATAAATAGTTATTGTTCTCTTATAAATCTCTCATATATATATATATATATATATCCATAAAAAACGGCGATAAAAAACCATCAACCATCACGATACTAACTATATAAATAGTTATTGTTCTCGTATAAAACTCTCATATATATATATATATATTTTATATTTCATTATTGTCGACTAGTTGTATATTTAAATAAGTAAAATAATAATATGAAATAATAAAATATGTTTTTGATCGAAGAAGAGATTATGACAGTATATATTTTATTTACACGGTTCCAACCGGGTTTTTGACCGGAAAACCGGGACCGAAACCGGGACCGGAACCGGAACCGGTATTACTTATACGGTCCGGTTTTCGGTCCTAAGAATCGGCCGTTTCCGGTTCCGGTTCCAAACCGGGTCCGGGCCGGTTCGGTCCGGTTCGGGCCCAATGCTCACCCCTATTGGTGGTGCAAGTTGGCAGGAACCAAATCCAATAGAATTTGCAAACCACAAGAACCAAATCCGTAATTATTGAAGTTTAGGGACCAAATCTATAAAAACCACCAAACCACGAGGATCAAATCCGTAATTTACTCTAAACAGAAACAAGTGGGATTGATTTTGGCCCAACCAAGGACCGATTTTCATTGTACGGCCTTGTAAAGCTTAACCAGGCCGAATTATCCCATTTTTGTCCGCCCCCACCTCAACGCTAACAAAAGTTATAAAATCAAGAACGATAAAAATCGATAACAAATCACACATTACTAGTTGCAATTCACAAGTGAATACAAGCCCCAAACCTCTTCATTCAAGCCTCACAAGAAGCAAATAATGGTATTTGGTTATACATATAAAACAACAATATGATACAATAACACCTACACGGCAAGCGCCACACCTATACAAGATCGTAAAAAAAAAAACTAGACCAAACCATGCAAACCCAGTATATCGCGAGTTTGGGGAGGGTAAGATGTACTGATGTATGTATGCAGACCTGACCTCTACCCAAAGAATAAAATAAACTGGCATTCGGAAGCCTGAATTAAAGATGAAGGCGGACAAAAGAAACTTCAAGAACATGTGTATTCATAGAAGTTCCTTATCGTAGAAAGCAAGAAGTTGTTTAACATGATTGTTCCACGCCGCAACGTTTTGCCCGTCCACAGTTACCCAATCAACAACCGTTGACGACGGTTGTTCCCACCACTCCTCGAGCTGCATCAAAATGCAACAACTTATTAAATGTTAACCAAAATTGCCGAATTAGCAAAGTGAAGGTGAATTTAATACATCAAATTGCGTTTTTAGCTATGCGCAATACAAATCAGATACAAAAATGCATTGCAGGGGTGCGTTTGGTATGCACACGGGCAAGAGTGGAGTGAGGTTGGCAGGTGAAAGAATCGTGGAAGGTTTTAGAGCTTTAAACCGACATGAGTAGTTTAGTAATTTGGCAATCCTGTCTCATCTGCGTAAGTTTTGTTTCACCTATTTTGGTGGGACCAAAAAATGCATTTTTACCTATGAAGTTGTTGTCTAGTAAAAAAATGACATCAACCGACATGGGTAGTTTAGCATTTACCAATCTTGTCTCATTTGCGTAAGTGTTGTTTCACCTTTTTTGGTGGGAGCAAACAGAATGCATTTTTACCTAAGAGGTTGTTGTCTAGTAGGGCAAAGCCTCAGATACCCTTCCAAAAAAAAGTTGTTGTCTAGTAAAGAAATGACATCTAACCCGACATGGGTACTTTAGTAATTCTCCCATTAATATTTATTATTTCGTTTTGCAAATCAAATTTTGGAGATACGGTAACGGATATTATGGATGCGCGAAGATATTACTTACCAACCCATTGACGTATTTGCAATCATCGAGACTCTTATGAGCGTTCACAACTCCATTTCTTAACTCGGGCAACCACTTCTCGATGATGGTCTTCTCTTGTTCTGAAGCCAAATCTAAACAATAACTTGTCGTCCTACAAGAAACAACCAATTGGTGTGAAGAGTGTGATGTTAAAAAAAGGTCGAAGCATATGCTGTAGGAAAGCATAATACAGGGAACTCTTTGGGGCTAGCGGCGATTTTCCAAGTTGTTAAACCAATGTTACATATTCATATGAGTTCATGTATGCATCTCCAAGTGGATTTTTTCAGCCATTCATATATGAACCTTCCGTTCTTACCTTCTCACAATTTCTTATTTGATCCTTCCACAATATATACCAAATCTTAACATTAGATGAAAAAAATCATATAAATAATAAATGATGCCTTGATTCCCACAGCTTGTAACCTTCTACTATTTGGTGCAACAAGACTTTTTGTACCATTTTTTGTGTCCCTATTTTTGATAAAAAATCGGTAAATGTAACCAAAATTCCAGCCACCCAAACTATACCAAAAAACAAGCATTTTATTCTCTCAAATTTGACACCCATATTAATATACATTTTCATCCGTTTTTTCCATCTTTCTTCACCTTTTCAACCTTTTTGTCATTCTCTTTAAAACATGCCCACAATGTGAAGTATGTGTGTGTACCTTTCGTAATCTTGTTGAGTGTGATAAGCATGATTTAGTAATGAATGACCGCTTTCAACAAGATCCCTTCGGATATGAACCAAATTGATGGCCTTCGCTAAGTCCTCCAACACACAAGCTTCGGAACCCCGCAATTTCAAACAAAATTCCATTGATTCCAACACTGACGCTAAGCCAGCATCCGAACCTTCCAAGCCTAAATAAACACCAATACAAGAATTAGATGGTCGACAAAAAGATTTGGTAAAAAAAATAGAATAATACCAAGCCAGATATTAGTACTCCCTCTGTCCCAAAATAAGTTTTCACTTTCAAAAGTAAGTGTAGATTTTCCTATTCTACCCTTAAGCATCAGACGAAGAAATTCATTACTCACTCTCTGATTAAGGGTACAATTGTAATTTATTAGTTGACTAAAAAGTGTAATAAACTAATAATTACACATTTCTAGAATTGTATGCCTTTTTCATTGTGGACGAAAAAGGTGCATACAATGCCATTTTAATGGACTAAAATAATTGTCAAATAAAAAGAACGTCCTAAGGAAACAATCAAATAAAAAGATACGTTTACAAGACACTTCCTATAAATTAGTTAATACAACGTTTTATTTTTAAAAAATAGTAAAAAAAACTTTTCAAGACGATCAAAAGCATCCTATAAACTTATTACAACACTTTTAGGCAGTGCGTTGGGTTTTGTCTGGTCCTATAAACTTAAGTCCTACAAAGCAGTTTATTATGACGCTCAGACATTGTTTTTCTGGCATCCGATAAAACCCGATTTTGTTGTAGTGAATATTGCAATATAAATTACGAAACTCATATTCAACCCACCTGCGGGATACTGAAGGGCGGCAGAAACGCGGCATATCGAAGGAATTGCAGATGGATCTCTGGCACCAGCTCTTGCGGTCAAAAGGGCCGCATTTTTTTCCGCAGCAACGACCGCATCGAGTCCAGAAGAACCACTAGAACCCATAGATTCCAAAAGTGCCTAAAATTAAATAAATTTGATCAAAATGCTGAAATGATAAAATTTTTGCATGGTTGTTGCCTTTATGCAACGTTGTGTTTATCTTTAACTCAAAAAGGGAAAATGACCAAAATGCCACTCGACTTAACGGATAGGCTTAACTCATGTTAGGGGAAAGGACAGATGGTGTAAACAAAGTATATGGTCATGTTATACGTACACGTACACGTACCTGTATTTATCTTTAACTCAAAAGGTCAAAATGAGTAAATGACCAAAATTCCCCTCAACTTAACGGATGGACTTAACTAGCGTTAAGAGGATGGTGTAAGCAAATTATGTGGTCATATCATAAATACACATACCTGTGTTTATCTTTAACTGAAAAGGGTAAAATGACCAAAATGCCCCTCAACGGACAGACTTAAACTCCTGTTAGGAGCAAGGACAGGATGGTGTAAACAAATTATATGGTCATATCGTACATACACATACCTGAGTTTATCTTTAAATCAAAAGGGTAAAATGACCAAAATGTCCCTCCACTTAACGGATGTACTTGACACGCATTAGGGGCAACCGGGATGGTTTTAAAAATTTATATGGTCATATTATATGTACACATACCTGTGGGGTCGATGGAAGCATGTATAGGCTATTGTCGGGACTTCTATAAAAGGCGGAAACCTCTTTATCGATAAGATCTTTTGCACCGTTTGATATGTCAATAACAACTCTACATGCCGGAATAATGGTACTTGAGGCATACTCCCTAGCAGCTAACGGCTGCTGACTCCAAAATGCCGCAGCATCCTACATACGTTAAACAAACGAGCAATTAGATTATATTCCCTCCGTGCCAATATAAATGTCCATAATGAAAACGGCACATGTTAATTAAATGACCATTGTACCCTTAATAATAGAGTAAGTAATGAATTTTACATCTCATTATCATGGGTAGAACTGGAAAGTAAACATTTATTTTTGAAAGTGGTCTTATTTTAAGACAGACTAAAAAACGATATATGTGTGTCTGTGCGTCTGTGTGTGTAAGAACTGATATCTTACCATGTTTGCTCTCAGTAGAGCACTATAGATGGACTTAAGTTCCAATCTCCGAGAATCAAATTCTTCGATCTTCTTCCACTTTTTCTTTAAAGAATCTTCCGCTTCCTTCCTCTCTTCACACAACATGTTCAATCGTTGAACTTCGGAAATCAACGTTGTCAAGCTAGCTTTCAATCCCGCAGCTTCTCTTTCCTTGGCCCAAACCTCGAGCTGGATAATTAAAGAGAGTTGATGATATATTCCGATAATGACTTTCTTGGATGGCATGAAACTCCATCCATTTTTTGAAATAGCTAACGGGATCTTGAATATTCAAACAATATTCTAGTTGTGTACCCGTATAATGCATAATTAATATAAACTTTTCATTAAAAAAAGAAAAATACAAAATTTATGTTTGAACGAAATAGAAATTACAGGGTGGTGGCTAAACATGTCTTGGTAAAACAAAGGCCCGTTAAAAACGAAAAGAAATATACCGATATGGGTGTCAAATTAAAGATTACAAAATTCTCGTTTCTTTGGTATAGTTTGTTTACTTCAAAATTTTGATCATAAGTTAAACATTTTATATTAAAAATAAAGATGTAATTTATTATAACACTTTCCATCCCCATGGTTTGTTTATTTTTTATACACGAAGAAAAATGGTAAAAGCTCAAAATCCCCCTTATTTAAGGGATTCTTTTAACGGTGGTTGAAGGTTGGGACCAAATCAGAGTTTTTTTGCAAACCACAATGGCCATATTGTAATTTTCAAAACCGAGAAACAAAAAGTATTATAACTGACAAACCATAGGGACCCAATTTGTAATTCACACTAGTTTTAACGATGTAGCAAGTTTTTTGGATAAAAACAAGGGTTAATTACATGGGTATGTATCGAACTTGTTACGTTTTATCATTGTATGTACTCAACTTATAAACTTACCATTGTATGTATCGAACTTTCTAAAATTGCCATTGTATGTATCCAACTTTATCAAAACCTCAAGTTCGATACACTTTCGTGACAAGTAGAATACATTCAATGATAGGTTTTGATAAAGTTGGATACACACAATGGCAAGTCTAGCAAGTTTGATACATACAATGATAAGTTTATAAGTTGAGTACATACAATGATAAAACGTGACAAGTTCGATACATACCCATGTAATTAACCCTAAAAACAATGATTACAGACTATTATCCTGTATCTGAATGTGCTTATCAGTTGGTTATTAGTTAGTTTTATGAAGTTCAAAAAGCTTCAAAAACTTTTACGCAAGCATTTTTTACATGTAACCTTGAATTTTAACTGATAATGCATTAATCGACAATATTGAATGCTTAAATGGTTGTTTTTAAGACTTGGAGCAAAATGCTTTATAAATATTACCTCCAACTGCCTAAGACTACTCATAGTCTGCGAGGTCCCTCCGATACTGAGAGAGGGTGAAGGGTCTACGTCAACACGTCCATATAAACGCTTCAAAAGCTTTTGGCACGTGCTTCTTGCTTCCGCGGCTTTGTTGAGTTCATCTTCGGTAGCCACAAATTGTTGAACGTGTGCTTTCTGTAAGCATGACGACATACTATTAGTACATTTCGGAAATTCTGTAGAAAGTAAAATTCACTTCAAACAAACTAACAAAAGTGACGTGAAAAAAGGTCGTTTTATAAGGGACTAGATACTTCCTGTATCAGACACATTTTAAAACCGTGAGTCCAGGTTTTGGATAAAGTAGACAATATCTGGTATGGTTGGCAGGAGATGTTACAAATTTATTGGCAATGTGAGTCGTTGAGAAACTAATGGTGATTTAATTAAAACCTTGACTATGGTTTAGGGGATTTTTTAAATTTCTTGTTTCATTAAGCCGACTATAGTGATTAAGTTGTCTGTCTCAATTAAGATAACTTCTTGTTTGTTTTTTGAGTTGAATAAACGGTCTGAATGACAAAAATTATAACGGGTTAAGTACATGAGAGTGTATCGAACTTGTCACGTTTTATCATTGTATGTACTCAACTTTAAAACTTACCGATTAATGTACTGAACTTGCTAAAATTGTCATTGTATGTATCCAACTTTATCAAAAACCTATCATTTAATGTATCCAACTTGTCACGAAAGTGTATCCAACTTGTCATTTGATACATACAATGGCAATTTTAGCAAGTTCGATGCATTAATCGGTAAGTTTTAAAGTTGAGTACATACAATGATAAAACGTGACAAGTTCGATACACTCCCATGTACTTAACCCAAATTATAACCCTCAATGCCAAATTATAAATTCTTTAAAATAATCTTAATAACTCAACAACATACGATTGAATTTAAGAAATGTGGACACGATATTAATAAAAACAACAATAAATATTTGGCAAGGAAACTAGAAAAAGGACATAAGGAAAAAGATAATGACTGAATGAATGAAGGCAATATTAGTTGGCTTAATAATTTAAGCCATGGGTTTAGCAATAAACCATAATCAAACACAATTGTAACTTAACGAATTAAGCTATAAGTCCATCAAGCAAATTAAGTCAAATCAATCACAAGTGAGATTTTAACTAAGTCAAATTAAGGTAACACTAAATGAGATTTTAATTAAATTCATGACCTTTTGGCCTATTAAATAAAAGACGACTTTTATACTCCATAATGCAGAGAGAAAGATACCTGTCTTTCAAGAAGTTGATTTTGAGTTCCTTTTGAAGGCATATCCACCCCACTCTTACCGTTACCATAAAGTTGAAACGGTAATGGCGAGTTCACATCAGGAGAGGAATCATGCATTACTCTATTATTTTCGTACTTGTACCTGAACGAATATAAGAATCGCCATTCATATGAAATTTATGATCACAATCGTACTTGTATGCACATGTACATACCATCCAGATGAACGATCAACAGGGTTTTCCTCAATTTTTCAATTTTTTAGGGTTTTCCTTGAACCTCCCCATATATATAGGGGACCATTGGTAGTTTGTGGGAACTGTGAGAACGAATGTGGACCACTTATTTCAATAATTAGTGACTTAAAAAAAGGAAATAAAAAATCCCTTAGAAAACTACCTGGTGGTTATCGCCATAAAAAATAAATAAAAATAATTAAATTTAATGAAATGAGTGGTGCATATTAGTTCTCACAAACTACCGAGTTCTCATAACTCTAAAAAAAAAAACTAAGGGACACCCTGGTAACCATTCATCTATACGGTATGCACATGTGCATACGCGTAATCTATTTCATTTTTGGTTTTATGCACATGTGCATACCCCATCAGAGAGATATACTTCAAATAAAAATATACCTCAACATATCCGCATCCGCTCTCACATCAATTTTCTCAATCTCTTTAGCAACTATAGATCTCAACCTCTCAGCATACATAGTTATCGCGAGAAGCAATTGCGGAGGACTTCGAAGACAATTAAAAATCACATCTTTCACCTCATCGGGCACATCCCCGTCAACATCGACGCCTAATTTCGCAGCTTCGGTTTGAGGATTCGGATGAATACCGCTTCCTTCGTACGCGGGAAAAGAGTCGTGAATCTTTTCGATCATCTGCGTTGCAAGACGCTCGCACGCCTTGCGGACGTTATGTTCCCGGCTTGTTTCGATGAGGATTACGTCATCCGATGCGGGTTTCGACCCTCGTACGGTCGAATAAACGTCTCCTTTCTCGGTGTCGATAGAAGAATCGCTATCAGGATTTTGAGCGTTTTTTACTTGATTAACGTAGGAACGAAGACGCTTATGATATTCGGCAAATATCCGAGCGGCTTCGTCACATTGTTGATCGTAAGCATCCAACATTACTTGCTTGTGCCTGCAATAAACGCCAAAAAGTTTACGCCCGACACTAAAATGTTTTAATTTATAGTTGAAATGAAAATCTTGACGGTTTTTTTAATCATTTTGTCCCAAAATAGGTGTATTGTTTGAGAAGTAGGTGCCTGCTTTCTAATTCTACCGTTAGCTATGAGATTGAGAGATTCACTACTCTTACGATAAAGGGTAAAATTGTCATTTAGTTAATTATAAAGTGTAATGATTAAATTTTTATGGGTCTTCATGGAAACACACATTGGAACAGAGGTTAGGTCCACGTACATGTTACTCTTCCCAGACCCTACTTTCGAGTGGGATTTACTAGGTCAATTTGGTTTAGCTTAATTAGACGTTTCTCTTTTTTCATTGTGGGCATTTATATTTGGTTGCAAAATTTATGTTGCTTACTTTTAAATTTTGACTCGTTCTTCAAATTTTAGCACTGTCTTTCTTGTTTTCAAAGTTCGTTTAGGAACATTCTTTCTCGAGCAAGCTTTATCCTCTTTTCTTGCATATACTTTGCAGAAGACAGTGCCTTTACAGAAACAATTGCTCTACTTTTTGGGGTAGACGTCAAATCTGCATACATCACCCTCTCTCTCGACCCCACCTCCAAGTGGGGTATAGTGGTATACTAGGCTTTTTGGTTTCGTTTGGTTTGGTTATTCGGTTGCTAAACTAAATGACACTTTTACCCTCGATAATAAAGAGATTTTCTCTGTCTCATGATTAAGGGTACAAATGGAAAGCAGACACTTACTTCTGAAAGTTGACAACTATTTTGGAACAAACTAAAATAGAAATGTAGACACTTATTTTGGAACTGAGGCAGTAATAATCTTGACATAATTACCATGTGAGAATTTGTGAAACCCCAATAGATTACTCTACGATACAAAATATCCCTCAAATCTCATAATTGAAGTTCTAACATATATCAAGAAGAAATAGTCCAAGTCTAGCCGATATAATATAAAGGCATTTTTGTTAGCAGCTTAATAAGCTTAACGAGACTAACAACTTATTCTGTCACCTATGTATGATTGTTTGGTTCATATAGAAACCGACTTATTTAGTAAGCTACCAAGTTCTGATAAAACAAATGCATAATTTATAAAACACAAACATAAACTCAATCGGGTTTCCCCAAAACCGCACCTATAATTCGACCGTTCGTCGAGCATCCGTTTTCGCTCCGCCTCCTCCCGCGCCACCTCCAACATCCGCGCCTTCAACTCCTTCCGTTGCCTCCTCACCATATGCCGCAACCGCTCCACCTCCTTCTCCGCCAACTCCCTCTCCGCCACCGCCATCTCCCTACCGTTACCCTCCACCGCACTGCCCCCACCGCCACCCACCTTCTCCTTCCTCCTCCCACCGCCTCTACTTCGCCTCCCATCCTCCCCACCACCACCGCCACCGCCAACGCCGCCACCGCGGTTTTCTTTGCCGCCGTGAACGGTGATGTTTCTTCGGATATTTTCGACCGTTTTCTCGGATTTAACCCTTTTCAACAAGAAATTCCAAATGGGGATCATGTTGCCACGGCAAACCCTACGAATTGAATCTGAAGATGGCATTGATGCTTTGGTTGAAGCAATGTAAGGGCCTAATGGTCTATAACCCATTTCTTTTTGAAGCCAATCCAATATGGCATCTGGTGAGCTCTGCATTGTTTGAAAATTGATGGTAAAAAAAAAACAAAGGGGGAAAACGAAATTAGGGTTCTTGAAATGCGAAATCGGTGAAATTGGTGAAATTTGTGAAATTGAGAGTGAAAGTGGGTTATGATGAATTGGTTTGGTGGTGGAAACTAAAACCCTAGAATTTGAATTGGCGAGTGGATCTCAAGATTTTTGGGGTTTTGGCCGGCAAAATCTTGGATAAAGAACACTTCTTTCTTGTTTTAAAAATGGGGCAATTACACTCATATCCTTACAAACTTTTAATATTACTTTAATATCCTTACAAACTTCAAAATTACATATATACCCTTCTAAAACTAAAAAATTCACTTCTATATTATGATATCAATTTATATTAAAAAACTTATCTAAAATTCGAAATACCACGTGATATTACCAAACTACCCTTAATCACATATATTAAGGATCAAGAACATGCAAAAAATCTTGATAGGTTTCTACCCATCATTAAACTCCAACAAGTTCCTCCAAAGATTAACAAATTTCAGTTCCGAACAACCTACAATGACGAAAGATCCAATAACGAACCCGAGATTCGATTCCCACCCTGATCTAATTTTAAATCATGTACTTATTTAATATAATTTTAAACAGTTTCATATTTTCTTTTTCTTTTTTCTTGATAAATTGATGAAAAAAAGAAAATTCCTTTCTTTAATTTTTTTTACGAGCATAGCATCTCTCTATAATTTCATTAAAACAAAGAGTTAAAAGTTAAAATCTTTAAATAAAACTACATTTTATTCCAACAATTTTTCTATGATAGAAACTTCAACATTCATTGTATTATTAAACTATTATATGTTTTCATCATTCCAATACATTTTATTTAAAAAAAATACATCAAATAATAATAGTTTAATGTTATTGGTGAAAATGAATAAAAATAATAATTTCTTTTACTTTCCATCAAGTTTTAGAGGCTATTTGTCTTTAAGAAGTTGTCTCGTAAAACCTCCTAAGTTTGAAAATCAAAAGGTTTGCAGAGTTATGACCGTCTGTTTTAGTTTTAAGAAAATGCTTGAAAACCTCCAACCTCCTTTGACATTTTTAGAGGTCCATCCACCTCTTATTTTTTGGAATTCAGAACTTCTAAAAAAAACAAACGGCACCGTAGAAAGTTTTCTAAACTTGGAGGTTTTTCTTGTGTTCTCTTTTGGAGAACAAAATAGAGAAATTGTTGGAACGTTATAGAGAACAAAAACTTAGTTTTTATTATTTTAGAGAAGTTAATGTTGATGCTCTGACCATCTTTTAATAACAAGTAGATGTTGTCTTTTTATATAAATTTGCATGATAAAATAAAAACTAGAGTAAATTGTAGCTTTCGTCCCGTTAGTTTATTGAAGTTTTTTGTTTTCATTCTTGTAATTTTGAAATAACAACTTCCATTTCATGATTTCTTTTTGAAAAAAAACTTCGTTTCTCCCTTTCCAGACGGACCAAGTATACGCTAGCGCGCCACTGCCTCTCTCTGATCAAATCCAAGTCTCTGCATTTTAGATTAGTCTGATGATTATCGAACATGTCCTATATCCTAGATCCAATTTCGGGTAACATCTTCCATTCAATGGGCAACCAAACAACCTTATGGAATTTGGTCAATGGGAATTGACCAATTTCAATTCCTTCACATTCCAACCAACCAAACGCGCCTTAGAGATTCAACTTGAATAAAATTTGTAACTATAATTGACTCTTTAATCGAAATTGGATTAAAATAACTCCTAAATCATGCAAAGGTTGGCATTCTTCTCCTTTCATAATCACTTTCATGTTTCAACATATCATTTTTATCAACGTAGGATACCCAAATATGACCACAATTCAATATTTTAGAATACTCAATCCACATTGTGTTGTGTCCTTATTTTTTGTTTTTACTTATATATATAGAGAGGTTCAAGTGAGAACGCTAACTATTTAATTACGAGAAAACGAGGAACTTCGCCTATGTATAAAATTACGTTTGATTTTATACTATCTAGTTGATCGTGTGAATCATATGTGATCTTGTACATCGAAAAAGTTGCATGCATTCTCGTAAATAGTTAACATTCTCATATAAACCTGTTTCCCTCTCCCTCTATATATAAAGATTTGTAACTATGATCAACTCTTTAATCCAAAATGGATTAAAATAACCCATAACTAGGATGAGAATTGAGATTCATTCCTTTAACTTGCTTATTTTTTCAAGATGCACATGCTAATAAATCTTGAAGATCCATATAAATGTAGAAAACCTAGAAATACATGAATGAACAGAAAACACATAAGAAAATATTTTTCTAAAAACATGTTAATTAATTATAATGCCAAATACGTCCTCACATCCTACTGTATAACATCTAAACCGGAACAATGTGTCGGAATATAAATATCTGACATCTTATAAACCCAATTTTATTATAATTTAATCTCTTAGTATATAATTCCTATTTTTCTCTCTAATAAACAATCATATAATTCATAAAAAAATATATGCAGAAACATGTATAAATTTAGTGATATATGGAAACTATGAAATTAGTAATTTATAGCAGTGCATGCATACTGAAGATTCATTATGGTAGCTAGGAATCCAGAGTACATGAGTAATTAATTAAGTGCATAGCTGATGATTACTCCTTTATGACACTTTAAATTATAATTATACTTGATTAGTTTAATTTAATTAATTTCGATAATTAATTTATTGGTTAATGTGACGAAGTAGCCATGGTGGCATCATTGAAGCAGATATCGTATGAGCTTGATGATCAGCTGATTCATCATCATCATCCCTTATCACTGCTCCTCCTCCATGGAATGATCCACTGCTATACAGCAATTCAAAACCAATTGTCTTAATTAGTTCAGCTGTTTTTGCTAATAACAAGAAAAAGAGAAACCCACAACAACAAAATCGGTTTTATGAAAAGTTTAAAATATCTAAATGTGTTAATAGATTGTGTTTTATAAGAAAACGGACCATAAATAACCATACTAATAAGATACATTATAGGACTTAAACATCATATTTGTTACAATAGGTTATGTGACGTTTTTAGGTATTTTAACAAGATTTTTAGAATACTTTAAAATAAAATGTAGTATTAGCTATTTTATACGATATTATTTGAAAAAAATATCTTGTTAACACAAATGTCCTATAAATTGATGTCTTGATAGAACGTCAAAGATATCCTAATAGACTGTTTTATAGGGAAAAATACGTAAAATTGTTATAACAAGGTGATAGCATAACCATATATGTGAGAATATGTGGAACCTAGTTAGTTTATCATCCAAAAAATCCCAATAGAGGTGAGAATTAATAGAGGTTTCAACATGTACGAAGGAGAAATAATCCAAGTCTAACCGATATATGAGACTTGCGTACTTCAACGGAGGCCAGACATGCATAAAATGTCAAGTCCCTAGAATGGAACTCATTAACTAGATTAATCTCTAAAAGAGCTATTCAGGAGAAAATACAAGCTATAAAGGGGGAAATAATTAGAGCCGACATGGACTTCAACAGGGGCGTCCTAACACATTTTAGAACAATTCTGGAATTAAATGTCATATACTCTTTTTATAGAACATTATTTGAAAATTTGTCGTCTAAAAATAAGTGACATTTACCGAAGGTTGTAATATAACAAGCTAATTGGACATTTATTTCAAAAGTGTTATAAAAACTTGTTAGGATGCCCAAAGTATCTAATTGTTATAAAAATATTTTATAAAACTTAAGCTTATTGGACAAGCTAATTTAGATACTTTTTTTTTTGGGAAGGTTCATCTGGGCTATGCCAGACTACATCCTGGCAAATGTTTTATAAATCTTAAGCTTATTGAAAAAGCTAATTTAGATACTTTTTTTTTTGGAAAGGTTCATCTGGGCTATGTCAGACTACATCCTGGCAATATAATCGAGAGCGAAGAAATGCTAATACCCAGTGGCCACCATCTGTGTTTCCCATGGTTTGAACCCGGGTGGGCTATGCCAACCTTTAGGAACTTACCACTAGGCCTGTAGGCCACAGCTTGGTGGTTAACATTTAGATACTTGTGACACTATAAAGTCAATTTCGTTGCAGTGAATAAAGGAGAATATACCTTCCAATTGTAAGAGGAGCTAAGTGACGCGATTGTGGTGGCGGCGGTGGTGGCGGCGGCGGCGGTGGCTGAAACCTTGCATTCCGTTGGTCGCCGCTCTTATCGTTCTCCTTCAACTGTGTCCAGATTTAAATACACACACAATAATTAATTACCATGGTTGTCTATTGGCTGATTGTTGTTCTTAAAACTTTTTAGACATTAATTAACAAAGTTAAAGGATAATTAAAACAATTTCAAGTGATTTAAAGTTGCAACAACAAAACAGTTGCAATGGAGGTACCTTCTTAGAGAGTGAATTGTTTTGCTCTTGCAGTGCTCTCTCCTGCCATAGAAAAACCCAAAATGGATGATCAACTAATTATATAAAGACTTCATTACTTTCTTGACATTAAGTACTTTTCAACATTGAAATTTAGTTTTCATAAATCTGCTGTTAAAAGAAAGATACTTTTCAACATTAAATTAAGTTTAGTTTTCAGAAATAGTCAAAACTAGGTCACCAAGATTTCTTGATTTTACAAGGTTTAAGAGGTAGCCTGTCTTTATAATCAATATAGAGATCGTTTTCTGGTTTAAATTCATAACTTTCTAAACCATAAATAGGCAACTCTTATGGGTTGTTAATCTGCTCATCCCTTGAAAAGAGACACATCACACATATATAGGGGTGATTTCAAAATTTACAAACCATAATCATGCTTATATTATAAAACTAGTTAATGACCCGTATATTATACGGATATTTTAAACATGTTATTTTAATTTTTAATAAGAATAGACATTTACATGACAATTGTCATTACCATTTAAATATTTATGTAAATTATATGTTATACGACAATTGCTATTATAATTGCTTATTACAATAGATATTTTAGTTATCTAATAGCTGTTAAAATTTTAAAAATTGAAAATTTATTATTCTTTTGTCAAAAGATTTGAATTTCGTGAATGATTTTAAAACTGGGGGATTCATAAATAAAATATGTGTAGTGTTTTGATTTGTAGGATTTTAAATAAAATAAAATATAATTATTTATAAATAATCTACAAAAATAGTTAGATTAAAAAGATGGAATCTTTAAATTTCAAGAATATTAGCAATTGAGTTTTAAATAAAATAATATTTCATTACTTATAAATAATATATAAAAATAATTAGGTTAAAAAGATGAAATCTTTAAGTTTAAAGAATATGAAGAATAGAATTATAATAAAATCTAAACAAATTAATTTATATCTATTTTTATAACTGGATGGATTCAAAAATAATATATGTAGTGTTTTTTATTTGTAGAATTTTAAATAAAAAATTAATTACTTATAAATAATCAATAAAAATACTTAGGTTAAAAAGATATAATCTTTAAATTTCAAGAATATCAAGAATAGAATTGTAATAAAATCTAAACAAATTAATTTATATCTAATTTTAATAATGTAGGTAAATTAAAGAAATATTCAATATTAAACTCATTTTGAAGGTATTGTCGAGACGATTATAATGGTATAATTTATTAAAAAGAAAAAAAACAAAAATTTTAATACATTTTAATTAATATATATTATTATCTTAAAATGATAAGGATGTAAAGTGAAAGATGAGAAACTAATGGATAAAAAGTAATTTAATCAAATAATTCTAAGGATAAAAAAAGTAAATTATAAAGATAATTATGGTATTAAAATAATAAGAATGATTGATAACATCATCATCTGATGATTCTTTTTTAATTGGCCAATCAAATGGCTCAATTTCATAATCATGAAATCAGCAAAAACCTTTCTTTAATATATATATAGAATATAGATAATAGATATTTACAGATAATTATCATTGATATATATATATATATATATATATATATAGAGAGAGAGAGAGAGAGAGAGAGAGAAAGAGAGAGAGAGGGTTCAAACATATCAATTTAAGAGAACGTGATAAGCAATCTCAGCTACTCCCCCTTTAATAATCTCTACCCTCCAATGAATTGCGTCAATCCTCCGTGATCACGTCCACCGTAACCACGAGATGAGTGGCCGAGATTGCTCCTCACGTTCTCTTAAATTGACATGCTTCTCGTTTGAACCATTCCCTATATATATATATATATATATATATAGGGTTAGGTTCAAATGTGAACTCAATTTTGGTTGTGAACGTTAGGACCACTAAAATCATGTCACGTGCCGATATTCATTCTGAATATCATGCATTATTCAGAGTGAATAAATGCGCCTAAGCTTTATTCACTCTAAATAATGCTTGATATTCAGAGTGAACATTGTCACGTGATGCAATTTCAGTGGTCGTTACGTTCACAATGAAAAATAGGTTTACATTTGAAATTTTCTCTTTCTATATATATATATATATATACACATGGAAGATGATAAATTCGGTTTATCATGATCACCACTTTTGATTAGAAAACAAAATGAAACTATATATTTATTGGACTAAGATGTTGTTTGCACGGTTTGTTGGAATCAAAGGGTCTATAAAATAAACCTGACACACACACAGATATATATATATATATATATATATATATGTATGTATATAGGATCATGTTCAGGAAAACCGTATAAAAATGAGAAATTGTGAAACAAGCCTCTTAATTGCTCATTTGGATGATATATACATATACATACAAGTCATTTGTAACATGAACATGCATAAAAACCAAAAGACAACTTCAATTACTTGTATACATGTGTATACCATCCAACTGAACGGTTACAAGGTATTCCTCAATTTTTTCTTTCTTTTTTTGAGTTTTCTCCTCTATGTATGTATATGTGTGTATATATGTATGTATGTATGTGTGTGTGTATATATATATGTATATATGTAGAGGTAGGTTCATACAAGAACCAACCCCATTTGCAAGAACAAATGAACAAATTATAGCCATACATTGATGTGAGCCTATGTAGGTTCCACATATTAAAAAATCATATATGGTTTAGTGGTTGGGACCCACCTGAATCATATATGATTTTTTATTATGGGGACTCATATGGACCCACATCATATGTGATTGTGGTTGGTTCTTTTGTTCTTGCAAATTGGGTTTGTTCTTATTTGAACCTACTTCTCTCTCTCTATATATATGTGTATATATATATACTAGGGTTTATGGACTTGCCTTTTTATGAAGTTCTGAGATTGACTCGTGCATGACTTGGTTCTGCATAAAAATTCAAGGTTCGTTGAGTAGAACACTAAACTCGGAGAACCCGATTAGCTAAATTAAACCATAAACGTTAGATATCAAAGGCATACCTTCCTTGTTCGTATTCGTTTGAGAGCAGTCTCAAGTTGTTGTTCTACACTTTGAAGCTCTCGAAGGTTCAAGGGCTCAAGATCTTCCCCAACATAGTGCCTAAAAATATGTTCAAATCATTAAACCAATACAAGCCCTAAGGGTACAAGTGTATCACTCTGTATGTATTGTGACATAGGTGGAACCTTTTAGATTACTCTTAAAAGAAAGAACTTGAGACAAAGGAGGTTCCTAGCATAGCGATCTATAGGAGAAGTGCATGGTCCAAGTTTAGTCGATATGGACTCTAACATGTATATGTACATGCATATGAGAAATTATATTTCCTTCTACCTTTTTAACCTACCCATCCTCCTACCCACTTCATCATTTGACATGTGTTATGCACTCATTCTCTTTCTTCATGTCATTCCTAAACTTTAACACATGTCAAATGATAAAGTGGGTAGGAGGATGAGTAGGTTAAAAAGGTTGGAGGAAATATAATTTCTCATTAATTTGCATATTCATATGTATATGTAGAGGGAGGTTTAAACGACAACGGCTACAAAGTAAGAGAATAAGAAAATGCTCAAATCACATTTAAAATCACATCTGATTTTACACTATGGTCAACATTAGGGTGTAAGTGCGAAGTGGCCCGCCACCTCTCGCGTGAATCGCGTGTGATTTTAATGTAAAATCACACGTGATTCGACCGTTTTTATTCTCTTATTTAGTTAATGTTCTCATATGAACCTGACTATGTATATGTAGATACGTATTCTTTTGTAAACCTTATAAAGGTTGTAAACTTTGTAAACAAATCTCAACTATTCATATAGTTTAACAAATATTTGATTTTATAAATATGTCGATATTGATTGTTTCCAAATATAAAACGTTCATAATAATTAATGTTACCTTAACCATCTTCCATAAATATTGAAGTTATAATAAAAGCCTGGTTGGTAAAAGCTACTGACGGTTTTTCTGACGACTTTAGCGAATGTTTCATTTACCAACGGCTTTTTGATGGGTTACCGACGATTTTCCGATTGTTTTTTGCCGGTATTCCGACGACTTATTAAAAATTAAATATAAAAAAAAACAGTCGGTAAACCATGGTAAAGCAGCCGGAAATTTACGACTACTTTTAGCAGTCAGTAACGACCGTCGATAATATACAGTTTTTTAGTAGTGCAAACGAGGAGCTACAACATAACAAAAGTACACCACATTTTTTGGATTACAAATTAATCCAATTCAACTATCTTGTATCATAATCGTTCTTCATTTCACTGAAATGATTTAATCTTTACAAGGAAAAGAGACTAATTGCACCAAGAAACCAAACCAAACTTCAAATGTGAAATCAATTCAAAACAATTAAAAACAACTAAAGCCAACTTGTTGTTTCAACCAAATAATCAAATCAAGTACCCTTCCAAACAGAAACCATTCTAGCTTCTAAAATCCTAATTAACCTTTAACACATAAGTTTAGTTCTGGATATCAAAAATCCACTTTCAAGACTTGAACTCAAAACATAATCAACATGATTAGAAAACACACACACACATATATACACACATATAAGGAGAGAGACATAATCATTTGTAAACCAACAAAAGGTCATAAACTATGAAAACCAATAATCATTTCTATATAGTTCATATTTCCATATTTCCTATGAATCCATATTATCTTTCGATTATTTTGATCTACAACCATGATGAAGCTTCATAGTTTACAACCTTTTGGTGGTTTACAAATGAAAATGACTATATATATATATATATATATATATATATATATGAAATCCTATAAAATTCTATGAAACATTTCCATAATTATTCACTTTCCATATATTTCATATTAAATATGAAAAGGTTTCATAGAATTTTAGAAGATATCATAGGTTGCATCGTTTTCACGTTAGATGTAGGTTGCAAATGATTATCTCTCTCTCTCTCTCTCTCTCTCTCTCTCTATATATATATATATATATATATATAGTACTAGGTTCAAATGAGAAGTGCTAAAAACATGAGAAGTAGAGAAGTGATATCCACCACCCATCCTTTTTAATAAAAGTGAATTTGACCGGGCCACTCTCCTTTAATCGTCTCCACCTTCCATGAATCACGTCAATCCTCCGTGATCACGTCCACCGTAACCGGTCAAAGCCGCCTTTATTGACCGGATGAGTGGTGGAGATCACTTCTCTACTTCTCATTTTTTAGCACTTCTCATTTGAACCTTTCTTTCTCTCTCTCTCTCTCTCTCTCTCTCTATATATATATATATATATATAGTCATAATCATTTGTAAACCAAAAAAAGAGTATAAACCATGTAAACCATTCTACACCTCACAATTAACAATCAACGGTTGAGATGGAGACAGTTACATTTTTTTAAAAACCTTAAAATGGGGGATGATCTACGGTTGAGATGGAGGCGGTTACATTTTCAATGATGTAGATTGATTTACATGGGGAAGAATCAAGCGAGAAGTTAACTATTTTACAAGAAGACAAAAAGTCTAATATCATATATGATTGCACTTCATTGGATGCCTTTAATCATATATAATTAGGGAAAATGGAAGGTGTGGCTAACATGTACCTAACCTTAGGTACAATCCTTATCAAAACTACGTAGTTTTGATTGGTTTGGATTAAAACCTAATTAGGAAAATAGACAACTTCAATGGACAGCTTTAAAATAGACAACTTCAAAATCAATTTCGTACTACAATCGATTTCAGCTTCAAAAATCAATTTCAGACTCCAATCGACAGCTTCAAAATCGATTTCAGAATCCGCCATTACATATCTTTGACACGCGGCCACGCGCTAGCCTTCCTCCAATCTTTTGATTTTTCTTTTTCAAAATCAAAATCAAAATCAAAATCAAAATCAAAATCAAAATCAAAAACCCTTGTTTGATTTAAACCAAGGTTCCAAGATCGATTCTTCTGCTGCAATTAGAGATCTTGAATCTCTATCTTGGAATAAATAAATGAGAAGGAAGTGGAATTGAATAAGAAAAATGGTGTGATTTGATCAGAGAAAGTGTAGAGATGATGAACTAGGGTTTGATTTGGGCGTTGTTATTATATTTGGGGTTGTACAAAGAGAGATAAGAAGAAGACGTAATATTTCCCCAAGAGTAATGCTATTGTTTCTTGTGTATATCTATTTCTATTCTATGCATGAAAGTGGAATTAGAGGATGCTAATGTGGATAGGAGTAAAATGGATTTGAGAGATTTAACTTTTATTTTTATTTTTTTATTGGGTATTAATCAAAACTACGTAGTTTTGATGTGTGCTGTACCCAAGCTTAGGTACATGACAGCCACACACTCTCTTTTCCCATATAATTAAGCGTCTACGTGTTGTCAATGCATATGTTTAATCATATATGATTAAGTGTCTACGTGTTGTGAATGCATAAGTTTAATCATATAGGATTTAACTTGTGTACCATGTATGTATTCATATATGATATTACGACTTCTCACCTTCTCAAAATATGTTTAGATTTGCGATTAAACTTGCTTATATATATATACACACACATATATACATACCTTATGTTCTTTTCTAAGACCTCAATCTTAGCCCTGAGCTTTGAGGATTCAAGAGTCCAGCTTCCCTGCACAAATAAACAAACAAGAAGATAACACTTTTTGGTGCACCATAAGGCTTCACTCTTCATGAGACCCGTAAAAATTAAGCCTTTAAATGCAATATTTCTCTTGTATTTTATATTTTTCTTCTTTTCCTTCATTTTCCTTTCCTCTCGAGAACACAGATAAAAAAAAAATATTTTCCTTTTCTTTCTTTTCTCTTCCTTTTTAAGAACACGATGTTTATAAAGAATATGTTTCTTTGGGACAAACCCAGAAACCATAAACTCACACGGATCCCTACATAACATATCGCAGTCTTGTTAACAATGATGGATAAAAAAAATTAGTGATGGGGTCGTAAATTCAAGCAATGGTCACTTGCTCACGTGGTTGATAATCATTTGCAACTCATATTTAACGTGAAACCCGTGCAACCTATGAAATCCTAAAAAATTTCTATGAAACGTTTTCATATTCAATATGAAAAGTTAATAATTATGGTAATATGAAATATATGGAAAATCCATGATTATGTAAACGTTTCATAGAATTTTATAAACTTCATAAGTTTGCATCGGTTTTACGTTAAATATGGATGGATTGTATAATAGGGAGACTATCTCTCTCTATCTCTCTTTCTATGTGTGTGTATATATATAATTGGTTGGGCTTACATGAAACCAACTTGTTTTCAAAAGACCATTTTTTTATGCTTCAAAATTTCACAGCAAAACAACAATACAAACGATAAAAGAATTCAAATCTTCACAACAACCAAAAAATTGCCTGATCCCAGGTTTATATATAGTTTAAATTTTATAATATAAAAACAGTTTTTTTTTGAAACTTTAATGGGTTCGTTTGACCCCCAAAACCAAACCATAGATCCGTGCCTATAGTTGTATATCCGACAACAGGGCTAATATCACACTAAAGTAACCACATATAATATCCCATTTTATTTTTAAACTATAGTAACATGAAATTTTCTACAAAACTAAAATGGGAATTTAAGCAAAAATGTATCTAATAAGATCCTTATTTTTCCATTTACATTAAATTAACATAATAGTGTAAAACAATCACATGGGGTGTAGGGTGAAAGCCACACTACCAGGGTTCGAATTCCACGGGTAACATTTCTAAGATATCCAGACTTTGGATCTGGTCCTTTGGGCCGGGTTCGAGACTGGTATGGGAGGATCCAGTCTATTGGATCCACTTCCCGCCGTCGGGTTTAGCCATAGGTTGGGCCGGGTCGCAGCGGATTAGTGGGTTGCCCAATTGGAGGCCCAATACCGCTTTAACGTGTATGTTAACTTACCGTTCAAACAATCACTTATTTTTTTTGTCAAGAAGTGATGATTATATAAGTTTAACAGAAAAATGAATTAAATCCCATTTAATTTGTTTTTTATGGGTCTGAAAAAGATGATGATGATGATATATATATATATAAGTAATTAAAGTACATTTACTAGTAGATACCTGTGTTTCTGTTTCAGGTGCAGTAAGCAGCTTTTCTGCATATGAATACCGTTCATACCTTTCAAGAATCGCCTCCATACTGATGCATAATTACAAAACAAACCACTGTTATACGGTTATTGTCCAATGGATAACGAACCATTTATTAATTTTTATTTTTAAAATTGGAATGAATATTCTCTGCATTTCAAATAAATGCTTTTTTATATTTGATATATATACACACACACACAAAAGTTTCAACTAGGAACTTAAATTTTGTTGTGAACGTGAGAACAGTCGAGAACGCACCACGTGACATATTCGGTCTGAATAATCATGTATTATTCAAACTGTATATTATTCAGTTTCAATAATACATGATTATTTAGACTAAATATGTCACTTGGCGCTTTCTCAGTTGTTCTCACGTTCACAATAAAAGATGAGTTCTCATTTATATATAGGGTCAGGTTAAGGGAAAACCGCAAATAGTCGGAAAACCGAGAAACCACCGCATGTATTAGTGCATAACGGTAAAAAAAAAAAAAGTGTTTTGTTTTTCAATCCAAGATGGAACATCTTTTGTATTGTAAGTTGAAGAAACATATTTTTTTTAATATGAAACAATTTTTCATTAATTATATTAGGTTAACCAAACAACATCAAATGCAATACTCATTTCCACCTTCATATAAAAAACTGTTAATTTGATTTTGAAGTTAATAAAGGTGTTAATATATAGGATTGTACATTTTTATTTCCATTTTTCTCATGGGAATCAAAACTATAAAGTATTTTTTATATGGTGAGATCAGGAGTTCGACTCCTACTGGAGTCCATTGTGGGGGATTTTCCTTGAACGGGTGCCGGTTTCGAATCCCAGTTGATGCCTTGAAACCCTTTAAATGGAAACTGGATGGCTAAGTTGGGGCGGTTATTCTTTTTGGGGAGGTTTCGAACTCGGGGCATCGTGACTTGGTGTCATGATGGCACGATGATACTCCATTGCAAGTTTAAAAAAAATAAAAAGTATTTTTCAAAGCTAGCCTCGCAGTAACCAAGAAGTTTGTGAGTACTAGGTTCTTTGACACATATACCAAAAGTATTTTCAAATCAGCTGTAGGGACGTCACAACACATTACATGCAAAAAACAAAGGAGATTAACAAACAAAAAAGTCTTGTTAGAAAATTACTAGGAAAATCTCAGAAAAATCCCATTTTCTCTCACCTATTCATCATGTTCTACATCTATCATTTATGTACATAATCCACCATGATTTATGTAAATATATATAGATAAAATAGCTCAAGAAGTATTAATTTGGTATTTGGTTTATCCATCATTGGATGGTAAAGAATTAATTTGGACATAACTTGTCAAGTCTTTTGTAAATAAAAAGATAAAATCTTGATGAAATAGTACAAACAAACAAACATAAAACTTTTGACATGTGGGTTCTATATATGTGAAACTTTGATAATCTTTTTATAGGTTTAGTAATTTTATGTCTTCAAATTTTTCTTCAAATCTTTCACCCCTCCAAAAAAAAAAGGCAGAGATGAAAACACACCCCAAGATAAAGGTTTAGGTAGTACTATATGTATACATATATTTATACATACATACATACATACATACATACACACACACATATATACTCCTAGTTATAGCATTTGTTATAAGAGTTGCTTTTATGTCAATACTGATAGGAAGAAAGCAAGTACATACAGAAAGAAAACACCCCCCCAAAAAGAACAAGGTTAAGGAACCAGAAAGTTAGAGAGGAGAGAGAGCATAAGATTTTAACTAGAAATTAACATACAATTGGATGCATGCAAAAGATCTAGACAGAGAAAAAAGAAAGAAAATTTATGAACTTGTGTGTGTACTTTTAAAGATAAACACACACACACACACAAATTCTAATACTCAAAAGGGTTGAAATTTTGAAATCATCTTTCTTTGCCAATTCCCAAAAAGAAAACAAAAAAAAATCAAATGAAATGAAAAAGCTCTATAAACAACTAAAAAAGTGATTTTTGAGGTGGGTGTTTCAGATAAGATTATATATATATATATATATATAAAGAAAAAAGAAAGAGAAATTAAGATGAACCTGGAGTGAGTGGAGTACTCAAAGAGTTTGCCTTTAGTGGAGAAAACAATGAGAGCAACATCAGCATCACACAACACAGAGATCTCATGAGCTTTCTTCAACAAACCAGTTCTTCTTTTGGAGAAAGTCACTTGTCTGCTAATCTTGTTCTCAATCCTCTTCAACTGCACCCTTCCTCTCCCCATATCTAATTTGATCTCTTCTTCTTCTTAATGGGTATCCACCAAAAACCCTAAAAAAAACAAGATCTTTGATCATCTAAGCTTTTTTAACTTCAAAGAAAAAAAAACCCTAAAAAATATGAACAAGATTTCTTGATTTACCTCTAACTTTTTCTTGGATTGCTCTAGAAACCCCCCTAAAAGAAGTATATATGAGATCAAACCTCTTGATCTTGATCTGTTCTCAACTTGGGTTTCTTCAGAAAACCCTAAAAAGAAAGAACAAGATTCTTGATCTTGATATGTCTATATATATGTGTGTGTGGCTTAGAAAATCAAGAAGAATAAGAAGAAGAAAAAGAAGTTTTTGTTTCTATTTTGGTGTAAAACTATCATTGGATGGAAAATCTGTTATATGTGTTTGGGGGAAGAAGGGAATTTTGAGAGAGAAAAGAGAGGGTTGTGTGTGTGGAAGGGAATACTGTCTTACAAAAAGAACTCTGGGATGATCTAAAACCAGAGTGGTTTTGGAGTGATGTGTTGTCAAGTTGTAGTTGGTTCTTTAACTTGTTGTCTGGCTTTTGGGCACATTTTCTTGATATAACACTATACAGTATTGATTATTAAATGTGGTGGATTTTTTTTAAGGTTGAAATTTAGACAGACTTGCAATACAACAAATTTGCATGGTTCCAACGTTTTATAATCAGTCAATTATTGAGATCAATAATGTAAATAAAAATAAATTTTCATACAACTAATGTTAAAAAGAGGTGCAAATGATAGCCACCTCACTTGCTCTGATGCATGGGTTATAGTTTCATATGGTGAAAGTCAGGAGTTCGACTCCTGCTGGAGTCCATTGTGGGAGATTTTCCCTGAACGGGTACCAGATTCGAATCCCAATTGATGTCTTGAAGCTCTTTAAATGGAAACCGGATGGCTAGGCTGAGGGTGGTTATTTTCCTTTGAGAGGTTTCGAACTCGGATCATCGTGACTTGGTGCCATGGTGGCACGATGATACTACGTTGCACCAACATGTCGTTCAAAAAAAATGTTAAAAAAGAGGAGTTTATTAAACGTTTATTAAATAAGTGTTTACGGGGGAAAAGTTATTATTTGTATTTGCCTTATCGAATAATATTTTTGGTCATAAAAAAAGATTGTTAATAAATGTCTTTTTACCTTATAAGTACGTGCTTGCTAGGTAGAAGTTTCTCTCTCACGTACCGATTAAGATTTTGGACTCTTACAATACTCACACGGTAAGACAAGTAACGCTCGTAGAAAATCTAGTAAACAATCCTTTATATAGAGCATCAAATTAACGGATTATTACAAAATAGATGTTTTGAGAATTTTGGTAAAGTTTTTGGAAAGGGAAGAACCCTGGCAATTTTATAAAAAAAAAAAGAGTACAAATAGCACACTAAGGACCCCCACAAGCCGGGGACTCAAAGCGGCACACCAAAAAGGAGAAACACCAAAGGAACAATCAAACGGAAAAAACCCATCCCAAGAAACAAACAAATAAAGGAAACTAATGCTCCGTTGTGGGAATCAACTGTTTATCAGCTTCAGAAAGATGCTCACACTGTTTGAAAAAATAAACCACCTGTTTCTCCGTCCACGTAGCCATCTGAGTAACCGTAGGCCAATCCCTCTCAGCTAACCTACGATCAATATCTTGTTTTTGCCGTAGCCAAGTACCATACGGTGTTCCCAGAGTTGCATCAGACGACGCATCCTTATCAGCATCATCCTCAGAATCAGTATCTGAACCTTCATCATCACTAATAATCTGTCTATCCGGAAGGGTAAATCCTCTTAACGTACCATCAGGTTCCTTACCAAAGACTTTTGCCCACCTCCCAATGAAATAATCCAGCTTTGTGCGACTCCAAGAATTAATAATTACAGGCTCAAGTCCCACACCTCTTTTTACAATAAAATCATCAATTTCTTTTTTGTCCAAAATCCACTGCGGGTCCTCTTCTAACACAGTAAACTTATTGGAAACTTTAACTGGCATAGGAATCCTCTCAGTATTAAATTTAGGGGCCTTAGGAGAGGGGTTTTCATCATTAAGCTTTGCCTTACCTTTATCAAGCGGGTTAGTCGTAGGTAAAATACCTTTGGGCACGTACCTTTGGTTGCTTTTGATGCCAGTATTAAAAGCAACCTTAGGCCCCACTTTCAAAGGATCAACTGTCGGCTTGGGCTTTTGTTTCCTCTTTGGGAATTTGAAACCATCATCCTTGGGTTTAGAGGATTCACCAACATCAGGGTTAACCTTTTTCACCTCATCCGCTTACAGTGGCTACATCTCTTAGGTTTCCAAAGAAACTCAGTTTTGAATTTCCTTAGCTTACCCAAAATAATCGCATCAATATCCGAAGGTAACTCATAATCAGCCGAAACATTAACCAACACTCTGGCAAAATTAGCTCTACCAGACTTGGTTTCACACATTTCATCCGTGTAACGATCAACAGACACAGGTTCCCCAACGACACTAGCAATCCGACTAATAATCTCATAATCCCAAACATCCAATGGTAAGCCATAAATATTAACCCATAAAGGGACTGATTTCAGCTCAGGCTTGTCAAAACAAAGTCCCGGTTGCCATCTCTGAATAAAGATTGGCATGCCATTTAATAACCATGGACCATTTTCAAAAACAAAGTTTAATCCTTGATCAGAATTAAATTTGAAAAAGAAATATCCTTGGTCATTTAATATAACATCAGTAAGGCCATATTTTTTCCACATACGTCTAGCATGAAACTGGACAAAAGGAAAAGCAGGCCTTTTGCCAATAAAGTAGCCAGCAAGTGTAAGAGCCCACTCACTGGCTTGCTTATGGACCAATTCATCAGGAATAATCGCACGTCTAGTACCAAGCTCAGTTACTACCGGAGGATAGTACGTAAGTTTACCTTTACCGCACACGAGGTTGGCACTTTTCTTCAGAAGATCAGCAAATGACACAGGCTTATGAGTACCAACTGTCTCATCAGCATGTAGGTGTACCTTACCCTCAGAGTCCACAAAGCTACCCGCATTTGGTGGTTTTTCTTCCTTAACCACACTCGGCTTTTGAGATCCTGTCGGGGACGAGAGGGTGGCTGCCTCCGAATTGGACACGGAAGCCGTAGGCAAGACCCCACGACTAGAACCCATTCCGACCGGAGAAGCCAAGAACGAAGAAAACACAACATCAGCCGACGACGGCTGATGATGACCATGAATACCTGAAACATCCCTCAGCAGCTGCTGAAAAGAACCCACATCATTAACCGAAGTCTCCGCCGGTGTCTCCACAATTGGTTCCGCTAAGTCAGCCGCTGCCGGTTGGACCGCACCACCAAACAAGACCGGCGATTGCATCAAGGGTGAGGTGGCCGTCAATTCGGCGGCAGGCAACGGAGAGACGGTGGAGGGCAGCGGCGAGTTGCGATCCAACGAGAAGAAAGCATCGGTGATGGTGGTATTAGTTTTGTAATCGGCGACCACCGGTTGGGAACCCCCAGCGAGGCGATCACCATCCACGTCACCACACACCGGCACGGCGGTTGTGGTGGTCGTCGACGGCGCTGTCGATTCCTTTAATAGCTTGGATTTCCGTGCCCTATTTCGAGTGATGGGGGGATCTGGAGGCCGATTGGCCTCCATAATCAAGTAGAGGATGTAAATCCGACCACCCCCGCACGATTTGGAGCCTAACGGCCGGAGACGGTGGCTGTGAAACCCTAAAGAGAGCATTTTGGTAAAGTTTTTGGTAACAAAAAAAGTCTGTGTATTTTTTTGAAGAGCTAACAATGGTAGGATCTCGTGTCGAATGGTATTGGACCATACGGGGATCGATCTCGATTGGGTTTTATGCCTACGGTGTGGGGATACGACGGGATTCGTGGAACATACTCTAGTGAGTTGTCCAGAGGTAAAAAGACTTTGGATCGCGATTTGCAAGTGGTGGTGAAAAAACCCAAACGAGGTGGAGTCATTGCAAAATCTACTTCAAGTGGGAATCAACTCAGATAACAACCATCAATATTCGGTGCGGTTAATTAGGGAGGACGGTCTGTCGAAGGTTGATAATCGTGGGTCGATGGCGGACAAGACTACCTTGGTTTGACCGTGGTCTGATTGTTGTTAACAACAATAGACTGTGAGTCTTCTTCTGCTTGTGATTGTTGTTGTTTAATCTCATTTTTGCAGAAGTGGTAATCGCATTTCGTTGGCTGTTTTGTCTTGAGGTAGGCGGTGTTGTATATTTCTCGTAAACTCATTTCCCCCTTCTGTTTTTCCTATTGGTTTTAATGTACGCTTATTTGGTATGTCTTGCTGCGGTTTCCTATATTAGTCCTGCAACTTTTCATTGTCGTTTTGAATTGGTTGTATTGGTGTGTGGATTTTGATCTGGTTAGTATTAATAAAAAAATTGGCGCTAAAAAAATGGTCAATGTTTTTTCTTTAACTTTCTTCAAAAAAGAAATTGTACGAGAGATGTGGATATCCCAATTTAGAGAACTAAAAATATAATCACCACGAGAAAGAACCATTTTTAATTTTAGTATCATCAACCAAAAAAAACTTGAGAAATAGATGGTACTTCATTAAATATTTTAGTAACTGGTCTTGTTGGCAATTCTCTTTTTCCTCATTTATTTCCTCCAGAAGGGTTTGATAAGGACTAGAAACGGTCCACATCCATTTGATGAACCACAAATTCTTGGAGGCTATTATGTTCATCACCTACTATTTTATCTTGAACTTTTGAAATAGGGCTGCTTTCGACAAACCAATGCTTAAGAGGGAAGATCTTTTTTATTAGATTATTGATAACTCTTTTAGTTGGATGGTGTATAGGTGTAACGCAATTTTGAAAGACGTCTTTACTTGGAGAAACTCTCCTTTGTGATGCTTTTTACTCTAGTCTAATTCCTTATTTTGTTTACTAGCTTTTAATGCATTGTCTATTCCTAAAAAAAGGAGTAAACTACCAATTTAGTCCTTGTGGTTTGATGTTTATAAGGATTTTTGTTTCTGGATTTTAAAAACTGCTTTTTTTTTTGTTCCTATATGGTTTTCATTCTGCTTCCTTTTTCATCCTTCTATGTTCTATCCAACTCTGTTAGAATTTGCGTTAACTCATTTAAAAAAATTCATAAATGGTCCTTGTGTTATACAATCTTTTACATTTTTATTCTTAATTTATATGTTGTTTTTATTAAATACACTTTAGTTCCACTATTCCATATTTTAATTAAACTTTTTTTATTAATCAATCAATTTTTTAATATTTAAATTAAACACACATAAATAGAGAGAAAAATTAGAAAATTTATTGAATATGTTATTTTATCTTGTTAATAATATATAGTTCTATCATGGTTTAAATAACATTTTTAATAGAACAACAATTTTAAATGAACAATACTGGGATTAGCAAGGTGCTAGATCGGCAAGACCAAGATTACATCGGGATGTTTTCAGAACAAACGGGCCAGTTGTAAACACAACCACGCCTAGGTCTATGGCAAAAGCATAAATACATCTAGGATTTTATAAAGTTCGTCGTTCTAATACATCAACAATTTTATAACGCCCAACATAAGCTGTTAATCTATACTCTTTCAGTTTAGTATGGATGTAATCCATGCAGGGGGATTCGAGATCCAGACCTTGCTCTGATACAAATTCTTAGGATCGATGGTGTTGGTCCTGAAAGGGTAACCTTCAAGTTAACAAAGATTGTAAAAGGGGGGTTGAATACAATCGACACACTTTTTTATTTTTAAATTCAAATTGTATTTATAACTAAAATACTGAATTTACAAGATTGTTGTGGAACGTTTTCGGTACAGTATTTAAGAGCAGAAATTGAAAAATAGATGGTGGTGGTCCCTTACTTCGGACGGGACATTTTCGGTATAGTCTTTAAGAGCATAAATTGAAAAATTCCAGCTCGGAGTTGGTCCACGTAAAACCCGGTGGAACAAACTACTTTAGGCGAAAATCAATATTTTCTTCTGGAGAATGACTCTGAACATATACCAACCAAAGACAGACTCCAGTCGCTAGGAATGGATCTGGACAATATTCTTTACCCTTTCTGCAGAGATGAAACGGAGTCAGTCCAGCATATTTTTTTCAGTTGCCATCGGGTGATATCGATATGGGACAACATGCATAGATGGTGGAACATCCCTTTCTCCTCCTACAATTCCACGGAGATGGTATTGCACGGTATCGACTGTTCCCGTACCACAAAGGGTTTTAGAAAGGGTGTTGAAGCTATACTCATGATCACTTGCTTTTTCATCTAGAGATATCGTAATAATTTCGTGTTTGGAAGATCTAAGCTTAGTCTTAGTGATCTTTTTGATAGAATAGTCGAGAACTCTTTTAGTTGGATGATATTCAGATGTAAGGGGAGTCGTAAAAACCCAGCCGAGTGGAGATCTTCCCCATCTCTTGTCTTGGGTCCATGTAATCTTTCTTTTGTTAGCCTCTGGCTATCTTTTAATTTGCTTTGCCATTTTCAAAAAAAAAACAAGATTGTTGCGGAAATAGAAAGGTATTAAACCTATTATAAACAATCTAAAGTTTACATAATGTTTTCACTAATGCACTGTGAGAATTATAAAAGAAAGAAAGAACTTAGAATAGAGGAAAGAGGAATGACTGGGATAAAGTGATAGAGAAGATATGTGTATTTGTAGAATACCACTCAACAACTATATATATCTAGTGAATTAAATGCATGGCAGTCCACCTTTTACACGTGTTGTGTATTGGATGGTCCAAATGTACTATTTCTATATTTTACAACTATGAGCATACAACACATGATGGTTGGTCTAGTAAACAGTTGTTTTATGAGCTGCAAAGTACACAAGGAATAGTGAAGAGAACGTTCCTTTTGTACTTCTATTAGAAAAGCATGGTCGTTCTTTTGTCTAAAAAGATATAAAACAAAATAAGAAACCTTTAGAAACAAAGACTTTGATTGGCGAGTAGAGGTCGCTTAACTTGGGCATGGCAGCGGCCATGAGTCTTGATTATTCAGGTTGTCATGCAGGGGTCGTCACACTATTATCACTGAATCCGTCTTCAAATTACAAATAGTTGTGACTTTATTATCAACTATTTCTTCAAGATCGTTGATGGTTTGGTGCGCATAACTTCTTTGTCTTCGCTTGCCTAGTAAACTTATGTTTCCGTCATAGTTATCGTTTTGTTTTCATAAAATGATGGTAGCGATTGTAATGTCGATGTAAGTCTGGCCACTTGGTCAGGAGGACATTGCGACTTTAGCGATGAGTCGAGAAGAGAAGGGGGTTGAACTACCACCACCCAAGGTGGTCGAGTAGTAGTGGGTCGGACAACATAGTTGTCGGGCCTACTATGGTGCTCACGGTTCGCCTATGGCATAGTCGTGGTTCAGCGATCGGTCGAGCGGCACGAGCCACAAGGCAGGGTGGTACCGAGTGGCACTGGCCCGGTGCAAAGTGGAAGCGGACATTCCCAAGCGGCAAGGCCATGGTTCAGGAAGGTTCGAGCGGTGCAAGCCACGGCTAGGCGGATGGGGTGAACGACGTAAGCCGGGACCCAAGAGGAAGTCGAGTAGCGCAGTCGTGGCATGAGGCCAACCCAACTATTGGCCTACAACATAGGTGGCGATGTGGTTTCTAGTCGTGTTCGATGGCCCAAGGTGGTTCCGACCATGAGACGGGCAACGCGAGACCGTTTCAGCTGGTGACCCACAATGTTTCGGACCATTCCAGGCTTGGTCTAGACTTCTTGGGCCAAGCCCTAAATGGTTGAGCCATGTCGTGGCCTTAAGAGCTTTTGGGCTGAAATAGTGAGTTGTGCCTTAATAGTTTTTGGACCATCAGTTAGAAGGACTCATTTTGTTGGTTAGGGCTTGGGAGTTTTGGGCTTTTATATTTTAAATAACTAGGGTCCCACTAATTTAATGATTGGAGACAGATTGTTAGTTAATTTATTTAACAAACTAAGAATTAATTAATTGCAATTAAGATTGTAATTAATTATTATGGAAGGGCTAAAACTGATTATGGAAGAAGGATAATTATTTAAAATGAACTTCTAAATTAGTTAATATATTAAGTTAAATTAATTTAATATATTAATCAATTAGAAGGTTTATTAAATAATTATTTAACTAGAAGATTGACATTGATTCATTAGTCAAGACTAACAATTTAAAACGTCGGTGGTGAGTCCAAGTATTATTTGGTGATGTTTTACAAAAAAAATGTAAGGGGATAGAGTTATCTTTCGAGACGATTATTTAGACATTTTAGGACGTCGATGAGCCGACGCTCAAAAGGTTGACCAAGGTTGACCATATATAGTTTACTTTTATTGACTTTTGTGCAAATTTAGACCATGGATAGAAAGTTATTTGGTATGGATGGTGTAGGTCTAAGTAGTGTTGGCCAAATTCCGGGTTCGGGCCGGTTCGGGTCGGGTTTGACCAAAACCCGGTTTTCTACAGTGTTGGTCAAACTCGGGTTTGACGAAAACCGGGTCTGGTCGGGCCCGGGTTCGGGCCGGGTTCGACCCGGGTTCCGGACCGGTTTCCGGCCCGGTTTCGGGTTCGACCCGGGTTCAGCCCGGGTTCGGCCCAGGTTCCGGACCGGTTTCTGGTCCGCGGGCTGAGGCCTGGGTTTGACCGGGTTTGGGTCGGGTCGGGTTGGTCAACGGGTCGGGTTCGGGCTAGCCCTTCGGTTCGGTTCAGTTCGGTTTCGTTTGGCCATCACTAGGTCTAAGCGAGGATTTTGCTTGGATTAACACACATTACTGGTGAGTTTTCCTGTGATTTTCCATTGGATGCATACTTATGTATGAAAAGTATTGTATGATACATGTGTGAAGTTGTGTATATTATGTATGATGTGATGTTTATGTGCATGTTTATGGGTGTTGTTTACATGTATATAATTGAAATGAGGACTTGCATGCTTTTTTTTAAATGATTTTAAACAATTCTTTAGCATGCTTTATTGGGGAGGTATGGTTTTAAGTGGCATGAGCGTTGGACAGGTATGAGCCGTGTGATCTGTGGAATGCCAGTCGATGCTTGGGTTATAGTGAGGCTACAGGAGATCTGTTGGTATCAACGTTTTATGTGATGTATGATTTGCAAGTTGTTTTCTTGTAAACATTTTGCTTATGCATGATGAGGAATGCATACGTGATGCATGTAAACCATAAACTCACTTAGCTTTTTAGCTAACTATACTTGCATCTCACGAGCAGGAGGTTTTGGTCAGGACAAAAGGAAAGAAAAGGCATAGACTAGACCTCTTTTGTTATGATTGATTATGTTTTGTTCATGATTTGAACTATGTTCCCTCTTGTATTTGGTGTTTTAGTACATGGTCCGGTATGGGACGGACTCATGTGGAAGATTGTTTTATTTAGTTTTTAAGTTAAGACTTCTGCTGTGTTGATGATTGTTTTGTTATTGAAGTGCACCTTGTGTGTTTGAAGTTATTTGACGATGAATAATGTAACATTACCTCATGGTGGTTTAGGGGATGTTACATTATCTTTCTTTTAATTATAATATAAATAAAAATAATCATTGATTAATGTTTATAGTTAAAAAGATATACAATTTTATTCAAACATATAAAAGTATATGACATCTTTTTCCTTTTATTGGTAAGTTATTAACAAAGTTTTAATATTATAGAAATATCGACTATCTTACGAGCTTTACGAGTCGAGTATTGTATAGCTCAACTCGGCTCGTTATAATGTCGAGTCGAGTCCGGAGTTCTAATCGAATCTCTTCGTCCTTTGAGTCAAGTGTTGATTGAGTTTTAATCGAGTTGATCATGAATAGCTTGCGAATTATATATCTTGTATCGTTTACATCCATAGTTTAGATGAAGAACCTTAACTTCATCCACAAAATTAATAACTCACACTTCCTTTAGTAATCTAGAAATTTTCATATTGGAATTTCAAAACTAAAAAGAAAAGATGTCAAATCATTCAATTTAAATATCCAAAGGGACTTAGACAACATGAAAGCTTTTCTTTCAATTTGAATTAAATGCCATATTACACATTTTTGCAAAAAGTCTTTCAATATTAGCAATTTTATCAACATATATATTAAATTCTTGCCGAACTAATTAAATTAATGAATGTAATATCTTATGGATCAATTAAACAACTAAGATAGATATATATATCCTTAGTTCCATATTTTTTTTAATCTTATAAGTCAGCAATACTTGACCAATTTTATATTTTAAATGATCGATTAAATATGTAATTACTAGTTATGATAACCCACAAATAAATTTGACTAGGAACTTTAAAGTAAGAACATTTAAACATCTTACTTTGTTTGGCATTGATAGTACTTTTATTTGCTTTTATATAGTCAAATTTATGAATATGTAAATAATGCAACGTTGGTACATAACCAACATAAATGTTAACCAACTAGAAAACTTAGTAGCAATTCAGTTCAGGGACGAAGCTTGTTAAGGGTACACGATGGCACGCGCTTCCGTATAGTATTCGTACGACGGGATGTAAAAAGAAAGTTAATTTTGTGAAGGTGCAAGTGTATAATTTTGGGGATGCCATCGTATTATTTTCGAAACTTAAAAGGTGCAACTATAAATCAAAAAATACTCTTCAAAATCAACCAAAAACCGAAAAATTCAATCGTAATCAATCAAAAAATTGATTCGAAAGCAACCAAATAATGGAAAACTCTCTCAAAATCAACCAAAATACCGAAAAAATCTCATGAATTAAATCAATCAAAAACCCACAAATATTCTCTCGATTCAACAAAAAATATAAAAAATCTATCGAAATCAACAAAAAAAGAAAATCAAAAAATCATTGGAAATCAACTATATTTTTTTTAATCTCTTGAAATCAACCAAAAACTTAATTATATATTGTCATCGTTTAAAAAATATTTTGGCTTTGTCCCTGATTCAGTTGGTATATATGAATTAAAGTTGGATGATACAACTAGGGGTGTAAATGAGCCAAGACAACTCGCGAGCTACTCGAGATCGACTCGGTCAAAATTCGACTCGAATAAACTCGGTCAAAGCTCGACTCGAATAAAACCCGACTCGAGATACTAACGACTCGACTCGAACTATCTGATACTCAGCTCGACTCGGCTTAAGCCAAGACAACTCGCGAGCTACTCGAGATCGACTCAGTCAAAACTCGGTTAAAACTCGACTCGGTCAAAACTCGACTCGAATAAAACTCGACTCGAGATACTAACGACTCGACTCGAACTACCTGATACTCGGCTCGACTCGACTCGTTTACACCCCTAGATACAACCAATATAAGACTTTATGCACCGCTTATTAGTTGAATACTACATGGCATATGAAAAAAAAAAAGTATTCATGTATCTATATGAATTTCTGTTTTCAAATATTACATAGGTGCAATTTATAGACCTATTTGTGACTCATGTTTCAAGAACAACTCCTGTATATGAATTTCTCGAAATCCAATATTGAGAATAGTGACCCAAGTTCAATCTTTTTTTAATACTTTTAAAAAAGTTTGGAATAATTTGGTTTGGTTTGTTGACTCATGGACCATATGCCTCAAATGCAACCCAACCAATACCAACTATTGTTAATCCAGAACACGAAAATCAAAATTAAGGGTTTTTATTATGACTTGTACCTATAAAGATAACTAATCTATTTTGAAAATGTTAATGCTAGAATTATAGTGGTATAATTTATAAGATAAAATAAAATAAATGCCTTTTAGTAATCTATGATTTCGTATTTTTAATATGATAAGGGTGTATGATGAAAAATGAAAACGTAAGAAAATGTAAAACATATTGCTTCTTATGTATTTTTAATATTTAATAATAAAATTAAATAAAAAACAATTCAATATTGAATTGATTTCGAAGGTATTGACGAAACAATAATGATGGTATAACTTGTGGAAAAAATGTAATGTTAATGCTTTTAGTACATAATATACAATTATTTATGTTATATGACAAATTAATGTATATAATATAAAATGAAAAGTTTAGAGATTAAAAGTAAAATAAATAATAATAGATATTAAATATAACTTCAAATGAGTCTAATTAAATTGTTAATGTAAATTGTGTCTAAAAAATGCTTAAGTGAAAAAACACTAAAATCGACTTACTAAAAGATAACACGTGTTATGTCAATTACTTATTTATTATAAGTATAGAACTATAGATATATATAATGGCGGAGGGAATAGGGGGGCAGGCGGGTGCCTGGCCTCCCCCAACTCACAGCCAAACATGAAACTAATATTGAGATTGGTTTTAAAAAATGGGGGGTTTACTTGATATAAAATGACGGAGCCACCCCCAACAAAGCATATCTTATTTAGAGGAAATCATTTCTTATATTAGAAGAGTTTTATTTTAATTTTTTTTTCAATATTATACATTTCTTTTTTAATATATATATTGTATAATAAAATACTTAAATAAAAAGTGTTCAAATTACATTTAGCAAGAAGTTCTATTTCAAGTTTTAAACACATATGAGTTTATAGTATGTCTAAGACATCCTAAAACAAAACTTTCTCTATCAAAGACATCCTAAGAAGTTAACTAATGTGACACGTTAATTTGAAAATGATATAAAACAAAACTTTTGAAGACGTTCAAAATCGTCCTATAAACTTATTATAACACTTTTAGTTACGTTGTTTTTTGTTTGATTTTATAAACTTAGGTATTATAAAACACTCTAATAGCATTTTAATTTATTTTAAGTGTCCTAGAAACTCGATTTTCTTATAGTATTTAAACTTTAAAACTCTCCAAACTAATTTAATAATCACCTAATAAACACATTCAAATAGAAACTAATCATAAAACCCAACAAAATACTGAACCATTACTCTGTTTTAAAAGGTATTGCGTTATCAAAACTAAAAATAAATTATACCTCTATTTTTAAATCTCGAATATTTAAACTACAATAAAGCTTTATATTAATCAAATTAAACCACAAATAATTAAATCTCTATTTTGATACAATATTGGTATTTATTTCTTCCCGTTCTTTTATCGAGTTTTCGAATTAACAAATATGTTAAAACCGGATTTATATGTTCTGATGAAATTTTATTACTTTTTCATTTTCAATATAATGCATCCTGATGTATTGCACGGATACACAACAAGTAGAAGAAAATATGACATCAGACAATAGACCCCCCCTAACTTACATTTCTAGCTCCGCCCCTGTATATATTATTTTTGATTGTTTAGCCAACTTTCAGATTAGCAATACAAGTTTAATCAACACCACTAATGTATTTATTTATTTATTAAACATACATTTTAAATTGAAGTAAAACCGTATGTTATATACTTTCATTATATTGTAAATATTAAAAATATATTTTGTAAACTATAACGTTGTAGAGACCCTCTTTTTGACTGGAAGATGCTATGACCTACATCCTCCTCAATGACAAATCTCAACCACTCAATATAATCAATCATGATGCAAATAATTAAAACCTTAACAATGAACATAATTTTACAATTAAAGCCTTTTATATATATCTTTTAAGTTTTTGAATCCTTCCTAAATTCCTCAAAAATATTTTGTTAAAACAAATACCCTGATTGGTTTCCTGTTTTTATTTACTTCTAGTATGTTATTTCAGACAATGGGATATTAAAATATATAAAAAGTGAATAATACACGAATGGTGATGGTTCAAGTTAAATGTATTGTTTGACAAACGTATCATGTTAGTTTAAGTGTAGATATGTTGATTTAGACACTAATAGTAACACTAAACCATTAAGTAATCTACACTTTCTTGATATGGACATTTCATTATAGTTTAAATTGTATATATCACTTATAACGGAAGGTGAAATGAATTTGGAATCCTCTTTGATGGTTTTAGCAATTCCCCTTCAAACTTGAATTATCTTTGAAAGTGTCTTATGCCAACATGATTTGATTGATTGTTACATAAATGAATTAATTGTCCAAGAGTTCTAAACTTCCTACGAGGCTCTTATAGTATTGGGAACGACTGGATAGATAAGAGTGAGGTAAACTAATAAAATAATTGTGAAAGATTTCTGAGTTTTAATTAGGAAGGTGATGAATATCGGCTATTGAGATATTTCCAACAGCTATGGTTTTGAAGTATATATTTTTTGCTCTACTAGATATGTTAAAGTGTATGATAAAATAAAGGGGAAAAAATTGTGGTGTCATTCTTTTTTGAGATGTCTGAACTTTGAAGTCATATTTCACTCTAGATTAATAAAAGGTGATGCTAGAGTTTGGAATCTGAATAGAGAGGAAAATTTAAAAAGAGAGGAAACCCAACTTAGCAAATGACAGGGGAAAGAAAATAAACACAATCGTGAAGACGACATTAATCATGTATGCTTTAAGAAACTAGACTACTGCTTCTTATTTCAGATGCATTTAAAAGTTAAGAGATTTTGAAATCTAAACAACAACAATAATAATAATAATAATAATAATAATAATAATAATAATAATAAACTGTTTGAATATAAAAAAGTCAGACCAATTTAGACTTAAGAGGTATTAAAAGATTTCAAAAAATAATCCTTAAGTAAAAACTTGAAATTTGAGAAATCTTTATAAATTAATATGGAAGAGAGAAAGAGAGATTAAATATTTAATTCTTTCAATCAATTAGGTTGAATATGTTATAATTTGAAATTAAAAAAGTATTGGAGAATTGGAAAACTATAATGTTTTAATAATATAATTAATATAATTATCAAAATAGATTAATTGTTGGAGTTGAATTAAATATTTTTAAAGATTTAGATGTTAAATATTTATATTAGAAAAATTATAGCATATCGGTCGAAGATACCGTTAGTTAATATGATGATAAAACTTATTGTTTATTTATATTAGAGGTGATCATTTACAAACTTGGATGAGCTCGGGCAAGTTAACGTAATTTTTTTTGTCATACGGGCCTAATATAAAAGACCTAAGCCCATTTTTGCAGGCTTATGAACTTGCTCATGCCCGCCTTACAAATGGGCCAGGCTTATCCACAAACTAGCAGGCCTATTTCTTTTACATTTGAATAACAAAACTAATATAAAGTTATAAATTAGGTATTATGTATGTTTTTTCGAGCATATAAAAAAATATAAAAAAAATATTATGTACATAATGTATGAATATTTTTTTTTATAATATACGAATTACGAACATTCTCACTCTAATAACTTATAAAAGAACATTAGATTATTAAATCCAAAGCTAATTCTTAATCTTTTTAAGAAAAAACGATAAACTATTAATTATATACCAAATTAGTTCAACTATAAAAATATAAGGGGTTGGACAAGCTTGTTCAAATTCATTTTTTTTCAATGTCAAACCCGCCCATTAATCATATTAATCTAGCCAAAACTCGTCTACTTTTTCGATAATGATTGTCCATCCAAGCCTGTTTTTTTAATAGGGTGGGCGGATTTGGTCTAACGAGCCTATCGCCCATGAACATCTCTAGTTTAAATGTACATTTTCAAACTAGTTATTCGAGCATTAATATAATAATCAAAATTGGATAATTAAATAACCATTTAGACATTTTGTATTATACAAAACCAAAATTAAACATGATTAATTAAAATTAAAAAAAATAATAAGTAATAAAACATAATTGTATTAATTTATTTTTGGTTAACTTATAACAAAGAATGTCGTTGTAGTATAGTGGTAAGTATTCCCGCCTGTCACGCGGGTGACCCGGGTTCGATCCCCGGCAACGGCGTCGTTTTTTTTATTTTTCTAATTGGGCTTAATGGGCCATACGTATATATAATGGCCCGCTTAGTTTTTAATTTATATTAAACTTTTAAAATATCTTGACCAACTTTTTTTAATCAAAATATAAGCATACATATCTAATTGTAATTAATTTCTTTGTTTTTACAAATTACAATGTTCTTATTTGAATTTATTTCTATATATATAACCATGAAGTTTTATAGTTTATAAAACATTTTTAACGGTTATGTTAAAATATAAATTTTAGAAATTGATATTATACTTCTATGTTGGCTATATTATATTATATACTAAAATTGAGTAAAAAGAAAAGGGAGATGATGGGAATCTTTAATTTTTTTTAAAAAAAATCTAAAACTCAAGATAGAGAAATAATCTCTAATTTTCTTTCATGTTTAGAAGATATTGAACCAATTTTTCTAGCGGGTAAATGCTAATTGATAAAAGATTCACCCTCATTTATTTTATGGAGTGTAAGATTATTGGACATGAAAATGGATTGTTGGTAAGCATCGTAAACGTAGTAAAAGCTTACCGATTAGGAGTCCTTTCCCATATTTATCAGGTAAGATTTTTCAGTCATTTTCAAGCTCAATGAATAAAGTAAAAGATATCGTAAATGCTTATTAATTAAGAATTTAGTAAGCAGTCAATATTAAAAAAATAATAATAATTTTTTATGTTTTGAAACTTTAATGAGGATAAAGGTTCCTTGGTAGAGCTGACTTGCAAAACGTTTCTTCCACCGCATACCATAATTCAAATTTATATGTGTTATTTTCTTAGTTTTTAGCTTTTAATTTTGTATTTTGTTTCTGAAAACATTGCAATAAAAGACCTAAACACAAGAACTATCATATAAAAACAATAAACTAACCAACACACCAAACGATGAAAATTCTGGATCCATCTTCATCCCTGTCGAACCATGCCGAATCGAACTAAGGCAGTTACTGACGGTTCGGTTTAAGGTTACCTGAGTTTATAATAAAAAAAATCATTTATAATATAAAAATGCTAGCCAAACATAATCTTTAAAAGAATTATATCTTTCTAAAATGGTATCTTTTTTTTATTTATTATTATGGATACTTATTTAGGATGGAGGAAGTAATACAAAATTTTAGTATTTAATATTCTAGTAACGTCCCGTTTTCAAAGTTATGTATTTTAATTGTTTTAGTAGGAAGGGAGTTAATTATTGACCAGTTATGTTGCTTGTAGGAGTTAAAGGGGATAAATGGTCAATTCTAAAAGTTAAGGGTTAAAGTTAGCACGTATATAAAGGAGACAAAAGCCCCATTCCTCTCTCATTCTCCAGTGAACGGTTTTGAGTGAAAGAGAGAGCGATTAAGGCTTGGAGAATTGGTGATTTTTGGAGAGCAATTGGGAAGGATTTTTGCGAGCAATCGATTGGTGTCGTTTGGTAGCATCAAAAGTACGTCAACCTTCCAATTGTTGAGTCATGGTAGTGAAATTTATAGTTAGGGTTATGTTGGATTTGGATTGGAAAATTGTGATCAATCGATCATCGATTGAGTGTTTTGGAGTAGCGATGGCATGTAATTGTGTAGAATTAAGTGGTGTTGTTGCTATCAGTCGAATTGGGATGAAGTATAATCGTGTTTTGGATGTGTTTTGGTCGAATTTGGAGATTGGGGATGAAAACCCGTTTTGAGTCGCAACCCGCATGGGGAAATCGACCTGCGGGTAACGGCGGGTTAGCCGCGGGTAGTGACCCGCCGACGAGCCGCCGATACCCCTGGAGGTATTTTGCACTTTTTTCAAATGACCTTGTTTGGAGTTTTCTTGTTTATACTCCCCTAAGGGATGTTGGAAAATATGTTTGGTAAAGTTTGGGAGAAATTGGTCGAGGGTAGCTATGTCATTTCGGGTTAAGAGTCGGGATAGAGTTAAAAACCCAATTTTGGGGTTACGTTTTGATATGTGTATGCATGTGTGATGGGATAAATATTTTACCCTCTTAACTAACGAATTTTACGAATTTTCTCTCAATTTTTATATATCTTTCGTCAAAACCATGTTAAATATCACTACATGCGCTCTTTTGCTACACGTTTACGTATATATGTGTCCCTCGCATTTTATCGCTTAAACTTATGAAATTTTTATATGTTTTCAGGTTGGAGTGTCAAGGGCCAAATTTTTGTAGATCTTTTGGCGGACCAAATTTTCGAAGCATCGATGCATGAAGCGGAGCACTGTTGGGCCGATTGCTGCTGGGCCGAGGCCCAATTTCATGTTTGATGAACTTCCTATTTTTTTTTGGCCCATGGCCCTTGAACATTTGGCTATATATATGTATGTGTGTGGTTGGGAGAAATAGACCTACATACCCAACATTGTTAGTACTAGTAATAGCAAAACATTCTCTAGAATCATCTCTTGGTTTTCGGTTTCTTAAAAACCGAATCCAAGACTTTTGGGGTCCATTGTCACAAACACTTCTCGTTACACACTTTTGGTTCGGGTTTCCTCAAGGTGAGGCCGAACATAGCTTTTGGAGCACTTGGTGGATTGGCTTTCGGGTCCTTTTGGAACTTGTTGTTTGCCCGAAAGCATCACCAAGTGTTTTGGTGATCTTTGGAATTTTAATCTACGTAATATTTATGTTATATCATTGTCTTTAGTTTAATTCTCGTTTCTTATACTATATATATATATATCCATAGAGAGACACATATATAACTGTATTATAAATATATAAATCGTTTAATTACATTCTTTTCATTAAGATACTATAAGTTAAGATATGCTTTAATTTACATGTTTTAATTATTAACTGGTCATCTTTCCAGTTCATCTTATTAACTGTTTTAATTATTAACTGGTCAATTCCAGTAATTGCGTAGTATCAACTGTTTTAATTATTGCATTATTTCTGTCATACTAACATTCCCTTGTCCAATTAATTATTAGTTAAAAAATAGTCGTAACACCACACCAAGCATGATAGGCAAATTTCATAGCTTGGGGTGTAAGGTTCAAATTGGAATGAATCTTTGGTAAAGAAAAAAGTCTTTTATAGAAAACCAATTTTTGCCACTTCAAGTTTAAATGCCTCATTAAAGATTGTCCTTGGATTCTTACCGGTTAACAAGATGTACGAAAATGTGGTATCTTTTCAGAAGTTACTAAAATGTTATTTTGGGGGTATATGAGTGGGTGACAACACTCGTTGTTATTATCTCACGTCTTTAACATTTCATTAAAGAGTATGTCTAATAGTTAACTAGTAATAATCCAAGGACATGAAAATGTGTTAGTCTCTTAAGGGACTACAATTGGCACTATTCCTAAAGTTGGTATCAGATCTAGTATCCCATTAAAGATTATAACTAATTATTTAACGATGAGTCAGATGCATGAAAATGTGTTAATCTTTCAGAGGTTACGTAAGTGTTGATTTTTGATATATTTTAACATTTCATTAAAGATTGCATCTAAACTCATCAATAAATAATTGGGCTATATGAAAATGTGATAACTTTTCAGAAGTTACTCGGATATCATTTCTGCATAATTGAGATTATTAAATTACTTCCTATCCAATTTATCTATTTTTATTCTAACTAAAAGACTTTACACCCCTGACTCTTTTTTATAATTGTTCTCTTAAAATAGCTTATAATCAACCAACCAACCAAAATACTTTTTCATCCAAAACCCCATTTGAAATTAACTTTCACAAAAACTAAATCTCGAAAGATTGTTTTCACCGCTTCCCTGTGGGATCGATATCTGGTACTTGTACCATTTTATTACTTGTTTTCAACGAAAAACGACAGTAACTCGAGGTTTATACTTGGACCAAAGGTTACTTGTTTTTGCACACCTGTTTTTGGCACCGCTACTGTCAGTCCAATTAATAATTAAATAATTCAAAAGAACAGGGGGTTGTGCGAACCTATCAACAATGTGTATGTGTTTATAGGTGATACGCCGTGATTATATAACTTGTAAAGTGCTTTCTTTACTAGTATCTTGTAAGGTGAGTACTCTACCTATCCACCTATTGTTGTGCGTATATAATTGTGATTATGTGTATGTATTTGGGATGTAAAAAGGGATGATAGTACCTATGGTGGTAGTGATACCCCTAGAGAAGATATTAAAAGACAGAGGCCCGGTACCAGTGTCATTATTTCTTCCTCGATGGTATTGAGTCGTGAGGAATGGAGACATTTGCATGTATGTGATTACTATGTATGTACTTATGGTTATGTATGCATGATGATAAGTAGTTTAAGTGTGTGCTTACTAAGCGTAAGTTTACCCCGTTGTTGTTTACTCTTTTAGTGACAGGTACGTCTCCTAAAGACAAGGGAAAAGGACTCGCTTGATGGCTCCAGATGATCTAGTAGCTCAGTGTGAATGTTGGAAGAGAAAAGAATGATATGGGTTTTTGAAACAATGTTTGTTGATTTTTAATTATGCATGTTTGACTAAGTTAATTGTTTACTTGTTGGAGTTACAAATGGTTGGTTTTAGTTTTAACGGTTGCAGTTTTAATTTTAACGGTTGCAGTTTTAATTGAATTTACTTTTGACTAAGTTTTGTTTAAAAATGTTAAAGTTTGAAGCTTTCGCTTGTTATTGGTTAGTTTTCCATTAAATGTGAGTTCTTTTAATTGAATTTACTTTTGACTAAGTTTTGTTTAAAAATGTTAAAGTTTGAAGCTTTCGCTTGTTATTGGTTAATTTTCCATTAAATGTGAGTTTTTTAATTGAATTTACTTTTGACTAAGTTTTGTTTAAAAATGTTAAAGTTTGAAGCTTTCGCTTGTTATTGGTTAATTTTCCATTAAATGTGAGTTTTAGAAAAAGTGTTACAATTATATTATGTTCAGTTCTGGGTTCCTTTAAGTCAAAAACGAAACTAGCCCGTGGTTTTCTGTTTTTTACAATTTTCGTAATTTTCGGTTACCGGTTGATTTCGTTTCGGATCAAACGGGTCGGCACAGTACACTGGCATTTTTAATACCTTATGTAAAAGCTAAAAAGATTTGTAGATTTTATTCTATGAGCCATTTTCAGCCCATGTAAACCTCAATATGCATTGGGGCTTAGCCCATTCAAGCAAGTATATGTTACAATTTACATCCCAAATACCCAAACCCATTTAAGCAAGTATATGTTACAATTTTCATGCCTAACATACATGAAACTCCAACAACATGTGTATACATACCAAATGTTATTATTATGGATACTTATTTTGGGATGGAGGAAGTGAAACAAAAATTTAGTTTTTAATATTATATTATGTTCGGTTCTGGGTTCCTTTAAGTCAAAAATGGAACTAGCTCGTGGTTTTTTGTTTTTTTACAATTTTCGTAATTTTCGGTTACCGGTTTATTTCGTTTCGGATCAAACCAGTTGGTAGAGGAGTCATCCTCTTGGAGTAGAAGTCTCGGGTTCAAACCCGGGCAAATGCGTACTTAATCTAACTAAGGTGTTTACTAACAACTAACCTGCCGTTCAAAAAAAAAACTAAAAAAATTTGTAAAACTTATCCTATGAGCCATTTTCAGCCCATGTAAAGCCCGAATTGCATTGGGCGTAGCCCATTTAAGCAAGTATATCTGTATATGTTACAATTTACATCCCAAAGACCCAAACCCATTTTCTACTAAAAACTTTTCGACAAGATTAACTATTAGAGTATTTTAAATAATCTATTAAAAATACAGAAATATATCTTTTCCACTATTTTTAAATATTTAATAATTCATAAAAAAAAACACTCTGAGAATAAGATTCAAACTAATGATCAATAATACAAACGGAATTTTAATACCTTTATCACGTATCCTCTCAATTTCTCATTATTTCTTTCAAGTTTCATCTAATTTTTACGACACAAAATACAGATATAAATAACGAAATTTCTTATATAAATAACGATAATTCCATTGAAATATATGAAAATAAAAATCTATATTTTGTTAGAAAATTATTTTGTACAATATCTAATTCATGTGTCATAATCTACTACTATCAATCATTTATACATGTACATAAATTTTATTTTTATTATTTTTTTCATTCATTTAGATTGGAAACCCTAATGTGAAATCCATTTGGTGCTTCAACTCTTGGAAATTTCATAATGTTATCTCCTCCAACTTCTTCCCATCTGCATTTTACCATTTCAATCCCATTAATTTACAATTAAAAATAACAATTAACAAATAAATACTTGCTATAAGTCTCGAATCACAAAATACCTGTATTTGGTTACAAAGTAGTGAAGGAAAGTCGAGATTTCCGCGATGCCGAGTTCTTTCCCAGGACACTGTCTCGTCCCGCCTCCGAAGATGAAAAAATAGTTTTGAGTCTCCAAGTTGCGATCCTGCATTCAATGACCATAAAAACCGAATTAATTTTTTTTCTTTACTGAAAAAGTCATAGATTCATATAAAGCGCAAAACACACCAGCCATCTCCAAGGGTTGAAAGTATATGGATCCGGATACAGACATGGGTCGTAATTTATCTCTCGTGTATATACGTATATCCTCCATCCCTCTGGGATCACAAACCCTGCCAGAAAGAAACTCCAAATCAGTCCCAAAAAACTCGAGAAATGGACACCAAATTCCGTCACATTTTAGGGGTTTAGGCTTTGTTGCTCGTCGTTATTGATTATCGATTCGGGTTTTTCTTAATCATAAAAAAATATATAAAGATAATAATAATTTAATAATTGAATTAAAAAAAGATGAGATGGGTCATGGATCAAGTAATCCAAGCTGGAAGAGTAGGTATGCCATGTGGATTATGATATGTGGTAGGGTCCATTAAAGATGATGACACCATTTACAGCATATCGAGCCCCCAAAGACCCCCCTTTAAAAAGCTACAAATCAATTTAAAATTATATGTTTAACATTAATAATAATAATATGTACTTTATAATTTATATTCCCTTTTTTTATTGTTAATAATTATGGTTTTATATAGGGTTTGAGTCTATCTTTATGTTTATATAGTTTTTAAGACCAATAAGTTTCTTTTTACTTAAATAAATTTAGAAAAAAAATGTAGAATGAGATTAAAGATAATGGGTGATTAAGGAGCATCGTTTATTAAATTATGTAGAAAATATTGATTCCTTTTTATGAAAAAGTAATTTATGATTAATTGTACTTAGTGTTACTTTCTAATACTTAAATACAAAAGTTAATTTAAAACCATTAAATTAATTATTATTTTTTGATTATTTTACTTTTGGGTGGACAATAAAAGATTCTAAATATATAATAAAATTCTGAGATTAAATAAATATGCTTATTTTAATCTTTAATATTTAATTTAATTAATAAACTATATTGATTCTCAATTAATAATAAATATTAAAAAAAAAAAACTCACCATTGAGTTCCATTTCTTTTGTAGTTTTCCTCAAAACTCCATTAACAATGGTTGCCAATCTGGAGGTCTCAAAGATCACCTGCACCACCCATATATGATAACATAAATTAATAAATTTTTTTAACTTATTGATTAAAAAATATATTTATTATTCTTATTTTTTTATCAAAGAAAATCTACATAAATTCCTTCGAATTTAATGAATTATTTAATAATCAAAACCTACCGCACGAGTGAACTTCATGGACTTGTAGTCATCCCAATCAAGTGGGTCCTCTGCCATTTTTCTCTCTCTAATTCCCAAATGTTCTTTCTACAATAACATCAATTAAATCATAAAAATTAAATCTTTTTACCAAAATTCATGTAAAAAAAAAACCCAAATTAATCATTAAAAAATCAAATTTTTACCAAAATTTATGTAAAAAAACCTAATTTCAAGAACAAAAACAAGACCTTTGAGTTCTTTCCCCAAAAAAACATCAATTTACTCATAAAAATCAAATCTTTTTACAAAAATTCATGTAAAAAAAATCCCAAATTTCAAGAAGAAAAACAAGACTTGACCTCTTTCCAAAAAAACATGAATTTAACCATGAAAATCAAAACTTTTAAAAAAATCATGTAAAAAACTCATTTAATCTTTGAAAAAATCAAAAAAATTTCTGAAATTAATGTAAAAAAAAAACACACACACACACTAATTTCAAGAAACTTACTCTGAGTTCTTCAAGTACTCTTGGATGATCATGGAGGTATTTCACAGCCATCATTGAAGTAGTTGAAACTGTCTCATACCCAGAATACAAAATAGTTATAATTTGATCAATTATCTCTTCATCCCTCAATTTATATCTGTTTTCCACACCACTCATCAATAAACTCAACATATCTTCATGGGTTTCTTGAGAATTTCTCCTTTCATCAATCAATCCACCAAGCATTCTCACAATGTTCTTCCTAGCCTGCATTCACATTTCTTGATTTAGTTTCACTTCCTGTGAATACATGCTTATTCACATGTGAATAAATGAACAAAAAACCACTTTTTTTCGAACCTGTAGACCGCGATGATAGCTCGTGTTTGGGAGGTTAATTGGGAGTGAAAGAGTCCCCAAAACCAGCTTAAAGAATTCAGGCATGAATTCTTTAGACAATGAACAAGATTCAATCCCAGAGATTTGCTTAAGTGATGAAAGAAGAGCCATCTGTGATGAATAGTTTCATAAAATATGAGAAATGGAAAAACAGGGGAAATGGTGTGAATGTTGTGAATAGCTGTGAATAGTTGTACAGTACAAGTGAATGAAGCACACCTCTTTGGTTTTTTCTTGGATGTTAATAACTTGATGGTTCCAGTTAGAGAGATGGGATCTCATGAAATCATCAATCTTTGGTAGGATTTGGTGTTTGATGATGGTGGGACTAACAAGTGATAGTAATGCACCTCTCATGTTCTTGTGGGCAGGCCCATGAACAGCTGCAATGTTGGATTTGCCCAAGATATCAAGCATGGATTGTGGGTAGCCAGGAAGTATTCCTTTGGATTCATTCATGAGAATGTATCTATTTAGTTCTGGATCCATTGAAACAATGGTTGGGCACCCTAATATGTGTGATTTGAACACACTTCCATACCTGTTTCAAGAACAAAAAGGGGGAAACTTGGTTAATAACCAAATGGAAATTATGTATCTTTTGAGTTGGGTTTTTCAAGAAGATCAAGAAAAAGGTGGGGTTCTTTAAGATGGTGAATAGAAAGGTGAAATTAGTGAATACCCAGATAGAAAATGATGCATTTTTTAGTTGGGGTTTTCAAGAAGATCAAGAAAAAGGTGAAATCACTAAACACATAGATAGAAAGCATGTGTTTTTTGAGTTGGGTTCTTCAAGAAGATCAAGAAAAAGGTGAGATTACAAAACACCCACATAGAAAAAAAATGCATTTTTGAGTTGAGTTTTTCAAGAAAATGATGAAAAAGGTGAAATCACAAAACACCTAGATAGAAATAATGCATTTTTGAGTTGGGTTCTTCAAGAAAATCAAGACAAAGAGCAAAATGACATTTTTTGAGTTGGGTTCTTCAATAGGATAAAAAGAGAAGCAAAATCATGCATTTTTTGATATGGGTTCTTCAAGAAGATCAAGAAAAAGAGCAAAATGATGCATTTTTGAGTTGGGTATTTCAAATGAGATTTAAAAGAGGGCAAAATGATGCATTTATAGTTGGGTTCTTCAATAAGATCAACAACAAAAAATGAACAAAGTGATGCATTTTTTTTAGTTGGGATTTTTCAAGAAAATCATAAAAAAACAACAAAATGATGCATTTTTGAGTTGGGTCTTTCAAAAAGATCAAAGTTTCTTTTTTATACATCAATATGAAAAAAAGAAAAGAAAAGTGTTAATTTAAAGAACCTTGCTCTCTGGTTCTTCATGAAACTGGGTCCTTGTTTGAGGAAATCAGTGGTCTCACCAAAAAGTGGCCAACCCATGGTACCAGGAGGTAGGCCTTTCTTCTTGTACTTCATCTCATTCCATCTCAAAAGGAAAGTGCTCAAGAGGCAAAGTCCCAAAACAACACCAATTATCACTGTCAAAACAGCCATTGTTGCTCTCTCTTTCAAGCTTTCTATAACAAAAGGATGTATAGAAAGAAAGAGAGAAGAGAAGGGTTTGCTGAAGTTTTTTGATTGTAAAGAATGTGTATATATAGGCCCTCATGGGGGTAGGGGGGGTGGGTGGTGGGGTGGTGGGGGATGAATGGGGGGAGGTGCCATGTGTAGAAGTAAAAAGGAGTGACCAAATTCCCAACAAAAAGATTATATAATTTTTATCAGATTTATGTAAACATGTTCTTTTCATAAACAGTAAATGAAATTTAATCTGTGATATAACTTTTTTCATGGCATGCAGTGCAGTGTGTTTGACTGAGTTCTGGTCCCACATTGATTTTGATATTGAAATTAATCCATAAATTCAGCCATTTTAATACCAACATGTTATGAAATCTAACTGTGATATGATGTACAATAATATGCCTTTAAAATTATAAATGTAATTCTCCTAGTAGTACACTATATCTTGATTGTGAATCTGAGAATTTCAACTGTTAATTCATTATTTGTTTTATTCTTTGACTTACTTGATTTTAATTTTATGGGTTTTTTTTTGTGGTTTTAAAAGATTATGAGAGTCAACGATTGGTTTTAGTAGGACTCATTTGGAACTCCTTAAATTACTTTTTTTTTAAACTCCTTTGAGTCTCTCTAAAAATGTCTCTAAAGGGACGATAGATTAATTTTGACATATATACAGATTTGATGACTTGGGCTTAACTAATGTTAGACTCCAACATGCACCTTAGATATGATAGATCTGGACTCTCATACCATATAAATATGTAGAAACTCTTTGAATCACTCTCTTGAAGAGTCATTATGAGAAGAGGGGTGACTGATTGTTTTATCTTCAAACTGTCTAATTGGAAAGCTTGGATTTTGTCGGTTGGGGCCAGGTCACGGCTCTTAAATCCATCTTGGGAATTCTTCTCACTTCATATATTTCCATTTTTAAACTCCCTAGATTGGTTGAAAATGTTCTGGAGTCTTTGTGGAACTAGTTATTTGTTGGAGGAGAAAATAAGGACAAGAAAATGACATGGGTAAAGTGGAAAAAGTGTTTGGCTAGTTAAAAGGCAAGGGGGGATTGGTATTGAAAGTTTGTTTGGTCTAAATAGAGCTTCAGGTGAGTTTTCGGTGGCTCTTTTCTCACAAGTATATTGATTCTAAAACTCTAGCGATCGACCAGTCTTCTACTAGATGGAACATGCTATGATCCCATAAAGGTTAACGTATTTCTTTGATGCTTGGGCTTGAACAAGATCCCAATTAGGGATAATCTTGTTAAAAGAGGTATCGATATTCATTCACTCTTATGCCCGACCTATGAAGTAGAACTTGAATTGTTGGACCATTTGTCTTCACTCATGAAATGGCCCGTGTTGGAAGAAAATATGCGAGGCGGTTATATACTTATATGTACGACACTTTGGTCTATTTGGTAGCATCATAATAGGCTCTTGTTTAGATCTTCTAAGCCGAAGAATGTGGTGTTGTGGGATAATATTGTGACTCATTTGTTCTTTTGGGTCACTAATAGGAGTTGTAAGCTTAAGTTTAATTGGGTTGGGCGGTTACAAAATCCTACTCTTGTTTGTCCCGATATGTAATTGTTTCCTTTCTAGCTCCTTGCTTGTTAATAAAATCTTTATTGTAAAAGTACCCCGTAAAACATGTATTTGAAGGGCAATGCCTAACATACATGAAACTCCAACAACATGTATATACACACCAAATGTGAACTTTAGTGGTGTATGTATGCTTCATATGCATGTAATTTTTTTGAAAAATACTTTAATAACCATTCATTTCTATGGCATTAATATGTATATACAAGTTTTTGTCAATGCATGTACATTTGCTTAGAGTACCCTTAAACTATTAGGCTTGGTTTGGCAAGCATAAGCTAGCTTATAAGCTAGTCCATCCAAACATGTACCAGGAAGCTAGCTTATCAGCTAGCTTATAAGCTAGCTTTTTGAAACGCTACTTTGAGTAGCTTATGAGAAGCTTATTGTAGCTTTTTCCAATTATACCCTTATTAATATTAATTATTAAATTCAAAGGTACCCTTTTTGGTCATTTTACATACTCATAAGCTAGTTTTTGCCAAACATAATTTGTTCAACAGCTAGCTTATCAGCTACTAGCAAGCTTATCAATCAACAGCTAGCTTATCAGCTATCCGCTAGCTTATCAGCTACCAGCTAGCTTATAAGCTACACTTGCCAAACATAGCCTTAGTTAAGGTGTTGTTTTTTTATTTTGTCGTTTTTATGTGTATACACTATGTAGAGAGTTTCAAATAAGAAAGACAAAATAATTCAAAACATATACGTGAATCATCAGTAAAAGAAATGTGTTTTACCTACATATATTCATATGTGGCTAGCGGTTGTTTGGCAGTTGATAAATGGTTCAGTGTTGGATGATTAAGTGGTCAGAATGATTAAGAGGCTCTTATGATATAGTGTACAATAAAATAGAGTGATTTGGTAATTGTTGAAAATGAAATCAGGACTCTTAATGATTAAGGGAGGTCCATGATGCAAAATCATTTAAAGGGTCTTGAAACCATTAAGAGGCAGACCAACATTTTGTCAAACAAGATTTATCTTCTAACAATTTAAAGGCTATTTCTTAATTTAACTTAAAAAAAACCCATAATATCCCACACATGAATCATCTAACTTTAAAGTTTTCAACCTTTTTGTTTTACTTATTTACACATGTCTAATATGAATATGTATACATCTTTCAAGATTTGTATGTGAATGTATACACATGTTTGTATACATATAAAATCTATGGTATGGCAATATATAGGGATGGAGTATCAAGTATGCACATGCAAATCAGTCAGTGGTGGTTCACATGTGAATATATATATATATATACATATATATATATATAGCATTAGATATAGTGGCAGTAGGGTTAGATCTTGGGATACTACTAGGAGGGGGGGGGGGGGGGGGGGGGGGGGTAGGCAGCAGGGTAAATAAATGGGATAGAAGAGACTGATACCTTGTAGGTGTAGTATAGATGTTTGAAAATGGTGATATGTTGGTATTCTCTCCATTCCTGATCCCTTTTGACTTATGGTCTCCTTTTCCATACATGTATTGGACCCTTTCTTTAACTAGACACAATCTAATCTTTCTAATAAATAAATGACATATTAATTTACATTGTATATTTCAAATCTTTTTACAAATGAAAAGAAATGAAAAAGAGGGAAGAAAATTAGAAAACATGTATTAAATATTTTAAATAATATAGTTTGTTTTCGTTTTTTTTTTTTTGAATGGCAAGAGACTTTAAAAAACTAGCGAGAAGCTAAAGAAAACAAGGAAAATTAACAACAAGACGGAGGCGAATATAGTTAATGCTATAATTTGCTAAAACAAAACAAATGTTACAATTGAACATGATTTTTTGAGTGAATTACGAATTTGGTACCTATGGTATGTTGAAAAGTATGACTAGCATCATAAGCTTGAAAAATTATAGATATGGTCCCCGTGGTTGTCATTTCTTATGATTAAGGCCCCTCTCAGTAAGGGCCATTAAACAAATTCGTTAATCTTGGTAACTCAAAGACTAAAAGACCAAAATACCCATGCTTCTCTCCCCCGTGTCTCTCTCTCTATATATATATATATATATGTATATATATATATACACAAACACAATATAAAAGAATTCATACATAGAGGGTGTTTGGCATTCCATTTTGAGGGCAAAAGTGCTTTTTGTTAGGAATTATGTGCAGAGTTGACAAACCAAGTGATTATATATCCAATGTTACGAGACACTTGAGGGTCACACCTGTGAGGACCTATAAGTCGAACAAGTTAGATGAAACCCCGAAATGGAGAGTTAGGATTTATAATAGTGTATTATAAATCAATTGGGTAATTACAGTCAGAATTACCAAAGTTGGAGGATTATTAATTAATTAGGATATTATATATTTATTAGATAAATAAATATATAATAGTTAATTAATAAGTTTTTATATATATTAGATAAATATATATATTTATAATTATCGTATGCAAATTCTTTTCCAGCTATTTAAAAAGGGAAATGATTTGAGATAATTATAATAAGGAAACTGTATTCCATACAAACTGTATTTTTCCTCCATATAAATAAGGCTTATGGGTTAAGGAAAAAAATCCAAGCTTTAAGCAAAAATCAGTTTTTCAGTTTCCTCTCTCTCCCTCTCTCTCCATCGGCGCCGACCCCCCCCCCCCGGTTGGATTTCAGTTTTTGTTGTTCGGGTTTCATAAAAGTTCAACTAGAAGAACGTTCGTTGGTCGATCACCGGTGGACTATCATCAAGCAATCCAGGTAAATTGATCTAACCTAAACTATTAGGTTTAGAACTATAAACGATTAAAGATCAATAGGCTTTAATGGGTTTTTAGCTTTTATCGCTTCCGCATGATTAGATCGGAAACAGCGTGTTTCTGATCGCGTAGGTTTTATCAGTTTGATTAACCTATGAGATATATCAAACCAGCGAGGTTCGATAGATCTGAGAGAATCCTCGAGTCAGTTTGATCCGAGGATACCCACAAAAACCCAACAGTGGTATCAGACCCGTTGTTAAAATCGTTTTAGTCTTATCAGTTTATCTGTTTATGCGTGATCCGTTAAATATTATTGTTTCTTGCGTATCAAGTTTAAAAATCTGATTTTTATTAAGTTTATTTATTTTTAGATTTTCGTATTAAGTTGTTATCCGTACGAAAAACCCGGAAAAACCACAACCGGATTAATGATGACTACGTTATCACATCACCACCACACCACCAGCGTGGTGGTTGCGGCTGGCCACCGTGATCACCGGATCATACACGCCACCAGTTAGGTGGTGGTGGTCAATCCTGTTGCCGCTAAGAGAACCGCCGGGCCACACCACCAGTTAGGTGGTGGTGGCCGAAGCCCTTCGATGCCGTGAAACAACCACAGCCACACCACCAGATGGGTGGTGGCGGGTGATCTCGATTACACGCTAGGCGGTGGTGGCGGCGGCTATGGCCGAAGCCGATCACCGCACCACAGATGGTGGTGGCGGTATTATTAACCACCTAAGCCGATTACGACCAAAGTGGTGGCATCAATCGCCGACCGCACCACAAACGGTGGATGCGGCGACGGCTCTGTCACAATCAACCGCCACGCCACCAGATCGGTGGTGATCGGCGGCGATGGTGGCGAACGTTGTTTTCAAACCACACGACGGTGGTGTCGATTAACAATCACGGCCGCCGAATGGCGGCGCCGGTTCGATCAAAAGACAACCACCACACCACCGTATGAGGTGGCGGTGGCATCGATAGTAATTGGTGGTGGAACGGTGGCCGAAGCCAACCGAACCACCTGACCGCGTCGCGCCATGGCCAGCGGTTCACGAATCGCATAGTGGCGGCGAGTGGTGGCGATCGGTAGTGGCAGTGGTGAACAGACTACCGTTGGCTGCCGAGCGGCCGCGCCAGACGGTGGCAAACGCCCGGCCAAACCACCAGCGAGGTGGTGGCGGCGTGTTCGCGACCACCAAGCCGAACCACCATCATGGTGGTGGCGGCGTTTTACAACAGACACGGCCAGACCACCAATCCGGTGGTGGCCAGCAGTCTCGAGACAAATTACGGTGGCGGCGGTGGCATTCTAGCTGCCGTCGTCATGGTGATTACGCAATAGCCGTTCGACGAACAAACCACCAGTGTGGTGATGGACGTTGATCCTTGATCATGGGTCAAACCTAGGGTTTTTCTGTTCTGGGCCATATTCCCTTATCAAGCCCAAAGCCCAGTTCTTTGGACCTAGCTATGGCCCAAGAGGGGTTTATCAGTTTTTGTTGTTTTATCCAAACCAATCTTTTAGGGAAATTAAAATTTTATCTGTTTATCAAATGAGCCAGTATCTTATAATTGGGTCAATAAAACCCATTTGAAATAATTTTTGGGTAAAATGGTTTTAGTTTAGTAAAATAGGATTTATTGTTTATAAACCTCAGTTTTACGTAAAAACCATTTTTCAGTCTAAAGTTTTTGGATTCGTAAGACAGTTTTTCGAATCGGTTGTAAAACCAGGTTTTGCAATAATTGAGACAAGATAATTTTAACGGATCCAGGTTTATTTTTCGTAATTATAATATTGCTTTTGTTGCATATATATATATAATTGCGTAATTGCTTGAGCACTATATATGGATTTCAGTTTGATTTTACATATATTTGTACATTATAGTATTTGCCAACCTAGACCCTTGACATGAACATGGGGAGGCCTGCGTGTCATTTACAACCCCTTATGTAATAATGACCTTAGGATAGAAAATTTTTCTTTCTTCTTTCGGGATGACGAGGCCAGTGGGAGCTACTAAAATTCTTCATCCTACCGGAGCTACTAACAAAACATGGCGAGGCCAGTGGGAGCTACGCGAGTTTTGAAGCGTTTGATGGAATAGGTCATTATTGGTCCCTAGGAAACGTTGGCAAAAACTATAATTGGCTACTATGTGATTGATTGTTTTTTAGTTGCATGGTTGATTGATTATTTGTGATATCTTGCATGATTAGTAGTTTTAAATAAAATTGTTAATTTAAAACTAGGTTGCATCACAAAAGTGTATATAGGTTTTAACAGTTTCTTTAAACTTTTCAAAACAATAGTTTTTGTTTTAAGACCTATAGATGATTGTTTTATATAAAAGGCAAGTTGACAAAAACAGTTAGTTTTAATCAACTAGGTGTGCTGTTAAAACAGTTAGTTTTAATTAGCAAGTAATTTTAGAACAGTTGGTTTTAAAATTACGTGTATGTTTGAAACAGTTAGTTTAAAACATAAGTAGCCTTTATAACAATCAGTTTTTCAAAAAAACCTGGAAGTAAAGTTTTTCAAAACCCCGAAAATCATAGATCAGTAGTGCAACCCATCTAGGGGCACCTTCGGCGTAAAGTACATAGGCATTGTAAGTGATCACACATTCAACGTCTGTGTTCAAACTGAAGCTGAAGGGGTTACATAACTCTGCGAATTATCTCCGGGTGGTACCGGCCAGAGTATAGTAATCAGGTCCCCAAAATGGTGAGATCTGTTTTGGTACTATAATGTTCACCGGGTGGTACCGGGCCAAAAAGCACTTAGAGGGACTAAAACATGCACAGGTAGTTGCCATGGTCCCGAAAAGATCTAGGAGTCATGTCAGCTAGACATGATTGGTAAAAGTCCTTACCTACCGAAATAAATACGGGTCTGGTGGAGCAAGAACATTACGCACATCATGACGTATGAAATAAGGATCCTAGTCCAATAAATTGATCATTTAAGGGTTTATTGATATTTTATTGGAAATTAGTCTATTTACAGCAAGCACTGTTACCAGCACTAACAATCTTTCCCTCCGCTCTATCCTAGAAAAGGATAAACTGACCGGCTCTAAATTTCTCGACTGGGAGCGCAATCTGATGATTGTGCTCAGACATGAGAGAAAATGGTATGTGCTAGAAGAGCCACTTGGGGAGGCACCTTCGGCAAATGCTCCGGCTGCTGCCAGAAATGCCCACAAGAAACACTCAGATGATCTCCTTGATGTTGCCTGTCTGATGCTAGCAACTATGAGCCCAGATCTGCAAGCAGGGCTCATAAATACAAATGCTTATGACATGATCCGCCAGCTGAGGGACATGTTCCAGACCCAGGCTCGTACAGAACGCTACGATGCCACCAAAGCATTCAATGAGTGCAAGATGGTAAAAGGGACATCAGTAAGTGACCATGTCATGAAAATGAAACGGCACTTAGATCATCTGGAGAGGCTTGGTCATCCTGTTCCGTTGCAGTTGGCAACAGACACCATACTCAATTCACTGTCAGAAGACTACAGGCCCTTTGTAGTCAACTACAATATGAATAACATGGAGAAAACAATAGCAGAGTTGCACTCCATGCTTAAGACAGCTGAACTGAATATGGGGAACAAGAACAAGACCAATGATGTCTTGATGGTGAAAGACGGAGGGGTTAAAAAGAAGAATGGGCAAGCTAGCACCAGTAAAGGAAAAGGACCAGTCCAGGCCATCCAGAGTGCACCCAAGAAAGGCAAGGGCAAGGGCAAGAAGGTTAAGCCAAACAAAGCTAGGACCGAGAATCGCTGCTTCATATGCAATGAGATCGGTCATTGGAGGCAAAACTGCCCTAAGCGTCATGAAGCAGGTATGTAAACCTCAGAAAATTTATGATTGCTTTGACTTGTCACTTCTTACTTGTTGATTTACAAGTATACTGATACCTAGAGCAAATGATTATTGCAGGAGGTCAGAAGTGAAATGCCCAGAGGTTGCTGAGGATCAGAGTACAAGATGATTTAAGTCAAGACATTTTGAATTTATAATTTTAAAACAGTTGTTTTTGGGGATTTATGTTTTAAACAATGTTTGAATAATTATATTTTATAATTCGATATTTTTATTTTCAAAAGTTATTGTCTTGACATAGAAATATCTGATTATGCCTGATATTCTTAAATCTGTATGATCCTAGTTGATGCCTGTTATAATTACTTTAATTGAAGTAATTTGTATAAAAACTAACAAAACACAAAGATTCTATAGGAATGTGTTTTGAGAATAAAACATTTATGAATAATAGTTTTGTGATCAAATGGGAGAATTTAGGATATTAACTCAGATAGCGTTAATAACAGTATTTATAAAACTGGAAAGATTCCAAGTTCTGGAATTAGGATTTGAACAAATCCAGTTAAGTTTTATAAAAGGAAATTCTCAATATTAAGTAATCAAGTTTGATCAAGTTTTATTGTTCAAATGTTTTAAAAGGAGAATTTAGGATATTAACTCAGATGGTATTAATAACAGTATTTATGAAACTAGAAAGATTCCAAGATCTGGAATTAGGATTTGACCAAATCCAGTTAAGTTTCATAAAGGGAAATTCTCAAGGTTCATTACTTGAAATTAGGATTGACTAATCAAAGTTTTGACAAAGTCAATAGTAAAATTTTGAGTAATAGTTAGTTTTTATAAGCAAGTGGGAGCCCAATTTATTTTCTATCTAGTCTGAGATAAAGAATAAAAGATGCAATTATTGATGTATCTCGGAATTCATAATCCAGGTAGGATAAGAATTCATAAGATATAATTTACCCTTTTAGTCAAAAGGATAAAAGTTTCAAGACCCATGAAACAAAGGTCGTGACTGACTTTAAAATCAATAATTAAAGTGTTGGATTAAAATATAGGATTCCAGTAGATTTGCCAGTATTACAAATGGAATCAGATTTCAGGTAGAAATCATTCATCTACACAGCAACTAAGGAAAGTTGCAGTCTTACATATTCAGGAACTGGAAGTTAGTCCAGGTTTCCAAGTTCATGGAATATGATAAAAGTCTAGTTATTGTTTTTATAAGGTGTTTGCAGAACAATAATTAGCAGATACAAGTAGATCCTATAAACAGACTTGTATTTTTTGGTTATCACTTTGATTAAAATGGTAAACTTTAATCAAAGGGTTTAAACTGAAGATAGGTGATACTTCATTTTAAACCAATATTTAACAAACGTTAAATAGATATTATGAAAGTTATTAAAGAAAAGACATTCAATCTTGTTATTATTACAGCGTGTAATATGGACTATACAAGATTGATTTCTTTATCACTTTCACATTTTGCATGTTTTAATAAATCCAGGAATGAAATCAGTTTCCGATTTTTCATTCAAAATCTGTCCGTGACAACTTATCAATGTGGGAGCATGATAAGGTATTAAAGTCATTGTGAACTTTTAGGTAGTTATGATCAGTTGCTGAATAACAGCTACAAGTGTTGTAGACTAAAAGTTGCACAGATATTTGATAGAGTAGCAAATATCGGACGTGATCCGCGGTTGAGATTGCTTCTTGAAGTAAAGTCATAAGTGAATCTCACAGTGGTTGTCCCTATCACCTGAGGTATCTGATTTGATATCATGAGGACTACTGAATTCTTAGTGCACTCAACCGCTACGCCGTAACAGGGTGGCTATAAAGGGTGTAACTAGATTCAGCGGAAGCCGTATGCAAGATGGGATTTGCACCTCTTCTCAGAAGAGAGATATTTCTGGGCCCATCTTGACTGACTGAGTATACTGATGAAGTGCATGGCCATGCCCAAACGAACTGATTAGTTCTTTGTCGTTTACCTATCAGTGAAAGTCAGATAATCAAGAAAACAGAATCTTGAGTATTTAGAGTTGACACTTTCCAAGCTCATACTCACAGATGAAATATCGCGATGCAAAGGGAAAAGCCAAGATATACCCAATCAATGAACAGTAGTTTCATAGATACCAATTCCTCACGGAATGTTTATATCACCAGTCTGGGTATAAGAGTTCTTGTAACCTGGTCAGCCTAAGTGTCTGTCTAGGGGCCTCCTTAGGTCCGTATAGTCAAAGGTGGTATTGCCAACTTGCACAAGTGGGAGTCTGTTAGGAATTATGTGCAGAGTTGACAAACCAAGTGATTATATATCCAATGTTACGAGACACTTGAGGGTCACACCTGTGAGGACCTATAAGTCGAACAAGTTAGATGAAACCCCGAAATGGAGAGTTAGGATTTATAATAGTGTATTATAAATCAATTGGGTAATTACAGTCAGAATTACCAAAGTTGGAGGATCATTAATTAATTAGGATATTATATATTTATTAGATAAATAAATATATAATAGTTAATTAATAAGTTTTTATATATATTAGATAAATATATATATTTATAATTATCGTATGCAAATTCTTTTCCAGCTATTTAAAAAGGGAAATGATTTGAGATAATTATAATAAGGAAACTGTATTCCATACAAACTGTATTTTTCCTCCATATAAATAAGGCTTATGGGTTAAGGAAAAAAATCCAAGCTTTAAGCAAAAATCAGTTTTTCAGTTTCCTCTCTCTCCCTCTCTCTCCATCGGCGCCGACCCCCCCCCCCCGGTTGGATTTCAGTTTTTGTTGTTCGGGTTTCATAAAAGTTCAACTAGAAGAACGTTCGTTGGTCGATCACCGGTGGACTATCATCAAGCAATCCAGGTAAATTGATCTAACCTAAACTATTAGGTTTAGAACTATAAACGATTAAAGATCAATAGGCTTTAATGGGTTTTTAGCTTTTATCGCTTCCGCATGATTAGATCGGAAACAGCGTGTTTCTGATCGCGTAGGTTTTATCAGTTTAATTAACCTATGAGATATATCAAACCAGCGAGGTTTGATAGATCTGAGAGAATCCTCGAGTCAGTTTGATCCGAGGATACCCACAAAAACCCAACACTTTTTACCAAAAGTCATTATTAACTTATGGTGTTGGGGAAAAGGAGTTTTTAAAAAGGTGTTTGGATTAGCTTTTTGAGATGGTGAAGCTAATAAGTCAATAAGTTGTTTTCAAAAAAGTGTTTGGCTTTGCTTATATGTTTAAAATGACCAAAATGGACATGCTTACATATGAGGAGGGCAAATGAGGAGGGCATAAATGTCTTTTAGCATTGGAAAAGGAGTTTTCAAATTAAAAAGTTAGGATCTTGCTACTTTTTAAAAATCCCATTTCCTTCCTTATCAAAAAGGAGCTTCAAAAAGTCCTTTTAGATTGCCAAACAACTTTTTAACTTATTAACTTCTTGGAAAAGTTAATAAGTTAAAAAAGAGCTTTATAATGGACTCCCAAACACCCTCATAGATGAAAAACAAGGAGAGGTCGTTGCCACCATCAATTCCACCTTCACAACCACAAGGCTTGTGGCGTAGCGGTAAGGCTTGTGGGAGATGTGGATGGTATCCCACTCACCCCAAATTCGAATCCCTTCATGTGCATCTTGTGGCCAGGCTTAGTCTCAGACGGCCGAATTTTTAATTCTAAATTGCCAAGGATGCAATCTAGGCGAAGCCTAGTTGAACCTTATCAAAAAAGTTCCACCTTCAACTTTCCTCTCCCTTCATCTCCCCACTCCACCACCACCTACCGTCTCTCTTCCTAACTCCACATCCTCCATTACTTCAATTTAATTGTGAAAGCAATTTTAAACCCACATTTTTTTTCTAATTACTTTCAAAATCACTTCAAGTTTCACTTATCTCAATTTTATTATATACGAATTTTTCAAAATAAAGATATATGAATGTGATTTTTGAAACTATATATTCTCTAATCAATAATCGAAAATATATTTATTTTGTGTAATTTATCACTTTTGATTATATAATTTTTGATACATTTAACTTTTTATAAAATTCAAAAAAACCTTTTATTTGTTTTGACTATCGTTATCAAACGTGTCTAATCATTTTTATCACATTTCTTTTAAAGATAAATATTAAAATACCATTAAAATGACACATTGATGTATATGCTTAATCTTAATTTTCATTAATCGAGAAAATATTTTATATTTTGGATTTAAGAGGAAAATTGAGGTAAATTTTTGACCCAAATCAAATCAATTTGACTTTGAGCGAAATTAATGATTTTGGATATTGGCTTGATTCTAATTCACAGAAAATAATAACACCATCCATTATGATAGGCTACTTATCCAATGAATCCAATTGTCACAGGGGTTGTTGCCTCTCGGCTTCTGGAAACCGAAAGGGGTGGGGTTGCCTCTTTGCCGATTCACTCACAATGGTGTTGCCGAAGCAACTCAATGGAGCCGAAGCAAGCCGATCACCATCCGTAAAGGCATAACGGATGGTCTAAATAAACACCAATATTTAGTTACGAAATTTTAAAACATATATAAACTTTAAAAAATAAAATTCAAAACAATAAATTTTATAATTTGCTTAGGCCATCCGCTACCGTGGCCAGTACCCTACCGGTACCGGCGGTAACACCGCCGTGGGTGACCGGTAGGGAGACCGGTACTGGTGCGAACGGTGTGTGCATGCCGGTGTGTATTGACCCCCTTTGTTTTACGAGTTTGGCAAAAATACCCCCCCAACGGTCATATAGCCGTTGGGGGTTTTATATATATATATATATATTTTTTTTTTCTTTTTAACCTTCTATATATATTTTACCTCTCTCATTCTACTTCTCCACATTTCTTCTCCACATACTCATTCTCATTCTTCTTTTTCTTCTTTTATATTCTTCTCCACACCAAAAAATGTCGGATTCGGATTCTGATAACGATGATATAGATCTCGTCGTAAATCAGATTATTATGAACACCGTTAAAGCGACGGAGTTGGTTAAGGAATTGTTCGATAACAACCTTCTCCAAGACGAGGTTGGAGAAACGTCGAAAATACCGAGAGGGCCGCGTAAAGATAGAGGTCGCGAAGAGGGACACAATAAACTTGTCGCCGACTACTTTGCCGAACACCCGGTGTACAACGACGTCGACTTTGACCGCCGGTTTCGTATGAGTCAACGACTATTCTTACGGATAGTTAACGATCTAGACAGAGAGGTTGATTTTTTCAAGCAACAGTGGGATGCAAGAGGCGTGAAGGGGTTTTCTCCGCTTCAAAAGTGTGCGTCCGCTATCCGTCAATTGGCGTACAGGTCTGCTTCGGATGCTTTCGACGAATATTTGAGGATGAGCGAAACGATGTCAAGGGATTGCTTGACCATTTTTGCAAAGGTATTATTTACCTCTATATGCGCCAATATTTACGAAAGCCAACTGCTACCGATGTTCAGGCTATTTACGCATTGCATGAACAAACCCACGGTTTACCCGGCATGCTTGGTAGCATTGACTGTATGCATTGGTACTGGAAGAATTGTCCATGGCATGGAGGGGTCAATTCCATAGAGGTGATCATCCTGGACCGTGGTAATTCTAGAAGCGGTCGCCTCGCAAGATCAATGGATCTGGCACGCATTCTTCGGGGTACCGGGTGCCACGAACGACATAATCGTTGTGAATCAATCACCGATTTTCAACGATTTATTCGAAAATAAAGCGCCCGATAGTTCTTTTGTAGTGAATAACACACACTACAATCACGGGTATTATCTTGCCGACGGGATATTTCCCGAGTGGACGACTTTCGTGAAAGCATTTAGGTACCCAGTTGAAGAGCCACGGGTCCATTTCAAGACACGTAAAGAATCGGCTAGAAAAGACATCGAACGGACATTCGCCACGCTTAAAGATAAATGGCACGTTGTAAAATACCCGGCGCGAGTATGGACACAACGGAAATTATCACAAATCATGTACACGTGTATAACTTTACACAACATGATTCGTGAAGACGAAGGCTTCTTACATTACTGGGAGAGATTGAAACAACTATCTCCGAAGAAGACCGAGCAAGAAACGTCAACCTAGTGAAAAACCGAGAGAGGCACGCCAACCTTCGCCACGATTTATCTATACACGTGTGGAACTCTTCGTCACACGCCAATAACTGATTTTATTGTATTTTTTAGTTTTAATTTTAACGTAATTTTAATTTTAATGTAATTTTAATTTTAATGTTAGTTATTTAATATAATTCTAAATTTTAAATTTTATTTAATTTAATTCTAATATTTATTTAAAAAAATAAAATTAAGGGTATGAATTAAAAATAAAATAAAATGAAGGGTATGAAATGAAAATTAAAAAAATAAAATGAAGGGTATAAAGGGTATGATAGTGGATGAAATGTATGGGATTGGTAGGTAGTGATAAAAGATAGTGGAAAGCTGATGTGGCAACAGGTACCACAGGAACCATAGTGGATGGCCTTACTAGTATAGCCTTTTACTTTTTATGTGATAATGGTAAGTAAATGTTTATTAAACGTAAAAGTGACCCTTGATTAGATTTGGCAATATAGTGTTAAATCTGTTTAATATATGTGCGCTTTTTTCTTATAATATATATAAATAAAAGTACCAATTAATCAAAAGAAATAAAACTTTTACCCTTTTACTTGAGGGATAATTGCACGTATATCCTTACAAACTTAAGTAATTACACCTATATCCTTGCAGACTTCTAAACTACATCTATATCCTTACAAAACTTAAGTAATTACACCTATATCCTTATACATATTTTATTAATTTTTAAACTATTTTAAAATCATTAATAGATATCCTTAATATAATTTAAATGTTAAATCTCCAATATACCCTTACAAATCAAAATCCCTTCTAAATCAAAATATATCAAAGAACGACGTCGTCTTCTCTAATCAGCCCATCTCCATCATATCGACGACCAAGAAATTCAATCATCGACCTCTGTTTCTTATCAAAATCGATCAACAGATCTGTTCTTCTTCTTCCTAATCGACAACCAAGAATCATGTTCTTCCTCCATCATCACAACTAGATGCGATTTCTGTTTTTCCTCCATCATCGACATCTTTCAAAGTTTCAACAACCAAATTGATTTACGATTTTTGAGTTTCAGTTGTTGACTTTCAATCGTAAGTCAATTAATTATTTGCAGAGAAGGTGCTTTCAATTAATTTAGAAGAAATTATGGAAGAAAAGAATACATACCCATTGCGAAATTTGATCGGTTCTGTAAGCAGAAACACAATTCGATTGAGGAAGTTATGAAAAAAAGAAAGAATTCCCCCAAATTTTCTCTTTATGTAATTAAATATATATAAATTTGTTAAACAATTATACCACTAATCTTCCTCCACGGCTCTTTATTTTGCCAAATTGGTGTGTGTTTTTTGGAGGTGTGTAACTCTCTTTCTTCCACTCGAACGTTTCTAATTCCAATTGGGTTTTTGGTGCTGAAAATTTTTCAATAAATGGGGGAGTTTTCAAGAACGGGTATGCGGGTCGGGTAAGCATAGGAGCATAGCAATCTTGCAGCAGCACATATTAATCAATTTTGTTCTGTTAATTCAGAACTTTTGAGAGGAAGATGAAGCGTCATATGAAGTTGATGATGGAGATGGGTCGATTAGAGAAGACGTGATCTTGTTGATAGATTTTCATTTAGTAGGGATTTTGATTTAAAAGGGTAAGGGTAGATTGGGGATTTAACATTTAAATTATATTAAAGATATTTATTAATGATTTAAAATAGTTTAAAAATTAATAAAATAAGTATAAGGATATATGTATAATTACTTAAGTTTTGTAAGGATATAGATGTAGTTTAGAAATTTACAAGGATATAGGCGTAATTACTTAAGTTTGTAAGGATATAGGTACAATTCTCCCTTTACTTGATAAACAAATGTATGTTAGCCAAACATTAAAATGATTATAACTTGAAATCTTAATAATTAAAATACATATTTTTTGTTTCTTGCAACATATTTTAATTTTTGATGGGAACTATAATTACCTAAAAATTGTCAAAATCAAGACAATTATTATGATCGGACACTAATCATATATCCGTATGCTAATTTCTTTCCTAACTTTTGTCATATTATAAGTTGCCATCAAAGAATTCGAAGGTACGTGGATGTTGTAAACATCATTTAGAAAATACTACTTTTTATTATCTACTTCAACTATCAAATTTAAATGGTACACAAAGTTATCGTATAAAAATGGTCCATCTTTTGACCGTACATATGGTCTAGAAAACAATAAATATCTTATCTATGCATTAATTGATAACCAACGTATGATATACTACAACAATATGACTGTTTCAGTACATTATAAACGTCAAACTGCATCACACGAATGGGCAGGACAATTGAATTACATTGTTTTAGATGGGTCCGTGATAGAAAGACTCCAAATTATATAGTAAGCAAGTTTGGTTGGACATGGAAATTCAAATTGATATCTTTAAGGCCTCATCTTGGTTTCTTTTGGCTTCTTTTTGTTGTTGATGTTGATGGATTGTCTTCAAGTGGCACAAAAGATAAGAAGAGATGGTGACTTGAAGAAAAGTGTGAATCAGTGAGAGATCCTTAGAAAGGGATTTGACACAAAAGTTGCAATTCCCATTTTGGTATCAAGAGAATGCATCAATCTCACTTAACCAATTGAGGAGGAACCTACTCCATTCAATCACCATTGCCATCTTTGTTCTTATTTTCAAGATTAAATCTTTGTGGGTTTTATTTCGATTCGGTTTTTCTTTTCATGTCTAAAGTTTTTGGTTTAAAAGATATTGGCACATTTTTTACTGCATCCATGTACAAGTAAAGCAATGTTCTTTTTTGTTGCATTTAAATCATTGGAGTTTGTTTTTACTTTGTAGGTTACTCTTGACAGGATTTGGTCTGATTTGCAAGATAAAATCCGTGTGGGATTTACTTCCTTTTCGTGTCTAAAGCATATTGGTTCAGAAAACAACTTATAGTTTTTACTACATCATGTAGAAGTAAAACGACTTTTTTTTTGTTGGATTTAAATAGTTGAAGTTTGTTTTACTTTTGTGGTTTCTCTTGAAAGTAGTCGGTCTTATTTTCAAGCGAAAATCAGTGTGGGATTTGCTTAGGTATAACATTTATTTTCGTGGATGAAGTATTTTTTGTTTAGAAGATAACGTATATCTTTACCGCATTGCGTATAAGTAAAGCAACTTTTATTTTCTCTGTCCAATTGGATTAAAATGAGCTTATTGTACTTTCATGGGTCACTCTTGAACGTAAGTGGTCGTATTTGCGTGATAAAATCTATAATGCATTTCCTTTGGTGTAACATTTCTTTTGATGGCTAAGGTTTTTAGGTAACAACTTTTACTGCATAATGTACAAGTAAGTAAAGCAATGATGTCAAAATGAAATCGTGTCGGTTTAAAATACATTAATCGTGTATGATTCATGAAATACTGCTTGAAGTATCGTGCCTTGCTTACAAAAAAAATCTATGTGGTATTTACTTTGTTTTAATGTTATTTAGCAAATGTGTTATGTACAAGTAATTAAAACAACAATTTCATTGAACTGTGAACTAAATTACTTATAAAGGAGTTGGAATTAGAAAGGAGCTTTATTGTACTTTATGGGTTACTATTAAAGTATTTGATCGTATTTGCATGATAAAATCTATGTGGCCTTTGATGTAACATTTCTTTCCATGGCTAAGATTGTCAGGTTACAACTTTTTACTGCATAATGTACAAGCAAGTGAAGCAAATGTTTCATAATCAAATTATGTTAGTTTAAAAGATATTAGTCGCACATGATTCATGGATTATTGCTCGAAGTATCGTATCTTACATGCAAAATAAATTTTAAGGTGGTGTTTGTTTTGTTTCGATATTATTTAGAGACTAGTAGACTACGTTATGTACACGTAATCAAAACAAAATTTTATTGATTTCTCCAAACCAAATTATTTGTAAAGGAGTTGGTTTCGTTTATGAAATACTCTTAAAAGTACTTGTTCTTTCAGCAAATAACATGTGTATGAAATTGTTATTTCAGTATAATCTCTTTCCCACCACCAGATTCTTTAAATTCAACAAACATAAAAACTTTAGTATGTAACAAAAACAAATGCGCTTCGGATTTGGAAAATTTTATCTCTTAAAAAGAGTCGGCTTAAAGCGAACATACGGATGTGATTTTGATAGAGGACGTAATTGTCAAGCCACGAAAAGACGATGGCTTGATGTGTAAATTAAAAAGATGGGTTGAATCAATTAAGGGTGGGGAATGGGGAAGCAATCAAGAAGCAAGTGCACGGAACCGGAATCACAATAATTGAATGACATGTCAAGATAATTATACATCAACGTCACCCTCTCTCAATTCAGATCTGAATTCCTATGAAACCCAACAAACATTACAAAGATTCTTCAACACCCAGATCGATTCAAACGTTTTCCATCAAAAATTCCCATACCCTTGGGTCGAACCAAACCATAACCCACGTGGGATTGTTCCTTCTTAGACATAAAATCCGTTACAAACCCGAATCAGACATTCAACTTCTGTACTGTCAGGCTTTTCATAACAGCTTTTTCGATAATTAAACGATTGTAAACAACAACAAGACGATAGAGAGAATGTTGAGCCACACCAAGGAATAGAGACCACTAGATGTTTGTATTCATTAATTAAAAAAAAAGGTACTTGCATTATTATGGTGGATGTACACGTACTATAACAAAACATTGTTCATTTAGTACTACAGTCCATTGTTCCAGAGTTGCACGAGGGCCTATCTTTTGTATTCTTCTGCTTTTGGCCCTTTATGTTCTTCTGTATTTACACTTTACTTCCCTCATTTTTGTACTTTCTTCTATTTCACCTCCTCAAACTTTTGAACTCTTTCCTTTTGTTGGTACATTAATCTTGCATATTTCCATCATTTCAAAAAGTTCGTACTAGCCGACATTTAAATTTTTCTTAATTTGGTCAAGAAAGTTTGGCAATTATCAAGAAAATAATTAAGTTTTATTTTTTTGTTAAATGAAAATAATTAAGTTTTAACATAAGTTTTATTTAAAATAATATGCATAAAGTTTTGTTTTCAATACAATGACACTTAATTAATTATTATTATTATTTTTACAAAATTCAAGTATTTTATTGGTATTTTTCGTTATATGTAACAAATTATTAATATAATTAAGGTAGATGATTTCATATTAATATGCATAAATCATCTTTTTTAGGTAATTGTGGCTTTATGTGACAACTTACATGTATCGACTACTCCTTTGGGCAATCATGAATGACAGGGAGTCATTATAAATGAATCTTCATGGTCGCAAGGGATTTTACAAATTTTGGATTCGAACTCATGGAAGAAGAGATTTCCAGCTTTTGTTGCAAGAGTATGTGAGATGTTTTCCAACAAAAAGGTGATACTATTTAGGTCTAAAGAGAACAAAAAACGGGACCCACAATCAAATTATATGATACAACAAACGATTTCTATGATTACTGATAAGTTAGTCGTCTAATCATTGTTACAATATATTTAAGTACTCCGTGACACCCTATCTAAAAAGATAATGATGAAATTAAATAAAGCATTGGTCACTAATCAATTGATGGAATTTCAATTACAAAAGAACCTTTAAAAAGGTTCTTGATTGATCTTTATTATTTAAAATCTTAAATAAATTATTCGAGCCATTAAACATAAAACCTTGATAAATATGTGTTAACAATTCACGTAGCAACTTATTTAAACGGGTCACACCAAATATTTGTGTTATATCGCTTAAGTAGAGTCGGAGTAGCTCGAGTAGCTCGTTACATTCCCAAATCATTCACACCTCTAAGTAATAAATAACATATACCACACTTCTATGCTACTTTACTTAAACAAACCTAACATAATAGTTCGTCTGATACTCTGACATAATTGGATGAAACTGCACTAAATAGAATTAGAAGGGTGACAACAAAGTAAGCACTTGAAATAATTATTGAAGGTTTTAAAGCTATAGCTTTACATGGCTAGTTTAGTAATTCTTCACTCCCGTCTCATTTTAAGATTTTGTTCTTATTTTTGTGGGACAAAAAAATTGCACTTTGCCTTATACAGCTCCATTCTATCCTAGTCAGATAACGCATCAAATATGACACAACAACAAAAATATTCTATCAAAAAACTCTACATACCAAACATACGAGAAGTGAAGCCTAAGAAAACATATTCCTTATAGGTTTCCAAATCTTAAACCTTGAAAACACCAACTTTTTGAAATCACGTTTCCTAATCAGAAACCAAGGGAAGCTAACGACACTCCTGTACATCCCTATTAACTTTAATCATAAACCTGTTTTTTTTTTACATTACCAATGCAGATTGACCTGATTCTGACGTTAACAAGAACACCAACAACATCGTCCTCAGAAAATTTAACACGTAACTTATCCACACGTGTTGTACGAATCCTATAAACATAAACAGTGTAGTAACATTTTCCAACAGGATGAATAGTCTTATGATGGATTGATGATGTGAAACATGTCAAATTTGAGATTTGGTCAAATTTGGAGATACATGAAAAAATACCACAAAATTAAAATTAAAAATAATTTTTTAAACTTTTTTTAAATAAATAAAAATAAAAAAGGGGGTAGCGTAAATGATGAGAATACCAAATGGATGATTGATTGCACGTGTGGGTACGTGGAAATGGAATCCCCGTGCAACTGTCTTTTTCTTTTACAGGAATACCCCCAACATACTTTATTATCTTAAAATTTTCAATTATTTAAAATTTTATTTAATATTTAATTATTTAATAATTTTATTTAACAAAACCCCATGTTCTTGAAATTGAATAACTTTGTACCTACTTGTAGTTCTTGTTGTTTTGTAATTTGTTTTTTGTGTTGGTATGGAATAATAGGTACATATAAAGGGTATAAAATATCAGGTCGGTAGTTTCGAGATTGAATTGTTGTAGACTTACAGGTCAGATATCTTGAATCAAGATTTGGAATAACATTAGTTCGAGGTATGATTTTGGTGGTGACTTGTATAGGAAACACAAGAAGAACAAAGGGTTGTTGAAACTTTGGTAAAAACGTGGATCCAGTAAACTTGTAAAGTGCAATATAATATGGAATTATAACAGTGTTTAGTTTTTCTTAGAATGTTAACATGGACGGGCTCATGTCGTTCTCTTTGTACTTGCATGCCAATAATTTTGACTCTACTTTAAATTTTTGGTTAAAAACAATTTATTAAATATTAGGCGTTCTTTATTTAGTGCAAATCTTTGAAAATTCAAGATTACATTTTATTATAGAGTATGGATATATATATATATACATCTTCTTAAAACAATAAACTAACTTATAAACTACGTAGATTTATCTCACTAAAAAAAAAAGTATCTTAAATATAATTAACCTTTTTAATGAACCAAACTATCTGAAAATTAATATTTTTATGCTTTTAATGAACCAAACTAACGTGTACTCTTGATGATATTAATCGGGTTTTTAAAACCATAAAAACAATCAAAGGACATTTAATATAACGAAATGTAAATCAAAATTGGAAGTTTGCGTTATTGGTTTCAAATTCAAAATGTATTACACATCATTACATGAACACACTTTTAGTTTCATGTAATGTAAATAAAAATTTGTTATTATAATGTATACATAGACCAAAGAATCTGCATTTACCGTTGGACCTTGAATCTTTTGAATTTTACAAGATTAGTCATAATCGGGCGTGAACAATTTAAAATCATAGTTCAATCATATGATTCTTTGGATTTGTGTAAATGTAGACGCACATGCTCATTGACAAAAGTTATGTGTCCACCGTCATGTCGGATCCACATTTTTAACTTGGGTAATTTTTTTAACTTTTAAACTACAAAAATAGTTGAAGGATACAAACGTATCTTCATTGTGAATATGTCCTTATCAAGGACCGCACCTTGGATCGTATAAAGTTTATAAGATCTATTGTGACTATATGCGAACTTTACGGATCATAATTCAACCATATGAATCTTGTTGTTTGAATGTGTACATTAATGATGTCGTACGATCTATTCTAAAAAGTGGGTAAAAGGTATTTGACATCAACCGATAAATCGTTTTCTGAAAACGAAATATCAATATCAAGTACTCTTTAACCATACAAGATAGTATGTTCAACTAACCTCGTTCAATCGACACTTAAGATTTTATTTCTTGTGTTTCCCATTAGATAATAAATTAATATTTTGTGTACTTTCATCATCGACTTCATTATTATAGGATTAAAAATACAAGTAATCAATCCTCGTTTCTCAAACCTCGATGATTATTAAGATTTCAAATTGCAATTTTCAGTGTTTAATTAAAAAAGTTATTCATGATTTTTCAATGTTAAAATTACCATAATTAAAAAAATAGATAGCAATTACCACAAAAAGAAAATGATTAAAAAAGATTATGTAACTATAATAGTATTAATTCAACTGAATATTTGAATATCTAATTATATAGTTCTCATCATGTAAATCATAATAATAAGTGAATAAGATCGATATTCAATATAGAAAATATTTGTAAATGGATCATAAATGTTCTTTAGCAAGAAAAAAAATAGTTCATGAAAGTTGGTCTTAATTCTCAAAGGACGAAAAAGAGGGTTGAATATAATGTTTTTTAAGGTTTTAATAATCTTTTAACAAAACAAATGATCTTTACAAAACAAACGATAGATGCGGAAAATAAACTTAGATCACAAGATTAACAATCTATAAGTTATCTCTCTCGGTTAATATGTATTCTCTTGTGGTCATACGGTAACAAGTGCTTAAACAACTTACAACAGATAATCAGTCAAGAAGACTAAAGTTGTAGCAAGACTGTAACTTATCAACTGACTAACTTTGAAGTCTTTGAAGAATAGCAAGATGATCTCTCTTAAGTTCTAATTTCCGCTCCTTTGATCTTCAAAGCATCATTGGATATTTCTATGTTGCATCTTCACCTATGAGGCAAATGCAACATTATGATAAAAGTATGGTAAAAATGTACTATTTAAGCTTTCAAGTCATTGTTCATCCGATTGAGTGTTGTATGTCTCTTGTAGTTACTGTGGCCATAATGCTTTTATTGCAAAGTAGGCCGAATTATAAGTAAATCATGCCATATGTAATGCAAACCATCACTCATTAAATGGTAAACGAACTAATTGTCTTTTCTGGTTTGACCAAAGAGGGAAAAACATTAAGTATGTTAGATTTACCCTCGTCCTTGTTGTCCATTATGGGGACATCCACTTTTTAGTAAGAGCATTATCAAAGATAATCCTTCAGCTCGTAGACCTACATGCATTGACATCTTCACCTGATTAAACGGCCTAGCTATTTCAACACAAAAATTGTTTAATGCTTGTTGAGCATTAGTTGATCAAGGGTAAGCTTCCATCTAATATCTTCACCAGATGTTCAATACTTGTATGTTGATTTTGAATTATTTCCTTAATCTTGACTCTATCCGATAGACAACATCTGATCATCCGCCGATGAGAATGTTCTATCAGTTATCCAACTTCTTATAATCCATCAGTTGTTTACTTACCAACCAACCGATTTTCTATTCACTATTGATTTCTCGAATAACTAAATACTTTCTAACAATGTTTGTCAATCATCAAATCTTCTAAACCAATATAATCTTAACAAAAGTGTCGTTCACCATCATTCAAAAGAACACCTAAAAGTATAAAGAAAATGTCCCGATTCATCTAAATACTAGAAAAAGCCCAAAAGATATCAATATCGATTATCTTAAAAATATAAATATAAAAAGAAGACCTATATGTAAATGTATTGAAATAAAAGGGTATAAATGGAAATAAATAAAAAGGTGTAAATGTAATAAAGGGTTGAAGGATGGTCCTACTGCTAACTCTGAAACCACCAGATTTGTCAGCATCAAAAAAACCCCCCGTGCGTTACCCTATTTACTGTCCCAATTAATTATTTAATTTCTAATATTTTTAATATTTCAATTATTTATTTAAATAAATAAAATAAAATAAATTTTGTGACTCCCAAGAAGAAAATAGAAAAAGGTTATCAGCTTTTCCTTAACTGCCACTGTAACCATATTAACTTATCTCCTCGACTTTAATTTAATGCGTTTTACCATTTCCACCCTCTTCAAATTGTTATTTTGAATTTGAATTTTGTTAAATATATGATAAAAATAATAATGGGTTATAGAAATTTAGAGCAAGTTAAAAACGGTTGTTTAAAAAATGTCGCATATTATATAGTTAGGGATGTTTTAGTTTGATCTGGAACAACTTTTTTTTTAATAAACCAGACCGATTTTTTTTTAAAATAAAATATCTAGATTGGACAAACCGAACAACGAAAATATAGTTTTTAACTAACAGTTTAAACAAAGTTTTTATATGAATTTGTAGTTCATATTATCAATTAATTCATGTGTGAACTATCTAACTGATTTATAATGAATGTGTTAATTAGTGTATATAAGAATCTGTTAACCAGTTCATATGTGAATCATATTTTTTTTTTTTGGGAAAAAAGGGGAACAGAACCCCTTGGAAAAAATTTATTAGAATTATGAGTATATATTAGAATTACACAAGTATCCATATGTGACTCGTTAAAAATAGTTTATATTAGAATTACACAAGTTCAAATATGAGTATATAGTTCATATATGAATCGATTAAAAAAGTTAATATGTGAATTACACAGATTTCTATATGAACATATATTTCATATGTTAATCAGTTAAAAATTGTTTATGTATGAACATATATTTCATGTGTGAGTTATATAAGTTCATATGTAACACCCAAAAAATTGAAGCAAACAAAAACCTTCCTTTATGAAAGGTGTTAGTACAAATATACGCCAAGGCATGAGCTCTTCCCAAAAACAGGGGTATAAGTAGTGTATAATTACAATGTTTGTAATTGAATAAAAGACATGATAACCAACTAGTCTAGTTCCTACTAGGAAGAAGACTACAAAAAGGGTTATCGTTCTGCAATCAATCTCACGGCCTAGAAGACCGGTCTCTCCAACATCCCCCATGCTCACTCTTAGCCCGACACTTACTTTGGAACGGCGCCACTAGCACCTGAGAGACACATCGACACCAATCAAGTGTTAGGCCAAAGGAGCCTAGTGAGTTGTATCAACATAATATCGCACATATAAAAGCATGTTAAGACATGTAAGATATACAAGAGTATACTAACAACAAAATGTAGCATGTTAAACCGGTTTATCTTTTATCTTTGAAAACCGTGGGAGCGACCCACTTTCGCCAAGCAAGTTACACATCAGAGTCGAGACACCCCGTTTGACTAGTGCGACACGAATGGCGAGGGACATAGGTGCGCACCTTTTGACTAGTGCCACCCAAGACTGAGTCGAACTCGTGTAAACTTGAAAGTGCACACCTTTTGACTAGTGCCACTTTAAATCAATCTCATTTCAAAAATCGACACAGTGTACACCTTTTGACTAGTGCCACATTGTCCAATTCATGTATGCGTAAAAATATGGGTACTCACCTTTTGACTAGCGACATCCCGGTCCACTTTTTGACTAGTGGCCAATAGCATCCCACTTTTTGACTGGCGGTGCTCCATAACATTTTAGTTATATAATTTAAGCATTATTGAAAGTCTCAATACTTTCATTCAGTTCATATAAGCCAACATGCTCGGGATTCAATTCCTTCGCATCATTATGTGGCATACATAATAACACGTATTTCTCATAAATGCATTCATCATATAATCACATGGATTTAACTCATACATTAGTAGCATACGATAATCTACTCCATGTATACAATAATCCAAATCAAGCCATTCATATAAGCATCATTACTCATTCATTTCATGGCAATCCTTAAACCTAACAATTTAGGCATTTCATCCAAAATCATGTTTATTCACAATAACCAAGCAAGATATGTAAATCAAACAAAATGATGTGCTCTCAGTTTTAACAAAACAATTTTAGCAACTCACCTTAGGGTTTACACCCAAAACCCCCAAATCTTCCGTTTTAGGTCAAATATGTGAACAAACCTAGAATCAAGTAAATCGAACCTTAGGTTAGTTTCATAACTCCTATCACATAGACTAACAAACCTCAAATGGTTTAGATAAAGCTTACCTAGCCAAATCTTGAGTAGAAACCCTAGAACTTGAAGAACACAAATCTAGCAACAATGGAGGTGGAAGATGAGGTGAAGAAGATGAAGATCAAGCTTCCAAATCTAGCTAGCCTTGCATCAATCCATCAATGGAGTCTTGAAGAGCTTGGAAGGAGAAGAAGGTAGGAAGAAAAATCTGCCCAAATGGATAAGAAATGAGGAAGATACGCCAAAAAGAAGAGAGGAGGGTATTTAACCCGTTTTTCCCCAAATTGCAGATTTGGCGCTGATCAGATCAGCGCGGAGATTAGCGCCAAGGCAAAATTGCTCCGTGCTAATCATGGCGCTAATTAGATCAGCGCGGGACGTACCGCCGACACCAGGTCAGAACTCAATAGCAGATTTGGCGCTGATCATGGCGCTAATCAGATCAGCGCGGAGATTAGCACCAAGACAAAATTGCTCCAATTTCGATTCCGTAAGAACCGTTGGACTCGTAATTGAATTTCCTAACACCCTAGACCACAAAATACAAGATTTGGTCCACAATTCCAAATATCATGATTTAATAAAGAGTCGTTATTACAACCGAAAATTACGGGTGTTACATCATATATAGTTAGTAGTTACGAATCTACAAATTTTTCACATATTTGTAAAAGTTACAAAGTTACCCTTCTATTTTTGGTGTAACTGCAAATTTGACTAGTCAAAAATGTAATTTTTTTTCATAGCCATTATATTAAAAACCAAAACCAAGCCCAAATGGGCCAACTATAGATACACAAAGTAGTCAAATTTGATATTGAGTGCATAAAAGGCTAGTATCATTTTCTTTACTTCTCAATTGAATCTTTGACTACACACACAAGCATAGGATCTCCGAAAAAGTGTTATTTTTGATGAAAAGTGTAAATTGCGGCTGAAAAAGACATTGATATGCTGCATCTCAATGCATCTTATTTTAGTGCTTGTTCATTTATTTCTTTTCCAACGGTTGACATCCATTTCTTAACTTTATCATCAAACTTAACACTACTGTTTTAGGATCAATTGGTTTGCAGGGTATTTATGAATTATAATAAAATTAATAATTGATCTAATCTTTAGTGAATAAAAAAATATGTTTATTGTTTTACATTATATAAAGAGAACATATATCTTGTAGATCAGAATAATGATAGTGAATAGTAGATTAACTATTTCAACTTAAGAATTTTTGCAAAGAGAAACGTAATATTGCCTTCATTTAAATAAATTCAAACTATCTATTTTTATAAGATTTAATACAATAGGTTTTTATTGTTTTGTTAAGTTTGTGTCAATAAATGGACGATAAAATTTGTATTATATCAAATTAGTTTATTGAGGTTGTATTTGATAAAAATACGTTAGCTTAGGTCATCCGCAACCATGGCGTTATACACCCACAACATCACCGGTACCGAACCAGCACCCCGGCAACACCGCCAAGGGTGACCGGTATGGAGAGCGAAATGGCACCCGGATGCCGGCTTGGAAGACCACCCACCCCACCCCACCCTTTCTCTCCTTTCTCTCTATCTCTCTGTTCTTTCTTTCCTTTTTTTTTTCTTTTTTTATTAATTAAAATGTAAATAGCAAGAAGCTGGTACCACTGAGGATGAATTGGTATGGATAGTGGTAAGGTGTTGGTAAGATAGTGTGGAAAAGCTGATGTGGCGCTGAGGTGGCAGCTGGTACCAATGGTACCAACCATCACCATTGTCGATGGCCTTATAAGCTACTGCGTGTTTGGATGAACCATAAGCTAATTTATTAAAATACTAGTTGGAGACTTGGAGTAGCATATCAGGAATTTTTGTAGCTTTTTCCAATTATACTCTTATTAATATTAATTATTATATCCCAAGATGTCATTTTACATACTCATAAGCTAGTTTTTGTCAAACATAATCTATTGATAAGCTAACTTATCAGTTACTACTAACTAGCTTATCAACTGTTGGCTAGCTTATTAATTAATAGCTAGCATATCATTTAGTTTGCCGAATAAAACTTTTAAATAAAAGTTACAACTCTGCAAAATGGGTGGGTCGGAAGAGCTCGTTACATGTGAAAATATGTATTGTTTTAAACGAAAGTCAAAACATATGGGGTTTACTTATGTTTACATCATTTGACATTTTTTCTTTTTTTAAATGAAAAAGATGTAGAATGTTTTAAACATTTAAGAGAACTTTGGTTGACTTTTAACTTATTTTTTACTCATATTATTTTTATTATGTTTTTTCTTGAAAGGGTATTCGAGGCTTTATACCTGACTAATTTCCGCAACATTCACCGACGCTATAGCATGATTTCCTGAGTTAATCCTCACTGACCACAATCTGAAAGCGCCTAGATTCAAACCTGGGATAAAAGGGTTAATTATTTCTATTATGTTGGTCAAATATATGTCTTAAATCAGAGAGCTTTGCCATTATGCCCATAACGGTGCTCCCCTTTGCACATATACCCATACCATAACGGCGTTTTGGGCCGTTATAACGGCGCAATGTGCATAACGGCCTTATAACGGCCTTTTAAGGGTATTTGTGCAAAGTGGGGGTGGGGCTTTATGCATACACATCAATTACCCCTTAAATCAATATGTTTTTTTTTAATAAATTAATTGGTTGAAATTGTCACATCTACTTTTTGTATTATTTGAAATAAATGAATGTGAAATAGGCAATTATAAGAACAATTCAAGAAGTAATCATACAAGAATTCATTATAGAATCACAAAGTCATATGTTTTATTGAAGTGAAACTTAATGTACAAAAAACACAAAAGCATTACAAACAGTCACAAAGTCATATGTTTTATTGAAGTGAAACTTAATGTACAAAAAACACAAAAGCATTACAAACAGTACACCTTAATACGACTCTCATAATTTGAATTCTTAAGCCCTTAACCCAATTTATAATAGGTGTCAATAACATGAAAACTCAATCCCTTCATCCCTTATTATAATACTAAATATTGTTGGATATTTTAGTGTAATTGGATTAACTTGTTTGACCAATTTTGTAACACCCCAAAATTTAGGGTAAAAAAACTTTCATTTCACGAAAGGTGGTACATGTACGGTAATGCCATAGCGTGAGCTCTTCCCAAAAACAGGGGTATAAGTAATGTAATAATTACAACGTTTGTAATCAATTAAAGAATTACAATAACCAACTAGTCTAGTGCCGTCTAGGAAGAAGACTACAAAAGGGTTATCGATCAACAACAACTCTTCAGGCCTAAAGGACCGGTCTCTCAACTTTCCCCCATGCTCACTCAAAGTCCGGAGCCTACTTGGGAGCGGCGTCCCTAGTACCTGAGAGACACATCGACACCAAACAAGTGTTAGGCTAAAGGAGCCTAGTGAGTTGTATAATTAATATCATGCACGTAGAGTATATTAAGACATGCGAGATATACAAGATTATACTAGTAATATAAATAGCATGTTAAACCGGTTTATTATTATCTTCGGAAACAATGGGCGCGACCCATTTCCACCAACCAATACCCCGACATTCGTTACTTCCAAACACCTCGATGTCCCGAATTTAGCATGGCAACATCATCCGAGGCCCGCGCCCAAGGAGCAACCCGAGGGCCGGCGACATAGGTACAAACCCCAAGACTGTTTGGTGTGGAAATATTGTGTTGGTTCGTCCATGTTATTAGCATACAAGACTTCGATACTGAATTTAGCATAGCATCTCGTCCATATCATTTACATACAAGACCTCGATACTGAATTTAGCATAGCATCTCGTCCGTATCATTTACATATAAAAACCTCGACACTGAATTTAGCATAGCATCATTAATAGAGGTATGTATCGAGGGTCTCAAGCCCTTTACGCCATTTCATATATGCCAACATATTCGGATATCAAATCCCCTTTTTATAATTCTATGGCACACATACTTGTAAGTATTCCACGTAAATACATTCATCCTACAATTTCATGGATTTAACACATACGATAGTCACATACGATAATCCACCACACGTATACAACCATATAACCCAAATCATTCATGTAAGCATAAATCATCATACGTTTCATGAAAAGCTTCAAACTCGACATGATAAGTAATTCATACTAGAATCACATTCATCCACAAAATCAAGTAAGGAATGTAAAATCATCAAGATGATGTGCTCTCAGTTTTAACAAAATGGTTTTAACAACTCACCTTAGGGTTTTGTAACAAAAACCCCCAAATTCCAAGATCTTGGTCAAATACGTGAACGAACCTAAAATCAAGTAAATCGAACCCTAGGTTAGTTTCATAACTCTTACACATAGATTAACCAACCTAAAATGGTTTAGATAAGCTTACCTAGCCAAATCTTGAACAAACCCTAGAATGGAGAACACTTGCACCAATGGTGATTTGAGGTTGTGAGAGGTGGAGAAGATGATGATGAACTTGAAGTTCTAACTAGCTTGATGGTGATTTCGGTATGGAATTCACTCTCCAATCGTTATCGTTGTTCTCCTTGATGATTTCTCCAACCAAAAATCACCCAAGATGGTGTATTTGTTGCTCTCTTTGAGAGAGAGAATTCGTAGCTATCAAACTAAATGCTGAAAATCCCCTTTTATGTTTGATGCACGTCCACGTGGGTTCCCCCGTGGCTTCAAGTCACGCGTGCAACCTGATTCTAGCAAGGTCAGTAGCCCACGTGGGATTCCACGTGACTTTAAGTCCCCCGCCCTATCTGATGGCCTAGTTGCCCACGTGGGGTGCCAAGTGACATTAAGTCACCCCGGCTACTGGTTTAAGCTCTCTTTTGAAGCTTCATTTCATTTCTCGAACACTTGATCACCAATCTTTCTCGGCCGGTTACCGTCACCCCTTTTAGTGCACGGTCTAGCACCAATTCTTCGCTTTTCAAGCCTTTTCCAGATAATCCAAGTTGTCTCTAATATTCGCACAATTCCGGGTGTTACAAATTTCATCATAATAAGACATCATTTAGGCTTGGTGATGCGGAGTGCATACCTACTTGAATTTATTATGATTTTAGGGGCGAAGCCCCTAAGGAACGGGGGTCCGAGGGCAGCGCCCCTGGTAGCGGGGTCCAAGGGACAGCGCCCCTGGCTGGGGTCGAAAAATTATTGTTATGTCAAGGGGCAGCGCCCCTGGCGGGGTCCACTAAGTTGTTATGTTAAAAATTACTCAGAAAAATTATTTTTCAGAATTTGGTGATTAAATTTGACACGTTGGAAAACCCGAAAACTGCCTTTTGGCAGTTACCCCGTTTCATATATGCTTTTGGTCGTTATTTGGCTCTCTCTCTGGTTCGAAAAATCTCAGACACAACATACAAAACATTCTCGATCTCTGGATTGTATCCGATTGAATTATTCAGAAGAACCACCGAATTGATTCGTCTATGTAGAGCTTGGCCAATTTGTCCATGGGTAAGGTCTCGCGCATCTCTAGAAAGTGTGCACTCTTCGTGAGTCGGTCTACAATCACCCAAATGGTGTCGTGACCCCTTAAGGTTCTCGTTAGTTTGGTCACGAAGTCCATCGTGATATGCTCCCATTTCCATTCCGGAATCTCCAAGGGTTGCAAACTACCATAAGGCTTTTGATGTTCCGCCTTGACTTGGAGACATGTGACACACTTCTCGACGTATTTAGCCACGTCAAGCTTCATAATTGGCCACCAATAGTTCATCTTCAAATCTCGGTGTTGGGTTTCGCTGTGATCCTCGAACCAAATCTGATCCGAAGAACACTAAAAGTTTTGCGGAAGCGTCTTATGGTTTGAAACCCGGAAACCACTAATCTATCGTTTTATTAGTTTAATCAATAAAAGCAGTCTGAAAATACCTGGATTGCTCGAGTGTTAATCCACCTATGAATGACCAACGAATGTTCCTCTAGCAGAACGAGAAACCCGAACTAAACCCGAACTGGTTGTGGAGGAGGAGGAGAGGCCGGCACCAAACAGGAGAGAGAGAGAGAGAGAGAGAGGGTTGAGAAAATTATCTGGAAACTGATTATAGGATTGATTTTAATTGATTGATTTTCCTTAAACCCATAAGGTTTATTTATATGGAGGAAAATACAGTTTCCTTATGATTCAGTTTCCCCTTTGTAATTATCTTTTTCTTTTCTTTCAAGAAAAGAATGCTCTAGATAATTATTTATATATAATTCCTTTAATTAATTATTCTATTATATATTTATTTATCTAATAAATATATAATCTACTTAATTAATTAATAACCCTCCAACTTTGTGATTTCTTACTGAAATTACCCAACTGATTTATAATTTGACTATTATAAATCCCAATTCTCCATTTCTGGGTTTCATTTAACTTATTCGATTTATAGGTCCTCACAGGTGTGACCCTCAAGTGTCTTGTAACATTGGATGTGCAATCACTGGTTTGTCAACTTATGCACACAATCACTAACAGACTCCCACTTGTGCAAGTTGGCAATACCGCCTTGACCACACGGACCTAAGGAGGCCCTAGACGGGCACTTAGGCTAACCAGGTTACAAGAACTCTTATACCCAGGCAGGTGATATAAACATTCCGTAAGGAAATAACATCTATGAATTTACTGTTCATAAATTGGGTATAACTTGGCTTTTCCCTTTGCATCTCGATATTTCATCTGTGAGTATGAGCTTGGAAAATGTCAACTCTAAATACTCAAGATTCTGTTTTTTCTTGACTATTCGACTTTTACTGATAGGTAAACGACAAAGAACTAATCAGTTCGTTTGGGCATGGCCATGCACTTCATCAGTATATTCAGTCAGTCAAGAAGGGCCCAGAAATATCTCCCTTCAGAGAAGAGGTGCAAATCCCATCTTGCATATCTGCATTTAATACCACGGCTTCCGCTGAATCTAGTTACGCCCTTTATAGCCACCCTGTTACGGCGTAGCGGTTGAGTGCACTAAGTATTCAGTAGTCCTCATGGCATTAAACCTGATACCTCAGGTGATAGGGACAACCACTGTGAGACTCACTTATGACAGTTTCCAAGAAGTAATCTCAACCGAGGATCACGTCCGATATTTGCTACTCTATCAAATATCTGTGCAACTTTTGGTCTACAACACTTGTAGCTGTTATTCAACAACTGATCATAACTACCCAGAAGTTCACAATGACTTTAACACCCTATCATGTTCCCACAATGATAAGTTGTCACGGACAAGTTTCGAATGAAAACTGGAAACTAGTTTCATTCCTGGATTATAAAAACATGCAAAATATAAAAGTGATAAAGAAATTAATTTTGTATAGTCCATACTACACGCTGTAATAATAACAAAATTAATAACATTTCTTAATTACTTTTATGGTATCTATTTAACGTTTGTTAAATACTGATCTAAAATGAAGTATCACCTATCTTCAGTTTAAATCCTTTGATTAAAGTTTACCATTTTAATCAAAGTGATAACCAACTAATATAAGTTTGTATTCACTGATACAATCCACTTGATTATGCTAATTATTGTTTTTGCAAGCATTTAAACAAAAAATAGTCTTTTATTTTATCATATTCCCTGAACTTGGAGACCTGGAATAACTCCTAGTTCTTCCCTGAATATGTAAAATTAAACTGCAACTTTCCTTAGTTGCTGTGTAGATGAATGATTTCTACCTGAAATCAGATTCCATTTACTATGCTGGCAAATTTGCTGGAATTCTATCTTTATTGGTTATTTCAATATTTTAATTATTGATTTACAGACACTTGTTTCAAACACTTTGAAACTTTTATCTTTTGACTGTAAGGTATCTCATGAACTCTTATCCTACCTGGATTATGAATTCTGAGATAAATTGAATCAATAAAGATATCTTTCATTCTTTATCCTAAACTAGATAGAGAATAAACTGGGCTCCCACTAACCTATATGAAAACCAACTATTACTCAAAATTTACTATTGACTTAGTCAAAGCCTTTGATTAGTCAATTCTATTTTAAGTAATGAACTTGAGAATTCTATTTATAAAACTTAACTGGATTTTGTCAAATCCTATTTCCAAAATTTGGAACTTTCCTAGTTTTATAAATACTGTTATTAACGCTGTCTGAGTTAATATCCTAGATTCTCTTTTAAACATTTAAACCTGATCACAAAAATTATTTCATAATCTTTTACTCATAAAATGTTTTATTCTTAAAAACACATTCCTGTAGTACTTCATGTGTTTTTTGACAGTTTTCATATTACTTCAATTTAATTAAAACTATTGAAGTAGCTATAATAGACAATATCTAGGATCTAATTAGGTCAAAACTTGACTTTGTCAGATTTAAAACTTCATGCATAACAGATATTTATTCAAGACAATAACTTATAAAATTTAAATCCATTCAATAAATTATAAAAATGTAGCCATAAACCAAAAATAACTGTTTAAAATAATAAAGAATGTCTTGAAGGAAAATATCTAAAATGAACTTTTATCTTGATCCTTGCAACTCCTAGGCATCTCACTTCTGACCACCTGCAATAGTCATTTGCTCTAGGTATCAGTATACTTGTAAACTAACAAGTAAAAAGTGACAAATTAAAGCAATCATAAATATCTAAGGTTTACATACCTGCTTCATGACGCTTTGGGCAGTTTTGCCTCCAGTGACCGACCTCATTGCATGTGAAGCAGCGATTTTCGGTCCTAGCTTTATTTGGCTTGACCTTTTTGCCCTTGCCCTTGCCTTTGCCTTTCTTGGGTGCACTCTGAACGGCCTGAACCGGTCCTTTCCCTTTGCTGGTGCTTGTATGCCCATGTTTCTTTTTCACCCCTCCATCTTTTACCATCAGGACGTCCTTGATTTTGTTCTTGGTCCTCATATTCAATTCAGCTGTCTTAAGCATGGAGTGTAATTCTGCTATTGACTTCTCCATGTTGTTCATGTTGTAATTGACTATAAAGGGCTTGTAGTCATCTGACAGTGAATTGAGTATAGTATCCGTTGCTAGCTGCAACGGAACTGGTGACCAAGCCTCTCCAGATGATCCAAGTGCCGTTTCATTTTCATGACGTGGTCACTTACTGATGTCCCTTTTATCATCTTGCATTCATTAAATGCTTTTGTGGCATCGTAACGTTCTGTACGAGCCTGTGTCTGGAACATGTCCCTCAGCTGGCGGATCATGTCATAAACATTTGTGTTTATAAGCCCTGCTTGTAGATCTGGGCTCATAGTTGCAAGCATGAGACAGGCGACATCCAGCAGATCATCTGAATGCTTCTTATGAGCATTTCTAGCAGCAGCCGGAGCATTTGCTGGAGGAGCCTCCCCAAGAGGCTCTTCAAGGACATACCATTTCCTCTCGTGTCTGAGCACAATCATCAGATTGCGCTCCCAGTCGAGGAAATTAGGACCGGTTAGCTTGTCTTTTTCAAGGATAGAGCGGAGGGAAAGATTTTTTGTGCTTGTAACAGTGCTTGCCATCTACACATTTAAAACTTTTAGTTTTTAGCAACTGTAAATAGATTAATTTCCAACAAATATCAATAAACCCTTAAATGATCTATTTATTGGACTAGGATCCTTATTTCATACGTCCTGATGTTCGGTGTGTTCTTGCTCCACCAGGCCCGTATTTATTTCGGTAGGTAAGGACTTTTACCAGTCATATCTAACTGATATGACTCCTAGATCTTTTCGGAACCACGATAACTATCCGTACATGTTTCGGTCCCTCTTAGTGCATTTTGGCCCGGTACCACCCGGTGAACTTAACAGTACCAAAATAGATCTCACCATTTTGGGAACCTGATCACTTTACTCTGGCCGGTACCACCCGGAGATAATTCGCAGAGTTATGTAACCCCCTCCAGCTTCGGTTTGAACGTGGACATTCAAGGTGTGTTCACTCAAAATGCCCACGTACCTTACGCCGGAGGTGCCCTTAGATGGGTTGCACTAATGATCTATGATTTTTCGGGGTTTTCTTTTATAGTCCAGTTCAAGGAAAAATTGTAATTTTGAAAAACTGATTGTTTTAAACTGATGTCTTAAACTAACTGTTTCAAACATACGCTTGTTCTAAGACTAACTGTTTTAAAAGGTTCTTGCTGTTTAAAACTAACTTGTTTTAAAAGCATTTTGTTTAATCAAAACTATCTGTTTTGATGGCATTCTAGTTGATAAAACTGACTGTTTTGTCAACTTGCCTTTAAACAATCTATTTACAATTTTACTGGTTTCAAATAAAATCTACCGTTTAAAACTTTAAGAAAAACTGTGATTTTCAAAATTTAAAACCTATTTCCTTTTGTGATATAATCTAGTTCTAAAGCTACAATTTTAAAACTACTTGTCATGCATTATCTCACAAATAAGCAACCACGCAGTTAAAAATTATAACTACACAGTTTAAAGGTAACTAATTATAGGTTTGCCAACTTTTGTTCCTAAGGACCATTTATGACCTATTTCCTAGAAAAACTCTAGCACCTTGCGTAGCTCCCACTGGCTCCGACATCCTTGTTAGAACTCCGGGAAAGATAAATGTTTTTTCTTGCATAGCTTCGACTGGCCTTGCCTTCTTCGTTGGTAAAACAAAAGACTATTATCCTATGGTCACTATTACAAAAAGGGTTGTAAACGGCACGCAAGCCTCCCCATAATTAATTCCAAAAAGGGGTCTAAGTTGGCAAATCCTATAATAGGCATATACTTAATCAACCACGCATTCATATATAAAGCGATATATAATAAAGCGACAAATTGGAAGAACAATCCTAGATCCGTTAAACAATTATCCCGTCTCTCTTTTCGTAAAATCTAATTTTCAATCTGGTTTATAAAAACAAACTATTTTATAAACGATAGCTTTAAAAAAATGTCTTGTTTCATTTTTCGGAAAAACGATCTCAACTGATTTGTAAAAACAAGCCGTTTTATAAATCTCAATCCAATATTTTAAAATTGAAAAATCAAAACATAAAATTTATATAACGGATTTTTCCCTTTTTTTTAAAAATAATTTGGTTTCTTACAAAAACCATTTGACCGTACGGGTTTAAAAATTTGGATAAAATTTAATTAGAAAAATTGGTCCAAAATTGGGTCTTTAAGCCCATTACCAAACTGGTAATGATTTGGGCCTAATGGTTTTTCGAAAAAATATCGTAAGTCAAGACCTTTGGCTTGGTTAGATTGGCCCGTACCCTTTACGATGCTGGATCAATACCTCTCATGGCGTCACAGCCCTAGTTACGGCCATTGCTCGTGGCACGAGAGCTTTGGTGACCTTCGTTCACGGCGCGAGCTGAGCACTGCTCCGGCGCGACGATTGTGGCTCTGGCCACCGCTCGCGGCGCGAGCTTATCATTACCAGGCCTTATCGAAAACCCTAGATTTAACCACCACCGCCGTTTGATGACAACGGCTAAAAACCGCCGTCGCCGTTTGACTGATAACCAGCGCCACCACCAAGATAGTAGCAGCGATTGGCCGCCACCACCGTGGCGTGGCCGGTCGGTGTTTATTTGAAAAACCCGGCGCACGACGGCAACGTCAAAACGCCACCGCCGCCGCCCTTTCCGTTGAAAACGAACAGACCACCACCGCCCTCTACCACCGGTGATGGCAACTGCGCCAAAGCACCACCATCACCACCAGCGGCAAACGACAGCAGCAGCAAAAGGACCGCTGCCGCCATCGCCCTTTGCGGTGGTTTGAAAAACATGAATCGCCGCCACCACCGTGGCTGCCTTAGCCGATCGGTGGTGCGGTTGTCGATGTTCCAATGCCGCCATCGTCTCCGCGCCACCACCACCATGACTGTGGTTGGCTTTGATTTGGTGATCGTATACTCGCCGCCACCACCACGCTGGTGGTTTGGCTTGGCGTCGTGAAATCGCCGCCACCACCACGCTGGTGGTTTGGCTTGGTGTCGACGTGGTCTGGCCACGGGTCTGTTGGACGATCGACCACCCGCCGCCGCCGCAACCACCAATTGTGGTGCGGCCGGTGATTCTCATTAACGGCCGACTGCCGCTACCACCACGACGGTGGTTCGTCTACGGTTGTCATTCGTCGTTCTAACCACCGCTGTCAATAATCGACCACGGTTGTTGATCGCCACCGGTCCGGTTGCGATCGAACAACGCTGCTGCCGCACACCACTAATCGACGTCGATCGGTAGCGTCAAAACGCCCCCGCCGCCACCGTTTGCTCAATCGAGAAAAAAACCCGCCACCACCACGACTAGTGGTTGCGGCTGTGGTTTTGTGCGAATGGCGCGACCACCACCAACCTGGTGGTTAGGCCGCGGTGGTCTCTTGGCTTTGTAGGGGTTCGGCCACCACCACCTAGCTGGTGGTCTGGCCTGGTGGTTTCACGAACAGCGGCCAATGCCGCCACCACAGGCTGTGGTGCGGCCTGACGTTTGGTCATTCGCGGCTAGGTTTTGCCGGCGATCGGCCTGGCGGTCCGGTTGGCTAGCTACCACCGTTCCACCGCCGATCGTTGGTTAGGGTTTTGACAAACACGATAAAGATAGAAACTTTATAAAAAGGTCAGATTTTATACGAAAAGCTTTCAAATTTTTTAACGGATCTATAATAAACTTTAAACAAATAAAACGAAAAATGTGGCTCTGATACCATTGTTGGGTTTCGCTGTGATCCTCGAACCAAATCTGATCCGAAGAACACTAAAAGTTTTGCGGAAGCGTCTTATGGTTTGAAACCCGGAAACCACTAATCTATCGTTTTATTAGTTTAATCAATAAAAGCAGTCTGAAAATACCTGGATTGCTCGAGTGTTAATCCACCTATGAATGACCAACGAATGTTCCTCTAGCAGAACGAGAAACCCGAACTGGTTGTGGAGGAGGAGGAGAGGTCGGCACCAAACAGGAGAGAGAGAGAGAGAGAGAGAGGGTTGAGAAAATTATCTGGAAACTGATTATAGGATTGATTTTAATTGATTGATTTTCCTTAAACCCATAAGGTTTATTTATATGGAGGAAAATACAGTTTCCTTATGATTCAGTTTCCCCTTTGTAATTATCTTTTTCTTTTCTTTCAAGAAAAGAATGCTCTAGATAATTATTTATATATAATTCCTTTAATTAATTATTCTATTATATATTTATTTATCTAATAAATATATAATCTACTTAATTAATTAATAACCCTCCAACTTTGTGATTTCTTACTGAAATTACCCAACTGATTTATAATTTGACTATTATAAATCCCAATTCTCCATTTCTGGGTTTCATTTAAGTTATTCGATTTATAGGTCCTCACAAGTGTGACCCTCAAGTGTCTTGTAACATTGGATGTGCAATCACTGGTTTGTCAACTTATGCACACAATCACTAACACTCGGTACATCTTGGTGCTCCCCGGGATGTATGGAATATTTGGACTTGTGAGCCTCCTCCAAGAGTAACTCCCGATTACCACCAACCTTTGGCACCCAAATCCGACCTTGAAACAGTTTAAGTCTGCGGCTATCTTCGGTCAACAACTCCTTTTGCTTCACCATCACCTCATCTTTGAGGTTTTTTTTTCTCGTAGGCCTTCCGTTTGACTAGTCTTGATCCTCTCCAACAAGCTTGACACCACGCTAATCCGGTTGAGGGTCACACCAACCCCGTCACCATGGTTCTTGCGGCTCAAGGCATCGGCAACCACGTTCGCCTTACCGGGGTGGTACAATAAGTCGCAATCGTAATCCTTTAGTAGCTCAAGCCATCTTCTTTATCGCATGTTGAGCTCCTTTTGATCGAAAATGTGTTGGAGACTTTTGTGATCGGTGAAGAGGGTACACTTCGTTCCGTAAAGGTAATGTCGCCACAATTTCAAGGCAAACACTACCGCCGCTAACTCGAAATCGTGCACCGGATAATTTCTTTCGTGGTCCTTTAGTTGGCGAGAGGCGTAGGAGATCAATTGCCTCTTTGCATGAGACGCAACCAAGTCCCATCTTTGACGCGTCGCTATAGACCACGAAGTCTTCCGTCCCGTCGGGCAATGACAATATCAGCGCTTGACATAACTTCTCTGTTGGTCCCAAGTAGGTGACCTTCAAGTAAGGATAGTGTTTGGGATTATAGAAGGGGGGGGGGGTTGAATATAATCACACAATTTCTCACTTTTAAATTCTTGTTTTATAAACAATATGAATTTACAGATTGTTGCGGAAATAGAAAAGACAAGTAGTCTAAACTAAACAATCTAAGTTCTTTCACTATGCACTAAGTGAGAAGAGAATAAAGAAAGAAGATAGAGGGAATAAGAGAGAAAGGACTTGAGTATTTTAGGATGAAGAAGAAGTATGGAGAACATCTCTTCACGTCCTATTTATACTCCATGCATTAAATGCATGCAGACCTACTATTGTGACGTGTCACAATGTGAGTGGTCTGTTGTACTATTTACTATAAACAAATACTCTTAGCATGGTGTGCAAAAGAGGATGTTTGTAAACAGTTGCCTTGAGGTCTGATAAGTACGGAGGGAACAGTAAAGTAACTGCCCTTATGTACTATTGTGTCAGAAAAGGCGGATAATCCTTTTGTGCATTAGACTAAGACATTGTTCTAATCCTTCAGGATCAGGATACTGATCAGTGACTAGATTCCTGAAACTGAGGAAGTTCAGGGTCACGTGTATCCTGATGAATCTTCAGGATGTCATACGATAGTGAACAGACTGCTATCACTGAGTTCCGTCTTCAGATCACGAGCATGCTGTTCCTGTCATCAGCTATTTCTTCGACGTCGCTGATGGTTCTTTGTGTATGATCTTAATGTCTTCAGGAGGAGGTCTTCACTTCAGTGGACAGGATCAGTAGACTGTAGAACAGGCTCGTTAGTCTCCTGATCCTGATCCTGAAATCTATAAAGTTAAGTTACAACATAAGTAACATGGAATAACACTGAACAGACTCAGTGATAATTCCTCAAGCTATAACAGAAGTAAAAACCTATTCACTAAGTAAAGATTCAGGATCATTATCATTTCATCAGGTCTTAGGAGAGCTGGATCAACAATCTCCCCCTAAATGATAATGATAAGACAACAGAGTAATTGTCTTAATCTAGAAAAGTTAGAAATAAATCTAAGTCTAGGACTAAACAGTAGGAAATAGAACTTATAAAGGTACATGTCCCATTTACTGTTTTGAGGGATCTTTTTCAGTACTATGATGGAATGAAGTACAATGCACTGAATTGCATTCTCATTAATCTCATTTAAGTTTTACAAGAGTAAGGAAAATACAAGAGTACATGACAGGAGTACTGAAAGAAAAAAAAAAGAAGATTACAAAATATCTAACTATCAGATTCTTCGCTAATGTATTCAGTCTTGACGCAAACAGGAACAGGAGTGTCGCTGAAGGCAAGTCTGTGATCAAGTATAGCTCTGACAGTGCGAATAATCTCTTTGTTGTCTGGATTTTTCTTATCTTGTTGTGCAGTGAAGAGAACTGTCAAAAGATGTTCATAGGGCGCTATGTGTAGCTCACTGAAGCGCTGAAAGCGTAGCATTTTTGAGTTATCGCTAACACAAATGCCATGAACAGGTTCTCTGATTACTTGTCCTTCAGATAGAGAGATTCCAGGAGGGAATGAAAGATCAAGCATCGAGAGGTCCAGAGGTTTAACAACCATTCTGGGAAGACAGGGAGTTGGTCTTCTTGTAGAGGAGCCTGCAGATCTTCGAACAGGTTGCTGAGATAGGACTGAGGAGTAATGAAGCAGGTCATCAGGTATTTCAGTTGTCGTTCTGATGCGAGCAATAAGTCCTTCAATGACTTCTTCTACTTCAGCCCGATAGTTCTTGTTGGCTTTGGGAAGTAGGGATCTGATTTCGTTCCACTCTGACAAGTTGTAGCGATCTAACTTGTCCAGAGTGTGCTCTACGTCCTTTACTCCAGAGCGTTTGACTGTGATCCAGGTTTTTCCAGGATTACCTTTCTTGCCTCTAGATCGGCGAAGATGGATTCCTGAGATGGCAGCACCATGCTTTCGGAGGTGTAACCGATCTCTGCACCAGTCAAGCTCAGCGTTTACTTCTCCAGTCTGTATCTCTGCATTGTTGTTGAAGACCTTCAGAACAGCCTTCTGTGCAAGGATAGGATCTGCACTTATTTCTGCATCTTCATCTACAAAATCCGATGCAAGCCTTCGAGCGGCTTGGGCAGAGAGGAAAGCTTCCTTCTGCTTTTTATTGTGCTCTAGTTGAGCCTGTACAGCTTCATTGTACTCCTCCTGCGAGAGATAGGCGAACTCGGAGTCACAAGAGGTACGAAGAGGGATTTTTACTCTTGTACTCTCGAGTCGCTCTATCACGGCGTCTAAGCGCCCATCCCTGTCAATGGCAAAGGAATTGTCAGGGTAATTTTCACCTTCAGATCTAGGAGAGTTTGAGGGAGGTGATCTGGGTGAAGAAGCAGGGGTAGAGAAGTCATCAGAGATGAATTCATCATCTGATGAAAGGCATATTGTTTCAGGGTTGGCTCGGATTTCAGGGGTTCTGGATGAAGAGGCTTCTTGGTTGAAACGGGTTGCAGGACGGGTAGAAATGGTTTCTTGGTTGAGGGGTGTGATCCTGAAGGTCATTCTAGATAATTCAGCCCTGGTCTGTTCATTGGGACTATTCTCCATTAGGCGAATAATGTCACCAGTGACAGAACCATAGTTGACATCTTCAGGATAGGCTTGGGTATTAGGTTCAGGTTCAGTGTGAGAGGTGGGAGATGGTTCAGGAGAAGGTAGTTTAGGAGGTTGGTAGATAACCATTTGAAGGTTATTAGGAGGGGAGTCTTCAGGTGAGGTGTCTAAGGTGATGGTTTCAGGGGTAGGTTTGGGTTTAAGAAGAATAGAAATAGGTTGGTTATCAGAGGAAGAGGGAGAGGATGGTAGTAGAGACATACCAGAGGCATCAGGGTTCTCCCCCTGAGGTTGTGCGAGCCCTGGAATGGGCGCAGAGGTAGGAACCTTCTCGACGAAGATGTCGTCGTCTACATCATCATCATCATCTTCATCATCATCATCGTCGTCTTCATTATTCCCCCCGGCTTCAGTGGTTCTCCAGTTCGTGGAGGGGGAATAGGCGGAATGGTCTCGGGGCTGTCTCTCCCCCTCAACAGGTGCCTGCACTAAGGCAGTTGTTGATACATTCCTTTGGAGGAGAGAGGCCATGTCACTGAGGACTTTGCGCTGGATGAAGGATGATGAGATCAAGGACTGCAACACCTCCCTGTCCGCCGTGGTGAAAGATGGAGGCGGCGCAGGAGCAGAGGTGAGGGCGTTGACAGCAGAGGAGAGCCCTGTCACCTGCTCCTGGATGGCGCGGATGGCAGCTTCCTGAGCATCCAATCTCTGAACCACCGTTGATTGGAAGGTGGTGAGAGAGTTGGTGCTGTTGTTGATTTCTGTGGAGAGCGCAGGGAGAGCCGTTGCCTTCAGGTCATCAATAGATGCCTGAAGGTTGGTGGAGGAGGAGGCAACTTGTGAAACCTTGTCGTGGATGTTATCCAGACAAGGAATGGAGAGGGTGACGGCCGTGGGCGGCGGAGTCGCGGCGACGGCGGCGGCAGTGGCACTGGCGGCGGCGGCTTCAGCAGCGGCTGCAGCAGCTTTGGCAGCAACAAGCTCCTGTTGTAAGGTCTGGAGTCGTGCTGAGTGCTCTGCCTCCTTCTGCTGGAGGGCTGTGCGGGCCTCCTGCAGGTTCCGTTCAGCGGACTGCCTGCGGAGTTCAGCTGTGTTCAGCTGATGCTCGGCATCCGTGAGAACAAAATCATTGAAGGGGTCATCCTGATGAAGATGCCCTTCAGAACCTGCTCCTAAAGAACCTGTAGACAGAGTAGCTAAGTGAGTACTAGAAGACTCATTAGCTTTCATAGAAGAAGTAACAGTAATAGATTGCTTAGAAATATTACCTGAGGCTAGGAGGGTATCAGAACGATTACCCCCCTCATTCTCTGAGGGTTCGAGTTGAACCACCTCAGGTTCTTGTGTAACAGGAGCAGAGATAGGAGTATCTGCAGTGGAAGAATTTTTAGATAAAGGAGATGGTTTATTAAAGTACTGGGGCAGGGTAATGTAATATTTCTTACCAGCCGCCTGTTTCTTTTTCTTTTGCGCCTTAGACTTGGCGCGTTTTGGAGGAGGTGGAGGAGTGACAGAAGATGGTTGGGGGCGCTTCTGGAGCGCAGAAGTTGTGGTTGCAGCTGGGGAAGTCAGTATGGGGTTAGCTACTGACATAGCATGCATAGAAGTAGAAGAATGTGGTTTGGAAGAGAAGAGAGAAAACGTACCTGCGATTGGAGAGGTGGATTGTTCAGCATCCTGATCCTGAAGTGGTTCAGGAACGACCAGGACGTCGGAGAGAGGGACGTCGTCAGGATGATGAGCAACCTGGTCCAGGAACCTGGGGCCAAGAGAGTAGTTGTTGGAGTTACCAATCTTGGGGTAGTTGTCCCCCAAATGTAGCTCCAGGATGGCCGAGAAGAACCTAGGGAAGGCTATGTTGACGACCCGGTTCTTGCTCCGGACCTTCTTCACCATGTCGTCCCAGATGGAGCGAGCATAGTCGAACTCGCGATTTTTGATCGCAGAGAAGACCATGTGCTGGATGACCGTAGGGAACTGCTCCGTGCTCCCCGTCTTGCCCGATAAGCACAGGCCAAACGTGTTCCATATATAGTAGAACATAGCGTTTAGTCCTGACTTATGGACAGTGGCACCCGTCTTTGGTAGCAGGACGCCTTCCTTGTTCACAGGCCAACGGTAGCCTATGGCGTCCAGGAATTCGATGATCTCGTCAGCGGAGGGGACAGGAGGGAAGCGCTTCTTCTTTGGGAAGTTGAGCACGTTCCTGAGGGTTCCGAAACCAAAGGAAATGATGTTTTCCTTGATTTGGAATTTGATGACCTCTCGCAGGACACCTTTGGTATTCTTCTCCTTTGCAACAGTGGCTGTTGACCATAGTTGTTGCAGCATTGGCTTGTTTGGCTTGGGGTCAAAGGTGAAAGCCGTCTTCAGAGGGCTGTTCAGCAGAAATTCCTTGGCAGGCAGCAGGTATTCTTTGTCTGCTGGGATGTCAAACAGTCCTACGACGTTGTTCTGCTTGAACTGGACGTCATGTTGTGGGATTATTATTGGTAAGCTCTCAGTAGCCTGCAGAGGTGTGGCCTCAGATGAGAGCTGGGCGTCCAGGGATGTAGATGTAGTAGCAGCCATCCTGTCAAAAACATAAAAATAACATATATGGATGATTAAGAGTCCAAAATATGCATTTTTCTTCATTTTTTAATGAACACAAAATATGTTCATAAAAATGGTGAAATCCTTTATACTTAGAATAGATTAGATGCCAAAATACACAAAAGGAATGTGTTTTGGTATTAAAAAGGACTTCTATTTTGATGAATAGATATCAAAATAGGAGTTTATGATTGTTCTTAAAAGAAATAAGAAAAATCATTTTAAACAGTTTTAACAAAAATCTTAGAAGATTTTGGGAAAACTAAGATCAAACGAAGTGATCTTAGGGTTTTTGGAAAAACGTTTATCAAAATAAGTTGTTTTTAGAGAAGAATGCCAACTTAGATTGTGGAAAGAACAAAGAACATAAGGAAACTTACGTTGATCTTGTTAAAGAAGTGGTAAGAGTGTTCTTGGTGTTCTTGAGAATTTAAGACTTGTTCTTGCTTTTCTTGCTTGATTGCTTAGAGAATTATGTGAGCGTAAAGAGTGAAAAGGAATACAAGTGAGGTTTTTATACCTCGTGGTAGGAGAGAGAAAAAGGATGAGAGAGAAAAGAGCGGCTAAATTCAAACGTAATGATGAAAAAGGGAGTTCTACGCGCGTTCACGCGCCTGACACACGTAGTGGGGAACAGGAAACGTCCCATTACGTGTCAGTGCAGATGAAAAGTTTGTTTTATTTGAAAAACTAAAAACCACCTTTTCAGGGGATGATTCCATTTTGGTGAAAGATATGTTTTATGGGAATCAGAGTACTTATCAGATAAGTACTGTTTTGGGAAAATCCTCTTATCACATTTAATGCGATAAGGTTTCAGTAGCAGAGGGAAGAAATACTTACCTGAGAATCATCAGTATTCGGATTTTGAACAAAGATTTTGTAAGTACTGAATAGAGTTATCCTCTGAAGAAGAGTTATTCAGGAGTTGTTAAGAAAAGAGGTCCTGAGAGAATATTTTATAAGGACTTTAACAACTGTTTGTCCTGAGAACTTCTATTCTTCAGGATTTAACATCCCAAGTTCACTGAGGAGCATATTAAAACGCGTCACATCCAGTGGTTTGGTAAAGAGGTCAGCAAGCTGATATTCAGTAGGGACAAAATGGAGTTCAATATCACCATTCATCACATGATCCCTGATGAAGTGATATCTCACTTCAATGTGCTTTGTCTTAGAGTGTAAGACAGGATTGTTAGCAATGGCTATTGCTGAAGTGTTGTCACAGTAGATAGGAATTTTGGAGAGTTGTATGTCATAGTCCTGAAGTTGATTTCTCAGCCACAGGACCTGAGCACAACATATTCCTGCCGCAACATATTCAGCTTCAGCAGTTGATGTGGACACAGAGTTCTGCTTCTTGCTAGTCCAACTCACCAACTTGCCACCTAATAGGTGACAACCACCAGTAGTGCTTTTCCTGTCGATCTTACATCCTGCAAAGTCACTATCAGAATAAGCTGTTAGATCGAACCCTGAGTCCTTGGAGTACCAAAGACCCATGTTAGGAGTTCCCTTCAGGTATATGAAGATCCGCTTTACAGCGGTCAGATGGGATTCTTTGGGTTCAGCCTGATAACGAGCACAGAGACATGTAGAATACATGATATCAGGACGGCTCGCTGTAAGATACAGCAGTGAGCCAATCATTCCTCTATAGAGAGTCACATCAACAGGTTTCCCTTTGGAATCCTTGTCAAGAGACAGAGGAGGAGCCATTGGAGTCTTCATCGGTGTACAGGATGTGAGATCAAATTTCTTCAGCATCTCATGTACATATTTACCTTGATTGATGAAAATTCCCTTTTCAGATTGCTTGATCTGAAGTCCTAAAAAGAATGTTAGTTCGCCCATCATAGACATTTTATATTCAGATTTCATGAGCAACTCAAACTTTTCGCAGAGTTTGGGATTGGTGGATCCAAAGATAATGTCATCGACATATATCTGGACAAGAAGGATATGCTTAGGATATTTCTTTAGAAATAAAGTGCTATCAATCTTTCCACGAACATAACCTTTAGAGAGAAGAAAGGTTGAGAGGGTATCATACCAGGCACGAGGAGCCTGTTTTAACCCATAGAGAGCCTTGTTTAACTTGTAGACGTGATCAGGGAACTTAGGATCTACAAAGCCAGGAGGCTGAGCCACATAGACTTCTTCATTAAGTTTTCCATTCAGAAAGGCATTTTTAATGTCCATCTGATAAACCTTGAAGTTCATATGTGCTGCAAACGCTAGGAAGAGTCGAATTGCTTCGAGCCTAGCAACAGGAGCAAAGGTTTCATCGTAATCAATGCCCTCTTCCTGCCTGTATCCCTGAGCCACAAGGCGAGCCTTGTTTTGAATGATTGTACCAATCTCATCAAGTTTATTTCGAAAAATCCACTTGGAACCAATGATTGTACGTTTTCGAGGCCTAGGGACGAGAAGCCAGACATTGTTTCTGATGAATTCTGCTAGCTCTTCCTGCATGGCTGAGACCCAGGCAGGATCACGCAAGGCATCATCTATTTCTTTAGGTTCATTTTCAGAGATAAAATTTACATAAAGACAGACGTTACCAGCCTGACGTCTGGTTTTCACACCAGAAGAAGGGTTTCCAAGAACTTGATCAATGGGATGATCTTTGGTCCATCGGAGAGCAGGTGGTTGATACACCTGTCCTGAAGTAGATGCTTCATTGGATGATGGATCAGGAAGAAGATTGGTAGGAGAGGGTTCACTAACAGTGGTTTGAGAGAAGTCTTCACTGTTAGTGGGTTGATCAGGTTCAGGTGGTGTTATTTGAGAGATAGGGGTGGCATTTATGAGAGGTGGAGTGGTTATATCAGTGGGTGGTATAGGATTTTCTTCAAAACCATCAGGAAGGTCTTGAGGAGATGGATCAGCAATAGGAGGTTCAGGGACTTGAAAGAAAGAGTCAGCCCACTGATTGATTTCAGTATTATCATTTGGGTGAGGAAAGGTAGGACCCGATTCATCAAACTTGACATGAATCGTTTCCTCAATGGTTTGTCTTCGTTTGTTGAACACACGGTAAGTTTTAGAAATGGATGGGTATCCGAGGAAAATTCCATCATCAGATTTGGAATCAAACTTTCCAAGATTATCTTTGTTGTTCAGGATGTAGCAGACACAACCAAAGATATGGAGATGTTCGATTGATGGTTTCCTGTTACGAAAGAGTTCGTAAGCGGTTCTTCTGAAACGCTTGACAATCAGAGATCTGTTCTGAGTATAGCAAGCAGTATTTACGGCTTCAGCCCAGAACTGAGTGGCAAGGTTGGCCTCACTCAGCATAGATCTCGCAGCTTCAATCAACGTCCTGTTCCGTCTTTCAGCAACACCATTTTGCTGAGGAGTTCTCACAGAGGAGAAGTTTTGAGAGATACCTTTCTGTTCAAAGAAAGATTCCAGGGTACTGTTTTTGAACTCAGTCCCATGGTCACTTCTTATTGATCGAACAGTAAGGTTGTTGAGTCTTTCCATCTTCCTGACGAACAGGATGATTTCTTCAGGAGCATCACTCTTGGCACGTAAGAAGAAAACCCAAGTATATCTGGAATATTCATCTACGATTACCAGAGTATATTTCTTTCCACTAATGGATTGGACATTAACGGGTCCAAAGAGATCCATGTGGAGAAGTTGTAGAGGAGAGCTGATGGAGGAAATCTGCTTGGATTTGAAGCTGGCCCTGGTCTGTTTTCCTTTCTCACAAGCTGAACAAAGAGATTCCTTTGTGTAGCGAAAGTCAGGAAGACCAATAACCAGGTTGTTGATGCAGAGTTGATTCAGCGTCTTGAAGTTGAGATGAGAGAGACGCTTGTGCCAGAGCCAATTCATATCAGTGGAAGCACGTGATACGAAACAGAAGTTATCAGTGGAAGTATTCATATTGATGATGTAGATATCAGCATGTCTTACACCAGTGAGAATGACTTCCTTTCTTCTGTTCTTGACTTTGCACTTTTTCTTAGAGAAAGAAACTTTGTGATTCTTATCACACAGTTGACTGATGCTCAGAAGATTATGCATCAGGCCTTCAACATAAGCAACTCTTTTGAAAGTAGTTACTCCGTTGGTAAGAGTGCCATACCCTCGGGTTTGGCCTCTACCGTTTCCGCCAAAGGTCACAGCAGGACCTCTTTCTTCACGGTAGTTAGTAAGGACAGATTTAGAACCAGTCATATGTCGAGAGCATCCACTGTCCAAGTACCAGATGCCCTTATCCTGTAAAATATAGAGTTTAAGTTTTCTTTGGTACCCATAGAACTATGGATCCAGAAGTATCAGTAGGACTGGTTGAATCAGTGTCAGCCTTTACTGAAGTATCAGTACAGGAGGCTGGAGTCTTGACTGAAGGAACAGTCTTGACAACCTTCTTTCCTTTGACTGATTTCTCAGTCTTGGGAATCTTCTTTACCTTAGCTGATTTTTCAGCTTTGGTAGCATCAGGACACTTACTCGCAATATGGTCATTTAATCCACAGTGATAGCATTTGCGATATTGAAAGCGTTTAGTGTGGTCCAGAAAGTTTTTGAACTTTAGGTGAGCAGGACCAGTACCAAGTATGCCTTTAGCATTGGACATTGGAGGAATTGGTTTCTTCTCCTGAGTCTTTTGCTTCAGGTCAATCTTCAGTCTGGGAGCAGGACTCTGAGAAAGAGACTTAGTTCCAGAGACTGAAGGACCACCACCCAGAACTTTGTTCTTGGGTTTAGGACCCTTGGTCTTTGAAGGTGTTTCAGTTTTGGATTTATCCTTAACTGTATTCTTTTTGCTCTTAGGAGCACCTTCAGTGTGAGTGTTAGAAGAAGAAGAAGAAGAAGAAGGAGTGTTTTCAGAGGCATTAGGAAGAGGAATAGAAGAAACAAATTTTCCAAATTTGAGCATGGAACTATCAGACTTAGTTTCTTCTTTCTTGTATCCACGAAAGAATCCAAGACCTCTTTTGCTTTTGTCAGACCTCCCTGAAGCTAATATTTCATCAACTTTTTCAGAGGCGTCACTCCATCCTTTGATGGTGACTTTTTCAGCATTTAATTGAGCAAGGGCCTTTTCTTTGGCAGCAAGAGCCAATTCTCTTTCAATACAAAGAGTTTTGTTTACAGTGACCTGGTCCTTATAATTTTCTTCCAAAATGGTAAGCTGTTTTATTTTTTCTTGACATTCTTTGAGTTGTCCTCTAAGATCAATATTCATTTTTTCAGCAGAGGTTTTACCATTAAGGGCTTTGTAAAGGTCGAGAGTTACCAGGTCCAACTGAGTTAAGCTTTCAAGAGGGATGAGAGGAATAGGTACCTGACTGGAAGAATCAGTCGCAGAGGTGGAAGCTTCAGGAGTTGTGGAAGAAGAAGCTTCAGGATCCTGAGGAGGAATCTCTTCAGGAACCTCTTCTATCTTAGCCATGAGAGCTAAGGTAGGTTCCTCAATAATGGCCATCAGTGCCACTTGAGTATCTTCCTCATCAGACGAGTCATCAGAGGAGACATCATCCCAATCGCAGTCTTCTGCGATTAAACCTTTGCCTTTACGCTGAGTTTTCATCTTTTTGTACTTTTCCTTCAGGCGCTGGTATTTGGGGTTCTTGGAAGAAGATTTAGCAGAGGAGGGAGCAAACTGACTTTTTCTGTACCTGCAATCATTAGCAAAGTGTCCTTTGCCCTGACAGTTGTAGCAGATAGCAGTAGCCTTGTCAGCAGGATCTGACTTTGGCTTGTCAGTAATAGAAAGATGTTTCTTTTTGTGGAAGTTTCCCTTTTTGGCAAACTTTTTAAAAGATCTGGTTAATAGAGCAAGAGATTCATTGAATTCAGGATCTTCTGACATGTCAGAGTCAGAAGATTCTAATTCAGTAATAGTTACTGAAGAAGTGTTGGGTTTTTATGCGTTCCTCGTATCAAACTGACACGAAGAAAACTGTGGATTTCAATCCTAACTGGATGAGATACATGACAAAACTTTGTGATCAAACTGATCAATAAGTTTATCGAATCAAACCTAACTGGTTTGATACGTGCGGAAGCGATTTGGATATAAAACCCAAATATCCACAGATCTTTTCGTTTCAATTATAATAGTAATAGATTTGTTTGAGTGTTACCTGGAATGCTCGAGTTAGATCCACCCGTGATCGACCAAACGAAGATCCCTCTAGCAGGAATGAGTCCCCGATACGATGAAAAACAGCTAAGGATTAATCAAAGAACCAAAAACCGAACTGGTTTTGCTCTTGGATCGGCGCCGGTTTCAAAGGAGGAGGGAGGAGAGAATTTTCTGGTTTGTTTTTCTTGGTGGAATGAATTATGAAAACTGATAAGCCATAGGCTTATTTTATATGGAGGAATTTCCATACAACTCAGTTTCCATAATTAGTTTCATAATTATCTTTGGCAAATATTCTTTTCTTTTCCTTAAAGAAAAATAACTAGATAATTATTTGTATTATTAATTATTATCCTATTATATATTTATTTACCTAATAAATATATAATTCAATAATTAATAAACTTATATATTTATTTATCTAATAAATATATAATTACTAACAAACCTTTAACTTTGGGATTTAGTACGGAAAATGCCCAACTGATTTATAATTAACTATTATAAACCTTAATCTCTCCAAACTGGGACTATCTTATTTATTCGGTTTACAGGTCCTCACAGGTGTGACCCTCGAGTGTCTAGTAACGTTGGATGTGTAATCACTGGTTTGCCAACTTCTGCACATAATTACTAACAGACTCCCACTTGTGCAAGTTGGCAATACCGTCTTGATCACACGGACCTAAGGAGGCCCCTAGACAGGCGCTTAGGCTAACCAGGTTACAAGAACTCTTATACCCAGATAGGTGATTTAAAATTTCCATATGAAAATGACATTAATGAAACAACTGTTCATAAATTGGGTATATCTTGGCTTTTCCCTTTGCAACACGATATTTCATCTATGAGTATGAGCATGGATTAAGTCAACTCTAAATACTCATGATTCTGTTTCTCGACTATCCGACCTCTACTGATAGGTAAACGACAAAGAACTAATCAGTTCGTTTGGGCATGGCCATGCACTTCATCAGTATATTCAGTCAGTCAAGGGGCCCAGAAATATCTCTCTTCGGAGAAGAGGTGCAAATCCCATCTTGCATATCTGCATTTAACACCACGGCTTCCGCTGAATCTAGTCACGCCCTTTATAGCCACCCTGTTACGGCGTAGCGGTTGAACGCACTAAGTATCCAGCAGTCCTCATGATATCAAACCGGATACCTCAGGTGATAGGGACAACCACTGTGAGATTCTACTTATGACAAAATCCAAGAAGTAGTCTCAACCGCGGATCACGTCCGATATTCGCTACTCTATCAAATATCTGTCAACTCCTGGTCTACAACGCTTGTAGCTGTTATTCAACCACTGATCATAACTACCCAGAGGCTCACAATGACTTTAACGCCCTAACGAGTTCCCACCACGATAAGTTGTCACGGACAAATTTCGAATGAAAGACTGGAAACTAGTCTCATTCCTGGATCATAAAACATGCAAAATATAAAAGTGATAAAGAAAATAATTTTGTATAGTCCATATTACACTCTGTAATAATAACAAAATTAATAGCATTTCTTAATTACTTTTACGGTGTCTATTCAACGTTTTACTAAAATACTGATTTAAATGAAGTATCACCTAACTTCAGTTTAAACCCTTTGATTAATGTTTACCGTATTAATCAAAGTAACAACCAAAATAATACAAGTTTTGTATCATCTGATACAATCTACTTGATTCTACTAATCTTTGTTTTGCAAACACTTTTAAACAAATATTAGACTTTTCTTTACCATATTCCATGAACTTGGAGACACTGGAATAACTCCTAGTTTTCCTGAATATGTAAAGTTTAAACTGCAACTTCCCTTAGTTGCTGTGTAGATGAATGATTTCTACCTGAAATCAGATAAAATTTCCATTTACCAAGCTGGCAAATTTCAGGAAATTTATTCTAGTGTTTACGACACTTTTAGAAAGATAATTAATATCTTTAATAATTATTCCAACACATTTTAATTATTGATTTCTCTCGAAGTCAATTATGACCTTATTTAGTTTCAAAGACTTTGAAACTTTCGTTCTACCCTTTTGACTAAAAGATAGATTCGTATATCTTATGAATTTACATCCTTTCTGGATCATGAATTCCGAGATATATACTAAATCAATAATTTTATCTTTTATTCTTTATCATGCACTAGATAGAGAATAACCTGGGCTCCCACTAACCTATATGAAAACCAACTATTACTTAAAATTAACTATTGACTTAGTCAAAACTTGATTACTTAGTCAATTCTATTTCAAGTAATAAACACGAGAATTTTAACATTTATAAAACTTAACTGGATTATATTAAATCCTAATTCCGAAACTTGGAATTTTTCCTAGTTTTATAAATACTGATATTATCAATGATATTTGAAATAATATCCTAAATTCTTCTTAAAACATATGAGTAATAAATTTTGATCATAAAATACTTTCATAATCTTTTACTCATAAATGTTTTATTTAAAAACACATTCCTATAATTATAGTACTTCGTGTGTTTTTGACAGTTTTCATATACATTACTTCAAACTATTTTGATTGAAGCAATACTGTTAGTGTAATAGGCAACATCTCGGATCTAATTTTGAATCAAGTCTAATTTGACTTATACAGATTCAAAATATCATGCATAAAGATATCAAGACAATAGTTTTAAATTTTAAAACCGATAAGAATTCAAAAAAAAAATTCAAATTTTGGAAAGACAAGATTGTTTTAAAAATTTAAAATTGTCTTGATAATATCTAAAAGTAATCTTGCATGCTGATCCTTGCAATCTGGGCACTTCACTTTTAATGACCACCTGCAAATAAACATTTGCTTCTAGGTGTCAACACACTTGTAAACTAACAAGCGAAAGTGATAATCTGAAGCAGTCACGAATACCTGAGGTGTTTATATCTGCTTCGTAACGCTTCGGGCAGTTATGCCTTCAATGACCGACTTCATGGCACTTGAAGTATTGATTCTCGGTTATTATTCTGTTAGGCTTAACCTTTTTACCCTTGCCTTTGCCTATATCATAAACATTGGGTGCACTCAGGGTAGCCAGAACTTGGCCCTTTCCCTTACTGGTGTTCCCATGCCCACGCTTCTTCTTTACTTCACCATTCTTGACCATAAGCACATCTTTGGTCTTGGTCTCCATCCTCAACTCAATTACTTATAATCTTCAGACAGTGAGTTGAGTATCGTATTTGTTGCTAACTGCAACAAAACTGGGCGACTGAGCCTCTCTAGGTGATTAATGTGCCTCTTTATTTTCATCATCACTAACTGAGGTCCCCTTTTGCCATCTTGCACGCGTTCAGTGCTCTACTGGCATCATAACGCTCTGTGCGTGCTTGCGTCTGAAACATGTCCCTCAACTGGCGGATCATGTTATAGGCATTTGTGTTTATGAGCCTCGTACGAAAAACTGGGCTCATAGTCGCAAGCATAAGATAGCCTACGTCCAGCAAATAATCGGAATGCTTTCTATAAGCGTTCCTGACAGTGACAGTAGCTTTTGCTGGAAGGGCCTTCACCTAGAGGCTTTTCTAGGACATACTACTTTCTCTCGTGTCTGAGCACAATCATCAGACTGCGCTCCCATACGAAAAATTATACCTAGTAAGTTTGTCCTTTCGAGAATGGAGCGAAGAGGGAGTTTATCAGTGTTGGTAATAGTGTTTGCTATCTACACATTTTAAAAACTTTGGTTTTAGTAACTGTGAAAGACTATTTCCAATAAATATCAATAAACCCTTAAATGATCAATTATTGGACTAGGATCCTAATTACATACGCCCTGATGACCGGTGTGTTCACGTCTCACCAGGACCACGTACTAACTAGGTAGGTAAGGACTTTTACCAATCATATCTAACTGACACGACTCCTAGATCTTTTCGGGACAACGGTAATTATCCGTACATGTTTCAGTCCCTCTAAGTGCTTTTTGGCCCGGTACCACCCGGTAAACTTAACAGAACCAAAACAGATCTCACCATTTTGGGACTTGGACACTTTACTCTGGCCGGTACCACCCGGAGATAATTCGCAGAGTCTTGTTAATCCCCTCCAGCTTCGGTTTGAACGCGGTCGTTCAAGGTGTGTTCACTTACAACGGCCGCGTACCTTACGCCGGAGGTGCCCCTAGATGGGTTGCACTCTGATCTATGATTTTCGGGGTTTTTAATTAATTTTGAAAAACCTTTTAGTTCCAGTATTTTTGAAAATCTATAATTTTGAAAAACTGATTGTTTAGAAGGTAACTGATGTTTAAACTAACTGTTTAAACATGTTTGCTATTTTAAAACTAACTGTTTTAAAGAGCACTTGCTAATTAAAAACTAACTGTTTTAATAAGCACACTTGCTAATCAAAACTACCTGTCTTGATAGCATATTTGTTGACCAAAACTAACTGTTTTATCAACTTGCCTTTTCATACAAAACAGTCTTATTATTGAGGTTTTAAATAAAATCTACCGTTTCAAAAAGGTTTATAAAACTGGTAATTTTAATTATAAAACCTGTCCGCTCTTGTGATTTTATCTAGTTTTAAAAAATTCTCTTATTTTAAAACATTTTGATATAATTATAAAATCACAACCACGCAGTTAATATGTCAACAACCACGCAGTTAGAGCTAACTAATTATAGGTTTGCCAACTTTTATTCCTAAGGACCAATAATGACCTATTTTTCTAAAGGATTTCTAACACCTCGCGTAGCTCCCACTGGCTCCCCGGTATCTTCGTTAGTACTCCAGAAAAGAATATTTGGGTTTTTCTTGTGTAGCTCCCACTGGCCTTCGGCATTCTCGATGGAACTCCAAAAAAAAGGAAAAATAACTATCCTATGGTCATTATTACAAAGGGGTTGTAAATGGCACGCAGGCCTCCCCAAATTTAATCCAAAAGGTCTAAGTTGGCAAGCCCTATAATAGATATATACGAAAGCATATATATACTCAAGCAACCACGCATTTATATATATTAAACAATATAATAAAGCGATAAAGAAATCCTAGATCCGTTAAAAATTATCTTGTTCCGTTTATCGCAAAACTTGGTTTATAAAACAAACTGTTTATAAACCGAAACTAATATTTTAAACTGAAAACGGTTTTTACTTGAATTATAAAAATACTAAGATTTATAATCAATAAATCTATTTATAAAGCAAAACCGATTTTCTAAAATATTTGCTTTTTATCTAAAAGTTATATCAAAACCCGGTCCTCGAACAAACTGGTCGGAAAAATAAACATTGGACCGTAAACTGTGTCGTGGTTTGACCAACTGGTCAAAACATGATACTAGACTTATTTGACCAAACGGGTCAAATAACAGGTTTGATAAAACACAATTTTACTCGGGATAATTATTAACTAAAAATCCCTTAAACATAATTTTATAATATAATGTAACTGATTTATATATATAAAAAATATATTATCTAAATAAAATTAATTTGGGTCAAAAAGCTTAAAACCCAATAAACCCTTTTGGGCCATAAACTTGGTCCAAAATACCATGGTTTCGGCCCATTACCAAATTGATAAGTCTGGACCCCGAAAGATAAAAAAATTTGAGAAACGCTTGAAACCAACCGCTACCTACGATCAACCGGGATATTATCGCCGCTCACATCGCCGTCGATCACCACCGCCTGGTGGCGATTGACCGCCGGTGCCATCACTGACCATCGTCGTCGTGGCGGCCGCTGGTGGTCGCACTCCTCTCGGCCCACCACTAACTGATGGTTCGGCCGAGCGCCGCCTTGGTGCATTAAGGGATCGGGCCATGGCTTGATTTGGGTATAGACCATGGCCAACCAAGCTGGTGGACCATGCCTTGAACTCTGATCAGGCCACGGCCTAGTGTCGACTCAAGCCACGGCTTGAATTCTGATCAGGCCAAGGTCTGATGGCTGATCAAGCCATGGTCTGATGGCAAGTCAGGCCACGGCCGAGTGGCGAGTCAGGCCACGGCCGAGTGGCGAGTCAGGCCACGGCCGAGTGGCGAGTCAGGCCACGGCCGAGTGCAATCTAGGCCACGGCCTGGTGGTGGTTCGGCCACCATCTGGCGATCCGGTCGGCTGTTGCCGCCGTACCGCCGCCTCTAGCCTCGGTCGGCGATCGGTGGGTGGTTCGGTCGGCTATCTGCCGCAGTTCCGCCACCGATTCCCACTACCCTGTGGGGTTTTTTCCGTGATAGCTTTTTCGACGATAAACATAAAACGATAAAACTGAAAAGTTATAATAGATAATCATTAAATCTTTATACGGAACTGAAAAAGATTTTAAACTGATAAAAATCAAATTTTTCCCAAACTGATTAAAATTGAATTTTTATACGAAACGATTATCAATAAAACTTTATTCGCAAGAAACAATTTTTAACGGATCTTTAAACAGTTAAAAAGAATAAAACGAATAAACCTGTGGCTCTGATACCACTGTTGGGTTTTTATGCGTTCCTCGTATCAAACTGACACGAAGAAAACTGTGGATTTCAATCCTAACTGGATGAGATACATGACAAAACTTTGTGATCAAACTGATCAATAAGTTTATCGAATCAAACCTAACTGGTTTGATACGTGCGGAAGCGATTTGGATATAAAACCCAAATATCCACAGATCTTTTCGTTTCAATTATAATAGTAATAGATTTGTTTGAGTGTTACCTGGAATGCTCGAGTTAGATCCACCCGTGATCGACCAAACGAAGATCCCTCTAGCAGGAATGAGTCCCCGATACGATGAAAAACAGCTAAGGATTAATCAAAGAACCAAAAACCGAACTGGTTTTGCTCTTGGATCGGCGCCGGTTTCAAAGGAAGGGGAGGAGAGAATTTTCTGGTTTGTTTTTCTTGGTGGAATGAATTATGAAAACTGATAAGCCATAGGCTTATTTTATATGGAGGAATTTCCATACAACTCAGTTTCCATAATTAGTTTCATAATTATCTTTGGCAAATATTCTTTTCTTTTCCTTAAAGAAAAATAACTAGATAATTATTTGTATTATTAATTATTATCCTATTATATATTTATTTACCTAATAAATATATAATTCAATAATTAATAAACTTATATATTTATTTATCTAATAAATATATAATTACTAACAAACCTTTAACTTTGGGATTTAGTACGGAAAATGCCCAACTGATTTATAATTAACTATTATAAACCTTAATCTCTCCAAACTGGGACTATCTTATTTATTCGGTTTACAGGTCCTCACAGGTGTGACCCTCGAGTGTCTAGTAACGTTGGATGTGTAATCACTGGTTTGCCAACTTCTGCACATAATTACTAACAAGAAGAAGTGGCAGCAACAGGAGGAACTGAATCAGAAACCAATGCAACAGATGTGCTTTTGGATTCTTTAGAATCTCTTATGAGATTCTTTTTCAGTTTCTTCTGTTGTTCACGGTTCAGAAGAATACCGTACAACTCACTTAGGGTGAGTGTCTTTATGTCCTTTGACATAGTTAAGTAGGAGGTGTAAATTTCCCAATGTTCAGGAAGAGCTTCCATGAACTTGGTAACCACCTCAGAGTTAGAGTAGGTAGTACCGATGGTCTTCAGATCAATCAGAAGACAGTTGAATCTCTGATGTAGCTGGGAGAGAGTTTCATCCTTCTGATGAATAAAGCTTTCGTACTGACGAACCAAGAAAATCTTTCTTGATTCCATGAGTACGGCAGTACCTTCATATTGAACACAGAGAGTGTCCCATATCTCCTTAGCAGAGCGAAGGTGACAGACAGAGTGGAATACATCGTCAGGGAGTGACATGGCGATGAGAGACCTAGCCTTGGTGTCAATGTTGACCAGGCGTTTGTCTTCATCATTCCAGTCAGTTACGGGCTTCACTAGCTGTCTTTCAGGAACAGCTGGTTGGCCACCAGCAGCAGGAATAGGGTGGACGGTTTGTGTAGGCACATGTGGTCCATTTTCCCGAAAGTAAGGAATCTGGGGATCAGAACCAGAGAGGAAAAGCTCCATCCTGGTTTTCCAAAGAGAGAAGTTGTCTTTGTTAAACCGAGGAGGCTTTCCAGCAGAGCCGGTATCAAAGTAGTTATCCTTAGCTTGAAGAGCCATAGAATAAGAAGAGAGAGGATCACAAGATTTTTCTTAAGAAGAAAATGAGAGCTTGTATCTGCTCTGATACCACTTGTTGGTCCCAAGTAGGTGACCTTCAAGTAAGGATAGTATTTGGGATTATAGAAGGGGGGGGGGGGTTGAATATAATCACACAATTTCTCACTTTTAAATTCTTGTTTTATAAACAATATGAATTTACAGATTGTTGCGGAAATAGAAAAGACAAGTAGTCTAAACTAAACAATCTAAGTTCTTTCACTATGCACTAAGTGAGAAGAGAATAAAGAAAGAAGATAGAGGGAATAAGAGAGAAAGGACTTGAGTATTTTAGGATGAAGAAGAAGTATGGAGAACATCTCTTCACGTCCTATTTATACTCCATGCATTAAATGCATGCAAACCTACTATTGTGACGTGTCACAATGTGAGTGGTCTGTTGTACTATTTACTATAAACAAATACTCTTAGCATGGTGTGCAAAAGAGGATGTTTGTACACAGTTGCCTTGAGGTCTGATAAGTACGGAGGGAACAGTAAAGTAACTGCCCTTATGTACTATTGTGTCAGAAAAGGCGGATAATCCTTTTGTGCATTAGACTAAGACATTGTTCTAATCCTTCAGGATCAGGATACTGATCAGTGACTAGATTCCTGAAACTGAGGAAGTTCAGGGTCACGTGTATCCTGATGAATCTTCAGGATGTCATACGATAGTGAACAGACTGCTATCACTGAGTTCCGTCTTCAGATCACGAGCATGCTGTTCCTGTCATCAGCTATTTCTTCGACGTCGCTGATGGTTCTTTGTGTATGATCTTAATGTCTTCAGGAGGAGGTCTTCACTTCAGTGGACAGGATCAGTAGACTGTAGAACAGGCTCGTTAGTCTCCTGATCCTGATCCTGAAATCTATAAAGTTAAGTTACAGCATAAGTAACATGGAATAACACTGAACAGACTCAGTGATAATTCCTCAAGCTATAACAGAAGTAAAAACCTATTCAGTAAGTAAAGATTCAGGATCATTATCATTTCATCAGGTCTTAGGAGAGCTGGATCAACATTCTCCTTGAGTGTCTGAAATGTTTCTTCTTGCTTGTCGGTCCATAGGAACTTGGCGTTCTTCTTTGTTAGTGCCGTGAGCGACGAAGCAACCTTCGAGAAATCTTGAATGAATCTTCGGTAGTAACCCGCCAAGCCTAGGAAGCTTCTTATTTCTGACGGGTTCGTTGGTGACTTCCAACTCATCATGGCCTCGATCTTTGCCGGATCCACTTTGATCCCGTCTCGCGATACTACATGACCTAGAAACTGCACCTCGTGGAGCCAAAATTCGCACTTTGAAAACTTGTCGTATAATTTCTCGCTTCTAAGCACGTTCAACACCTCCCATAAGTGTCGCTCATGTTCGGCCTCATCTTTGGAATAGACCAAGATATCGTCGATAAAAACTATGACCGACTTATCTAAGAATGGTCTACACACTCGGTTCATCAAGTCCATGAACACCGCCGGTGCGTTGGTTAGACCGAACGGCATCACTAAGAACTCGTAGTGCCCGTATCTCGTCCGGAAAGCGGTCTTTGGTATGTCGTCATTCTTCACTCTCACTTGATGATACCCGGATCGTAGGTCGATCTTTGAAAAGCACCCGGCACCTTGAAGTTGATCGAAATGATCGTCGATCCGTGGCAAGGGGTATTTGTTCTTTACCGTCACTTTGTTTAGTTCACGGTAATCAATACACATCCTCATGGAGCCGTCCTTCTTCTTGATGAAAAGAACCGGCGCTCCCCATGGCGACGAACTCGGTCGGATAAACCCCTTCTCGGAGAGTTCTTGCAATTGCGTCATCATCTCCTTCATCTCGGTCGGAGCCAATCGATACGGAGCGCATACTATCGGAGCCGTCCTTGGTGTAAGGTCAATATGGAACTCCACCTGTCGTTCCGGTGGTAATCCGGGCAAATCTTCCGGGAAGACGTCCAGAAACTCTCGTACCACATCGACATCGGCCATCTCTTTCTTTTCCAACTTCGTGTCAATGACGTAAGCTAGATAGGAGGTGCATCCCTTGGCTAGGCACTTTCTTGCCTTTACCATCGAGATGGTCGTGTTAGTGCCCTTCTTTTTATCCCCGTAAACGGTGATCAATTCTCCTCGTGGCGTTGGTATAGTGACCATCTTCTTGCCGCACCCTATATTGGCGTCGTGGGCACGCAACCAATCGATTCCTAGAACTACATCGAAACTACCAACATTCATGGGTATGAGGGTTGCGGAGAAAGGTTCTCCATCTAGTTCTATCGTGCACCCCTCAAAGCAATCCCGAACAGTCACAAGGAATCCACCCGCTACTTCTACTACTAATGCATCAGATAAAGGAGTGGTAGGCATAGTGAATTTCTTAGCTAAAGTGTCATGCACAAAGGAGCGTAGAAGAAGTGCAGGTTTGGAGTTAACGAGAAACGTACCCGATACGAGATCGGATGCCTCCCTCGCCTCTCCGGCCGACATCTGAAAAGCCCGGCTAGTCACTCTCGGCGGGACTTCTCCTTTTGCAACGGATCCGCTCGAACCTCCGATAGACGCCTTCTTGAATTTTAGGCAAGCATCCCGATAGTGCCCCGGTTCCTTGCAATCATAACAAACCGGCACTCGGGCCGCACAATCTTGGGTCGCATGGCCCCTCCTCCCACATTTCCCACAATTAGTGGGGGTTAGAGGAAAATCACGGCGACACGGCCCGAAGTGCTTGCTTCGACATCTATTGCACCATTTCGCCTCGTTTCGGTTTCCGCCTCGCTTCCCATCTTGAAAAGTCTTGTTCGGTCGGGCCGAGGCGGCGGCTTCCTCAAACTTTCTCTTTTGTCCGGCTTGGTAACCTTCTACCCGAGCTTGGGTGATGTCATCCTCCATTCTCAAGGATTCCTCGATCGCCTCCTGCAAGGTGGTGACCTTTGCGATCCTAACCGCCGATCTCATCTCGGCCGGTAACCCACGAGAATAAGCTTTTATCTTTGACTTCTCATCGGGAGCCAAGTGCTCCACCATCCCTAGCTTCTCCAAGAAATCTTTCGCATAAAACGAAATAGGAGAGTTTCCCTTCTTTATCGCCCAGAATTCGTCCTCGATCTTGTCAAGGGCCCGCTTGCTACAGTATTTCTCGAGCATCTTCTTCTTGAACTCGGGCCACGTGAGCCTAGCATAGATCTCCGGTGTGAGAGAAGTCCGGGTCAAGTTCCACCACGTTAGGGCCTCGCCCTTAAGAAGGTGTGATGCAAACTTGACTCTTTGGGAGTCGTCGCACTCGCTAGCCTCAAAGGCCATCTCCATTTCGCGGAGCCAATACATGCAAACCACCGGGTCACTACACCTCCGGAACTCCGGCGGCTTACATCCCAAGAAATTCTTGTAAGAGCACCCTTTCGCCTTTGCTTTCTCCTTTTCCTTGTCTCTGGTGATTCGGGTCTCCTCGGTGACCACCAATACTTCTGCATCCCCGGAACCATTTTCGGCATTTTCTCCCACCGCTTCATTTCGGCGTTGGCTAGCTTCGCGATCCTCCAACATCTTCATGAAGGATTCTTGTTGTTTGCTCATGGCCTCGTTCACGGCCTTCATCACATTATCTAGCATCCGCATCTCCGGGGTCACTTCCGTTAATAACGGATTTGGATCCTCGATATTGACCCTTGGTACGTGCTCCGGTCCCCTACCTAGGACTTGGGGCCTCGGTGGGCTCTCAACCGTCTCGACCCGTACATGTTGGTCGGCGGTTGAAGCGGTTTGGTCGGGTGGTCCTCTCGCGGCGCCCGTCTGACTACGGGTGTTCGCCATACAAATCTGTCACACACAAATGCACGAGAATAGGATAAGAATAGACTATTTTACGAATCTCAACATTTATCATCCTCATAATAACAGTTACTCAAACACTCGCGTATAACGCATCCATAGATTATTAGCTAGGTGATTTATGAACTAATCATACATAAGCATTCTCGTTACCATCATCACAACTTTGAATAAACGTGAATTCGTAACCCTATTACTCTCCCCACCTAAGGTTCTACCCAAGGTAGGCGTCGTATTCGCTAGTTTGCTAAGTTTAAGTCTAGGCATACTACAGTAACTACCTAGTTCGCTTAAACTAAAGCTCTGATACCAACTTGTAACACCCCAAAATTTAGGGTAAACAAAAACTTTCATTTCACGAAAGGTGGTACATGTACGGTAACGCCATAGCGTGAGCTCTTCCCAAAACAGGGGTATAAGTAATGTAATAATTACAACGTTTGTAATTAATTAAAGAATTACAATAACCAACTAGTCTAGTTCCGTCTAGGAAGAAGACTACAAAAGGGTTATCGATCAACAACAAGTCTTACGGCCTAAAGGACCGGTCTCTCAACTTTCCCCCATGATCACTCAAAGTCCGGAGCCTACTTGGGAGCGGCGTCCCTAGTACCTGAGAGACACATCGACACCAAACAAGTGTTAGGCTAAAGGAGCCTAGTGAGTTATATAATTAATATCATGCACGTAGAGTATATTAAGACATGCGAGATATACAAGATTATACTAGTAATATAAATAGCATGTTAAACCGGTTTATTATTATCTTCGGAAACAATGGGCGCGACCCATTTCCACCAACCAATACCCCGACATTCGTTACTTCCAAATACCTCGATCTCCCGAATTTAGCATGGCAACATCATCGGAGGCCCGCGCCCAAGGAGCAACCCGAGGGCCGGCGACATAGGTACAAACCCCAAGACTGTTTGGTGTGGAAATATTGCGTTGGTTCATCCATGTTATTAGCATACAAGACTTCGATACTGAATTTAGCATAGCATCTCGTCTATATCATTTACATACAAGACCTCGATACTGAATTTAGCATAGCATCATTAATAGAGGTATGTATCGAGGGTCTCAAGCCCTTTACGCCATTTCATATATGCCAACATATTCGGATATCAAATCCCCTTTTTATAATTCTATGGCACACATACTTGTAAGTATTCCGCGTAAATACATTCATCCTACAATTTCATGGATTTAACACATACGATAGTCACATACGATAATCCACCACACGTATACAACCATATAACCCAAATCATTCATGTAAGCATAAATCATCATACGTTTCATGAAAAGCTTCAAACTCGACATGATAAGTAATTCATACTAGAATCACATTCATCCACAAAATCAAGTAAGGAATGTAAAATCATCAAGATGATGTGCTCTCAGTTTTAACAAAATGGTTTTAACGACTCACCTTAGGGTTTTGTAACAAAAACCCCCAAATTCCAAGATCTAGGTCAAATACGTGAACGAACCTAAAATCAAGTAAATCGAACCCTAGGTTAGTTTCATAACTCTTACACATAGATTAACCAACCTAAAATGGTTTAGATAAGCTTACCTAGCCAAATCTTGAACAAACCCTAGAATGGAGAACACTTGCAACAATGGTGATTTGAGGTTGTGAGAGGTGGAGAAGATGATGATGAACTTGAAGTTCTAACTAGCTTGATGGTGATTTCGGTATGGAATTCACTCTCCAATCGTTATCGTTGTTCTCCTTGATGATTTCTCCAACCAAAAATCACCCAAGATGGTGTATTTGTTGCTCTCTTTGAGAGAGAACTCGTAGCTATCAAACTAAATGCTGAAAATCCCCTTTTATGTTTGATGCACGTCCACGTGGGTTCCCCCGTGGCTTCAAGTCACGCGCGCAACCTGATTCTAGCAAGGTCAGTAGCCCACGTGGGATTCCACGTGACTTCAAGTCCCCCACCCTATCTGATGGCCTAGTTGCCCACGTGGGGTGCCAAGTGACTTCAAGTCACCCCGGCTACTGGTTTAAGCTCTCTTTTGAAGCTTCATTTCATTTCTCGAACACTTGATCACCAATCTTTCTCGGCCGGTTACCGTCACCCCTTTTAGTGCACGGTCTAGCACCAATTCTTCGCTTTTCAAGCCTTTTCCAGATAATCCAAGTTGTCTCTAATATTCGCACAATTCCGGGTGTTACAAATTTCATCATAATAAGACATCATTTAGGCTTGGTGATGCGGAGTGCATACCTACTTGAATTTATTATGATTTTAGGGGCGAAACCCCTAAGGAACGGGGGTCCGAGGGCAGCGCCCCTGGTAGCGGGGTCCAAGGGACAGCACCCCTGGCTGGGGTCGAAAAATTATTGTTATGTCAAGGGGCAGCGCCCCTGGCGGGGTCCACTAAGTTGTTATGTTAATAATTACTCAGAAAAATTATTTTTCGGAATTTGGTGATTAAATTTGACATGTTGGAAAACCCGAAAACTGCCTTTTGGCAGTTACCCCATTTCATATATGCTTTTGGTCGTTATTTGGCTCTCTCTCTGGTTCGAAAAATCTCAGACACAACATACAAAACATTCTCGATCTCTGGATTGTATCCAATTGAATAATTCGGAAGAACCACCAAATTGATTCGATCTGAAAGTGTTCACACGCTTTTCAGAGATTTAAGCATATCGATATTGGTCGTTGCTATTTATCCCCTACAAATATTACATTTCACTATAATTTTTTCCGAATAAATGTTCACAAATAGGACAATATTTTTGTCCAAATAGCAATTTAAAGGTTGCATTTATTTAAGGTAAAGTTGATACAAATTTGAAAGCATCAATTAATTATTAATGAATGATGATTTTAAACATGACTCGTTTCAACATTTTTTTTACATAAACTTTATATAGGTTTTTTGTAAGATGTTTTGTTTACTCAATAAACAACTCGAAGTCGCTAATTGCTTTTCCAATACACTTGTTGTCTATAAATCAGAATAAAAACTCTATTTTAATAAGAAGACTTTCAAGAAAACAATTAAAAATCATTTCCTCCATAGGGGAGTGATCCCAGTCTACTCGGGTTCGAATCCAAAGGGAGTCAATGAGAGCATGAGGAGTACACGATCCTTTGGGCTGCTCCAGTACAGTCAAAGATTATGGTTGGGCTCTAGGTCCAGCGTAAACTGGGACGTATTAGTGGTGGTTTGATAATTGTTAAAAATTAAATTAGGGCTCTGAATGCTTAATAGACGCCCATGATACAAAATCATTCAGAGGATTTTGGAATCATTAAGAGGTAGTACATTTTTTGCCAAACAAGATTTAACTCTTAGCAAATCAGAGACTACCTCTTAATGGATCTGTTAAAAGGTAAACAAACAGGAAACAACCCCTAAGATATGATGTAATAAGTATGATTGTCATAATTTAAGTGTCTCCTCTTCCTCCCCTTTCGCCTACTGTTTATGTAAAAAATTACACAACTCGATGTCGAAAGAAATTTGTGTGAGGCTTAACCGTCGAGAGAAAGAAATTACAATCAATGATAAGTGCGGAAAAGTAAAATGAGACAAATAATTTGATGACGCAGGAAAAACCTCACGACGGAGGAAAAAACCTGCGGTCGACCTAAAAGGTAAGTCGACAGAGCACTATGTTCACCAATCAGGGGTGACGTCCTTCAAATGTACAGCTTTGGTCGTACGATTACAAGTGAAAGAATTGTGAAATCGAATGTAAATTACAGATGATTCTCCAGAATAATGATTATAGAACTTGTGAGCTTCAGATAGACTTCGTGTCCTGAAATACTGGCTTGATTCTCCTTATATAGTAGCTTGATAATAACGGTCCAACGGTATTGTGGCTCATCAATGATTGAATCGTAACCGTCCAACGTTATTGTCTTCAATTAATGCTCGGAGAGTAACTGTCCAACGATATTGCTGAGAGTTAATGTCCAGATTGTAACTGCTGCGAGAATCTTGCTTGTAACGGTCGATCTTGATGCTGTCGAACGATACATAACTTATGACTTGTTCGATGTAGTGATGAACTTCAACAAGCATAGCATAGTACTCAATTTCCGATTTCCTCAAAGGTGGACAATTGTTAGATATGATAATCAGCTTATCTGCATCAAACATATAAACTTTGTATATTTATTCGTTAGTATTGTCGTACGATATTGTGGATATCGTTCGACTTATTCGATGTATATGTTCGATGTTTAATGATCTTTGTTCGATAGTTCTTTTAGGTTTTATCTCAGGACCTTATCTTAATACAGGATCATTGTCCTAACATTTGTCTTACGATTATATTTGTTCGTCGTGCGATTGTAGATTTTTACCCTAACAATTTGCCCCCAAGATTTAGAAAATAATTCTAATTTTATCTAAATCTTTAATTCGCTGGACAAAGAGTAAAAATACGTTGGTAAACGGTCGAATTAACGTTGATAAACTAGCCGTTATCTAGCCGTTACTCTGGACGCGTGTTCTCTAACGGCTAAGTGCTGACGCGTGGCACGATTATCTCTAATGACTCATATGATTTAGTTGCTATAAATGAGACGTCTGATTGTGAGAAAAGATTTTACGAATCTTTTTAATTTCATAACCAATTGCTTGAGATCGTAATCCGACTATTTTTGGCAAAGATTTTCGTGCGACTAGGCTTTAAAAGGTACCTCCTTCTTCCCTGTTTCATGCGTTTGAAATCAATAGCAAATAAGAGTAATAGAGGTTTAGATAATCTTAGGTTCACCCGTTTAAGAAATAGTTTAGGTCGACTGGAGTTCATTATGTCATCGGAAGTTAGAAGTTCAATCACGGAAAGCCTAGAAGTAGGAGAGTTGAGGGAGTTAGCAGGGTTGCTAGAGGGTACTCAAATAAGGGTGGCCGGAGAAATTCGGCCGGCGGATACTCCGACGGGGTTCTTTGCCCTGTTCGAATATCTGTTTAAGATCGGATTTCGATGGCCTTACTCTCCTCTGGCGAGGGCGTTTATGACTCGCTTTAGTTTGTCTCCGGGACAGTTGATGCCCCAGTTCTGGCGCGTCATCCTGGTAATCGAACGGGTGACCAAGGATTGGGGTCGTCGTGCCTTCTCTGTAGACGACCTTCTCTCTGCCTACAACGTGACGAAACTGCCCTACAACCGTTATGGGTTGTTTCCTAAGGGTAGGAATGACACCATGCTTGTTCATCGCACGCAAGTGAATGATCGAGGGTGGAAGTCTCGTTACGTCTTCGTCCAGACGTCTTCGGTCGCTGATGAGTCTTGGGTCGTTCCTGAATGGAATTCCAATGGTAATTTGGACGTTTGTTACTCATTATTGTGCTTTTATTTATTTTTCAATATTAATCGTATGTTTTTCTTTTTGCAGCTGTCAGCTTTACGTTTGAGACAACCGAAGAATCTAACGAGTTGATCTCACACTTCCTGAGTTATAGTGTGACAGATCGCACGTATAGAACGTCGAAGGGCGGTGAGGAAAGCGACGTCGAGCCTGAAGTACAAATAATCGAGGAAACAGATATGGAAGGTAAATATCGTACGTCAATATTCTTGTTTGTGTTAGTTTTGTTTAATTCTAACTCTTTTTTTTTTGTATAGGCTCAGCTTCCAAGAAGGCGTCAACGATGGAAGCAGCTGCTCGTGCTGCTAAAAGGAAGGCTGCCGCCCAGGAAGGTTTGGTGGCTAAACGTACGAGGTCGTCGTACGTTTCTGTGGATACCCCACCTAAGGATGCCGCACGCAAGGCTGAAGGTGGGATAGCGGCTATCCCTCTTAGCTTCGCCCCTCCTGCAAAGGGAGAAGGTGCGTCCAGCCAGCCTGTGTCGAAGGTCGACAAGGGCAAGGAGAAAGAGGGGTCTGGTCTTACGACCATGACGATCCAGATCCCTTCTGACTTCATGGTGGACGATGTGATCAGGACGGCGGCCACTTTTCCAGTCCTTGAGCAGTTTCATGTTCCTGCTCAGAAGGCGCGCATGGAGGAGGCCGACATCGAAGAACTGGATGCCTCCATCGCGGGTATCTCTTTCTTGGTAAGTCCCTGTCGTACGATTTTATTTTTATTTTTCTTGTACAGCTTCTAACTTTCTCTTTTTTCTTCTTGTAGGCTCTCCAAACCAGTCTTAGCCTCCATACTCGGATGGCCAAGATCAAAGAGGAGATGGTGTCGAACCAGAATGATGCCAAGGTGGCCAGGAAAGAGGCCGACAAGGCCAAAAAGAAGCTGGTCCAACTGACCGACGAGGTTAATGCCAAATCGGTTCAGATTGGGGATTTGGAATCCAAGCTGGAACTCAGCGAGCAATTCCAAGTTCAACAGCGAGAACGGCTGAAGTTGGCCTTGGACCACACCAAGGAGTTGGAGAAGGAGCTGCTGGTCATTCGACGAGAGAAAGCTGAGAGGGAAGAAGCTCTATCGTCCAAGATCCAAGAACTGGAAGAGGACGCTGCCTTGGTTCGCGTGGTCGCACGTACTGCGGTCATGCGACGAATAGCCGCTGGGACTGTCACTTCTCAGATGGCAAAGGACGAGGTGGCCTCTTTCGTTCAGGTGATGGGTTCTGAAGACCTTCTCGACGAGGAGGATCTAAAAGGCCTGGACGAAGAAAAGCCCGCGGAGGTCGAGGATGCAGGTGTCGAGGAGGAGGTTCCTAAAACCTCTGGATCCGTTCCTGCACATCCTGAAGAGACCCCTGTCGCAGATCCACCTGCTACCAACGCTCCATTAGAATAGTTTTAATCTTTGTAATCGTAGAACTTCTTTCTTTTCTTGTACTCTGCCATTTTAAGGCAGAAAAAATGTTTAATGAAAGAAATTTTGATTGAATATCGTGCGTTCTAGCTCTTTATCTTATGTTTTAGCTTTGTGTTCGTGTGTTATAACTTGCGTTGTGCGTTATAGCATGTATCGTGCGTTTTAGCTTTTTGTCTTGTGTTTTTGCATGCATTTGTTTTTAAAGTCCTTAGACTTATTTATAGAAACGTTTCTTTTGTACTCATGAGAGTATTCGTGCGACTGGCGAATTGACTTGCGCTCTTGCGATATAATCGTGCGTTTTAGCGGTTTTCTTGCGATCCATGCAATTTTTATCGTGCGATTCCTGCGATAAGCATGCATTTAAGTCGTGCGATACTTGCGTTAATCGTGCGATCCATGCGATTTATCGTGCGATACCTGCGAAAAAGGATGACTAAGGGGTGGCCGTTGGTTTAGCCAACGGCGCTCCGATGCTTAAGTCAGTAATGGATAAGGAATAGATCGTATGTAAATAGGTTTAGAAATAATACCTTTTGAGGTGATGGGCGTTCCAGCTTCGTGGGATTTCCATACCTTCCATAGTCGTAAGTCTGTATGCTCCATTTCCAATGACTTTGGAAATTATGTAAGGTCCTTCCCATTTGATGGAAAGTTTTCCAGCGTTTGGCTCTTGTGTGTTTTGAAACACATGTCGTAAGACATAATCTCCAACTTGAAAAATTTTTGCCTTTACCTTTTTGTTGAAGTGTCTTTCGACAATTCCTTTCTGTGCAGCCATCGTTCGTAGTGCTTTTTCTCGGATTTCTTCTAAGGCGTCAAGATCGTAAGATAAATTTATTGTATTTTGATCATACGTACGACTTCTGGCAGTTGGTATTTGAGCTTCGATTGGCAAGACTGCTTCGCATCCATATACCAGAGAATACGGAGTTTGTCCAGTTGATGCTCTAGGTGTCGTACGATTTGCCCATAAGACAGATGGCAATTCATCTACCCATTTTCCTTTTGCTCCTTTCAACCTCTTTCGGATTGAATTGATGATGACTTTGTTGCTCGACTCTGCTAACCCGTTAGATTGTGGATATCTCGGAGTTGAAGTGATTAATTTGATTCCTCGCTTTTCACAGAACGTACGAGTCTTATCACTTATAAATTGTGAGCCGTTGTCGCACATGATTTCAGCTGGTACCCCGAATCTATAAATGATGTTTTTCTGAATGAAAGATATGACTTCTTTATCTCGGATCTGTGAGAAAGCACCAGCTTCTATCCATTTCGAGAAGTAATCAGTGAGCACGAGTAGATAGACTTTTTGTCCAGGGGCTGGAGGTAATTTTCCCACGATGTCCATTCCCCATCGCATGAAGGGCCATGGAACTAGAACAGAATGTAAAGGTTCAGATGGTCGATGGACCATACTCGAATGTTTTTGACATGCGTCGCATCGTTGGACGTACGTTATGGCATCTTCTCGTAGAGTAGGCCAATAGTAACCTTGTCGTGAGATTCGACTAGCAAGACTTCTGCCCCTGCGTGATTTCCACATTCTCCGTCGTGCATCTCTTGGAGAATTTGATTGATTTGTATCTTATTTGTGACGCATCGTAGAAGAAGTCCTGTCGTGGATCTTCGATAAAGTTGATCTTCAAAGATTGTATATCTTGAAGCTTTCGACCTTTTTTTTCGAGCTTCCATTTTATCTTCAGGTAGTTGGTCGTGCTTGAGGTAGTTCCATATGTCGAGCGACCAATTATAAATTTCTTCGTTCATCTGTACTTCATCGTTTGTCGCAATTGTTGGTGTTGTGAGATGAAGTATTGGGATATTTTCCATGAACGGATCATGAAATGCAGATCCTAGATTGGCCAGTGCGTCCGCTTGCATATTTAGATCTCTTGGTATTTGCTCGATCAGGAACTGTTCAAATCGTGCGATTCGATCTTTAACGGCTTTGAGATAACTCATCATTTTTGAGTCTTTTGCTTGAAAATCCCCATTTACTTGGTTTACGACCAGTAAAGAATCGCTTCGAACGTGCAACTGTTTTGCCCCCAGTCTAAGAGCAATATCTAGTCCTGCGATCAAAGCTTCATATTCTGCTTCATTGTTTGTGGCTTTGAATTCGCATCGTACGGAGTATACTATATTTCCCCCTTGTGATGATTTTAAGACAATACCTAATCCACATCCTCGTACGTTCGAGGAACCATCAACGTAGAGTATTCAAGGCTGGTTGTCTGAAATCATCACAACTTCGTCGCACGTCGTAGGTTCTAGTCCTGGAGAAAATTCTGCCACAAAATCTGCTAGTACTTGCGATTTGATGGCCATCTTAGGTTTAAACTCAATGTCGAACCCACTGAGATAAATGCTCCATTTGGCTAGTCGTCCTGTCAGTTCTGGTTTCCGAAGCACCGTCTTGAGTGGATAATTGGTCACAACAATGACATGATGTGACTCGAAGTAATGCCTTAGCTTCTTTGCTGCCGTCATAAGACCTAGTAGCAATTTTTCCATTGATGTGTACCTGGTTTCTGCGTCGAGGAAAGATTTGCTGACATAATAGATTGGTTGTTGTCGTTGATCTTCTTCTCGCACAAGTACTGCACTTGTCGCATTTTTGCTCACTGCCAAGTATAACTGTAGACTTTCTCCTTCGACTGGTTTTGTTAGCAGTGGAGGTGATGTCATATATTGCTTCAGTTCTTGCAAAGCTTTCTCGTGTTCGTCTGTCCACAAAAAGCCTTGATTCTTTCGTAGGACATTATAGAAGAAATGGCATTTATCCGATGATCGTGAAATAAATCGGGTTAAAGCTGCCACTCGTCCTGTTAACTTCTGGACTTCTTTGACATTCCTTGGAGATTGTATCTCGACGATAGCTTTGACTTGTTCTGGACTTGCTTCGATTCCGCGTTGCGTGACCAAGTACCCCAAGAATTTTCCTGCTCGTACTCCAAAGGAACATTTTGTTGGATTGAGCTTCATCTTGTATTGTCGTAGGATATCGAAGGATTGCTTTAAATGTGCGACGTGATCGATCGAACGTTCTGATTTCACAAGCATGTCGTCGATATAAACTTCCATCGTTCGACCAAGATGTTCCTTGAACATCATATTAACCAATCTTTGATATGTTGATCCTGCATTCTTGAGGCCAAATGGCATAACTTTGTAACAGTATATGCCTTTGTCTGTCATGAATGCAGTCTTCTCCTGGTCGTCCGTGTGCATCAATATTTGGTTGTATCCTGAATATGCGTCCATGAATGTCAACAATTCATGTCCTGCTGTCGCGTCAACCATGGCGTCGATATGAGGTAAAGGAAAAGGATCTTTTGGACAAGCTTTGTTTAGATCCGTGAAATCAATGCAGACTCGCCATTTTCCGTTCTTCTTTTGTACGACGACTACATTAGCCAACCATTCTGGATATTTGACTTCTCGGATCTTCCCTGTTTTAAGCAGATTGTCGACTTCATCGTTGATCACTTTATTTCTTTCAGGCGCGAACTTGCGACGTTTCTGCTTAATGGGTTTGAACGTAGGATCCACGTTCAATTTGTGCGATATAATGCTTGGATCTATTCCAACCATATCTTCGTGCGACCATGCAAAACAGTCTGAATGTTCCTGCAAAAAAGATATAATCGTATTTTTTATGTCAGGGGGGAGCGAGGCTCCTACGAAGACTTTTCGATCAGGATGTTCAGGATCAAGGACGACTTCTTCTAGCCGAAGATCGTCGTTCGATTTCCTTTCATCCTGGCTCTGTAGTTGCTAGATGTCATGCGACTTCGTCTTCATCGTAATCTTGTAACATTCTCGTGCGACTTTGTTCTCACTAGCAATTTCTTGAATTCCCCATGGAGAAGGAAATTTGATCTTCTGGTGGTATGTCGAAGGAATTGCTTTCATCTCGTGGATCCATGGTCTTCCAAGAATAACATTGTAAGCTGATTGGCAGTCCACAACATTGAATTTTGTTTGTTTGTTGATGCCTTTGGCGTAGACAGGCAAGATGATTTCTCCGAGAGTGTTCATCGGGTCTCCGTTGAATCCAATCAGAGTAGTACTTCGTCGTACGATTTCTGACCGTTCGATTCCCATGACTTTAAGAGTATCTGCAAAAATAACGTTAGCCGAACTACCTCCATCAATCAATATTCTCTTAGTCGAACAGTTTCCGATTGTCAACTGTATGACTAGAGCGTCATGATGTTTATGATGGACCCCCTGTGTATCGTCTTGGTCGAACGTGATTGCCATCGCATCGAGCTCTCTTTCTGTCTTTGATTTGGCTTCTCCGGGGATAGGATGTTCGCTTGGGCCATCTCGTGCATGTCGCTTTGCAGCTGAATATGTAAGTCCACAAACTTCTGATCCTCCGGTGATGCAGTTTATGACTTTTGTATGAACCGGTGACGCTGGTCGTCCTTGTTCTTCTGGGATGAGGCCTTTTAGATGCCCCTTAGATTTCAAATATGAAATCTCCTTCTTTAAACTGATGCATTCATCCGTCGTATGACCATGATCGTCGTGGAAGTCGCACCATCTGTTCTGATCTTTGTCCTTACTTGGTTTATCAGATTTCTTTGGCCATCGTACGTTTGCATCAATCTTTCGTAGCTAATCCACCAAATCTTTTGATGTACCTGCAAAATTGTAAGTAGATAACTCTGGATATCGTATTTTAACAGTACCTTTGCTTGGTCGAGTCTTTGACTCGTATCGAGGATTTCCAATCTTGTTTACTCTTTTATGCTTAAAGTCATGTTTTTTAGCACCAAGAGGTTTCTTTTCTGCGGAATGCTTTCGTCGGAAGAGAGCATCATCTTCTATTCTCATGAAAGCTAGTGTTCTAGCTCGTACGTCGTCGAAGTTTTCTGGCGGATATTTCGTTAATTCCAAATATAATCCAGAGGAATCTTCTAATCCACGCTTGTATGCCTCGATTGCTGTTTTCACGTCGCAATTTTTTATTTCAATCATTGCTGCATTGAATCTGTTGAAGTAGTCGCGGATTGTTTCTCCAGATTTCTGTACGATATAGTACAGGTCGCTGGTCTGCTTCTCCATCTTACGACTGCTAGCAAATTGTCGAGTGAATTGGTTCACCAATTCTGCAAATGATCCGATACTCTTTGGCTTTAGGTTAATAAGCCATTGTAATGCTGCTCCTGTTAAAGTTGATCCAAAGCTTTTGCACATGCAGACTTCTTGATATTGCGCCGGTATAGGAACTGTCCACATAAGTTGCTTGTACTGTGCTATATGTTCGACCGGATCTGTGATTCCAGAATATTTTGTTGCGAAAGCTGGTATAGTGTATTTCTTAGGAACGTCAACAAGAGCTAATTCATCAACGAACGGTGAAGCCTGAAATCCAGTTTTAGGTTCGACTTCGACGGGTACTGCTGCTCCAGGTAGCTTTGTGAGTAACGCGAACAATTTTTGATTTTGTTCTTCCAGGGATTTCAGTCGTACGTTCAGAGGGTCTTCAACGTTTATTGGGTTTGTTGGAATACAACTAGAAGGGATTCCAGTACTGGGTGGTATTGTCGTATGAATGGTGGAACTAGCAGCTGTGGGTATATGACCAGGAATAGGAATTTGTTGGGATACGTTGTTAAAAGGCTCGAACGTGAACATGGGTGCTCCTTGAGGCATAGAAGGTGGACCTCGAGGCATAGGTGGCGGGCCATCAGGTATTGGTGGTGTAAACTGTGGTAAAGACGGTCGTACGTTGTTGTATTGTTGGTTCACAGTTGAAAATGGCATTGAGGCATTGAACTGTGGTCGAAGCGGTGGTCTTAGATGTTGAGGAGGATATGGAGGAGGAATAGACATTGGAATAGTCATCGATGGTCCTGGCAAAGCTCGAAGACGTTGAATTTCGTTGTTAGCTTCTTGCAATTGTTGTTGGAGTGATGCTATGAATCCGTTATCCATTGTCCAATCAGGGGTGACGTCCTTCAAATGTACAGCTTTGGTCGTACGATTACAAGTGAAAGAATTGTGAAATCGAATGTAAATTACAGATGATTCTCCAGAATAATGATTATAGAACTTGTGAGCTTCAGATAGACTTCGTGTCCTGAAATACTGGCTTGATTCTCCTTATATAGTAGCTTGATAATAACGGTCCAACGGTATTGTGGCTCATCAATGATTGAATCGTAACCGTCCAACGTTATTGTCTTCAATTAATGCTCGGAGAGTAACTGTCCAACGGTATTGCTGAGAGTTAATGTCCAGATTGTAACTGCTGCGAGAATCTTGCTTGTAACGGTCGATCTTGATGCTGTCGAACGATACATAACTTATGACTTGTTCGATGTAGTGATGAACTTCAACAAGCATAGCATAGTACTCAATTTCCGATTTCCTCAAAGGTGGACAATTGTTAGATATGATAATCAGCTTATCTGCATCAAACATATAAACTTTGTATATTTATTCGTTAGTATTGTCGTACGATATTGTGGATATCGTTCGACTTATTCGATGTATATGTTCGATGTTTAATGATCTTTGTTCGATAGTTCTTTTAGGTTTTATCTCAGGACCTTATCTTAATACAGGATCATTGTCCTAACATTTGTCTTACGATTATATTTGTTCGTCGTGCGATTGTAGATTTTTACCCTAACACCTACATGAAAAAATTAGCTTATGAGTATGTAAAATGACCAAAAACCATTTTAAATATATAATCAATTGCAGGCATTCTATATTATAATTAAGACAAGTCTATAATCCTTTGATTAAAGTAAATTTTTTATAATATAATATGTTAACTAATACAAATAAGATAGTAAATAAATTAAATAATACAATATGTTGATTGAAAAATATAAAATTGATATATATATATATACACTATAAATTTAGACTTTGTTAAAACAAAATTTAGGAAAAAATCTACATTAATTTTTGATTTAAATAATATTACGTATGATAAAACAAAAAATCAAAATAAAATTGATCAACTTCACATAATAATCTAGTAGCTTTAAAAGAATATAATTAACAATTAAGATTAAATATTTTATTAAAATATTTAAAATATTTTAGTTATCTATGAAAAAGTAATATCTTTAATTTTATATATTTATTATTTGATAACTAAACATATTAAATAATAATTGATATAATTAATATCTAAAGTATAATTAAATTTATCATTAATTTATAACTAATTTTAAATGATATAAGTTAATATTTATTTTTAAATAGTAATAGTTAACATTAATAAGTAGTATAATTGAAAAAAAGTCCATCATAAACTACTCCCACTAGTATTTCAATAAGCTAGCTTATTTTTGCCATACATAGCCTAAAAACACGAAAACAATCAAATCACATGTTATAAGAACATCTCTCAGCTTTTCCAAAATGGAGAAAATGGAGATTTTAACCCAGATAGTCTTCCAACAGCTTTCCTAAAACTCTATCTAAAATATAAAAAGTAGGAGAGATATTGATTTTCCCCATATATGGAGATGAAAACTAAAAATGACTACCATTTGAAATAGACAGTTAAAACCCTTGAAAAAAAATAAGAATTTAGAAAGACAAATAATATTTTAATAGAAGAATGAAATATTTAATATAAAATTGATATGGAAGTCTCCAAACGGGAAAACCATTAGAGATGGATGCAATAAACTTTGGAGGTTTTTACTTTTGATTCTCTATTTTGGAGATACTCTAACGAAGTCTGTCAACACAAGGGTGAGTGTGGGCCCGCGCCTTTGCGGCTAATGTCCTCGTGAATCACATATGATTCAACCAATCAACCGTTCTCGTGTTATCTTATCTGGTCATTGTTCTCGTATGAACTCATTTAAAGATAAAACTTGTTTGCATATTTTTTTGGTGTTACTTACAATAACACATGTCCTGTTTCAAAAACCAGTTTTACAAGAAAAATATACCCCGATAGTACATTAAATTTGCTAGGTGTCGATGATAACCAAGGCTTTTAGTGGTCCTGACTAGTTTCTTCGTGTCATCTTTATCTTGAACTTCATCTTCTACCTCGTGTTCTTGTATTCTTGTAAATTGGGCCTTCATAACTCCCTATTTACTCATCATTTATGGATCTTTCATGTTGTTTTTCAATTTTAAAATTCTGAAACAAAATTATTTAATTCTAATATTATACAAGACTTATGGTATAATATTTTGGACAAAAGGTTGATACCGACAACACCGATAGTGAAAATTCAAATCTAGTTGTGAACATGACGAAAATCGAGAATGCGCCACGTGACATATTCATTCTGAATAATACAAGATCATTTAAACTGAATAATACACCATCATTCAGACTGAATAACACACGATCATTCAGACTGAATAACAAAAGATTATAACGACTGAATATTATGCATTATCAATGTGGATAATGCAACATTCAGACCGAATAATATTGAATGTTGTATTATTCACCATGAATATGGATAATATTCAGTGTGTGTTATTCAGACCGAATAGGACAGTGCTCTCGGTTGTCCTCACATTCAATTCACAACTAGATTTGAGTTTTCATTTGAGAAGTACTTAAAAAAGTATGAAATAGAGAAGTAATATCCACCACTCATCTAGTCAATAAATGCAGTTTTCACCGTGAAGCATGAGATAATTTCTCACGCATGCTGTAGGACACGGAAAAGTATTTTCGTAAATTTTACAAGTAGCCCATATATGAAGATTCATTGAAGAATCTTCATATGAATCATACACATTCATATATGAATTTGTGTAATTCAGTTACGCATTCATATTTGAAGAATCTTCATATGAATTACATAGACTCATCAATGAATCTTTTATGAATTACACATATTCATTAATGAATTTGTTTGTCGACTATTTGTAACATTTATGAAAATGTCTCTCGTTCATGCGCGTTTATGCGAATTTTGACGAGTCAAAGATTGCTTGCGGCTTTGACCGGTCAAAGCCGCAATATTAGACCAGAAAACTTTTATCTCAATTCTCAATCGTATCAACAGTTGAGATTATTTTTCTATTTCATATTTTCATATATATATATATATATATATAGAGAGAGAGAGAGAGAGAAAAGAAAGTTCAAATACAAACCACTTTTTGGTTGTGAACGTCAGGACAGCCCAGAGCGTGACACGTGACAAAAATTCAGACTGACACGCGCGACTTAATCCCGCGACTTAGTGTTATTCATAATGAATAACGCTATATTCATAATGAATAAGGCTAAGTCGTGGGGTTTATGCACACAAGTCGCACGTGTCAGTCTGAATTTTTTGCGACTAAGCTTTATTCATACTGAATAACGCTTTATTCAGTCTGAATAATAGTGTTATTCATTATTAATAAAGCTTAGTCGCAGAAAATTCAGACTGACAAGTCGCGCGCTTTGGGCTGTACTCACGTTCACAACCAAAAAGTGGTTTGTATTTGAACCCACCCCTATATATATGGAATTCTACGCACAAAATGTCGATAAAAAAATTGAAGTACCTTACTCTACATATTAATTTCATTTTTCGTACAAATTTAATAAACCCGATAAGGACACAAATGAAAAATATGTTAGATGAACGATCACCATCATACAACATTATGCATGGATGGCTCTTTTATTTAAACAATGGAATCTAAGCATATATAAAAGCACACACACTACATTCACAAATTTGTAAATTTATTTAATATCCAATCAAAACCACGATTTCAGTATAAAAAACCAACCTCATATATTGTCGTATTTATCTTTTTGAATCATAATTAGTCATATAGAAAACTATATGAAATGATATATATGTATATATAAAGAGGGTATGAACTATCGCGATCCATTTTGCATATTTTTGTCATTAACCAGACAATTCGAATATTGTGTCGATTCATCTTCTTTAGATGATTTGCACCGGATCTGATCTATAAATTAATAAAAACTGATCTCATATTTTTCATCCATATCTTTTTGAATCATGTATTAGTCAAGTAAGAAATTAAATAAAATAATTAAGCGTATACAAATTAAGAGAGTATGAACTAGCCCAATCCACTGTCCATGTTCTTATCATTAGTCAGTCATTTGAATTATAATCCATCCATCTTCTATAGATGTTGTGCACAACATTTGATATATGAATTATAAAAACCTGTCATGTTATCGTTAACGAATTTATATCGAAATCCCTTTAACTTTATAGTAACGCAAATGGCCAAAACAACATGATTATGTTTTTATTGATTGTTATAGCTTCTAGTTTTGATGGCTGCCTTCAAATTGAACTTCCACTTTTTCATTATTTTCAGTGATAAATTAATAATCACTTTCATCATTTCCTTTGTTCACTTCAACTAAAAGTATTCAAACAAAGCATTAAGTATACATATGACAAGATAGTGCAACAAGACTTACTCTTTCTAAAATCTAGAACAATTTTGTTCTTTAAAAGACAATAGAAAGGGAAGATCTAAAGTTATGGCAAAATGGGTATTCCTGATTATATTGATATCGTTAACGATCTATATTTTATGCAATAAAAGTTGTACATTGCCTAAAAAAAGAGAGGGGCATGGAAGGGAAAGTACATGTACAGAAGGAAATTGCCCACAAAGTGTGTGCTTCCAACCAACATATAGCTATATAGGAATCTTTCTTTAAGCTTTTAGTTGGCTCCACACCACAAAATAAACTCATTAGCCCACCCCCACACCCCCATGTGTTCATTTGAGACTAAGGTCCCCCCACCCCCACCCCCATTCCACCATTTTGTTTGATGCCTTGGCTTCTAGTCTTGGCTAGCTCTTGGTATTTTCAATGGTTAAATATAAGAGAAGACATAACTTTTAATGCATAAAATACAAGTTGCTATTACATGATAGTTGTAAGTCAAGTTGTAGGACATGTTTTTGCAAAGAAAATTGGTCCCTTTTATTTATTGAACTCCCCACACAGTTCTTAATACCAACCCTAAGCACGATTCACGTGCGGCTACTGTAGAGATAGGGGCAAAAATTATTAGCTGTAATTTTGATGTGAAACAACTGAATCATTCTTATTGTCACGTACAACCATGAATAAAGCTTGTACGATGCCAAATCTTAGCCTTTCAAGGCACCATGTGGTCGGGTCGTTGGTTGGCCACAACGGGTGAAGGAAAATGAGGTTTCCTGTGGGCCTAAAAATGGAGTTTCGTCTCACGTATAACAACAGAAACTTTTTGCAAGATTGCATGTTACCACCCTCGTGGGTTTATCGTTTTCATCGTCCTTTATGTGCATTAATCTTGTACCTCGAAATCAACAATCTTTGACAATGACTATTACTAGATTAACCTTACATCAAATAACTCCTCCGATTTCCTCATCTTTTAATTCTTATGATGCTCACTCGTAATAAAGTAAATAAAAAGTCATATTTTTTGCTTCTTTTTTTATAAAAATAAATTATCCTTTATAGATAATTGTTCATTTTTACAAATAAAATGTTTTGTATGACATAAGCAACATCTTTTTACGAAACTTCCTAGAAAACAACTTAAAAGAATAACATGGACCCATGATCATGACAATTAAAGAGCATGAACATGGAGGATCAGGATATGAGGCATTTATTAGATTAGGTTAATCAATAAACTCTTAATACTAATAAATATTGTTTAAAGACAAAGATTTGCAAAAGTATGGTTTGGGGATTATATGAAGGGTGTCACTCCATGCCGCTATATTATAATATTACAGAAAGACAAAACTGGATAAAATATATATTTGTAGAACTATTAAATAATGTGCACTTAGCGTACTATTATTTGCATTTTATGAATTGAAATGTAATATGTTACAATAAGTAGTTTTGTTCAATACCCTAGGTACAAAAAATGTGAATTGGTCAAGTTTGCTTTCTAGGTTTTCGTTAAAGTTGATAACTTTGACAATTTTTGGTGTTGCGATCCTCCACAATGCTTCACATAAGCTAAAACACCTTTAAATGTGTAGTTTTTGCATTAAATTTACTCATTTGACATGAAATGAGAAATATTTGGGTAACAAGATATCTTTAAAAACATAGTTGTTACAAGCGTGTATATATTTTCGTATAATAATGTATACTTTATTTTTAAGTCAGATTATTTTTAATATCGTAAAAATAAAACCAGTCTAGAAAATGATAGCATGTGAGATAATGAGATTAGATACCTTCCCACCTAATCTTACCACAACCATAATCACATGCTCCTCACTTAAAAACAAGTCAAATTCAAATTCAAAATCTTGATTCTTGATTACTTTATCCATTACCACTTAATCACCTCATTAAACTTGATTAGCTTTTGCCAATTAACTTTATCACTTTTTGACTATTTTGCCAATGAGTTTGACAATAGGGGTCAAAGGATCTTTAAATTCCTTAAATGCAGGTAACATTCAAACCATATCTAAAAGCTATGTTCATAGCAAAATTAAAGATCATGGGTTTAATGATAACTCATACTTGTTTACTATTTAATAAGTTTAATGACTTATTTATTTAGCCATAAAATAGTGTTTGTATTTGACTTAAATTTTTAGCAATGATGAAAGAAGTGACTGAATTAGATATGGTACTACCAAATTGTTGTACACGTTAATTTACATATTCTATATAAATTTTGGTAGTGAAAAATCATAATTGTTGATATGATACAAATAGATTTTATTTGTTGACCCAATTATTTATTTATTTGGAATTGAAAATATGGCCTCATTTAAAATAAATGCTTCAAAACTCGCTCAAATTAAACAAGTCATAAAGAATGAAAGTGCATATTTTGTTGATTTAATAGTATTGTGTAATTTTTTTATTTTTGAAAAGCAAAATTAATTTAAAGAAAAAAAATCAAATTATAAGAATATGGAAGATTCTTTTAGCAAGACGCTTAATGCTAAAAAGAAAAAGGAGTCAACAACATTAAGAAAAAAAAAATAATACAAAAGATGAAAGAGATCTAACCAACAAGCACCCTAGGAAATTAACCAAAGATTGAAACACCAATTCATCTAAAAGTAACTAAAATTTTTTGCACAAGTAAAAATTCAACGATACGAAAATAGATGGATATTGAAATGCAGATTTAGGGTGACCGACTAAAAGCGATTTAGGGTGACCGACTAAAAGCATCTCTAATGTGTAATACTATTTTTTACACAAAATATTAAAAGTAGTGTAAAAAATAGTGTAAGATTTAGTGTTACTAGTAAATCTTCTCCAATGGATAACACTATTTTTTACACCAAATCCTTTTTACATTAAAAAGTAGTGTTAAAAATAGTGTAAAAAGTAGTGTTACACCAAATATAGTGTGATACTATTCATCACACTAAATTTAGTGTGAAAATAGTGACCCCATTGGAGATGTGAATAGTAACATTTACACCAAATCTAATGTTTGGTGTAAGAATTGGTGATCGCATTGGAGATGGTCTAAAAAGGGCAAGTCATTAGAGAGAAACTCTAAATCACATACATCACAGCCCACAAAACTAATGACCAAAATCCTTATAAGTATTGTGTCCCATTTGAAGTATTTACGTTCTAATAAAGAAACCTAAAAATCACGATTCTCACAAGAGACATGATATGGAATTTTATGTTAATATGTCTACCAAAGTATCAAAATTATAGATTAAGCATAAGGAGTGAGAATGATAATGGCAATGACAAATGTGGTTCAGTTTTATGACTTAGGATCAGGTGAGACTAAGCTGTTTTCGTGAGACCACGTGAGATCAATACCTAACGTATGAAACTTTACAAAAGAACACCGTGAAGGTAAATAAAACTCGAATACGCAGACCTAAAAAACACTTTCGATGCAAAAAAATATTCAAAACAAGATAAAAACGAAACCTTCACAGCTCAAATGCTGTGAAAGTTACAAATAGATAATGCGAACCTTCACAACGGAAATGTGGTGAAGGTTTCGTTTTTTTAACTTTTTTTTGGATTTTTTTTCGATAGTGTTTTTTAATATGTTTTTACGATGACTGTTCAATTTTTTTTTACTTTCACAAATGTTTTGATGTGAAGTTTCATGTAAAATATGTTGGTCTCACCGGTATCGTGGAAACAGCTTGGTCTCACGTGAACTTAACCCATAATGGGGAAGGTTCAAACGAGAAGCATATCAATTTAAGAAAAAGTGAGGAGCAATCTCAGCCACTCATCTCGCGGTTACAATGAACGTGATTACTGAGGATTGACACGATTCATGGGATGGTATAGATTATTAAAGTGGGGGACCGGTCAAAGTCACCTTTATTGACCGAGACGAGTAGTTGAGATTGCTCCTCACATTTTCTTAAAGTTATATTTTTCGTATGAACCTCCCTGTATATTACTCAATTAATCAATTTTGTTGTAGTATATAGGGCTTTTAAGATAGTAACAAAAATAAAATACGCCCTGTAGTATATAGGGCTTTTAAGACAGGAAAATTTCAGTGATAACTTTAAAAGTTAATAGTTAATACATGGTTTCTTTTAATTGCATTTAAGGCATGAAGAATAACCAAAAAGAAGCGGTGGCTTGAACTATTTAATTAATAAACGATTATTTTTTAAATTAAAAATTAAAGGGTATTAGCTTAGTTGGATAGGTGTGGGATGAAAACCATACTACCAGGATTCGATTCTCACGAGTAACATTTCTAAGATATCCAGACTTTGGATTTGGTCTTTTGCGGCCTGGTTCAGGGCCGGTATGGGAGGATCCAGTCTATGGGATCCACTTCCCTGTTGGTTGGGTTCAATCATAGGTTGGGTCGGATTGGTGGGATTACCCAATTGAAGGCCCGATACCGCTGGAGCATGTGTCTTCACTTGCCGTTCAAAAAAAATCAAATATCCTTTTCTTCTTAAATCTAAAATATTAGAAATTTAGCAGCACTTGTAGCTATAAAAACTACAAAAAAATAAAATTTTCTCTCTTTGATATTACACAAATTTATTATAAATTGTTTTGTATTTAGTATGACAAAATACAACATTATATATGATTATACAATATGATAATTTAACAATATACGTCATAATGTATATAACCACATCTGCTGTACACATAAACCCATAATATTGGTTTGTATGTAGTATACAAAATTTAAGGATACTTGTATAAAATCATATGTTATTATATATAAGAAATACAGTAAAAATATGTAATATTTTAGATAATCACATGTAATCATGTATATGATCACATACCAATACTATGATCATTTGAACAGCCATATTTAATTTGCTTTAGTATACAAAGTTATGATTATGGTGTGTGTATCATATACTCATATTGTCACATGTGTAGATAATTATACATAGACAATTTTTGTGTGATCATTAGTTTGGTGGTGTGTGACTTTTATACGTGTATAATATTGTAATATGTACTATATGAGGTGGGTTCATAGAAGAACGATGTCAATTTAAAAAAAAAACAGGAGGACAACCACACATTTTTTGTTACGGTGGATGCAATCACGGAGGATTGACGCGATTTATGGAGGGTGGAGATGATTAAAGGAAGGTGACCCGATCAAAGCCGTCTTTATTGACCGGATGAGTGGTTGAGAATCGTCATCGCGTTTTCTTAAAAAGTTATTGTTCTCAATTGAACCTTTCTCTGTACTATATACACATCCAGATGTGATTATTGGAAAATATATACCGGAACAATAGGGGGTTTTGCCAGGAGTACCGCTTCCTTTAAAAAAAACAGTAAGGGGTTGTGCATACATATATAATAGTTAGATTGATGTCTTTTGCATCTATACACCAATGTTGTGAGTATAACTGATCACATATGATTGGTGTATGTTGTAATAGTAAATAAATAATAACGGAAATCATGTAAAAACCAGTTGAAAAAAAGGACATTATAAGGCAAGTTCTTTTTTCTCTCCAGATTTGTCCCTTAATTAAAAAATATGTCTCATACCCACTATGTAAAATCCATCAATCTATAAAAACAAATTAATGGTTTAGTTGAGTTATTCACATAGCTATTTTAGGTTGTTTACCTGCGGCTTATTCACCCACAAGTAACTTAATCGCATAGATCAAATACCCTACTTGTCCAAATTAAGCCAACAAAATGACAACTCATACCTCTTGTTTAAAAGGAATCAAGACAACCCTAGAGAAAACCCTCTTCCTAGGTCAACATCTCTTTTCTCCTATAAAGTGCATCTTCTCTCCAAAGAGATACTCTTTCTCACCTTTCATTGAAATTCGACCTCTCTTCTCACCGCAATCGGCTAGATCGACGCTCTCTTCGACGGGAAACCTTAAGGTAAGCAAACCAATGACATCGAAACCCTCAAGTAAGCAAACCGATGACATCTAAACCCTCTTGTCAACAAGTCGCTGACGTCAAAACCCTCATGTCAACAAAATGACAACATCGACCTCTCATCTCTTTCCTAATCGAAACCCTCTTTCCTAATGGAAACTGTTTTTGCAAAAAAAAATCTCATGGATGGTGTTAAAATAAATCAAAACCCTTTGTTCATTTATCTCATTTTATATTATTTATTTAGTAGCTTGGGTTTTCTAGTATAGAAGAACAAACATTGGAATAGCTTTTCATCAACTAAATAGTAGCTTTTTTTATGTTGAAAAATGCAAATCACGAGTCTAATGAAATAAAGTGTAAAAATGTTATTTTAATCTTCCATACTGTTATTCAGGATGAAAAAGTAAACAACAACATACATTTTTCCAAATAAACAAATTTATCCATACAAAATATTTGTTTAATCATTTACTGGAAATTCAACCAAACAACTAAGTTTTACTTTTTTTATATATACGACTATAAATATATTTTTAGAAAGAACTTTTTATTTATTATTTATTTTTAAATATTGCTCAAATCCAAATTCAAGAGAAGTAGAGGATGATATCTTATCTATGGGTGTTTGTTTAGATTACAATTATACCCTTATTAGTCTAAAATATATTTTAATTTTATCGAAGGATTTAAGTAGATGGATGATCTAAGTTTTTTTTTGGTATTCTCATATTTTGTTATCGTTTTTATTTGAATCTATATTTGTATATAAAGGTGAGAATCAGAAAGAAAAACTTTTAAGAAAAGAACTAAAGAATAATGACTAGCGAATAAAAAACATATCGATATAGATTTGACATTAAAGAAAATAGAGCGATTAATTTTTCTAGTCTAACATATTTTGCTTCAATTATGATTATATTTCACTGGTTTTCAATTAAAAATTAAGGGATAATTTTTAGTTTAAGGAAAAAATGGTTGTAACCACATTTTTTAACACATTCATTGATATGTCTCAATCTAATAATACGAAGAAACTTTTTTAGATTCTTTTTGTTCTCTTGAGATCCTCTCTCTCTCTCTCTCTCTATATATATATATATATATATATATTGAAAAAGACCGTAATTTTTATTGAAAAACTAAGAAATACCTTGGTATTGTTCATCTATATAGTATGCACATATGCATATAAATAATTTGTAACATGAACAATTTCAATTATTTTTATGTATCTGTATATACCGTCCAGATGAACAGTTACTAAGATCTTCTAAAAAAAATTAATCTAAATACAACAAAAGTAAACACATTAATCAATTAATTTAATTTTAGTCATAGATGAAAAATCATATAAAACATTACCTTCTAAAAATAGTTTCTATAAATATCATAATATATAGAATTTTCAAATAATTAAACCTATATATATAATATTATATGGGCTTTATGAGAAGTCATTTTTGTAAGAATAAAAAGCCCAGAAATATGGCCTACAAATCAAGTTTTGTGCGTGAAATCACTTTGCATCGTTGTCACACTACCATTTAAGCATCACCTCAAAGCCCACCAATTCTTTTTTTCTACTTTGAAAACAATTAAAAGAACATGATATCAATAATTCATAATGAATAAAGTAGAAAATTATTATTAAACTTGGAGTGATCTAAAACAGTTCCAATTAAATTATTACATATTCAATCTTTATTTTTAGATCATATCTTAAATTGATACACAATTTTTAAAATGTCATCTTAGTATTTTTATTTCTATAAAATAACAGAAAGTCAACTGGGGCTAGCCTGGTTGGTAGATGAGTCACCCTCTTGAAGTAGAAGTCCAAGGTTCGAACTTGGGTAGAGGCATTTCTAATCTAATTATGGTATATACTAACAACTAACTAAAGCTGTCGTTAAAAAAAAATAACAGAATTGTATCTGATTTCTCGTTCGTATGATTGATTGATTTACGTCACAAATATTAAACTTGGTGTGATCTAAGATGGTTATAATTAGAGTATTAGGTATTCAATCTCTATTTTGGATCATATATTTAATCTGATATATATTTTAAAAAGATTAACAAGATTTTACGAACAATAGCATTATATCTGATTTGTTTTCGACTGTAAATCTAATTTATTTATATCAAAAATATTTAACGCAAGGCAAATAAGTTTTTTATAATTCAACTAACTTCATCATTTTATTTGAAAAAAAAAATATTATATGTTTTAAAAGTAGTAGTGTTTGGTTGTATGCTTTTACTACTTTTTAGTTGCATATTTAAAAATCCAATGTTAATCATCTCAATTCAATTAAATATATTTGTTTAAAAAGTCAATAAAAAGTCTCAAGGAAACTTAATAATTATATCCATTTTGGCATAAAATATTGTAAGTAATAATGCTCAGAAAGATGGAAACTGTGGGGTATAAACATAATTTAATGGGAGCAGAAAGCAAAATAGTTTCATTCATTAAAATTCATTATTTCGTTATTATTTTGGCTCTATGACATTTAACACGTTTTTTTATTTGTTTTCATTTTACTTATTTTTAAATTTTAACATTCTTACATTATTTTCTTTAAAAACTTATTTCAAAAGAAATAGCCCCGTTACATGAACCAAACAAAAATATCCAACTTTGAGAGATGGGCATGTATTACTGAGTCAACTTTGAGAGATGGGCATGTATTAATGAAAAACAGGTTCTTTCCTTCAGCGTTGTGACAGTGACCATCACGATCTCTATCCCGTTCTTCCCTCCTCTCCTCAGTCTGCACTTGCGTCTGCCAATGTTGCCGTCTCCTTTGACACCTGGCATCAGAGACTTGGTCATCCGGGTGCTGCTGTTTTTCAGTTTCTTATGTCTCGCAAGTTTATCTCTTGCTCTGGTAAGACATCTTCCTTATGCCATGCTTGTCAATTAGGAAAACATTGTCGGTTACCTTTCTCTGTGTCTTCCACTAAAACCTCCCGTGTATTTGAACTTATACACTTTGATCTTTGGACGTCTCCTGTCACTAGTTTAAGTGGTTTCAAATATTATGTTCTCTTCTTGGATGATTTCTCTAACTTTTTATGGGTGTTTCCTTACGTGCTAAATCTAAGGTGTTTTCGACTTTCAAAACGTTTCGTGCTTATGTGCTCAATCAGTTTAAAACAGATATACAACTTTTCCAATGTGATAATGGCCGTGAATTTAATAATCAACCTCTCTTGGATTTCTTCAAAACTCACGACATTAAAATCCGTTTTTCATGTCCTTACACTTCCCCCCAAACCGGGAAGGCTGAGCACACGATTCGTACCATTAACAACACCATTCGCACGTCTCTGATTCAAGCCTCCCTTCCACTTACTTTCTGGGTTGAGGCTCTTATTTCCTCTGTTCATACCTTCAACCTTCTTCCATCTACAACCATTCAGTACAAGACTCCTTTTGAGGTCTTGTTTGGTTTCTTCCCTACCTACACCCATCTCAGTGTCTTTGGGTGTTTGTGTTATCCTAACACCTCACCCACTAGTCCCCACAAGCTTGCTCCTCGATCCTCAGCCTGTGTCTACCTTGGTCCAAGCACGGATCATCGTGGGTATCGTTGCTTAGATCTCATCACGCAAAAGGTCATCATCTCTCGTCATGTCAACTTTGATGAAACCCACTTTCCGTTTCCTGACTTCCAGCCTCGTCCCTCCTCGGAGGACTACGACGCGTTTGATGTTGATGATTCCCTCCCTTCCCTCTCTCCTATGATCGATACTTCCTCCCCTCCGCCGGCTGCTGGTCCTTCTGCTTCTGTCTCCTCTTCTCAGCCCCCACCCGCTGATCCTTCTGGCACCTCTTCTTCTCCTTCTGCTTCTTCTGCTGAGCCTTCTCAGCCTCCTGCTCCGGCTACTACCTTCGGTCATCCGATGACCACTTGTTCGCGCACAGGCTCCCTTAAGCCTAAACAGATCTTCAACCTTTCGGTCACTAGTGACATCTCTCCCATTCCTCGGTCTACTGCTCAAGCCATGTGTGACCCTCATTGGCGGGCCGCGATGGATGCTGAAATGGCTGCCAATATTTCTAACTACACGTGGGATCTTGTTCCTAAACCCTCTGATGCTAACATAGTTGGTAATCGTTGGCTGTTTCGCCATAAATTTGACAGCAATGGACGTCTTGAGCGTTACAAAGCCCGTCTTGTTGCTCAGGGTTTCTCACAGCAACCCGGACTTGACTTTGATGACACTTTCAGTCCCGTTGTCAAACCTGCCACTATTCGCACAGTTCTTAGCATCTCCATCTCCCACAACTGGCCTATTCATCAGCTTGATGTTAAGAATGCCTTTCTTCATGGTGATCTCACTGAGACTGTTTACAACTTTACATGCGTCAGCCTCCTGGCTATGTAAACAGTTCTTTTCCCGATCATGTCTGTCGCCTACGCAAGGCTCTTTATGGCCTTAAGCAGGCACCCCGTGCGTGGTATAAACGTTTTGCTGTCTACCTTTCCTCTTTAGGTTTTCTTAGCAGTAAGACTGACACCTCTCTTTTCACATATCATCGTGGATCTGATACTATCTACCTCCTTCTTTATGTCGATGACATTATTCTTACTGCCTCCTCTCCTACTCTTATTTCCATGGTTATCTCTAAGTTATCCTCTGAGTTTCCCATGTCTGATTTGGGTCCGTTATCCTTCTTCTTAGGAATCACTGCGTCTCGTAGCAAGTCCGGACTCTTTCTTTCTCAATCTGCCTTTGCTCAGGAGATTCTAGCACGAGCTGATATGGTCTCGTGCAATCCCTGCAGCACTCCGGCTGACACCAAAACAAAGCTTGCTGTTGATGGTGAGCATGTTCCTGATCCCACCTTATATCGAAGCCTTGCTGTTGCCCTGCAGTATCTGACCTTTACTCGTCCTGATATTGCCTATGCCGTCCAACAGGTCTGTCTCTTTATGCATGACCCGCGACTTCCGCATCTCAATGCGCTTAAACGCATTTTACGGTATTTAAAGGGTACTCTGTCTCATGGTCTTCATCTTAAGGCGTCAGCCGTTGATCGCTTGGTTGCTTATTCGGATGCCGATTGGGCCGGCTGTCTAACACACGTCGGTCCACCTCAGGGTTTTGTGTCTATCTGGGTGACAATCTCGTATCTTGGTCCTCCAAACAGCAGCATGTTGTTTCCCGCTCTAGTGCCGAGGCCGAGTACCGGGGGATAGCCAATGTAGTTGCTGAAACTGCTTGGTTGCGAAATCTCCTCCTCGAGTTGTATTGTCCTCTCTCTCGTGCCACTGTTGTCTTCTGCGATAATGTCAGTGCCATGTATCTAGCATCTAACCCTGTTCAGCACCAGAGAACCAAGCATGTGGAAATAGATTTACACTTTGTTAGGGAGCGTGTTGCGATTGGTCATGTGCGTGTTTTGCATGTTCCATCCGCTTATCAGTATGCTGATATTTTTACAAAGGGTCTACCTACGAGTTTGTTTCTAGATTTTAGAGATAGTTTGAACATTCGTTTACCTCCCGATCAAACTACGGGGGTGTGTTAAATATTGTATAGTTCAGGGACCCTTTTGTAACCTTTGTATCTATATATTGTTATCAATACACGCAACCCTAATCACGGGGTTTCCACATATTCTAGCAGATTATTTGAATCTGACTTAAAATATTATCAGGTTCGAGCTGATTTGAACTTGAATGGCCTTTTCATAGTACGGCTCGAGCGCGACAGTAATTAAGGGCTCGAATCAATATCGATTAGCTCGTTATTATATACTTTGATTATATGATTTATGAACATGTATATTTCGAACAAAATCATGCTCGAATGACTAACTCTATTCGACTTGGATTATTTAATCCGAGTCAGGAATTGGGGTTACAGAATAGTCGGAACTCGAGATGTTTAGTAGTGAGTTTTAGTGTATGTATGAGATCGACTCAAGTTCAACTCTACTATCTCGTTAAAAGATCTATTCATTAACGCCCATAGGGAGACATGAACTTTGTTTATTAGAGAGTATTCATCCATGTAATTGAACTAAGATCTTCGTAGCATCAAGCATTATTCTAGGGGGCATATATTAGGGTGTGTTTGGTACAGAGAAAAGAATTGGAGAGAATTGGAAATGGAAATGGGGGTGGCGAATTGGAATTGATCCATTGTTTGCTATCATCAGAGAAATGAAACGGAGAAATGATGGCTCATGTCGCCTAATGGCAACATCGGGCAACAACTCTCGATGATCATTTGAGAGTCATCGCCGACGCAGGTGGTCGTTGGTCATTGAAGGTGGTCGTCGCCGATGCTGGTGGTCGGCGGAGATGATCGTCGGCGACGCAAGTCGCAGGCAGTAGGTGAGATGTGAGTGAGATTGAGATGAGAAGTCGGCTAGGGTTGGAATTAAATTTCTCTATTATGAATTCCTAGAGAATTTCATTTCTCCGCCCAAAATGATGTCCATTCTTCCAAACAAGAGATTCAAATCCATTTCCATTCGCCCAAAATGATGTCCATTCTTTAGCTTACAACCCATTTATCTATGTTGTTCCATGGTTTTCTATGTTGTTGTTTCATAGAAAACCAAAATTTCCATCTGTTGTTAGACCCCTAAACGTTTGTACATAGTTTTCAAATGACAGATTCTAAGGTGTATATCTTTAATCAGTCTCAAGAAAATATGAATTATAAAAGATTTAACATATTTCCATCTTATTTTATTTTTTAATGTGATGTTCATCGTATAATGCTTGGAAATGAATTGGATCTCAAAATAAATAAGAAAAATATATCAAAAACTCAAGGGCTAACTTATTGGGCCAATAGATCAAAATTCTTGTCAAGCCCATTAGGTTAATTCAGTTTAGCCCAGCCCAGAATATTCAAAAGGTTTCAAATAGGCCAGCCCAATTGTTGTAAAAAAGTTTGACTAGGAGCTAACCTCATTTTGACTTATGATTTCAAAAGATTTTGACTTTTATGAGCTATAAGGGTATTTCAGTGGTATTCCGTTTCAAGCTCATGACCAGTCGTGCCCTGGGGCACGCATTCTGGAGGTACGAGGGCTTCGACCCCGGGCTGCATGCTTTAGCAGTCAGGCTTCGGCCCAAAATTGCCGAGGATTAGTCTAGGCCCAATGTGGTTTGGGATACCTCTTCTAAAAAAAAGGAGTATTCCCTAGGTGGAATCATTTAGGCGTAAAATGCTGTTTAAGCATTTTTTTAGACACTTGTGTTTTTTGTTATTTTTATATTTTCGTTTGGGCTTGTATGTTCAACCCAATATATTTTCAGGCCCATTTCGTTTTAGCCTTCTTATTTTAATGTGTAATTTGAATGGTCAGACTTGAATTTTAAAATAGAAACTTTTATTTTCTTTCCAAATTTTGAGTTCAAAGTGAATTCAAATTTAAAGCCTAAGATTCAGTATTCGTTGAATTAACAAACCATAGAAGAGATTATCCCAAATATTGGTAGAATCTTTGTGTTTTCATTATTATGCTACATCAATTTCATTCAATGGCCTCAAATGTTCATCATCTATAGAGTCTGTGAATACATCACAAAATCTTTATTCATTTATGCTACAACTTCTTATTCATTAATGAATAATATACAAGTGATTTATTTAAACTCTCAAAGGCTTTTCAAGAACTGCAGATAAAAAGAGCTCATTTTCAACCTTATCTTTCTTTGCTACAACCCTCCATAACAACTTCTTGTACCCCAATTTCTCAATCACACTTATGTACCCTTTCATGTCTTCCTTCTTGCTGAAAAATCTATCCAACCACAAGATCCCTTTCGGCCGAAGAACCCGATCCCAATCGAACACAACGTACTCGAGAAGCTCGAACCCGATCCACCCGTCCAAGAAAAGCGTCGAATGAATGATATCGAGCGTATTATCGAAAAACGGCAATCTCGACCCTATAGATACGTACAAAGGAAGCAACCCTCGTAATGCAATCACCTCGCTAAACGGAGCCCCTAAATTGAGCGTGGCCGAAGCGATCGTGACGTTTCTTTCCCTCATCAAGGCCGCAAAAGTTCCGGTGGTCGGGCTGAAATCAAGACCGATGCGAATCTCGGCGGGTTTCAACACTAGAACTTCGTCGATGCTGAATTCGGCCGATTCGGAATCGGGTAACGGAGCTTTTTCCCATCCGGTTTTCGAAAGATTGAAGCAGTCTGAACACTTATGAAACCCTCGTTTGTTCTTCGTATCGATTGATACGAGGCAGTTGTAGCTTTTGCAAGTGTAATGGTTCCATAAGATGTTGGAATCATTGGGTTGAGTCCATAAAGAGGAGTTTAAGGGAAGGGGTTTTGTGTAATTTTGAGGTGATCTTGAAAAACATCTTCTTCTTGGTAATGGATCACACCCTTTCAACATGAGTTTCTGAGCGAAATCCGAATCATCGGGACAACTCATGTAGGGTTTGTAAGTCGAGTAGCGGTCGAGATTTGCAGCCATTCGGGTGCACCCGAGGCCGATCGACGGGTTAATGGCTTCAAGATCCAAGAAGTTCTTTTTCCCATCTGGTAACCTATTAGGTTTAGGGTTTGTGTAAGAAAGAGCTTCTTTAGATTTAAAGAATCTTTCTTTTTCTTCTTCTTCTTTGTAGTCGGTTTCGGTATCGGGTTCTTCTCGTTGTGTCGAATCTTGATACGTGGTGTCGCCATGCGGGCCCGAGAGGGTATCGGAAAGCTTGTCGAGAAGTACGGCAACACGAAGAAGTTGATCGGAGAATCTTGAATCTTTCTCTTGAGAATGGATGTTTTCTAGCAAGATTCCAATGTGGGTTTGTAGGGTTGAGATTTGGGGATGGAGGGATGAAGGTAGAAGAGATGGGAAGTCATGATCATGAGAGTTGAAATTCGATACGAAATTAGGGTTTAAGAAGGTGGAAATTGAGATGAAGATGAAGATGGAGAAGAGGGTTATGAAGCAAAGAGTTAGTAGAGGTGAAGGAAGGGATTTTAATGGCTTCCATGAGCTTAGTTTCTGCATTTTAATGGCTTCTTTTTCTTTGATTTTGATTGATATCTTGAAATTAGTATGAGTTTTGGGGAGTGAAACTAGGCTTGTTTCTTGAATCTTGACATATTTTAACCAAAATTTGATGTTCCCCAAATACCCATTTAATTTTTAGTTGTTTAGAATATTTTCTGAACCTTTAGATGTGTAAAAGTTAAGGAAGCTTTGAGGTTTCTTGACCATTAAGCATGAAGAACAATTAGAAAGGCTCTTAATTAAGAGAACCAACAAGATGTGTTAGAAACACAACCAAGCACTTGAATTCTAACAACTCCATTGCAACAAAATCGGGTTTATAAGACATTAAAAGTGTAAGTTTTTCAATGTATTAGTTTATAAGACTTACGTTTATAGGACCAAATACTTGTATGTTCTATGTAAAAGTGTTGTAATAAGTTTATAGGACGTTTTTTAATGTCTTGCCAAGCTTTTTCGGACACTTTTGAAACAAAGTGTCTGATTAGCCATTAAGAAATGTCCTATAATATATATAATTTTTTAGTAGGAAGTTGGTTCTATAAGTCATTTTTTTTATTGTCATATAAAATTGTCCCTTAACAGTTCACATTGGTGACTTTGGAGCGGGTTCTGTGCGGCCCAACTGGGGTTAACTTTGTCGAAGCCGTAATGATGTCTCTCACTTACTGCGTAAGATGCTCGATATTTGTTATGCGTCTAATTACCGGGTAAGATTCTCGGTCTTTGTCATACTCATCTAGTAAGATAAATAACAACCTGCTTACCCGATAAAATTTTGATAAACAACCCCTTATTTTAATCTATGGCATTGTACAATTTTCTATGTCCTCATCAAAAAAGGATAAAAAACCGTGTGACTTAAGATCTCACCTCTTATTAATTATTCTTGTCCCATGAAATTAAAGTTCATTAAATATTTTTATATTTTAAATTACTTAATTCAAAATTCACAATTTTAGTAAGCTAGGAATCTCTATTTTATCTGTTTTAGAGTAACTAATGTGATATGATGTGATATTTTTAGGAATTAGATGATTAGATCTAAAAAACAAGAAAGCAATAAATGTCCTTGATTTCTTTTAGAATGTACATATCCTGGATCACACATTCAATCCCCACAACATTATCTTCATCGAAGTGAAAAACACCACACTTGATTCTTTTATAATCATCAAGAAATCAACAAAAGAAAAAAAACAAGAAAAGATGGCATATGATCACGGATCAAGAAGCGGTAGTAACTTCATTTGTGTGATGATCTTACTACTATCATCACTCATTAGTGGGAGAAGAAGATGATCAAGAGTTTCTAATGGACACAGAAGAACATAGGCGGATTCTTGGAGGCCAACCTAGAAAACGTTATCTTACTAAAGGTGCAAAAGATCCTACACGATCTGTTTTTGATAATCCTATAGGAGTCAAAAAACCGCCTTGCACTTATCACTGCCCCCCACGGCGCGAGCCACGCGGTTTCTAACAAAGGATTGTTGTCCTCTTTCCTATTACGGGAAGGATTTGAAGTGTGCTTCTTTAATTTGTGTGTATGTCAATTTCTTGCTATTTATAACTTGTATTTTCTTCAGGGTTTGGCTAGCTCTTTAATTCTTATGGTCATATATGTTCACTAGAACAAAATTAAGTTTCCAGGAGTTCTAATATACTACTTTGTAAGATTTAATTTTCAGAACTAAACAATAAAATGTTCTATCTAAAGATATTGTAATAAGTTTATAAGACGTTTTTTTGCATACTAACAAGTTTTATAGAACATTTTTATAAATAAAAATGTCATACCATCTGAAAAAGTCTTATAAAAAATGGGTTCATGCATATGACACTTCTTAAAAGGGTTCTATAATATTGTTGCTAATACGGCACTTCATAATAAATTTGTTCATAAAAATCTATTAAAATGCCCAATAGCGTTATGTAGACTAACTACAATACCTTTTAGATAAAATATTTTTAAAATATTTAGTATTTGATTGTGACAAATCTTGATACGTTTCACTTGTGGCTATCATGGTGGTGTCACCATGCTTGTTTAGAAGTACGACAACACAAAGAAGTTTTCTTTTCTAAAAAAACACGAAGAAGTTGCTCGAAGAATCCTGAAAGTCTTGTGGATGAATCTTTTTCTTGAGAGTGAATATTGTTTTCTAGCAAGATTCCAATGTGGGTTTGTAGGGTTGAGATCTGGTTGTGGAGGGATGAAGGTAGAAGAAGTGGGAAGTCATGATCATGAGAGTTGAAATTCGATACAAAATTAAGGTTTAAGAAGATGCAGATGAAGATGAAGATAGAGAAGAAGGTTATGAAGAAAAAAGAGTTAGTAGAGGTGAAGGAAGGCATTAAATGCTAAAGAACATCAAACCATCAAGAACCATTAGAAAGGTTAAAGAAAACCAAACACTTTATAGTTGCAATAAAAATTGGGTTTACGGTTAGAGTTTAAGATTTAGGTTTTATAAGACCGAACACTTATGCGCGCGTCCTATATTAAAAAAGTTGTAATAAGTTTATGAAACGTTTTTGCTTATTTTACCAAGATTTTTCGGACGCTTTTCAAACAAAGTGTCCAATTGTTTGTGTCATATAAACTCGATTTTGTTTATCACATACAAAAGTGTGGCAATGTTTAATAATGATTCCTTTTATAAATCTTATTGTTTAGAAAAATGGTCATTTTAATGTACTTGATTAGGCAGTTATTTATAAAACATCAGTGGTTACTAGTAAGTTTTGAAAATGTCTTTATTGTCCGTTATACTTGTCATCTTGTTTATCAACTATTCTTTTATGAAATTAGGTTAATACGAGTTAGTTTTTCAACTAATAGCTAATTTATTTGCCAACAACTACTTTTTGACTACCATCTAGTTCTAGGGTAAATCCTTTAAATCATTTTTGTAGTTCCACCGTAGCAAATAACATAACAAAATATAGCATCCCTAAGTACCTAAAAAATGCAATGCATCAAAAAAATTGTGGTTGTATGGCTCCCATTGGAATCAAATGAACGTCTACTAACGAGATTCTAATTAAGGTATGGTGGAAGAAAATCCTTACAAACTAACTATACCAAGAAGTATGTCCACATTGTAGTTCAAAATATATACGGTGGAATGAAACAAAGTGATATACTGACACTTTTGACAACCATATAGCTTTTTGCACTACGACGAAGAACGGAACTGCCAGTGACACGGCCACAAAACCCTTTTGGGGGTGTCATAAAATTTGATGTAGGTTCTCAGTGCTTTAAAATTTGTACATAGTAAAAGACATTGATCAATAGGCAAAGGGTTGGGACGACTTTATCCATGGCGATTGTTGGTCAATAGGCTAAGGGTTGGGACGCTCTAGGTTCTCCAATCCTAGATCAAAATCCAATCACAAAATTTTCTCAATCGAACGGCTTTTACTCACCTTAATTCATTAAGTTAGCACCTACTTTATGTCAATTCTTTCCTTGTCGGTGTGGGGAGCCAGATCGGTTTATAGCACTTGTATGGAATTAGGTACACATGAAGGCTGGGTTATTTTGGAAAGGTTCATGTAGGCTTTGCTTAGACTACATCTTTGGCAATTTGGATATTAAATTAGGGTCGTTTGAGATTAAACCTAGCCACTGGATACTAAAACTGGGCTCGAACCCAAGGTAGATTAGATATTCCACCACATTCCCCCTAGGCCTTTTGCCAGTACATCACTACCATTGGGGTTTATGAAGGCTACTTGTTTGTTAATTAACAATCATTATTATATACATGTTTGAAGAAATTGATACAAAACAACGAACAAACATTAATTAACCGGAAAATCAACCAACCGCGTACGTTTATAGTGAGCCATCCATGGATGTCAACAATTTTCGAATACCGTCATGATGTCCTTAGTCTCCTATTCAATTGATCCAAAAAAGTATTTTGAAAACGGCATGATCGTCTCCGGTGATTGATCCGAGGAATTTTTAAAGTAGTATGATGGAATATTTTTTTTAAATTAATAATTTTTCATATGAATCTTTAAAATAGTAATATTTATGGTTTCATCCAAGAAAAAAGACTTTATTGCATTTAAGAATATGATAAGAATTACACTTTGCAAGGTGATAAAACTATTTGGTATTGTACAATTTTTTTATGTCCCCTTCAAAATGGGCCCAAGTCAATAATATTGCCATCTTTTCATATACAAAGAGACCAAGACTTTTCAAAAATATCTTCCTCTCTCCATTTCATAAATGGTATGAAACAAATTATTATATTTAATTCATGTTTTATCATCTTTTCTTAATTGAATGACATGTGCTATAAGATTCATCTTCGACGGAGATACTACTAAAACAGAGAAATTTGTATATTGCTACAATATATTTTATATAATGTTCTTTAAAATAAAAATAATATTAAAAATAATTTAAAACTTAATGTTAAAAAAAGAGAGAAATGATCATTTTATCCAATCTCATTCTCATCAATAAGATTGAATTACTATGTTTTACATAAAAAAAAAAATTAAGAGGTGTATTGAGATGATAAATCATAGAATGTTAAAATAATATAGTTTATGTTAAAATCTATAACATAAAGAATCTACTGGATTTGGATGTAATTCATTTTAGAGAGTTAACTTTTATTTATCTATTTTAGAAAACTTATAAAGATTTTAACTTATGGTTTCGATTTAAGACATGAAATTTTTATCTTTAAGGTTGCGTTTGGTACAGAGAAAAGAATTGGAGAGAATTCAAAATGGAAATGATGAGAAATGGAAATCGGGAGAAATTGAAATGGCCTGGGTGGTGAATTGGAAAGAATCTCTTGTTTGGTATCATCAAAGAAATGACATAGAGAAATAATGATTGATGGTTCATGTCGCCGGATGGCAACATCGGGCGGCAACTCTCAACGACTACTCTTGTTGTCGGAGATGCACAGGTCATCGGCTGTCATCACCGATGCCAGTGGTCGTTGACGGTCATCGCCGGTGGTTGGAGGCGGTCGTCGAAGGTGGTCGTCGGAGGTGGTCCTCGGCGGTCGCGGCCGACCTCGGTGGTCGCGTGAAATTGAACAACATCACACCAATTCTCTCCATTTCTCTTCAAAAATGGAGAGAATTGCATTTCTCTACTTTTACACTACAATGATTTCCTAGAGAATTTCATTTCTCCACTCAAAAATGATGTCAATTCTCCCAAACAAGAGATTCACATCCATTTCCATTGACCAAAAAATGACATGATGGTGCTTAATTTTTTGCATGATCAGGCATCATGAGGTTGTGTCATTGTTGCAGAAATACCCAAAAGCTTCACCTAATCTGAATGTTAAAAGGAACTCTAAAAGAGTAAACGAATAATAGAGACATTTCGAATAAGATTAGTATATTGTGTTTGTATGCATAATGTGACAGATTTTGTAATGGAGAAAGGACGACGATTGTGAAATCGATCAAAATCACCGATTAGAAAGGGCGATCTATTAGAAGAGGTCGACGATTGATTTTGTGAGATCCTCGATTGCAGATTAAGAGGTCCCCGATTAGAGGTTGTCCATTGATGTATCGGAGCTCGCTGATTCTGAATACGTCGTATAATAGAAGAAGATTTGATTTTGTGATTTTGTGTAGGAAATTAAGGAGGGTAATTTAGTAATTTAGAAAATAAACTTAATTCATAGATAATGATTTGTATTTTTTTTAAAGGGTAGTTCTAATTAAATTGGGAGGAAGGATATATACATGAGTTTAAGAGGTTTAGAAGGATATATACGTAGTTTCAAAGTTTGTAAGGATATATACGTAGAGAAAAGTTCAAATGAGAAGTACTAAAAAATGCGAAGTAGAAAAGTGATCTTTAACGGTTAATACGGTTAAAACAATATTTTCCAGAGAATTAAATCAAAAAAAGAAGAAGCAATAATTGCCTTTTGTTTTAGAATGTACATAGTCTGGATCACACATTCAATCCTCATAGCATTATCTTCTTAGGATCACACATTCACTACATTATATATCTTCATCAAAGTGAAGAACACACCACACATAATTCTTTTATGATCATCAAGAAAAGAAAAACAAGAAAATATGGCATATGATCATGGATCAAGAAGTAGTAGCAACTTCATTAGTGTCATGATCTTACTACTATCATCAATCATGATGATAATGATGATCAATGATTGCAACGGATCTCTTTTGTCATCGAACGGGTATCATTGCAATAACGGCACCATGGCCGAGTGTCTAGTGGGAGAAGATGATGATCAAGAGTTTCTAACGGACACAGAAGAACATAGGCGGATTCTCAGAGGCCAACTTGACAAAAATCATATTGGTTATGCTGCTTTACTTGGTCCAAAATATGCTCCTGATGTTGCTGGATACAAAAAACAATGTCCGCAGACGTATAAAAAAGAGTGCTACCACAGGGGTGAGCCTCTCGATTTCTAACAAGGGTTGTCGTGTCCTCTCACCTATTACGGAAAGGATTTGAAGTTTGCTTCTATTAATTTGTGTTTACGTCAATTCCTTGCTATTTATAACTTGTATTTTCTTTAGGGTTTGGCTAGCTCTTTAATTTTGATGGCCGTGTGTTCACTAGAACAAAATTAAGTTGGTATAGACTCCAACAATGTTTAAACTTTATAATAGACTGCTTTGTAAGATTTAAGTGTGCCACCACAAAACCCTTTTGGGTCCGTGGCAATGGTTGATCATCAAGACACAAGTGAACTATGAAGCTTGTATTTGGTTCACCAACCGTCTGCACCCCGAGGAGGTAAGTTACCTTGTATTTGGTCAAAGTCGTCCCACCTCGTTATCTATTGATCTGTGTCTTTTACTATGTACATTTTTTTATTAAGAGTTCTCTTGAATGTACTATACAATAGGTTCTCAATCGGTGTTCTAAAATCCCAATCCTAGATCGAATCCCAATTGCAAAATTCTCTGAACCGAACGGGTTTACTCAACCTCAATTCATTCAATTCGGACCTACTCATGCCAATCCTTTCCTTGTCGGCATGTGAAACCAGATCGGTTTATAGCACTTGTATGGAATCAGGTACACATGAAGGCTACTTGTTAATTAACAATCATTATTATATATATATATATATGTTTGACGAAAACAATACGAAATAAACTAACATTAATTAAACGGAAAATCAACCAACCACGGAAGTTTGCAGTGAGCCATCCATGGATGTCAACAACTTTTGAATACTTCCAAGAATCCAACGAAGAAATAATTGTGCCAAGAAATGGATCCAATAATTTTTTGAAATGGTTTGATTGACTAAAAACATTGTGTTATATTTCATAATCTTTCATATAAAATTTTAGAGTTTTAGTGTTTATGGTTTCTTCACTCTCAATATAAGAAAAAGAAAGAAAAAAAACTATATTACACCTAAAGACATGATAAGAATTACACTTTGCAAGGTCATAAAACCTTTTGGTATTATCCCCCCTTTCAAAAAGGGGCCCAATTTTATAATGTTGCCATCTTTTCATACCCTCAAATCTCACAAAGTATCCCACTATTATTCACTTTCCTAGACCTGTCACTCTTTTCCCCATTTCATCAATAGTATGAAACAAATTGTTATTTTGTTTATTTCATTTTTTATTATCTTTTATTAAATAAATGACAAGGGTTTTCATGTAATTGATGTACAGTAAAAGGATATGGAATTTGTGGAATTCAAATGATTTCATAAAGTTTATTCCAACGAACCAGACATCGGGAATTTTTAGGAAAATTTATTATTCCAATTCTTTCAAATTCTTATGAATTCGACAAACTAAATAGCCCTTCAGGAACACAATCTAACATCAGAAACTCTAAAACTCTACATAATAGGAAATGAACAAAAGGATTTAGATCAGTGGTAATCGTCTAAAACCCACAATTAGAAAGGTTAAAAGAGACCCTATATAACAAGAACTATTAGAAACACAATCTAACATCAGAAACTCTAAATTAAGCTTTACATAATAGGAAAAAGGACCAAAAGGATCTAAACCGAAACTACTACGAAACAAATGCCTTTTACCCATAAAAATCACCTAGGAAATTTTTTGTTGTTGACGGTTCGCTCACAAAATACCAATGGTTCCGCTGATCGCCACTAAGTCATTGAGTAATTTGTTACTGATTTGAATCCACCCACCATTTTGTGACGCATCACCTTTTTAGTGACGAATTTCCCAGGAAAAATTATGTAGGTAAAAGTCTTCCATTTAGTAGAGATCGCCTAAACCCCACAATTTATAACTCTAAAGAAAATAATAAGAACAACTATTAGAAACACAATCTAGTAATTCCATAAAGGAAAGGATCATAAGGATCTAAATTGGGGCATCACAAAAACCAAACTAGAAAACCCTAGTGGCCAACAAGAACAAGAAGTTTAAATAGAAGAAACAAGCATTGGAAATTCAAAAACTTTCTATATTAGGAAAGAAATAGAAGCGCCATTTCAAGAAATTAAACCAACAAGTCGATCATGTGATCCGTTGTATGCAAACTAGCGTTCACACTTAAAGTTTGTAGTGCACTTCCTTTTTCCTACATTTTTAAGACGAAGTGCCGCACAATCACCGCCACAACCAACGGGGGGACGTTGTAGACTGGCTGGACTAATAAATCTTGTTCCGCCCTGAAGAATCCGCCTATGTTCTTCCGTGTCCATTAGAAACTCATCCCCATCTTCTTCTTCGACGAATATTGTTGAACACTTGGCAATCGTGCCATTGCAATGATCGGGGACGTACTTGTAATTGGATGATGGCGGGTATCCATCACAATGATTAATCATGATCATCATCATTAGGATGATTGATGATAGTAATGAGATCTTCAAGACATTGGTGGAACTATTTCTTGACCCATGGGTGGTCATTTTTTAGTTTCTTAAGAATTTGTGTTCATTTCTAAATGTCTTGTAAAGGAATATATATCTAGTGGGTAGTGGTATTTTTTTAATTGGATGTATGAAGATAAAGTTGTGAGGATTGATGTGTGATCAAGATTGCCTCCAAAAGAAGTGCAATTATTAGTGATTTTCTTTGGTAGAATGTGAGTTGCCTTCCAACCAGGTTAAAAGTTAAAGTTCATTTATATTTATATTTTTATAAGAATAGTAGCTAAGATGAGAAAAAGTGAGAAGGGATTTTTTATTTTTTGGTCAATCCTATGAAATCAATTGAAAATAATCTTTGATTAACAAGAGGTGTTGAAATCTGAATCAATAAGACTGTTTTGTTTATATATCATCTAGAATTCTAAAATTTGAATTAGTTACATACAAATTTAAAAAGAGAAAGAACCAATATAGCACTAACGTAGAAAAGAAAATAAAGACAATTGTGGAAGACCATATTAATCAAATCTATGAATTTGAATAGTAATTAAGAAATTAGGTTACCACTTGTTATTTTAAATGTATTTAAAATTTAATAAGATTTAAAATTTGAGAATAAAACAAAGGATTCAAATATAAAAAAGTAGTATGGTATAGTACAAAATTCATGTCCCCATCTAAGAAGGGGCCCAAGTCAATAAATATCTAACCACTCTCACTTTTGTAGACTTATTATAAAAGTCTTCCTATATCATCATTTTATTTACTGTTAAATTTATTTAACATAGATATTAAATTGAATATCATCTCTCCTAAAGAGTTGCACCTTTTTAAGTAATATTATTGTTAATTCAATAAATTAAAATTTGATATAGACCTCCAAAATAGTAATGGCTACTGATTAATGAAGACATCTTTTGTGGATCCTATATGTTTTTTTCAATATCAGCAATATAAATATAAAATCCAATGTATATATAGGATCAAGGGAAAATCTAAATGAAAAAACAGAAAACTGATAAATACATTTGTAATTTTTTATTTGAACTACGACACTTGTGCATAAAAGTAATATATATACATTTGAGTCTAGTCAAATCGAGCTGAGCCATTTGAGCATACCTTTTTTTCGAGACAAACATGTTCATATATTTATTAATCATACAATAAAAATATAAAAAATTATCGAGCTCAAACCGATAAACGAGTTAATCGATCACAAATTTGAACCGATAAAGGCGCACCGGACTCGATAATTGAGTTCGGCACGATTAACCAAATACTCTACTAAACTTGGCTCATTTACACCCCAGGCCCCAGCATTTATTTTTTATGCTCAGATGAGTTCCAAGAACGGATCTAAGATCTCGCCATCCGACCAACCCTGCCCGCATTAGTTCGGTTACGCTTTAAAATTCTTTAACTGGTTGAAATTTTCCGAACAAGGGATGGGTTGTTCAAAGTTTTTCAAATCCTTCAACCTGATCAACCCAACCCAAGTGCAGCCCGTTAACGGGTGTAGAGTAAGTCCTGATTGCAATGTGCGAGCAATAATGACGAGATTGCAATGAATCAAGAAAGTACTTACCCTCCATGTTGCCAGCTTTTCTCGTAGAGCTTGCCACTGGCGCATCCCAAAAACACGCTCGGTGTACTATAGCCAAAACGTAAAATAGTACATCAGTCGCAATGAATTAGGGATAGCGAAAATTTAGACTAAACTATAAAGCATTTAGGTAAAACTCCTAAAAACTTTTAAATTTAATCGGTACAACATCTATGAAACATTGAGTACAAGAAATCACTAATGTCTTAATAGTAACGAGCAAAAGATGCATGAGTTTTGAAAACCCCATCTCGCCGTTGATTCCTTTCCAAAAAAATATATAATAGTAAATTAACAAATTTATTATTCCATCGGGTTCAGTTGAACCAGTCACCACACCGAGTCAATTAAAAACCCAAGTTTTAAAGCATTGCCTAGATTCATCCAAGCCAAAACACTCTTATTTTTTACACTACAAAACATGACTTTATAAAGAGAAATAAATTCATGTCGATGCTTACCAACACGTCACTCACAAAATGCCAACGGTTCCCGAGATCTGATTTTTTTCTTCCACAAATTACCAAGGACCCTAATTTGTCACTGTCACTGGTTTAAGTTTTCCACCAACAATTTACCTCTTAACTTTTGTGATGGTCTTGTGACGAATCATCCTATAGCAACAATATATATAGATAGGGTTTGTATCCGTTACAAACCGTATAGTTTGTACAAACTATACAAACCAATCTCCACCGTACATGTACATGATCAATGGTGTGGATTAATTCAGTTCCTAGATTTTCTCTCAACTACATTTGAAAATCACCTAAAAGTTAGGAGATAAACAAAATCAATGGATAAGAAAACAAAATCAATGGTTAAGATTAGGTTTGTATAGTTTGTACAATCTACATGGTTTGCAACGGATACTTCCCTTATATAGATAAAAGTCTTCCATGTAATAGTGTTATGGCAACTAGAAATGAACAAGAGAAAAGAAAGTCCATTAATAGATCAAGAAGTAGTGGCAACTTCACTTGTGTCATCATCGTATTATTATCATCAATCGTCATGATGATGATGATGATCGACCATTGCAATGGATATGTTATGTCATCAAACGAGTATCATTGCAATGGTACGATGATGGCATGAGTGCTGAGTACTTGTGGAAGAAAATGATGATCAAGAGCGAGTTTATATGTGTCTAAAGATCCTAATATAATGATTTATAGGATTTAGATTTTGAAAATCAAATAATTGTATGTACCATGTAAAGGTGCTACAATTAAGTAATATGACATTTTTGAAAGTAACAAGATTTCTTATAGCACTTATGAAATAAAGTGTCATATTAAACCATTACAGCCGAAATTTCTATATATAATATAGAGTTAATTACATATTTGGTCCCTGTGGTTTGGTGGTTTTAACACTCTGGGTCCCTAAAATGAAATAATTATGGATTTGGTCCTCATGGTTTGCATTTTATAACGTGTTGGGTCCCTGGTTCCTAACTCCGTTAAAACTTCTGTTAAATAGATTAAAGACAGGGGTATTTTAGTCATTTTATATTTCTTTTTGTTTTCTATTAAAAAAACCAAGGACCATAGATGTAATTTGTTTTAACCCTTATTTCTCCCACATGACTTCATCTTCCCCAATTGCCACCACCCACCCCCACCAACACCACCACCCACCACCACTTTTTCCATTAAACCTGCAACTTTTTCCTTCAATCTTCTCATTTTCCAAACCGAACCACATTAAAAAAAACATGAATTAATTCCACTATTAAACACCAAATCAAAAAACATGAATCAGTTCCAAAAGAATACAGAGCTGTGCAAAATCAAAACCCAAAATCAATCATAGACACCTGAAATAAGAGATCTGATGAAAACAATCAAGGCTTGGTTCCCTAAACTCATAAAAATTAGATATACAAAATATCAATACAAATTTGCAATTTAAAAACTATACAGAATCCCCAATCCATACAAACAAAGAGCTCGAGCAAGAGAAAGATGGAGGTTTCACCGGATCTAACCCCATTTAGGTTATGATTTTTGTATGGAAAGAAGAACGATTTGGGTTAAATCTTTGAAGGGTTTTGAAATTGGAGGGGTTTTTATGATTTGGGTTATATTAATTAGTAAAGAGAATTAGAAGAAATCATCAAATGATGATAATGGAGGATTTTGGTAACATGGGTTGTGATTCATCAAAAGGGGTGGGCGGCAGTGGGTTATTCATCGGAGGAGGAGATATAGATATATTGTATGTATCAATGTTAAAATGTTGTTTTTCTATTTTATTTTTTAGTTCTACATACTATTATATAAAATAATTTACATATTCGGTCCCCCGTGTAGTATTATTTTTAATGGAAAAATAAAAACAAATATAAAAAGACTATAATGCCCTTGTGTTTATCCCATTTAACAGAATTTTTTAACAGAGTTAGGAACCAGGGACCCAACACGTTATAAAATGCAAACCACGAGGACTCAATCCATAATTATTTCATTTTAGGGACCCAGAGTGTTAAAACCATCAAACCACAGGGACCAAATATGTAATTAACTCTATAATATATAATACCTTTGCTGCCAAATTCTAGCATTAGACTTTACACTGTTCATCATAATAGCACTAATCATCTCTAAATATCCTTGCTAAATTATAACACTTTTATATATATTCAACTTGTAATTGTTGATTTAACTATAATTATACTTTTATGTATATTTATCAATTTTAGTTAAACCTATAGTTTTCGTTCTTGTTATACCAAGACAATTATTTAATTTTCAGTTATATAGCTTTTCAAATTTCAACCAATCAAACCAAACTACCAAAACTTGTAATGAAATTAAATTTTATCCAACTTAAATGGAGCTTACAACACATATGTTAATATATGCTTCAACATGGACTGGTTCTAAAGAAATTTTCTTTAGATATTAGATTTTACTAAACAATTTAATAATATCAAATACTCAAAACATTTTTTTTATTTGGATATGAATGTAAGTTCTTTTAAGATTTAGAGTAAATTACATATTTCGTCCTTGTGGTTTGGTGGTTTTAACACTCTGGGTCCCTAAATTGAAATAATTATGGATTGGGTTCTTGAGGTATGCGTTTTATAACGCTCTGGGTCCTTGAAAATAACGCCGTCTATTTTGGTCCGTTAGGCCCATCATGTGCCGTGCACATGATGGGCATTTTAGTCATTTTAGTTATTATTTTATTTTCAATTAAAAAAACACAGAGACCAAGACTGTATTTAAAAACACCACCATCTATTACCACCACCACCAACCTGCAGCCTCCACCACCACCAACCTGCAGCCTCCACCACCTCAAACCTGCCGCCACCACCACCGACCACCACCGACCACCACCAACCTGCAGCCACCATGAAAAACTTTGTATACCCAAGAGAAATAAGGAAAAGAAAACCCAATCTTGAATTTAAGAACTCTAAATCAAGAACCCAAATCAATCCTAAATCAAGAAACCTAGATCAACCCAAAATAAGAAAAGTATTGTTGATTGCAAAAATTTATAATACAAATTTTGACTACAACAAACAGAAAACAAATCTAGATAAGAAACCTATTTGAATCTGGATAACAAATAGAAGACGATATCTACAATATAAACCATAAATTGAAATTATACAAACCCTAACAGAAGAACAGATCTAGAAACCAATCTGGATCCGGATCTGGACAAGAAAGCAATCTGGTGTGGTGGTTTTCGATTTGGGCTTCCGATGTTTTTCGGTGTGGTGGTTTCTGTTCGGAAAGCCTCTACCTTTGACTGGTGGTGAGGCGGCCGGTGGTGCTAGAAGGTGTAGGGGGTTTCGGTGGTTGTGGTTTACTAGATAAAAGGGAGAAGAAGAACGGTGGTGACGACCGGTGGTGCCGTAAGATGGTGCCGGAAGGTGGTGCCGGAAGGTGGTGCCGGAAGGTGGTGACGGGTGGTGACGGAAGGTGGTGACGACCAGTGGTGCCGGAAGGTGTAGGGTTTGTGTTGGTTTTGGTATTTCGTTGGATTAATTAGGGAAGAGACGTGGTGGTGATGGCAATGAACGGCGGTTGGTAGTAGAGACGTGGTGAAGGTGGTTGGATGATGTTGTGAACGACAGTGGACGTGAATGGAGGTGGTGGTGGTGATGGCGGTAAACGGCGGAGATGGTGGCGGTGATGGCGGTGAACGACGGGGATGGTGGCGGTGAATGGCGGGGATGGTGGCGGTGATGAAGGTGGGCTGATGGTGGAAGATTAGAGGTTGGCGGCGGTGGTGGTAAATTTTTGGTGAGCAATGAGGAAGATGATGTAGGGTTAAGCATAAATAATTCTTTTTTATATTTTTATCAACATATAAAAAGTAAATTACAGTTTTGGTCCCTGTAGTTTTAAATGAAAACAAAAAACATAAAATGACCAAAATACCCATCATGTGCCGTGCACATGATGGGTCTAACGGAAGGAAATTGGACGGCGTGACTTAGAGGGACCCAGAGCGTTATAAAACGCATACCACAGGGACCCAATCCATAATTATTTCAATTTAGGGACCCAGAGTGTTAAAACCACCAAACCACAGGGACCAAATATGTAATTTACTCTAAGATTTATAAAGAATCTTTTCAAAATTGAGTTGATTATTTCAACAAGAGCATAGTACTATATTGAAAGAAGCAATAAATTCCCTTTTCTTTTGGGAATTACCTAGGATCACACATTTGATCCCCACACCATTTATCTTCATCCAAATGAAAAACACCACACCAAATTCCTTTATGAACAACTAGAAATGAACCCTAATTCTTCAAGAAAAAAAATGATAACTCATTGTGTAATATTACTATTATCAATCATCCTAGATGCATCTTATCTTGAGACATCTTATCTTAATATGCATTCATATACATCCAACAACTAATGACTACTTCTCACACTTCTTACATTAACCTCATCTTCTCACTAGACACCAACACTATAATAAAATTGATTACAGAAAGCCAATTATGTCTAAATAAACAAAATACTTCTGACCGATAGTAATGGCACTCATATTCAACAGATCAGATAAATCAAGGGAAACGGATTATCATCTTTTGCCCTCAAAAGATAATAAACAAAAAAAATTTCCATGCATTTCTAAAAGCATGTTTGTTAACAAAATAACAAGCTTAATTAATACATGATTGTTTGGTAATGACTTAATGATATAAAAAATGGTTTATTCAGTAAGCGTCTAGAAGGCTTTTTGCAGAAACACAATTTTTGTTTTTTAAATTTGACATTCTCGGTTAAAAACACTCTTTTCATATATGAAAAAATAATAAAAACTTTCCTGGTCAAATCAGAAAAATTAATCCATACAAACAACTATAACCATACAAAACATCATGAAAAAACCAATCTAAAAATTTACCAAGTATCACCATATCGATAAGAAAAGAAAATTAAAAATTAAAACTCCTCTTACCAATACTATTTACTTTATTGTTAAACATGAGAAAGATCAAAAAACTTAGCATGTAAAAGATAAGGCGATGACTAAAAGTCTTAGGGTTGTTTGTGTTTATAGAACTCTCTTAAAACCTCTTAAGTCTGAAAATTAAGAGGATTGCTTACTCAGGACTATTTGTTTTATTTTTTTAAAAAGGTTTGAGAACTCCAAAGGTCCTCTGAAATTTAAAGATGTGCACCATCCACCTCTTATTTTTTAGATGTGAAATCAGACCTTAGATCTCTTAAGACAAACACTTACATGTTTAAGATGCTTACCAACAATCTATTTATCATAATCAAAGATGTTGCATAATAAGGTAAATGAAGATGAATCCCTTACGCGTGAGCACTTACGAACAAGAATCAACACTCTCACTTACCAGACCAAGTAAGTTTCTACTTCATCAAAACATCATTGTATGTAACAATTTCCCCAATAACCGCTAATTGAATAAGAGTCGTTAATCCATTGGAGATGCTCTAAGTAAGTAATTAAATTCCTCATTAAATGGTACAAATTCAAATCGAAAGTAAAAACGACAACTTTCTACGGACAAAACTTTCAAAATGTGTGATGTAACCCTTCGACTAAAAGAAATAAGAACGAGATTTGTGTGCAAACGCGGTTGCGGATGATTGTTGGCTGGCAAAATGACCAAAATTGTCAACGAATCGCCAATCCTTGCATCGATTGAGTTGCTTCTTCAGTCACCTTGTTTGCTTGAATAGTCGTTATTACATTTGCAATGCTGCCCTGCAAGATATTAGAGTCGACATATGTGAAAAAATATAAAAAATCAAACAAACCAGTAAATCACATATAAAATAGTCTGAGGAGGGTAAGATATATTATATACAAAAAAGAATTAAAAAAAAAACAAACCAAACGAACTCCGTAAATCTCATATAGAGTACATTATTGAGAGGGTAAGACGTACACAAATATTTCCTCTAATAAATAAACAAAGAAATTGTTTCAACGAAAACCAACTTACAAAAACTTGATTTTGTTGAAAAAATCTTGTGCAATATTTTGGGTGCTTAAGTGACCCGATAGCGTCCAAAGAACAAGAAATTAAAAGATCTTCACCAAATGTTACAAAGCAAGCACTTGCCAATAAGAATTGGCACCTTTACTTAAGTGCCATTTGTTTTGTAAGAGGTCTGAAGTCTGAAGTTTTATTTCACATCTAAAAATAAGAAGTGCATGGTGCACCACTAAAAATTTCAGACGACGTAAAGAGGTGTTCAGACCTTCTCTAAAAAACAAAACAAACAGCCTCAAGTCTGTAAACCTTTTAATTTTCAAACTTAAAAGAGGTTTTAAGAGGTATTTTTTTAAAAACAAACAAGGAAATATTTACCCTTGTGATTGCGAGCAAGAGTGAAGAAATTGCAATGAACCAAGAAAGTACTTACCCTCCATGTTGCCAGCTTTTCTCGTAAAGCTTGCCACTGGCGCAGCCCAAAAACACGCTCGGTGTAGCGACTATAGCCAAAACGTAAAATAGTACATCAGTCGCAATGAATTAGAGATAAGAATTGAAAATTTAGAAACCACATAAGATTTTCTACACACCTCACTCTAATGACTTGATTCATTTGGTCAATTTTGCAATCAATCAATTTAGCGGTGATTGCCTTTACTACCCACGGTTCCACCTCGTCCTCCTCTATCTGTAAGAAAACGTCACCATGATGTGATTAACGATAATTTATACTAAATTATAAAGCATTTAGATAAAACTCCTAAAAACTTTTAAATTTAATCAATACAACATCTGTGAAACATCAAGTACAAATCACTAATGTATTAGTGGTAATGAGTAAAAGGTGCATGAGTTTCACTTTCAGAAACCCAATCTCGCTGTTGATTTCCTTTCCATAAAAATAAAATAAAAAACAAATTAACAAATTTAGCCATTCATGTATGCATGAATTTAATCTCTCTATTTTGTATAAGCAAAACAAATTAGATTTCATTTTTGGACAAAATGCAACAATGTTTGGTTTAGTTCCTATTTAGTGTAACGAATAACTTTTTTCTCCCTTTCGGAAAAAAAATTCTCAATCAATGTAAAAGAGTTCCTCTTTTTACCTATTTTGACGAGTAATTGGTGCTCTTGTAACATTTGCTGATGTGAAAACCCGTTTATAAACGGTTTACACAGAGATTACAACAAAAGTGGATCATAAGTTGGAAATCCACACCATTGGAATGTTACACGGTGAGGGCATAAATAAAAAATTTTGAAATTTTATTACCTTAAATAGAAAATTCTGAAACTTTGTTTAATTTGTTAAGAAAAAAAATTATTACACTAAATAGGAACCAAGACAAAGTCCGCTGTAAATGTTGATGCATTTTGCCCTTTCTTTTTTTTACACAAGAAATTGCATTAATTTCCCATTTTCAGTCTACGATAAAACAAGAGGGGGGACTCCTATCTGGGTTTTTTTTCGAGGGAGATGAGCGAAATCATGTTTACCTGAAGTGTGTCCTTAATCAGACGATAAGGAATTATGCCAGATTCATCAGAGGCAAGATCCAGCATTGACATCAACCTCATCTTTGCTATACAGTCCTCATGTACAAGACCTACATCACATTGCAAAAAGAATACCACCATAAGTTTCGTGCATAAATCGAACCAAAAAAAAAAATTCAAACGATGATAAATGGTAATCACCATAGCTTTTCAGTAATGCAGAATTTGCAGCATGAAAATCCATGTAAGCATCTAGCCTCTGGGTCAAAAATATCTTCAGAAGCTGATATACTAATGCGTATTTGGTGTCTTTCTCCAATTGAGTTACAGCAGGCATATCAAGCAAATCATGCTGCCATGTTAATAAACAAGAATATGATCAATTTCCGGATGGTATTTGAAAGAGAACAAGTAAGCCAAGCATCATTAACTCAAGAAAAGCAAACCATGCTGCCATATTATTGAAGACAAGATGATCAATTTCCGAATGGATTGAAAAAGAACCAGTAAACAAAGCATCATTAACTCCAACCAAAAAAATTATTTGTATGTCATATTTAGCATAGGAGAAGACACGGGAGTGGTTTAAGCACTAACCTGTATATGGCCGAGTTTGGCAACCATATACTAGCTTAATTTTTGAGTTTATTAAACAAGTCCCATTTGGTTAGGCATAAGCTAGAATTTCAAAAGCTACTTCTTTCAATATGCTCAGGGAGCTTTTTCCCGCTTCCTGTTTCCAATATGCCCCTTATACTTTTCCAATTAACTTTTAGGACCGATGAGAAAGTCTTGTAACTTTTGGGACAAAGGGAATATTACACATTGTTATCCTTTCAATTAGGACATTGATATTGGTGTTTTAAGAATGATATACTACTGATATACCTTCTTCGCATGCATTAGTTTTACCTGCCAGCATCTACGTAAAAAATTTGAACAATCTTGAGCAATGGGTGTACGTTACCACCATGAAACTCAAGTAATATATGAGCTGCTAGACAACTAACTTATTTGAAAAGGTTGGAATACTTATTCCCATCCTCTCACTTCCCAAGAAATAATAGATTTACCTAAAAGGAAAAACTACACAACAAACCATGTAAGCTCCCAAGGTTGGGCAAGCCTTTATCAACATGGAGAACTTTTTGAGTCGCTTAGATTTTTAGGCAGGCAGAACCCATACATGTACTTGAGACAAAAAATCTTGCAAATTGGAGTTGAGTGGAAACCTACTAAAGACAATTTAAAGTTTAATGCCCAAAAATCTGCAATTCTGCATAGTACTTAATTGGCCCACCACCTATAAACTGGTAAAACAGGTTCCATGGTGCACATTGCACAAGGAAGTGCTAAAACAAAGTCCTAAAAGGCTGTATCATAACCTCATGTTAAAGTTCATTTAGATATCATGTTACCTGAAATATGTCAGGTGCTCTGACAAATTCAATAATAGTGTGAACGGCTTCTTCCTTTGCTTCCTCCATGGCAGGTGCTTCCTCACCAGAAAACGTTGCCAAATACTTCGTTAAAAACTTAAAGGTTTCCTTAGGGGAGCTGATATTCCATCAAGGCAGAAAACGAAAGATAATGCATAATTAGTAAATGAATTCAAATACTAATGAAAACTCAAAGAGATGAAAATAAAAATTGCTCAATAAAAGGTTATATCTATCTTCATGGTACCTCTTATGTTCCTTCAAAACAGTAGAGATGGCCAGGAAAAGCTCTCTTTGATCCTGCACTCCTAGATCCCATTCTTTCAAGAAACTGTCTATCTTTTTGAAAGATGGTATGATATGTTCTATGACCTTTCCATCCGTTGCCAATTTAAGGGCCTTCATGTAAACGCAGAACCGGCTGTAAGGGTGCTCCAACAGATTGTACAGATTGAACAAGCTGAAGAGAAGAAAAAGATAGACATGAGACGACGTTTCAGATGCTATTGGTTATAAACTTATGATAACAATCTGAGCTTACATCTTCAATCGCAGTGCAGGCTTATCGTTTGGTTGTTGAGCGATCTTTGTAGATAAAAGCTTCGCCATCTCTAGTAGTTCATCAAGGCTTTCGGGCTTCTTGACAAGATTGCAGATAATGGTAAAGATGCACTCGAGATCTAAGTTGGGGACAAAAGAATGCCAGAGAGAGTTTTGTTAGTATAATAGAGCAATAAAGGAGCAATATGAATATCTTGCAGCAGTATGCTAAAAACATGACATAAATCACATCCTGAATTAACTATCTTGAGAGCAAAAAAAAAAGGTAAAACACCAGACTGAATACATCTTAGCGATGACATTGTGGCGATATTTTTCCTTTATAACTTGTTGATGGAAAGTGATGCAAATGATCGTAAAGGGGTGTAGTGCCTCATGATGGGTGGAAAACATGGGAAAGGAACACAACACTTGGTAATCACACAAGAACATCTACAGCAAAAAAGATTTACGGATTTTTGGCGGATACAAACACCACTGAAACCTTTATCAACAATACCATTCAGCATGAGTGTTTTTGATATAAGAGAGCCTACATGTGTTTTTCCTGAACAGAGCATAACATGAATACACGCACATGCATAATTGCCAGACACTTAGAAGAGTTTTTAGCATCACGATTCAATTGACGGATTATATACCATACAGAATTTGAAGATGGTCTGTTACTAATACTAATGTCTTCGATGTCTCGTATTCATGTTAAGTGCAATCGTGCAAAGTATGTGCCAGCTATCTGATATAAAATTTGAGATTACCGGCAGGATGTCAATTGAATTAAAAACAACTCAAATTTTGTTCAACTTACAACCTAGCATCATACATGTAGTAAACTATCATCATGCTATAACGCAAATTTCTAGCGATGCAACTGTCTATCTTAGTTACAACTTACAACCACAGTAAAACATAACAGAGTAAGTCTCACCTTTCTCTGAAGCTTTAGAAAACACCAAATCAGCCGAAGTAATCATCAGCGAAGCCAAATCCAACCACCTTCCAGCAATCATGAACTCCTGAGCCTCCAAGCACAAACTACTCACTTGTGGTTCAGCTACCTACGCCAAATTCGCACAAATCGCAACACAAATCAAACAAACTAATCCACGAATAAACCACAAAAACTCAACAAAACACTCCAAACAACCTACAAATTTCCACTACTGTTCCATATCCTTCATAAAACACCTAAAAAAACTCAAATCAAACATGGTGGATTAAGTAGCCAATTAATCGACGAGTAACCACAAACTCAACAACAAACACTCCAAACATCCTACAATTTCCAATTACTGTTCCATATCCTTCATGAAACAGCTAAAAAGGAACTCAAATCAATTGAAAAAAAAAAAAAAAACAGTTGAGAAGGAAGAAGTTAGGGTTAGGGTTTACCTCTGGACCGGCTTCGGCCCAGGACATCTCGGCCGTGAAACGGACGACGGAGAGAACGGGATCCTCCTCCGATGTAGGAACGACCGTCGTCATTGGTGGCGATGGCGGTGGTGGTGGTGGTGGTGGTGGAAACGAAGGTCTGCTCTGCGATTGTTGGTTGTCTTCTCGGCCAATCGAAGGGGACGACTATTGAAGGAAGCGAAGCATAAACCCTAGATGATGATTATTACAGGTGGTAAATATGGTAAAAGTGAAAATAAGAATCCGTATTTAAGTACATCACTAATTCCTATTTTTAAAGGGATTAAGATAAGTGATTAAGTTGTAAACCACACCGACCTTAAACAATAATAAAATGTATAAAATAGACAGAAAATCATAATTACACTATGCAACTGGTAACATACTAACGTACTATTTTCCTTCGGCATTGTTTGGTAAAAAAAAACTAGCTTATAAGCTGATTTATAAGCTAGCTTATTTTCTGTGTACATGTTTGGTAAGGCCAAAAGTAGCTTATAAGCTAGCTTTTTGATAAGCTACTTTGAGTAGCTTATGAAAAGCTTTTTGTGACTTTTTCCAATTATACCTCTTATTAATAATTAACTATTTCAATTAAAATTATATATTAATTATTCATGTTAACAATTTTTATTTTTTAATAAATATTTAATTTTAATAATTAAAATTAATTCTTAATTAAATTAAACTATACATTATATTATTTATTTTTAAATATTACTAATTATATTATACATTATTTAATATGTTTAAATTATCAAAAGATGAAAATAATAATTTTTATAATGTTATATAACTACAACATGTTAATAATTTTTAAAATGTTATATAAATAAAGCATGTTAAATATTTTAATAAAAAAATTTTATATCTAATTCTTAATTATATTCTTTTAAAATTATTAATTTGTTAAGTTGATCAATTTGGTTTTTATTTTTATTATATTTAATAGTAATTTAAGTTATAAGTTAATGTAGATTTTTTCTAAAGTTTGTTTTAATAAATTCTAAATTTATAATATGTATATATAATAATAATAATAATAATAATAATAATAATAATAATGAACTATATATTATTTCAATATATGTTATATTATATTATTCTTTTATTGTTTGTATTATTTAACATGTTATATTATTAGAAATTTAATTTAATTATATTATTAGAATTTTGTCTTAATTATATTATAAAATAGTTGTAATTGATTATTTATTAAGGATGTCCTTTTTGGTCATTTTACATACTCATAAGCTAGTTTTTACCAAACATGACTTGTTCATAAGCTAGTTTTTACCAAACATGACTTGCTCATAAGCTAGCTTATCAGTCACCAGCTAGCTTATCAGCTATCAGCTAGCTTATCAGTCATCAGCTAGCTTATCAGCTAGTTTACCAAACATAGCCTTCATCTCCTTTTTTGATATCTATAACTTTTTTAGTCCTTGATTTTTGAAAACTAATTTTTTTTTTATTCTTGCGATTTTTACTTTAATTTCGTTTTTATCCTTTCATACAAATTTGTTAAATTTAGTAGTTATCTAATCCAAAAAAATGTTTAATTAAATTATATATTTGGTTTTTAGAGTGGACCATCTTTATATTTTTTCTTCTTAAATTACATAATTTATATTTTGTTACTTTTTACTTTTTTATTTATTTTATCACATATTTTGTTTTATTGATTAGTTAAAAACTATTATAACTTTAGTCAATAAAATAATTAAATAATTTCATTAAACTATTAATAAGTACAAGATATCTTTCCCAAGCTTTGTTCCTAAGGTTTGTCAAATGTTATGGATTTGATTCTTAAAGTTCATTTATTACAAAATAAACCTCTAGATATGCAGTTTCATGTAAATGACCATCCGTTAATCCTTAAATGAGAGGGCAAAATAACCATTATACCTTTTAAATCAATTGTATACTTTCATTAATATAAATTAAGATAAAGACTTTCTAAACAATATCGGATCTATTGACAATATAGATTAAAAAAATACACAATATAGGGTATTTTAGAATCGTATGAATATAGTAAGAACAATTATCTACGTTTGTGTAAAGACGTTTGTAAGCGGCAACATTCGAGTTAACCGACACCTACTCGTCCCAAGAGCATTGTACAATAGGGAAATCAGATACCCAATAAACGGTTACATAACCAACAAAAAGTCCAATACCCATAACAATCCAATTTATACCGTTTAAGTTAAAATCTATAAAATAGAGAATATATTAAAATAGAAGTATGACTTTCTTTATAAGAAAAATTAACATCATCTCTTTAAATTACAAAAACTAAAAACTAATAAATCACTTGCATCAAGTATTTCAAGTTATCATTTACACCAACATTCTAAACCACAACCAAAAATTTGGTTACCAAATCTCTACACCCATGACCAAAAATTACGATCGACACGTGAAGTCGAGACGAACACTTGTCGTTTTGCCGGACGATGTTGGTCGTGAGCTATAAACGATCACGAATACGTCATTTCAGTTTCACTTGATTTTGGCGATCTCGACCATCAGTTTGTGTAGGGCTTGAGGCTTGGAGAAAAATGGGCAGTGATCAGCGCCTTTGAGACGGAAGACCTTTTCGGGCGGGTTTTCATTGATCAGTCTCTGTTGGAGAGTCATGGGTATAGCGTTGTCTTCGGGGGTTTCGATGTAGAATCGTCTGACGGACCCGTAGTTCAAGTCGGAAAGCGTGAGTTTCTCGAGAACAGGCTTAAAGGGAATTGGCCTCATCGAGACCGATGCTAAAGCCACATCCTAAACATATAAATGACACACGTTAACAGGCTATTTAGCTCAATGACCTTGAAGAAACTCGTTTTACAAATGGACCCTCTAGTGTATTTTTACGTTTTACTAAGAGTAGTTTAACCGGTGGCAGGTTAGATGAAGGTCATTGGGCTACAGACAATTTAGGAAGTCATGTTGAGACTATTTTAACATCATTTATCCAAAGGACCCAGGAGAACACGATATATATATAGCATATAGTCACTCAATTACGGTAGTTTTAAGGTTGCAACCAGGTGTCAGGGTCGATAGTTAGGGGCCGTTTATCCAGACGCTTACCCGATAAGCATTTACCGGTAAGAGTCGATATTGTAACTTGCTTTACCTGGTGGATTGTAGTCCATTGAAATGGTATCGTATACAACAATGTAGCGTTAAAGCACTTACTGGGTAAGGGTCGTCAACTTCCGGGGACGGACCCAAAAAAAATTTCATACGGTGGCACCATATACATATACAAAAAATATGTACTGAAAAAATGTTCTCTATCGACATGTCATCATCTTTTTACCGACGTTCAATATAACCCGATGTGTTTTTAGCCTAATTCCACCGTTTTTTTTTTTTTTTTTTTTGGGGGGTGGGGGGGGGGGGGATTTTTAAAGCTTTTTTTGTGTGTGCTTTGGTTGATTATGAGGTATAGTTGCACCTTTCATAAATGTAAAAAACTTATCACTTTTAACGGGTAAGATTCTCGGGCTTTGTCACGTATCGACCCTATGAAAAGGTAAATCATACCTTGGTAGGACTCTGATTGAATAAAAGATCCTTCAAAAGTGATTTGTCAAGCTCGATAGCAGTCGGAGGTTGATCGTTCCCGTTTGCGTACAAAAACTTCTGAGCTTGCCTCATCAGATCATTCGTATTCTCCTGAAATATAGTTATAAAACCATTTATAACCTCCACTGGAGTTTGAGGTGGGTTATAATTTCAACTTATCCCTTAGATTGCCTTTTATGAACTTCTCTGTAAAATGCTAATCGAAGGATTTCTAGCTCAAATACATCGTCGTTTACCAACACAAATTGGGTAAGCATTAAAAGGAAATTATGTATCAGTTTAAGATTCATATGTGAACACCTGAATCATAGCATAGTTTCACATGTGAATCTATATCATAACACCGCATAAGCACCTCTTACTCAGTAAGAGATAATAAGCAGGTAGTGAATCAATTTAACATACTTCAACATACGTTTTAACCCCTTCGGTAAGAAAAACTTTGAGATTTTAGTGCGTCAAACCTTATGGGAGAACATATCGAGAGTGCTTTGTCCGGTTTTCACCATTGAAGCAGCAATGAAAATAGCTTTTGCAACTTTAGATGGGAATAGCTCCATTGCATATGATATGCATGCACCACCAAAGTCATGGCCAGCCAAAATCACCTACAAAATCAAGAAGGGTGTGTGATTTGAAGTAGGAAAATACAAAGTTGTATTAGTTGTCAATAAACTTTTGCTTACAAGCTGAAGTGATTGAAGTCTTAAAGAGTAGTTTAAGCAACTAATATTCCTTAGCCACTGAAGAGCTTCTATTAGAAGATGGAACTGGATTTAGATCTAAAGAGAATTACTAGTTTAAACATCGACAAGACTGAAAGTGCATCAAGAGTACCTTGGAACAGCAGTTGCATTTGAAATGAACTGAATCATTCAGCTCATTGTGGTTATAAGACCACAATAACAGAACACATAATGTGGACCAGAATGATTACTGGATTCTATTTCATTTTTGCTTATAACAATTTAGAACATAAACAACTTCTATCATGAACTTTTCTCTTTCCAAATGCCAAGGAGAGCTACAATCATGATCTATCTTTCAAACCCTTTTTACTTTTCAAGTTTATAGAACTTCAAAAAGCAATCTTGGCTGAAAGCCAAGCTACATGGCATTGTAAGATCTCTGTTTATCAAAGCAATAGCAATATGAAAGAGATCATTTCTCATATTAAACACTAACCTTTTCTCCATCTGCAAGCTTCTCCAGAAAATCTGTGAGTGGCTTCACATGTTGCGAAAGACTTTTGATGGCATTTGCGTCAAACATATCGATTCCAGAACCACATAAATCAATTGCAGTGACTTTGAATTTGCATTCTTGTAAAAGTGCAATTGTTTTATACCAACACCAGGCTCCAAAACCACCTCCATGAACAAGGACAATATGGCTGGTCTCCAATTCATCATGCTTTACCTCCTGTTAAGCATAAAAATTCATCCAAAATTAAGAAACAACTGAAAGAAATATAAGAATGAATCAAATACATCATCTACAGTAACAAATTTATCACACCACTGCATCTTAATTAGTGGTATGCAACTTATTCTTCAACACTAAGATGAACAGTAGCAAATCCAACAGCTAACATATCTGATATCATACACACACATACAGATATATATATATATATATATGTATATCAATTTCAGATTTGTTCTCAGGATACTTAAAGATGCTTCACATTTGGCACTCCAATAATTTAGACTGTGTTTGTCAAAAATAAGCTAGCTTATAAGCTAGTACATGTTTGGATGGACCCATAGCTTATATTCTTATAAGCTAGCGTTTAAGGAACTTTTTGTAGTTCTTTTTTTCCAATTATACCTTTATTAATATTAATTATTATACCCCAGCTGGATATCCTTTTTGGTCATTTTACATACTCACATAAGCTAGTTTTTGTCAAACATAATTTATTAATAAGCTAGTTTATCAACTATCACCTAGCTTATCAATCATCAGCTAGCTTATCAACTGTAATTCTAGCTTCTATTTGCTCATCAAGCCTGGTACATTTTAGGAATTCAACGTTAAGATCAACCTAATTCATTCATTCAGTCGAAATATGATATCATGATTGACATCCACTATATAATCTGCATGTATTTGGCCGGCAATCCGGCATTTGATGCTATCAAAAGTTAGTTTCCCCAAATTCTCTAACAATGATCGAAACTATCACAAAATACACGAATCTAACTCCAAATTCTTCAACTCACCGATCCACAAATCACACATTAACTAATAACAGAAACCGAAAACTAAACCTGAATAAGATGAGGAAGAATCGTAGAATGATCCGTGATCGACCTTCGCCTAGTACTCGAGCTCCGAGAAACACCTCCACCATGCCGGAGAGAACTCGACCGATCGAAACTCACGTCGCCGCCGTTCTGCTGCCGGTGCTGCTGGAACAGGAGCGCGGCGGCGATCGCTTGTTCGTGAAGAAGAGCATCGTCGAAACGATTCTCCTTATTAACGGAAGAAGAAGATCGAACGCGAGACCATCGGTTAACCGAGCTCTTGTTGATCGATGATGCAGTGGTACTTGATTGGTTCGATATCCGTTTGGAGTAAATTCTGGTTGATCTGGTTGATTTTCTAGAGAAGCATACTCCCATTGTTGATGATGATCTGTTTTGAGTTTGTTTCAGGTTTAGGTGATAGAAATGGGTAGGGTTTATGTGTAAAGAAAAAGGTGAGTGTTAACAATGGCGGATTCCGGTGACGGAAGTTGTTTGTTGAGAAGCGGTTTTGAATTTTGGTTAGTTGAAAAAACGCTGAATTTAACGACGTTAAAGTAAGGAAGGATCCTCATAGAAATTAATTTTAAAAAAAAAAAACATTTCTTTAAAAAGAATTTAGAGTATAACATTTTTTAACACGTGAAACCAAGCTGTTTTTATGAGATCAGTAAAAACCAATACTTTTTACATAAAACTTCACAGCAAACATTGTGTAGGTTAAAAAAATCGAACATCGTAAAAACAAATGGAGGAAAAAGATCCAAAACAAGGTAAAAAACGAACCTTCACATCTCAAAAAGTTTTTTTGGAAGAGGTATCCCAGACCACATTGGGCCTAGACTAATCCTCGGCAATTTTGGGCCGAAGCCCGACTGCTAAAGCATGCAGCCCGGGTCGAAGCCCCCGTACCTCTCAAAAAGTTGTGAAGATAACAATAAATAATTCGAACTTTCACAACAAAAATGTTGTGAATATAAAAAAAAATCGAGTCTTCACATCAAAAAACACCACCATGAATGTAACATTTACAGTATTTTTACGATGAATGTTCGATTTTTTTAACCTTTACAATGTTTATCTGTGAAGTTTCATGTAAAAAGTGTTGGTCTCACAAAAATAACTTGGTCTCGTCTGATCTTGAGTCTTTTTAACTAAGTGTTGACTTCTATTATAAAAACAACGGAGATAGGTTATGTTTGGTAAACTAGCTAATAAACTAGTTGTTGATTGATAAGCTAACGAGTAGTTAATAAGAACTTATGAATAAGTCTATATGTGTTATGGTGGATGAATAAGGCTTAGGGGTTCATAGCGCCTAACCTACGGGTTCGAATCCCTCCATGTGCAACCTGTGGACATTTACAAAGGGGCATTCTTTAGGCCTGATCTTGCCGTGATTAGTCGGGTCATAGGCTCGGACACCCTTCCCAAAAAACTTATGAATAAATTATGTTTCACAAAAACTAGTTTATAAGTATGTAAAATAACCAAAAATGATATATTGAGATATTAGTTAATGTTAATAAGAGTATAATTGGAAGAAAAAAACTACAAAAAACTCATAAAACGTTACTTCAAATAACATTTCAATAAGCTAACTTATGGTATATCCAAACATATAGGGCGTTTGGTTCATTTCAGGGAATGGGAATGAAAATGAAAATGAGAATGCAAGAGAATGGGAATAGGAATGAGCATTACATTGATGCTGTTTGGTTAACCCAATATAACCAATGAAAAATTGCTTCATATTAAAAAAATATGTTTTTCCAACTTGAAAATACAAAAGATGTTTCATTTAACATCCATAGATTGAACAATTAATGGAAAAAAAAACCAAGTAGAAATAAAAATTTCATTCCCCCCAATTTGGTCAGGAATGGAAATTAATGAATCTGCAGGAATGAATCCATTAGGCCATCCTTTATGGTACCTATGGTACCCCTCATACATGTTGCCACATCAGCTGCCACATCAGCTTTCCACTACCTTTACCACTACCTACCAACTCCATACCTTTCATCCACTATCATACCCTTCATTTTATTTTTTTAATTTTCATTTCATACCCTTCATTTTATTTTATTTTTAATTCAAACCCTTCATTTTATTTTATTTTTAATTCAAACCCTTCATTTTATTTTTTTTATATAAACATTAAGTAAACAATAAAATTTAAAATTAAAATTAAAATTACATTAATTAAAATAACTAAAAATTACATTAACATAAAAACTAAAAAAATATTTCATAATTAAAATTAAAATTAACATTAAAATTAAAAGTACATTAACATAAAAACTAATAATATTTTTTAAACCCCCATGTTTCGCGTAACCGTTCTTTTTCCTCCAAAACGGCCTCCAACTATAAACCCTCGAGCCCCCTATGCGGTGCCATGTAGATCTTGTAATCGATACTTCGTTGTCGTGCCGAAAGCGAATCGATTAGCCTACTATTCGTGTTCGCGAGGGAACCTAGTGAGGTCGCAACCGTCGACACGCCATCGGATGACGCGGGTGCCGTAGAGGAAGACGCCGCACGTCTTGCGGCGTTTCGACCCATCGGTCTTGTGCGCTCCGTTTGTGAGGGGGAGTCGGTATCGAGGTTCACGAAATGAGTGTGAGCATCGGATTCGTTGGGGGAATCGGTTGGGGTTTCGGTCGTTTTCGACCGTTTATTTTTCGGCGCGCCTATGTTCCGTGGGTCCATCATGATGACCGGGTCGAACTTAGGAGAGTCTTTGACAACTCTCCAAGGGCGTTCGTGTGGAAAGCTTTTGCCGTTCTCGCGATGGTATCGGTCTTTGGCTCGGTTAAGCACCATAACGTCATCTTCCCCGCTATTTCGCGAGTTCGCCACGTTATTGTAAACGCATGCGAACTTCGAGACGCTAGCTATGAGCATTCTCACCTTCGTCGGAAGGGCGTCGCCGGACCGGACTTTTGGGTCGTAGTTCATGCGCGTGTCGAAAGAAGCCTTGATCGACTTCCAATAGTTATCTACTACAAAAAATAAAAAGTTAAACAATGTTAGTGGAAAACTATATAAAATGATAACGGTTTTTTATATACCTCTTTTTTGATAGTTACCTATGGCCGGATCCTCGGTGACTTCGACCCACGATTTAGCTAGTTCGACCTCTTCATTCAAGGTCCACGTTCTACATTTGGCTTTACCGGTATGCGTCCCACTCGTGTCCGCCTCCGTGGCCGCACTCTTACCCTTGCGTCCACGTTTGTTTTTTTGTGGTGGTGGTGGTGGCGGTGACGGCGACGACAAAGGTTGCGTTTCGGGTACAAGTTCGTCGTCATCGTCGTCGTGCGAACCGGTAGCTTGGTGCGAACCGGTAGCTTGGTGGAAACCGGAGTGTTGTGGTGGTGGTGGTGGATGTTGCACAAGCAAGTGCGCATACATCCAATAATCCGCGGCTATGTTCGGTGGGGGATACGGGAGGTTCGGTGTAGGGGTGAGCAAGACAAATCCGACCCGAAAAACCCGACCGACCCGACCCGATTTTTCACCCCATAAAACCGAACCCGAAAAACCCGATACCCGCCAACCCGACCCCGAAGTTTAAAGTGTGAAGTTCAGGTTCGGTTTGGGTTTCCATTCCCCAACCCGAACCGACCCGAAAAACCGAAATAATTAAGACTTTTTAATAGTTTTACACTTCAACCTTAAATACCCCTTCAACCTTTATGTTTCCAAAGCATTTTTTAATTTTTTATACCCTACCCAAGACTTGTACGCATGCACTCAAAACTCAAAAGTTTCAAATTGAAATTACAAATTGCAATCATTATTTCATTAATCATTATCGTGACTTTTACTCTCCTACTTTTACTCTCCTACTTTTTCTCTTCTACCCTACGTAGTACGTACAGCAATACAGACGCAAACCCAAGAGACAGAACTCAGAAGTACGACGACTTTCACTCTCACTCTCACTCTCGAAGCAACCGACTCCGGCGACTCTCATCTTGGTCTTCCCTCTACGTCTTCTACAACCCAACCCGAAAAACCCGACCGTTTCACCCGAACCCGAACTTAACCGAACCCGAACTTAACCGATTTGTACGGACGGTTATCGGTTCTTGATTTTCCCCCCCGAAATTTTCGGTTACCCGAAATTTTAACCCGAACCCGAACCGAACCGACTTTTGCACACCCCTAGTTCGGTGGGTGATACGGTTGGTTCGGTGGGTGATACGGTTGGTTCGGTTGGTTCGGGTTAGTACGCCTCGAGCCGGAATCGTTACCGTGGTGATCCATATTTGATTAGAAAAGATGTAGATGAAGATGAGATTAGAAAAGATTAGATTGTAGATGAAGATGAGATTGTAGATGAGAGTAGAGATGAGAGAAATTAGAGATGAGTGTAGGTTGGTTGAAATATGTATTATATATATATAGGAATGGTTAAAAGTAAAAAAAAAAATTTTTTACCCCAACGGCTATATTACCGTTGGGGGGGCTGTTTTGCCAAATTTTGAAAGATGGAGGTGTGGGGTGAGACCGGTAGCAGCGTACCGTTGGGATCGGTACCGGTCACCCTACCGGTCACCCACGGCGGTGTTACCGCCGGTACCGGTAGGGTACCGTCCCTCCTTACCGACGCATAGCGGATGGCCTTATATAATGTCAAATCAAACAGTAGTTTTCATTATCATTCTCATTCCTGACCCCTCAATACCCTTAACCAAATGTCCTAACTTATAAGCTAGTTTATTTTTGCTAAACACGGCCAAATTTTTTATAAGAATTTATGTTCTTAATTTTTATTTTTATTACTTTGAATTTGATATGAACTGATATTTCGTTAGATTTTTATATATATTTTAGAGTATTTTCAATGGTTTTGACGTAATAGATATATTAAAGATTTAAGGTATATTTTTTGTTTCAATAATTGTGTAATATCGTTGTTATAGAGATAAAAAAAATGGCAGAAATCTTTAAAACCTCATATTTAATATTCATTATTTTCTCATTAATACGAGACATTTAAGTTAAGAGTTTATATAAGATAAATGGTAATTTATTAAATGTATTAAATATTTTAACAATATAGTTACGATATAATTGCTTAAATATAGTATTCGTTACATATATTTAGAAATTTTTACTTTTCATGCTCAATTTTTAAAAAATTATTGTCTAGTTGTTGAAGATGTTTTTTGTTGACTTTATAATTATTTATTGAGGTTGATAAAATAAATAAAATCCAAAAAAAAAGTTTAATAAAAACTACTATTATGGACTTTTATTAGTGAGTTAAAAATAATATGAAAAAAAGGTTATAAATTTCATGGATTCAAGAATTTTTTTACTTAAAACCTTATAACATTAGTCAAAAACTCAATACTCAAAATATATGCAAACCAACTATATATCTATCATCATTTTGTATAGTGTTCTTCCTTAAATATCATTTAATGAATTTTCTATGAATTTATAAACAAATTTAATTCAATTTATTGCTTTTATTATATAATTATCTAAATAATAAATAATTAACTAACTCAACAACAACAGTCCAAAGTAAAATTTATACCATACTTAAATAACACAATAAAATATGATTTTTTTTTTCACTCTTCAAGAAAAATAATTAAAATAATTCATTTATTGTTGTGATGCAAAAGTCAACAACTTTTAAGTCGATAGATTGAGTTAGCCAATATTGTTGGTGTTTTACGATAGTGACTCAATAGTTATAGCTTGTGGTGTTGCAGGTGGTTGACGTTTGTCCCTGGTAGTAGTAATGAGGGATGATGATTATTAAACCAAATATCACACTAGGTTTATATTGATTGATGGTAGATTGATAATCTTTTACTCTTATTATAGCATCTTGCTACACCTATTTTAGTAGAAGAAAAGAAAACTTGGAATTGGTGATTTACCTCTAGATAGCTAATAGGCGGCTAAAACATCAATACTTATCATTTTTTTCTTCTCTTATTTTCCTAAGTCCTACCTATTTCATTTTCCATGTCACGAACAATAAGTTTTCATCTTGTCCTATGTCATGTCGAACATGGAACGTTGAGTTTTCTTCTACCATGTCATGTTCAATCCAATGTATCAAACACAACTAGATAGATCATAGATGAAAACTCGTTTTCCCATAATATCCTAGGTCCTCCATGTTCACCAATCACATAAAGTCACATTAGTTTTTTTTCTTATATAAATTATGTTTTCAACATTGTTCATCAGTGTAAAATGTATAACAGATGATATGGCATCTTGTGATTCGTGGACAAAGAGTCATGAGACAATGGATATCCATCTTATATTACCGTCATTTCCTTGGACACTGGATCTCGAACCAAGTTGACATTCCATCGAACACTTTTTTTTACTTAATGTCTAATCTGGATGTTTATTTTTTGATTGATAGTTAAGCAATTACTATATATAAAAAAAGTCATCCTGTAGAATGATGTCCATATTCAACGATTTGTCTTTCGGTTCGCTCGTAACAAAAAATAAAGATAAAAATGTGTTATCAACCCCCAAAATATCAAATTACATTGACATACATACTAAGAACGAAACCGTTTTTTCTCTCAAAACTTGGCACCATTTGATTACAAGAAACATATACAATGATATTTTCCACGAAACATATACAGTGGCGCACACACACATATATACAATGACGCTTTTCAAACGCACATAGTTTTTTCACGCTACAACAGATGAACTAATCAAGGACCCATGCAACCATAGAATTCCCCAAGGCTTGTCCCTAATACATATAACATCATCTATCATAATAAAATAGCAACGTTGTTGTCTTCAGTTTGCTTTTAACAAAAAAATACAAAGAAAAAAAATGCATTCTCAAACTCCAAAAATCATGAATAACACTGAGATACATATCATGATGGACCTTTTCTCCTTTCAAATATAAATATAATTATAATTATCACAAAATTATCATATCTAACCACAAGATATAAATATAATTATAATTATCACAAAATTATCATCCGTTTATTGTTTGTTCTCTGTTTTTCATATGTAAGGTGATGTAAAGTCTTTTATTCCTCAAAACCATAATAAATACAAAATCAAAAGTTAAAAACTAAGAAAATAAGCTAATTAGTGACATATGCCACCAAAAACCCCCCTAGGTTTGTCCTGATACATATAACACATTAACATATATCATAATGAAGCAGTACTGGTGTTGTCTCACCGTCTAAAGAATGTATATGCTATGTATTTCTTATCATCAAGATAACGACCGATAACTTAACCTCGACTTCTCGAATGCCATATCAGATATATTTTAATTTTAAAATGAATAAATAATTAGTGAAGGTGGCAAAATTAGTTGGAGGCATGGGAAAGTTGCATTGATGGAATACCAACCACTTCTTTTCCAACCGTCGCACGTCTTTCCACCTTGAAAAATAGGTCAACCTTAATTCCATTGGACTAAGTCTAGGGTTTAATGTGTACCTTTTTAAATCTATAGGGACCATTTTTGAAACTATTTTGGGACCACAATAGCATTAACGGAAAAGAATCATTGCCGGTGCGTGATTTAACGTTACCCCAACTATATTAGTAACAAATAAATATTTATATTTTTTATTATAAAAAAATATTGATATAAATATTTATAATTAATATGGCAAAAAATCAAATTAGAACCATATATAGTGTGGGTATATGAACTTTCTCTAACATGTATTTATTTAATATTGTATATGTTTTCATATGTATTTGGTGTCACACCCTTTTAGTTTTATTTTCTATTTCATAAATACATAAACATAAGTAGATTATAAAACAAATTTACGTTAATTAATACAATGCTTCGAGTGAGTAGCAAATGGGAAAACATTATGTGGAATAACACATGATTTGTTTGTTTTCAAGATGATCATAATTTTATAGGCTTTCAAATAAAAGTACCTTATAGTTAACTATATCATTCTTTTAAATTTTAATACGAAGAAGAATTCATTTCTCCTTCTTATATAATTTGGCTTGTTATTCAATTTGAATAAAACTGACTGTAGTATTATTTAGTTTAAATAACACATAAATATTCAAACTGAATATGCCACATGACGCACTCTTGGCTGTTCTCACGTTCACAATAAAAAATGAGTTCACGTTTGAACTGACCCTATGTAAATAAACTCTAACCTCGTTTCATCTATATAATTTTTATATACTTTTTTTCCAATTATTCTTATAGATTTTTTGAAGAAATGATTAATATATAATATTCTCTTATTTCTTATTTGAATCGTCCCTGCATGATTAGTGTCATATCATCTAAATATTTAATTAAATATAATTATAATTCATAAAATAAAGTATGAAAATGAGAATATGACATTAAGCATGGTGTGGACATGATCCTATGGATTCTCTTACAGGGTCACACGTATATATACAATATTATTCAACTTTATATGCTAGAATTATATTAATAAATTCAGAATTTTATATAAAAAATTATATATTGAAATAGAGAAAAGAAAGGGAAATATCTCATGATTTGGTGAAAATTTTAAAGAGAGAAGGATAATAATTTCAAGTGTTTTGATCAATGCTAAATGTGTTATAAATTTAATAAAAATGTGCTGAAATGATTAATCTATTAGATATTTAGTACTATAAATAATATTTAGTTATTTAGAAATACTATAACATATTTATTAAAATATTTTTTAATTGTATAAACCATAAAATGTCTATAGAAAAATACTTTGAAGGATACGTTAAGTTTCACGATATATATTAAGATAATTTTTTTTTAATTATAAATAAACGCCTAAGTTATATTTATTAATGATTATTAAAATAAAATACATTTTACTTTATTAAATATGAATATATGATTATAAAACTATTTAATACTTAAGAGCAAGTGGTTTGGGCCTTTTTGATGAGTGGACCAGTCCATTTATGGATCTATGACCAATAAGTTTTGTTTGGACCACTTTTTATTATATTAACTCTTTAATTTTGGCATAAGCCTCTCATCATTGCCTTTTTTATCTTTAATTTTTAAATTTAATTTTTATTTTAACTTTTAAGAGTAACTTGACTTTAATGGTTTAAGACCAAAAAATATACAATATGAACATATTGTCTTTTTCTAGTGCCATTATTGCCTATAAATTCTTTTAGAAGCAAATAAATAATTTTAATCATATAATAATTATTGCCAATACAATTATGCGATTTTAATCATGTTGGAATTATGGAAAATATAATACTATGTATCTAATAACTAAAACTTATGTCGAAATTTTATAGTGTTCTTGTTTATGAAATTTTCTTAAAACACCACAACTAACGCAATATTTAAGCTAAAAGATAATCAATATAGAAATCAAACCTAGAGATGATCAACAGGAACCGGTTTTTGCTCGGTTTGAGACCAATTATACTTTTTTTAGAAATTTCAAAATCCGACAAGCTCAGATCAGTTATGTTTAGGTGCAAAGTTTTATAAAAAAAAAGTAACAAGTATTTGATATTTTTACAATATTTTTGATTTTTAAATTTTTTTCCTCTTAATGTTTTCAAGTTTATTTTAAAGTTTTTATCTAATTAGATGTATTATTTAAAGTGTATTTCAGTACTAAATTTCAAACACGATAATTATCAAAACATTTATAAGTTTTACGTTAAAAAAAGATCAAATTAGAAATTGGGTTAGGTCTAAGGCGGAATTTGGGACCAACTCGATGTGACCAAAACCAATACTAGTTATCGGGCTAGATTGGTCTTAGGATTTGTGGTCCAGGCCAAAGCCAATTGACGTTGTTTTGAAGCGACCAATTTAGGTCTGGCCCAATCGAAGGCTAATTTTTGTCATCTCTACTTGAAACTACTCTATTTAGAGAAAAGGAGGGCAACATGCTAACCATTTATTCCATAAAAACTCATGCCAATATTACTGGTTTAAAAAAGTATAAGTGCATCCAATATAACATTACGATGGCATCCATCTTAAAAGTTTTTTTTTTCATCATGACAAAACTACGAAGCAGTATGACACTTTATGTTCCTAACTATGCCCATACTATTTGTAGTCTCAATTTTGCAATATTTGAAAACGTATTTTTAATGTTTAATGCCAAACTAATTAGATTTTTAAAATGAGTACAAGACGTAGTTTAAACAAAATAAATGTAAAAATATGTAATTATTTGTAAAATCACTATAAAAACACACCCCTAAAGTTTGTCTATAATCACTCATTAGTTGGTCCTTTGAACCATGGGTTCACTTATAGGCCCATCAGAAAGTGTGTTGGGCCTAATGAGTTTTTCTTAATTGTTATGTGATTTTTTGAAGAATAAAAACATGTCAAGTAACTTGAAATGAAATTAAAATAAAATTGACAATGTATTTAACAAATATATTTATGGGTTGTTTGTTTTAAAAAAATACCTCTTAAAACATCTTAAGTCTAGAAATTTGCAGATTTAAAATTGTTTGTTTTATTTTTAAAAAAAGGTTTGAAATTTCGTATCATTCTTAGAAATTTTAAGAGATGCATCAACCATCTCTTACTTTTTAGATGTGAAATCATACTTCGGATTTCGGACCCCCTTAACAACAAACGACACCTTAGTAATAAAAGACCATAAAACAACGTTGTTTTAAAATACTTCTTTCGGTTACATATACTTCTGATCATCGTTATAACAAATACTAAATTTATAGTGTATATATACAATAATTAATTATATATTTTTTCAGTCAATATATTATTTTATTGAACTTTTTTACTATTGTTTCTATTAACTAACATATTACATTATTATTTTTTCTTTTGAATTAAATTGTTACTTGTTAGAGATTTGCCTTAAAATTTATTATAAGATATTTATAACTGATTATTTTTTCACAATGTTTATCTAATCATTTTACATACCCATAAACTAGTTTTTTTCATACACATAAACTATGTACGAACATAATCTGTCCATAAAGTAACCCATCAATTAACAACTAGCTAATCAACTAATTTGCCAAATACAACATTCCAAAATTAACAACCAACTTATCAGCTAGTTTACTAAACATAACCTTCCAAAATTAACAACGAGTTTATCGACTAGTTTACCATAAATAACCTTCCAAAATCAACATACAACTTATCAACTAGTTTATCAAACTCAACCTTCCAAAACTTAACAACGAGTTTATCGACTAGTTTACCAAAAATAACTTTCCAAAATCAACATACAACTTATCACCTAGTTTATCAAACTCAACCTTCCAAAACTAACAGCATAAATCTATCGACTAGTTTACCAAACGTAACCTTTCAAAATTAACCGCCAACTCATCGACCAGTTTACCAAACACAACATTCCAATTAAACCAAACCAAACCAAACCCTAGAATACAAACAAACATTCCCATTACTTTCACTTTTCCAAACTTCCCCCCAAAACTCATAGGGGGGTGGGGGGAAGGTTCTTGGGTGTACACCTATAAATTCCATAGCATCATGAAACCAACTTTTCTTATTCCGTGGACTGACTCCAAAGGTTGACGAAGAACAACAACTTCCAATTTCAGGTAATCAACGATCGATTTCTATTTCTATTTCTTTCAATCAAAATCTTTGTAATTTCTATAAAAAAAAGTCTTCGAATTCGTTTATCGTTTTATCCTATTTCGATTGTTTTGGTTCTCATGTTTGTTTACGTTTCTCGATTGATTTCGACCTTCGATTGATATATTTGAGCTGGTTAATTGTGTATAGAACTATAGATACACAAATTGCTGTAAAATTTCACTCCATTTGCATTCTGAAATTAGGATTTTTAGCCATTGGTATGCTTGAATTGTGATACCTTTTATTTTATTTTATTTTTATAGATTGTGTTTATTTGTATCAAATTGTTATGGAGAGTAAAGTTTAATGTAGATGACAAATTGTTGTAATTTTGTTGGAAAGTTTGTGTTAAGTTTGAGGTTTTGAAGTGAATCTGCATGATATTGTAAATTAGATGGGATTGTTGTTTGAATGGGAGCAAAGCAATGCAGAAGGGGTGATTGATTTGTTTTGTATGGTTAATCTGAAATTAGGGTTCTTAGTTATCATCTGATTAGGTTTATGTTTGTGTATATTGTATAGGTACTTCAACAGATTCTCTATAGTTTCTCTAAAGTAGAGAATTAGGCTCAGTTTGACAAAAATAAGCTAGCTTATTGAAACGCTGGGTGGAGTAGTGTTTCAGGAGCTTTTTGTTGCTTTTTCCAATTATACCCTTGTCAATATTCATTATTATACCCCAAGATTCCCTTTTTGGTCATTTTACATACTAAAAAGCTAGTTTTTGCCAAACATAATTTATTCAACAGCTAGCTTATCGGCTAGTTTGCCAAACACAACCTTAGAAGTCAAATTTTGTAAAAAGTACATTAAATTAGCGTCAACATATTCTCCATTTTAGAGATTTCGTTGTTAATTATATCATTTACAAATTCAATAGTTTTAGGGTATCGGTACATTTTATTAATGAACTTTTCATAAAATGATTTTAAATTATTAATTCATCCCTTATTGTTGTTTATGCTTGTTCGTATATTGCTCAGGCATTTCAAATTCCGAAAATGGACGTCACTATGGCATTTTCAGTCAATGGCAATTAACAGAGGGAGTAAACCACAAGAAAGGAAGAAAGAAAGAAAGGTTAAGCTGCAAGTTTAGAATCAGGTGCTCAAGATAAAGCTATTTGAAATCCTGGGAGTAAAGAGGAAGCTCTATTCATAACGTTGACCAGATTAAACAGTCATCATTGCAGGATAGTTTAGTAGTAAGCCAAGGTGCAAAAAAAAAAAAAACAAAAAAAAGTGGTAGAATTGAGTGTTAAAAAAGGAAAAAAGAAAAAAGTGGTAGAAATTGAGAAAAAAAGGAAAACTTTTAGGCGAGCTGATCAATCGCAGTGGTTGAAGTGAAAGAGTTTCGGGTCCAAAAGAGAAGAGCGCCCAGAAAATGGCTCATGGTGAGACTGCCTCAACCACAACCACAACCACAACTTATGATGTGAAGAGTTTGGTATCAAAAGCAGAAATTGTTAATAGTAAGATGGACTCAAGTGGGGCAGAAATTATTGATGTGAAGACCTTATCAAAAGGTGAAGATTACACAGAAATTGTCAATGGTAATATGGGTTTAAGCGGAAGCACAAATCTTGATGCAAAGATGGTGTCAAAAGTAGAAGATTACATAAACATTGTCAACGGTGAGACGATCACATGTGCACCCACAACACATGATGCGAAGAACACAGTGTCACAAAACGAAAGTAATTTGGTATCAGAGATAAAGAAACCAACAGCAGGTGAAAGTTCAAGTTCTCAATCCATTACAGGGAACATGGAAACTGCAACCGTTGATGTGAATGGTGAAGCATCAACAAAGAGAAAAAAGAGGCGGAAAGCACGCAAAAAGAAAGCAACCATTGTCATTTTAAATCCCCACGAGAAAACAGAAGATACCGGATTTGCCAACAGTGGGCCGCGGCATGCTCCATCAATTGAAGAACTGCCTGTGCAACCTCATGTCTATGGTGGCCAACAGATGGATGCGAATATGGTTGGATCTCTTTATGCAAAGCTGACCATTGAAGACGTGGAAATCCCCAAGGATCAGAATCTTGTTGATTCCTCTTTGAAAGTTTTTGGAGTGCAACTGATGAGAAATCTTGGTGCAAAGTCAAGGAAAAAGCTTCTCATTCTTGATGTGAATGGTTTGCTTGCGGATATCATTTCTCCCCCGCCAAAAGATTGTAAATCGGATAAAAATATTTTAAGAAGGGCAAGTAAGATTTTGATCCACATGTGCTATTTGGTGACTAAGGGGGTGTTTGGTTAGAGGTATTAAGCAATAATTAATGGGAATGAAAATAAAAGAAACTCTTTGGTTTTAGACCATCTACACCAATCTTGCAAGAGCATCTTGCAAGTGAGGTGGCAATGCCACATAGGCAAGAAGTCTTGCAAGAAGTTGCAAGTCTTTCATATTTAGTAAGACCTTTCAAGAATAAATGTGGGTCCCATTTCCATTTTTTCTTTTTTCTCTTTTTAATTCATAAAAACCTTATTTTATATATAAATAGTATATTTTATGATTAAAATATATTATTATAAATTATAAAGTAGTTGGTGGGGACCACTTTAGAAAGAAGTGTGAAAGATGAATAGTATTGCATTGATGTGGAGGTTTATTGCAAGGTGATGTGGCATTTTAGAAAGATGAGTTGGCATTGCATTGATACGGATGGTCTTATATGATATAATGAGCCTGTTTCCCAGAAAACCCAAGTTTTCGTTCTTGATTAGATTGTGGATAATGAAAACTCATTCCCATTTTCATTCCACTGCTGAGACCAAATACCCCCTAAGAAAGTCCGAACTCACTAGTTTTGTTGTTGCTAATCATATTTTCTATTTTTCATTGATATCTTGTTTCAATGCAGTATTCAAGAGACCCTTCTTGGATGATTTTTTAGAATTTTGTTTCGAGAAATTTGATGTCGCCATTTGGTCTTCAAGAACCAGGTATCATTAAACCTATGTATTTTAATCTTTCAGCTTCTTTATTTTTACGCAGTGGTAACTCATGAAATTATGCATTAGGAAAATTTTAAACCCTGTGGTTGATTATTTATTGGGGGATTTGAAGAAGAAGCTGTTGTTTATTTGGGTAAGTGTTGTTTAGCTTTTTCTTCTTTTCTATTGAATCCAACCACTTGCATCTTAATTTATTAAGGCCGGCCACTGGTAGGAGTGAAAAAGGTCTTAATAACTATCATACATGGTTTATATTTTGTATCTAAAACATGACCTTTTTGGAGATTATAAGGTTCACAAATCATAATTAATTGCCTTTTGTTCTTATTTCCGTTACCTCTGTTGTAATTGTAATCAAGCAACAAGTGATTTTTTTATATGCGTTGTTTCGTTTAGGACTTATCCCACTGCACAAATTCAAGTGCGAGGAGTCTTGAAAACAGACATAAGTTAATAGTCTTCAAGGAGCTGAGGAAGATATGGGGACAAAATGGTCATAATCTTGCTTCTGAGAACGGATATTATGATGAATCAAATACATTGTTGTTAGATGATTCTCCATATAAGGCGTTGCTCAATCCTGTAAGATTTATCACCTTTCATTAAGTAACATTTTCTTTAAAAAAACTTATGATATATCGATCATTATTATGATTATGTTGATTATCTTGTAGGAGCACACCGGAATCTTTCCCTTGCCTTACAGCTACATGGATGTAAATGACAACTCTTTAGGTGAGGTATCTTATAACTTATTCATTTTGCTGAATTAGTCTTATTCCTTTTATTTGAAATATATCGTTTTATACGGTAAACCTGGTCTTGATTGCTCGAACCCTTGAACTTCAGAGGTTGGGCTCTTCTAGTAACCTGATTATATTATACCATCCCAGGCCAACAGTACTAGATATTGTCCGCTTTTCTAGTAACCTGATTATATTATACCATCCCAGGCCAACAGTACTAGATATTGTCCGCTTTGTCCACACACGTGGACTCGTGGTTTTAAAATGCATCTGATACAGGAGGTATCAAGTCCCTTCTAAAGGGATCTCTATTCCCTCCTTGGGAGCCCAGTGTCCTCGCTGACACACCAGTCCAGTTCCCGGCTCCAATACCATTCGTACCTGCTTTGTCCACATATGGACTCACAGTTTTTAAAACACGTCTAATAGAGAAGGTATCAAGTCCCTTATATAAGGCAACCTTTGTTCTTCTCCCCAACCAATGTGGGATCTTACACTTATTAAGTCCCTTATAAGGCAACCTTTGTTCCTTATAATAGACGCCTTTTATAGCCGTGAGCCAGGTATATGGGCACAATGGACGATATCTGGTACGGTTGGCCTGGGATGTTACACCGATACTGTTGGGCCAATGACTTTTTTGGTTGCCATCAAACACATGGTGTCTCAAAACTTCATCAAAATTGCATTGCATTCACTCATATTTGCATTTTATGAATAAAACATGTTAACAACCGGTTCGAAAGCATTATTGTTTTTAGGGTCGGGATCCGTTATTCTCAAACTTTTCGTTTACACAGTAGTAATATTCTTTGTTTCTCTCTTCATCTTTGGATTCCTATCCAAGAATTCCATTTTCCTTCTTGTTCATCAATCCATTACAACTTACAAATATGGACTTTGCAGGTCCTAATGGTAATCTTCGAGTCTATTTGGAAGGCATTGCCGCCACTGAAGACATAAAGATGTATATAAAACAACGCCCATTTGGTCAACGTGCAATAGATGAAACAAGCTCGCATTGGGCTTTTTACTCTAGGGTTCTTGTGCGTGTACCATAATTTATCTCAAATTTATCGGAGCTAGTAGCCCATACCATACAAGATTTTGAGAACCAACTTCCAAAACTAGCCCTGTTCCCTTTTCCCTTTTACATATTTAGAATACAGCGAAGGATCGTGTTTGAAGTTGAGGTTAACGTGAGAAGCATGAAAAGTGGATCTGAACCATTGGTCACTTTTAATCTGATTCCCTCCTATGAATTGTGCTTTAGAAGGGATATGATCCGGTGTATCTCGCTTTAACCTCATCTTCTTACCGGAACCCGACCTTTTAGAATACAACAAAAGTAGAAGATACCATATGGGAGAGAATTTAGAGAGACAAGTCTGATATTTATGCTTCCATTTTTGTCAACCAAATGAGGTGATTTTGAGGTGGAATTATGCAAGTGTTAAAACATAAGGATGAACCTTAAATTACAAGATGCTTTAGAAGTACAAAACATCAAAGATAAGGTAATTTAAATCTCAAATTCATCATAGTTTTGTTTTATGAAATGAAATAGATGCTGCATCTTGAACATATTTTTGTTGCAGTCAATGGTAATTACTTCGCTTTTGTTGTGATCTCTGAGGCTTCTTTAGGGGTTGTTTGGTTGATTTTCCATTAAAGTTGTCTATGTGGATGAATCTGTCTGTATAGATTGAAAAATGTTTTTTCATAGACAAAAGGAGCATGTTTTTTAATTGGGATAAACAGGTTTGAAAAACAATTGGCTTTCTAGATAAAGCTCTCTTCTAAATGCTTACTAAATAAGCCGTCTTCTATATCATTAAGTGATTGCCAAACTGTCAAATGTAGTCGACTGAATAAGTAATGAGTCCCATACTCCCATTAAGCTGTTAAGCCGCTAGTAGACAGGCTCTTATTTGCATTAAGCATGCATACTTTATACATCTTCAAAACCACATGTTCATGGTAATAGCCTCCCTACCTTTTGCGATAGAGGCAAGGTTTGTGTAAAATTTACCTCCCAATACCGTACCTTTGTGTGTGTGGGATACTGAGTTTGTTTGGTTTCACTATCTTTTACAACGCACTAAGGTCCTAGACAAACAAATAGTGCAATAACCCAACAACAATGCCGTAAGACAAGATTGTACAAGACATAACGGATAAAATAACCAATTTATCTTTGAAGATTTGTTTATATCTTTTAATTAATTTATTAAATTATAATAAATTACATATATTTTTTAACGAATATATCATACGGAAGTTTTCACTAAGATAACTAAAATGATGCCAAAATAAAAAAAGTTCTTGTAGTTTCCTATACTATTATTATTATTATTTAATAAATAACATAAATTAATTAAAATATAAGAACCATATAAGATAATATTTTTAGGACAATAAAAATGAAAGTTTAAATCATACAATTAACTAAAATGATGTTTTATACGAGAATTAGGTTCTATTAGTAATATATAGGTATGTTGCAGTTTGTTCCTACTCCTTTATGTCAGTTCCACATAAAAGTCCTGTCTAATATGGAACTGTTTGGCAACAATGATCAAGAATCAGAGTGTTGTTCTGTTCAATAAGACATTGCAATAAGAACTTAAGAAGATGTCTAATATATATACAAGTACAAAAGCTAATGAAACCACTTCCTATGATAACTATAACGATGTTGCAGAACCCTCGAACATATCCAAGAGATAATTCTCGAGATCATCTACACTATACTTGATATACTTCTCATCGATATGGTTTCCGAACCTATCAATGAATGTTCGATAACCCTGACATACCCTGAGTGATATCGAGATCCTCAAATCCTCGCGAAGTTTGTTATTTGGTATTAACCATCCAGTTTGACACTTGTAGATCTCTTCGAACGTGGTATAGAACATCTTTAACCTCTCCTTGAGTAGATTCCGTAGAGCCTTGGAGGGTGGACTTGAACTGTCTGAATGATTAAGCCCCTCGTCTGTAAGTAGTTCCAAGATTGGGCTCCAGGTGGATCTTTCGTAACTCGTGGCATAATGTCGGACCTTGAGAATATGCTTTCGAATCCAATCTTCCCCGAGTATGGTTCTTAGCTTTGACCCTTTGACCTTTTCGGCCATGTAATGCGCATTGTTCATCAAGAAAAAGTGTCCCAATGCATCTTCTTTGTATAGACCTGATTTCTCTTCAAGGTTGGATTCAAGAATTGACATCAGCGATCGGAAATGCAACCCTATTGGAGATAGAGATGCGGTTTCGTTGTCGTTATCTTCCTCTGAGGCCGAATCTTGATCATCTTTTTCACCATGGTCCATGAAAATGGTATTTAGGGAATTACTGTAAGCGACAAGGGTTGTAATGTAATTCATTACGTAGCGAGTGAGATGGTGAATGCCACCTTTAGGTAAAGCTACATCCGACACGTTGGACCACACCGCGTTCGTAAATTCAAAGAATGTTGCACCGGCGTAACCGCCGACTCTATTAAGCACGTCTCGAAACTTTGCTCTCAAGTACGAATCGTTTTCGTGACGGTAAGCGGATTCGATATCCGATGTAAGATCGGATAGCGTATCGTGCATATCGAGAACCGTGAGAATTTTTTCGGGTTCGTGACCTCCAACGGCAAAAGCTTCCGCAAAATTCAAAAACTGCAAGATGGAAGCTTTTGATGACTCGGAGAAATACAACGCGCTTACGGACTCACCTTGCCCGAAAATTTGCTCACACAAGAATCTTTCGCTTGCAAGATAAATCCTTACGAAGATCCTCATTGCCTTCGTCCATCTCTTGATCTTGGAATTCAATTCTCTCCATTCCATCTTCAAAACATCTTCGATGCTCGATTTTTCTACTTCAAGAATGAATAACAAATCATCGATGGCATCTTTACGGACACTGATGAATGAATCTACACATTCTTTACCGTAATTCGCACCAAACATCAAATTAGCGATGCTTTTCAGATCGGGAATCACCTCAGGATCGATCAAATGCATGATGTGAACATCCTCTCTTTTGCTTATAGAATCATCTTCCAAATCAACCGTAAAAGAGACAATCGAGCTCTCGTCAATCCCATCATCTTGGCTGGATCGAACACGGGTAGGCACAAAGTTATACCGATTATGAACAAGCGTACGTTTGAACAACCCCTCGATCCTGTGAATTGATGTACGAAGAACATCATCTCCCTTCATCAAAATCCTGTGTTCTTCACTGTCGTTACTTGGATTCAAACTCGCTAAGCTTTCAACCAATCTTCTTAGCCCCTCCACTTCTTTCAAATACTCTTTAACTTCATCGGGCCCATAAGTCCATATCATGATCTTATTTCTGATCGAATCGATCTGCTTCTCGATATCACTTACTTCTTCATCTTCATCTTTAAAGATCTTCGAAGTAGATGACAGTTTCATGTGTAGATTCACCAAGAATTTCTTTGCTTTACGAGACAATCTGATGTTGGAATCCAATTCCCTGATAATAAGGCTAGCAGCAGCCATCAATTTCTCTTCTTTTAGCGTTTCCATCGTGTGAGTTTTAGAGACGATATGCTATCAGTTAAACGAAGACATTTTATCGAACAGTAGGTGTGCAAACCAAAAATTTCTCTAAAATAGCTCGAAACCCGACACAAATTCCTGATTTTCGTAATGGATTTCGTTGATTCGTCTTCTATTTCTTGGTAATTTCTGTTGTTGATTCATGTTCTTATCTGATTCTGCTTAGAAAATGGAAGGATAACAACAGTCAACAGTGGGTTTAGAAATGTTTTAGAAGTAAAGTTTAAAAAGAAAAAGAAGAGCAATGTGTTACATGTGGTTTCATAAAGTACTTTTATGCATTCAAAAAGTATTAGTGATATAGCTGTTACATTATTTTGTTTCATGCAACTTTTTCTGATACTTAATGCATCATGTGTTATTTCATATGTCGAATGGTACGATCTTGGAGCGCTGATTACTCAAACACTTATCCAGTAAGAGTTAATATGCCTATTCCTCGTAGTAAGTAAGATTCTAGTTCATCAAAACGGCATTGTATGCAGCAATTTACCCGTTAAGTGCTAACGTGGTAAGAGTCATTACCCTTATTAGTAGTATAAGAATCTTGATCTTTGCCAACGGGAGCGGAGCCACATTATAACTAAGGAGGGCATTTGCTCCCCCTCAAACTTTATATTCTCTCTTATAGATAACTCATATATATAAAAAGGCATATATTTAGCATTAAGTACTTTTCTGCATATTTGTGGCAATGAGTGGGTTCATGACTTCTCTGCACATGTTTAGCAATAAGTGGGCTCTTGACTTCTCTGCACAACCTTCTGCCTCCAAGGTTACATTTTTACTTGAATGGTATGCATTTGGGGAATTTGGCCAAACTAGCCCACATACATATTGAAATTGACCTCCTCATTTTCCTCCCAACTTTATGAAACTAAACTAGCCATCAATTCTGTGATATCAATTCCATGATTCCTCTCCATTCTATGATAATAGCTCGATTCCACCCCATCTTGACATGTCTCCAAATCAAGGAGTCGTGTGTAACACCCCCCCTCCCGAGACAGAAGGGGAGGTCACTTCCAAACTTATCCAAACTTATCCAAAAGAACTAACAAAAACATACAAAGCACTAAAATCCATAATTACAAATAATTATCATCAAATAGAATAGTTGTCTCAAATGATACATCAATTACATTTCGATTCTAACTAGCTTCCGACAATTAACAAACCTATAAAATTCTTATAATCAAACCTTTACATAGGTTGTCACCTTGGATCGCTGTCTCTTAAGCTTCCCTTCGAATACCTGCCGTGAAGAAAGAAATGCGGCTGAGCCAAACGCTCAGTGGGCGGATAAAAACAAATAACAAACATAATTTCTAAGGTCTCATGTGAACTAGCACGAGTAAAAGACACATCTCATCTGAAGTAAACATACCTTATCGAGATACCGACAAAAAGAAAGGAAACAAAACAAAGAGATATTGAACCAATAACTCAATATAAATGTTAGATCAAAAGTCAAAACGAAATGATAATATCCAAACTTATTATATCAAAATCAGTAAACTTGTCAAAGACATAAACCATCACATAAGGCATAACATTAATTAAATACTAACGAATCTGAAAAGCTTAAATCAAACTTATATCATCTGACCACATATCAAATATCAAATATCAGATATCAAAATTATCACATCATATCACAAATATCGAGCTCGAACGCTATACACTTGCATAGCAACCGACATGACAAGTGCCAGACATCTGGCCACAAAGGCCCGTACGTTGGGCATACACATCCAACTGTACTAGTTGTGAGATGGCGGTGTTGGGCATACCGACACTCACCTTACAAATTCTAGGGTCGACCCATACGCCTCCTTACCGGTCACACATAAATAGCTCCCACATGAGCACAAACACATAAGAGGAGACGCCGTGGACTGATCACACCGCCACGGGTGGTGTCACGCCATTGGTGCCACAATGACGTGCCTATGGTACCCCCATAGGTGGTTAGCAAAACACATAAATCCCCAAAAGCATATCACAACTCATGTGATCACATCAAATGATAACATATCATACTAATTAATAAACGAATATAAAAATATACAACCATACAAAAATATGAACCAAATCCCATAAATGTTCATAAATTCGAAGACACTCAACCGAACGATTTACGAATCAAAAAGAGTTTAAAACGATCAAGTATCGTAAGCCATTAACATAAATTTAGATATTTATGCAGCTTATAATTATGATACAATGTTTCTAAATATAAAATCAAAGAAGACGTCTAACCGAACGAACAACGAGAAACTAAATAAACTTAAACACAATGAAATAAAGCACATTAAGCACGAAAGAATAGATTGAATGACACAAATGAAACATAAGGATTCCGTACACGTATCAAATAAACGCAAACGGAATTTAGCAATCACATATTCATATCAAAGAAATAAGGAATCCGTACCTTAGTTAACCTCCAAGAATCGCTAACGAAAGTCCATTATAATTCTTCAACAACTCCTTACGATCACAATTCCAAATGTGCTCTCAACCTCAAACCCTAAATGGGTGCAAAATAGTTCTCCAATCTTCTGTGGTTTTCTTAAGAATTTAACTAAAATCAAAAGCATCAGAGAATATGGAACTCCTATCCTTAGCCGAGTCGGGAGAGGGTCGGTACCGCTACCGGCACCGGCGGTAACACCGCCGCGGGTGACCGGTAGCGGATCGGCAGTGGCCATCATCGGTACCCACACACCGGCCAAAAAAATGCGTTAACCCCCCCCCCCCCCCCCCCCCCAACGACTACTTTTTCAACGGTTATTTTTTTTACTAACTATATATTAACAAACAATAACATCAATTTTTTTCACTTCTCTACACTCTCTACTCTCTTCTACTACTCTTTAATCTCTTCTACTCTTCTACTCTCTATTTTTTTACTCTTCCATGGATAAACACGGCTCCCGTTCCGGGTCAAGGCGTGCTAACCCGAGACCAAATGTTTCGGTACCGACTCCCCAAACGTCTCCAACGCCTCTCCCAACGGGTGCCTACCGACCCCAAATGATGAGGCCGATGGGTTTTCCAACGGGTGTCGTTGAGGGATGGGGATACCCGCAAACCCCGGGTGCCGTTCCGTATGATTGTGCTTATGCACATTTGCTTGCGCAACATACATATGGTACGGTACCCCAATCTTCCGGTGAGCAACACGTCAACCCATCGCCGCCGGGGTGTGGGATATACGAGACGATGGCATAAATCTCGAAGACGACGATATAGACGACCATGTACCCGAAACCCAAGCGATGCCGTCACCGCCGCCGCCGCAAGAACCATCACAAACCAAACGTAAATACAAACGTAAGGGTAAGGGTGCGGCTACGGACACGAGTGCGAACCCAACCACGGGTAAAGTGGCGTGTAAACCGTGGTCGTTGGAAGAGGAGATAGCTTTGGCAAAAGCATGGGTCTCAATCTCGGAGGACTCAACCGTAGGTAACTATCGAAATAAAGGTATATAAAAAACCAAATAATGTTGTTTTAATTTTTTTGCTAATGTGTTTTTAATTTTTTCGTTTTCGATAGTAGAAAACTTTTGGGGGCGGTGAAAGCGGACTTCGACAAACGCATGCATTACGACTTCAACGTCCGCTCCGGAGACGCCATTCCGACCAAGGCGAAAATGCTCTTATCTACCGTCGCGAAGTTCGCATGTATTTACAATAATCCATCGAACGCGCGACGAAGTGGCGAATCCGACATTGACATGCTTGCACGAGCTAAGGACCGATTCCACTCCGAGTACCACAAGGCTTTCACGCACGAACACACTTGGAGACAAGTCGAAGACAGTCCGAAGTTTGATGCGGTTAAAATGCAAGACCCAAGAAACATCCGTGCACCCACATACAAACGGTCAAAGACGTCCGAAACCCCAACCGATTCCCCCGGCGAATTCGACGCTCGCACTCACCATGTAGACTTCGACAATGACGACCATCCCTCCCCAACCGAGCGGCCACGACCGATGGGTCGAAACGCCGCGAGACGTGCGGGGTCTTCCACTACGGCCGCGTCAATCGATAGCGTGTCGAACATCGCGACCTCGTTACAGGCCATCGCGACCAACACGGGTTCGATTATGGGATCGATTAACAACCGGCAAAGGAGTGTAGACTTACAAACGTTCATGGCACCGCACGACCATCTCACGGGTATACAATTGCAAATCATGTTGGAGGAGAAGGAACTCATAGCCGAAAGATACGGGTGGCAAAAATATTGGTGATGTAATTTTATTTTATTGTAATTTTATTTTAATTTTATTTTAATGTATTTTAAATTTGAATTTGAATTTGAATTTTAGTTATTTTAATTTTAATGTATTTTAAATTTGAATTTGAATTTTAGTTATTTTAATTTTGAGTAAATTATTTTAATATATTTTAGAAATAAAAAAAATAAAATGAGGGGTATGGTTAAGGATGAAAGGTATGGAATTGGTAGGGTAGTGGTAAAGATAGTGGAAAGCTGATGTGGCAGCTGATGTGGCAGCAGAAATGGGGGGGTATGAGGGGTACGGTTAAGGATGACCTAATATACTCCACTGCCGCCGTTTACTCAATTATGGCCTTAACCCTATATATCTATACTATATATATAAGAGAATAACTCAATTTGACAGTTTTTTTTTTCAACAATTACTTTACACATTTACACTTTATACCCCCATATTTAGTTATTAAATCTTATTTTAGTCCTTTACTTTTTCATTTTCTATTTTAAACCCTTATCATATAATCTAACTAATCATATATTATGAACTAAAATTTATATTAAAATTACGTTTTTTTTAACAAATTATACCATCATAATCGTCTCGTCAATACCTTCGAAATAAGCCCAATATTGAATATTTTTTATTCAATTATATTATATATTCTATTGTATAAAGATAATACTTTTATTTCAATTTTCGAAATTGACTATTCAATAAACCATTAGGAGGTTAATTGATTGAACACATATGATTAAATTGATGTATATAAAAATCGGGCAATTGATACATACTTCGCGTTACAACGCGCGCGGGTATATTTCTAGTTTATTTTTAAACCAAACATGACCGGTGCCGCTGGTTTAATGCACACAAAGGTTATCCCAATTCTTTTGAAACTTCACTCAATTGGCAAAACTAGCCCCTCTAGTTTATAAGGTTTCAACTTAATCCAAAAATAACTTAATCTAAAATCCTAAAATGCCTAACTCGCCATAGAACCATCGTCACTTCCATGATGTCATACAAAAGTCAAAACTTTTACTTAATGACATATCTAAATCCTATAGTTCTATAAGCTTTCTAAATGCTAAACAAATTATTTCTTAAAAAAAAGGGATATTACATCGTAACTCCGTGATTTTCCTTCAGTCCTTGATTTTCACTACTTTGTGAATTGTGACCTCCTTGATATGCCAATTCCATGATCATGGAATTGGCACTTCCTTGACTCCTCGATAATTGACTTTATTTCACCAATATGCTTACGATCACGGAATGGAGAGGAATCAAAGAATTGATATCACGGAATTGATGGCTAGTTTCGTAAGTTGGGAGAGAAATGGCTAGAAGGTCAATTTCAATATGTATTTGGGCTAGTTTGGCCAAATTCCCTATGCATTTGTGTATAAATGTAATTTGTAATATGTCTATGTATATGGTGCATCTTTATGCATAAGTGTATACCGTTCAGATGAATGGCTACAAAAATGTTCCTTAGTTTTCCAATTTTTAAGGATTTTTTTCTTAACCCCAACTAGTTAATTAATTAATTAATACGATATGAATATAAAATGTAAATTAAGAAAAAGTAATTCGGAAACATTAAAAATCTTAATTTATCCTCAACCATCCCTAAAGATCTTGTAGAGTTTTGTTTCTTAACTTTCACAAGATACCTCTTAGGGGCCGTTTGGTTCGCGGAATTGAATGGAATTCAAGGGAATTGGAATGACGAATTCCATTGACCAAATTCCATGTTGTTGTTTGGTTTGCGGAATGAAAGATAAGGAATCCTTTGAATTCCTTCAAATTCCTTGAACTAAGGAATTTGCCATTCCATGCCATAACCCACGGAATTCATTGGAATCCTCCCTCCTCCCTCTTGTTTTTCCATCTATGGCTTTCCTATCTCCATCCATCGTTCTCCCATTCCAAATCATTTTTCTCGATTTGGTTCGGTCTCGGTTATTTTATTTACTAAATAATTAAATTATATATAATTAGATAATCAAATTATATATATATATATATATCAATTTTTTCCGATCGAGATGGAAATCAAAACCGAACTGTTTTCGGTTCGATTCGAATCAGTGTTTTCCCGGCCGAGATGAAAACTAAAACCAAAATTGAACCGATTACGGTTTACGGCTCGACTCGGCTCGGCTTTTCCCGATCAAGATGCAAACCAAAAATGAAATCGAACCGATTTCGGCTCGGTTCGGTTTTCTCAATCGAGATGGAAACCAAAACCGAAATAGAACCGATTTTGGTTTTCGGTCCGGTTCGGTTTTTCCCGGTCGAGATGGAAACCATAACCGATATCGAACCGATTTCGGTTTTCAACTCGGTTCGGTTTTTTCAATCGAGATGGAAACCAAAACCGAAACCGAACCGTTTTCGATGCCGGATTTGTTTTTTTTGTTTTGGATTCAGTTTTTCAGTTTTTGTTTCTCTTTTTTTTCTTACGGTTCGGTTCAATTTTGGTTTTTACTCACCTTACTTTTTACATTTTTATTCCAATTCCAATTCCAATTCCATCCAACCAAACACGACCAAAATGTGTGGTCAAATTCCATCAAATTCCAATTCCAATTCCTTCAAAGTCAAATTCCTTGACGAATTCCAATTCCACCGAATTCCATTCCGCGAACCAAACGCTACCTTATCGAATTGGAACATTAAATTCCATTGATGAAATTTCTTTCATTTGTTTGGTTTAGTTGTTTTGACGAAAGGAATGTATAAACCCCATCAATTTTCATAAATGAGGGATTTTAACATTCCTTAGCTACCATATGGTATTTTATGGAATGCAATTCACCTTTTTTTTTCTTCATAAAACTCTATTTAATAAAAAACGATACATTAACAACTCGATTTCTTCTCCATCACAATTAATTAATTAAAATTAATTAATTTTTGAAAATAATAAATTAATTATCCACTGGAGAGTTAATTAATTAAAATTAATTTTTTTCTAAAAATAAATAAATTAAAAAAATAAATAATTTGTAAAAAATCTGTCAATAAATTAGTTAGTTAACGTTAGTTATATTCTAAAAATAAGTAAATATCCGTCAGAAAATTTCCCGAAATAAATTTTTATTTGTTTATACAAATATCAAATAAGATATTTTGGTCAATTATCGTGACATTCGGTGAATCAAACAGACAGATTTCAATTTCTTTTATAATTTCCATTTCAATTATGTCAACCAAACATGTGATAAAATCTGACAACATATGCATTGCATTTAAATTCCTTGAAAGTCCAGTGCCTTAAACAAATTCCATTTCATAAAAAAAAATCATTCTGCTAACCAAACGCCACCTAAAAGTGCTAACCAAACGCCACCTAAAAGTTCTTAGTTTTTAGCTTTTAATTTCAGATTGTTATGTTTCTGATAGAAAAAAATTGCAAAAAAAAAAAAAATTGCAAAAAAAAAAAAAAAAAAAAGACTTGAACAAAGGACCTCATATATGAAAAACAATGAACTGACCAACACATCCTTGTATTTGTTTAATAAGACACTGCAATAAGAACTTAAGAACATATCTAAAATCATATAGACAAGTGCAAAAGCTAATGAGATCACTTTCTATGAAAACTATAATGATGCCGGAGAACCCTCAAACAGATCCAAGAGATAATTCTCGAGATCATCTACACTATACTTGATATACTTCTCATCGATATAGTTATTACACTCGCCAATCAAGGCTCGATAACCCTGGCATACCTTGAGTGATATGGAGATCCTCAGATCTTGGCGAAGTTCGTTATTTGGTATTAACCATCCAGTTTGACTCTTGTAGATCTTCTCAAACGCGGTGTAGAATATCTGCAGCCTCTTCTTCAATAGGGTCTTCATTTTCGAACTATTGGGATTATAAAGCCCCTCGTGCTTTAATAGTTTCAAGATCGGGCTCCAGGTGGATCTTTCGTAACTCATGGCATACTGTTGGAACTTCCAGTTATGCTTTTGGATCCGGTCCTCCCGGAGTATGGTTCTTAGCTTTGACCCTTTGACCTTTTCAGCCATGTAATGCACATTGTTCATCAAGAAAAGGTATCCCAATGCATCATCTTCTTTGTATAATCTTGATTTCTTTTCAAGGTTGGATTCAAGAATTGACATCAGCGATCGGAAATGCAACCCTATTGGAGATAAAGACGAGATCTTGTTAACATTTTCGTCCTCTAAGGTCGAATCTTGATCATCTCTTTCACCATGGTCTATGAAAATGGTATTTAGGGAATTACTGTAGGTGACAAGGGATGTAATGTAATTCATTACGTAGCGAGTGAGATGGTGAATGCCACCTTTAGGAAATGCTACATCCGACATGTTGAACCTCACAAAATTCAAGAATTCAAAGAATCTTGCATAGACATAATCGCCTACTATTTTAAGTGCGTCTTGGAATTTTGTTCTCAAGTACGATCCACTTTCATCAGGGTAAGTGGACCTGATATCTGGTGTAAGATCTGCTAACGTATTATGCACATCTAGAATCCGGAAAATATTTTCAGTTTCGTGATGTTTAACGACAAAAGCTTCTACAAAATCCAAAAACCGCAAGATATAAGCTTTTGATGACTCGGAGAAATATAATGCGCTTACAGACTCACCTTCCCAAAAAATCTGCTCACACAAGAACTTCTCACTTGCAAGATAAATCCTTATGAAGATCCTTATTGCCTTTGTCCATCTCTTGATCTTGGAACTCAACGCAACTCGTTCCATTTTCAAAACATCTTCGATGCTTGATTTCTCTATTTCGAGAATGAACAACAAATCATCTAAAGCATCTTTACGGTTGCTGATGAACGAATCTACACATTCTTTACCATAATTCGTACCAGACATTAAATTAGCCATGCTTTTCAGATCAGGAATCACCTCAGGATCGATCAAGTGCATGATGTAGACATCCTCTCTTCCAAATCATCCATTAAAGGTACAATCGAGCTCTCAACAACCCCATCATCTTCGCTAGATGGAACTCGGGTAGGCACAAAGTTGTACCGATTATGAACAAGCGTACGCTCGAACAACTTGTGGATTCTTTGAATTGATGTTTGAAGAACATCATTTCCCTTCGTCAAAATCCTATGTTCTTCGCTGTCGTTACTTGGATTCAAACTCGCTAAGCTTTCAACCAATCTTCTTAACCCCTCCACTTCTTTCAAATACTCTTTAACTTCATTTGGCTCATAAGTCCATATCATGATCTTATTTTTGATCGAATCAATCTGCTTCTCGATATCACTTACTTCTTCTTTTTCATCATCAGTGATCTTCGATGTAGACGACAATTTTGCGAGCAGATCCGTCAAGAATTTCTTTGCTTTATTAGACAATTTCTTGTTAGAATCCAGTTCCCTGATAATAAGGCAAGCAGCAGCTATCAATTTATCTTCTTTAAGTGTTCCCATCATGGGCTGTCCCCTAGAAATGCTATCAACCGAAAGGGAGACTTTTTATCGAACACCTGGTGTGCAAACCAGAAATTCTGTAAAATATCTCAAAACCCAACTTAAATCCCTCATCTTTTTTGTTGAATTTTGTTGATTTGTATTCTGTTTCTTTGTATTATCTGTTGTTGATTCGTGTTCTATCTGATTCTGCTTAGAAAATCGAAGAGAAACAAAAGTCAACGGTGGGTTTAGAAATGTTTAGAAGAAAGAAAGAAAATCAGTGGATGGTGGTTTCATAAAATGGGTTCAAAAAGTGTTAGTGACGGAGTTTGCTACATTATTTTGTTACATTAGGTAGCGTTTGGTACGCAGAGTCATGGACAGGATAGAAGTGGACTGGACTGAACAGGACTGGATAGAATTAGACAAATTTTCCAAAAAAATTATTTGATGATTTTATATATCATATAATAGTTATAATTAACATAAATAAAGTTAGCTATATAATTTATAAAAAGAATTACACAATTTTCATAAACAAAATCACGCGCGCACACACACACATATATGATTCTTATGTAACTGATGTTGATGATTATGGTAGAGGTGGTGGTGGTGGTCGACAGTAATACTAGTAGTGATATTGGTGGTCGGTGGTTGTGTAAAACGTGAATATGGTGGATAGTGGTGGTGGTGGTAGTAGAGGTGACCAATAGTGGTGGTGGTGGTGGTTGCAGTGGCGATGGACAGTTGTAGAGGTGGTAGACGGTGGTGATAGGTAATTGATGGTAGTTGTAAAGGCAGTAGAGGAGATTGTTGCAGTGGAAGAGGAGGTGGAGGTGGCCGATAGCGGCTACCGGCGGTGGTGGTGGCCACGATTAGTGGTGGTGGTTGCAATGGCGATGGACAGTTATAGAGGTGGTAGACGGTGGTGATAGGTAGTTGATGGTAGTTGTAGAGGTAGTGGAGTAGGTTGTTGTAGTGGAAGAGGAGGTGAAGGTGGAGGTGGCCGATATCGGCTACCGGTGGCAGCGGCAGCGGCCACGATTAGTGGTGGTAAACACCAAAACAAATACCATATTGAAGTTGTGTATCAAACGGGTGTTAATTAGTAATATATTAGTTTTTGTCTCATTTCTGTCCCATATTGTTCAAGCTATTTTGGTAGAACAAAAAAAAGCTCTTTTTGTCTCATGTCCCACCTTGCTTCCAGTTCATGTCCCTGTCCCATGTCGCACCAAACATGGAACAACGAATTTCTGTTCTGTCCCATGCTGCGTCAAACGTGGAACCGTGAGTTTTGTCCCGTCCTACGTACCAAACGCCTAGCGACATCGAATCAAAGAAGGACTATCACAAACACACACCTTTCCAACCGTATCGGGCACATGCAGCTCACTAATCCGTCGCTGTTTCGGCTCACCTTACGCTAGACGTGAAGCCCAACCCTAACCCTAGCCCTAACCCCTTTCTACATCTCTCTGATTCTTCTTCTTCTATCTCTCTTCCATTGAGGTTTTATGATTCCTGCCAATCCTGGAGCTACCTACGCTTTCAATTTCACGTTTCAACAGATGGATGATGCTCAATTAGGTTCGATCTATCACCATTTCTGTTTCTCTCTTCCATGAAATTCCTTTAATTCTATGCATTTCGCTGTCTATTCGATAATACACGAATCTGTTTGCTGTTTGAAATTGAACTCGGTAACTTGGAGAATTTTCGTTAGCTAATTTTTCGATTTTTCATCAGTCTTGGCAATCATTAGAAGTAGACCACACTCTGTATCTTCTGATCTCTATATCTCTTGTTAATTGTCGAAATAGAAATATGTTATTCCTGATTTCTGGTAACAATTTGGATCAATTTTAGTAACAATTTGGATCATGACGATGTTGATTAGACAATTAGGTTTTCCGTTCATCAACGGCAAACTAGTTGATAAGGTAGCGTATGACTAATAAGCTAGTTGATGACTAGCCAATGACTAATAAGGTAGCTGGTGAGTAAGATGCATTTGGCAAAAACCAATTGATAAGCATCTTCAACAGCTTCTCTAAAATAGAGAAAATGAGGTTTTTGTTCTCTAAATTGCTCCAACAGCTTTTCTATATGGTTCTCTAAAATAGAGAAAACTTGAAAAATCTTCAAGTTTAGAGAATTCTCTATAGTTTAATGTGTGGAGAGAGAAATCACTTTTTTATTCATTTCCACCAATGAGATTGCATGATTATTATTTTATATGAAATTGTTTTAAAAAAGTGTATGGGATGATAAATTTATAGAATATTTTAATAATATAATAGAAGTTGAAGTCTCTAAAATAGAGAATCTGTTGGAGCTAAGTATAAATTGTTTTAGAGATTTTGACATTTAAATCCTTATTTTAGAGAAACGGGTTAAGTACATGGGAGTGTATCGAACTTGTCACGTTTTATCATTGTATGTACTCAACTTTAAAACTTACCGATTAATGTACCAAACTTGCTAAAATTGCTATTGTATGTATCCAACTTTATCAAAAACCTACCATTTAATGTATCCAACTTGTCATGAAAGTGTATCCAACTTGTCATGAAATACATTAAATGGCAATTTTAGCAAGTTCGGTACATCAAAGTTAAGTGCATACAATGATAAAACGTGACAAGTTCGATACACTCCCATGTACTTAACCCTTAGAGAAACTATAGAGGAGCTATTGGAGATGCTCTAAGGTAGCTTATTAGTGTAAAATGACAAAAAAAAACATGTTAAAAATTTGGTATTTCAATAAGTAACAAGCTATCGGAGATGCTCTAAGGTAGCTTATGAGTATATTGTTATATGCTCATTTATTGAACTTTATTTTACTGCATATAAGATTCATGTGTGCTGTATTTCTAGATGGATTTATCTCTATGTCCGTGATAATGTAAAGAGTTATAGGGTCGTAAAAAGTGGCACCATGTCAATTTGTTATAAGCTATGTACCAGTTAATGCCATTTTCTTAGTTTTTATCCTTTTGTTTTAGATTATTATTTTTCTGAAAGAAAAAAATTGCAATAAAAGACTTTGTACAAAGGACCTCATATATGAAAAACAATGAACTAAATAACACACCGATGATGATTTTGTAAAAAATACCACTATATTTGTTTTCGGTTGGTTCATCTCCGTTTTTTCAGGATTTTTGAAGATGAAATCGAGTTGAGAGGATTTTTGATTAAGGTGCTCAAAAATCGTGAATGGGGATTTTAGAATGCCAAACATGGGACTGTTTGGCAGCAATGATCAGGGATCACTCTTTTGTTTGATAAGACATTGCAATAAGAACTTAAGAAGATATCTAATAACATAGACAAGTACAAGAGATAATGAGATCACTTTCTGTGAAAACTATAATGATGCTGGAGAACCCTTAAACAGATCCAAGATATAGTTCTCGAGATCTTCTGCACTATACTTGATATACTTCTCATCGATACGATTTCCGGCCCTAAAAATGAAAGTTCCATAAGCTGGAATCACCATTTTTGATATCGAGATCCTCAGCTCATCGCGAAGTTGATTATTTGGTATTAACCATCCGGTTTGACTCTTGTAGATCTCTTTGAACATGGTGTGGAACTTTTGCAGCCTCTTCTTGAATAGAGTCTTGGTTGTTGAACTTGAACTATCCAGATTATAAAGCTCCTCTTCTCTAAATAATTCCAAGATTGGGCTCCAGGTGGATCTTTCATAGCTCATGGCATAATGTTGGAACTTTTGATTATGCTCTCGAATCCAATCGTCTCTGAGTATGGTCTTTAGCTTTGACTGTTTGACCTTTTCCCCCATGTGATGGACATTGTTCATCAAGAAAAGGTGTCCCAATGCTTCTTCTTTGCATAACCATGATTCCCTCTCAAGGTTGGATTCAAGAAACGATAGCAGACGCAACTCCATTGGAGATGAAGATGAGGTCTCATTGACGTTATCGTTCTCGAAGGTCGAACTTGTCAAGAGCAAAGATGATGAATCTTGATCATCTCTTTTACCATGTTCCTTAAAAACAGTATTTAGGGAATTCCTGTATACGGCAAGGGCAGTAACGTAATTCATTACATAGCGAGTGAGAGGGTGAATTCCACCTTTTATAAGAGCTAAATTAGTCATATCGGACCTCAGAGCTAAATTAGAGATATCGGGCCTCAGTACGTTCGTAAATTCAAAGAATGTTGCATCGACGTAATAGCCGACACTACTAAGCACGTCTTGAATTTTTCTTCTCAAGTATGATCCGTTTTCTTGAGGGTAAATGGACTCAATATCCCATGTAAGATTTGCTAACGCATCGTACATACTCAGAACTGTGTGAATTCTACTGGGTTCATGATGTCCAATGACAAAAGCTTCTGCGAAATTCAAAAACTCCAGGATAGATGCTTTTGATGTATCAGAGAAATACAATGCGCTTACGGACTCATCTTGCCCGAAAATCTGCTCACACAAGAACTTCTCGCTTGCAAGATAAATCCTTACGAAGATCCTCATTGCCTTCCCCCATCTCTTGATCTTGGAAATCAACGCAGCTTGTTCCATCTTCCAAACATCTTCGATGCTCGATTTCTCTATTTCGAGAATGAATAACAAATCATCCAAAGCATCTTTACGGACGCTGATGAAAGAATCCATACATTTTCTACGGTAATTTGTACCGGACATTATACTAGCAATGCTTTTAAGATCAGGAATCGCCTCTGGATCGATCAAATGCATGATGTACAAGTTCTTTCCATTTCTTAAACCATCTCTTTCGATATCATCATCGTTCGAATCATCCATAAAAGACACAATCGAGCTCTCATCAACCCCATCATCTTCGCTAGGTCGAACACGCGTAGGCAGAAAGTTATACCGGTTATAAACAAGCGTACGTTTGAACAACCTCTCGATTCTGTCAATTGATGTACTAAGAACATTGTTTGCCTTGGTCAAAAGCCTATGTTGTTCACTGTCTTTACTTGGATTCAAACTCTCTAAGCTTTCAACCAATCTTCTCAACCCCTCCACTTGTTTCAAATACTCTTTAACTTCATCGGGCTCATAAGTCCATATCATGGTCTTATTTTTGATCGAATCAATCTGCTTCTCGATATCACTTACTTCTTCATCTTCATCTTCATCCTTAAAGATCTTTGAAGTAGACGACAATTTCGCGTGTAGATCCACCAAGAATTTCTTTGCTTTACGAGACAATCTGATGTTGGAATCCAATTCTCTGATAATAAGGGTAGCAGCAGCCATCAATTTCTCTTCTATTATTGTTTCCATCATGGGTCGAAACTTAAAATTCCTGATCTTTTTGTTGATTTGTATTCTGTATCTTCGTATTTTGTGTTGTGAAACAACAGTCAATAGTGGGTTTAGAAATGTTTAGAAGAAAAGCTTAACAGATGAAAGAAAAGCAGTGGATTTCATAATTGGATAGTGGTCTCATAAAGTACTTTTATGTGTTATCTTATTTCTACTTTATATGTAAATGCATTAAAAAAGTACTAGTGTGTTGCACCGCGCTCGCGCGGTGGTGGAAAAGTTGTTAAGGGTTTACAGATGGGACGGGTGACCTCATAGATGTTAAGGGTTTTCATCATTAGAGATAAAACGATCATGATGTTGTACTTCTATCATATCAGTCTATACTGTAAATGAATTAGCAAAAACCCAAAAATTTTTCACAACACAAATAATAAAATATAAATGAAATAGATAATAACATGGATTATACATTAACAATAGTTGACTCTCATTCAAGTTTTATTTTCTCCGTCTAAAAATAAAAATGGAACTTCAACAATACCTAAAACCTTCTTAAATATGTTGAACATACTTACATATACCATGTTGAACTTCATTAACATATCAAAAAGATACACCATCAAATAAACTCTATTAAGTTAGATTCAATGAAGTAAAATAAAGAATGATATTAATTTTTTTTTAATGTAGGAAACATAAATAAGACCTTAATTAAATTAAGACACTTTAAAATCCAAATTCCAACAAAAATGCATACATGGATTAGTTTTCCCAAAGTAATATGAAAAAAATAAACATAACCATTTAGAAAAGACATCTTGAAGTTTGGTGAAGCTACATCAACGATTATTATACTTTCAATATTAAATCTTGTATGAACATTCAAGTCATATCTTATCATTTATATACTCACTTAACATCCAACTTTTCACCTTTGTCACAAACATAGGACAACGAAGATTTTACCAAATTTTACCATTTTGTTAGCAATACATTATATAAAATGAAAATAATATGTTTAACTATTACATTAAATGTTATGTGAATAAAAATATAGCTATCTAACCCAAATAAATGGATCTAAATTTGGATGAAAATTCAAGAAACATCTTATTCTTTATATACCCACTTAACTTCTAACTTTTTCACATTTTTCACCAATGTGGGACAATAAAAAATTTATTACAATTCATCATTTGATGAATACTTTGTTTTCATTGTGGCATGTTATATCATCTAAAAGCTTTTCTTTATATATTGATATTTTAAAATTTTCATATAATTTAGTTTTATATAAAATTAAAATGAAATGTTTTACTACTACATGAAGTGTTTTGTTATGTAAACAAAATATTACTATTTAATCTAAATCCAAAAATAGATTAAAGTTAAGATGAACATTCATTTGAATTTAACTTTAATATATCAAATAAAATATTTAACTATTACATGAAATATTTTGTCATCTAAATAAAAAATAACTATCATTTATAAATCAAGAGTTGTCATCTAAATATTTAACTATTACCTAAAAATGGATCAAAGGTTGATGAACATTCAAACCATATCTTATCATTTATTTAATCACCTCTACTTACAACTTTTTAATCTTGCCACCAATGTGGGACAAAAAAGATTTCACCTCAATCCAACAATTGGCAAATGCTTGCTTCTCATGGTTCCACCTCACTTCTCCTAGGTTGTCGCTTTTATATATATAAAGATCTAATTTTTTTTTGGAATGTTAACGAAATGTTCAAATATTACATTACATGTTTTGCCATGTAAATAAAATAGAACTATTTTTAATCCAAAAATAAATCAAAATTAGGATGAACATTCATTGAAAATAACTATCAAACCAAAAAATGGATGAAATGTTGGATGATCATTCATATCTTATCATCTATATAATCACTTCTACTTCTAACACTTTACTTTCGCCACCAATGTGGGACAAAGAAGATTTCATCACAATCCAACAATTGGTGAATGTTTGCTTCTCATCTAACTATTAAACTTAGGTTAAACTACAATTAACCTGCAACATTTCACATTGTTCAACAATATCAATCCACCATTTAAATACATATCTTTACTTTTTAAAGTTTTATCTTCCTACCAATGTGGGATAAGCAAAACTATACTAATTTTTTTATCTTTTCACCAAAATTTACCACTTGATGGATACTTGATCCGAGAGACATACATATAAAACGAAAATGGAATGTTTAACTATTACATTAAATATTTTGTTATGTGAATAAAAGATAGCTATCTAACTCAATAAATGGATCGAAATTTAGACGAACATCTTATTCTTTATATACCCACTTAAACCTCTTACTTTTCACATTTTTCACCAATGTGGGACAATAAAGAATTTATTACAATTCATAATTTAATGAATACTTTGTTTTCATTGTGTCAAGTTATCTCTATAAGTTTTTTCTTTATATATTGATATTATGATTCTTTCATATAAATTTAGTTTACATAAAACTAAATTGAAATGTTTAACTATTACATGACATGTTTTGTCATGTAAATAAAATATAACTATTTAATCTAAAAATAGATTAAAATTAGCATGAACATTCATTTAGTTCAAATTTATATATCAAATAAAAAATAAAATATTTTCAATTACATAAAATATTTTATCATGTAAATAAAAAATTAACTATCAAACACAAAAAAAGATCAAAGGTTGGATGAACATTCAAACCATATCTTATCCTTTATATAATCACTTATGCTTCCAACTTTTCATTTTGCCAGCAATGTGGGACAAATAAGATTTCACAACAATCCAAACAATTGGTGAATGTTTGCTTCGCATGGTGTCACCTCAACTCTCATAAGTTGTTGCTTTTCGCTTGAAATTGTTTTGAAAAAAAAAACTAATATAAAATTAATTTGTTTATATATTAAAATTGGTTTAGCTATATTTAGCTAACATCATTTCACAATTTCTAACAACACAATTCAACCCATTATATACACATCATTTCTTTTCGTTTTTCTTCATCTTCCTACCAATGTAGGACAACCAAAGCATCATTAATCTTCCATCTATCCATTAACTTCAACCTTTTTTAGAAAATAAATCAAAAGTTATTATCTAAAAGTTTTTTCATTTATTTATTGACATTTTGATTCTTTCATATAAATTTAGGTTATATATATATATATATCTAAACTAAAATGTTTAACTATTACATGATATGTTTTGTCATGTAAATAAAATATAACTATTTAATCCAAAAATGGATTAAAATTAGGATGAACATTCATTGAATTCAAATTTATATCAAATAAAAAATAAAATATTTTCAATTTAATAAAAAAATAACTATCAAACCCAAAAATAGATCAAAGATTGGATGAACATTCAAACTATATCGTGTTCCTTATATAATCACTTCTACTTCCAACTTTTTACTTTTGCCACAAATGTGGGACAACTAAGATTTCACAACAATCCAAACAATTGGTGAATGTTTGGGTTTAGCTACAATTAACCAACACCATTCACATTTTTCAACAACACCTATCAACCCTTTAAATACACATCTTTAGTTTTAAAGTTTCATCTTCCTACCAATGTGGGATAAACAAAACTACACTAACTTCTATCTTTTGACCAACTACAACCACTTGTAAAAAAATAAATCAAAATTATAGGAAATTAGAAAAATAGCAATGAAGCTATCTCATTGTGCCAAGTCATTATATGAGGTTCTTCCTTTAATATATATAAATGATTATTGATAAGAGTTGTTACATTATTTTATTTCATGCAACTTTTTTGGGGTGCTTAATCATTTTAGAAGGTGCAAAGTTATGGTAATAATAAGAGTTAAATGTATCATGTGGTATTTTATATATCAAATACTACGATTTTGGAGTTGTTTACTCAAACACTTGTGTTATTTTATATATCAAATGATACGATTCTGGAGGAGTTTACTCAAACACTTATCCATTATAAGTTAATATGGCTACTTACTCTATCAACTAATATTCTAGTCCATCAAAATGACATTATATGCAACAATTTACGTGTTAAGTGCTAACAGGGTAACAGTCGTCACCCTCACTTACCGTGTAAGATTCTTGATCCAGCCTACCAGGTAAAAATTTTGGTCCTTGCCGGGTTCTTAGAATAAGTTAAATTACCGGTTAAGCATTTGGTAAATGACCCTTTAGGGCTTGTTTGGTTTGCATGAACAAAATTTCATGTAGGAATTTACGGATTTGAATTCGGGGGGATTTGGAATCCTTTTGTATGTTTGGTTTGTAGGATTTGGAATAGATTTGAATATTATTCTTTATAAAAAAAGTCATTAGAAATGATAAAAAACGTGAATAGTTAAATTGCCTTTTTAATATAACTTATAATTAGAAAACAAAGGTTTTTAACATATTCTAAAACATTATCGTATACAATTCTTATAAAATCATTGAAATCCTAGCCATCTCATTGGGATTATCAAAATCCTATAATCTTGGAGGGATTTTAAAGAACTCATAGGATTATAAATCCAGACAATCCTGTAACTAAACACAAAATTAGAATGAATTTGAAATCCAAATTCTCCAAAAAAAAATCTACATTTTTGCAAACCAAAGAGACCCTTAGGGGTGTTTGGTTCGTAGAATATGTTTTTGGATAGAACAAATCTAACAAAAGAATTTGACTTTGAAAGAATCAGAATGAAATGTTTTCAGATTTTGAACACTTGATTTGGTTTAGAATGAAATTTGTTAAAGGAATTATAATATGGCTGGTTCACATAATGTAACTTTGGAGTTGGAATCAAATATTAGTAAATGACTAAAATACCTTTTTGAAAAATTTGAAACGGAAATCCAACTACTGTGGTTAAGATCGGTGATCGTCGGAGGCGGCAGTTAAAAATGACGGTGGTTTATCGGTGGTGGTTTAGAACGGTAGTCGACGGTGGTTTATATCGGTGGTGGTTCAGAATGATTGTTGTCAGTGGTTTAGAACCGTGGTGGTCCTGTGGTGATCTACATCATTCTGAAACCATGGTGGTCTGCAGTGATCTACATCTTTCTGAAACGGAAATCCAACTACTGTGGTTAAGATCGGTGATCGTCGACGACGACAGTTAAAAACAATGGTGGTTTATATCGGTGGTGGTTTAGGATGGTAGTCTACGGTGGTTTATATCGGTGGTGATTCACTATGATGGTTGTTGTGGTTCATATCGTTGTGGTTCAGAACAATGGTTATCTAGCTTTTCAATAAGCTACTCTCCTTAGCTTTTCAATAAGCTAGCTTATGGTCCATCCAAACATGTACCTAAATTATAAGCTAGCTTATTTTTACCAAACAATGTCCTAATGTTGAAGATGTTGTTATATGCTCATTTATTGGACTTTATTGGGAAAATTGCATCAAAATGGAACCAACTTTCACCTAATTCCTATTTTGAGAAACCAACTTTTAAAAGTATCATTTTGGGGTTTAAACCAAACTTTTTGTTTACTTAACTGCTTCAATCATTAACGTCAACTTCTACTGCTTCAATCCCACCGGTGTTTTCATCTCATCATTCAGGCGACGAAGCTCCTTCTCCGGGCTCTGGCAGTCGTTGCTTCTTCTCTGGCAGACGCTTCTTAAGTATGCATCAAATATTTCTTTTTGTTCTCTTTAAAACATATATATATATATATATGCAGGGTTAAGTTCACGTGAGACCAAGCTTTTTCCGTGAGACCGATGAGACCAACACATTTTACATAAAACTTCACAGCAAAACATTTGTGAAGGTAAAAAAATTGAACGTTCAACGTAAAAACATACTAAAAAACACCATCGAAGAAAAAAAATCCAAAAAAAGGTTAAAAAACGAAACCTTCATAGCATTTTCCACTGTGAAGGTTCACTTTATATATGTGTAACCTTCACAACATTTGAGCTATGAAGGTTTCGTTTTTTACCTTGTTTTGGATATCTTTTGCATCGAAAGTGAGTTTTAGGTCTGCGTATTCGAGTTTTATGTACCTTCACGGTGTTTTTTTGTGAAGTTTCATACGTTAAGTATTGGTCTCACGTGGTTTTACGAAAACAGTTTGGTCTCACCTGATCCTATCGGGATGCATGATATATTTTTGGGTAACTTATCGACATGTTTCAATCGGGATGCATGAAATATTACTCTATGTTTTGGTAATTATTTGACATTTTTTTGGGATGTATTAAAAGATTGTTATATCTTGGATTGGAATGAATGCATGGAGTTGAAATGATTTGTAGTTATGATTTTATTAGCATTTTTTTTATAATTTATTGAAGTCAATGTTTAATCTATAAAATGAAATTTTAATATTTTATGATTTATATAATATATTCTTTACATACATGTTATAAAACAAACTGAAAAAAAAAACAAAAAAAAAAAAAACAAAGTGAGGGTAATTCTGTCATTTTTCATATCTGAATTCCAATTCCATCAGACATTTCTGCCAACCAAACAAATTATGGAATTGGATTCCAATTCCATTTCCTGCCAACCAAACAGAATTCCTTCAGGATTGTAATTCCTTCGGGATTCCAATTCCTTCAGGATTCCAATTCCAGTTCCAATTCCATCAGAAACATTCCAGCAAACCAAACACCACCTAAGTCTATATGGGGTTAAGTTCTGGTGAGACCAAGCCTTTCCCGTGAGACCGGTGAGACCACCATATTTTACTTGAAACTTCACATCAAAACATTTGTGAAGGTAAAAAAAATTGAACATTCATCGTTAAAACATACTAAAAAACACTATCGAAATTTCTTTCCAAAAAGAGGTAAAAAAACGAAACCTTCACAACATTTTTCTTTGTGAAGGTTTGCATTATAGATATGTAACCTTCACAAAATTTGAGCTGTGAAGGTTTCGTTTTTTACCTTCTTTTGGATATTTTTTTGCATCGAAAGTGATTTTTAGGTCTGCGTATTCGAGTTTTATGTACATTCACGGTATTTTTTGTGAAGTTTCATAACCAAAGGAGTGTTAGCCTAGTGGTAAGGCTTGGGCACCACATAGTGGTGAACCCGAGTTCGAGCCCTGGGGACGCATTCTGGAGGTACGGGGGCTTCGACCCCGGGCTGCATGCTTTAGCAGTTGGGCTTTGGCCCAAAAATTGCCGAGGATTAGTCTGGGCCCAATGTGGTCTGGGATACCTCTTCCAAAAAAAAAGTTTCATACATTAAGTATTGGTCTCACGCGGTCTCACGATAACAGCTTGGTCTCACATGATCTTAAGTCAGCTATATTTTCCGAATGAAGTGAAAAAGAATAACATACAACTTCGAAGAAGTGAAAAACATTTATAAAGAAGTAAAACATAAGACACTCTGGTCGATGAAGTGAAAAATCATATATAAACCATATATGTGTATGCATATTTAATTTGGGTTTTAGTTGGTAAGCTACTAGAATTCTATATATATATATATAGAGGGTGGTTATTTTGCAAACCTCAAATACTTTGCAAACTTTGTGAACCAATATGGACCCTTGATTTGAGATTTGTGTGATCAGGATGAAAGTAGTGGCATTCATGTAATTAAGTTAAAAAAAAGGACACGGGAGTGTTGAGGTAATTTTTTTTAAGGGTATTTTCGTCTTAGCTGAAATAATCCATGAAAAGGAAATATAGTCAAATCCCGTCAAATTAGGGATGTATTCAAAGGGGGAACTCAAGTGAAACAAAGAGAAGCATTGATTTCGGGATTCAAATTTGGTGAAGATAACATTCGTGTTTCAGATTGATACATATCGTTTGAATATCGAAGTAATACTGTGTATTTTTGGCCGTTGATTTTGCAAATCATGAACCGAGGTTAGGGTTCTGTGTATTTATATATGGGTTTTAGTGTTTTTAGGGTTTTGTGTTTCACAACAGAAAAGCATTGTTTAATCTATATTTTAGGACGAAGAAGGAGCGGCCGGTTGATGGAGAAAATGCCTTTTACAAAGTTTAAGAACACACCAGACGATCCGTTGTGTGTTGATGTGGATGAATATGAACAAACTGTTGCGGAAGGTATTAGTTGTGAAACTTTGGTTTATTTTTTGGTTTAATCATGAAGTGTTATATGGAAATTGATGTTTTTCGATTATTGTGCAGGTCAAAGCAAGCGAGGAAGAAAGGATAGGGCTGTAAAACCAGGGACCTTAAACAATATAATGGAAGGAAAAGGTTACTGATAAGGATTTACTTGACATTTAAAGTTGCATATTATCTTAATTTTTGAAGGAAGGGAAAGTAATCTAACATACTATATGTTTTGCTGATAATGAAATATTCAATGATAATGAAACATTGGTGTGTAGTTGTATGTGCTGTAGTGTTACGCAAGATATATTGAGTATTATAGTAGGAATAAGATGGTTTTCAAATCCTGGAGGAAAAAGTACGAGGGGAAAAAAATCAGACCTACTGACTTGGTTGAAGATATTAAATCGTCAGGTTTGGCGGACGATGATTTCAAGATCAATTTCATGTTATTGTTTGTTAGTGTGATGGGAGAATGTAGCCCGCAAGGTTGCTGTCTGATGAGTATTATGCAGAAATTTAGTAGTATAGAGATGATTAGCCGTGTGAATTGGGTGAGATACATCTTTGATTGTTTGCAGCGGAGTAAGAACACCTGGAAGCCTAATAACTATGAAAGTTACTACACGGGACCTTTAACTTTCTTAACAGTAAGTTATTACAAGTTATAACATTATGTTGTATGTATTTATTGTTTCGCAGCTTAAGTTAACAGATTCTGTTGACATTGGTAATGTTGTATGTGCTTATCAGTGGTATTGTTGTATGTGTTCATTGTTTCGCAGCTTCTATATGTTGCGCGGACGGAATCCGTAGAAGTACTCGTCGATCCCAATGATCCCCCTTTATCTACTTGGACTATGCAACTGTTGCGTGCCAGGCAGAATGCAGGAGGGTTAGAAGCGGCGCAATTGCGTGTGCAACCAAGTGGTCAGATAATACCTATGCAACCTGTTTACACGATCAACGAAGGCACGGAAGATGATGTTGACATGGCATTATCCGTATGCCATCCAGACAGTAGCATACAAGGGGATGTGGACGTGAAGATGTCGGATCTCAATGACGGAGAGGAGAATTTAGAAAGCGGCGGTGTTGACAATGGAGAAAACAACGAAGATTCAATGGGTAAAGAATCAAATGAAGGTGATGAGACACAATCTTCTGATGGTGAGCTTGACATGGATGACTTGATGAAGGTAGCGTTGCATAACATTTAATTTAAAGCAAGATTTCGTCGCTCAAATCCGCTTAATAATTTTCTTTTAAACGTAGGAGTACATGATCATGATTGAGAACAAGTTTGCGACACTTCATGAAACTAGATGGGATATGGAGGAGTTAATTGAGCTAGGACAGCAGTTCTTCCCGTACGCAGATGTTTTCAGAAACTACGACAAGACAAACCAGAGCATGTTTAGAGATTGTGAATCAGATAATGACAGTAGTGACGATTCATATGATAACAGTGAAGCATTTGTTGATGAGCAGCCAACGGATATACCTGGTGGGTCCTTTGAAACGCCTCTAAAAGGTGTTGAGGGAGAAACTGAAGAAAAACATCAGCCGTCTCCTATTTCCCCAATTATTTTGTCCCAGACTACGTTCAACATAATTGACGCGGCTATGAAGCAGGTGGAGAGTGTAACTCCAATGTTAGTTGATGGAATGAAGGAAGATGAAGCGCAGGGTAAAGAAGCAGATTCTGAAAGGCATCAAGGAGCAGAAAACACTGAAGACTTTGTGAGGCCGAGCTATAACATTGGGTTCAGCCCTATCCGGCCTTGTATGCTGCCGAAACCAGATGGTGTTGCTGAGAAAGAAGCCGAACAAAGTAGAGGAGTTGACGAGAACAGGAGGCATAAGGCGAAAGTTGGTAAGCATCTTCGTTCACCATTCATGAGGAGGCCCGTACTTGTGGGTGTGTCTGTGAAGCCACAAGAAGTTCGAGTTCACGAACTATGTTTGGCTGCATTTGGAGGACCAGAGTAAGTGGTTATTTGAATCATAATTGATAGTGATCTGATTCAATAGTTGATGACATTAATTAACCTCAAATGTTGCTGGGATGAAACTATTTAACAATGTTTTGATAGGGTGTTTAGCCAATGTTGCACATATTATAAGAACGAACTACACTAACACAAAACCTGTCGTTGTGAAACAGTGATCTAATGTACAAGTCCGAGACAGGTCAAAAGTTAATACGGACGACTTTGGAAACGTTGGCGGCCAATGAGCACATTTACACAAATGTCATTGATGGATGGGTCGATGTGCTGAACCAGGAAGAACAATATCGTAGCCCAGAATCACCGTTACGTTATTTTTTCACACCATCTGTATTGGTAAGACAGAAGATTACATAAAAACACAATTTTAGTTTTCAGTACAATATATATGTTATAATTTGTTGTTTTATTTGTTTGTAGGTTGGAAGCGTTTTAATGAGATATACGTACGGTTTTCAGCAGAGGTACGAAATGTTTCGCGACAACCTCCTTAGTGAAACAAAAGGAAACAACGACATTTACGGTCTGCGTCCGTACGACCTGGTATGTGAACCGAAATGTTAATTCATAGTAAATTTCCCAAGTTGTTTCCAAGTGTGTATGATGTACATGGTTTGCAAAAAAGAAACATATATGTAAATGTTTTTTTTGTTGGTTAAACAGGTCTTTTTTCCCATTCTTCAAGGAATACATTATTTTTGTGTGGTTTTCAATATGAAGAGTATCACGGTCGACATTCTAGATAACATCGAGAGAAACGTCAACATTGACGCATACGACAACGCGATTACTGATTTGGTAAGAGTAATAAACGTAGTTATTAGTGGATAAGGTATGTGTGCATAAATCGACAAATGTTTAATTATGTTTAAATGTACTTGCAGAAGAACCTTTTTTTCCATCATTTGAAGCAAGTAAATCACCCATCAGCTGACATGTTCGAACATGTGAACATCCGCTTACTTGAGATGAAATGGCGAACAAAGGAAAACTACGTCGATTGCGGTGTGTTTCTAATGCGGCACATGGAAACCTATATGGGCGGGGGTTTGCGTGGATGGTTCACAGGTCTACCGAAGGAGGGTGATTCGCAAAAAAAACAGCTGCAACAATTACGTATCAAGTACACAGCAAAAATCTTATTGGGTGAGTACAATTTAAGGAAAGAGGAAATACTTGCTGAGATGGAGGAGTTGGATAAGTGTGGTGTAGAAGGAAAGGCGGAGCTGATTACAAAGGCAGCGGATAGTAGAAGCATACGACTAGAAAAATATTAGATGTTTTGTTGGTTTTAAAGGGGTAAACTGATATTGTTGGTTACTTTTAGAAACAGTCTGAATGGGTGGGTCGAAACAACTACTTAGGTTTAATTTAAACTGCATTTTGGTTTACTTATGCAGCAGTACATATTAACAAGACTTATGGTTTTGGTTTAACTGTTTTATTAAAGATTAGAAGGTTTTGTTTTGAAACTGATTTGTTCGCATTTTTTACAATGTTGATGGCTGCTTATCGAATGTTTGCTGGTGTTCAGTAAGGCAGTTTCAAATGGCGTAAACCCTTAGCCAGCAATTACTTTATGTAGGTAATTTGTTTAAGGTGTAAGAACAGGAAAGAGGTACCTGTATTGCATTGAGTGGTTACCCATGGTGGTTTCACAATGTGAACTTTTTTAATAAGTACATTATAAGTGGTTACACATGATGGTTTCACAGAGTGAACAAAGGAAACCACAACGTCAGTTGTATGTAAACATAAACAAAGTAATTATATTATAAAACTAAGTACATAAAGTGGTACCATCATGACAAACGAATATACGATCCCATAATAGCAACAAGACAAAAAACCATAACACATAACAAACGCGAAATAGATACTAAGAGAAGACCCATTAAACAACACAGACACTTCGGACTGGCAGAAACTAGAAAGGGTCAACACGTTCGAAAGCACCACAGACACACAGCTGTTTCACAACGTCTACGTTACGAGTCGTGTCGTGAGAAGAACTCTCGTATCTGAAAGTTCCTGCGCCGTGTCATCGAGATAGGTCTCTAAACCCTTAATCTGTTCCTGTGCAGCCGCAAGTCCTTGGGCGGTCGTTCGCTTATCTGCCTCGTAATTCTGGCAACGTGCTTGCAGTATCTCCACTTGTTTCGTTAGCGTTTTGTTCTCGACACGGCATTGACGGAACTGTTCCAAGGTTGCCTCGTTCACGCCAGATGGGTTCACACGGCTAGATGCGTCTGACATGAGGCTGGACATGGTTGCACACGTCTGATGAATTGGCTGGCGATGCAAATTTTTTAAGAAGGGGGCTGATGAAGGGTTATCTTAGAGATGTAGCATCCTTACCAATTAGTGGCAATTATATAGGCAAGGCATGGAAACCCTAATGGGCGTTTGGGCCTTCCAAGAGACAAAGAAGACATTTAATATTGATATAAAGAGGGAAGAACCAAAAAAAAAAAAATTCATGGTACACGGTTTCTACGCAGATCAATAAGTACAGTAATTGGAAATCAAAAGCAGTAGTATTATTTGTGAACCAATAATACTGAAACTTTATTAAATTCTAACCTTAAAAAAGGCTACCGCTTATTTAATTCTAAAAACGCAATAAAACAGAAAACGCAATCACAACCACAAACTACGAAATGCTATTTTACCCAGATTTACGGACTGTTATTCCAACCAGAACGAAAAGAAAATGCAACTGAAACTATGCGTTACGGTGTGGACAATTACGCGAATCATGGTGCACTTTTTCGTTACAAACCCGACATTTTCTCAATGCACGTTTGTTCCTCTTGACAGCCTTCTCCAAAGCTCCGATTAGACGTTTACCACGGCCGCATCCTTTGTTTCGTATTCCAGCCGCTGGCATCACTTCTGGGTCTTCCGGAGCATCCATGTCGTAACATTCTTTCAGAGCTTCCGCTTTGTCCTTTGCCGGGTTCTTTGCAAAAAAGTTAGCACCATATTTGACCTTCATTTTAGAAATTGTATCGGATACTTCCCTCAACGTAAGTGTCTCGTTCCTAACCCGGCTAACTATAAGATCAAAATCCGCATACATACCATTTATCAAACTTTGCTTCTCCATGTCTATTTCACCATATCGGGCTCTAGCAGCTTGAACTTGTACGGGAATAAGAGCTCTTGTCCAACGTTTGCAAATAAAGTGCTCAGGGATATAGTCTACACCATCGTTCATAAGAACATTGAATATATGACGACAAATAAGCCCAACTCGAACAAACATGTTGCATTCACAAACATGCGTATCCTGTTTCACATCATGGGTAACCTACGACACAAACACATACGGAATAGATGTAAGTTGATACGTGCAACCGAAAAGGTAAAATATTAACAGATAACAGGTAGTTTCATACCTCGTAAGATACCTTCGTCCTCAAATTTTTTTTTGTGGGACACGATATATTTTTTTATATCCCCATCTTGACCCAAAAAAGACAAGCCACAAAAGTACATTGACTTGCGAATCTCCTTTTGAACATCAAAGAAAACCATGCGCGTGTATAGCTCCGATGCATGTTTTTCAATATCTAGAGGACAGAAACACCGTGGGAAAGTATTCCTAGTAGCAAATTCCAAACATGCATGTTTGTTGCGCTGTTTCTCTAAGGACCCATCGTAAGCACGTATAAACCGAACCAGATCATTCTTAAACGATGCAAACAACCTAAAATACGCATGGGAACTCTCGGACCTTGAGGTTGTCCTCATCAAAGACGACATAGGGTCATCTTTATAATACGCAGAAATCCATGACTCACGTATCTCATAAATCTCAGATAGCCATCCATGCGACTCTAATCCAAAATCAACTAAAGTCTTCTCCCACTCCTCCTCGAAATAGGATGCGTTAATGTGTGTACTCCAAACAAGTTTGTTAATCCGTTTCTTAAAAGCCAGATAATCATCTTTTGGCAGCGTCACCTGAACATCAAAATAAATGTTATGTTAAGTCGAAAGTATTTATTAACCTATAGTGTGGTTATAAACATTAATATACTAACATATCCTGGCATTTTCTTCATAATATGCCACACGCACAAACGATGCTTTGCCTCCGTAAAGACGATAGGTATTGCGTGTTTCATCCCTAAACACTGATCCGTAATCACAAAGCGCGGTTGTCTACCGTGAGCCTTCAAAAAGGCATTCAACACCCATTCGAAATTCTCACCATCCTCCTTGGCTATCAACGCGGAACCTACCACAACGGATCTCTTGTGGTTGTCGATTGCTATGAATGGAACAAAATTCATAGCATGTCTACAAAAAACATAAAAATAATCAAACTACTTTTAAAACAGGTGACTAAAATGAACTTTAGAACAAAGATAACCTGTTTGTACGGTACGTTGCATCGAACGAGATTGTGTCTCCAAATTCCTTGTAGTTGAGCTTTGAAATTTCATCCACCCAAAAAACGGAATGAAGCTCCCCTTGAACAACACGATATTCAAAAAAAAAACTCGGGCGCATACTGTGTTCGCCGAGTCATCAAGTTGATGAGCATCTGCGCATCCTTGTTACCTACAAATGCTATCATATCTTTTGCTGCATTCTTATACTCTTGAATAGATGTAGGAACATTCTCAATACCACCCCTTAATGATGCTTGTATGTTGTGAGCTTTCGAACCACCAATAGAATTGTCGGCTGCATTATAGATGTTACGATAATCGGTGTACTGCAACTGCCTTCGTCCACGCGAAAACCTCTTTTCAGAGTTGGTATATAACGAATGATTGTGTCTCTCCTCAAATTTGTATACAACATGCGTCCTATCTTCCTTGCGAAACCTTATCTTAATGCATGCCTTACAACCCGTTCTTTTGTAGTTCGAATTACGCACCTTACAGCTAGAATTCATTGTGTCGTGGTCCTTTGGGTCTGGCAAGCCTTGACGGCTACACAGCAAATACCTCGTTTGCACAAGTCCGTCCTTGTTCTTCTTTTTATTAGATTTACGTACATCGAAACCCGCTTCATCCGCGTATTTTCGATACGCCAACTCGGCTTCGTCAGTTGAAGAAAACACATCACCAACATAAATTTTTGCATCGTCTGACACATTCAGAATCCAGTATTTCGTACCTCCAGGAGAAATAAACGTTTCACACCCTTCTGAAAAAGAAACACACATATGAACGTTAAAAAAAACCTACAAACACATAATCTTCGATCCTGATCACAAACAACTTCGAAAACTTTTTCACCTGGCTGGATCGTGGCTCCTGGAGAACGGAAAGCTACTGACGTTTCATCGGCGCCGTCATTCAAATCCGCTTCCTCGTCTCCGCTTCCATCCTCGATGAACTCTTCAATCAAATGAATATCTGAATACTCATCCAATTGCTCCATTGATTATGATTATGTAAACCAGAAATCGAAACAAAATGAAACGAAGGAACACAAAAAAAAATCGCACCAGATGAACATATATGGTTCACATATTTTAAATTGGTTTAAGATTCAAAATCAATCAAAAAAGCATAAAATCAGGAATTTGAAATCATTATCCAAAAATACTAGGAAGCAAAAACGTAGGATATTCTCCTCTAATAAAAATATAAAAATTTAAATAAAAACACAATTACTAAATTACCCTTATTGATTTTTAATAATAGAAAAATTAATGGAATTATGTGATTGGTCCATATTGGTTTCCAAAGTTTGCAAAGTATTTGAGGTTTGCAAAATAACCTTCCACTATATATATATATAGATATATAGAGGGAGGTTCATTTGTAAACCACAAAAAATGTGTAAACCGTGTAAATCAATCATAGCCGTTGATCAAAAAAATCAAAGGATGATATGGATTCATAGAAAACATGGAAATGTGAAATATATGGTAAGTCATTGATTATTGAAAGACGAAAATGTGAAATATAGAAATGTTTTTGAAAATCAAGGGTGTGGATTGGTTTACACGGTTTATTTTTTGTGGTTTACAAATGAACTTCCCTTTATATATATATATGTATGCGTCTGTATTTTAATGTCTTCTCACTATTTTCTTTATTAAGCTTGTGTATGTACTGGATTGAAGGTTGAAATTTATCTTGTGATATAAACTCAAATTTGATATACTTGAAACCAATCATGTTAAGTTGATCTCTTTTATACTTAACACTAGAAACGTACCTACGCGTGTTGCAGCGCGAAGTATGTATCAATTGCCCGATTTTTATATACATCATTGTAAACATTAATTTAATCATATGTGTTCAATCAATTAACCTCCTAATGGTTTATTGAATAGTCAATTTCGAAAATTGAAATAAAAGTATTATAAAATAGAATATATAATATAACTTTATTCAATATTGGGATTATTTCGAAGGTATTGACGAGACGATTATGATGATATAATTTGTTAAAAAAACGTAATATTAATATAAATTTTAGTTCATAATATATGATTAGTTAGATTATATGATAAGGGTTTAAAATTGAAAATGAAATGGTAAATGACTAAAATAAGATTTAATAACTAACTATGGGGGTACAAAGTGTAAATGTGTAAAATAAAATGTTGAAAAAAAAACTGTCATATTGAGTTATTTGCTTTTATATATAGTATAGATTTGATGTTAGACATGGATTTTTATAGTTAATATTTGATTATATATATATATATATATTTTTTTGACAGATGTTGGAAAAAGTGAGACGTGTTAATATTTGATTTATAGTTAATTTTTTATTATTTTTTTGAATAAAACGAAATATTGGAGAAATGAGACGTGGAAATAATTATTTTTTGATTTTTAAAATATGACTTGGGTTCCCCTAAAAGGATGATGTGGATTATAGTAAAAATGATGTGGAATCTTTCTTGGCAAAAAGTTAGGGCGATGTAATTATTAGCAAGTCAACAACTTAACCAAATCTTTAAATAAACAAAAAGTCTGGGTTAGACCCCTAAATCATACATATTAAAAGTTGGTTTCCTAAAATAAGAATTAGATGAAAGTTAGTTTTATTTTGATGCAATTTTCCCAACTTTATTTTACTGCATGTGTGGAGTACTTCTAGATGGATTTATGTCTATGCCCGTGATAATGTAAAGAGTTATAGGGTCATAAAAAGTGTCACCATATCAATTTGTTATAAGCTATGCGCTAGTTAACGCCATTTTCTTAGTTTTTATCTATTTGTTTTAGATTATTACGTCTCTGCAAGAAAAAAAATGCAATAAAAGACTTTGAACAAAGGACCTCATATAAAAAAAACAATGAACTAAACAACACACCAATGATGATTTTGTAAAAAATACCACCATATTTGTTTTCGGTTGGTTCATCTCCGTTTTTCAGGATTTTTGAAGATGCTATCGAGTTGAGAGGATTTTTGATTAAGGTGCTGAAGAAACCGTGAATGGGGATTTTAGAATGCCAAACATGGGACTGTTTGGCAGGGATCACTCTTTTGTTCGATAAAGACATTGCAATAAGAACTTAAGAAGATATCTAATAACATAGATAAGTACAAGAGATAATGAGATCGCTTTCTGTGAAGACTATAATGATGCTGGAGAACCCTCAAACAGATCCAAGAGATAATTCTTGAGATCTTCTGCACTATACTTGATATACTTCTCATCGATACGATTTCCGGCCCTAAAAATGGAAGTTCGATAAGCTGGAATCACCTTTTCTGATATCGAGATCCTCATCTCATCGCGAAGTTGATTATTTGGTATTAACCATCCGGTTTGACTCTTGTAGATCTCTTTGAACATGGTGTGGAACTTTTGCAGCCTCTTCTTGAATAGAGTCTTGGTTTTTGAACTTGAACTATCCAGATTATAGACCTCCTCTTCTCTAAATAGTTCCAAGATTGGGCTCCAGGTGTATCTTTCATAACTCATGGAATAATGTTGGAACTTCTGATAATTCTCTCGAATCCAATCGTCCCCGAGTATGGTCTTTAGCTTTGACCGTTCGACCTTTTCCCCCATGTGATGGACATTGTTCATCAAGAAAAGGTGTCCCAATGCTTTTTCTTTGTACGATCTTGATTTCTTCTCAAGGTTGGATTCAAGAATCGACATCAGCGATCGGAGACGCAACCCCATTGGAGATGAAGATGAGATCTCGTTGACGTTATCGTTCTCGAAGGCCAAAGTTGTCTCGAGCAAAGATGATGAATCTTGATCATATCTTTCACTATGTTTGTTAAAAATGATATTTAGGGAATTCTTGTAGCCGGCAAGGGTAGTAACGTAATTCATTACATAGCGAGTGAGAGGGTGAATTTCACCGTTAGGAACAACTACATTCGACTCGTGGAACCTCACCACATTCGTGAATTCATAGAATGTAGCACCGGCATTATAGCGGACACTACTAAGCACGTCTCGAATTTTAAATCTCAAGTATGATTGGTCTTCTTGAGGGTAAATGGACTCGATATCCCGTGTAAGATTTGCTAACGCATCGTGCATACCGAGAACCGTGAGAATTTTTTTGGGTTTGTGACGTCCAATGGCAAAAGCTTCTGCGAAATTCAAAAACTGCAGGATAGAAGCTTTTGATGTATCGGAGAAATACAATGCGCTTACGGACTCATCTTGCCCGAAAATCTGCTCACACAAGAACTTCTCGCTTGCAAGATAAATCCTTAAGAAGATCCTCATTGCCTTCCCCCATCTCTTGATCTTGGAACTCAACGCAGCTTGTTTCATTTTCCAAACATCTTCGATGCTCGATTTCTCTATTTCGAGAATGAATAACAAATCATCCAAAACATCTTTACGGACGCTAATGAAAGAATCTATACATTTTCTACGGTAATTCGTACCGGACATTATACTAGCAATGCTTTTCAGATCAGGAATCGCCTCTGGATCGATCAAATGCAAGTTCTTTCCCTTTCTTATACCATCTCTTTCAATATCATCATCATTCGAATCATCCATAAAAGAGACAATCGCGTCAATCCCATCATCTTCGCTAGATCGAACACGCGTAGGCACAAAGTTATACCGATTATAAACAAGCGTACGTTTGAACAACCCCTCGATCCTGTGAATTGATGTACTAAGAACACCGTTTGCCTTGGTCAAAAGCCTATGTTGTTCACTGTCTTTACTTGGATTCAAACTCTCTAATCTTTCAACCAATTGTCGTAGCCCATCAACTTGTTTCAAGTACTCCTTAACTTCATCGGGCTCATAGGTCCATATCATGGTCTTAGTTTTGACCGAATCAATCCGCTTCTCGATATCACTTACTTCTTCTTCTTCTTCATCTTCATCTTCATCAATCTTTGAAGTAGACAACAATTTTGCTCGTAGATTTGTCAAGATTTTCTTTGCTTTATGAGACAATTTGTTTTCGGAATCCAGTTCCCTGATAATAAGGTTAGCAGCAGCTACCAATTTCTGTTCTATTAGGGTGCGTTTGGTACGCAGACGGGACAGGACAAGACAGAACAGGACAGGACAGGACAGAATAGGACATGACAGGTGTCCAGCGTTTGGTAAGCTAGAACAACATAGGACAGGACAAGCCATAACATGTTAAAATGACCAGTTTACCCATGATGAGCTGTGTACTGTTTTATTAATAAATAATCAATTTAATGTATAATAACAAAGAATTTAAAACCTTATAATACCGTTTTATTGATAAAGTCTATAAGTTGTCGCCGGAAGTAGCAGTTACAGGTCGTCGGACATCGCCGGAGAGGGAGGCGGAGGCCGCCGGACGTCAAATGTCACCGGAGGTAGCAGCCGCAAGTCGCCGGACATCGCCGGAGAGGGAGGCGGAGGCCGCCGGACGTCGGACGTCGCCGGAGGTAGCAGCCGCAAGTCGCCGGACATCGCCGGAGAGGGAGGCGGAGGCCACCGGACGTCGGACGTCGCCGGAGGTAGCAGCCGTAGGTCGCCGGACATCGTCGGAGAGGGAGGCGAAGGTCGCCGGAGGTAGCAGCCACAGGTCGCCGGACATCGCCGTAGAGGGAGGCGTAGGTCGCCGGAGGTAACAGCCGCAGGTCGCCGTACATCGCCGGAGAGGGAGGTAGATCCGAGGTCGTGAAATCGAAGAGGAGATGGAGTTTGGGAGAAAGCGGTTGAAGAAAAAAGAAGGGATGTTTAATTAGGTTTCTTATTTTAGGGGTATTTTGGTCATTAAGTTCCTTGTTCCACTTAGTTCCATGGGTAAGGGGGTGGACACACTTGTCCCATGTCTTGTGCTACTGTGTTCTACTTAGTCCAAGGTTGGGGAGCGCCAAACGCAGGACAGGACTGTCCTGTCCTGTCCTGTCCCACCCTGTCCAGTGCACCAAACGCACCCTTAGTGTTTCCATCATGCGGTTTGAGTACCAGAAAATCCTATCAACTAATTTATCGAACACTTGGTCTGCAAAATGCAAACGGAAGATAATATTACCTCAAAAGTCAAAACCCAGCTTATATTCGACGAGTTTTTGTTCCACACACCCCTGACCCCCCAACCTCAACCACAGGACTTTTTTAACTAATAGATAATTATATTCTAGATTTAATTAATTATATTTTATTTTTAAATAATAATATGTTACTATATGAACTATTAATTATATTATTTTCTCTTTTAGAAGTAATTATATTATTATGATGTTTATTTGATTATTAATAATTCTAAAATTATTTACCGGAATTAGTAGCCCATATACAAGATTTTGAGAACCAACTTCCAGAACTAGCCACGTTGCCTTTTTCATCAAGTTAAGGTTAACGTAAGAAGCATGAGAAGTTGATATGAATCATTGATTACTTTAATCTTATGCCCTTCTATGAACTGCATTTTAGAAAATTGATCTGGTACATCTCTTATCTCATTATGTTGTGCATCCACTTCTCATCCAAATGTCGGTTGATAGCCACTTCTCATGCTAACCTCAACTTCTCATTGGAACCCAACCCAATAAAGGATCATGTGAGAGGTTAAGTTAGCAATTGGAACCGTGAGAAGTGGATTTGAACCCTTGATCTCTTTAACCTTATGCCCTCCATGAATTGTGCGTGAAAAAAGAATTGATCCAATGCATATAAAGGTTCATCTTATTCTAATGTGCGTTGATATGAGTATTGCTTACTTTTGCTATTTTTCTTATATTTTCTTATGTTTTTCTATTTATTAATTTACATGCAAGTGGTAGGAAGTTGTATAAGTGATGGAGGTTGATCAGGAGTAGTTAGTGGATATGGTCCTAAATTGATGTCAATGATCCTCTATATATGTTTGTACGAATACTATTTTGATAACGTCAATGAACATTGGACTCATTTCGAATGTATTGAGACGATGATTATTGTGATATAAATTGTAAAAAAATAAACATAATTTTAATAAATAGGTTGTTAATAAATTAAAGTTTTATTTTTAAATTACTTTTAAAAAGTAGGTTATTAAAGATAGGGATAAAGATAGGTTAATGGTTGTTAGAGATAGAGATTTATATAGTAGAGAGAGAGAGAGACAAATGACACGTAGCATGACATGTGGCAAGAAATGACATGTGTCATGAAATGACACGTATACATAGATGAATCTATACCATAAAAGTGTCCAGGTAAGTGTTTTGGCGGGAAAAAACAGAAATCGGCTCACCATAGCACGACACGTGGCAGACCAGTTACTCTTTTATTATATATAGATGTGTTTATTTTTATAAATAATAATATAAATGATATAAAGTTAAAATGGTAGAACCCTGAAAATTGTGAAAAAGCTTGGATGCGGTTTTACAAATAATGAAAATATGTCGAGGTTTTTAGATTATTGTGGTGACAATAATACGTAAGAAAAAAGTTGTGAATCTAAAGCTCGTCCCTGTTAAGAGGTGAAGGTTGGAAAAATAGAGTTTGGACAAGGGATCGGTTAGAGTAAACTTCTTTTATTACAAAAATCGAAATTGAATAATTCATAAAATGTACGGTTTTGATGTATAAGGTAACACTTGTTTGTTACATAGCAATTGCAATAAGAATTTAAGAAGATATCTAATAATATAGATAGATAAAGTACAAAAGCTAATGAAATCAGTAACTATGAAAGCTATAATGATGCTAAGAACCTTCAAACAGATCCAAGAGATAATTTTCGAAACTACCAACAAGGGTTCGATAACCTTGACATATTGAGATCCTCATATCCTGGGGAAGTTCGTTATTTGGTATCAACCCGATTTGACTCTTGTAGATCTCTTCGAACGCGATGGAGAACATCTCCTTCCTCTCTCCTTGAGTAGAGCCTTGGAGGGTGGAAGTGAATTGTTTGAATGATTAAGCCCTTCATCTGTAAGTAGGTTTCAAGATCGGGATCCCAGTGGATCTTTCATAACTCATGGCATGACGTTGGAACTTCCAGTTATGCTTTCGGATCCAATCGTCCCTGAGTATGGTTATTAGCTTTAACCCTTTGACAGATACTAGCTAGCTTATCAATCAACATCTAACTTGCCAAACATAGCCTTTAGCCCTTAAAGTTTATAAGCTAATCTATCCAAACATATACCATAAACTAGTTTTTTGAAACGCTACTTTGAGTAGCTTATTGTAGTTTTTTTTTCCAATTATACCCTTATTAATTTCAAAAATACCATTTTTGGTCATTTTACATACTCATAAGCTAGTTTTTGTCAAACATAATTTGTTTAAGAGCGAGGTTATCCGATGCTAGCTTATCAATTAAAAGTTAGTTTACCAAACATATCCTTTAGCTCTAATTAATTTACATTTTAACCCCCAAGTTTTATGTTTTTACATTCAACTACAAGTGGATCTCTCCCTGAAATCTGCATCTTCTTATGCCAAAACACTTCCCGCCTTCTCTTTCTTCTCGCCATTTCAATCATCAAACCCTAACCCTAACCCTAACCTCTTCTATATGACTATATCTCTCTAATTCTTATTCTTCTATCTCGCTTCCATTGTGGTTTTATGATTCCTGCTAATCCTGAAGCTAACTACGATTTCAATTTCACGTTTCAACAAATGGATGATGCTCAAATAGGTTCGATTCCTGTTTATCTCTTCCATGAAATTCCTTCAATTCTATGAATTTCTCTATTTAATTGAAATCGAATTCGGTAACTGGAGAATTTTTGTTAGCTAATTTTTCCATTTTTCATTCACAATTGCAATCATTAGAAGTAGACCACACTAATGTTATCTGAACTCTCTGATCTCTATAGTTTTCGAAACAGAAATATGTTGTTATTGCTTTCTGGTAACGATTTGGATCAATTTTAGTAACAATTTGGATCGTGATGATGCTGATTAGAGAAATTAGGTTTTCGTTCATCGATCTAATAATGTAGAAGGTATTGTTTATATGCTCATTTATTGAGTTTTTTTTACTGCATATAAGATTCATGTAAGCTGTACTTCTAGATGGATATATCTCTATGTGTCAGTGTATATATTTTGAAACTATAACGAGGACACAGGTTTCTCTTGGTAGAGTTGGTTTGCAATGCTTTTTTTCCATCCTTCACTTGAGTTTGAATCACGTTAATGCCATTTTCTTAGTTTTTATCTTTTAGTTTAGATTATTATGTTTCTGAAAGGAATTTTTTTTTGCAATAAGAGACTTGTACACATGACCTCATATATGAAAAAAAATGAACTAACGAACACACTAACAATGATTTTGTGAAAAATATCCCTATATTTGTTTTCAGTTGGTTCATCTCCATTTTTCGGGATTTTTGAAGACGAAAGCGAGTTGAGAGGATTTTTGATTAAGGTGCTGAAAAATCGTGAATGGGGATTTTAGAATGCCAAAGATGGAACTGTTTTGCCAACAATGATTAGGGATCACCCTTTTGTTCAATAAGACATTACAATAAGAACTTAAGAAGATATCTAATAACATAGACAAGTACAAGAGATAATGAGATCACTTTCTGTGAAAACTATAATGATGCTGGAGAACCCTTAAACAGATCCAAGATATAATTCTCGAGATCTTCTGCACTATACTTGATATACTTCTCATCGATACGATTTCCGGCCCTACCAATGAAAGTTCGATAAGCTTGAATCAGCTTTTTTGATATCGAGATCCTCAGCTCATCGCGAAGTTGATTATTTGGTATTAACCATCCGGTTTGACTCTTGTAGATCTCTTTGAACATGGTGTGGAACTTTTGCAGCATCTTCTTGAATAGAGTCTTGGTTTTTGAACTTGAACTATCCAGATTATAAAGCTTCTCTTCTCTAAATAGTTCCAAAATCGGGCTCCAGGTGGATCTTCCATAACTCATGGCATAATGTTGGAACTTCTGATTATGCTCTCGAATCCAATCGTTTCCGAGTATGGTCTTTAGCTTTGACTGTTTGACCTTTTCCTCTATGTGATGGACATTGTTCATCAAGAAAAGGTGTCTCAATGCTTCTTCTTTATATGATTTTGATTTCCTCTTAAGGTTGGATTCAAGAATCGACATCAGCGATCGGAGACGCAACCCATTGGAGATGAAGATGAGATCTCGTTGACGTTATCGTTCTCGAAGGCCGAAGTTGTCTCGAGCAAAGATGATGAATCTTGATCATATCTTTCACTATGTTTGTTAAAAATGATATTTAGGGAATTCTTGTAGCCGGCAAGGGTAGTAACGTAATCCATTACGTAGCGAGTGAGAGGGTGAATTTCACCTTTAGGAACAACTACATTCGACTCGTGGAACCTCACCACATTCGTGAATTCATAGAATGTAGCACCGGCATTATAGCGGACACTACTAAGCACGTCTCGAATTTTAAATCTCAAGTATGATTGGTCTTCTTGAGGGTAAATGGACTCGATATCCCGTGTAAGATTTGCTAACGCATCGTGCATACCGAGAACCGTGAGAATTTTTCTGGGTTCGTGACGTCCAATGGCAAAAGCTTCTGCGAAATTCAAAAACTGCAGGATAGAAGCTTTTGATGTATCGGAGAAATACAATGCGCTTACGGACTCATCTTGCCCGAAAATCTGCTCACACAAGAACTTCTCGCTTGCAAGATAAATCCTTAAGAAGATCCTCATTGCCTTCCCCCATCTCTTGATCTTGGAACTCAACGCAGCTTGTTTCATCTTCCAAACATCTTCGATGCTCGATTTCTCTATTTCGAGAATGAATAACAAATCATCCAAAGCATCTTTACGGACGCTAATGAAAGAATCTGTACATTTTCTACGGTAATTCGTACCGGACATTATACTAGCAATGCTTTTCAGATCAGGAATCACCTCAGGATCAACCAACTGCATGATGTAAAAGTTCTTTTCATTTCTTAAACCATCTCTTTCAGTATCATCATCATTCGAATCATCCATAAAAGAGACAATTGAGCTCCTGCCAACCCCATCATCTTCGCTAGATCGAACACGCGTAGGCACAAAGTTATACCGATTATAAACAAGCGTACGTTTGAACAACCCCTCGATCCTGTGAATTGATGTACTAAGAACACCGTTTGCCTTGGTCAAAAGCCTATGTTGTTCACTGTCTTTACTCGGATTCAAACTCTCTAATCTTTCAACCAATTGTCGTAGCCCATCAACTTGTTTCAAATACTCCTTAACCTCATCGGGCTCATAAGTCCATATCATGGTCTTGGTTTTCATCGAATCAATCTGCTTCTCGATATCACTTACTTCTTCTTCTTCTTCTTCTTCATCAATCTTGGAAGTAGACGACAATTTTGCTCGTAGATTTGTCAAGATTTTCTTTGCTTTACGAGACAACTTGTCGTCGGAATCCAATTCCCTGATAATAAAGGTAGCAGCAGCTACCAATTTCTGTTCTATTAGTGTTTCCATCATGTGGTTTGAGTACCAGAAAATCCTATCAACTAAAAGAGTGCATTTTATCGAACACTTGGTGTGCAAAATGCAAACGGAAGATAATATTACCTCAAAAGTCAAAAGTCAAAAGTCAAAACCCAGCTTAAATTCCTAATATTCGACGAGTTTTTGTAACCACAGGACCTTTTTTAACTAATAGATAATTATATTCTAAATTTAATATAATTATATTTTATTTTTAAATAATAATATGTTACTATATGAACTATTAGTTATATTATTTTCTCTTTTAGAAGTAATTATATATTTATGATGTTTATTTAATTATTAATAATTCTAAAATTATTTACCGGAATTAGTAGCCCATATACAAGATTTTGAGAACCAACTTCCAAAACTAGCCTCGTTCCCTTCATCAAGTTGAGGTTAACGTATTGATCTGATGAATTATTGATCACTTTTAATCTCATGCCCATTCCCATGAACTGCATTTTTAGAAAATTGATCCGGTACATCTCATTCTATTGTGCATCCACTTCTCATCCAAAGGTTGATAGCCACTTCTCATGCCAACCGTAAATTCTCTTTGGAACCCAACACAATAAAGGATTGTGTGAGAAGTTGAGTTAGCAATTAGAACCGTGAGAAGTGGATTTGAACCCTTGATCTCTTTGATCTTATTCCCTCCCATGAATTGCGCTTTAGAAAGGAATTGACCCTTTGCATATAAAGGTGCATCTTATCATAATGTGCATCCATTTCTCATCCAACGGTTGATAACCACTTTTTTCTTAGAGACATTAACATCTCACCGGAACCCAACCATCCTTTGTCACCCTTTTAGAATACAACAAAGTAGAAGATATATAGGAGAGAATTTAGGGAGATAAGACTGATTTAAATGCATCCATTTTTTTCAACCAAATGTGATTTTGAGGTGGAATAATGCAAGTGCTAAAACATAAGGATGAACCTCAAATTACAAGATGCTTCATAAGTACAAAACATCAAAGATCAGGTAATTAAATCTCAAATTCAACATATTTTTGTTTTATGGAATGAAATAGATGCAATAGCCTCTATACTTAGTTTGTTTGGTTTGATTTATTTATACCATTGTGTGATCTTGTGATTTCTAACTATCTTTAACAAAGCACCATGGTCCTTGTCAAACAAATAGTGCAACAACCCAACACAAATAGGTACCTTAGGTCATTAAAATATCTCTAATTTAAAGTGTTAAACTTAGGGGACATTTTCCAAATGCTTACTAGGTGTCATGTAACATCCAAAAAATTGGAGTTAACAAAAACTTTTCAAAATTGAAAATGGTATAACAATTACGCCAAAGCGTGAGCTCTTCCCAAAAAGGGTAATGTAAGAACGGTATAATTACATATTTGTAAATTAATTCAAGAGTAATGACAATAACCAACTAATCTACTCCCTATCTACGAAGTGATTACGAAAGGGCTATCCTTCTAATAGTCGCCAAAAGGTCAATAGGACCGGTCTATCAACATGCCCCGAGCTCACTCTAAGCCAACCGAGCGGCGCCACTAGCATCTGAGATACACATCGACACCAAACAAGTGTTAGGCCAAAAAGCCTAGTGAGTTGTACCAAGCATATAACAACGAATGAAAGCATATATAAATGATCATAATAATGGTATGCTTTTATTGTTTATCTTTTATCTTCGGAAATCGTGGGAGCGACCCATTTCCACCAAGCAAGTTACACCCCAGAGTCGAGACACCCCGTTGTCGTCCTCCTACGAAGACTTGAATTGACAACCTCAGAGGCCAGGCACATTCGTGGCCACACGAATGGCGAGGACATAGGTGCACACCTTTTGACTAGTGCCACCCAAGACTGAGTCGAACTCGTCTAAACTTGAAAGTGCACACCTTTTGACTAGTGCCACTTTATATCAATTTCATTGCAGTTATTGACACAGTGCACACCTTTTGACTAGTGCCACATTGTCCAATCCATGTATATTAATTTTCCGGGTTGTTATTTATATAGCCGTATATCCGCCACCAGTCCCATCACTCGTTACTTCCAAACACCCCGATGCCGAATTTAGCATGACATCATCCACTGGGGCCCGCGCACCTCGGAGCAACCCGAGAGCCGGCGACATAGGTGCATACCTATTTCAGTACCTCCCAAGACTGTTTGGTGTGGAAACATGGCGCGGAATATACTTAATTACACATACGTAATGTCTAGAAAGACTCGTACAATTATCTTACCTTTCATGGCTATTGATCGAGGGTCCCAAGCCCTTCATTCATTTCATATAAGCCCACATGCTCGGGATTTAATTCCTTCACATCATTCCGTGGCATACATAATAACACGTATTTCTCATAAATACATTCATCATATAATCACATAGATTTAACTCATGCATTAGTAGCATACGATAATCTACTCCATGTATACAATAGTCCAAGTCAAGCCGTTCACACAAGCATCGTTACTCATTCATTTCATAGCAATCCTTAAACCTAACAATTTAAGCATTCCATCCAAAATCATGTTTATTCACATTAACCAAGCAAGATATGTAATTCAAACAAGATGATGTGATCTCAGTTTTAACAAAACGGGTTTAGCAACTCACCTTGAGGCTCGTAAAGCCAAAAGCCCCAAATTTCACCAAGAACCCTAGCTTAAAGCTTGGGCGAACACCTAAACTGATAAGGGGTTAATACCTTAAATTAGTTCCATAACTACATCATACAACACTAGATCTATACTTTAAAACCATATAGAGAACTCACCTTGAGGGTTTGTAACCAAAACCCCCAAATCCAAGATTTAGGTCAAAATGTGGGAAAACCTAAAATCAAGTAAATCGGAACTCTAGGTTAGTTTATAACTCCTAATACATAGGTTAACTCAACCAAACAAGGTTTAGATAAGCTCACCTAGTAGGATCTTGAACAAACCCTAGAAATGGAGAAGCACAAAAATCCAACAATGGAGATTTTGAAGGTGAGAGGTGAAGAAGATGAAGATGAAGATGAAGGAGCTTTAGCTACAAATCGTGCTAACTTGAATCACCAATCCAACAATGGAGTCTTGAAGAGCTTGGAGAGAGGAGAAGGTAGGAAAAAGAATCAGCTAAAAAGGATAAAAAAATGAGGAAGTTATGAGCAAATGAAGAGAGAAGGGTATTTAACCCGACAGTCGCTAGCGGCCGCTAGCTCCCCTAGCGGTCGCTAACTAATTTTGTGAGACAACAGAACAAAGAAAAACTCCCCCTAGCGGCCGCTAGACCAAAACCTTAGCGGCCGCTAGCATGCTGCACTTTTCAGGACGAAAACTGTTTTGGTCATAACTTCTTCGTTATAGCTCCGATTTCGATTCCGAAAGAACCGTTGAGTTCGTAATTCAATTTCCCACTTAATAATATTATAACCTTCAAGTTTTAACCCAAAATAATATTATCTAAATTTACGGGTGTTACATGTCACTTATTGTAGCATTTATCGGGTAAGAGATGCTTACAATCACTTCGTTTTGATGGTTGAGAGTAGTGACGCTTGTTGGAAGCACTTATCTTGTAAGCATTTGATAAACTGACCCTTAAAACAACAAAAATGTATAAAAATTTGAAGTAGATTTGAAATGCAACCATAGTTGTCTCAAGTCATTTGCTTGTTAAGTTAGCTATAAGTCATTAATTATCACCCCAAAGAAGCAGACCTCGACAACCCTATCTTGAATAACAACACGCACCTCACTTTATAAGATCTTCTGAAGCTTTTTGGCCATCTAAACTTGTGGAAAAAAACGAAAAAAACCCATAGAATAAGAAAACCTTCTAATAACTTGTTACATTGAAGTTGTGATAAGAACTTAAGAAGATATCTAAGAATAATATAGATAAGTACAAAAGCTAATGAGATCGCTTTCTATGAAAATTATAATGATGCTGGAGAACCTTCAAACAGATCCAACACATAATTCTTGAGATCTTGTGCACTATACTTGATATATTTCTTATCGATGTTATTTCCAAAACTACCAATGAATCTTTTATAAGCTGGAATCACCTTTTCTGATATCAAGATCCTCAGCTCATCGCGAAGTTGGTTATCTGGTATTAACCATCCGGTTTGAGTCTTGTAGATCTCTTTGAACGCGGTGTAGAACTTTTGCAGTCTCTTCTTGAATAGTGTCTTGGTTTTTGAACTTGAACCATCCAGAATATAAAGCTCCTCGTCGCTAAATAGTTTCATGATCGGGCTCCAGCTGGATCTTTCATAACTCCTGGCATAATGTCGGACCTTCCCTCTATGTGTTTTAATCCAACCGTCCCCGAGTATGGCTCTTAGCTTTGACCCTTTGACCCTTTGAACGATGTAAAGGACATTGTTCATCAAGAAAAGGTGTCCCGATGCATCTTCTTTGTATAATCTTGATTTCTTCTCAAGGCTGGATTCAAGAATCGACATCAACGATCGGAAACACAACCCCATTGGAGATGAAGATGAAATCTCGTTGACGTTATCGTCCTCTAAGGCCGAACTTGTCTCTAGCGACGATGAATCTTGATCATCTCTTTCACCGTGTTCCGTAAAAATGATATTTAGGGAATTAGTGTAGGTGGCAAGGGTAGTAACGTAATTCATCACGTAGCAAGCAAGAGGGTGAATTCCACCTTTTGGAAAAGCCACATTCGACATGTCGGACCTTACCGTGTTCGTAAATTCAAAGAATGTTGCATTGGCATAATCCCCAATTCTACCTAGCACGTCTTGAATTTTACTTCTTAAGTATGATCCATTTTCTTTAGCGTAAATGGCCTCGATATCCGGTGTAAGATTTGCTAACGCATCGTGCATATCGAGAACCGTGAGAATTCTTTCGGGTTCATGATGTCCAACGGCAAAAGCTTCTGCGAAATTCAAAAACCGCAAGATAGAATCTTTTGATGTCTCGGAGAAATACAATGCGCTTACGGATTCACCTTGCCCGAAAATCTGCTCACACAAGAACTTCTCGCTTGCAAGATAAATCCTTACGAACATCCTCATTGCCTTTGTCCATCTCTTGATCTTGGAACTCAACGCAACTCGTTCCATTTTCAAAACATCTTCGATGCTCGAGTTCTCTACTTCGAGAATGAATAACAAATCATCCAAAGCATGTTTACGGACACTGATGAATGAATCTACACATTCTTTACTGTAATTCGTAGCAAACATTAAATTTGCGATGCTTTTCAGATCAGGAATCACCTCAGGATTGATCAAATGCATGATGTAAACATCCTCTCTTTTGCTTATAGAATCATCATCTGAATCATCCATAAAAGAGACAATCGGGCTTTCATCAACCCCATCATCTTCTCTAGATCGAGTACGCGTAGGCACGAAGTTATACCGATTATGAACAAGCGTACGCTCGAACAACCCGTGGATTCTGTGAATTGATGTACGAAGAACATCCTTCGCCTTCGTCAAAATCCTATGTTGTTCACCGTCTTTACTTGTATTCAAACTCTCTAAGCTTTCAACCAATCTTCTTAAACCATCAACTTGTTTCAAATACTCTTTAACTTCATCGGGCTCATAAGTCCATATCATGATCTTACTTTTGATCGAATCGATCTGCTTCTCGATATCACTTACTTCTTCATCTTCATCTTTAAAGATCTTCGAAGTAGACGACAATTTCGTGTGTAGATTCACCAAGAATTTCTTTGCTTTACGAGACAATCTGACGTTGGAATTCAATTCTCTGATAATAAGGGTAGCAGCAGCCATCAATTTCTCTTCCATTATTGTTTCCATCATGGGTTGAGTCCTAGAAATGCTATCAGCTGAATTGAGACATTTTATCGAACACTTGGTGTGCAAACCAAAATTTCTGTAAAATATCTCAAAACCCAACTTAAATTCCTGATCTTTTTGTTGATTTGTATTCTGTATCTTCGTAATTTGTGTTGTGAAACAACAGTCAACAGTGGGTTTAGAAATGTTTAGAAGAAAAGCTTAGAAGAAGAAAGAAAAGCAGTGGATTTCATAATTGGATAGTGGTTTCATAAAGTACTTTTATGTGTTATCTTATTACTACTTTATATGTAAATGCATTCAATAAGTATTAGTTATAGAGTTGTTACATTATATTTTATTTCATGTGCTTAATCATTTTAGAAGGTGTAAAATTACCGTAACAATAAGAATTAATGTATCATGTGTTATTTTATATATCAAATGCTACGATTTTGGAGTTGTTTATTCAAACGTTTATCCAATAGGAGTTAATATGGCTACTTACTCTACCAAGTAATACTCTAGTCCATCAAAACGGCATTATAAGCAACAAGTTACCCCGTTAAGTGCTAACAGGTAAGGGTCGTCAACCTCACTTACCGTGTAAAATTTTTGATCTTTGCTAATGCTTTTACCATCTAAGATTTTTGGTTCTTGTTGTGTTCTTTGAATAAGTTAAATTACCGGTTAAGCATTTGGTAAATGGCCCTTTAGGGCCGGTTTGGTTTTTATTAACAAAATTTCATGTAGGATTTACGGATTTGAATTCGAGGAGATTTGGAATCCTTTTGTATGTTTCGTTTGTAGGATTTGGAATAGATTTGAATTTATTCTTAGCCATCTCATTAGAAATGATAAGAAAACGTGAATAGTTAAATTGCCTTATTAATAACTTATAATTAGAAAACAAGTATACAAATCTTATAAAATCATTGAAATCCTAGCCATATCAATGGATATCAAAATCCTATCTTGGAGGGATTTCAAAGAAATCATAGGATTATAAATCCGGAAAATCTTGTAACCCAGACACGATATTGGAATGAATTTGAAATCTAAATTCTCCAAAAAAATTACATTTTTGCAAACCAACCAAATAGACCCTTAGGGGCGTTTGGTTCGTAGAATATGTTTTTGGATAAAACAAATCTAAGGGAAATCCCATTTGAAAATATTAGTAAAGACCAAAATACCCTTATGAAAATTCTGAAACAAAAATCCAACTACTGTGGTTAAGATCGGTGATCGTCGGTGACGACGATTAAAAACGACGGTGGTTTATATCGGTGGTGGTTTAGAATGGTAGTTGACGGTGGTTCAGAATGATGGTTGTCGATGGTTCAGAACCGTGGTGGTCTGTGGTGATCTTCATTCTAAAACGGAAATCTAACTAGTGTGGTTAAGATCGGTGATCGTCGGCAACGACAGTTGAAAAAGACAGTGGTTTATATCGGTGGTGGTTTAGAACGGTAGTCGATGGTGGTTTATATCGGTGGTGGTTCAGAACTATGGTGATCTGCAGTGGTTCATATCACTATGGTTCAGAACCGTGGTGATCTACATCAATACATTATAAGAATGTGAATGGTCTTGGAAGTTGGAACCATAAATTATTTTCCAATATGTCATGAAAATGCACAGTGAAATGAAACCCCCTAACCTCTATGTAGATCCAGCCTTGTGCCCACCTCATTTACTTAAACTAGTGGCCCGCACCGCGCGTTGCGCGGTGTTTAAAAAATAATATAAGTATTTGTGTATTAATTAAACTTAATATGTTTTATTCATTTGTCCTACATAAGTAATATAAGTATCTGTGTATTAATTATATTTAATAAGTTTTATTCATCCGTCCTATGTAAATACCGTTTAACTTATATGATACACGTTTTAGAATATTGACATTCTACCATCAATCATCCTATCATTTATGTTGTTTTGCATAATTGTAATCACACTATCTAAATAACTCAAAATCGTTTATATTATCGTTCAACATCTTTGTCCATAAAAACGAATTGGTGATAAACATCTTAATTCCAACAAATGCTTATCAAGTAAGAGTCATTTTCACACTTACCTGGTGTGAGACCCTCAGTTCCTTATATAGCTTGTTGGTTAAAGCCCTAAATACATTGATAATATACTTTAGTTTTTGGGTTAATGACTTATAAGGGCAATGAACTATTCTGTTTGAGCATATTTTATCATTGGACTTTTTTTATACTTAATGTACCATTGAACGGCATCGCACGTTGCGCGATGGTGATAGATTATTTAGACAATTTTGAAGTTAAATCGGGTGGAGAATCACATATCATATAATAAGATAATAAGAATTGATGTACATTTGAGACGAAGTTGCCTCATTATTCTTAGTTGTTTCTTTTGATATGTATAATTAAATAACAACCTATAAGTTCAACATTATCAAACTTTGTAATAGACTCGAATGATAAAAGAAATGTGTGAGGCTACTTATTATAATAATGATGTGTATGATGGGTATTTTTTTCATAACTCGTAATATATAGATTTATCCGCGACATAATATTCCTATAAAATATTTATATTCGATCATATGCGAATCTGATTTAATTGTTAATGTATCCACATTCAAGTTTTTTTTCGATCTACTTAAGGCTATTTATTTATAGCTTAGTTTCTCGTTAAAGAATATTGAAAAGAGGTTTTAATAATATTATGCAAAATAAAAAATATTACATCAATTTTATTTACATATTTTGATTTCAATTTAAATTTAACATAAAAATGAAATTGAAATAATTACTATAGTAAGTTATTTTTGAATTTTATATACTTATTTATTCTATTTAATCTATATATATTTTTACAAATGTTAATTACTATTAAATTGATTTAACAAATCCAATAAATATTTATTCTAAATATATATTATTTTATTTAGTAGTAAGTATGTCATTTGTTCAAGAATTGACTAATATAAAATTTAATTATATTATCATTCCATATATATGTATATATATTGTCTCTATATTTATATATTAATTTTATTATTTAACTAAATGTTCATTCTTATTTTACTTATATATTGACTCTAATGTTATTTATATTTATATATTGGTGCCAATAAAATTTTAAATAATAATCGTGATTTTAATTTTATATGTTCATTCAAACTTTATATATTAATAGAAATTTTAGATACTTAATTTTCTTTGTGAATAATACATATTAATATATATATGTAGTACTAAAGAAAATGACTACAACTTGCGTGGTTGGTCATTTAAAAATATATTGTTTTCTAAATAATATATATATATATAAAGAGTTATGTAAATAGTATAACTAACAATAATTATAAATGTATTATATTGACGTGATCCATCGTCATCTTCAATTAGTTATTTATATTAATTATAATATTTTTATTTATTTAAATTACACATATTATTATATTTAAGTGTCATGTAAATGAAAGTATACATGTTGATTGTTGTAATTTTTCATCCCTAATGAGTTCTTAAATATGTTGATTATATATAATATATATGTATATATATATATATAGAGAGAGAGGAGGGAAAATCTTTTGTGAACCAAAAAAATAATATACAAACAATTTGAACCAATGCATTCCCTTGATCCTTAAATGTTATATGTATAAAAATATTATAATAATATGAAATAAAAAAAAAATTTAGATGCAAACAAAGAGTATGAATAATTTTATTTAATAAAAATTTTGTTATTAACTACATTAAAAAGGAAAATATTTTAGAGAAAAGTTAAAGAATAAATTTAGGATTGAATTGCTTAGAAAATTGGTATCTCATTGTTGGATTTTTTTTAAATTGCAAATTAAGAAATTATAAGTACATTAAAAATCAAAAGTGAATCCACAACAAAACAAAAAACAAAAAAAAAATAAAAAATACATAGATCGTACTTTGTAGGTTGTTGTCAACAAAAATAACTTTTATAAGAAAATACAAAATATAAGCAAAACGAATTAAGAAGAATGACATCACTTAAAACACCAATACAACATAAATATCAAATGCAAAGTAATAGTAATAGTAAGAAAAAAGAACATTATTTTATCGTTGCATACAAAACTATGAAAATCTTTTTATATATAAAAAACCAATGATACTCATCCAAAAACAACATATAAATCTTATAATCATAAAATTTATAATAAAAAGTGAAACGTTACCGGAAACTTTTACGAAGGTTGAGCAATAGTAACGAAGAAAAAAAATTCTATAAAAGAGAAACAACAAAAATACATACAAACGTAATAGAATATAACATAGAACATAAAGGTTGTAGGTTAAGGGAGCATTAGGTTGTATTTATATATGGTTTTGTTGTAGGTTTTTTTATTAATTAATAAATGGGAATTTGAGGAGACCAAATTGAATGTCTATAAGAAGTTAAAAAATTGGAAATTAAAGCTAATTAAATTGTAAGCAAAATTACCAAAGAAACCTTTTTGTAGTAAATTACAAAATTTTAATTAAGGGGTAGAATAGTATTTAACTTATTTAATATATAAAAAACTCAAAACAATGAAAAAAATCCTATAAGCTAATACTCGATAGATAGGATATCCACATCATTCTTTCAACATCTTGCTTATACATATATATATATATATAGAGTCACCTTATTTTGAAAACTCATTAATTTGTGAAAACTTTGGAAACTCATATAAACCATTGATTAGAAGGATCAATGGACAAGATTAATTGCAAAATACAAAATTATAACCACCAACTCCTATAATTAAGCATCACAAAAATAAAATAAATAAAATTACCAAAAATAAACAAGAAAATGAATTATGATTGGTGGAAAACATGGTTTCCAAAGTTTCCACAAATTAATGAGTTTTCAAAATAAGGTGACTCTATATATATATATATATATCAAAATAAAAAAAAAACAAAAAACTTTTATAATAACAATAAGGAATATACACAAAAACATATAAAAATAATATGGTGTTTTTTTATAGAAAAAAACAATAATATTGATTGGCGCACATAAACAATATATAATTACGAAAATCATAAAAGGTGTTAGCTTACCTAGAAAGTTTATGAAGAATGAACAACAATCTTACAAACAAAGAAACCCAATAGCAAAACAAAGAACTAAAAGTTGTTGAACTACATTTTTGGTGGAATATTTGGTTTAATTTATAGATGATTATGTTGTAGGTTTTCTTTTAATTAATGAATGAGAAGGTGAAAAGGGTAGAATAAATGTTTTTTGGTGGAATATTTGGTTTAATTTATTGATGATTATGTTGTAGGTTTTCTTTTAATTAATGAATGACAAGGTGAAAATGGTAGAATAAATATTTTTATAAGTTAAATAATATGAAAGTTAAAGCTAATTAAATTGTTAAGTCAAATTACCAAAGAGTCCTTATTATATTAAAACATGCAATTTTCATTTAGGGGTAAAATAGTCTTTAGCTTATTTTATATTTAAAAAATTCAAAAAAATGAGAAAATTCCTCTAAGCCAATACTCAATATATAGGATGCCACATCATTCTTCCAACATCCTACTTTTATATATATATAGATTATATTTTATAACAATAAGTATTTCACAAATTAATCTTGAAGTATACTATTAAATAAAAGACCACAAATAGCTCAAAGGGTCTAAATCAAACTAACATCATATGTTTCTTGCTCTATATACTTGGACCATGATTTGAAATTTCATGGCTTGTACTTCTAAGGTAACTTCTAAATTACATAACAAGTATAAAGCCCAAAATAAGACACGTTGTACGTTATTTGTTAGATTTAGTATGCCGACATTGAGAAAATGTATCCAAAGATCCATATGCGTACTTACATAAAAACTTTGTAATGTCGGTTCACATGCATCTTTATTAGCAATGCGACTTACTTCAAGACGACAAGAAACTAACTAGGCTAACTCAAAACCGCTGCACCATTTTTCCCTTGCCTTTTAATCGGTTTCCTATCACAACTCTTGGAGAACTTTTTTGCGATTGGAATTTTAGGAGGGAGATGAACACTGGGTAGAGTAAATGTCTGCGTACATTTTATCCTACATACCTTACTTCTGTGTTGGATATTGAGTTTGTTTGGTTTGATTTAGTTTATATTGTTGGGTAATTGGTGACCCGCGACTATCTTTAACAAAGCACTAACGTTTCACACAAACAAATAGTGGAATAACCCAACCACAATGCGGAAACAATAGATCTCAAGGCGTGTTATCTGATACCGACTAAAAAAAGATTACAACAGGTCAAAACAATAACTATCTACTAACGTAAAGAATAAATAACACGATGACTTAACATTGTGTATGAGGTGAATGGAGAGAGAAAGGAGATTTTAAATTTTATAGATTTACTTTTTTCTAATTACTTGTACTGTAAATTGGATCTTTACGGATTTCACAAATTAGAAAGTTCTTACAAAAAGTCCCCGACATGTGTATACATGAGATTAAGCGAGAGCTCTACAAATATTGAGGCATTGTTTCACAAAATAATCAATGTAAGGCTAAAATTTAATATATTGATTAACATATATTTGTTTCATTTGTTTCATATGTATTTAGTTTACCATATGAAACTTCTTAGTTGTATTATTGGTTTCACAAACAGATAAAAGTTGTTCATCCTGTGATTGTGAAGCATATATATGTTATCATATACACTAAACCTAAGCCTTATATGGAAAAATATCATGTGAAGTAACACATGATTCACTAGTTTCGAAGGTCATCTTAATTTCAAAGATCATCTTAATTTTATGTCTTCTGAACTTCTCATGTGATGACCTATATATATACACTATTATTCTGTTATTGTTCGTAATTCTTATCGTAAAACAACTCTTGACCCATCATTCCATAATGTATTAATCGCACTATGATAAAATTTTAACATTTTCTCGAGTTTGCTTGATACTAACATTATGGTATAAAAGGCAAACGTCTCTTACTTCTACGAAGAACGATCTAGAACGATCTGATCGTGTTATTCAATTTTACATTTCTATTTTCATTTTTATCCTTGCATTCCCTCAAACCTTCCAACTCTTACTTAAAACACAATAGTTGGCTTGCAAGTATGAAATTACATGTTATTGAATGATGGGTAATATGTATCTCTCACCTAAGTTCGATGAAATGAAATTTATTATTATCTGACAAAATCTATCATTCTCATTTATTGATTTTAACCAACCACATTTTTTGGACAAACTAGAACTTTTAATTTATATACATCAATATGTAAAAATGGCATTCAATTTTCGTGTTTCTATAACGTCTACATCTATCAAATTTTGCTTTTATTACTTTCATTCGGGATGTCATCAATGACGATTGATTTTTTGAGTGTTCTTTTAGCTAAATCATGAAATATAAAAAACTAAGTATGCGTTGGGTTTGCGGGAATTGATTCAAGGAGGGATTTGAATTTGGATTTCAAATCCTAACCCTTATCATGGGATTTCAAATCGTTCGGATATGGGATTTCAAAAGTATGTTGGGATTTCAAAACCCTTTGATTCCAAATATTATCGCTTACCAAATACCAAACGAAGGATTGAAATGGATTTGAAATCCAAATCCATCCAATTCCAATTCATTCCCGCAAACCGGACGGGCTGTAAGTTCGTTAAACGGGAAAGGCAACAAAGTCTTAACTACGGGTCTCTTAACTGGTCTTACTCCAAAAAACAAACCAATAAGCTATAAATAGTAATGCTTTTAATAACGTCCGTCGAGCCTCATGTAACCACTCTCGATTCTCAGAGTTAGGACTAAAATCCACTTGCCCGCCCAAAGAGAGATCCGTTCTTTTTCGAGTAGAGTCCCCAAATAATTAATATAAGATAAAATAAACTAATAAAAAGAAAACAACTATAACTAGAAAATACAAAACAAAGAAATCAAATCTCATTTTAACAATCAAATCTCAAAGAAATCAAGTCTCTAGTTAAGAGGCATTAAGACCATCCACATAATGCTTTCGAAGCTACTTGCAAAACCCATTCGAAAGCCATGTTAGGATTCCCAATTGCAAGTGTTGAAAATTCTTTTTGCAAGCCATATACTATCATATGCTTTTCAATGTTTTTTTAATTATATAAATATATTAAATCATATATTATAAAAATCGGTATTGTAGAGATTATAGGGATGAACATTTGGACCGAAAAAACCGAACCAAACCGAAAACCAACCGAAACCGAACCGAACCAACACCGTATATAATTTTCGGTTCGGTTTTCGGTTTTCGGTTTTCGGTTTTCTAAATTCACTCTTATCGGTTTCGGTCCATATCGGTTTTGGTCCAATTGGTTTTGGTTTTTTACCTGACCGAACCGAGTAACTCAAAAGATAGCCAATCTTTTTAATTTTCAAAGCCCACTAATCAAATCCCTAACAAAATAAGACACGACCAATGGAGATTGAACTTTATTGAAGGAGCAATTTATGGTTGCACTTTTTTGTGAACATAATGTAATTGGGTTTACATGTTTTATCGCTAACTTTGTTTGTTTTATATTACTTTATGTGTGAATTTACGTACTTTTATCTTCTTTCATAGTGTACAAGTTGAGTTATACTTGATGGAGTTGATGGTTTTGAGTTTTGTGTAATTTGGTCATGATTAATAAAAAATGGCTTTCAATTCGGTCCTAATTCGATTTTAGGACCGAAAAACCGGACCGAAACCGTATATACATATTTGGTTCGGTTCTCGGTTTGAAGATTTAGACACTTTCAGTTTCGGTCCTATCAGTTTTGGTTCGGTTCAGTTTGGTTTTCGGACCACGCTCACCCCTAAGAGATTAATCTTGAAGTATAATATTAAATAAAAAGACGACAAACAACTCAAGGGTCTAAATCATACAATATCATATATTTCATCATCTATGATATTTTTTGGACCATGATTTGAAATGTCATGACATGTACTTCTAAGGTAACTTCTAAATTACATAATACATATAAAAACCGAATAAAAAATATTGTACGTTATTTGTTAGATTTAGTATGCCGACATTGAGGAAGTGTATCCAAAGATCCATATGTGTACTTAGATAAATACTTTGTAATGTCGGTTCACCTGTGTCATTTATAAAGTTTTTTTTAATGATTCGGGTATGAACCTTTTATTAATACTCTTTTCTTACAATCTCACAATGTTTAGCGTTGCTATCTACATTCACTGTGAAGATACTACGAAAAACAATTCAATTGTGTTTTACACACGTTTATAGTTCTATAAACAACATTATCCATTCACAAGTTAATATATATATATATATATATATATGTGTGTGTGTGTGTATAGGGGCAGGTTTAAATGAAAACTCAAATCTAATTGTAAACTTGCGACAGCCGAGAACACATGTCCTATTCATTCGGAATAGTATATGATTATTCAGACAGAATAATATGCATTATTCATGGTGAATAATGCATAAATACTCATTCTGTATTATTCAAACTGAATATGCCACACGACACGCTTTCGGTTGTAGTCACGTTCACAATTAGATTTAAGTTTTCATTTGAATTTTCGTCTATGTATGTATGTGTGTGTGTATATATATATGTATAATTGTTTTTAATAACTTCATAAAATCTGTCCAGGATTTTTTTAGAAACAAAAAAGTTGAAATGATAAAAGGAAAAAACAAGATGAATAATTGCAAGTTGTATGGAAGAAAAAAAATGGTCCAACTGGTGACCACAACTTAACTTCAAGTTGCCCTTTTGGAGCCTTTACCACTATCATTTTCTCCTTTATCATAATCATTTTCTTCCCATCTTTGCTAGTACAATATGTTAGGTATTGAAATTTCAACCCCTCCATTGGACCATTCTTCATATACATACACATACACAAAATTATATCTATACACAACTGGCAACAAACCTTTTTTGATACACACTAAGATCTTGAAAGTTCTTTTTCAAGATTAAATAATCAATAAATGAGATCCACTTATATCTTATGGTGAAAAGATAAACCCGAAATGGGGTTCAAAGGAAAAGAAGCCTATCGACCTTCAAATCTCCAAAAAAACGGATTCATTCTTGAGAAGGACGTTTATAAAGAAAATCTAATCTTGTTTGTAGTGGTTTCTTGAGAAATAAACATAGAGCATAACAATAATGATCAATAATCACGTTAACAATATATTATACTATAAATGACAGAAAAAAAAGGACTCGGAAAAAGTATTTTCATCCTCAAAACCAAAGAATAGATTTTCTTCAAGATACAAATACCCATAAATAGAAAAAATAAATTTGTAAGAGGTTTTTTGAAAAATAAATTTAAAACACGCAACGGTAAAGATCAATAATCATATCAACGAGTACCTTATAGTAAAAGACACAAAACCCAAACGGGAATTAAAAAAACACTTCTTTCTTAAAACCCAATAATAGAATTTTCAGATAGGAAGATGATTCTTCTACTTAATAAATTGATTCTTCTACATATAATACAATACCATTGAAGCTAATATACAAGTTAGTGAACCATTCATCTTTCTTAAATGAATCAATTTACTAAATGGAAGAATCACTTCCCTTTTAGATATGCAAGTTCATAAGAAAAAAAAAATATAATATTGGTTGTAACAAATTTATTGAAAACTTAACATAGACCACAAGAGTAATGATTAATAATCACATTATGACATTAATCACTATCTTGCTATAAAATAAAAGATAAACCCCAAATCAAACTAGGAAAAATAAGCTTCAATGTTGAGGCTTCTTGAAAACTAAACCAAAGAAGGAATTTCTTTCCCAATATGGATTTTTTATAAAGAAAAATCTAACCTTCCTTTATTAATTTCAGTGTATGAGGCTTCTTGAAAACTAAACATAGAGCATAAAACAAATATCAATAATCACATATACCAATATATATCTTGTTATAAAATAAAAGATAAACCCCAAATCAAACTCGAAAAAAATACATTTCATCCTCAAAACCAAAAAACAAACTTCTTTCTAAATAAAGATTGTCATAATTTAAAAAGAACCTAATCTTCCCTTATTAATTTCAGTGTAAGGCTATGTGTACCCAACCCTCCTACCCCACTACCATATCAGCTTCCACATCAGTTTTCCCCAACCTTACAATAAACCCTCTGGAACCCTCTCTGATTAGTATCCAAACCCTCCTAACCCTCTCGCACCACACACACACAACCCGAGCGGTGTGGCCACACCGCATCCACCCCGAAGTCGCCCAACCCGCAGCTCCCGTACCCAATCCGCCCAAACCCGCCCAAGTGAACCCGCCCAACCCCTGATGCCGGTATGCATACCCTAAGAGGTTAGTTGAAAACCGAACATAGAGCGTAACAATAACGATAATCACATCAATCAACATCTTGCTATAAAATAAAAGATAAACCCCAGATCAAACTCGATAAATTACATTTCATCCTCGAAACCAAAAGACAAACTTCTTTCGAAATACTTAATTTCATAATTTTTAATAAAAAATAATCTAATCTTCTCTTATCAAATTCAGTGTGAATTGGGATCTAAGCAAAACAAGACATGTGCAAGCAGGTGACTTTAGATAACTACACCTACTGGCAATTTCCAAAATTTGAATTTTGACACATTGGGATTGACTTTATCTAGCAAAGAAATTTCCAAGGAAGATATGCACAAAGTCTAAAACAGATAAATAAATAAATAAAGATAAAAACTATGAAGGACCCAATAGGGATGTTTCTTGGGTGAAGGGTTTATCCACACCATGTTCTTAATGCTTTGAATCTGCAAGATGACCCTAATTTTTAATGGCAAATGGTTTATTTCTTACTATCCAAGTTTAGATCTAGAGAACTTTTATGCCCTTCTTCATGTGATGAAAAGGTTTGTGAAGGAATCTTGACCTACAAATCACATTAATTTATTACTTGTAACATGGTTTCCAAGCCCTTATTTTATGGTTCACACAATGTTGAAACCTATTTTTTGTAATCCCTAAAAGAATGTGGAAACAATTGCCAATTTATTGAATAGGTCTATGGATACATTAAACCCATAAAAAATTGTTGGGTATTCCTGTTTATACCTAGATTAATTTTGACAAATTACAACTGTAAGACATCCGTCTTGATAAACCTGTTTACACCTAGATTAATTTTGGCAAATTACAACTGTAAGACATCAAGTCTTGATAAACTGGACGTGCCAAATTTATAGTGTACACATGGAATTGAACCTAGGACAAATGAGATATTTCACTATATCCCAATGGGCCTCAACTCGTGTGGTTACCACAAAGTTTCCGTCTTTTTTCGTAACTGTGGTATGAGGGCCAACTTACGCCATTGATTAATCCCCAGACGACCACGAATGGCAGATGAACCTCCAAGGACACAAGGGTTTTGGCGGCATTTGGATTTTAACCTACCTAGGAAATATGCGAATCCCACTACATCCCAGTGAGTGTTAACGAGTACCCCACAACTTAAGTGGTTACGATTTCCATCTTAGGAAAGAGGAAGAGTAGATTTTCTTTCTTTCTATTCTAGATATAAATTTGATGCTAGCCTATTTATGTGTGCTATTACTGTGGATCTTTCAATAGGGATCTATTTTTGAAATGGTCTCTTTCTTAAACATTAATACACTACCAAATGTAAGTTGTATGTATAAGATGTGACTCAAGGATGAAATTACCACATTACCCACACATTCTAACAAACAATTTTTGTACCTATTCATATGCATATCCAAAAACATGACTGAGATAGATGATAGAACGAAAGCAAGCACACACAGACAATGTTTACATACGTTATGAGAGAAAAATCTATTACTATTCACTATACGAATGTATAAAACTTGACCCGTTATCTAATTTTCACACATTGTCAAAATTTACAAAATTCAAGAACTTGCCTAAATACAGATGTAAAAAAACCAAAATACTCACCCGAATGTCATTGACCCAACAATATTCGGGTTATGGGTAATGTCCAGTCTTCAAAAAAAAAAAAAAAAAACCCCGGGTTCAAACTTCACCAAATGTGAACCGTGTGTGAGAATTTACCGTATATTAATATTATATATTTCAAAAAGTTTAGAAAAAGATGATTTCATGCTATATGATATTTTTTAAACTAAAATAATAACCAACAAAGAGTTGCTAATTTTGGGACAAAAGTTGGGTCAAACAGCTGTAACTCCCAACACATCAAAACTTAATGACCATTTCAAGTTAATACTTCTATTCTATTCCAACTTGCATTCCATCAAAAAGTCTGCTAATTCTTGGATCTTATATATTAATTAATTTAATTATAGTTAAACTAGATATAAATATAATAATACAAGTAGAGTTTAAGGAATGTGTTGATTTGCATATGGTGATTTAGTGGGGGATAAGTCTAAGAAGTAGGGGTGGTCATGATGTGCCTATAATGGTATACCAATGGGGTTCTACCTTCTTGGAACATAGTATAACAGTATGCCATTGATATATGATTGATGTTGATGGATACTAATAATTGGTCACTGCTGAATGAAACTAAGGTAGGCAGGCAACCCTCATGTGACTTATCCCCTTACAGCACGTGATCATGCACCCAGGACCCAACCATCACAATCACCCACCCTACCCTCCATAAAAACTTTTTATATGCAAATATATATATATATATACACCTTGTATATGTATGACATATAATTCAGGGTATTTTATCCGGAGGTGGGGTCTGGGGAGTAACGGTTTTCATGAAAATAAAAATGGAGCGAGGTAATAAAGAGAAGCATTTCGTGTAACGGGTTTTGAACAAAATTTGGTCTAATGGTTGTGTGAATTGCGTTTTAAATATTTTATCTGAAGGTGGGGTCGGGGAGTAACTGTTTTCATGAAAATAAAAATGGAGCGAGGTAATAAAGAGAAGCATTTTGTGTAGCGGGTTTTGAAGCAAATTTGGTCTAATGGTTTTGTAAATTACGTTTTAGATATTTATCTAGAGGTGGGGTCTGGGAGTAACTTGTATATATCGTGACATATAATGATATTTTATTTCTAGGTGGGTTTTGGGAGTAAATGTTTTCAAGTAAAAAATGAATCGAGGTAATAAAGAGAAGCATTTTGGCCAACGGGTTTTAAACAAAAATGGTTCAACGGATGTTTAAATTACGTTTTAAAATGGCAAGGACCTGTATAAATACATATCTTGAAACATTATTTTCGGGAATATTGATAGGATTGTGTGGAGGGGTGCAACTTGTGCTTTAGCGTTTAGGCATGTAGCTCATAGGTGGGGGACATCCTAGATGTGCATATTTTAAAGAATTTATAAATGGCTAGACTAAATCAAAATGTACCTATTATATCCTCTACAAAGTATAGATGTAAGTTTTGGAGGATAAGATGTATATAAATCTTGTTTCTATCCCAAAGTGTAAAGCAATTGTTTTTCGTGAAACCTCTAGCTTGCAAAACATAAACAAAGATACAAAAAGACATGAAAATTTATAATTATCGGTACTACCTTTTCCACATAAAAGGGGAAGGTTCGTTTGATATCCAAAACTTGCTTAGCAACAGTCGGACAAGTGGGGGATGTTGGAGGTATGTGACCAAATAAGATCATCCAGTTCTTATAGCACCCATCACTAAAAACCAAGGAGTCGTTAGCCCATCAGTATCTGGGTTACTGGTAAAGCCTAACATTTTTCAGAAGCGCGTATGAGTTTTTACCGTATAAAATACTCTAAAATAAGTAGCATATGGTAACATAGAATTATGTGGAGCTACAAACAATATACATGTTCAATGAATGGAAAAGAAAGTAGGGACACACGAGGGATATAAAATAAAAGGAACATGGAATCAAAAAGTATAAAAAAAAATACGGATAACTACTAGAGCAGGTGAAAATTACAAAAATGACACCTAGGAAAAATAAATTAAAATTGACATAAATAAAACATGAAAAATACTAAAAATTATAACATAATATTGCTTATGTAAAATGAAAAATGTAAAAAATAAAGGAGCCAAAGGACATGGCATTAAAAGCAAAGGAAGGTGCAATGGATAAGCAAGAGACATGAAAAGAGAGTGGGGAACCAGCCATTTAGTGTCATATGAGATTAAGCCAACTTAACTTAAAAAGCCACCAATAAATACTATATTTCTCTATTTCAATAAATAATACTATATTTCTCTATTTCAAAACAAATATCTACAATGGAAAAAACATAAGGTTTTAAAAATACATAACTATTTACACATTTTAATTAAGTAAATGACAATTATACCCTTAATACTAGATCGAGTATAAAAAATTTTGCATCTTAAAATTAAGGGTATGATCGGAAAGTAGACACTTATTTTCGGAAACAATAAAAATAAAACTATGAACGGTTATTTTAAAACGGAAAAAGTAAAAATTTGTACCTCATGCATTTAAAGTTGTACTTCACTCCTCAATTGTCAATTTCAGGCTGTACCACAGTTGCCAAAGATATACTGCACATTCAAGGAGTAGTAGATGGTACAATTTCATTTACAGCAATAATACTAAATTACTGATCAGCCCACCAGCAGAAGAAATCCTTTTATAGAATGAAGTAAATCAGGGGTAGTTTGGTCAAATTAAGAGAAAAGAATGGTTTACAAGAAAGCTTCAGAACAGCAAGTTAGCAGTAAGTGAGTAAATACTATATCTTTTTAAAGAAATCTAAACATTATCTGAATTCAATAAATTAGCTCCTGTAACTTCAGCTTAACAAATAAGCAAATGAGCATTCTTGAATTTAAAACAGATAGAATTTTAGCTTAACAGATTAAAAATGAGCATTGTGGAATTAAAAAAGAATAGAAGGATATTTAACAAAGATAAAAAGATGGGCATTCTTGAATCTAAAAAAAAAAAAATAGTTTAGCAGATAAAAAATGGGCATTTATTTTAAAAAGATAAAAAGATGGGCATTCTTGAAATTCAAAAAAAATAGTTTAACAGATAAAAAAGTGGGGATTGTAAATTTAAAAAGAAAATATTAGGATATTTAACATTTAACATAGTTAACAGATAAAAGATTGGACATTCTTAAATTTAAGAAAAGAAGAATTAGAAGGAGTTTTAATAAAGTTAAGTTTAAGTAAAACATGCACTTTTGCATAACTTGCATCACCTGACAATCTCCACATGAAGAGACCAGACTCTAGACCCCACTTACATTATTTTGTCCACATGGAAGTGGAAGGCCAGTGCAGATCTGACCCACCCCCCAACCCCCCCTACCCCACCCCCACCCCACCCCCACCCCCTCAAGATTATGAGATATATATAATATATTCCAATACTTCTTTCTGAGTCCTAAAATCTGCCACCAATCCAAGATCCCACATTTTTTAAGTAATTGCATTTCTAAACCTCTCCTCTAGCAACAAACCTTTTGAACCCAAAAACAGCAGCATTCAATTCTTCCTCTGCTGTTATTTCAGAAGAAAAAAACAAAGAAATAAAATAAATGCTCAATTGGTTCTGCACACATTCTCTGAGCATAGTTGGCTTTTACAGCAATATTATTCACTCTTAGGAGCCTAGAAAACAGGAGAAAATGTTGATCTCTTGGTGTTTTTAATCAAAGAAAAAAGCATCTTATTAGCTTTGTTTGTTTGTTTTCCAACAGTGGAATAGAATTTATAGAATTGAGAAAGAAAATGTCTACTAAGGTTATATACAGCACAAGAGAAGAAGAAGATACACAAGAGCTACAGAAGCAATTGGGATGTATGAATGGCATTTTTCAGCTCTTTGATCGCCGTTACTTGCTCGGTCAACGTCGTCGGAAAAATCTAACTCAAGGTACAAAATTGAGCTCAAGATTTGTGTTTTTTGTTGTGTGTTTTTGTGTGTTTTTATGGTGTTTTTCGGTTTTCTAATGAAGACAGCCCTGCAGCGGTTTTCGTGTTCGTCGGCAAATGGTTGACTAAAAGTCAAACCAAACGAGCCCAGTATATATCCTAAAGATCCGGGCAGGGTAGAATGTAGACAGACTTTACCTCTAGGTGCCTTAAGAGGAATATAGAGGTTGTTTTCGTAAATTTGCAAATTGTTGACTAAAAACCAAACTAGACCAACCGAGTATATCCCACAGGCGGCGGGTTTAGGGAGGTAGAAATTAGAACGTAAGTAGACCTGATCTCTATCCCGAGGATAGAGAGGTCTTTTTCGTGAATCTGCAAATTGTCGACTAAAAACCAAACCAAACGAACCCAGTGTACTCCAGGGTCAAGGTGGGTACCTTACATCTACCCTAAGGATTAGCGAGGTTGTTTCCGTGAATCTGCAAATTGTTAAAACCATCACCATCTAAAGTCTACTTACTATCGCTTTACTGCCTTTTGTTTGTCGTTTGGTAACGTATATATTTTTCTAAAATTCTAGAGGTAACTAGAAACTTAATTAAGGTAACAAATGTTTGAACTTGATTAGAGAGGACTTTAAGAAAGACAAGTAACCAGAAAAAGGTAACATTTATACTTGAAAGCAACTCCTAAGCTGGTTTTCGAGTATATTTTGCTACTATCACTGTTTGCAAACAACTCTATACGTATAGTCTCGAGTGAGACATGCTAGGTTCGTTTGGTTATATGCATATCGTCACGTAATTGTCTTTAAGCTTACAAGTATATAGAGGAAAGATCACATGAAAACCATAAATATATTGAGAACATGAGAACCAACTATTTCAACTATCACAAATATCATTTTTGAGTTTTCATGATATCATGCATTTTCATCATTAATATCGTGTATTCATCATGAATAGTTGATTCCTAGGTTCTCAAAATACTTACAATTCTCGTTTTACTATTGTTTAGGTCAAAGTGAGGATGGCAACAGGGAGTTCAACAATGCCTCAGAGAAACCTAAGGTAAAAACCAACACTTGGATTCATAGATTCATAATCCGAAAAAAAAAGGGGGGAAAAACATTTCTAATGAAGAACCAACTTTAAAATTACTTACAGGAGACCCAGAAAACCGCAAATAAGGTGGCGAAAGAGAAACACAGAGTATCCGTTGAATCATCAAGAAACTCGTTTTCTTCTTCTTGTTCATCTCTAGATTGTAGTAAAAGAGTTCAAACGGAACAATCTTCGTTTTGCCCAAGCCTTGTCTCTGAACCGTCGTCTCCACCCTCAAGAAAACAACCAGATTCGTTGGTACAGCCAGCTGATATCAGAGATGTCGTAAAAGACTCGATGACTAGAAAGCCTCGAGTGGTACCGGTTAAAACCGTGGCGAAAGACGAACGGAAGGGTCCCGCCATGACACATGTCGATTCACCAAGGCCTTCATCACAAAACATGAAACCGGTTCCATACGACAGAAAAGACCAGAATCTCGCCAAGCTTCGGGAAATTTCGAGGGGAGTTAGAGAAGTGAAGGATGTTTCACGGTTTTCGTGTGACGGAAGGGAATCACCGTATAAATTGAAATCCATCAAGGAGCTTCCAAGGCTGTCGTTGGATAGCAAGCAAAGTTCTATCAGGAATCGCGCAAACGAACCACGGAGAATCTTGATCGCTAGAGAAACTCACGGGGTCGGTGAAACCGTGGACCAGACCCACGAGCCGGGAAGCAACAAGCGACCGCCGTCAAGTGTCGTGGCTAGGTTAATGGGTCTGGAGGTTTTACACGACTCCGTGAACGGAGGTGAGAGCTTGAAGACCAAACCCAGTTTGGGTGACGAAATGGTTTCGCTTTTAAGATCAAGAAAAGGCGAGGAATCGAAACACAACGTTTCCGTTGCACCTCAAAGGGGAATTGGAATCGGTAAAGCAGTTGCAAGAATTCCATTAGAACCAGCTCCATGGAAGCAGGAAGCCAAGAATAAGAAAGCTCCCGAGAGGGTTGACCACAGCTGCCATTCCGTTTACGGCGAGATCGAAAAAAGGTTGACTGAGGTCGAGTTCAAAACTTCAGGCAAAGATCTCAGAGCCCTTAAGCAGATTCTTGAAGCAATACAGAGAACAAAGATGAGGTTAGAAAAGAAAGATCAAGATTTGGATGAAATCAGCTCCGATCAGAGGCCAAACCAGAAACAAGTCCAACCAGTCTCCCCGACGACCATCAATAAAATCCGGACCACTGCCGTAAAACCAGTGAATCTAGCTTCAGATTCCATGGTGATCTCAAGTCTCCAAAGGGTCAAGAAAGTCAACCATACAGGCGATAGAACTGGCAGGCTAAGCACGAGAAACACAACTCCTACTGAAACGAAAGCAATCAGTAGGACTAGAAAATCCACGTCACCTTCAAAGGCACCGGAATCCCCGACTGCTCAAAACTATTGGAATTCTAGAAGTTCAGGATCCGTGAGCCCGAGACTACAGAGGTCAAAGAATGGCATCCACAAGCAATCCAGTTGTGGGCCATCGTCAAATGGGCGGCTCACTGCACCAGACTCGAACACCAGAAACTCAAGGACCAGGTCCGTTGATAGACTGCAAGCCAACGAGCAATCACGTAGGCACAGAAGTGAGACAAGAGATTTAAGTCAACAAGGTGACACGGGTTCCTTTCCATCAGAAAGCGATACTAGTGTAACCTCACAGAATGAGATAGAAGTCACGAGCAGGGATTGGACACGGGAGAACAATAGTGTTTATCAGCCAAGGGAAAACCACAAGGTTAGTGAACATACTTACGTTATATACATATATATATATATATAAAGAGAGAGAGAGAGAGGGACGATCAAATGAGAATAGTACCTATTTAAGAGAACACGAGAACCAACAAAATCATATATGGTTCACGCGACTTTGCAAGTCGCATCCACAATCGCCCGCGTGGCTTTTTTCGAAAGTTGATGCAAAATCATATGTGATTTTGTTGGTTCTCGTATTCTTTTAAATAGGTATTGTTCTCGTTTGAAACCCCCCCCCCCCCCTCTCTCTCTCTATATATATATATATATATATATTATAAACACACACAAACACACACCCATTTACATATGGTGGTCGACTGATTAGTGGAATCCCAATTCCCAAACAATAAATAGTGATCACTTCCTAACATGCTTCATATTTTCATTTCCAGAATAAATTTGCAGAAAGGTCGAGTGAATATAAGCCAATGGCGGAACTCGCGATGGCCACCATGGAACAACCAAGTCCTGTCTCGGTTCTTGATGCATTTTACATGGAAGAGGCACCGTCTCCAATACAGAAGAAATCCTATGCTTTTAAAGGTACGCCTATCGTATTTGAGCCTACAATCATAAAGCTAGTAAAGAGTGAATATGCACAAGAGCAAATGCATGAAACAGAAGATTTTATGAATCACTCGAATAATATTTTCCAGAGTCACCTTAGAACACTTGCATCTGCAAAATTTTGACCGTTCTTTTAGCTTTATGTAGAAAATTTTCATTTCTGACCAAACGGTCATATTGGCCTAGCCTGGATTACCGGTAGAGTCTAGCCTCCTTGAGGTTGAGGGTTCAAGCCTCACCAAAGTTGAGGAGTGTGTGTGAGTTATTTGTTGTATATCAAAGTTCAAATGAAAAATCACTTTTCATTGTGAACGTGAGGACCACTAAAATCGCGCCACATGGCATTATTCACTCTGAATATCATGCATTATTCAAAGTAAATAAAGGCGCCTAAGCTTATTCACTCTGAATAATGCATGATATTCAGAGTGAATATTGCCATGTGGCGCGAATTTAGTGGTCCTCACATTCACAACCAAAATTGAGTTTATATTTGAACCTAACCCTATATATATAGGGTCAGGTTCAAATGTGAACTCGTCTTTCATTGTGAACGTGAGGACTACTAGTATCGAGCCACGTGGCAATATTTAGTCTGAATATTCATGAATAAAGCTTAGACGCCGATTCAGATTGCCACGTGGTATAAAACCACGTTAGCATTTACCCAATTTGTGTTGGTAAATGTCCCCTAAGACTAAAAATAATAAGCAGCAGAAAAAAAAAGATAAATAATTATCTTTTGTAGTACCTTTACTATGCTGATGACTGTTACTGATCAACCTATTTGAATCTCTCTCTTCTCAGATGATGAGGATTTACGCTTTGATGAACCAGAATGGAACCAAGTGGAGATCGACAACTTGGTGAGCACCACAGAACAAGATCAGTCCTCTTCCAGGTTCAACCATTTGAAAATAGAAAACATAAAGCACCTTGTTCATCAAATCGAATTACTAAACTCCACCAGTGAAGAAGAAGCCACCATCAATCATCCCCCCGAAATTTTCCCGCATGACATCATCAACGAAGACCACAAATACATCAAAGAGATTCTATCAGCCTCGGGTTTTCCGAAAAATCTCGACGCTGCCACGACAATAGTCCACCTTCATCCAACCACCGGCAGCTTAATCAACCCCGAGCTGTTCAACATTTTGGAGAAAAGTCAGAAAACCAAAGAATGCACCAAGCTCAAAGATGCTGAATGCAACGAAAGGATCAGAAGGAAAATGATATTTGATACGGTGAACGATATTCTTGTCCAAAAGTTATCCAAATCAGCTTCTTCCGGGCTGTGGACAAGCAAAAGGAAAAGGGGAATTCTGAATGGTGAGAAGCTACTCAAAGAATTGTGCTCGGAAATAAATAATCTCCAAACAAACACAACCGGCGGCTTATATGATGAGATAGTAGACATCATATCTGCAGATGTGAATAAGAGGTCAGAAGATTGGGACGATAACTGTAACGAGGTTCCAGCTCTGGTGTTAGATATAGAACGTCTTATTTTTAAAGACTTGATTAGTGAGATCGTGAATGCCAAGGTAGTCGGTCTGCAAGACGGGCCAGAAAGGCATTGTAGGCAGTTATTTCTCCTCTAGAAGTTGAGCGATCCGTCTATTTTCTTTTTCTCTTATCGTTGCTGAACTTAGAAGTACGACAAGTATCGATTAACTAGTGAAAGCATGTATCTACTTTGAGGTACAATTGTAACTTTAAATGCATATAGACTATATAAATATAAACATAATACAGTATTAACTAGCTTTGTGTACAAACTAGAATTTCCCTTTGCTTCTCTCTACTTCTTTTGAATCTTGTTTTGGCAGTTGCTGAATGGTTTGGTGTAGAATGATTAAGAGGCTCTTATGATATAGTGCAAAATGAAATATGGTTGTTTGGAAATTGTTTAGAATGGAATCAGGGTGCTTAATGGTTAAGAGAGACCCAAAATACAAAATCGTTCAAAGCGTTTTAGAACGATTAAGAGGCAAACCTTTTTTTGCCAAACAAGATCCACCTCTTAGCAATTCAAATGTTGTCTCTTAATAGAACTATTAATAGGTACAGTTGACATTCAGCTGCATGGACATAAACTTTTCCAACTGGCTTAAAAATTTAACATCTGATGCAACTGAACTAGAAATAATTTAGGTAGCAATCCAACCATTGATGCAAATTCCTAACTTTCCAAATATTTCTTTTTCAGATGAACATCTTCTTCTGTAATCTGTTATCGTAATTGCAATTTAATCATAGATCCAATTCCAATTACACTTCATATCCGATCAAAGGACGAAGATCACACATATAAGGATTATCTAAACCAGGTCATGAATCCCAACTAGCTTTAGGCTGTGTATGGCAAAAATAAGCTAGCTTATAGAAACGCTAGTTAGAGTAGCGTTTCAGAAGCTTTTTGTAGCTTTCTCCAAGTATACACTTATTAATATTAATTATTATGTTTGGTCATTTTACATACTCATAAGCCAGTTTTTGCCAAACATAATTTATTCATGAGCTAGCTTATCAGCTAGGTTGCCAAACACAGCCTTAAAGTGATAAATTGGCTCCATTATTGGATACATTATGGTTTAGACTGTGTTTGACAAAAATAAGCTTAGCTTATAAGCTAGTACATGTTTGAAAAGACCATAAGGTAGCTTATTGAAACGCGAGCTGGAGTAGCGTTTCAGGAGGTTTTTGTAGCTTTTTTTCCTATTATACCCTTACTAATATTAATTATTATACCCAAGATACCTTTTTGGTCATTTTATATACTCATATAAGCCAGCTTATAAGCTACCAACTAGCTTATCAGCTACGGGGCTTTATCAGCTAGTTTTATCTAAAATCAATTTTAACAGATAAAGCAAAATGTATGATTCGCTATAAAAATGCTGAAATTAACTCCATTATCGATTTATATAACAACATCATTCAATTTTCCAGCAAAATCTGAGCTTAATTCAACAGATACTGAATCAATTGTAGACAATTTTGATCACAAAAATGAATCGAATTAAAGCATTTGAAGAAATTAACGAAAGCTTGAACGTACCATCGGCATTGTAGATGCTATTTGCTTCAGTGATCTCATTCTCAGAAATTGGGTTTCCAACACTTCGAAAATTGAAACTGAAATGTGTAGAATGAAATATGAATTTTAAGCTGTGTTCGGCAAAAATAAGCTGACCGATAAGCCGGTTGATAAGCTAGTCTATTCTTAAGCTAGTTTTTTGAAGCGCTTTTTAACTGTTTTTATAGTTTTCTCCAATTATATCCTTATTAATATTAATTATTAAATTCAAAGATACTTGGGTCATTTTACATACTCATAAACTAGTTTTTGCAAAACATAATTTGTTTATAAGCTAGCTTATCGACTACCGCTATAGAAATCATTTTGAAAAAAAAAAGAGTAAACTACTTTTTTAGTCCTTGTAGTTTATTGAAATTTTCTATTTTCGTCTTTGTATTTTTTATATTACAGATTTGTTTATAGTTTATAATCTGTTACCTTTTTCGTCCTCTTGATTTATGATTCGATATGTTTTTTTTCCATGGCTTATAATTTATTGTTACTTTCCCTTCATACTAGAAATGGAAACAGGACTTGTATTGAACGGGTAGTACATCCCCCGTTCCCAACCCCGATCCCCGTTAAAATCCTCCGTCCTCGCCCCCACCCCGACAAATCCCCGATGGGTTTGGGGAAAAGGAATCCCATTGGATTCGGGAAACCTGTTGGGTACCTATTTAGTAAATTGTAAGGGTAAAAACAACTACAAATTATAATTCATAAAAGAGAAAAAAAAAGATAATGAATTGTAAACTATGTGAATAAAATTCGTGATTTCAAAACTTTAGGAACAAAAACAACAATTTTCAACAAACCAGACACATGTTTGGGATTGCGTCTTTGATCACAGCAGCAATAATGTCACCAATACGAGCATGTCGACCATAAATTATCCCTTAGCAGGCTTGGGACTAAAAGAATGGTTGTGACAACAAATATTGCTATCTAGGGTGCAGCATTCTATTGCTTTGCCAAGCAGTGCAACGCTTGTATTACTAAATACTTGCTTTCGTTACGGCTTCGATGGGTTCCCTTAACCAAGCCACTGCCTAAGGGTCTCCTAGGAAACAATCGAGCTAGGGTCGTAACTATGAGTGGTACAAACGATTTGAACTAAATAAAGGTTAGTGTTTTTATAAGAATCTTTTCTTTACATCAAAGATATTGTAAAGATAAAAAGAATATACTTTACCCTAATTATAATTTATTTGCCATTGAACAAACATAACAACAAATTATAACTCATACAAACGAAAACCATAATTACAAAAGTGTAAGGACTAAAATTGTAATTTAAACAATCATAGTAACGAAAAGAGTAAAATACATTTTTGGTCCCTGTGGTTTATCAAAAGTCTCACTTTTGGTCCCTACAGTTTAAAAAGTACACATTAGCGACTGCAATATGCGATTTGGTCCAATTTTGGTCCCTCTGACTAACGGCTGTTAAATGAAGCCGTTAGTTCAGGGATAGTTTCGTCTTTTTCCACTTTTTTTGTCTTTTTCCTTTAATAATAAACTAGGGACCAAAAGTATAGTTTACTCTATTTATTATATATATATATATATATATGTGAGTAAAATACATTTTTGGTCCCTGTGGTTTGACAAAAGTCTCACTTTTAGTCCCTACAGTTTAAAAAGTACACATTAGCCACTACAATATGCTATTTTGTCCAATTTTGGTCCCTTTGAGTAACAGCCGTTAGATGAGGCCGTTAGTTTGGAGTTAATTTGATTTTTTTTCCATTTTTTTGTCTTTTTTCTTTGATAATAAACTCAAAGGACCAAAAGTGTAGTTTACTCTATTTATTTATTTATATATACATATATACACACACACCCTTTCTTTCTCAACTCTTCATCATCACCACCCACCACCCAACATCACCACCACACCCCACCATCACCACCCCCCCCCCCCACCATCACCACCCACCACCCAACATCACCACCACCCACCCTTCTTATCCACCACCATCACCACCCACCACTACCCACATACACCCTTCTTCTTCTTCATCTTCATCATCCACCCACAACCACCCAACATCACCACCACCCACCCTTCTTATCCACCACCCATCAACCACCACCACCACCCACATACACCCTTCTTCTTCATCTTCATCATCCACCCAACACCACCCACAACCATCACCACCCCACCACTAGATCTGACCACTACTCAACCACCACCACCCACCCAACACCACCCACAACCATCACCACCCACCACCAGATTTGACCACTACTCATCCACCACCACCACCCACCCAACACCACCCATAACCATTGTTGGGAACCGGAGGCATAAACATGCGCAGCGGATAACAAAATCTGATTCCCAATCGAGGATCCAATCCTAAACCATACAGACACAATAAAGGGTGTTTTGGTGGATTACCTTTGCGAATAATAACTCCGAAACGCAAGTAGGGGGTACACCGCTACTGACACCGGCTGAGAGAGTTGCTAACCACCGAGGATTATCTCGAAAAACGACTCCAATCACCTCCTGGATCCTGATCGCCGGTTTTTGGATAGAGAGAGAGAGAGAGAAAAGGCTTTCTTAGGGAAAAAGTTTCTGATCTGAGAAATCAATAATTAATCAAACCCCTAAGCCTTTATTTATATGGATAAACCTGGCAGTGTTTGATTCCATATATAATTCTTTGGTAATTATCTCTATAATAATTTCCATAATTATCATTTAATTAATCCAACTGATTAATTAATTTACGAATAAATAATTTAACTAATTATTTATTTATTTCTCTCTTAAATAATTAATAATCAATTAATTATTTCTCACATAATCCAAACATTATCATTTTGGTGTGCAGCGGTGTGACCTACTAATGTCTTATAACATTGGACACGATAACCCTGTTACTGTCTCGCACATAATCCTAACAACCATCACCACCCACCACCAGATCTGACCACTACTCACCCACCACCACCACCCACCCAACACCACCCACAACCAACCCGTATTTGACCTAAACCCGGAAGGTTGGTGGAGGAATCCGGTCGGTTTTCGCATCTGGGTCTCTCTTCTGGACCAACATTCCTCCGGGCCGGACTTCCCATTCATTTTCACCTTCGTCGGCGCCGAAAACCACCTATGTTGCTCGAGCCCTCATTTGCATCATCTTTGAAGTGGTGGTGGTAGTTATGGGTGTCGGCCGGAAAATCAAGAATGATGTGGGTGGGTGTCGGGTCGGTAGTGATGGTGGTAGTTATGTGTGGTGGTTGAGTGGTGGTGATGGTGGGTATGGTGGTGGCTGTTTGGTGGTGGCTGTGGTGATATGGGTGGTGGTGGTTGATGAAAAATGGGTGGTGGTGGTGGTTGGTGGTGGTGGTGGTGGTTGGTGATTGAGGTAGATGAAGGAGGGGGATGGCATATATATACATATATATATATATATATAAATAGAGTAGATTACAACTTTGATCCCTGAGTTTATTGTTTATGCAAAAATAAGAAAAAAATGGAAAAAAATCAAATTAACTCCAAACTAACGGCCTCATCTAACGGCTGTTAGTCAGAGGGACTAAAATTGGACAAAATAGCATATTGTAGTGGCTAATGTGTACTTTTTAAGCTGTAGGGACCAAAAGTGAGACTTTTGTCAAACCATAGGGACCAAAAATGTATTTTACTCTATATATATATACAAACCCTTTCTCTCTCATCTCTTTAACCACCATTATTACCACCATCACCACCACCATCCACCCACCATCACCACCCTCCCTAAATGAAAGAACCCTATTTCGTCATCTTCACCATCGTCGATGCTCCTCTACTCCTGTTGCTACTTCGCCGCCGCTTAACGCTACTGCTCCGCCGCCGCCTAACGCTACTGCTCTGCCGCCGCATCACTCATAGCCGCTGCTCCTCCGCCGCCTCTTTAGTTGGTGTTTAATTTCTACATTAGGGTTTTGGGTTTAATTTCTCTCTTAATAACTAGTTTAATTCCTGTTGGTGTTTAATTTCTACAATTAGGGTTTTGGGTTTAATTTATTTTCCATGTGGTGGTGTTGGTGGAGCATAAAACGGGTGGTGGTGGTGGTGGTGGAGAATAAAACGGGTTGTGGGTAAAATGGGTGGTGTGGTGGTGGTAAAATGGGTGGTGGATGATGGTGGTAAAATGGGTGGTTGGTGGTGGTGGTAAAATGGGTGGTAGGTGGTGGGTAAAATGGGTGGTGGGTGTGGTGGTAAAATGGGTGGTTGGTGGTGGGTAAAATGGGTGGATGGTGGTGGTGGGTAAAATGGATAGTTGGTGGTGGGTAAAATGGGTGGATGGTGGTGGTGGGTAAAATGGATAGTTGGTGGTAGGTAAAAATAGGTGGTGGTGGTGGTGGTGGGTAAAATGAGTGGTTGGTGGTGGTAGTGGTGGGTAAAAATGGGTGGTGGTGGTGGGTGGTGGGTAAAAATGGGTGGGTGGTGGTGGTGGGTAGAAATGGGTGGTGGTGGGTAAAATTAAGGGTGAGGAAGAAGAAGAAATGAGAGAGAAGAAAGAGGAAAAAGACAAAAAAGGGTAAAAGAGGAAATTACTCTTGAGCTAACAGCTTTCTTTAACGGCTGTTAGTCTCAAGGACCAAAATTGGACCAAATCGCATATTGCAGTGGCTAATGTGTACTTTTTAAACTGTAGGGACCAAAAGTGAGACTTCTGATAAACCACAAGGACCAAAACTGTATTTTACTCTAACGAAAATGATCCGGCCCTATACAGAAAAAAGTGACCCGGCCCAATTAAAATGAGTAGGGGACTAGGGGCCCACATTTTGTTCCATTACCCAAATTATTATTTTTATTTATTGATATTTATTAGTATCTTTATTAATGGATGAAAATACTGATGCTTTTAATTATCCAATTATTATTATCGTTATTTATCGTGTTTATTATTTAATTAAAAAGTGACATAGCACAATTACTCCTACATCAAAGCATAATCATCCTAGCTTCTTAATTTACAACCCTCATTTAATTATTACATTTATCGTATTTTAAATTTTTATTCATCAAAAAATATATATGAAAATATACATTATTATTATTATTATTCACACAATATATGGTATTGTATTCTGGTGTAACAAATGGTGCTCTGAATACATGCATACATTAAAATTTGTTTTCGACAATATAATAAAATAAATAAAAATGTGTTAAGAAAATACATATTTAGGTTACTTATTGATACATATTATAGTTACAAAATTAAAAGAAAACTTAGGTTTATACTTTATAATACCCCAAAAAAATGTTAACAAACTGTTTCCACGATCTAAGTGAATAAAACTTTGCTGACTATGTAAATTATTGCGATAGGTATATAGGACATTTTGTGATGTATTAACAAGTTATTTATAACATTCTTAAAAATAAAAAGGCCTATTAATTTTTTATGACAATCTAATATTTAGACTGTGTTTGGCAAAAATAAGCTAGCTAGCTGATAAGTAACTTATAAGCCAGTTCATACAAACATGTACCATAAGTTAGCTTATAAGCAAGTTTTTTGAAACGCTACTTTGAGTAGCTTTTTAGGAGTTTTTGTAACTTTTTCTAATTATATTCTTATTAATATTAATTATTAAATTCAAATATACCATTTTTGGTCATTTTACATACTCATAAGCTAGTTTTTGTCAAACATAATTTGTTCATAAACTAACTTATCAGCTACTAACTAACTTATCAATCAACAGCTAGCTTTTCAGCTAAGTTTGCCAAACATAGCCTTATTGTAAAAAAAACAAGTATTGTATAAAAAAGATATGTTTACACTTTACACAACATTTTTCAAAAGTTGTCGTATAAAAAATCAAATGCAACACTTCAAATTAAAGATGTCATAAAAACATGTTAAGATATCCAAAATCTCGCATCTTACAAACTCATTTTAACGAACTAATGGTCTCATACTCTCATATAGGAGGCTAATTTTTTGTTATATAAATATAAATCATATAAAATAGTTTATTAAAACTTCTAAATATCTTTTGTACCAATAGCCATTGATAGTAAATATATGTAAAACTATATATATTCGATATAAAAACGAAATATACAAACAATCATGGGTATGTTTTTATCCTTTTCTATATGTAGTTTTGGTAAACTCTTATACAACTTTATCTTTTTTGTATGTATATATCATGGGCATAAGTTTATGTAAGAAGTGCAATTTTTGATGAGAAGTATGACAAATACTTTTAGGTTTTAAACCGTTATCACTTTTAATCACATACCTTTCCATGAAATGTGCCTTAAAAGAGAATTGATCTGGTGCATGTCGGTGTTTCTTATTCCGGTACATCTCATCTTAAATGTATAAACACAACAAAAATTCCAGAGTGAGGTTCATACAAGAATGATATTTATTTACAAGAATAAGAAAACAGTCAAACCACATGTAATTCTAGACTAACATTATATACAAAATGACAAAATCACATATAAGTATTCACAGAGCTTCACCCGCGACATAAATGCGGCCTCAGTCGCTCACATGCGTTTAATTTCTTGACTGTCAATATAAAATCACATATAATTTTACACGTGATTTAACTGTTTTTTGTATATTTTAAATATTCAGTATTGTCACTTGTTAGTCTCTGTATATACAAATTTACATTGTATAATACATTATTTTGATCAAAGAAAAAAGAGGACCACAAAGCTTTAAATTGGATGAAAATAAGTTGTAGTAGTACTAGCTGTTGCTGCTGCTGCAAATTTAGTGTATTGGATCTGATGCAAGAATTGACACTTGCTTTCACCTAACCTTACTCTCCACCACCTCTCTTCCTTTAGATTCTTCCTATCCATTCATTCAAATTTATCAAATTGTTTACTCTTTTATAATTATATATATTATGAACTTTTTGTAAATTTTATAGGATATAAAAAACTGTACAAATGTCATAATATAGTGTTTTGTAAATATATATAAGATTAAACGATTATGATATATATATATATATATATATGAGTTTAAAAGAGAACAACAACTTTTTAAGAGAACTTAAAATCTTTGTTCATGAACAAAGCCATATATGATTTTATACCAACGAAAAAAATAGAGGCAGGCGACTTGCCACATAACTTAAAGTTGTGTAATCATATATGATTTTATACATGAAAAAAAAAATTCTTCCTTTTCTTTAAAACGTCACGTTCTTGTATGAACCCATGTAGGGTCAGGTTCAAAAGAAAAACTTCAAAAAGAACGGAAAATTGATGAATGTTTTCATAGCGTTCCGTTTGAAATGTATACACTTACGCAATAAAGTAAATTGTGATATGCACACATGCATTAAAAAAAACTTGATTACCTTTATGGATAAGTGTATATTATCCCATTTCTTATTTATAATATAATTTTTATTTATGTAAACTATTATATAATAGAAAAAGAAAGTATTACAAGAACCTCGTTCTTGTTCAAGCATCTGGGTTCCAATAAGAACCTGTGATTGGGCAAAAACCTATATCCCACAGTGGAGGTTCTTGTAAAAACCCCAAGAAGAACCTACATTATGGATGCTCTAAAAGATAGAAAAGATATACTCTAACATTCGTCGCAAATAGCGTAAACATCATAAATGATGTATCATTCATCATTGACACTATAAACATTCATCACAATACTAGTATTTATTATTTTGATGGATTTGGACAACCAAGAACATGTCTTGCACTTGTCTTTAATTTGGCCCTGGTATCATAACAGAAAAAATGTTTACAATTGAACTTTCCCATATACACATGCATGGACTTGTTATTACAATGAGAAAAACACAATGAGAAATATTTTTGTGAGATCAAGTGATGGAGATATACTTTAATTGTGAAGGTGATAAAGATTATAGGCACCAAAGACAATGTCTTTTAAGAAAGACACCTCCAAACGTCTTCATATATATAATAAAGTATAGACTTTTATATGTATTATGTGAATGTTGCTTTGTCACATGAAAGATATATCAAAAAATGGCGGCTTTAAACACAAAATTTCATTAAAAATATGTTTAAAAAGTGGCCTAAAAAACTCATCAAAGTCCATATCTCTTCTAAAACTTTTCGAAAACCCATCTAGAAAATTTTGGTGAAATTTTCTATTGAAAGTTTTCTTCACATACAGTGAGGTACCTAATATTCTAATATTCAAATAGCTCATAAGACCCGCAATAATCACAAATTAGAGGACAAAACCAAACAATTAAAGTTACATTTCACTAAGTAAATACCAAAGATTTAGTAACAAATAAATGAGTTGATTACTTTTGTATCAATTATACTTAATTATTTATATTCCAAGGTGGAGTCCTTTACCCTTCTTACAAATAAGCGAAGGATTGAGTGAGAGTTTAAGTTTAACGTGGATTAAAATTGTGTATCACTTTTAATCGCATGCTCTCTTATGAGTTGGGTTTTCGAAGGGAATTGATCTGTTGCTTTTTAGTGAGCCTAGCTTATCTCGATGTATCTCATCAAAATGTACATCTACTTTTTATTTCAACGGTTGATAACAACTTCTTAAGCTTCTTATATTAACTTCAACTTTTCATCGGAACCGAACTCTCTCTCTCTCTCTCTCTATATATATATATATCTATATAGGGGTGGGTTCAAATGTGAACCACTTTTTGGTTGTGAACGTGAGGACAACCGAGAGCGCGACACGTGGCGGATGACTAGGGGCCACGTCAGATCCACGACAGATGACTAGGCGCAATTCATGGGAGGGCATTGAATTAAAGAGGGGGACCACACTCAAAGTCGCCACGTGTCGCGTTCGGCTGTCCTCACGTTCACAACCAAAAAGTGGTTCACATTTGAACTTTCCTATATATATATATAATATTGGCTCTAGTGCCTTGCTAGTTTTTCCTGGAATAAAATCGACTCTCGCCGTTCAAAACATTGTGAAGGTAAATAAAAGCCCGCCCTTTACAGCAAAAACGCCGTTGTTACCTTCACAAATACAAACCACTTTTTGGTTGTGAACGTGAGGACAGCCCAGAGCGCGACACGTGACAATCTAAAATCGGCGGGTCAAGGCTTATTCATTCTGAATAAACCCGCGGGTTAGTGTTATTCATACTGAATAAAACGTTATGCAGACTGAATAAGCCTTGACCCGCGGGTAACCCGCCTGCGTCAGAGTGCTACTAAGCCTTATTCATACTGAATAACGCTTTATTCAGTCTGAATGATAGCGTTATTCAGTATGAATAACCCTAAGTCGAAAAATTTTCAGATTGCCACGTGGCACGCTCTGGGTTGTCCTCACGTTCACAACCAAAAAGTGGTTTGTATTTGAACTTTCCTATATATATATATATATATATTATACGAATACAAAAACCTGCAAATCCCAATATTCTATGAATATACAAAAACCAAATACCACAAAACCGATTAATCCTGGAATTAAAAACTATGAAAATTAATACAACAAATAAGAAGAAGTGGTACAAAATGCTCGATCAATCTCGGCTAACTTTATCAGTACAATGTTGGTGTGTTACACATCAAGAATGGGAAGAACTGGTACAAAATTATTCATACAAACATATACATATAGATATATATAATTATACATACATATATATATATGGAAAAACTGAGTTTAACATGAAGAAAACCAACACTTTAATAAATTAAAAAAAAACTCTTGATTTGGACTACATTTCTTCATTTTTTCCAACTTTTTCGTTATTGTTATCACAGCAAATTAAATGAGCTCGAGAACATACCCTAAACAGTGGCCAGCTTCGAATGATTGATCATGCTTCCAAGAATTTGAACATCAAGAAAGAATTATGATCACATATACATATACATATATATATATATATATGTGTGTATATGTATGTATGGATCTCATGAATCATTTGTCTGATTGATCATGTCCGCCATTGTCGTCATCCGAAGAGAAAAACTTAGGGTTCATGCTCAAATGAAACGGTCGCATCCCTTGGTTTATCGTATAAAGCGGTGGTGTGAAATTAGAGCTCGAAGACAAAGGGTTATGTGAAGAACTTGAAGAAGAACTCAGCATTTGGAAGCTTAGTTGTTGTTTGGGGTCAAACTCGCCGGAATTATGATCGTGTGAAGGGAAATACGATTGGGTTTGTGGCGGCGGTGGCGGTGGTGGTTGTTGTGGTGGTGGATATAGAAGAAGTTGAGATGATGGATGATGATTAATGGTGGCCACATTCATATTGAAGTTATGAACATGGTCTTGTTGATGGTTTTCTACGGATGATCCGTAGCTTCCGAATTGCGATAACGACAAACTCGAAGGATCCCATTTGAGGAAAGAGTTGCTCGGGACAACGTTGTTTAACAAACCCGGAAGATACGAAGAATTAGGGTTTCTTCCGAAGAAATTACTAGGTTGAACAAATGTAGTACCAGGATGATGTTTGTTTCTAGAATCTTCTTGATCTTGATCTGGTTCTTGATCATTAACTTCGTTGTTTGTTTCTCTTGCGGTTACTTTAGATTTATCCGGGTTCCAAAAATCTTCCCAATTGAGACCATTAGAAGTGCTAGTTTTAGCCTCTTCTATTCTTTGAGATTGTGTGGATGCACTTAGCATTGCTTGAAGACCGGGGGCGAAGCTTCCGGGTGGGATTTGGAGCGGTGGGAGTTCGTCGATTTCGTGTTTCGCGGCATCAAGCAACCAATCGACAACTTTACTCGGTTGGTTGAGACCTAGCCGGTCTTGAAGATCATACAGTTGGATAGCAGTGGGAACCGAGAGCCTGACTCGTCGGTCTCTTAACCCTCTAACCGTACAAACTTTACTATGTCGATCTTTCCCACCAAACGCTCTAGAAACGCGAACAATTCTTGGGTCTTTCAATCTAGACCATGACGATGTCGTCATGTTTGGTTTAGGGACGATGTTGATCATCTTGCCACCATCGTTGTTACCGCCTTCTTGCTTCGTCGTTTCGTAGTCCGGTTCTCTTAGATTTGAAATATTCATCGTATTTGACTCATAACTGGCGCAAAAGCTACTCCTTTTATGCTTTAGATCGACGGCACCGTCCACTCTCTCAGATTCAAGAAAAAGAGATCTCTGAAACTAGAAAAAGCATCGGATCAAATTCAAGACTTTTGAACCCTAATTTTTTAGTATGAAAAAACAAAAATTAAGTACTATATATGCCCATCAAGTACTATGAGTACTCCATGGCTTTTCTTGATTGTTCTTGCATAAACACACATACAATTAGAAATTAAAGCTAAAAATATGCATAAATTATCAATAGGAAGTACTTGATTCAAAAGAAACTTACTTGCACAAAGATTTCAGGTACCTTTAACCAAGAATCTGCTTCTTTTTCTTCAACTAGTACTCCACCTAATTGTTGTTCTTGATAAGCATAAGGTTGTTGCTAAGCTACCTACTCGAATCTAGACCGAAAAGTATCAAACTTGATCACTTGTACTTTGCTCTAAAGAGAAAACCTAAGAGTATGAGGACTTAGTTTTAGAGAGGATACATGAAAGAAATGAGTAAAGAGAGGTTAGAAATGTTGGAACTCAACCAAACAATGGCCAATAGGAATTGGTTTCTAGTAAAGATAAAAAGTAATGACTCATAGCTTGCCACGTGTCGTACTACCTTGTCTTCGGCATCATCTATAGCTGTCAAGATCTTATCGAAATCGACTATTACTTTCCCTCACGCGATCATGTTGACGAACAAATTCCCAATTGCAACTTTGGCCATAATCTAACTTAACTAATCAAATTCATTGAAAATGACATCCAAACTCTATCGACAAGGTTTTTCTAAATCACCATAAAATTGGAAACTTATAAATTATCTTGACCGAGCTTAACTAGCTAATCAATCCGTCCACAAGATTGTTATTTCGACAAATTTAACTAATTTAATGATCTGGGTACCGTAAGTTATGATTGGATTGAAAATTTTAACAAGATGTGTATATATATAGATATATTCTCCTACTAATTAAGGTTAAATTACATTCTTTCACAAAAGAGAAAAAATGAAGCTAGGGTTTGTTGGGATATAATGGTGAAAGGAAAAGCATAATAATTTATGTATGGGGGACCATTCTGCACATATTGAAAAGTTGTGTATAGTGCTTTATCGGCAGTTACAAAAGATAGGGCATTTTTTCTTGTAGTTTTCTATATCACATGGTGTGCAAGAAACAATTGGAAATGCACGCCTATTATATTTGGAAGAATTTATTTCTTGTTTTTTCTATATATTAATTTATTTATACATCTAGTAAATATTGGTTTAGATAAAAAAAAAGGTTAAATATCAAAAGAAATAATAAAGATAGGTTAAATGAATCAACATACTTGAATTATAAATAAAAAAAAAAAAGTTTAGTTCACATATTAGACTTTTCTTTTAATCATTTTACCGGAAGCAATCCCGATAATTTTCATAAATTGAGCAGATACGGTAATTCATTCTGAATAAACTAAATAAATCAAGATTTGAGCTCTAAAGTGGTAAAGTAAGCTTATATACTACAAAAATTAGAAACAATTTGTGAAAATATGTAAGTATTTTCTTTTCAAAATGTTATCTTGATTATTTTCGAATTCAAGACCCACATTTACAAATGTCGGGTATCGATTTAAATTGGTAAATTTATGTCATTTTAAACAAGTTTAATACTTTAAATTAATTATCTACACATACAATTATAATTATAGGGTACATACATAATTATTGACAAAATGAATGCAATTAATGAATAACTGAAAAGGGTAAAGTTATTCTGTAAACTTATTAAATAGAAATTATTATTTTTTAATTAATTTGAAGTTATATATATAAAGAGATATAATAATTACAAAAGGAAGGAGTCATGTTGAGGTGTATGAAAGCAACAGTAGGTAGAGAGAGAGTACCCTTTAGAATTATGAATATGAGGGACCAATTTACTTACATATACTTCTTCCCTCTATCTCTTCTTTAATTAAAACAAGCACTCTAAGGACCACTTCTGCCTTTAATTTCCTTCTTTCCACAGAGATATGCATGCAGCATATAATATATGTATATATATATATAATATAGGTGTAGGTGTATTAATTTGGTATTTGGTACAAGAAGTATATATTTGAAGATAAAGATTGACACCCACAAGTATTTAGATGTTATAGTTATATGGGTTTGTATGAGTATTCATATATGGAGGATATATATATAGACAGATATAGAGATAGATATATAGATATATAGAGAGAGTGGGTGTATGTATTTATAATGAGAGAGAGATAGAAAAGGGAAAGAGACGAAGGTGGTTTTGGCTTCATATATTTGACCTTATCTAATGATTAGAAGCTGCAAAGAGAGGTTTCTGATGTGTGGTTTCTATCAATCTGTTGGAAGAAACAATCTATGACCAGTTACTCAAAGGAAGGGAGTTGTAGTCTATGACTTTTCTATGAGGAGTATGTTAGCACAATGCCATAATATATATTTATATATACTTTAATTGAGATCATGTAAGACTAAGTTGTTTTCGTGAAACCAAGTTTTTATACTTGAAACTTCATAATAAAACACTAAGAAGGTAGCAATATTCAAGTGGTTTTGTTGAGAAGGTTTCTAATTTCTTTAACCTTCACAATGTTTTATTGTGAAGTTTCAACTTTCAACCAGTTTCACGAAAACATGTTGGTCTCACGTGAACCTGGCTTTATGTGTGTGTGTGTGTGTGTGTGTGTTCAAGTGGAAAACTAAAAAAAACGGAAAATTCACAAACCTTCCTAGGTCTTCATTTGGACTGTATGCATTTATGTGTATAAGTAAATTAAGTTGTTTTTTGGTTTTTATACACATGCATATTACAAATTAGTTCTATACACAAGGGTATACGATTCACATGAAGGGCTATGAGGATGTTCCTCAATTTTTTCATTTTTTAAGGTTCTCCCTTGAAACTGACCCCGTGTGAGAAGTTGAATTAACATGAGAAAAGTGAGAAATGATTATCAATTGAGATGTATCGAGATAAGATGCACCGGATCAATCCTATCTTGTGTGATTCATGGGTAAGTTTGAGACTAAAAGTGTTCAAAGGTTCGTATCCACTTCTTACACTTCCTACATTAACTCAATTTCTCACATGATACTTACCCATACACACACACACACACTCACATACGTTGGGGTTCAAATGAACACGTTCATTTAGCAAAAACGTGAGAACACTTTTATCACGTGTTCTAAGACACATGATGGCCCTTGTTGGTACGTAAACGACGTATCCTGCGACTTAGGTTACGCCAGAGGTTGTATGCATCTGTAATTTGGTATCACATGTGATGGATTCTAATATGAACATCTTTTGTCACATGTGATAAAAATATGTGAGAGTCTAGTAGTGTGATGACGACTTGGCCCACAACCTAGGTTGTGCCAAAGGTCATCTACCTCTCTGATGTAGTATTACATATATTATATGTGATCGGATTTAGTATCACACATGATTGACTTTAATAATAAAGGTGTTTTTACATTTTCGTAAAATGAATTTGTTTCATTTGAATCATTCGAGATATATATATATATATATATATAATGTGTGTGTACACTTTGTTGCCTATTTTTTAAGATTTGGAAAATCTTGTGAATTGAAGTGAATTAAAGAGAGTGAAGACTTTTATTATTTGTTTGTTGAAAATATTCTAAAAATAACTGATAAATGTGTTTGAAGATTTAATTAAATCTTGAATCTTAAAATCTTTTTGTATCATGTGTATGATTGGACTATGTGCGACTTGAAATATACTCTTTAAATACTTGGACCATCTTCAATGAGATAATAAATTTTACATCAAAGATCTAATATGGCATAAAATCACTCTAATAGGAAGGAACGAACACACTGAATAGTTATATAACACTATTCATTTAACCAAATTTTACAACAAAGGAAACACTTCGTGAGTCGAGCTTTTCGAGATGAGACATTATGAGTGCGTACTAGCAAAAGATCTAAATGGGATGTGGTGGAATATCTCATCTACCTCATGTTCTAATTCATGCACTAGCATTATGTGGCCAAGTTTAGTCTCAAACGACCGTATCTTAATTACCAAATTGCCAAGGATGTAGATATGCAGTCTAGACAAAGCCTAAATGAACATTTTCCAAAACAAAAAAAAAAATCTAACTGAAGGGCTAGCTAGCTATCATACGGAATAATGTATGTACATTGTCATAGTCTTACGAGCCAGTTATGCTAATAACTCAAGCGGGTATCGAGAGGACATCTTAGGCAGTAGAATCGACTGGTGCCCCTTTTAGTTGTTTATTCTTCTTAAACAGATCCATCTTCTTTTGTTCCTAAATCAAGAAAAGCGTTTATGCCAGCTTTGAGGCTGATGACAGCCGCTAACGAAAACCTAATGTTTGCAACCATTTCAAAGGGGAATAAAGGGAAAAGTAAGTTTGCAAGACGACAATAAAAAGGAATATAACATAAAATCTAATGTTTTGGTGTTATCAATTAAAATAGATTTATTATTTACACTATAATTTAGTGTTATCTATTGGAGATGTCATAGTCGAAATGAAAATTTTGTGTGGGCTTTATGTAATTCAGGATATTTAATAAAAGTTTCAGAAATAAAAAGCTAAAAATGAATATAGAATCTTGAAATTTGCATATTTTGAAAAAGAAATTTGATTAAAAAAATGGAGCTAAAAAAACCTAGACAATATTTAATTTGGTGCTTAAAATTATTATTTATGATATATACGTGAAAATTATATTTACATACTTACGATCTTCCAAATTATATTATTAAAAAATTAGATGATGAGTTTATAATATGGTTTTTGCTAAATTATACCTAACACATATTAAAAATATATCTACTTTTATATGTTGTCTAAAACATTTATTTCTATCTTATAATTACCATTTATTATTTTATGTTTAATGTGTATCGATAATAATAGTATCAATTGTAGTGAGAATATTTTCGCGTAAGGAATTTTTGGTTAACTCTTTCACACTTTTTTTTGGAAGAGGTATCCCAGATCACATTGGACCCAAATTAATCCTCGACAATTTTGGGCCGAAGCCCGACTGCTAAAGCATGCAGCCCGGGGTCGAAGCCCCCGTACCTCCAGAATGCGTCCCCAGGGCTCGAACTCGGGTTCACCACTATGTAATGCTCAAGCCTTACCACTAGGCTAACACTCCTTTGGTAACTCTTTCACACTTTCCCACTCAATTGTATCATCTGAAAAGCAAATAAGTTTTATAGTGGCCCATAAATGACTCAAACCACTACTACATGTAGGTTTTTACCCATGAAACGTTCATTGGGAAATTGGTGAGGAGTGAGGAATGGTCCATGGGAAACTTAAATAGCATTCAACAATAGATAACCTAGGGCCAAAATCAACAAAGGATTACCGATTCAAAGTCGAATTATCCGGTACCTAATTCGACAACGGATTATCCATGAGCCTGATTCAGTGATGGGTTATCCATGGCCTTGATTAAGCAGTCGGTTGCCCAAGGAAATGTTTAGCAACAGATTACCCCAATGGCGCTATTAGTCCCGGATTACCGAGAGTAGTTATTTATTATTTAATTAGCAACAGATTACCTAGGAAGCTTTTTTTTTGGTTCTTATTTCTTAATATTTAAAATGTGGTATTTGTACTTATCACACATTGATTATTGAATAACAAAATCTACCAATATTTTACACACCAAGAAAAGTTTGTAAAACATTATCATTTATAAGCTAGTAAAGAAAGAGAGGGTGGTAAATCTACGAGAAAGCCTTGAACTTCTATAGCAGTTTTCTGAACTGCTGGTATTTTATCGGTGATTCATTTATAAGTACCTATAGATTTCTCTGATTGTTTTTGTAATTATAAGTCAGTTTTTTGCAGTAAACCCCAAGTAAATTTTGCAACTCTGATATTATGTATGTAAGATTTCAAATATCATTTGTTTGTATCAATATGTCGGTCTGAAGTCTGAATCCAACTCCACTATGTGTCCAACTAAACCAAATTATTCCTGACTTTCTAAAAATGTTCTAAAAAATTGAATACGAGTCACAAGTGTATGAGACCTTCATAGAGTTGTATTTGAAACCGGAGTCACAACTAGACTATGAAGTGCACCTTTGTATTATTTGAAAAATAAAAGTTCATATAGATGCATGGTGTTGCCTTCTTTAGATTTTTTGGACGATTTTAATTACTTAATTTTTATCGTAAAACAAAACATGCGAAACTGCGATTGTTATTTTAATTCTTTAGATTTTAATTCTTTAGATTTTTTTGAGCATGCGAAATTGCGATTGTTATTTTAGATATTATTAAAAATCAAACAAAGTAAACAATTTTTTAGCATTAAAACCTTTTCAATTTCGTTGAACAATTAATCATATTAATCTTGAACTTTAAAAGCTCAACCTGCGAATTAAAAACACATAAAACCATAAAAACGGTACCGTAAGATCGATGTAGAATAAAACTTAACACGAAACATAATCATCCTTTTAAGCTCTCGATTTCAAATACAAGATATTTTAACTTTGACGTCGCATCCTACCTATACCTGTCTAGTTACCAAAAAAAGAAAAAGAAACAATAAAAGGAGGAAAAAAAAGGAATCTTTTGTCTCAATAAAAGACCCCAAAACTATTATAATATCCCAAAAACACCCTTAAAGTTTTGAAAATTTTACAATAAGACCCTTGTGAAATTTCTCTCACATGGCCTTTGATAACGACGTCAACTCGTTTAGTCGTAATCTCCGTCTGTCCTTGTCTCCAGCCGGTTAAAGGTGGGTTCACATCAGCCTGCACCGCCCAAATCCGCCTACAATATATATATATTTTCAGAATATCCATCTTCAGTCCTTAAAATTATTAAATCATTAATTATTAGCTCCACATTTCCCATATGCTTATTATCCTATTTACTTGTTCTTGTTGGTTATTTTTTCCTTTTTTTTAAAAAGAAATACAACGTTTGATTATAAAGAAATAAATATATTTGGGATATTTTTTCAATGTTCCAAATAACGTGAGATGTAGTATGTTGGTAAGGCCCAGCCTCAAGCCTTGGAAGTCGTGACGTTTTTCAAGGCGTGAGTTACGATGACATCTTTATATCCTCTAGATATATATATATATATATATATATAGAGAGAGAGAGAGAGGGGGGGGGAAGAGGTGGGTTCATACGAGAACGATATCAATTTAAGGAAAATGCAAGGACGATTCTCAACCACACATTTTCGGTTACGATGGACGCGATCACGGAGGATTGACACGATTTATATGGAGGGTGGAGATGATTAAAGGAGGATGACCGGGTCAAATCCGTCTTTATTGACCGGATGAGTAGTTGAAAATCGTCCTTCCATTTTCTTAAAAAACTATTGTTCTCATTTGAACATTTCTCCTTCTCTCTCTCTCTCTCTCTATATATATATATATACATATATACATAGAGGGAAGTTATTTTGCAAACCATAAAAAACGTGCAAACCGTGCAAACTCATGGTTGCACACGTAAAATCAGTGAAATTGATTCATGGGGTTGTTTAATATGATGAAAATGTTTCATAAACATCAAATTTTGAGGAAATTGTTTCATATGTTGGTGTTTTTTATTCATATGAAACTTTTTTATCGTTTCTATGAAACTTTTTCATTTCTACGTAAATAAACACCTTCATATGAAACAATTTCATCACAAAATTTAGTATATGAAACATTTTCATCATATTAAACGACTCTATAAAAGATTTTTCATTGATTTACGTGTGCAACCATGAGTTTGCACGGTTTGCACGTTTTTTATGGTTTGCAAAATAACTTCCCACTATATACAATATATATATATATATATATAATGTGTGTGTGTGTGTGTGTATTTTCCTACTATTACTTAATGCATCAATGAAAATAAACAATTTAAATTAAGTTATGTATTATAAACTAACAAACAAGACATTAAAATGATCAGCTGAATCAAATATTGTGTTAATAACCATTCACCCCGTGTTTGAATCCCTTTGTGCGCATCTTGTGATCAGGCTTAGTCTCAGACGGCCGAATTTTCAGTTCCAAATTGCCAAGGATGTAGTCTAGGAGAAGTCTAGGTGAACCTTATCCAAAAAATATTGTGTTAATAAAATTGTCCATTACACCATGGCGTGCATCAGACATAACGTAACATACATGAGACACAAGTCTTGAGCCATGACATGCCATGATAGCTGTTGCGGCGAAATTTTTCGAAGATTATTTTGTTATAGCTCAATTGACTCTCTAAAATGAAAAGGTAGAAGAAAAAGTGAAATTCTTTAAATTTGGATGACTCCTCAAAAATATTAAAGCAATAGAAAATTATTTTTTAATATATTCTTAGTGATTAGAAATCTTCTTGTTAAATGTTATGGACAGATAATTATTATTTTATTAAATATATAATGCATTTTATTAATGTAATTAATGTTGTAATTTTTTAAATAGATAATTTGTAGGAGTTGAATGCAATTTTTTGTAAAGATTATGAATTTTGGTTCTCGTTTTAGAAACAAAAGTTGAAGTACATAGTTTGCGAATAATTTTCAATTTTTGTAAAAGGGTCTTTGAATATGCATTTGGAATGATTATTGCATCTTGATGTGAATGGGAAAATAGGGTTTTCTAATAGATTATTTGATTATTTGTGGTTAAAAAAGAACTAAAATGATTTAGTATATTCATCCGGATATAGGGTACGTGTGGGTAAAATGTACGTATATTTGCTTTTGACTTAAGAGACAGAGAGGTTGGTTCTAAAAATACTTATGACTTGCAAAAAAGGAAGTACAATTGTTAGCCACATGCTTGAGGAAAAAAAAGTTTTTATAAGATATGATTATAAAAGAGTTGTCATGATCTAAATGATTACTTACATAAGTGTGAAATTATGTAGTTCATTTATTCATTGTTGGTTCTGGTTGTAACCTTACATCAAAATTGAGTTTATAGAAGGTCTAACAACATGTCATAATATGACGTTATATAGGACTTTTAGTTTCTATAACCAAACAATAAAATTTGTTTTCCAAAAGTGTTATAATAGGTTTAAAGAAACTTTTAAGCATTTTACAATTTTTTAAGGACTTTTTGAAATGAATCTACTGCCTAAACGTTATGACAGAGAGACCCATCAAACAACGTGAAATTATTATCGTCCATCTATAGAGGTACGCATAGTAATTCATCATAAAACATATAAGTAAAACAATAGGTGGAAAAGGAAGAGTACAAAGAGCCATATGATGAGCCACTCCGTTTCTGTAGCATTTTATAGCATGCAAATCTAGCAAAATACAAAACCTGGTATGATAAAATTTTGCTAAATAGTTTTCCCTTTTTACCCTTTTTTGGTTTGTTAAGAGCTAGAAGACCAATGACACATATAGCATCGGAAAAAAAGGCTTTTTAACTAAAAATTTAACTTAATTATAGTACGGTCACGATCACATATTATAAAAAGAAATTGTTAAGGCCATCAAATATGATTTCGATTAAGATTTAATATAATTTATTCTCCAAGTATTTAAGACAACCGTATATTTCATATCTTAACGATAAATACAAAGATATTGTGTTGAAAAAACATTTATTCTATGAAAAAGACGTGCAATTTTCTTAAAGTGGGACTCAAAATATCAAGCATATGTACAATAACGATATACATGTTTTTGTCCAAACATTTCCATCTTATCTCAAAAAAATACAAACTAAAAAGTAGTTTATTTCTTCCAATTGTTGTTATCAAATTTAATACGATTTGGAATATATCAAACACGTTTTAGAAAAAGGGGTGTCGAAATCTCCAGAGAAATTACACTGGACAACTTTGATAACATAAACCAAGACTTATAGCAAACTTTATTTTGATATTGTTAACCCGATGATCAAAAACCCTTTGTAGCCATTTTCTAAATGCTTGGGTTCGCCTCAAAAGATTTAGGTCGAGCATTATTACTCTATATTATACAAATAAACAATGTACAATAAAAAGAAGCACATTGGGATTACAATAGCATCTTCAACAACTTTTCTAGAAATGAAGAAAATAAGATTTTAGAGTTTTTTTGTATTAAAAAGCCTCTCCAGAATAAGCACGATATGAATACAATTTCTTTTTATTTTGGGATTTCTAAAAAAAATGAAGAAAGTGTTTTTCTCATAGTAAACACATATGAACAACCAATGAAACAATGAAAAACGTTAGTTCTTTTATTAATAACATAATTAATGCTAAAATCTATATGATAAAAAATCTATTGAAGGTGGATGAATTTTTTTTTTTTTTTTTTTTAGATTTTAAGTTTCTTTTTCTTTGTTTTAAAGAATTTTGAATAAACTTGTAAGAGATACAAATTACAAAAATTCGAAGTTATTAAAGGAGTAATGGCAAATAAGATTTAAAGAAAAAAGCCCACCTTTTGTGACATTTGAGAATTGAGGCCCCCATACTTTGGTTGTGGATCCACCATAAAAGTTGGCATGCCAATTTTCTTGTACTAAAAGTTTGAAAATAAGATGAAGTGTAAGGTACAATCATATATGCATAAAGTACAAATACGTCATTGTTGCCATTCCACTCACCACCAAAATGTGGGAAAATGACTCAATTAGCTATTATATTCGATCAAATAAATCTTTTAATCATTTTTTTTTTTTCCTATTTTACATCAATGTCATTATTTCCATTATACAATTATGGATCTAACTAGAAAAAAGTTTACAAAGATGAATATAGTATGTATCCCTTTTTAAAAAAATGGGAAAAATTATAGAATTGGTAAAAAAAATAAGAAAAGTTTCTAAAAATATTACATTTTTGGCCCATATCCATAATTACGGACATAAATATGAGAAACATAGTGACATTAATGTAAAATGGCAAGAGGAATGGTTAGGACTTAAGAGATCAATTTGGTTGAGCATACTGATTAGTTGAGTTGTAAAATGGCAAGAGGATTGGTCTACCCACCTGTGTCGGTTTCGGGTACAGGTACCCTTTTGTTGAAGGTCGTTCGAGCTTTTCCTGGAAGTATGGCATGGGTTACTTCAGCGCCGGGTGATTGATGGAAGAAACACCAAACATATCCCAAACTTCTCGCTCCCACCGGCCGGCTGATGGAAATGGACTGACTACCGGGGATATTCGTGTTACTTCGTCTGCACTGGTTTGTACACGAATGCGTGAGTTACACTGAGTACTCAGTAAATTATAGACCACTTCAATAACAATTATATATGGTTTCTTGTATGAAACAAGGTTGAATATAGTACGATATCATGTTTTTTTATACCACGTACAAACTTACTATAAATATAATTGGTAATAAAAATGATATACTACCTCCGTCCCAAAATTATTGTCCAGTTTTGACTTTTAAAAGTCTTTCTTTTGCGACTTTGACCTTAAATATTTTTGTTTGTGCTATATGATACTTGATAAAAATTATACCAATGAAAATACATTAAAAACACAATCCATTCATATATTTTGCATCAACTATTATACAACACAAGTAAAAATATTTAAGGTTAAAGTCGAGAAAGAAAGACTTTCAAAAGTCAAAACTGGACAATAATTTTGGGACGGAGGGAGTATTATGTATCAACCAACTTTACTTGATAGTTAATAGTACCAACTTTTTTTAGATTGGTACCAATATTGCATAAGTTGCATATACAAAAAAGGAAAACTATGCTTAGAGATCTTAGCGATCTCCTTAACCCACAAATTTTAAAGAATACAAAAGGTTAGACATTTAGATAAATGCTAATTTAACATACTAGATAGAGATGGTTGTTTAGCCGTGGATAATTTTAGACAACATTAAAGAAAGTTAGAAATATACATAGGCGTAAATTGAACAAAAAACAATAAATTAGAAGGTAGAAAATAATTATCAAAAAGATTGAAACTATGTGTATTCAGTCATAAATGAGTGTTTACTTTTTAGTCCATGAATCTAAACTTACAACAAAATGAATCAAATCGAGACATTGTGTTTTATACATGGAGTAATTGAATATCAAACAAGTGTAGTTTGTTTACTGCAATCAATCAAATACGCACGTGAGTATTTAAGGTGTAACACCCCAAAAATTGGAGTAAACAAAAACTTTCATTTAACGAAAGGTGGTACACAAATATAGCGCCATAGCGCGAGCTCTTCCCAAAACAGGGGTACCAGTAGTGTATGATTACAATGTTTGTAAATTAATTAAAGGATGCGACAACCATCTAGTCTAACTCCTATCTCGGAAAAGACTACAAAAGGGTTGTCAAAACTGTCAACGCATGTACGGTCTAAGGACCGGTCTCTTCACACTTTCCCCAAAGCTCACTCTCACTCCCGGCACCTACTTGGTAACGGCGTCCCGTGTACCTGAGAGACACATCGACACCAAACAAGTGTTAGGCTAAAGGAGCCTAGTGAGTTGTACAAATAATATCATGCGCGTAGAGCATATAAAGACATGCGAGATATACACGATTATACTAACAATACAATTAGCATATTAAACTGGTTTATTATTATCTTCGGAAACAATGGGAGCGACCCATTTCCACCAACCAATGCCCCGACATTCACTAATTCCAAACACCTCGATGTCCCGAATTTAGCATGGCAACATCATCCGAGGCCCGCGCACCAAGGAGCAACCCGAGGGCCGGCGACATAGGGGCATTCCTATTTCAGAACCTCCCAAGACTGTTTGGTGTGGACACATTGCGTTGGTTCGTCCATGTTATTATCATATAGGATCGTGATACGGAATTTAGCATCGCGTCACGTCCATGGTGTTACATACAAGACTTCGATACTGAATTTAGCATAGCATCTCGTCCATATCCTTTACATACACAACCTCGACACTGAATTTAGCATAGCGTCATTAACAGAGGTATTTATCGAGGGTCTCAAGCCCTTCACATCATTTCATATTTGCCAACATATTCGGATATCAAACCCCTTTGTAAAATTCCATGGCACGTATACTTTCAAGTATTCCACATAAATACATTCATCCTACTAATTCCTGGGTTTAACACATACGATGGTAGCATACGATAATCTACCGCACGTATACAACCATATAATCTAAAACATTCATGTAGGCATAGCTCATCATATGTTCATGGGAAGCTTTAAACTCAACATGACAAGTAATTCATACCAAACCCACATTTTATCCACAAAATCAAGTAAGGAATGTAAAATCATCAAGATGATGTACCCTCAGTTTTAACAAAAAGGTTTTAACAACTCACCTTGAGGCTTGTAAAGCCAAAAGCCCCAATTTTCACCAAACCCTAGCTTAAAGCTTGAGTAACCACCTAAACTGATAAGGAGTTAAAACCTTGGATTAGCTCCAGATCTACGACATATATGACTAGATCTATACTTTAAAACCATATAGAGAACTCACCTTTAGGGTTCGTGCCCAAAAACCCCCAAATCCAAGATTTAGGTTAAATATGTGAACAACCTAAAATCAAGCAAATCAACCTTTGGTTAGTTTTATAACTCCTAGTATGTGAATTAACAAACCTCAAGTGGTTTAGATAAGCTTACCTAGCCAAATCTTGAGTAGAAAACCCTAGATCTTGAAGAGCTCAAACCTAGCAACAATGGTGGTGGAAGGTGGAGTGAAGAAGATGAAGATGATGAAGATCCAACTTCCAAATCTTGCTACTTTCACTAACAATCCATTAATGGGATCTTGAAGAACTTGGAAGGAGAAGAATGTGGGAAGAAAAATCAGCTCAAAAGGAGGAGAAATGAGAAAGTTATGAGTGAAAGAAGTGAGAAGGGTTTTTAACCCGAAATCACTTGCTGCAGCACACCTAGCGATCGCTAGGTGTGCATGCTAGCGGTCGCTAGCTGCAGCTTCTCTCGATCATAATGTGGTCGCGAGCTGGATCAGAAGTGGGCGGAATTCTACCTAGCGATCGCTAGGGATGATAGCTAGCGATCGCTAGCACCTGAGCGTTTTCAGTGGTATTTTGTTTCGGCCATAACTTCTTCGTTATAGCTTCGTTTTCGATTCCGAAAGAACCGTTGGACTCGTAATTGGATTCTCTACATTTCTAAACCATAAAATATACGTTTTGACCCAAAATTCTATTTTCCACATTTTATCAAATAGTCGATATTACAACCGAAAATTGCGGGTGTTACATAAGGAATTGATATACGAATTGAAATACATATTCAGTGTGTGTATATGTTCGTGGGAGGAGCCAAAACAAATATGATAAGAGCATCTATAGAATTTCCTAAGATCGATATTTAAAAGTATGATTTTTTAGAGTACAATATTGATTATATTATTAAAATATTTACATATTTAATAAAGTATTTTATCGTCTAATCATTTAATTTAAGGATAATGGGTGACTCAAGTTTTATTATCAATAGTAAGATTTTTTAATGGTTCTCTAAATTTGAAGAACTTCATATTATGTCATACTCAGGCTCGGCCCTGGGCACGTGCAGCCCGTGCGACCGCACAGGGCATCAAAGCCCAGGGGGCATCAAAATTTCATATACTACTATACACCTTTTCGGTTTGATATATTAGGACTTGGGTTTAAATGGAACATGATATTTAGACACAGGATTTGTATATGAAAAATGGATTGATATTTTTTGCTTCAAGAAGTGCAAAAAAACATTGTTTTAGGTGATGCAAATTTATATTTTGTCATTTGAGGTTTTGGTTTTTATGTCTCTTTTGTATTTTTCATTTTAATCAATAAAAATTGACATAGGGATAAGCCGCCTAACTTGACTAGGATTCAAATCCTTTACAAAAATTGTGTCTTTCATCATTTCATTTGCTTAGAAAGTAGACATAGGGGGGCATCTTTAAGCATGTTCGCACAGGGCATCAAAACTCCTAGGAAGGGCCCTGGTCATACTCGTATCTTATTTACGAGTGGACCACGTTATAAACTTATAAATGATTATTTATCAAGATGGCTTAAATGTAAAAGTTTCTGTAAATCCCATTAAAACCATTTTATATTTTTAAAAATTAAACAGCATGTTTTTAATATAATTTTATTATTTAAAAAACCTTAACCTTAAATCTCAAATTTAAAAAGGCAAGAGGTGTGTTTTCTGCTACATTTGCATTAATGCCGTCACTTTAACCTTTTACTTTTTTTGGTAAATAAAATAATTATTAGATTTACATGAAATTCCGGTTTTATACTTGCATTAATAAATTAATTATGTATTTAAGTTAAACTAGTTATTGCAATTTCAAATAATAGTAATATTAGCCCATGGCATATCGTTTATAATAAATTAAATAATTAATTATAAATGATTTATTATTAATATTGTATTTAACTAGAAAATAATAAAGACAAACGTAACAGAAAGAGGAATGCTTAAAAAACGAGTTAACAAATCAACATCTAACTTTTTGCATGAGTCGAAATAGGTTTTCTCAAGGTCTTTTTTTAAATTCCATAAACATAATGCTATATATATACATATACACAAGTATAAGATCTATGATGCATTTGGTTAGCAAACATGCTTGAACAGGACTCCAAAAACAAAAGCAAGGTAGGCAAGTGAAAATTGTGGAAAGTTTCACAATTTTATCTTGACAAAGATAGTTTAGTAATTTGTCAATCTTGTCTCATCTTCTTGATTCTTGTTCTACATATTTGGGTGGTGGGGGCGGGAAATTGCAATTTTGTCTCACTTGATCTAATCCTATCCTAATACAACATAACATTTAAAACAAAATTATATTAGATCATATTATATTTTATTATATTTTGCATACAAACTATATATGTAGAATTAAGATTGTCGCATCCAGATATAAAAAAAGGGGAATGTATAGTGGTAGTACTAGAAGGGGTTTAGTGGGAGGGGGCCATTGCTAAATGTAGTAAAAGATGGGACCAAACTATACCACATAACATGGTCTCTATGTGACATGACCGGTGATATGCATGCGTAACTTTTTACTTTGATTTAACCTTATTTTTATATCTAGGTGTTGTTATTTGAATCATTTTTATATTGATTGTTAATCTTAAAAGTATAAAAAAATGCTTCTAGATTGATGTACGTAGAAGAATTTGTGTAGAGGGGTTCAAATAACAACTAGAAGGGTTCATTTAGAATCAACCATGTTAAAATGCTTATTTTAGTATATTTTGATGCATAATGTGATTTTTGTATGTTTTGTAAATATGTTTTTAGCAAAATAACGATTTTCAATTTATATATATTTTGAATTGATGGACATGTAATTCAAACAAGTAGAGAATAAAAAATATATGAATTAAATGAAAACAAAATAGATACAATTTTTTATGGAGTGTTTTTTTTTTCACAAATAATATCTGAAATTTCTATCTCATTAGTTTAGTAAAATGTCATTGTGTAGTTTTTTATGAAACTAGTTGGAAAAAATAACATACTTGTTTTTATGAACAATTAGAAATAAAATATATTACATGCTTTTCCCTAAAAAGAAGTTTGCCGTATATAACACCCACCCCAAGTTTTGAATGAAATAAGAGATATATTTGATTTATAGGCAATAATACAAGTATTCATGCCTATTAAAAAATAAACTAGCTGTAATTACTATGAATTTGATGTTATAATTATTCGGTATATCATTATTTAAAAGTAATTATAGAAACAAAATGTACATAAAACGTACAAAAACTAGGTTTAGTGTGTGAGCATTGTCTACTTGCTCTACGAGTTTTGGTTACTTGTTTGTGATAATGAAATTGATACCAAAACGTCTGACACACAAGAATGATCAGTTTTCAATTGATAAATACTACTATCAGTTATAACTTATAAATCAAACAATCGATTAAATTTCTGTCTCATAAGTCATAACCAATAAAAATAAAAATTGATCATTATAAATCGAGCATTAAAAATTCATGTCTCAAAATTGATCATTAATAACAATAAAAAATCATTATAAAACCCATCATTAATAGAACATATAAACAGTTTAAAACAAATTGTTACAATTTTAAATCAGTTAAACATGTATCGATATTCGAAATTCGATTGTACCCATCTACACTTTTCATGTAAAAAATGATCTTGCATCATATTTAAAAGATAATGTAACATGTAGAAGTCATACAATTATTAAAAGATGGCTTTATCTTTTTGTAGATCAAGCTATCAAATTATCAATTAGTCAATTACCAATTTACCATGAGTTTTTTTAAGTGAAATGTTGGGCCTTGATCCTTAGATATCTATTGGGCCTTGTTTTATGATGGGTCCAATTGCAGTAAGTTGGCCCAATAATTGATTGCTCAAACTATTTCAACATTGTCTATTATCGGTTTATGGTTGTAAACTATAATAAATGTTCGTATGGATTTTGTATACTCTAATCTGAAAAAAACCTCTCTCATGCCCCAAACGACTACATCCATCCATTCATCCCTGGTCCCTACATTCATCAGAGGTCGTTGACTGGTGTGCAACTAACTGCTGCTCTCAGTGTGTTTACCAAATCTCAGATCTGAGCGAAAACTGACTGAGATGATGACCGAGCCAACTCCAAAATCTTGCTGACCTGAATGAGACACAACACCCTTACTTATCTCATCGTGTAACATTCTTAGCCATCAAAACGGATTGTTGGTAAGTAAGAGAATTATAAATTCTACTTGTCAAATCAAGGCTAGTATTTATATATATATATCAAAAAGGGCCTTACCAACCTACTAGAAAACTTATAAAAATTGTCTTCGCATTCTTCATGTTTGTGATGAAAATTTTGGTACAAATCCTTGGGTGTGATGTCGCACAACCTAACAATTATGACTTAAGCACGACACTTAAAATATAAAACAATAATTATTATAGCTTGAAATCGTTATAATTTATTTTGCAAGTGTTTGACAAAAGCAATTACATTATGCATTTATAATCAAACTAGGTTCGATTCCATGTAATACACGAGGTAACTTAAAATATTAATCGTTCTAAATAAAGTCGTGCTTTTTTTGTACAATTTGCTTAATTAATTTTTTTACTATTGTTTAATTTACGTTTAATAGTAATTTTTTATAAAATATTAATTAGTATTATGTTAAAACTCAATGATGATCATGATTATATTTTAAAAAAATTTATATTTAAAATGAGATGTTTATTCTCCATAATTTAAATTCTTACTATAATTTAATTTACATTTAATGTTATTATTATAATTATTTAATTAGATATTGTATTAAAACTCAATGATTATCTTGATTTTATCCGTAATAAAAATAAGAAGGGTAATTTAAAAATAATGATAAGATAAGTTTGTTATATTTAATAGGCAAAATAGATGTGGATTATATTAGTTACTCTTCTATTATATAGAGATTTGAAAAAGAAAAAAAAAACACACACACATAATAAGTTAGTAAATGTAGAGCTGTCTATAACACCATCCATTTCAATTATTTGTTTATTTTCGCGACCCAAGGATCAACATGTAATAATCTCAAACCTAAAGTACTACTATATAATATTAGTAACACATCAAATACCAAATATAAATACGTTTGGCATATAGAACTGAACTTAACAAGCTAAACAAAATTCACTGCATTTGACCACAACACCACCACTTCCACCTTCATACCCACCATTATTCGTAGCCATTACCATCAGACACCAGTCCACCACCATTTCTATGTCATTAACAACAATTGTCGGCTACCGATCACCGCCACACCTACATTGCCACAATCACCACCACCACCACCGATAACCACCCTAAAAAACTCATGAAACAACATTTATGTCAAACTTGTCCAGCGGTCCAGCCAAATCCCGTTCGATCCTACTTCCAAGTCGTTCCAAACACCAGACAAGACAACCTGCCTTGTCCAGCCTAACACCCTTCCTTTTTCAGCCTCCGTCCTACCCTACATTGTCCCGTAACGTTTATGCACCAAACGCCACCAACGACCGTCAACCCAACGATTCAACTTTCCGCAACCGAGTAACAAAATCGTAATCTCATCAAACTTGGAGTACCAAATATGTAACATTTATCAACAAATCAAAGAACCAAACCTAAAAAAACCAGCTGCAACAAATATCATCACCACTCTCCGCAGGTAGCTTTTGCACTCTAGTTTTTCCAACTGTTCATCTTCAATCTCTCCAATTTCAATCATCAAATCAACAACCTCTTTCAGTTGATCTTCATCTGCAATCAGAAATTTTCGATTTCGATCAGGTAATACTCCAATCTGCCAATTTACCGCTTGTTTTTTCGATCATTTAAACCACGATTGTTACTATCTAGGGTTTTGATTTCACTAGCTGAGCTGTTAATTGCATATAAATCGAGCTGTTTTTCTCGTTGTTTGAATGATTTCAGTGTTGATTGCTTAACTAATTTGCATTATCAGCATTGCGATTCTGTTGTTCTTAATCACGTAGTTGCTATTTAGATTTGTGTATTCAGCTGTGGCTAGATCTAGTGTGATATCGTCTGAATGAATTTAAGCCGGTTGTGTTTTTGTTGATTTTATCTATTGGAATGATTAACTGTATATGCGTTTTTGATTTGATTGTTATGAATTATTATAGTTCGAATGCTGAATTAAGTGAACGAGTGATCGAACGGAAATTACAGAACAAGATTATATCAGTAGATTTAGCCTGGCAATCCTTGAGGAAAACCATAGGGAGGAGAAGAATTTAACATGTGAAATGGAGACTGCTGTCTTGCTAAAAATTGTGAAGTGAACAAATTTACGCCTCTCGGGCATAAGGCTATGCTAAATAAAGTTTCACCAACTTCTCGTAAGTCTTAAAAGGGTAAGCATGGGATGTTGGGATAAGGCCAAGCTGGCCTGCCAAAACAGTCTGTGTCCACATGTGATGAAGTGTAAGGACGTGGTCGATAAGCATAAGCCTAATCCTGTCTGTGAATCTGTATCCACATATGAGCGGTACTCGAGACATATAGCCAGGAAAGGAAGATTTGGAATGTTCTTGAATGCAAACATGTGGCAAGATAGAGTGATTTTTGTGATTTTAATCATTTATGTTTCATGTGTCTGGGTGATAGATGATAATGCATCCTCATTCTAATTATGGTTTATTTTAGAAATATAACTAAAGGTTAAGAAATCTTTGTGCTTTCTGGTACATGAAAATACTGTTGACTTTTGCAAGTATCAAACATATGCACTCTTAATACTTCATAGATCAGCAAATAATATAATTTTCATGCTTGTGACTTGGTGGTAGCGTTAAATTTCCCATTTTATTGTCTCTCATTTATAAACTTGAAAGGTTGGTATCAAAATGTCAATTTTAGTTGTTGGAATCTTGTTTCTTACACAAGCCTGTCTACAATTAAGGTGCTGTAAAATGAATTTTGAATTGCACCCTTTATTTTGTAATTACTACTGCATATATGAGCTAATGCAGTAATGTAAAGGCGGTTTACCTGTTCGAATTTCTATTCCAACTGATTTCTTTTTGCTTATGTTTTGAGTAATAGCAAGATATATCACACTATCTATTTATTTCATGTCCAGAATAAGCTTTAAACTCATTTAAAAATTTTAATTTATGGTGTGCTTATTGTTTTAATGATGATACAATAATTGGAATCTGCATTTACTTCTATGTTCATATATACTTATTGTACAATCTTATTTTGTTGTTGTTGTCACCTTTACTTTTGTTATATATGCTTACACAATGAATGTGTTTCTTCTAATGAGGTCCATCCAACATCTGCCTTTTTTGTTAAGTTGTCACTGATAGTTTTTTCATGGTGTTAAATTTGACTAGAATGGCAACACAAACTGAAGCTCCATCAACCACTCCTAGCGTACAAGTGGTTGGCAATGCCTTTGTCGAGCAATACTACCACATACTTCATCACTCCCCAAATATGGTTCACAAATTTTATCAGGACTCGAGTTTCATAAGCCGGCCGGACGAAGATGGTACAATGATAACCGTGACTACAATGAAAGTAAGTTGTCTCAATCTTGGTAGTCTTTTTTCACATAGGCATAAGAATCATACTTGCTATTTGGATATTTTATCTGAAAATTGTGATCACACCTAATACAATCCAGTACTGTAAAATGAACACGAGTTGCAAGTGTAAGGAAAAAGAAATCCTATCAATTAGTCTACGTTATATGGAGTTTCGTTTCATTAATGATGAGCACAATGTATTACTAAGGGCACACTTGCAACACAATGAGTCTTTCAACAGCAAATGTGCTCCAAAGTATCAGTTTTGCATCGTTAAAGAAGGAACCTTTTGTTTGCATCCTGTCTGGACCAGGATTAATGCATAATTGTTAATGACAGTTATGATGAAATAGCTTAATTTGTTTTATCCAGACATCTTGTGAAGTTGGTTGGAGTACCTAAACACTTCCACTTAGATCAGAAAAATTAGTTAGTGCCTTGAGTTATTCTATTGCATGAGTGAGGTTCCAGGTTCGAGCCCGAGCACCACTCTTCGGCCAATGGGGTGCATGCGCATTTTGCCTCCCCGATGTTGGCTGTGGGACAGATGCAGTGGGGGCGCTCCAGAGGGTGGCGTCTACCCTTTTTCTTTCTCTGATGTAGCATTGACTTTCTATATTTGGAGTGTTGTATTGTGTTGGGTATGTTTGGATTTCAGCCATTCCATTGGTCTTCTGATTAGGCTAAAGGAAACATGTTTGGTGGTGGCTTGCGTCTCACACAGATTTTGTAAAAGATAGATGTGATTTAACAAACAAAGATATTCCGTTTGTCTCAAAATAAGGCAACGTTTCACTTGGCACATAGTTCTATTTCTGTCGTTGCTATAATCAAATACCTAAATACCCCCTCACTAATAACAAAATGGAGAAAACCGGTGGACCAAAATTAATGTTATCAGTGTCTTGTAAGGACTACTAATGTGCAAAGTGGTAGATTTTAATTAAAATCTTACTGAAAAAGATAGATTGCCTTCAATTTTCTTTTATTTTTGAATAGAGGGAATATGACAATTTAGTGATTGATAACTAGTTTTGATGGTGGTGGTTCTTTTTTGAACATGGATTAAAATTATTGAGAACAGCAGCAAGTTTGTAGGATGTATAATCATTAATTTGCTTCTAGATTTGGGGATATGGAGTTGTCTTTTGGCTTAGAGTTGCATAAAAAGGCGATAAAGCCACTCTATGATGATCCGATAAATTACTTGGAGCTTTTAAACGACTTTGATAAGCCTGTAAGGTTTGATGCTAGTGGTCTTAAAAGTGAGGTGTTATGTTGGTGGTTTTTGAATAGATAAGGAATTGTCTGTTCAAATAGAATGTAGTATAGGATGTGGATTATAGTATACTTTAAGATCCAAGGGGTAGAGAGAAAAGAAATGTATACATCTTTAAGGATAAGAGCCTAGCAAGTCAAAAATCGTTAATCTGTGATTACGTTGCGTTTGATCTTCATCTATGTTGTTTGCTGAAATGTTTTTAATTGTAGATATAGGAGGACTTAATTATGATAACAAACACACATAAGCAGCACCTGCTCCAATATGACCAAAAACCAATACGGAATTAGTTGCTGTCCAAAAGTGAGTTTATAGAACACATGATATGGTAAACCGTATAACGTTTTTGCCTTTTTCTTCCTGGAGCAGGGTATCAATGACAAAATATGTTCATTAGATTACACTGCCTACAAGGCTGAGATAAAGACGGCTGATGCTCAGGAGTCTTACAAGGATGGGGTGATCGTTTTGGTAACTGGATGCTTAACCAGGAAGGAGGATGACCGAAGAAGGAAGTTCATACAAAGCTTTTTCCTCGCCCCACAGGACAAGGGTTATTTTGTGCTCAATGATGTTTTCAGGTATGTAGATGAAAGCAATCCAATGGAGGACAATCATGTGGTGGTCGAGGGGATAGACGAAAAGCAAACACCTCCCTTGATTGCAGGTGCGGTCTTATTATTATTATTTTTTTTTTTGCATTTTGTTGATTAATCTTGATGTTTACTTGGCAGACATTAAAAACCTATACATTTATCAACTTTTGTTTCACTATGCATAAGCTACAGGGTAAAGTTACCCTCCTCTTGAATGTTTCCCTCACATACGATTTTCTATATTTACACCCTTAAAGTTATATATTTATTTGTTTTACACCTTTTAGTTTTATATATTTCATTTTACATTTTTATTATTAGCACATATAATCGTATATTCACTAAATTACGTTTAATAAATACGTTTTAATTTTAACAAGTTACACCATTATAATAGTCTCTTCGACACCTTCGAAATGAGCCCAATATTGAATATTTTTGGATTTAATTGTAATTTTTTATATAATATATACTACGAAAAAAATAAATAACCACAAGGTTGTGGCTTACTGGTTAAGGCTTGTGGGGAAGTGACTAGTCAACCCTTCTACCCCATGTTCGAATCCAGGCGCTTCCAGATTGTGGCCACTGGGGTTAACTCAGGGCAGCATGCTTTAGCTGTCGGTGAACCTTGCCATCTTGTCGGGATTAGTCGGGGAAAATCCTCGGATACCCTTCCAAGAAAAATACTTTTAATATTTACAATTCATACCTTATATAGTCTTTCAGAAAATTTCTAAAGACTTAATTGTTAAAAGAATGCATCTTGATTCCGAAAACTTGATCGTTATTTATTTCGAAGACTTAGTCGTTATTTTATTTCGAAGACTTAATTCAAATGGTATAGTTAACCAGAGATATTGACCACAATAAAAGCTACATTAACCCGATTTCAGTTTTATATTTTCTCATGAGATTTTCTTTTCTAGGTTAATCGCCGCTTGAGCCATAGTTGTCCTATCGATTTATGTTATATTTCAACTGCTTTTTGTTGATTTATATCGTTATATTTTTTATAGTCTCCCCCTCTCCCGCAACGCAGGGTAAAAAAACCTCGTTTTTTGACACATTTCTTGACATTGATGTCTCCAGATCCTCCTCGCGCAATTGATTCTCCATCGCCAGACCTTGTTAGTGTTCATAAAGAAGAAACTAAAAAGATCGAGGAGGAAGCCCAAGATGTTATGGAAAACGAGGGACCTTTAGCAAATGAAAATAATAATTCAGCCGAACCTGAACCCTTTCCAAGTGAGAACAACAAGCCATTGGTGGTGGCAGAATCTATATCTTCTACTCCCGTGGAAGATGCTCCAAAAATGTCTTATGCATCGATTCTAAGTTCACAGACAAAGAAGGGGGGCCCAATGCCTACTAAAGTTTATGTTCCTGCTAATACTTCAAGGATAACTCCTGCAAAAACTGAAAATATACCAGTTGCTACTGTGGCACAAGGTCCACCACCACCAGAAGTGTCGGCACCTATTGCCTCGAGTAGCATTAGTTCTCCTGATAGTAGCAATGTTCATGATGAAGGTATATGTTATTGTAGTTACTCATCAGTTTCTTTTCGTTTTTCTAACAAAGCTGCATATATAGGAAGGTTCAAACGAGAAGCATGTCAATTTAAGAGAACGTGAGGAGCAATCTCAGCCACTCATCTCGCGGTTACGGTGGACGTGATCGCGGAGGGTTGACGCGATTCATGGGAGGGTAGAGATTATTAAAGGGGGGACTGGTCAAAGCCGCCTTTGTTGACCGGATGAGTGGCTGAGATTGTTTCTCAAGTTCTCTTAAATTGATATGTTTCTCGTTTGAACCTCCCTCTCTCTCTCTCTCTCTCTCTATATATATATATATATATATATATATATAGGGTCAAGTTCAAATGTGAACTCATCTTTCATTGTGAACGTGAGGATCACTAGTATCGCTCCATGTGGCAATATTCAGACTGAATAAAACTTGTATTCAGTCTGAATAAAGCTTAGGCGTCGATTCAGATTGCCACATGGCGCAATTTTGTTGGTTCTCATTTTCACAATGAAAGATGAGTTCACATTTGAACTTTCTTATATATATATATATATATATAGAGGAAAGTTCAAATGTGAACCACTTTTTGGTTGTGAACGTGAGGACAGCTGAGAGCGCGACACGTGGCGGATGACTAGGCGCCATGTCAAGTCCATAGCGGATGACTAAGCGCGATTCATGGGAGGGCATTGAATTAAAGGGTGGGGGGGGACCACACTCAAAGCCGCCTTTGTTGACTAGTCTCCGCCACGTGTTGCGCTCTCGGCTGTCCTCTCGTTCACAACCAAAAAGTGGTTCACATTTGAACTTTCCTCTCTCTCTCTCTCTCTCTCTCTCTCTCTCTCTCTTTATATATATATATATAGGGAGGTTCAAACGAGAAACATATCAATTTAAGAGGACGTGAGAAGCAATCTTAGCCACTCATCCGGTCAACAAAGGTGGCTTTGACCGAAACATTTGGTGGAGATCACTTCTCTACTTCGTATTTTTTTAGCACTTCTCATTTGAACCTCTCTCTCTCTCTCTCTATATATATATATATATACATACTGAATAAAGCTTTATTCATTCAGACTGAATACAAGCTTTATTCAGTCTAAATAAAGCATGAATATTCAGACTGAATATTGCCACGTGGCGCGATACTAGTGGTCCTTACGTTCACAATGAAAGATGAGTTCACATTTGATATATATGTGAACTACTCTTTCATTGTGAACGTGAGAACCACTAAAATTGCTCCACGTGACATATTTAGTCTGGATATTCATGTATTATTCAAACTGAATAACACTGCATTCGGTGTTATTCATTTTGAGTTACACATGAATATTCAGATTCGTCTTTCCTCACGTTCACAATGAAAGATGAGTTCACATTTGAACCTGGTCCAAATTTCATTATATATATATATATATATATATATAAAATAAAATTTGGACCCATTAAGCAATATGATGTGATACAATAGATGCTTGGGCCAGTTGGTTTTTGTTATATTTTATGGACTTATATTTCTCGTATGTGATCGGTTCTCAGCTATAATTTACTCTATGTAGGTGATGGTCATTCCATTTATATCCGGAATTTGCCTCTAAATGCAACGGTACCTCAGCTTGAGACGGAGTTTAATAAATTTGGACCTATTAAGCAAGGAGGTATCCAAGTCAGAAGTAACAAGGTCTGTTCATCTGATTGACACACATAGGATTGGTTACAGTTGCTTTAATGTATGTTGAAATAATGCTCGTTTGTCATCTGACCAGCAGCTGGGATTCTGTTTCGGCTTTGTTGAATTCCAAGATTTCAACTCCATGCAGAATGCAATTCAGGTTCTACTTTTATCTGATTATGAGTTTAAAGCTATCTATGATCTAATAATATACAATTCAAGTTAGGATTTATAAGAAGTTCAACCACAAGTTGACACCTTTGAGATCATAAAATGTTAGAACCTGCTGTTCTGTACCCAGCATTTGATAACTTAAGAAAACCAACTACTGATGTAGTGAATATAAGAATTAAGAAGACCAACAAATCGAATAACTACCAATACTTTCACGGAGAGTTTGTGTGTGTGTGTGTGTGTGTGTTTGGGGGGGGTGGGGGGGGGGGGTGGGGGATGTACGCATAGCTGACCTCAATCTCGAAGAGTAGAGCGACCGTTTCCACCAAAGACCAGCAGCGACTTGAGAAAAGGGTGAGAGAGGAAGAGAGATAAAATAAATAAATTAATAGACTAATTAAGAGAAAGGGATAACAAACAAATAGAAGCATAACAAAGTTAAGGAATTTACACATCCCTAATCCAACCAACTAACCTTATCTTCCACCCTCTACCTCCCTCCTCTGTTATAGATCCCCACTCTTATTTAGCTAACCTAGTCCTCCGTCTCCAGTAGTTCCTATAAGAGGTTGTGTCTTCGGAAATAACTAAGGCTGCCAATCCAAGAGATTTTGGTTAGAAGTGACCTTGATAGAAAACCAGAGGATGTGAGAACAGAGTTAAAAGAATATCAAAACCCTGCACCAATCACTTCCAAGCCATGCCCAACCTTAGTTGCTCATCCCAAGTTCTTCTTGGCATACCCCTCCTCACCCCCTCAGCCATCGCTCCAACACCCTTTCTAACCTCCTCATCGGAGCCATTAACTGTCTCTTACCAACGTGACCAAATCACATCAATCTCTTCTCTACGAAGGTAGATTAAGTTCTTGCTATGTCTTATTGCGTTGCTATTTGATAATCTTTTTCTTATGAAAGTACTCATGGTATCCTTCGATCAGTGTGAAGGTCAAAAGGGTTTTCACAATAAACATTGAACGTTATACTTGAATCCTTTGCAAATTGAAGTGGTTAATTTGGTCATGTGACTTGGGGATGAGCTTATATTTTCGGGGTCGGTAAAATTTCAGATTTTCTAGTTGTGCACCATCTGACAGTGTGACGTGCATATAATCTGGTACATATCAATTGCAAATCAAGATGTGTTTATCAAGTCACTAAACCAAACTGAACAGACCCGATAAATCCCACTTGAAAGTAGACCTGGCCTCTAGCTCGAAGAGTAGAGCGGTTGTTCTCGTGAAGACCCTGTTAATCGAGTCAGTAGAACGTTCTATTGCATGAATTTTAAGTCCTCTAAAATCTTTGTGTCATCTCCACAATCTGAGTTCGTTGATTTGGTGATGCAAGACACAAGTAGTAATCCAATAAAGTTGAGATTCTATCATAGTTTCTGACTAAGTTTATTACGGGGAAAGACGCATAGCGGCAAAGTTATTTTCACATATACTTTCATATAACGGACATCAAACTTTTTACTCTTTTCTGTGAGTGTATATATTGATGTAAAATTTCAGTTAACTGGTGTATGTGAATATTATTTTTAGTATTTTATTACAATATTTTATGTTAGGTGCCCATCTGACTTTGATAAAGTTATTATATGCTGCTAATATACTGCTAGAAAAAGTTCTTTTTATATTGTATTAAGCCTTTTAACATTTTTTTTTTCTATCTAAATAGCAGTAACTACAATCTTATCTTTATTCATGCAGAGCTCACCTGTTGTTATTGGTGATCGAGAGGCTGTCGTAGAAATAAAGAGAACTACAACTCGAGGTTTGCATCATCTTGTTGCTTTGCATTTGATCTTGTTTGATTTAACGAAGTTCTAATAATTTACATTTTGTACCCATTTTGACCTGTAACCCAATGATGTTTTAACATTATGAAGTGGAGGCAAAGGTCGTGTGAGAACTTGAGGTTAACGTGAGGGATGTGAACCGTTGATCACTTTTAATCTCATGCACTTTAGAAGGGAATTGGTCCGGTGCATGGTTTTCAAAATCGTGTGAGGCTTACGCCTCGAGGCCCGCCTCGCCTCGAGGCGGTCCAAAACCGCTTATGAGGCTTACGCCTCATGGTCCTGGACGAGGCTTAAGCCTCAAACGTTGAGGCGGTGCCTCGAGGCAGTGAGGCATGAGGCGTTCTTGAGGCGTGAGGCTCTTTTGAGAGTGCTTTGACCGTTTGAATTTTGACTTGAAGCAAAGTCAAACTATGAAGTCAATGTATTTTAATATTTTTAAAGTACAAAGAGACTTTTTAGGTAGTCCTTTTATCTTACACGTCAAAAAATATAAGAGATGTTTCTTCTTCTACTTTCTTCTTTTTCTCTTTTCTTCTCCTCCGAAACCACCTAATCCCTCCATCTCCAAAGTCCAAACTCTTTTTTCTTCTTCTCCATTTCTTACCTTTTAGACTTGTAACTAGTAATTTTATGAACTTCTGACATTAAAAATTTGGTATGGGATTATGTTTTGTTTATTGTTAGTATTTAAAAATTTTATTTGGTATGGAATTATGTTTTCCACTTTGCATGCATTCATAAAATTTTGTGTATATATTTAGTATATATATTATATGTTATATATACATACACACATATCATATACACGACTTGAGGCTTACGCCTCGGACAGCCTCGAGGCTTACGCCTCGCCTCGCAGAGGGAAAACGCCTCGAGTCCCGATTGGGATTTTTAAAACCTTGGTCCGGTGGATCAGGGTGCATCTTATCTCGGTGCATCTCACCCTAATGTATCCACTTCTCATCCAATGGTTGATAACCACTTCTCACTGGAACCCGATCGCATATAGGCAAAGGATCATATGAGAAGTTGAGGTTAGCATGAAAAGTGGATTTGAACCGTTGATCACTTTTAATCTCATGCTCTCCCATGAACTTCTCATCCAATAGTTGATAACCACTTCTCATGCTTCTCACGTTAACCTCAATTTTTCACATGATGCTTCGCGTAGCAGGTTACGGGTCAAATATCGTCGTTACACTAAATCGTAAATTCATTTTGGAACTTTTTTACATTGATAGAGAGAAATTCGTTGTTACACTAAATAGGATATATGACAAATTTTGCCCGTGACAAAATTACTCAAAATACACTTGTCTCGTCTACCTCCCCTTTGTTTTAGAGCATGAAGTTTATCAATTTTTTTGTTGTTGCTTTTTACAAGTAATTTAGGGTGCGTTTGGTTGTGGAAAAATTTCCGGTTTTCCAAGGAAAATGAAAATTTAGAAAACGCATTTGGTTCATTATGTTTTCAGAAGTTCTTCAAGAAAATGAAAATTTCCTGTTTTCTAACTTTTATGTGAATTAGAAAACTGATTTTAGTAGTCTTCCAAAATTTTCTAAACGCGTTTTTTGATTTACTAAAATGAAAAATGAAAACTCTACCATTTCTACCAAAAGCGTTTTCTATAAAAAATGAAAACTCCACCGAAAATATAAAAAATGCCAGTGTCTGGGATATACTGGGTTCGTTTAGTTTTATATAAATTGACAATAAAAGGGTCCTCTGAATGTTAATCGTTGCAGTTGGGACTGGCCGTGGCGGCCGTTTTCCGCCAGGCCGCGGTGGTTTCAGAAACGACGGTTTCAGGGGACGTGGTGGAAGCTTCAACGGCGGCCGTGGCTATGGTAGAAGCGACTATGGTGGTGGACGTGGAGAGTTTTCCGGCCGAGGAAGAGGCCCCCCTGGCGGCCGTGGTGATGGTTATCATCAGCAAGGCAGAGGACGAGGCGGCAGAAGAGGCGGCTCAGCCCAATACACAGCTGCCACCGCTTGATTTAATCTCGTTTTTTTTTCCCTCTGACAATTTATTTTACTGCCAAATACCGCGGTCTCGGTAGTAGGTTAGTACATTTTAGCGAAAACTAATTTCATGACAACCAAAAAACACCTTTTTATCTGCTGTTAGTTTCGGCTTCATGGCATTCTTTCTAACATAATTTGTTTTAGGTGGCTTTTGTTGTTTCACAAGTTGTCGAATGTAATTTTGCGAATTATAACGTTTCCGATTAAATACGCCAGTTATCGTCTGCTGCGATAAGTTTGTTTGCTAGAGCTTTAACGTAAATGTATCGTTGTTTCTTAGTTGTCTAATTGGCTCGCCAAATTGTTTGCATTTGAGTCGGATATATGAAGAAGGGATTATGTGAGAAGAAGAGTTAATGTAAGAAGTGTAAGAAGGGATCTGGGCCATTGATTACTTTTGATCTGAAATGCATATCATGAACTGTGCTTGATAGGAAATTGGTCTGGTGTATCTCCGTACATCTCATTCTAATGTGTATCTAGGGCTGGAGATACCATTCTCACAATAATTTCATTTTTCATCATAACTTGACCCGAGATACACCGTATCGATTTGATTTGGTTTGGTTTGCTTTACCGAATATTCTAGTAAAACAAAGCAAATTGACCTAATGAATCCCACTAGAAATGGTGAGGATTTGAGATATATGCAGACTTGACATCTACTTCTAGTAGAATGATTGTGAAGGCTATTGAATGTTTTAGTACTTAAAACGTTGAGGATAGGGGTGTAATCGAGCCGAGTCGAGTCGAGTATCACCAAGCTCGAGCTCGAACTTGACACTACTACTCGAGCTCGAAACTCGACTTGAGCTCGATTGAGCTTAAAATTTCAAGCTCGAGCTCAACTCGATAAGATACTTGACACTTTCGAGCCCGACTCGGTTAAGTGCTACAATACTTTTTTTTTACGATTTAATGATGCAATTTCAACGATTTGAACGATACAAAATAGAAAATGCCTACAATGTGCAATTACTACAAGTTGTAACATTTGGTTTTTTTGAGTTTTAGGGTTTAATGGTTTATTTTTATAGTATACTTAAAAAATTAATAGTTATAAAGATGAGGGGTAAAAACTACAAGCTTATAAACTTGAGCTCGATTAGGCTCGCGAGCCTATCAATCCAAGTAATTCAATACTCGAGCTCGGCTCGTTAAGGTACTCGAGTAGCTCGAGCTCGACTCAATTAACTTCGAGTCGATTTCGAGTTTTTTCTAAGTCGATCTCGGATAGCTCGTGAGTTGTCTCGGCTCGATTACACTCCTAGTTGAGGATATGATATATGCAGACTTAGACATCTACTTTTTGACTTTTGAGAGCAAAAGAAGTGCAAATTTTGAAGAACATATGCGAGGAAGTTCTGATCCAACCATTTTTAATATATTGATTTTAATGTTTCAATTCATTGGGTTCAAAGTATACATGTTTATGTGGTTGAACTCACTATAACAATTTTCCTAATGGAAACCATTGTTTTAAGTTTTTTTGAAAGAATATCTTAATATAATTATCTGTTTAAATTGATTTAATTCTTTTTACATATTTATTAAAAGAAGGGAGCGGCTGATTGCGTCCTTGTAGAGGTGCCAATGGGGGCTCGAGCTTGTTAAGGATTCAGTGAGCTTGGGCTAGGCTCGAGCTTGACTTGAACTTAACTTGTTTACCTATAAATCAATACTTAATATGTTTTTATTTATTATCGTTTAGGCTCCTTTAGACTCATAAGTTCAACCATAAAGATTCGAGCTTGTTTATTAAACGGGCTTAAAACGAAGCTCAAACTTGGCTCTAGCTCGTTTAGCTCGAGTTTTAACAAATAAAATCCCAAATAGTTCACGAACAATTCGACTCGCTTACACTCTTAGGTACCAATAGAAAATATCAAAAGTTATAATTATAATTGTATGTATATGTATGATACCATTTCAATTTGGAGTGGGTTGTGTACAACTAACTACACAAAGCCTAGAAAAGAAAAAAAGGCCGTGATGACGAACTTCTAAATCTCTGTCCGCCACGTCACACCGTGGGTCCCACTTCTTGGCCAGTGGTGCATACAAAGTTATGGTGGTCGTGTGGTGCACATGACAACTACCCCCGACAATATAATTTTTCGGATCAAACAAAACGATGACGTTTCGACTACTTCTTCTCTTCTTTCTCTCTTTGCTGTTGCAACTTGCAACTTTGCATGATGGACGTTGATGAGTATTTAGCTGGCCACCCACTCTTCGCTTGACACGTGTACATAAGTGGGACCCACCAACCGCAAGTTGGAGGCCTTTGTGGACCCCATCAGATCTGCTTTCTTGATTTGTTTACTTTTACATATTCTTCTCCCAAGTTGACAACCTTTTTCCTTTTCTAAGTCTAAAAAACATCATTTATATTTATTTTAAATTAAATTACATATTTGTCCCTATAGATTTCTAAAGGTCACTACTTTGTTTCATTGAGGTTTGTATGAAAATCATTATTGAGGGGTTAAAGAATAAGAATCATGATGAAAATGTTTTTTGATTTGATATTAATAATGGAATCATTTTTATAGATTCAATACTTACATTCTCGATCAAATTGAAAAGAATAAAAAGTTTTTTTTTCATGCATTGTTGCATCTTTTTATGTTAAATGAAATATCTTTTGTATTTTAAAGTTGAAAAAACATATTTTTTAAATATGAAAAAATTTTCATTGATTGTATTGGTTAACCAAACAGTATCAATGCAATGCCTATTTCTATTCTCATTCTCCAACATTACTATTTTTATTTCCATTCTCATTCCTTGAAATGAACCAAACATTAGGTTATGTTTGCTAAACTAGCTGATAAGTTAGCTGATAGTTGATAAAATATCTGCTGACTAATAAGCTAGCTTATGAATAAATTATGCTTTGACAAAAACTAGTTTATGAGTATATAAAATGACCAAAAAGAGTATCTTAGAGTATAATAATAAATATTAATAAGGGTATAACGGAAAAGAATACAAAAAAGCTTATAAAACGCTACTTCAATTAGCGTTTTAATAAGCTACCTTATACCTTATAAGCTAGCTTATGACTCATCCAAACATATGGTGTTTATAAGCTAGCTTATTTTTGCCAAAAATAACTTTATTATCTATGATTTGTAGTTAATTTTTAATTTTGATTGTAAAGTTAATTTCTACCATTAAATATATGATGTAAATTGTTAGAGCCTCTTTAACAAAATTTTATAACTTTTAAATAGAAAATAAAAATTTTAGATCTCTAAAAAAATCTAGCTTAAACAACTTTTTTATTTTAATGTATCTATCATCGCTTATATTATATAACAAATAATTGTAATTCTAAAAACATAGAGAATAAAAACATAGGGATTAAAAGATAGTTTACTCATTATTTTTTTATTTAAAAAAGTAAAAATCACAACATAATTTATTAATATATAATTCAATAAAAGTAATTAATAATAAATATACAAATACATTTTGGGTGAAAATTTAGACTTGCTAGATGAATTGGGTAACAAATCAAAACAACTATAGACTTTTCGTGGCACACAAAATAAGCATCTAATGTGTGAATTTTTTATGATGAATAAAATAGTAAATGTACACTTGTTTCTTCTCCTAGCTTCTTGCTAACTTTTTTTTTTTTAAATCGCTGCCATTAAAAAAAAAATAGTAAATGTACAATTCAATAAAATAAGAATCATATGCTATATCATACCTATAATGTGACATAATTATAACACTTATAATTAAAGATAAGTTTAATTAATTACCACTTGACAACCAACTTATTGAAATTTGAAGTTAAATATTTTGATATGCATATTTTTTAGAACCAAGTTGAATTAAACTATCAACTATTAAGTGGGCCTAACAATCGTATTTAGTGAATTTATTCAATTATTTTTTTTTGAAAAAGAGTAAAAGAAAATATTTTTTATAAACACCCACTTGATGTATTATTGTTTCTTATTTATTAATTTTGATGCATACATACATGACACATACACACATAGAGGAAAGTTCAAATGTGAACCACTTTTTGGTTGTGAACGTGAGGACAACCGAAAGCGCGACACGTGACGGCTTTGAGTGTGGTCCCCTCCTTTAATTCAATGTCCTCCCATGAATCGCGCCTAGTCATCCGCCGTGGACTTGATGTGGCGCCTAGTCATCCGTCACGTGTCGCGCTCTCGGTTGTCCTCACGTTCACAACCAAAAAGTGGTTCACATTTGAACCCACCCCTACACACATATATACATATATAGACTCAAAATTATGTGAGACTAAATTATTTTCATGCAACCCATATGACCAAATTTTACACTTTAAACTTCATAACAAAATAATAATATAATATTCATAGTGATTTTAATGTAAAGGTTTTTTATTTTCACAAAATGTTATTGTAAAGTTGATCCCACATGTCCCACAAAAATAGTTTGATCTCACAAAAACGTTAATCCATATATGAATCATATAAGAAGTTGATAATAACATGCGAAGAATTCAAATTGGATCTGAACCGTTGGTTATTTTGAATCTCATGCTACTAGAGAAAAGTTTTATACAAAAAATAAAACTCTTTTTTTGTACAAATTTACTCTTTCAATCAAACCATTAGTTGTAGCATAATGGTCGGTAACATTCTTGGGCTTTTGCCTAACTTTACTTTGTTTTTATTTATTGCTTGGAGTTATTCTTCTATAAAAAAAATATTGAGAGAGACACTAGATGACATCTTTGTCTAGATTCCCAGACTATGAACTATGGATCGGCTTTAGAAACAACCGATAGTCGACGAGGATTAATCTGATATAGATACCCAACATCTCATCGACTTCGTATTAAAACGTATACATAAGTTGTCTTTCAAAAGAAAAATAACTCCTCAAAAATAAAATTTTCTTACTCTACTTACACAAATTAATTCATACATATAACTTTATTCCTTTAAAAAAACAAAATCAAACCTAACACTTTACTATCCTAATTTCTAAATTCAAAAATGGGTTTCTTTTCCCCCTTCCAAATGGTAAACAAATTTTCCATAAATAATCACACATGTTTATCTATTCAAACCAAAATCATAGGCATCCTAAAAAACACATCTTCCACGTGTCCGGCTAAACAAGCTCCACGTCAACGCCAGCCAGCCAGCCAACCCAACACGTTGATTCGTGTGACTAGGTGGGGACCACTTTCAGCCTGAAAAAATGGAACTTTTAAAAACTACTCTACATATACACGTGCCTATTAACCCCTACTCTTTAACCGACACGTGTCAGTCAATTAACACCCTCACCCTTTTGTTCTGCCGTCTGTTTGGTTGCTTTTCCGAGGCTGACGTGGCACGCTCTTTCGTCCTCCCTAGCTCCACGTGTCACATCCAACTTTATCCGAAACGGAAACCCATCCTTCAAGGGTATTCCAGTAAATTCACATCCCCTTACCACGTTGAAAAGAGTTGATTCCGAATTTAGTCCTTATAGTTTGTTATAAGTTTCTATCTTTCTCCTTCTGGTATAAGAATTGTATTTTTTGTCCCTGTTATATGCAATTTATATCATTTTTTTGTCTTTGGGATATCTTTGAATACAAGTGACTAAAATTATAAAGAAATGTAAACCAGAGTGATCTAATCAACAATCCATTATAAATTGTAAGTAAGGGTGTAAACGAATCGAGTTACTTGTAAGGTAGTCGGGATCAACTCGTTAAAAGCTCGATTAAAGCTTAAACTTCATTTGAAGCTCATTTAATAAACGAGCTCGAGTTCGAGCTCTTATGATTAAGCTCGCAAGCCTAAATGAACCTCAATTAATATAATAAAAATATATAGCAATAATAAATTTAAAAAAATATAAAAACATATTAAGTATTAATTTATAGGTAAATGAGTTTAGCTCGAGCTTTGCTAAATTTCTTAACAAGCTTGAGTTTGAGCTTTACAGATAAAGCTCGAATTGAACTGAGTTCAGGTTCAAAAAGTGCCAAACTTGAGCACGAGCTTGCTAAATTTCTTGATGAGCTTGAGCTTAACACATAAGACTTGAAACGAACCGAGCTCAGGTTCGAAAAGAATCAGGCTCAAGTTCGAGGCTTATGAACTTAAACGAGCTGATTTGAGCTTAATCGAGCTCGAGTTCGACTCGGCTCAGATCGACTCGTTTACATCCTGAGACTTATAAGCATAAAATAACAATGAATTACAAACCATAGGAACAAAAATTACAATTTCTAAAATCATAGAGATAAAAACCGCAAGTTTTAACAAACCACATAGACTAAAATCATAATTTCCTCCTTTAAAAATCTCCATACTTTCTTCTCTCCCTTTCGCACCTATAATTTCTCTCTCCGAAAAAAATCTCTCTCTTGCCGGCAGAGAAAATCCGGCAACATTTTCCGGCCAAAATCCTCTAGATCCGGTAGACAATTCATACAAAAATCTTCCGATTTTCAATCGAAATTCCGACGAAATCAAATGCTGTTTCGATTTCCGTAAACGAAAAATCGTCAATTCTCAATTGAATGCTCGAAAAAAATACCTAACCTCGCCGGAAAATCTAGGTTTCCGATATGGATCTATTGAAAACATTCGTTTATACCGGCGGAGCCAATCCGGTGAAATCAGAGGAATCACTTATGGAAGAAAACGTGGTGGAGCTGAGTTTAGGTTTATCGTTGAACGGCCGATTCGGCGTCGAACGACGGCGTACGGCGGCGGACGTTAGGTTGATCCGTTCGTCTTCTCTCGTTGCCGAATCCCCGAGTTTCGATCTGACTATGCCGTTGGATCCGATGATGCCGTTAACGAGGACGTGTTCGCTGCCGATGGAGGCGGAGGAGTGGAAGAAGCGGAAGGAGCTGCAGTCGATACGGCGGTCGGAGGCGAAGCGGAAGCGAGTCGAGAAGCTTAAGAATGGAAGGACGATGGTGAAAGGATCGCCGGCGGCGGAGGAGAATTGTGAGATGAAAAGGAGGAATTTAGCGAACGGAAATGAGTTATGGCGGTCTCCGCCACCGTCGTCGGTGTTGCCGCCGCTTCCACGGCCGCCGGCGTCGGTTGGATCTCCGGCCAGCGGCGGATCTTCGGGGGTTTCCGATTTGGAATGTCAACATTTTTCAGGTATATAATATAACTTCAATATTTTGGATATTTTTGTATATATCAATTTTTGTGTGTATATATTGTTACGAGGAAAGTTTAAAGTTTAAACAAAACAAGTGGCGGCTTTGAGAGTGCTCCCCCTCTTTAATTCATTGCCCTCCTATGAATCGCGCCTAGTCATCCACCACGTGTCGCGCTCTCGACACTATATTATAGTGTGTATATATATATATATGTCTTTTTGTGCATATGTAACTTTCTAATTAACCATCATACTACGTTTTAGATTTTATTTACAAAAATAGTAAAAAATAAAAATAAACACTTGAAATATGTTGGATTTGAGCCGTTTTTGACTAAGTAGCTGGTAGCTGATAAACTAGCAACTTACTGGCAAGGTAGCCAGTAGCTAATTAGCAAGCGTAGCAAACGTGTGAATAACGATGTTTTAGTAAAAACTAGCTTATGAGTATGTAAAATTATTAAAAATGGTACTTTGGGGTATAATAGTTAATATTAGTAAGGTGTAATTGGAAAAAAACGTTATTTCAACTAATGTTTCGATAACCTAGCTTATAGCTTGTTTTTGCCAAACACAACCTTAATAAATAAAAATTGAATACAAAAAATGTGTTTGATTTATTTACTATGTTGGCATCCCTATTAACATTAAAATCATCTCAATTTATGGATTATGAATCTGAAATGTAGATTTTAAGTAGAAAATATCTTTGACATTTGCCATTAGGAATGTATAGAGGTGTCATTGGCCTTCCTCTTTTCAAGTATAACGGTACTGTATTGGAAATAATTATCCCTAATGATCGGATTACAGGAACAAATAAAGAGGCTGAATCAAAGAGTTCGACGACGAGCAATCAATCCATATCATACCAGAGTTCGAGTTTGAACAGATCAAACTCGATTGTTTCCGAGCATGTTGCGGAGAAGGTCTCCGCAACATCATCATCTCAGATCCTTAGCAGAAACCGCTCTAATAGGGATGAAACGTTGAAGTTGATGTTAGCGGACATGCCGTGTGTTTCCACCAAGGGAGACGGTATCAACGGCAAGAAGATCGAAGGGTTTTTGTATAGATACAAGAAAGGCGAAGAAGTGAGAATAGTTTGTGTTTGTCACGGTAGCTTTCTGACTCCGGCGGAGTTTGTGAAACACGGGGGTGGTGGCGATGTCGAACATCCTCTTAGACATATTGTCGTAAACCCCCTTCGCTATGATACTGGGAGGAAGGGGAATTCTTGAAGAATGAAGTGTGGGGATTTGGAATTTTTGTAGGGCGAGGGCTCGTTTTTTTGGTCCTATTTATGTGTCAAATGAAACGTTAAATAAGGTTTCGTTAAGGTCATATGAGCATTGTAGAGAAAAAAAATTTGCATCTCGATGGAAGTAGTGTCTTTTTTTATCTGGAATGGTAAATAGTTTGCTATATACGTTGGCTTAACTTTTTAGTTTAATCACATAGACAAGTTTTACCACGTGGTAGAAATCGGATTCCAATAATCTCTATCAAGATAATTGATAGAGACTAGCTAGTGATTGATAAGTTTAGGAAAAACAAAAAGAGTGATTGATAAGTTTAGGCAAAAACAAAAAGAGTTGATAAGTTAAGGCAAAAACAAAAAGAGTTGATAAAATAGATGAAAAATCCATATAGAAACTATAGCTAATGATTGATAAGTTAACAAACATCTGAGAGTAAAGGAATAACAATATGACATCTTAATTGAATTCATATTATTAAGAAAAATTAAATAATTTGATATCTTTATTAAGGTGAGTTTGTTTTTGAAGAGGTAAAAGTGCTGTGTGCTGCGGACCACATCTGCAGACTTCTGTGGCAGAAGAGGTGGTCCCAACCTCTGTAGACTGCTGTGGGAAAGACTGTTTGTTTTTTACATCTGCAGACACAAAAAATGTAATTTATATAATTTATTTTTTAATCAGGTTAACAATTTTTTTAATAAAGTCAACAAAGAATGTATAAAAAAATGTATAAAAAAATAGATAAATATGTATAAAAAAAATAGATGTGGGGAAAGATAAAAATGTAAAAAAAATAGATGTTAAAAAAATAGATAAAAATGTATAAAAAAAATGTATATGTTAAAAAAAATGTATATAAAAAAATGTATATAAAAAAATAGATGGGAAGCAAAGGAATTGGAAGTGCTGTGGGGAAAAGCACTTGGGCCAGTGCTGCGCCAAGAAGCACACGGACAGCACTTGGAAGTGCTGCGGGGAAAAAAAAACAAACAAGCTGCGCCAAGAAAATGCTGCGCGTGTGCTGCGGGGGAAAGCAAAAAGAGGCTCTGAAGCGCTTTTGAAGAAAAACAAACACCACCTAAGAGAATGGACGTTTTAGTATCCTGTTGGTATTATTTACATATTACTATTGTATCTTTTTTAGTTTAAAACATGTGGTAAAACTTAAAACTTCATTTTTATAACTTAAAACTTCATTTTTATAACTCAAAAGTTCCACCTTATATGTTACTCAAAAAATTTATAGACCATATCAAAAAAGTTGAAATCAATCAATTTAATGATCTATACCAAAAAGTGAATATAATTTAGCACAAATAAGTGGTTGCAAAAATTCTCCATGTTAAATCAAAGTTGATATAAAATTTGTTACATATTCTATATGTTTTCTTATGTCATTTCGTTTCCCTGCTGAAAATACATGTTTTAAAACACCATTTAAAAACGCCAAACAGTTGCAACAAATCCTCATTTACGCAAAACCCTCCTTTAATCATCCTCAAGAAAAAAAACATATACAACAATTTACAAGTCTCAATCGATGCAAATATATTCTCAGCTAACTAACAAGACGGAGGTTGAAGTTGCTTCAACCTCCGCACCACTTGTTTCATCGTGGGCCTCGTGGATAACGAGTCCACGGTGCAAACCACCGCCAGGTGCAGCACCTGCACCAGGTCATCGTGCGGCCCGTTGTCCCACAACGCCGCCGTGAAAAACTCTTGGGCCTGTCCCTGCTTGAGCAGCATGCAGGCCCATCCGACAATGTTGAACCCGTTTCCGTACGACGAAAACGACGGGTCCAACGCCTTCTTGTCGGATATCAATTCCAGAAGCACCACCCCATAGCTGTAAACGTCTGCTTTATCCGAGACCCGACACGTCATCGCGTACTCCGGCGCCACGTATCCGAACGTCCCGGCGACTCCCGTGGTGGCGTGGGTCTCCGACGTGCCCAAAAGCCGAGCCAACCCGAAATCCGACAAATACGCGTTGAAATCGTCGTCTAGCAGGATATTGCTCGGCTTCACATCACGGTGGAGGACCCGCGGGACGCACTGGTCGTGGAGGTACGCAAGGGCCCGGGCCACGTCCAGTGCCACCTTGTGGAGGATCCGCCAATCGACCACCACCGCCTCCGCCTCCCGCCGTTCCTGGATGAACCGTTCTAGGTTTCCGCCAGGGAGGTAGTTGTAAATCAGGAACATCTCGGTCTCGCTAGCGTGGTATCCGATTAGGGTCACGAGATTCGGGTGGTGGAGCCGCCCTAACGTCTTGATCTCGGCCTCAAACTGCTGAACGCCTTGAAACCGTCCTACCGCCAGTCGTTTTAATCGCCACCGTGAACCCGGGGGCGATCTCGGCTTTGTACGTGGCTCCGAACCCGCCGTTTCCGATGCAGTTGTTGGCATTGAAGCTTCCGGTGGCCGTTATCACGTTCTCGAACGTCAAAGGAACCCCGATGTCGGTAAAAAGCGTGACTTCCTTGTGGGCCGACTCGTTTGCAACGGAGTTCGGCCGCCATCGGGTGCACAAGAAGAGAACACCGAGGGCCAGAAACACCGAAAAAACAGCGGAAGCTGAAGTTATCGAAGCAACCTCGATCGAATTCATCTTCCGGCCACCACTTTTTGGCGCCGGAGTGGAAGAATTCGAGTTATCGACGTTACCGTTCGATCTTCCGGACTCCGGCGACTGTTGGTCGGAAGACGGTGTTGCCGCCATCAAGTTTCCGAGCAACAGGCCCGGCAACAGGCCCGACAAATCGTTGACGGACACATTAAATTTCACGATCCCCGTGACGTTTGTGAAACCGGATGGAATCGGGCCGGAAAGCTTGTTGTTGTTGAGCAAAAGAACCGTCAAATTTCTCAGGTTTACGAGATCTTCCGGAATAGGGCCCGATAGCGAGTTCGAGAAAAGCTCGAGAACTTCTAAGGATTGCAACTTTCCGAAACTCGTGGGAATCGGACCCGTAAGATTGTTACCCGATAACGAAAGCCCTCGAAGGTCCTTAATCTTGCTAAAATCGACAGGTATCTCTCCTTGTAACAAGTTTTGGCTTAAATTAAGCGCAACAAGAGACCTCAACTCACCGAAACTAGAAGGGATAATTCCCGAAATTCGATTCCGAGAAACGTCCAAAACCCTCAAGGACCTGCAAATTCGACCAATATTTGACGGGATCTCGCCGGAAAACCGATTGGAGCTAAGATTAACAACCATTCCTTTGAATTTAGAACATTCATCAAATAGAACTCCCGGAAACCGTCCGTTGAGCTGGTTTTCGGCTGCAAGAAACGTATAAACCGAGTTCTCAGCCGTTTTTGGTGCAACTGGAATCGAACTCAATTCCCCCGTGAAGTTATTCCCACCGAAGTTATGCACGATTGCAAGATTTCCACCATCGTTTTCTGTTTGAAACGCAAAGAATCGGAGATATTGTGAGTCGAGATCGAAGGGTTTGCAGGCAGCATTACGGAAAGAAGGAATCGAACCAGAAAGACGATTACGACTAACATCGAAGACATTCATACAAGGAACCGGAAGTCCGTCATTAAGCTCTCCGGTCAACTGGTTCGAGCTCAAATCAAGAAACCGCAACTTCTTGCAGAGAAGGATTCCGTTCGGTATTTGGTCGGTGAACAAATTCCGACCCAAATTCACCATTTCCAAGGCTCTACAAGCACCCCAGTCGTTCGGAAACTTACCCTCCAAAGTCGCTCTTGGTGCCCATAGCAGTCTCAGTTTGGGCAGAATCGTAATTTCCGTAGGCAACGCACCCCGAAAGTAGTTGAACTCTTCTTGAGAACGAACCAATCCCGAATCACGATCATTAGGGATCGGATTCAACAAGTTCGACAACACGAGAACCGACAATTCCTTACAATTTCCGAGCCCTCGCGGTATCACACCACCGAGACTGTTTCTAGAAACATCCAGAACTTGCAGCATCCGAAGCCGACCGATCTCGGTCGGGATCTCTCCTTGAAGCATGTTCGAATACAACAAAACCGATCGCAACTTACTACAGTTCGACAAACTCGCCGGAATCCCACCGAGCAAGAAGTTTCCGGAAAGCTCTAAACGCTCGAGATTCCCACAATTATACCCAATCTCACTCGGGATCCTTCCCGTAAGCCGATTAAAAGACAAATACAACCCCTTCAAATCAACAAACTCATTAAAAAACCTCGGAATCGAACCGCTAATACGATTCCCTGCTAAATTCAAAACCCGTAGACTCTTCAAATTCACTAGCGAATCCGGTATCTCCCCCGATATCCGATTAAACCCTAAATTAAGAACCCTAACACTACCAAAACCTCCGAAACCGAAACCGAAACTAAAATTCAAACTTCCATTTATCGAATTTCCTTCGAGATCGATCACCTCGAGCTTCTTCAACCTCCAAAGAACACCAATTTCCCCAATTAGATCATTAAAAGCGAGCGATAAAACCCTAAGTTCCGAAACCTTCGAAATAGCATCCGATAATTCACCGATCAGTTTCGCATTACGATCAACACATTTTCTCCTAATTCCGAATCCGAATAACGGAAACCGATCGTATCTATCGCAAGTATAACCTCCACCGGTGATGTTCAAAGCCACGACCCGATTACCCGACCCGCATGAGACTCCGAACCACGAACAAACGTCCGAATTGCTCCGATTCCAGCTCCGTAACACTCCGGAAGGATCCGAAACGGAGCTTTTGAACTCCAGAAGCGCCGATTTGTCGATTTCGTTGCCGGAAATGGCGGAAATGGCGATGTGAGCGTTGGAAGTGAAGAAGATGATGATAATTAAGAGTGATTTTAAGGGGTTTTGATGGAGATCCATTTCTGGAACCCTAATTAGGGTTCAATTGAAGTAATTATTGAGAATTTGTGTTTGATTTTGGGATGTCTCTATGGTTTGTATCAAAAGGGGGGTTTTTTGAAACCCTAATTTTGTGTTTTTGGAAAAGACAGCAAGAAGAAGATACTGAGTTTAAACATTTTCGGCTAATTTTGGAAGAAGTTGAATGTTTACAAAATGTATTAAGTTTAAATTTAGTCCTTCATCTTTTGTTTTCGTTACATAACAACACCCCCAATTGTTTTTTATGGTTAAATTTCATCCAAAAATGAGTACTTTTGTTGATTATTTTGGTTTCATTACCTGATTTCAAACTAGTTATTAAAAGCCGGGTTATAAATTGTGATAGATTTATTATAAGTAGTAAGATAGATTTATATGGATTTGTATGACGAACTTTATGCATTGTGTTATGAATGTAACTATATGCTATGCTTACAATCAAAAAGAGATATATGGTGTAGCTGATGTCTATTTTACATGACTATTAGCATGTAGATAATATGTGTGTGTGTGTGTGTGCCGGGGGGGGGGGGGGGTTGTTATATGTTAATGGTTATTTAAAATAAACCCATAAATATGAAAAAAACAGTTTTTAAATATTAATGACTAAAAACACTTTAAATATCAAACCATAGGGACCAAAGTTGTACTTTACTCCATATCAAACTATAAGGACCAAAATTATACTTTAATCTATATATTTACTATTCACTTTTTCCTATATGAATCGATATAAGGGATAGTGTTGTCAATTTTACAATGAAATTTGTTTTGCATCTTATTTATTGTAAAGATTTGTTTCCAATTAATTTAACAAAGTTTCAAAATTTCCTATTTCCTATAATAAAGTTTAAACATTTTCATCTTTTATCCAACATTTACTCTATTGATCGGTTAATATTTAATGACGTAGATGCTAAGTTTGCCATCCATGTGTACATGCTTCTATAGATGGGTATCAACGGCAATAATTGTTACAAGATCAACTATTTACTGATTAAAATAAATATATAATATCAAAATTTGTTGTATTTGGGAGTGTGTTTCAGTGTTTGATGATAAGCACTTATAAGCTTATCAACTTCCTCCAAAAAGTTAAATCTTTTAGCCTTTTTAAAAAAACTTCTTATTAGTCCCATGAAGCTATAAGCATCTCATCCAAACATTTTAGAACAACTTATTGTTTTCCCAAAAAGCTTATAAGCTATAAGCAACTTCAAATAAGCACTTCCAAACACCCACTAAGTCAAACTCCTTAGTTTGAGAAAGAAAAGGAAAAATATTACTTAAAACTTGTATCATACTTTTAATAATGTCATTAATGTTGTAATTACTATTTACTAAAACAAAAAAGCTATGGGAGCTTATTATAGTTGTTTCCTTTTACCAGATTTTGAATTTTGATTTTCCATTTTTTGTTAGAAAATGCTCTTGGCCAAACAAACTTGTTTTTCAGCATACACCTTATTACTTAAGCTTATTAAGTTGGCTAAACATAACCAAAGTAAAATATGTATTAAGTTGGCCAAACATAGCCAAAGCAAAAAAGTGAATTACTCTTTACATGAATCAATGATTTTAATACAAGATAAATCAAGTTAAAACACAATTAATAAGAATGGTTCGGTTTCGTTTATCGTTAGAAACCATAAACCAAACCAAATTGTTCGATTTGCAATTTGAAGCAGAACCGAATCTATTTCACATCTACGTACCTTGGCTTCTCATGATAACGAATCCAATTTCTAGATCGATGTCGGTGAGCTCAAAAAGAGATGCACATACTTGGGACCATTTCGCAATGGCTGATCTTGTTGTTTGGGTGAATCTATCTAAACAATGGTCTAACCATGGGACCCACAACAAAAGAAGCAACAAAAACATCTGCGGCGGCCACCGGTTTTTCGGGTTGCTATTGGTAGTTTGTCTGGCGGCGGGGGTGTCAGTGTTGGCGGAGTTGTTTTAGAATCCGACTTCATTGGAGATACATCTTCGACTCTGGGAGTAGGAAAAAGAAAGTTTCAGTTACGTTAACCTGAATTTTACGAAGATGAATAATTAGAAACATGCTTGGGATCATGTGAGAATTGAGAAGTGCTATTTCTGGTGAGAAATACTTTTAAACCGTTGATCACTTTTGATCAAATACCCTCCCATGAATTGCGTCTTAAAAGGGAACTAATCAGGTGCATCTTGTCACGTGCATCTCATCCTAATGTTCTTCCATTTCTCATCCAACGGTTAATAACCACTTTCACGAGAACTCAACCATTAGAAACAAGGGTCTACTTCAGGATATCTTTAGGTTTCATTAGCCAAACGTTCCGGTGTGTTAGTTAGTGGGTAGGAGACAGGACGGCAAGATATTGGTAGGCGGATGGAAGAATTGTGTAAGGTTTTAGGTTTTTAAATTGGCAAGGATAGTTTAGTAATTTACCATTTATGCAGAATGCCAATTTGGCATTCTGCATAAAGTTTCCTCCTCAAAATACTAAACAAAGACCTATTTGTTAGCAACTTAATGAGCTTAACAGGGCTCACAACTTATTCGCTCAGCTATACATGACTGTTTGGTTATGGCTTAATGATGTAGAAAGTGACTTATTCAGTAAGTTTCTGAGGGGAAGCTTTATGCAGAAAGCCAAGTATTTCCAAACCCGCCCCTCCCAATTAAAAAACCTGCTTCTTCCATCTATGAAAAGACCATCCTAATAAAAAACTTTCCTAATCTATTCAGACAAATTAGTCCACTCAACTTTATCTATACATGAGTTAATGAAAAACCAACCAAAGACCCCTTAAGTCATTTTCTATATCATTAAGCCAATATCAAACAATTATATATAGTTGACCAAATAAGCTCTGAGTTTCATTAAGCTCATTAACCATGCCTTTAATGTCACACTCACACCGAACATGAAACAAGTTTTTGTCCTGTTCTGCATACCAAACTAGACAAGACCGGACTTAACAGGACAAGCAAGAGTGAGGTCGGTGGCTGAAAGAATTGTAAAAATGTTTTAAGGTTTTGTTTTGACACGGGTAGTTTAGTAATTTACCAAACTTATCCATCTCCTAATTTTTTGTTCCACCTATTTTGGTAGGATAGAAAGAAAAAAAACAGGTGGGCCAGAAAGAAAAAAAATACATGCATTTTTGTCCTACTCGGTCGTCTTATCTGGTTTCGGTCTAATTATCGTACCAATATTGGTACAAGAAGTTTTTGTCATGTCCTATCCCATCCTAACCCGCATACCAAACGCACCCTAACTGATACCAAAAAAAACTGTATGCATACTTTATATGGGAACATGTACATTAAGCAGAAACTTACACAGGACTCGCAGGATCGACTCCATTCCCGCCGTCTTCATTTATCGAAACAAGCGGCGCCTCCCTCTCGATTTCAAGATCTTCTTTTTCTCCCGTTTCCCCAACGGTACTAACGCTCTTTCGATCGATTTCCGATGTCGTTTCTATCACCGTTGGCAGCCCAGGTGAGAATTCACCCTTGTTAAGCTCTCCAGATTTCCCGTTATTAAGACTAAACAAAGATTCATTAGAAGTTGCAGTCCACTCAGCACTATTCGCAGGTTTTAGAGCAAACGCGGACCACGGAATCCTGTCTGGATCATAGCTAAAGGTTCGCCCCATCACTTGCACCACCGGAGATTGCATCGGAGATGCGTCCACCACGTTCAGACCCGTATCTCGAGGTGATGAAGTTTCGGGTGACAACGAGAATTCTTGATTAAGATGTGGTCCGTAAAGTGGGGATTGGCTCACCATGCTCCATTTAAGCGAAGAAGTGGAAGAATCAGACGATGATTCAGCTTCATCTTCTATAGAACCGTTTTCATCAGAACTAAGGGAGACACCGGTTGCTTCTTTTTCGTCAGCATCTTCTCTAGAACCGTTTTCTTCAGAACTAAGGGAGACACCGGTTGCTTCTTTTTCGTCAGCATCTTCTCTAGAACCGTTTTCTTCAGAACTAAGGGAGACACCGGTTGCTTCTTTTTCGTTAGCATCTTCTCTAGAACCGTTTTCTTCAGAACTAAGGGAGACACCGGCTGCATCTTTTTCGTCAGCATCTTCTGTAGACCCGTTTTCTTCAGAAATAGAGGAGACCCCGGCTGCTTCTTTTTCGTCATCATCTTCTCTAGAACCTTTTTCTTCAGAACTAGGGGAGACATCGGCTGCTTCTTTTTTGTCAGCATCTTCTCTAGAGCCATTTTCTTCAGAACTAGGGGAGACACCGGCTGCATCTTTTTCGTCATAATCGATGTCCAACAGAATTGAAGAACTCGAAGAAGATGAGATGGAAGCATGGGCGACAATCTTGGCACGATTAGAATGAACCTCGTCGACGATGATAGCGTGAAGATGCTCGTTTTGATCGTTGATGGTGCTAGTGCCTTCGAGATCAGAATTACCTTTCTTACTGCTGTTGGAAGCCTCGAGTTCCTTGTTTTGATGCTTGTTACTATCACTCCCGTTATTTTCTTCCATTATGGCTTATTCGATAAAGCCTCTAGATGATTGATTCCATCTCACACAACATATATATGATGCTGTAAAACAAAGGCAAAAGACGTTTAGACGATAGAAATCGAGGCCTATTAGGGGAGGGGCGATAAGTGCATCGTCCCTGAGCAAAACATGCTTAGAGCATTTAAAGTCTACACAATGGTAAGCTTTTTCATCAGAATTTTTTCTAGAAAAAGTGGGACCCACAAAAACTTACATAGCCAAGCAAAACATGCTTAGAGCATCCACAATGGAGGCTTTTTTGCCACCTCACTATTGTGAAAAAAACTGTGACAACAGAAAAATCTGATTTTTTGCTAACTACTGCACAAGATTTGAATGGTGTGATTCAGACACTGCCAAAGTCCTCTTAACCATAGAGGTTTCCCTATAATGACTCCAGCCATTCGTGTTTTCCCGGAGGATATTAGTCTATACCCACAAGCTAGCCCGAAAACCCATGGTTACCTAAACAAAGCATTGAGAAAAGCCATTCCGCTTGGTCAACTAAGCTTTGGGTCCCACTTTATTATAAAAAGCTCTGCCATTGTGGATGCTCGCTCTTATTGGTGCATTTACAAGCAAAAAGTGTTTTTTTTTTGTTAGGAGCTTATTTACAATCTTAGGTGGCAAAACAGCTTTCCAAGAAGCTCCATTGTTGATGCTCTTAGAAGTTCTCTAGCATACACGAAAGAACCCAATAATTGATCTTTTAACATGGAGCATACAATGTTTGACAAACTAACTAATAAGTTGGTTGTTGGCTAAAAAGCTAGCTATTGCTTAATAAAATAGCTATTAGGAGAAGAGTTGGATGATAAACTAGTCATGTTTAATGCACGTTTGACGTTACCATTATTTTTTTACCATTCTGGCTTATTCGACGAACCCCCTAGATGGTCTCATGCAACAAATATATGATGCTGTAAGCCAAAGGGCAACCGGTACCTCTACTGTAGAGAGAGAGATAAATGCGTCTAGAAGTTCTTACTCCAAAGAGTTCTGCTATACTGTATGCTATAATAGAAAAAAGAAGAGCGAAGGTAGAAATCTCTGTATCTGGATTATGGAGAAATGCTAAAACTCTATATGTAAGAGAAAAAAAATAAAATTTTAATTATTTTTCACCAATAGGAGATATTTAAACTAAAGTTCAAGAGAGGGAAATAATATTTTATTAAAGATATTGAATATTTTAATAATATAGTTAATGGTAGAATTGTTAAAATAGAATAGCCATTGAAGTTGGACACGGTTTTTTTCTTTTTGGTACTCTATTTTAGAAAAAAATTATAGCATAGCTTTTGGAGATGCTCTTAAGATACATGAATCTTATATACAGTAAATTTTTTCTAATAAATGAGCATATAAGAACATGTTCTCTATATTAGGACCTCCATGAATTAAGGAAGCCTAATTGTCTAATCGACACCGTCATGATCCAAAATTGTTACTAAAATTGATCCAAATTGTTTACCAGAATGCAACAATAACTTATTTCTATTTCAACAATTAACAAGAGCTATAGAGATTAGATAGTTCAGATAACATAGTGTGTATCTGTAACATCCCGCCTACTTCAACAACAATATTGTCCGCTTTGCCACACTGGCTCACGGCTTTGTTTCTGGCGACCTGGTGAGGACTTTCCAGGAGGTCACCAATCCTGGTACTACTCCCACCCTAACACGCTTAACTGCAGCGTTCCAAGAACCCGCCGTGCATTAGGCCCCAAGACGCGTTGTTGTTAGCAACGCCAAAATATTATTTATAACACCCGGCATCACTCCTGTCCACGGCCGATATGGGATATGCCTAACGTGTTACAGTATCTACTTCTAACAAATTTCAATTCTGATGAAAAAAATCCACAAATTTGCTAACGAAAATCCTCCGGTTACCGAATTCAAATCCAAACACGAACAGATTCATGTATCATGTAACAAATGGAGAAATTCATAGAATTAAAGGAATTTCATGGAAGATAGAAACGGAAATCGAGATAGATCGAACCTAATTGAGCATCGTCCATTTGTTGAAACGTGAAATTGAAACCGTAGGCAGCTCCAGGATTGGCAGGAATCATGTAAACCTCAAATTCAATGGAAGAGAAATGGATTAATAAGAAGAATTGGAGAGATATGTAGAAAGGGGCTAGGGCTAGGGTTAGGGTTTGATGATGGATTAATGGAAATGACGAAGGTGAAGAAGAAGATTGATTTTTTATTGCAGAAAAAATGAATCAGGCGGGAAGTGTTTGTTGTGCATGCAGGGAAGGATGGATTGTGGTTAGAGTGTGAATGTATAAAAGTTTAGGGGCTAAAGTGTAAATTTAAAAAAGCATCTTTCATAGATTCTCTCAAATATATTTATTACGTCCTTTTTCAAATTTTTTAGTGGTATTCGAAACTTTGCCCCGACTAATTCAGATAAAGTTAACCGACAGTTAAAGCATGCTGCCTCGAGTTAATCTTCAATGACCATAACTTGGATTTGACCTTGGGTAAAAGGGTTAAGGGTTAACAGGTCACTTTCCATGCAAGCCTTAAATTGTATGTCAGAGTCTTGTGGTTTCCTTTTTTTCACATGGTATCGTTAAGGATTGCTCATTCAAAACAATTTATGTTTATCTGTTTATTTGCTTATTACTGGCTAAAAAAGCTAATGGTTTTGATTTTTTTTTTTAACTTTTTATTTTTCCGATTGCCTCCATTATAAACATTTTATCCAACTTGCAAAACTTAGGGAGCGTTCGGTTTATTTCAGGGAATGTGAATAAAAATGAAAATGAAAATGCAGGAGAATGGTATTGCATTCATGCTATTTGGTTAACCCAATATAATCAATGAAAAACTGTTTCATATTAAAAAAATATGTTTTAATAACTTGAAAAATACAAAATATAACATCCGTAGATGCAACAATACATGGAAAAAAACCCAAGTAGAAATAAAAATTTCATTTCCCCCAATTTAGTCAGGAATGGAAATTAGTGGATCTGCAGAAATGACTCTATTATATAATATCAAACCAAACAACAGTTTTTATTATCATTATCATTCCTGACTCCTCAATACCCCCAAGCAAAAACCCCCTTGGTTAGCCTCATTATAAGCAAATAAGAAGTCTATAGGCTAATTTTTTGTTAATCTGGATTGAATTTTAAATCTATTTTGTTTTAACAATTTTTCCAAAATAATAAAAATAAGATAGAGAAGAGCTTTCTATAAAACTATAAAAACAAATATTTTAAGAGATAAATAATATTTTAATAGATTGTTGAAAAAAAATACTTTAAACATTTCTATGAAAGTATGAAACCACCATCCAATTATTGAAAATTTGAAACCCACTGCTTTTCTTTCTTTGTTTCTTTTAAACATTTCTAAACCCACACAATTGACTGTTGTTTCTCTTAGATTTTCCAACCAGAATCAGATAGAACACAAATCAACAACAGAAATTACCAATAAACAGAATACAGATCAACAAAATTCAACAAAAAGACCAGAAATTTAGGCTGGGTTTCAAGATATTTTACAGAATTTTTGGTTTGCACACCAAGTGTTTGATAAAATTCCCTTTTTCAGTTGATAGGATTTTCTGATAGTCAACCCATGATGGAAACAGTGATAGAACAGAAATTGATAGCTGCTGCTACCCTTATTATCAGGGAACTGGATTCTAACGACAGATTGTCTCATAAAGCAAAGAAAAGGTTGGTGGATCTACACACGAAATTGTCGTCTACTTCGAAGATCTTTGAAGATGAAGAAGAAAAGGAAGTAAGTGATATCGAGAAGCAGATTGATTCGATCAAAAAGAAGATCATGATATGGACGTATGAGCCCGATGAAGTTAAAGAGTATTTGAAAGAAGTTGAGGGGTTAAGAAGTTTGGTTGAAAGCTTAGAGAGTTTGAATCCAAGTAAAGACGGTGAAGAACATAGGCTTTTGACGATGGGAAATGATGTTCTTCGTACATCAATTCACAGAATCCAGAGGTTGTTCGAGCGTACGCTTGTTCATAATCGGTATAACTTTGTGCCTACGCGTGTTCCATGTAGCAAAGATGATGGGGTGGATGAGAGCTCGATTGTACCTTTAATGGATGATTTGGAAGATGATTCTATAAGCAAAAGAGAGGATTTTTACCTCATGCATTTGATCGATCCTGAGGTGATTCCTGATCTGAAAAGCATGGCTAATTTAATGTTTGCTACGAGTTACGATAAAGTATGTGTGGATTCATTCATCAGCGTCCGTAAAGATGTTTTGGATGATTTGTTATTCATTCTCGAAATAGAGAAATCGAGCTTCGAAAATGTTACAAAAATGGAAGTAGTTGAGTTGAGTTCCAAGATCAAGAGATGGGGGAAGGCAATGAGGATCTTCGTAAAGATTTATCTTGCAAGCGAGAAGTTATTGTGTGAGCAAATTTTCGGGCAAGGTGAGTCTGTAAGCGCTTTGTATTTCTTCGAGTCATCAGAAGCTTCTATCGTGCAGTTTTTGAATTTTGCGGACGCTTTGACCTATAAACATTACGGATCTTTTCATATTTTCCAGATTCTAGATTTGCATAATATGTTGGAAAATCTTACACCAGATATCGAGTCCTCTTACCCCAATGAAAACGGATCATACTTGAGAACAAAGTTCCAATATGTGCTTAATAGATTAGGGGTTTATGCGGGTGCAACATTCTCTAATTTTACGAACGTAGGGAAGATGGAAATATGGAATGCCGCTTACCCTCGAGGCGGAATTCAAAATCTCACTCGCGATCTAATGAATTACGCTACCACCCTTCTCGGTTACAGTAATTCCCTAAATACCATTTTCAGAGATGATCAAGATTCAAGCTCAAAGGACGTTAATGTCAACGAGATCTCATCTTTATCTCCAATGGGGCTGCGTTTCCGATCGCTGATGTCAGCTCTTGAATCGAACCTTGAGAAGAAATCAAGGTTATACAAAGAAGATGCATTGAGACACCTTTTCTTGATGAACAATGTTCATTACATGGCTGAAAAGGTCAAAGGGTCAAAGCTAAGAACCATACTTGGGGACGATTGGGTTCGAGAGCATAACCGGAAGTTCCAAGATTATGCCATGAGTTATGAAAGATCCACCTGGAGCCCGATCTTGAAACTATTTAGAGACGAGGGGCTTTATAGTCCGGATAGTTCAAGTTCAAAAACCAAGACTTCGTTGAAGAAGAGGCTGCAGATGTTCTACACCGCATTCGAAGAGATCTACAAGACTCAAACCGGATGGTTAATACCAAATAACGAACTTCGCAAGGATATGAGGATCTCGATATCAGTCAAGGTGTGTCAAGGTTACCAATCCTGTATTGGTCTTAATAGAGATCATATCGACAAGAAGTATATCAAGTATAGTGCAGAAGATCTCGAGAATTACCTCTTGGATCTGTTTGAGGGTTCTCGAGCATCATTATAGTTCTCATAGAAAGCGATCTCATTAGCTTTTGTACTTTATCTATATTATTTGACATCTTCTCAAGTTCTTATTGCAATGTAACAAGTGTTACCTAATGCATCTAAACTGTACATTTAATGAATTTGCCAGTTTTGATTTTGCAAGGGCCCAATTACCAAATACTTACCTGGGTAAGGGCTTACCAAGTCACGTTACTTTGCGGGATGAATGTAACACGAACAAAGAATCTTACCCGATAAGACAGAGGCAAAAGAATACGCACATATTCAAAAAAAAATTAAACATGGTTTGTCTTTTCATGAATCTAAATCTTACAAAAGTAGTAATAAAACCAAATCGGGAATTTATAGTTATAGAAATATTAAAAAAATTCAAACCAAACTATAAAAATATTAGATTAATAGATTTATAGTTGTTTGTATTTGATTTTGTAACTTTTGTTACGGAAAATGGTTCGTTTTTTGAGTTTTGGGTAGAAAAAAAACAAAAAGAAACATAATTCGGGAAATTTTGGCTCAACCCGGCATTTCGGATATCCGGTTTGTTCAATCCGAACCCGAACCGAAACAAAATCGTTAGTGGATCGCTTTAGTTAAGAATGTGACCGGTTTATTCAACTTTTCCTTTAACAAAATAATGTAGTAACAACTCTCTATCACTAATGCTTTTTTTAGTGCATTTAGATATCAAAAGAAAGTAAAATAACACAGAAAAGTAGCTTTATGAAACCACCAATCCAATCATGAAAAACCACTGTTTTTCTTTCTTACTTTCTTTTAAACATTTCTAACTCTACAAAATTCAACAAAAAGATCAGGAGTTTAAGTTGGGTTTTGATATATTTTACAGAATTTTTGGTTTGCACACCAAGTGTTTGATAAAATGTCCCATACAATTTCTAGTACTCAACCCATGATGGAAACAGTGATAGAACAGAAACTGATAGCTGCTGCTAGCCTTATTATCAGGGAACTGGATTCCAACGACAAATTGTCTCATAAAGCAAAGAAACGGTTGGTGGATCTACACGCCAAATTGTCGTCTACTTCCAAGATCTTTCAAGATGAAGAAGAACAAGAAGAAGAAGTAAGTGATATCGAGAAGCAGATTGATTCGATCAAAAATAAGACCATGATATGGACGTATGAGCCCGATGAAGTTAAAGAGTATTTGAAAGAAGTGGAGGGGTTAAGAAGATTGGTTGAAAGCTTCGAGAGTTTGAATCCATGTAACGAAAGCGAAGAACATAGGATTTTAACGAAGGGAAATGATGTTCTTCGTACATCAATTCACAGAATCCAGAGGTTGTTCGAGCGTACGCTTGTTCATAATCGGTATAACTTTGTGCCTACGCGTGTTCCTTCTAGCAAAGATGATGGGATTGTTGAGAGCTCGATTGTACCTTTAATGGATGATTTGGAAGATGATTCTATAAGCAAAAGAGAGGATGTTTACATCATGCATTTGATCGATCCTGAGGTGATTCCCGATCTGAAAAGCATCGCTAGTATAATGTTTGGTACGGGTTATAATAGAGAATGTGTAGATACTTTCATTAGCGTCCGTAAAGATGCTTTGGATGATCTGTTATTCATTCTCGAAATAGAGAAATCGAGCATCGTAGATGTTTGGAAGATGGAACAAGCTGCGTTGAGTTCCAAGATCAAGAGATGGGGGAAGGCAATGAGGATCTTTGTAAGGATTTATCTTGCAAGCGAGAAGTTCTTGTGTGAGCAGATATTCGGGCAAGGTGAGTCCGTAAGCACATTGTATTTCTCCGAGACATCAAAAGCTTCTCTCTTGCGGTTTCTGAACTTTGCGGAAGCTTTTGCCGTTGGGCGTCATGAAAGCGAAAGAATTTTCATGGTTCTAGATGTGCACAATACGTTATCCGATCTTACACCGGATATCAAGTCCTCTTACCCTCACGAAAATGGATCGTACTTGAGAACAAATTTTCAAGACGTGCTTAGCAGAGTCGGCGATTACGCCGCTGCAACATTCTTTGATTTTACAAGCGTGGTAAAGTCCGACATGTCGAACGTTGCAATTCCTAAAGGTGGAATTCACAATCTCACTCGCCACGTAATGAATTACGTTAATACCCTTGTTACATACGGTAATTCCCTAAATACCATTTTTACGCAAGAGCGTGAAAGAGATTATCAAGATTCAACCATAGAGGATGATAACTTCAACGAGATCTCATCTTTATCTCCAATGGGGTTGCGTTTCGAAGCGCTAATGTCAGTTCTTGAATCCAATCTTGAGGCGAAATCAAGATTATGCAAAGAAGATGCATTGGGACACCTTTTCTTGATGAACAATGTTCATTATATGACCGAAAAGGTCAAAGGGTCAAAGCTAAGAACCATACTTGGGAACGATTGGGATCGAGAGCATAAGCGGAAGTTCAAGCGTTATGCCATGAGTTATAAAAGATCCACCTGGAGCCGGTCTTGAAACTACTTAGAGACGAGGGGTTTAATCATTCAAGTAGTTCAAATTTAGTCTCCAAGAGCCTACTCAAGGAGAGGCTGAAGGTGTTCTACACCGCGTTCAAAGGGATCTACAAGAGTCAAACCGGATGGTTAATACCAAATGATCAACTTCGCGAGGATATGTGGATCTCGATATCACTCAATGTGATTCAAGCGTATCGAACTTTCGTTGGTAGGCATGCAAATAATATCAATGAGAAGTATATCAAGTATAGTGCTGATGATTTGGAGATTTATCTCTTGCATTTGTTTAACGGTTCTGCAAAATCATTATAGTTTTCATAGAAAGTGATCTAATTAGCTTTTGTAATTTATCTATATTATAAGACATCTTTGTAATTTCTTGTTGCAATGTTACAATTGTTGCCTTATGTATCAAAGGATTTGGCAGATAGTTGCATTGATGGGAACATTCAAAGACTTTTTAATTCGCAGAATTGGATGAAATTTGAAGGAATTGGAATAGCTAATTGGTTCGTATAATTGAATGGAATTTGAAAGAATTGAAATGGCCAATTCCATTGATCAAATTTCATGTTGATGTTTGGTTCACGGAATGAAAACTAAAGAATCCTTCAAATTCTTTCAAATTCCTTAAATCACAGAATTTGTCATTCCAGGCCATATCCTATGGAATTCATTGGAATCATCCATCCTCCCCTCTCCTTTTCCCTACCTATGGATTTCTCATCTCCATCTATCGTTCTCTCATTCCAAATCTTTTTTCGGTTCAGTTTGGTTTGGTTCGGTTTTTGGGGAAACCGAGTATGTCCGGTTTCAGTTCAGTTTTTCCCCGTCGAGATGGAAACCAAAACCGAAAATGAACCGTTTTCGATTTTTCGGTTATGGTTTCTCAGTTTTTCCGCTTTCGATTCGGTTTTCCCAGGTCGAGGTGGAAACCAAAACCAACCCGTTTTTGATTTTCGGTTTTGATTTCTCGTTTTTTTGGTTTCGGTTCGGCTTTTCTCAGTCGAGACGGGAACCAAAACGAACCGTTTTTTATTTCTGGTTCGGTTTTCTAGTTTTGGTTTCTCATTATTTTTTTCTGGGTTTCGATTTTTCAGTGTTTGTTTCTCCATTTTCGGGTTTTGGTTCGGTTTTTGCTCACCTTACCATTTACAATTCCATCCAACCAAACACAACCAAAATGTATTGTCAAATTCCATTCCAATTCCTTCAAAGAGAAATTCCTTGATGAATTCCAATTCCATCGAATTCCATTCCGCAAACCAAATGCCCCCTTAGAATTTTTGCTCTTTGGTCTAACGTTGCTTCTTGATCAACAAAAAATTTGAAAAGTTCAGAATTGGTGTTCGAGATATATTACACCATTTTATTCCGCACACAAAGTGTTCGATAAAATGCCACCAGAAAAAGAAAGAGCAATTGATAGCTGCTGCTAGCCTGCCTTATTATGATGGAACTGGAGACCAACAAGAAATTGTCTCATGAAGCAACGAAAATCTTGGCGAATCTACGCACAAAATTGCCGTCCATAGCGGAAAACTCCGAAGATGACGACGAACCAAGTCATATCACGAGTCGGCTTGATTCGATGAACAATAAGTTCACGATACAGAATTATGGTCCCGATGACGCTAAGGAGTATTTGGAAGCAATGGATAAGGCTAGAAGATTGGTGAACAATGAGCCATACTTGGAGACTACCGGATACGAAAGCATAACCGGAAGTTCCAACGTTATGCCATGAGCTACGAAAGATCCACGTAGAGTTGGATCATGACGAGGGGTTTCATCATCCAATTAGTTCAATATCAGTCTCCAAGACTATGCTAAAAGAGAGGCTTCAGATGTTCTACACCGCATTCGAAGAGATCTATAAGAGTCAAACCGGATGGTCAATACCAAATAATCAACTTCGCGAGGATCTGAGGATCTCGATTTCACTCAAGGTGATTCAAGTTTATTGAACTCTAGTTGGTAGGCTTTCCACTTTCGTACTATAATTATATCAAAGGAAAGTATATCAAGTATACTACTTCAGATGATCTAGAGAATTATCTCTTAAAGTTGTTTGAGGGTTCTCCAAAATCATTATAGAAAGGGTCACAATTAGCTTTTTTTTTAGTTATCTATATAATGTTATGAAATATGCATCAATTCTTAAGATTAAATTCAAACCAATGACTAAACTTGTCTTTTGAAACATTTTAATGATTGACTTTTCCAGTTGACTCCTTCACATCACTGCCTATTCAGTGTTGGATTTGAATCATAAAAATTACAAAACCTTTAAAATCCCATCTTTGTAATTGAAAGACTTTTAGTTCTAAATTGTGGAGATGTGGATGGTATTCCATTTATCCCAGGTTTGAATCCCTTCTTTCAGTTCTAAATTGCCAAGGATGTAGTTTAGGCAAAGCCTAGATGTTTTCCTCTTTCACGCGATGGTGGTGGGTGGTCACACGTGGCCAAGTGGGGTGATGGTTGAATTTCTTGAATGGGTTTGCAGGTTTGACATTCTTTTTTATATTTATATATTTAATCTATAAATTCAACCAGTTTTCCTTTTTTTAATCTGCAGATTAATTGTTTGATTAATTGTCCATTACATTTTCTCGGAATCAACCCATGATGGAAACAGTTCATAGCTGCTGCTAGCCTTATTATGATGGAATTTCTAAACCCATTGTAGTTTCTCTTGAAATTTCTAAACAGTATCGAAGATACAGAAGACGAAGCAACAACAGGTAACACGGAAATCAGGAATTTAAGCCGGGTTTCGAGATATATTAGAGAATTTTTGGTTTGTACATCAACTGTTGGATAAAATGTTCCATACAATTTCTAGTACTCAACCCATGATGGAAACAGTGATAGAACAGAAATTGGTAGCTGCTGCTAGCCTTATTATTAGGGAATTGGATTCCAACAACAAATTGTCTCATAAAGCAAAGAAAAGGTTGGTGGATCTACATGCCAAATTGTCGTCTACTTCCAAGATCTTTGAAGATGAAGAAGAACAAGAAGAAGAAGTAAGTGATATTGAGAAGCAGATTGATTCGATCAAAAATAAGACCATGATATGGACGTATGAGCCCGATGAAGTTAAAGAGTATTTGAAAGAAGTGGAGGGGTTAAGAAGATTGGTTGAAAGCTTAGAGAGTTTGAAACCAAGTAACGAAAGCGAAGAACATAGGATTTTAATGAAGGGAAATGATGTTCTTCGTACATCAATTCACAGAATCCAGAGGTTGTTCGAGCGTACGCTTGTTCATAATCGGTACAACTTTGTGCCTACGCGTGTTCGATTTCAATCTTGCGAAGATGATGCGGTTGACCCGAGCTCGCTTGACTTATTTGTGGATGATGGGGTTGACCCGAGCTCGCTTGACTTATTTGTGGATGATGGGGTTCACCTGAGCTCGCTTGTCTTATTTGTGGATGATTCAGATGATGATTCAGATGAAAATTTTATAAGCAAAAGAGAGGATGTTTACATCATGCATTTGATCGATCCTGAGGAGATTCCCGATCTGAAAAGCATCGCTAATTTAATGTTTGATACCGGTTGTAATAGAGATTGTGTAGATTCATTCATCAGCGTTTGTAAAGATGCTTTGGATGATTTGTTATTCATTCTCAAAGCTGAAAAATCGAGCGTCGAAGATGTTTTGAAAATGGAACGAGTTGCGTTGAGTTCCAAGATCAAGAGATGGGGGAAGGCAATGAGGATCTTCGTAAGGATTTATCTTGCAAGCGAGAAGTTCTTATGTGAGCAGATTTTCGGGCAAGGTGAGACCGTAAGCGCGTTGTATTTCTCCGAGTCATCAGAAGCTTCCATCTTGCAGTTTCTGAACTTTGCAGAAGCTTTTGCCGTTGGGTATCACGAAAGTGAAAGAATTTTTATGGTTCTAGATTTGCACGATACGTTATCCGATCTTACACCGGATATCAAGTCCTTTTACCCTCACGAAAATGGGTCGTACTTGATAACAAAATTTCAAGACGTGCTTAGCAGAATCGGCGATTGCACCGGTGCAGCATTCTTTGATTTTACAAACGTGGTGAAGTCCGACATGTCGAACATTGCTATTCCTACAGGTGGAATTCACAATCTCACTCTCCACGTAATGAGTTGCGTTAATACCCTTGTCACAACGTACGGTAATTCCCTAAATACCATTTTTACGGAACACCATGAAAGAGATGATCAAGATTCAACCATAGATGATGAAAGGTTCAACGAGTTCTCATCTTTATCTACAATGGAGTTGTGTTTCCAGTTGTTGATGGACTGTCTTGAATCCAACCTTGAGGCGAAATCAAGCTTATACAAAGAAGATGCATTGGGACACCTTTTCTTGATGAACAATGTTCATTATATGGCCAAAAAGGTCCAAGGGTCAAAGCTAAGAACCATACTTGGGGGCGATTGGGTTCGAGAGCATAAGCAGAAGTTCCGGCGTTATGCCATGAGTTATGAAAGATCCACCTGGAGCCCGATCTTGAAACTACTTAGAGACGAGGGGCTTAATCATTTAAGTATTTCAAATTTAGTCTCCAAGAGCCTACTCAAGGAGAGGCTGAAGATGTTCTACACGGCGTTCGAAGAGATCTACAAGAGTCAAACCGGATGGTTAATACCAAATAACAACCTTCGCTGGGATATGAGGATCTTGATATCACTCAAGGCGATTCAAGCTTATCGAACTTTCGTTGGTAGGCATGCAAATAATATCAATAAGAAGTATATCGAGTATAGTCCTAATGATTTGGAGAATTATCTCTTGCATCTGTTTGAGCCTTTGAGGGTTCTGCAAAATCATTATAGTTTTCATAGAAAGTGATCTCATTAGCTTTTGTAATTTATCCATACTATTAGACATATTTTTAAGTTCTTATTGCAATGTAACAATTGTTACCTTATGTATCAAAAGGGTTTGGCAGATAGCTTTTTGGTCTAACGTTTCTTCTTAAATTTAAAGTTTAGATTGGTGTTTGAGATATATTACACCATTTTATTCTGCACACAAAGTGTTCGATAAAATGCCATCAGAAAAAGAAGAGCAATTGATAGCCGCTTCTAGCCTGCCTTATTATGATGGAACGGGAGACCAACAAGAAATTGTCTCATGAGGCAATGAAAATCTACCCACAAAATTGCCATCCATAGCACAAAACTCTGAAGCTGACAATGTACTAATTCGTATCATGATGAGTCGACTTGATTCGATGAATGATAACTTTACGGAATTGTGGGCCCAATGAAGCTAAGGAGGCTAGAAGATTGGTTGTGAGCTTAGAGAGTTTGAATCCAAGTAAAGATAGTGAAGAACATAAGCAAACGATGTTTTTCAAACATCAATAGTGAGAATTAAGCAGTTGTTCGAGCACATGCTTATTACTGGGAATAGGCAAAACATCAAATACGAGCTTTTGTCTTTTTGGGCTAACGAAGATGATGGGGATGTTTCAGATGATGATCCAGTTCAAAGAGATGGTATGAACACGGGATTTGAGGTTTTCATAGTGGCTTGATCAATCCTGAGGTGATTCCTGATCTAAAAAGCATTGCTAATTTGATGTTTGATTCAAAGAGATGGTATGAACACGGGATTTCGGACACCTTTTCTTGATGAACAATGTCCATTACATGGCTAGAAAGGTCAAAGCTAAGAGCCATACTTGGAGAAGACTGGATTCGAAAGCATAACTGGAAGTTCCAACGTTACGCCATGAGTTACGAAAGATCCACCTAAAGTTATGAAATATGCATCCATTCTTTAAGATTAAATTTAAACCAATGGCTAAACTTGTCTTTTGAGTGAATGATATAATCAAATGAGAACCTCATGTATTGTAGGAATCGTGAAAACTTTTACTTCAAGACCTATCAAGTAATGACTTTTTTTTTATCAAAAATTAATATTTAATGTATTAATTAACATATGTTTGATCTACAAGATGTTCTTTCATTGATATCTGATTGACAATGTTAAAACGTTCTTATCTGTATTTTTATTCATTAGCTAGCCAAAAAGTTTCACTTTCTGAAACAGAAACATGTATATATGTTGATTAATATCCTAAGGAATCATATATCTAATGCTTACCATACACGGATCAAAAATCTCAATTGGCAGGAGGGTTGACAAGTACCAAAAGACTTATCTGGTAGATTATTGTATTCAATGTCGTCTTAATGAACTAAAATCTTACCTAGTAAGGTAAGTGAGAGCGTTAAAACTCTTATCGGGTAAGTGTTTAGGTTTTTGGCCGAAAAACTTGAACAAGTTAACCACAAGGCTGTGGCGTACTAGTTAAAGCCTGTGGGGAAAGTGGCAAGTTAACCCTTTTACCCTAGATTCGAATCCATGCGCTTCCAGAATGTGGTCATTGGGGATTAACTCAGGGCAGCATGTTTTAGCTGTCGGTGAACCTTGCCGAGATTAGTCGGGGCAAAGCCTCAAATACCCTTCCCAAAAAAAACCTTGAACAAGTCAAATGAAAATTTAATAATTTAATCAAACTCCCCTATACAGGTAGGAAAAAGAGGGGTTTCAATGAGGTCTTTGGCCAAAGTTTCAAGTTAGTACATTACGATAAATGTAAGGAAATTACAAGATATTTAGCAATCTTACAAAAATAGTTAATAACACTATTGTTTGGTGGTCAATATATAATATAAAAAAAAGGAGAATAAATGTAGCAAATAAATTACTATGTATTATGACAAAACAATCTTCATTATACACCTTATGATTAATATCAAAAACCGTGCATATTTTTTTTTTCTCTTTCGAGCCAATTACAAGGTTTGATACAATATGATATTGATATAAACGAACAACCAATGATGATAATATAGATTCAAATATCAAATGTGATATTGATTTTTATTAGTTTAATATATGATACGTGATCATCAATCTATATTATATTGCCACCAAACAACGCCTAATGCCAAAGACTAAGTTATATTGATACATAATTTAGAACATAATTATGTATTAATTAATAATGGCGGTTGGTGGGTCTTTTTTTAAACAAAAACTCACGCATTTTCTCTCTCCTTCTAAGCATTTTCAAAACTGTTTGTCTTGTAATTAGCATAAGTCCAAGCAAAACAGGTAACACAAAAGTTAAGAATTTAAGCTGAGTTTTGAGATATATTAGATTTTTTTTTGGTTTGCACACCAAGTGTTCGATAAAATTCCTCATTTCTGTTGATAGGATTTTCTAGATCTCAAACCCGTGATGGAAACAGTGATAGAACATAAATTGATAGCTGCTGCTACCCTTATTATCAGGGAACTGGATTCCAACAACAAATTGTCTCACAAAGCAAAGAAAAGGTTGGTGGATCTACACGCGAAATTGTCGTCTGCTTCGAAGATATTTGAAGATGAAGAAGAAGAAGAAGAAGTAAGTGATATCGAGAAGCGGATTGATTCGATCAAAAATAAGATCATGATATGGACTTATGAGCCCGATGAAGTTAAAGAGTATTTGAAAGAAGTTGATGGGCTGCGACAATTGGTTGAAAGCCTAGAGAGTTCAAATTCAAGTAAAGACAGAGAACAACATAAGCTTTTGACAAAGGCAAGTGATGTTCTTCGTACATCAATTGCCAGAATCGCAGGGTTGTTTAAAAGTACGCTTGTTCATAATAGGTATAACTTTGCGCCTACGCGTGTTCCATCTAGCCAAGATGATGGGGTTGACAAGAGCTCGATCATCTCCTTTATGGATGATTCGGTGGATGATTCTATAAGCAAAAGAGAGGATGTCTACCTCATGCATTTGATCGATCCTGAGGTGATTCCCTATCTGAAAAGCATCGCTAGTATAATGTGTGGTATGGGTTATAATAGAGAATGTGTAGATTCATTCATTAGCGTACGTAAAGATGTTTTGGATGATTTGCTATTCATTCTCGAAATAGAGAAATCGAGCATCAAAGATGTTTTGAAAATGGAACTGGTTGAGTTGAGTTCCAAGATCAAGAGATGGGGGAAGGCAATGAGGATCTTCGTAAGGATTTATCTTGCAAGCGAGAAGTTCTTATGTGAGCAGATTTTCGGGCAAGGTGAGTCCGTAAGCGTGTTGTATTTCTCCAAGTCATCAGAAGCTTCTATCTTGCAGTTTTTGAATTTTGCGGACACTTTGACCTTTGAACCTCATGGACACAATCATATTTTCCTAATTCTAGATATGCATGATACGTTGGCAAATCTTACACCTGATATCGAGTCCTCTTACCCCGATGAAAATGGATCATACTTGAGAACAAAGTTCCAAGATGTGCTTAATAGAGTAGGGGATTCTGTCTATGTAACATTCTTTGATTTTACGGACGTGGTGAAGTTCAAAATGTGGAATGCCGCTTTCCCTAAAGGTGGAATTCAACATCTCACTCGTCACGTAATGAATTACGTTACTGCCCTTCTTGGTTACCGTAATTCTCTAAATACTATTTTCAGAGATGATCAAGATTCAAACTCAGAGGACACTAACTTCAACGAGATCTCATTTTTATCTCCAATGGGGCTGCGTTTCCTATCGCTGATGTCAACTCTTGAATCGAGACTTGAGGAGAATTCAAGAATATACAAAGAAGATGCATTGGGACACCTTTTCTTAATGAACAATGTTCATTATATGACCGAAAAGGTCAAAGGGTCAAAGCTAAGAAGCATGCTTGGGGGCGATTGGGTTCGAGAGCATAACCGGAAGTTCCAAGATTATGCCATGAGTTATGAAAGATCCACTTGGAGCCCGATCTTGAAGCTATTAAGTCATGAGGGGCTTTATAATCCGGATAGTTCGAAAAAGAAGACCCTATTAAAGAAGAGGCTGCAGATGTTCTACACCGCATTCGAAGAGATCTACGAGAGTCAAACCGGATGGTTAATACCAAATAACGAACTTCGCAAGGATATGAGGATCTCAATATCAGTCAAGGTGTGTCAAGGTTACCGATCCTTCATTGGTCTTAATAGAGATCATATCGACGAGAAGTATATCAAGTATAGTGCAGACGATCTCGAGAACTATCTCTTGGATTTGTTTGAAGGTTCTGCAAAATCGTTATAGTTATCATAGGAAGTGATCTCATGAGCTTTTGTACATTATCTATACTATTTGACATCTTCTCAAGTTCTTATTGCAATGTAATAAGTGTTACCTAATGCATCAAAACTGTACTTTTTGAATTTGCCACCTTTAGGAATAGCTACATAAGTCAGGTTGGACCTCACTGCCTTTGTAAATTCAAAGAGTGCCACACCGACATAATCGCCTACTCTATCCATTTTCGTGGGGATAAGAGGACTTGATATCTGGTGTAAGATCCGATAATGTATCGTGCGTATTGAGAACCTTGAAAATTCTTTCGCTTTCGTGATGTTCAATGGCAAAAACTTCCGCAAAGTTCATAAACTGCAAGATAGAACCTTTTGCCGACTAGGAGAAGTATAATGCGCTTACGGACTCACCTGTTGGAATTATTCTTGCTATTGATGAACAAATCACATGTAAATATGAATACACTTTTAATCTATTGATACTTGCAAATTTTGTTCATGCAAATTGACACATACTTGACCCTATTTATAGACAACGAACCGGTGGTTGGGATGTCAACCGCCAACCATCAACCGCCATAACTAACTATAACTACCAACCGCTATAACTAACTTTAACTAACTTAACTAACTAACTACCCTAACTACCATTCGGTTGGTAACTAACTAACTACCCTAACTACCATTCGGTTGGTAACTAACTAACTAACGTAACCGCCATGCCTAACTAACATAACTTCCATAATACATACATACTTTCTTGATATAATTAACCCAAAAGTTTAGGTTAACTATCAACACTCCCCCTTAAACTAAACTTTTGTTTAAGGTAGGTCTTCAACTTGCTTTTATCTTGCTCTTCACAACAGTGTTGGTCCTTCGTCATCATCAATGAGATAAGACTCTTCTTGCTTGTCTTTCTTGTGTTTCCATTTCGAACATTCCCTCGCAAAGTGACGGAAGTCGCCACATTCATAACATCTGAAAGTGCTCTTGTCTTTAATTCCTTGATTTGTACTTCTTCCACGTGCATTTGAACTATTCTTCCATTTCATGTTTTCCTTGGCTTCGTTGTTGAAATTTTTACCTTGCCATTTACCACGGCTTTGGTTGATTGAACTTGCCATTAGAAGTTTGTCTTGATCATTTGCCTCTGGTATGTCTTGACTTTTGATACGTTCTTCAAAGGCTGTTAATCTTCCAACGGCTTATTCAAACGACATTGTGTCTAGATCTTGATATTGTTCAATGGTTGCCACGATTGGTAAAAACTTCTTTGGAACCGAATTAAGTAATTTTCTCACAATTATCTTGCTTTCGAGTGTAGTTCCAAGATTTGTAAATATTGCCTTCATGTTGCTCAATTTGCTTGCAAAACTACTTACGGTTTCGCTTTCTTTCATCTTTAAAGACTCTAGTTCGCTTCTCAAAGTTTGCGAGCGTGCTTGTTGAACTAAGTCTACTCCAATGAAACGAACTTTGATTGAGTCCCAAACTTCCTTTGTAGTCGAGCACTGTGCTACTTGCATTAGGACATCTTCGGGCAATGTTTGAAGGATCATTGCCTTTGATGTATATGCTTTCTTCTCATCCACCGCATCTTTAACATCAATTGTTTCCCACAAACCATGGGCCTTCAATATTGTTTCCATCAACAATGCCCACGTAGTATAGTTTGTTTCAGTCAATTTTGGACATTGTAGTAAAACATTTCCTTGTTCTCGAACTGATGTACTGCTTGATGCGTTATCATGTTTGTTGCCGTCTTTTCCTGTCATGCTTGCTTGTTTTTAACTTGCTTACTTCTTACAAATCAGAACCAAAAATGGTTTCTGGTTTTCTTGCTCTTGAGTTTAATCGAAAGATCAAAACTCTTCCTTATTACTGGCCAACTTGCTAACCAGGTTTTCTTGCTAAACTTGCTCAATATTGACCAACTTGCTAATCAATATTGTTTTTCCAGACCCACTTGCTAATCTGGCTCTTGCTGCACGTATCTGACCCACTTGCTAATCAGTTCGTGCCTCCTGACCCACTTGCTAATCAGGTTCTTGCTTGCTTTGATCAAATAATTGATCCTTTCTTGCTAATATTAAACCGATGATTCTAATATCTTGCTGGTTTGAATCAAGGGTTCCACTTGCTATTTGAATCTTAAGGTTCGAAACTTGCTATGAACCAAAGGATTCGGTTTAACTTGCTATGAACCACAAAGGGTTCGGGTTGCCTTGCTATGAACCAAAAATGGTTCGGTTTGTAACTTGCTATAACGTATGGTTTTCAACTTACTATATAAACCACACAAGTTATATTCTTTTGCTACTTACTCCAGTCAATCGGGAAATTCAAAATAACTTTAATTCAAAATTTTCCTTATTAATAAAATCTCTTTACTAATTAAAACCCTTTTTGTAAATATATCCACTTTACAAAAAAAATTGTATCTCCTTAAATACGTTTTTTTTGTTTTTTTTAATCAACAAAATCAGTTTATAATTTAAAAAACGTTTTTTTTTTATTTAAAAATAGAAATTCAAAGTTTCCTATTATCTTATCCGTAATAAAGGAAATCTAGGTTTTATTTTATGAAAATTGAAGGAAAAACGTATGGAGAAAAGGGAAAAAGGAGGGGCGTACGGCTTGATGAAGGGTTGTGTCGCTTCTTCACAAAGATATCGATTTCTTTACAAATTCGATGGGACTTTCTGATTTTTCAAGAAATCGCAACCTTTTTTGTTTCTATTTCACTTGAACAAACGATTTTCTATCAGATGTTCTTGGGGCTTCGCTTGCTACGTTCTTGCCTGAAATCGATGGTCTTCTTGACCGATTGATTTCGCCGGTTGTTCTTTTCCGGTTCTGTTCCTTCTCCACTCTATGATTCTCAGGTTTTCTTCTTCTTTCTTTCTTCTTTCTTTCTTCTTTCTTACTTATTGATTCTCAGAATCGTTCTTGCTCTGATACCAATTGGAATTATTCTTGCTATTGATGAACAAATCACATGTAAATATGAATACACTTTTAATCTATTGATATCTGCAAATTTTGTTCATGCAAATTGACACATACTTGACCCTATTTATAGACAACGAACCGGTGGTTGGGATGTCAACCGCCAACCATCAACCGCCATAACTAACTATAACTACCAACCGCTATAACTAACTTTAACTAACTTAACTAACTAACTACCCTAACTACCATTCGGTTGGTAACTAACTAACTACCCTAACTACCATTCGGTTGGTAACTAACTAACTAACGTAACCGCCATGCCTAACTAACATAACTTCCATAATACATACATACTTTCTTGATATAATTAACCCAAAAGTTTAGGTTAACTATCAACATCACCCTGCCCGGAAATTTTCTCACACAAGGACTTCTCGTTGCAAGATAAATCCTTACCAAGATCCTCATTGCCTTTGTCCATCTCTTGATCTTGGAACTCAAAGCAACTCGTTCCATTTTCAAAGCATCTTCGATGCTCGATTTCTCTATTTCGAGAATGAATACCAAAGCATCTTTATGGACGTTGATGAATGAACCTACACATTCTCTACCGTAATTCATATCAAACATTAAACTAGCAATGCTTTTTAGATCAGGAATCACCTCAAGATTGATCAAATGCATGATGCAAAATATTCTCTCTTGCTTATACCATCTCTTTGAATATAATCATCATCCACATCATCCATTAAAGGTACACTCGAGCTCTCATCAACTCCATCATCTTCATTAGATGGAACATTCGTAGGCACAAAATTGTACCGATTCTGAACAAGCTTACGTTTGAACAACCCTCGATTTGTGAATTGTTGTATGAAGAACATGATTTCCTTTCTTCAAACTGTCTTTACTTGTATTCAAACTCTGCTTTCAACCAATCTTCTTAACCCCTCCACTTCTTTCAAATACTCTTTCTCTTCATCAAGCTCATAAGTCCATATCATGATCTTATGTTTAATCGAATCAATTTGCTTTTCGACATCACTTACTTCTTCATCATCATCTTCAAAGATCTTCGAAGTAGATGATATTTTTGTGTGTAGATCCGACAAGGTTTTCTTTGTTTTATGAGACAATTAGTGTTTCCATCATGGGTTGAAATGGGAAATTTTATCGAGCATTTGGGGTGCAAGTCAAAAATTTTCTAATATATCTCAAAACCCAGCTTAAATTTCTAATGTCCGTGTTATCTGTTGTTGCTTCGTCTTCTGTTTCTTCGAAAATTTCTGCTTCACACACACACACACACACAGACATATATAGGCAAAGGATCTTGTGATAAGTTGAGATTAATGTGAGAAGCGGATCGAGATAATTTTTAATCTCATGACCTCTCTTGAATTGCACCTTTAGAAGAAGGGAGATGATGATCCAATGCATCTCGTTGCATCTTAGGTAAACGACTCTCAAGTCCTTAAACATTTGATAGAGAAGAAAACATATAAAATAATACATGCGGCATAGGATCATGTGAGAAGTGGGAGAAATACTTTTAAACCCTTATTCGCTTTCAATCAAATACCCTCCCATAAATTGCAGCTTAAAAGGCAATTGATCCGATACATCTTGGTGCATCTCATTCTAATTTTCCATTTCTCATTCATCGGGTTAACAATCAATTCTCACACTTCTCACTTTAGTATTATCACAATTTTATAACTTCTCAAATGATTAGCCCTTTTACTTTAAAAAGGTTACATGAAAAAAATAATGTAACAACCACATCATGAAACAAAATAATGTAATAAAAAATTGTATCGATCACTCATGCTTTTTGAATTTGCATATAGAAAAAGTAAAATAACCAATAATGAAACTGGCTTTTCTTTCTCTTTTTTCTAAACATTTCCAATCCCACTAAGGGTGTGGTTAGTTGTGGAAAAATTTTCTGTTTTCGAGAAAAATTTTCCATGAAAACTGAAAATTTAGAAAACTTGTTTAGTTGATTCAATTTAGAAAAAATTTTCCAAGAAAACAAAATTTTCATTTTCCAAATTTACACTTGATTTAGAAAACTACTTTTTATAGTTTTCCAATTTTCATTTTCATTTTCCATTTTCATTTTCAATTGTCGTCCTCTTCTCGGCTCCGGCCACCGCCACCGTCGCGCCTGCCGCCGCCGGCAGCCACCGCCACTACCGCTGCCGCCACCATTCACCAGCTGCCGCCGCTCCCCGCTCGCCGCCACCAGCCACCGCCGCTCGCCGCCACCACCGTCGTCACGCTACCGTCATCCCCTTCTCGTTGCCGCAACCACCGTCGCCGCCTCAACCACCGCCGCGACCACCCTCTCACCACCGCCCCACCGTCGCTACCACCATCTTTGCCGCCGTCGTCGCCGCCACCGCCACCATCGCCATCGCTGCCGAGGCCTCCAAGGCCACCGCCGTCGCTGCCGAAGCCACCGCCACCACCGCCGAGGCCACCGTCGTCGCCGCCGAGGCCACCGCCACCACCGTCGAGGCCCCGAGGCCACCGCCACCACCGCCAAGGCCCCCGAGGCCACCGCCGTCGCCGCCGAGGCCCTCGTCACCACCGTCGAGGCCGCCGAGGCCCCCGAGGCCACCGCCGTCGCCGCCGAGGCCCCCGCCACCACCGCCGTCACCGCCGAGGCCTCCGCCACCACCGCCGAGGCCCCCGAGGCCACCGCCACCCCCACCGAGGCCACCGCTGTCGCCGCCGAGTCCACCGAGGCCACCAGCACCACCGTCGAGGCCACCAAGTCCACCGCCACCATCGTCGCCGCCGCCGTTGCAATATTTGGAAAAATGAAAAATGGAAAATGAAAAGTAATGAAAAATGCACAACTAGACGAGTTTTCTAGTTTTCTAAAAATGGAAAATGAAAACCCCATGATTTCAAGTAAACAAGTTTTCCAAAATTTTCCTAGAAAACTGAAAATGAAAAATCAACTCCATTTTCTGTTTTCATTTTCTTGGAAAACAAAAACAGTTTTCCACAACTAAACACAACCTAAGATTTTCCCTTTGATTTCTAAGCAGAATCAGAAAATTCCAAGAAATAGAAGACGTTACAACAAAATCTAACTTGAAAATCAGGAATTTGAGCTGATAAAATTTGGTTGCACACCAAGTGTTCGATAAAATTCCCCCTTTTAGTTGATAGGTTTTCTGGTAGTCAACTCATGATGGAAACACCAAAAGAACAGAAAATGATAGCTGCTGCTGCCCTTATTATCAGGGAATTGGATTACAACAGGAGATTGTCTCGTAAAGCAAAGAAATTCTTGGTGGATCTACACGAGAAATTGTCGTCTACTTCGAAGATCTTTAAAGATGAAGATGAAGAAGTAAGTGATATTGAGAAGCAGATTGATTCGATCAAAAAGAAGACCATGATATGGACTTACGAGCCCGATGAAGTTAAAGAGTATTTGAAAGAAGTGGAGGGTTAAGAAGATTGGTTGAAAACTTAGAGAGTTTGAATCCAAGTAAAGACAGTGAACAACACGAAATTTTGTTGGAGGCGAATGATGTTCTTCGTGCTTCGATTCGCAGAATTGAGGGGTTGTTCAAACGTACGCTTGTTCATAATCGGTACAACTTTGTGCCTACACCATTTCAGTTTAGATCTAACAAAGATGATGAGGTTAATCCGAGCTGGATTTACTTTTTTGGGGATTCAGATGATGATTCTATAAGCAAAAAAAAGGAGGTTTACGGCATGCATTTGATTGATCCTGAGGTAATTCCTGATCTGAAAAGCATCGCTAATCTAATGTTTGGTACGAATTGCGGTAGTGAATGTGTAGATGCATTCATCAGCGTCCGTAAAGATGCTTTGGATGATTTGTTATTCATTCTCGAAATAGAAAAATCAAGCATTGAAGATGTTTGGAAGATGGAATGGACTAAATTGACTTTCAAGATCAAAAGATGGACAAAGGCAATGAGTATCTTCATAAGGATTTATCTTGCAAGCGAGAAGTTCTTGTGTGAGCAGATTTTCGGGCAAAGTGAGACTGTCAGCGCGTTGTATTTCTCCGAGGCATCAAAAGCTTCTATGTTGCAGTTTTTGAATTTTGCAGAAGCTTTTGCCGTTGGAAATCAAAAACCTGAAAATCTTTTCCGGATTCTAGATATGCATGAGAAGTTAGCAGATCTTGCACCGGATATCAAGTCCTTTTACCCAGACGAAAACGGATCATACTTGACAACAAAATTTCAAGACGTGCTTAGTAAAGTAGGCGATTATGCCGGTGCTACATTCACTGAATTCACGAACATGGTGAGGTCTGAAATGTCAAATGTAGCTATTATTAATGGTGGAATTCATCCTCTCAATCGCTACGCAATGAATTACATTACAATCCTTGTCTCCTACGGTAATTCCCTAAATATCATTTTTACAAAACACAATGAAAGAGATGATCAAGATTCATCGTCTTTGCGAGAGACAAGTTCGGCCTTAGAGGACGATAACGACATCGAGACCTCATCTTCATCTCCAATGGGGATGCATTTCCGATCCATGATGTCGGTTCTTGAATCCAAACTTGAGGAGAAATCAAGATTATACAAAGAAGATGCAATGGGACACTTTTTCTTGATGAACAATGTGCATTACATGGCTGAAAAGGTCAAAGGGTCAAAGCTAAGAACCATACTCGGGGAAGATTGGATCCGAAAGCATATGCGGAAGTTGCGAGATTATGCCACAAGTTACCAAATATCCACCTGGAGCCCAATCTTGATACTACTTACAGACGAGAGGCTTAATCATTCAGACAGTTCAATTGCACCCTCCAAGACTCTACTCAAGGAGAGGCTAGAGATGTTCTACACCGCGTTCGAAGAGATCTACAAGAGTCAAACCGGATGGTTAATACCAAATAATCAACTTCGCGAGGAGCTCAGGATCTCGGTATCAGCAAGGGTGATTCCATGTTATCGAACTTTCATTGGTAGGTTCAGAAATCATATCGATGAGAAGTACATCAAGTATGGTGCTGAAGATCTCGAGAATTATCTCTTGGATCTGTTTGAGGGTTCTCCATCATCATTATAGTTTTCATTAGAAAACAATCTAATTAGCTTTTGTACTTTATCTATATTATTAGACATCTTCTCAAGTTCTTATTGCAATGTCAAAGTGTTACCTAATGCATCAAAAAAATTGTATGTTTTATGAATTTGTCAATTTTGATCTTGTAAGATTCTTCTATTTAGTTTAATGGCGTTCTAGAAGGGAATTGATCCGGTGCATCTTATCTCAGTACATCTCATCCTAATGTGCATTCGTTTCTCATCCAACAGTTGATAACCACTTCTCACGCTTCCCACTTGTGCATGTTCACATGTTCTAATTCTTACTTGTATCCGGATCCAAACCAGCCTAGGGGTTGTCTGCTATCTTTTTTACTATCGAGTAATATGTGAATTAAGTTGTTTGTCTGTATAAAATATATTGTTGTTTCCTTTTTCTACTGAATCAACGGTCTTGAAAGACAGCGCACATCCTCGACCTTATAAACCACCAAAAATATTAACTTTCCCGGTGTCAATCTTGATATAAATATTTCTTCAAACTTATTTTCATCCGTATAAATATTTATAATTAAAGCATCTCCCACAACTATGTTAACAATTATAAATTTCATCTAAAATCTTTATTATAAATTTCAAATACCAATCTATGGGAATGAACACTGATTATCATTTTTTCCCCTTTTTTTAATGAATGTTGTTTGTCAAGTCAGGTGGCTTCAAAGAAATTTGGCAGAAAGGTCCAATGATGGGAGCATACAAAGACTTTTTGGACTTAAAATTTTTATTCTTTGATCCAACTTTTAACAAATTAGACTTTTAGAATTGGGGTTTGAGATATACTACAAATTTTAACCTGCACACCAAGTGTTCTATAAAATGTCCCATACAGTTTCTAGTACAAAACCCATGATGGAAACACTGATTGAACATAAATTGATAGCTGCTGCTACCCTTATCATCAGGGAATTGGATTCCGACAACAAATTGTCCCGTAAAGCAAAGAAAAAGTTGGTGGATCTACACACGAAATTGTCGTCTACTTCGAAGATCTTTGAAGACGAAGATGAAGAAGAAGAAGTAAGTGGTATCGAGAAGCAGATTGATTCGATCAAAAATAAGATCATGATATGGACTTATGAGCCCGATGAAGTTAAAGAGTATTTGAAAGAAGTGGAGGGGTTAAGAAGATTGGTTGAAAGCTTACAGAGTTTGAATCCATGTAACGAAAGCAAAGAACATAGGATTTTAACGAAGGGAAATGATGTTCTTCGTACATCAATTCACAGAATACAGAGGTTGTTCGAGCGTACGCTTGTTCATAATCGGTACAACTTTGTGCCTACACGTGTTCGTTCTAGCCAAGATGACGAGGTTGGCAAGAGACAGGATGTTTACATCATGCATTTGATCGATCCTGAGGCGATTCCCGATCTGAAAAGCATTGCTAGTTTGATGTTTGGTACGAATTACGGTAGAGAATGTGTAGATTCATTCATCAGCGTCCGGAAAGATGCTTTGGACGATTTGTTATTCATTCTTGAAATAGAGAGATCGAGCGTAGAAGATGTTTTGAAAATGGAACGAGTTGCGTTAAGTTCCAAGATCAAGAGATGGACGAAGGCAATGAGGATCTTCGTAAGGATTTATCTTGCAAGCGAGAAGTTCTTGTGTGAGCAGATTTTCGGGCAAGGTGAGTCCGTAAGCGCGCTGTATTTTTCCGAGTCATCGAAAGCTTCTATCTTGCAGTTTCTGAACTTTGCAGAAGCTTTAGCCGTTGGACATCACGAAAGCGAGAGAATTTTCATGGTTCTAGATGTGCACGATACGTTATCCGATCTTACACCGGATATCAAGTCCTCTTACCCTCACGAAAACGGATCATACTTGAGAACAAAATTCCGAGACGTGCTTAGCAGAGTAGGCGATCATGCCCGTGCTGAATTCTTTGAATTCACGAACTCGGTGAGGTCCAACGTATCCAATTTAGCTTTCCCTAAAGGTGGAATTTACCCTCTCGCTCGCTTTGTAATGAATTACGTTACCGCCCTTGTCGCCTACAGTAACTCCCTAAATACCATTTTCGCAGACCATGGTGAAACAAACGATCAAGATGCGGCCTCAGGGGATGATAACGTGAACGAGATCTCATCTTCATCTCCAATGGGGTTGCATTTCCGATCCCTGATGTCGATTCTTGAATCCAACCTCGAGGAGAAATCAAGATTATACAAAGAAGATGCATTGGGACCCCTTTTCTTGATGAACAATGTCCATTACATGGCAAAAAAGGTCAAAGGGTCAAAGCTAAGAACCATACTTGGGGCCGATTGGATCCGAAAGCATAACCGGAAGTTCCAATATTATGCCATGAGTTACACAAGATCCACGTGGAGCCCGATCTTGAAACTAGTTACGGAAAAGGGGCTTAATCATTCAGATAGTTCGGTTCCACCCTCCAAGAGTAGTCTACTCAAAAAGAGGCTGGGGATGTTCTACACGGCATTCGAAGAGATCTACAAGAGTCAAACCGGATGGTTAATACCGGATAATCAACTTCGCGAGGATCTGAGGATATCGATATCGGTCAAGGTTTGTCAAGATTATCGACATTTCGTTAATAGGTTTAGAAATCATATCAGTAAGAAGTTGATCAAGTATAGTGCAGATGATTTAGATAATTATCTCTTGGATTTGTTTGAGGGTTCTCCAAAATCATTATAGTTTCCATAAAAAGTAGTCTCATTAGCTTATGTACTTATCTATATCACTAGATATCTTTTCAAAGATCTTATTAGAATGTAACAATGTACCTAATGCATTAAAATTGTATGTTTTATGAATTTGCCAATTTTGATCTTGTAAGATTCTTTTTTATTAAGAGAAATGGATGGTTTATCAAACACATACCAGGTTAGTATTTTCTGGGTGTCATTTATCTTACTGAATGAGCATTTCAAGAATCGAGAATCTTATCCGATAAAGATGAGATCTCGTTGACATTATCATCCTCTAAGGTCGAATCTTGATCATCTCTTTCACCATGTTCCGTAAAAGTGGTATTTAGGGAATTACCGTAGGTGACAAGTGTTGAAATGTAATTCATTACGTAGCGAGTGAAATGGTGAATTCCACCTTTAGGAAAAAAGCTACATCCGACATGTTCGGCTTTCGGGTATTCGTAAATGCACTGATACACCTTTTCTTGATGAACAATGTCCATTACAAAATGTATGCGTGAGTTATCTTAGATTTGTTTGAGGTTCTCCAAAGTCATTATGGTTTTTCTAGAAAGGGTCACAATTAGCTTTTTTTTTACTTATCTATATAAAGTTATGAAACATGCATCAATTCTCAAAATAAATTCAAACCAATAACTAAACTTGTCTTTTGAGATTGTTTCATATAGTCAAACATTTTAATGGTTGACTTTTCCAGTTGACTCCTTCACATCACTGCCTATTCAGTGTTGAATTTGAATCATGAAATTTACAAAACCTTTAAAATCCCATCTTTGTAATTGAAAGACTTTTTTAGTTTTTCTTTTATGGCAAAGAGATGCATGCATGTACTGAAATTGGAAGACTTCTGGATGTTGCTGCATAAATTAATTATTTACATCCCACCTTTCTTGGACTTTTGACTTTTGACATTTGACCTTTGACTCTTGAGGTCTTAAAAGTGCCTTGGTCTCTTCTGGCTGGCAAATGGCAATCTCACCAAGCAATCCAACCATACATTTTAATTTTAAAGAAAAAATCAATAGATTTTCTAAAATAGGATCCTACTTTCATTTCATTAGGTTTTTGTATATCTTTTTCAAAACAGAAAAATTAAGAATTTTTTTCTTGGTTTGTATGAATCAAACAGATTTGAGAGGATTTGAGTTTTAAATTTTGGATTTAAAATATTATGATTCTTTTAAAAAAATTAAAATCTTAGAGATAGCTAGGGATTTCAATGGATTCTATAAAATCTATATATAATAATATCTAAAAATATATTTGTTTTTAATTATAAGTTAAATTAAAAAGGATTTAATTATTTTATATTTTTTATAACTTTTGGATAAATAACATAATTAGATCCATTCTAAATCCTACAAAAATCCCTCTATAAAATCCAATCCATTTCATTTCATTCCTGTAAACAAAACCAACCCTAATTCATAAAATGTACAATGAGCCAACAGTTTTAACTTAGAAAATAATTCACATAATAACACAATTTTTCTAACACAAAAAGATTTCACAAGACAACATCTAAGCAAAACTATGCACACAAAAACTACCAAAAATCACCTTCTATGGAAGCTATGCAATGATCTTGGAGAACCCTCAAACAGATCCAACAAATAATTCTCCAAATCATCAGCACTATACTTGATATACTTCTCATTGATGTTATTCGCATGCCGACCAACGAAGGTCCGATACGCTTGAATCACCTTAAGCGACATCGAGATCCTCACATCCTCGCACAGTTGATTGTTTGGAATCGTCCATCCCGTTTGGCTCTTGTAGATCTCCTCGAACGCGGTGTAGAACACCTGCAGCCGCTCCTTGAGCAGAGTCTTCGAGATCGAGCTCGAACTGCCCGGATGGTGCAGCCCCTCGTCTCGAAGCAGGCTTAAAATCCAACTCCACGTGGACCGTTCGTAACCCATCGCGTGACGTTGGAACCTCCCGTTATGCTTTCGGATCCAGTTGTCCCCGAGGATCGTTCTCAGCTCGGACCCTTTGACTTTTTCCGTCATGTAATGGACATTGTTCATCAAGAAAAGGTGTCCCAATGCGTCTTCTTTGTATAGCCTTGATTTCTCCTCGAGGTTGGTTTCGAGGATCGACATTAGGGACCGGAAATGCAGACCCAACGGAGATAAAGACGAGTTTACCCCTTCGTCTTCGTTGTCGGGGGACGACGACGGGTCGTGCTCGAATCCGTCGCTGTGGTCTTTCAAAAGGGTATTTAGGGAATCGGTGTAGTCGATGAGGGTACGTATGTAATTCATCACGTATCGCGTGAGGTGGTGGATCCCGCCTCCTGGGAAAGCCGAGTTTGAGACGCTAGACGCGACCGCTTTCTTGAACTCGAGAAACGTCGTGGCTGCACAGCCACCAACCCGATTAACCACGTCTTGAAACTCCACTCTCAAATAAGACCCGTTTTCATCGGGGTAAAAAGACTCGATATCGGGTGTCAGATCCGCCAAGACCTCGTACATGTCGAGAATCCGGAGAAGTTTTTCGGGCTGGTGTGGCCCGACCGCGATCGCTTCTGCAAAATTTAACAGCTGCAAGACGGAAGCTTTTGACGACTCAGAGAAACAAAACGAGCTCACAGAATCGCGTGTTTCCCCAAAGATCTGCTCGCAAAGGAACTTCTCGCTCGCGAGATAAATCCTTACGAAGATCCTCAACGTCTTCACCCATCTCCGGATCTTCGAATTCAACGTCCCCCACTCCATTTTCACGATATCTTCGATGCTCGATTTCTCCACTTCGAGAATGAATAAGCAATCATCCAACGCATCTTTCCGGACGCTGACGAACGCTTGCGAACATTCTCGACCGTAATTCGAATCGAACATCAAATCCGCGATCGCTTTCAGATCCGGAATCACGTTCGGATTGATCAAATCCATGACTTGAACCTCGCCCCCTCGACTTACTACGCTATCGCGTTGAACGGAATAATCGAATGAATCATCCCCGAAAGACATAAACAAGTTCTCGTCGACCCCACCATCGTCTTCACACGATCGAAACGACAAACGTTCTGGCTCGAAATTCTGCCGGTTTTGGACGAGAATATGCTTGAACTCCTCCTCGATCTTAGCCATCGATGTCTGAACGACATCGTTAGCTTGTTGCAAAAGCTCGTGTTCTTCACTATCTTTGCTCGGATTCAAACCCTCTAAGCTCTTAACCAATCGGACGGCTTCATCCACCGCGTTCAGATACTCCTTGGCTTCCTCGGGCCCGGCGTCCCATATCATCGACTGACCGACCTCCCACGTCATGACCTTATCCTGAATCGAATTAAGCCGCCCCTTGATACCGCTTAATCCTTCATCTTCATCTTCATCTTTAGTTTCCACGACCTTATCCATCGATAACGACAACTGTGTACGTAGATCCAATAAGATCTCCCTCGCTTCATTCGACAGCTTCTTGTTCGACCCCAATTCGGTTAGAATCAGCCTCGCAGCCGCGATCAAGCTATCGTCTCCCGGGATCTCGGTCATCCGTTTGTTGAAACTTCCCATTATCGGAAATTTACAACGAATCGAGAATTAAAGCCACAAATTACAGTCTTGAAAGTTGAAACACTCTCAAAACTCTCTGACGAATTTCGTCGAACACTTGGTGTGCAAAATCGAAACTCAGTGATATAAACACAAACCCCAGTTCAAAAAACACCCAAATCGAATAACTTTGTGTAGAAATGAATCAAAAAAGAAAGAAATCAAAGAATTTGAATAAACCCACAAAAGTATATTATGAACAGAAGAAGATAAGCTATAAAACCCCTAATTTTTTGCTAAAATTCAGATCGCAAATCTGGTGGTCAATCAAAAACACAAATCAAACAAAACTTCGATTAGATATATAAATCAATCAACAAATGAATCATTTCCCAGAAATTGATCAATGATTGACCGTTAACAAGAGTACAAAATACTTAACACTTATTGGGGAATTATTAGCTGACAGAATGGAAAAATAAGTGAACTTTTTTTGAATTTATGAAAGAATTAATGGAAAAATTGAAAGCTTTTTGAATCAAATCTTCGAAGAAACAACCTGTAATTTTGGCTCTTTTTGTCTCCCCTAATTTTGGAAGTTTCAACTTTGAAGGTTTTTCAATGGCGGAAATTGAGATTATTTATTGATTGATTATTCAACGAAAAGTAAACTACAAATTTGGTCCTTGAGGTTTACACAAATTAACGAAGATGGTCCTTGAACTTCAAAAACTACACGAATGGTTCTTACTGTTTGCATCTTGCTTTAAAACGGTCCCTTCTCGTTAACTCCGTTAAAGTTTTCCGCTAACTCAAAGGTGTTTATTTTATTTTTTTTCATTTTCTCCTTTGAGTTAATGGAAATTTTTAACAAAGTTAACGAGAAGTAGAGTTGTTCATGGGCGGTATAGCCCGCTAGGCCCGGTCTGTTCGACCCGTTAGAAAAGCGGGCTTGAACAATCATTGTTGAAAAGATGGGCGGACTAGGGCAATGAAAAGAGAATTCGGGCAAGCTCGTTCGACCTATTATATTTTTATAGTTCATTTAAGTTATATATATAATTAATAATTTAATGGTTTTTATCAAAAAAGATTGAGAAGTAATTTTATGTTTAATAATTTTACGTATTTTATAAATTATTAAAGAGTTTTTTAGCCCAGAGAACTAATTGGATTGTTGCGAGCGGAACGAATGGTCTAGATAATGTTTATAGTTCATATATTAATTGTAATAGTTTTTCCATATGTTATGTACATTATCCTTTACATTTTATTTTATACTAAAAAATATTTACATAATTTAAATGACTTACATAACTTAAAACTATATATTATCTTTGTTTTTTAAATGTAAAAAAATAAGTCTGCTATTAGGCCCGTTGCACTCAAAAACAACGTTAGGCCCCGTCCGAGCCCGTAAACGATCACCTCTAACGAGAATGGACCATTTTTAAAGCAAAATACAAAAGTAGGGACCATCCGTGTAGTTTCTAAAGTTTAGGGACCATTTTCGTTGATTTGTGTAAACCCCAGGGGCCAAAACTGTAGTTTACTTCAACGAGTTAGAAGGAGGATAAAGGGGGTGTTCTGGTATGGTCGAGTGCAGTGTAATGAGGTGGACCAGCGGGTAATCGACCGTTGATGAAGGAGGGTGGGAACGTGGAGAGATGTTATTGGTGGTTTGTCAAAGTCTTATGGTTGGACCGGAAGACCATGTTGACGGATGTGGTTTAATTATCCCTTTGTATTTTAATATCTAGTTGGTGTTATAAAATTATATATTGATTTTTGTCTTATTGTTGTAGATTATATTTAATTTAATGAAATTATGCATGTGAATAATTTAATATTTGTTTAACATTCAATAATAATAATTAATATTAATCATAAATTTTTGTTAGAAATCGAGAATATAGAGGTACGAGCCTATAAAAAAAGGTTATACACCAGTACGTCACTTTCTGAAGTGCCCCAATTGTAGCAGTGTAACAGTCATCATGAAAAAGTAAATCATCGCATGCATCTTATTGGCAAAGGTATAGTGCTCATAACTTGAACTCGAGACTTCACACATATGGATTACAGCCACACCTTTACCGTCAGGACAAATCAGAGAGAACTATAGAATAAACTTGTTTAAGTAAGGTCGTAATACTTAATCATAAATTTAACATTAGAACTAAAAAGAATGTCAAAAACTTTTTATAAGCTAACAGTTTTTCTATAAATTATTCAAACTCCTTTTTTCTAACTCCATCCGTTTTTAATAATGTTAAAAAATCTATCATTACTTATATTTATCCTTACCCTTTTTACTATAACTACTATTTTTATCGGAAACCAACTCTATTTGAAAAAATCGAACGAGTACAATGTTAAAATAAGTAAACACGAAAATGGCTAAGTCACATATGATTTTACATATATTAGGAAATACATATGATTTTCTCATTTCTTTATTAGTTAGTGTTCTTATATAAACTTAATTACCTACGTATAATGTTTGTTTATATATTTGTATGTATAAACTATAAAGTCATGATGATAGATTAATTTGAAAATCTTATATATTTTAGAAAACCACAAACCATCTCTTTTAATGGCATTCATAATGAACATAATTTATTGCAAGTATTTGTCACAACTCACGCCCTTAATTATGAATATTTTATTATGTTAACTTTCATGATTACTTACATGAAATAATGGTTACAAAAAGATAATAGAATTCAAATAAGAAACTAACATATTAAATCTTATTTTCCGCCTCATTAGATGATCAATGATTGAAAAAATTATGCGACAATATTTATAAGAAAATCAAATTTTTTATTGAAAGAATAAAAAATAAGATTGAATTAAAAATGTTTCCAATCGACTTCAAAGGAGAGATATATGTCGTATATCCGATATATAAATGTTACTATTTTTGTTTAAACAATCACTTTCATAGTTAAAAGAATTTGAAGTTTCATATTTAGATTCTCACTTGATTTTGATCGTCCCAACAAACAGTAAATCGATAAATCAAAAGGTATGATGTACAAAAAATAAAGAAATCAGAGCCTTTAAATTCTAGTGATGAAGTTCTCTTTATTTGACTCTTCCAAACGGCGATTTTAAATATAAGTCATGAGTGTGTTGGCCTTTCTTCAAGATAAGGATAAGACAAAATAAGAGTAGTTCGTCATCGGTCTAAGGAAATTGGTGTTTACGGCTTTGATTTTATTCAAGGGTTTGTACTTTAATGCATGTGGTATTGTTAACCATCTTATATGTTTTATGATGCATCTTATCACATGATATTGATGATGACTTTTTGTGTTTCATCATACACTTTGTCACACATGATGCTATTAATGGACTTATATCATCATATGTGTTCCACACACATATATATATATCTATATATATATATATATATATATATATATTAAATTATTTCTATTTCATCAAATGTCAAATAAAAAAATGGGAACAAAAATCACCTACATGCCCTTATTGGTCTTACTATGGCAAAAAAGGGTTAGAAAATAAAACTCGTCTAAAATTCTCAAATCTTCAATAGATATACTTCATAATAGCATTGAGATATAGCTTTAGAAAAAGGCATTATATAGGGCACGGTATGGTTGTAAGACCAAAACTTTAGCCGTAAGAGTCATGAAGACGCCATGGTTTTATTAAGATCTCTAATATTATATGTGAAGAGAAATTTTAAATAAAATCGATTTTCGATTGTGAACTACGGAATAAAGAAGAGTACAATACGTGTCTCACATTTTCATAAGCTATTCATCATGAATATTATTATCACTCATGATGAATGTGTATTATTCATCATGAATGTTGCATCGTTTGGTTGTGAATAGTGAATCAATTTAACATAAATCATAATCATGTATTATTCGTCATGAATTATTTATGAACGTTCATTTTGTTACTCATACTGGAATGTAAACACTTCGGAGACATACCATGCTTTTCTTTGTCCCCTGATTCATAATCTAACATCGATTTATAATTAATCTTCTCTCTTATATATAATATATATATACCAAAATATGTTCTCTACAATTGTTTAATATGTCAACGATAATAAATAAATAAGACATTAAAAAAATCTTACAAAAAAACACATTAAAAAAAAACAAAATTGCATTAAAAACTGCTTTCTAGGCCATAACATAACATGTAATTAACTTGGTTTGACATGTAAGAGCTACTTTATTTTAGTATACCAACTAGACTACCATTACCTATATTATTAAAATATTCAGTATATTTAATAAAATAATATTTCACTCTTTTAACATTTAATTTTAATGTGTCATATTGCTTAGTAGAAATTAAATATTATTTCACTCTTTTAACATTTAATTTCAATGTGTCATATTGCTTAGTAGGAAATTAAATATTATTTTTTTCTAAATTCGAAGATTTTTACCATTTCTCTTATGTTTTTCTATTCTAGCACATAGTTAAACATGGCTATTGGAGTAAAAATATACTCTAAATTTTCAAATCTATATTTTAACATAGCTGTCGAAGATGTTCTAACGCTGTGTTTGGTAAAAATAAGTTAGTTTATAAGCTAGAACATGTTTGAATGAACCATAAGCTAGCTTACTGAATGAACCAGTTAACAAGTAACACAAGGAGTTTTTTACACTTTTGATACAATTTTATAAAAAATTAACAAAATTAGGTGTTTTTTTTTTGGATTTTCAAAACTAATACACTCGGACTTTGAGAGTCTCAGAGTCCGACTATATTAGTTATGAAAATCCAAAAGAACACCTAATTTTGTTATTTTTTTTACAAAATTGTACTAAAAGTGTAGAAAACTCTAACACAACTAGCTTAACAACTATCAACTAGTTATCGTAGCCTTTTAGAAAAGTGCTAAGACCATCCACAATGGAAGCGTCAAAGGGCATTAGCAAGGCCCTTTTGCCGATCGTCAAGGTCGTCAACATCGCCAAGGTCCTTTGGCAAGGGAAAAAATTGGCAAGACCATGCCGACTTGTTAGACTGACCACCCCACCCCACCCACCCTCTCTCTCCTTTCTCTCTGTCTCTCTCTTCTTTTCTTTTCTTTTTCTTTGAATTGGTAAGGATTGTAAGATTTTGATAAAATAGTGGAAATTTGACGTGGAGACTGGTACCATTGGCAAAAGTCGTAACCGCGAATCTATACAAAGGGCACGTGCAGATCACGTGCAACCATCCCTCCCAATATGCATCTCCGAAGAAGCATCATCAGTATTCTTCATCAGTATTCTTCATCAGTGATAGAAAAGGGGCTTAAAAGTCGTTAAGGTTCGTCACCCTAAACCCTAATTTCGTAATTGTTTTTTTTATAAATCATTCTTCCATAGTTATAATCTATCGTATTTGATTACAACATTACTGATTCCATCTTCATTTCATAAAAAAATGATTCGATTAGGGCTTATTGAACAATAACCATCGATCATTAATCCAATTTTTTCATATATATGCTTTGAATTCCTGCAACTATGCTGCTTATTATGAACTGATACATAATTGGATTTTGATATTTGTTCAAATAGAAGAAAATTGTTGATTAGGGTTTCATTCAATAGTGCAATGTGTTTACGCCCTGTTCTCGAGTTTAAAATTTAAAGGGAGAGAAAGGAAAGGAGAGGAAAGGAAAAGAAAGGGAGTGAGAGAGTTATCCTTCCAAATCATCCCACTTTTGGAAGGAAAGGGAAGGATAACTTTTAAGAGAAAAATAAGGGAGAGTTATCCCTCCTAATCCCTCCAAATCCTTTCCTTTCCTTTCCTTCCTTTAAAAAACTCGAGAACACATATATCCCTCCAAATCCTTTCCTTTCCTCTCTTTAAAAAAACTCGAGGACACACTTTTGTTACTTTCCTTAGAAATCCTTTCCTTTCCTTCATTAAAAAAAAAACTCGAGAACAGGGCGTTAGCATCTGTTTTTTAGCTCATCAATGGTGATTTAGCTTAAAAATTGTACAAAATCCCAATTTTTTTTACACCATTTATTCCAATCCCGAGCTTGTTTAACCGTTAGACTAGTATTGATTTCGTGAAAAATATCCATATACTTGTTTCTTATAATTAAATGGTGTTGAAAAAACTGTTAGGCTCCCTTGTTTTGGGATTCTGCTTAGAGGTCATAGGTTCGAGTCCTGCAAGGCCATTGGGGAATTTTCGTGGTTGTTCTCCTTAGTGGTCACCTCTGTTAGAGATGCGCTCAATTTGGCCCGGACCCCACGATTATAAAAAAAAAAGCTCGTTTGGTAGACTGGATCACACATTTTAAAATTTCAAAGGACGGTAGGAGGTTTTTATGTCTTTTCTTAAAAATAAAACAAACTGTCGTAAGTCTGCAAACCTCTTGATTTTCAGAGTTAAGAGGTTTAAGAGGTAACTCATAAAAAACAAATGGCTCCTTAGAGTTTTGTGATCATGTGGTAGGGGTGCAACTTCTTAAAATCCCCCCTGGGTTCGTTTTGGATTTATGTTCTTTTTTGTTTGTACCACAGCTCTTGATAGGTCTTCCGGATTCCTCCGTTTATTTCACAAAATGGCGTTTCTTGGTAGAGTAGGTAATTCGCTTAAACAATCCGGAAGCAAGCATGCAAATATCGGATTATCTTCCACAAGTTCACCACTTTTTCAGGCAATTAGAAGCATGTCATCTGCTAAGCTCTTTATTGCAGGTGTAAATCACTCTACTCTCTTTTTAAATATATAATATTTATATACAGAAAATACTCACACACACTCCTTACATTTGGTGAGGTTTGAACCTTTGACCTCCTGGACGTTAACGCCCCAGAGCGCAAAGCAACATGCTGGGCTAATAACTTTGGATCCAACTTAAAACCATGGTGAAAGTTATTGGTAGTTCTTAACTTGAGGCTTACAACGAGCTCATAGATCCCATTTTCTATCCATGTGGGACGAGTTATTATACTGTGTACAATGACCCTTTGGTTCAATCTGCTTGTTTCATGTCATATGTAGGGTTCATGATCTCAAAGTTGCACCCGTAATAACAAAAATGAAATTATTTTATGCAGGACTTCCATATGCAACTGATGAAATTAAATTGAAAGATGCTTTTCAGCAATATGGGGAAGTGATAGACGGTAAGTATCCATCGGCATCCGAATTCAATTGCTATATAACATTCTCATCTGTCCCACAAAGTTGCAATGTTTCATTTTCGGATGCTCGATGAGGATTGCGAATGGGACACAATGGGTAAATTACTGAATTACCCTTATCAAAATTAAAACCTTTCAAAGTTCTTTCACCAGGCATACCTCACTCTCAGGCCAATCTGTGTACCAAACGCACCATGTGGGACAGTTGAAGATTTTGTTAACTAGGCATTGCTAATAACGTTAGATTTTTAGATTTTAGAACTCACTACAATTTCTATGATTTTTGCAGTCACGGTTATCACTGATCGTGATTCTCGTAGGTCTCGAGGTTTTGGCTTTGTTAGATATTTTTCGGCCGAAGATGCTAATACTGCTCTCCAGGAGATGAATGGCAAGGTATATCTCATTATGCATATTCAAGTCATACTGAAAATGACAAGTGTCACGCTCTTGGTTATCCTCACGTTAGTTTTCATATATGGTTGGTTATTGTCTTCACTTTTGAAGTGGCATAGGATGACCAGATTTGGTGGTTATTTTTTTTACTGCGTAAAATTTGTTTAAATGGTTGGGTTAAATTCAATGAAAATGGAAAACATATATTATATTCGGAAACTTATTTTCGTGTTTGTAACGAGTTTCAGGAGCTCTATGGTCGAAAAATTAAAATTAGCTTCGCGGAAGAGAAGCCCCATCCATTCTACGGAGGCGCTGATGGGTACGGTGACAGAGGCTTTGGAGGTAGTCATTTTGCAAAACGAGCAAATCGTACGTTTGTAGGTTATTGAGCTAAATAGCTTCACAGATAAAAATCCGAAGTCATTAGTTAATTTTAGAGTAAATTACCGGTGGTTCTTGTATGCCGGTTTATACAGATTTGGTCTCTAAACTTCATTTATTATAGATTTGGTCTTTGAACTTCATTTATTATGGAAAAAGCTTTGTGGTTTGCAATTTGTTTCAGAAATTGGTCCTTGAATCAAATGGCCATCAATCTATTTTGCCAAGGCATCAACTTTAAGGGCAATATTGTCTTTTTGCTATTTACTTCCACTTTAATGAATTATTTTTGTGTACATTTCTTGAATATGGTTTGTGTAGTATGATCAAGAGGTTTTTATGATATATTGGAAAAATGAAACATTGTTAGAATGGTAATTGTTTAGAAAGAAATTAGGGTGCTGAATCATTAAGTGAGGTATAAGATACAAAAATTATTTAGAGGGTTTTGGTACCAATTAAAGGTAGACTTTTCCTTTGTCAAATAAGATTTACCGCTTAGCGATTTAGATATTGCCTCTTAATGTATTAAAAGGTAAACATACAACCCTTGTGTTCATTATTTATGTTTGCAAATGATGTTTTAATGAAATTTTGAATTGCAATCGACCATTAAAATCTTGGTGTAAAGTCAGGTGAAACAAGTTCAATCCTAGCCGGTACTAATAACTTATGGATCTATTGATATGCTAAAGATCAGTTGTTGTTTTTTTGTATAACTTTGTAAATAAAATATTCAACCATGTTTTTATCAAGTTAATGATATTTGGGCAAATTACCAGCAATCCCAACCGGTTTCAATCAGAATCCATTAGCAAGGACACCAATGTGAGAAGCTTTTTTTGGTTAACTATTCACCCTTTTACCAACCGAGCTACCCGCTAAGTTGGTCAAAAAATGAAATATTTTATTAAAATAAAACTATAGCTGAGACTACATTTTACTGTTATCGTATACGTTTTTGTGAATCGAAATATTTTTTTTTAAAAGAGAAATTATTATATTTTTTCATACATTTTCAACCTACCCATCATTCTACTCACTTCATCATTTGATAAGTGTAAAACCTAAGGAATGATATGAAGAAAGAGAAAATAAAAAAATTTCTTTCTCATTTTTAACTTGGAAGATTACATAATTGCCCCTCATGGAGATGGCACGTGCATGGCACGTGCAACCATCCCTTCCAATATATATTTTACCTCAACAAGTATCAGTAGGGTAGAAAAGAGGTATCGCTAACAGTTCGTAAGGTTCGTCACCATAAAAAAAACCCTAATTTCTCTCCTTTTTTTCGTAGTAGCTACAATTCGATCATGTTCAAATTTACATTTCTGATTCCATTTCTATATATATTCCATGAATTTGATTTTGATTTTAATTAGGGTTTAGGGTTTATTGTAAAAGGAATTTGTTTGGTGATGATTATTTCGATTAATCGATGAGGTTTTTTTTTTTTTCGGTTTGAATGCGTGAAACTGTTCGAATTGTGAACTTATACGTGATTGGTTGAAATGTAATTTTAAGATGGAAGTATGGATTTATGGTGGTGCTTGCTTTTCTTTACCTTTTGTGAAACTTTTGCATTTCATTGCGTTTGGTAAAATACATGGGCAGTTTAGTAATTTACCATACATCCATCACTAATGCACCGATCCCATCAAAGAACTCCGTAGTTAAGCATACTTGGGCGAGAGTGGTTCTAGGATGGGTGACCCTCGGGAAGTCCACTTTTTGGGTGCGATCATACATGCACTAATTAATTTTATTGAGTAGGCCATGGCTGTGTTTGGCAAAAATAAGCTAGGTTATAAGCTAGTCCATCCAAACATGTACCATATGGTAGCTTTTTGAAACGCTACTTTGAGTAGCTTTTTGGGAGCTTTTTGTAGCTTTTTCCAATCATACCCTTATTAATATTAGTTATTAAATTCAAAGATACCCTTTTTGGTCATTTTACATACTCATATGCTAGTTTTTGCCAAACATAATTTCTTCATAAGCTAGCTTATTCAGCTACTAACTAGCTTATCAATCAATATCTAGCTTATCAGCTATCAGCTACCAGCTAGCTTATCAGCTAGTTTGCCAAACATAGCCTAAATGAACCCCTATATAGTATATATATTGTTAAATGCACCCCTACCTAGTAATTTACTTCTCAAATACACATCAACATCAAAACTCACCTTTTAAATTTCCAATGCATGATTTGATCTGATTATAGCATTAAAGGGGGTGCATCCAGCATCCCATCCCCAACCCACATTCGAGTAGGAATAGGATACACTTAGCTCGTTTGATTTGGGTTGGTTTGGTTTTGGATTTATATTTTGTAGTCTTTTTTGTTTGTACCACGTACTTTGACATTTTCTTCGAATTCCCTTCTGTATTTCTAGGTCCGCTCTCAAAATGGCGTTTCTTGGTAAAGTTGGCAATCTGCTTAAACAGTCAGGAAGTAAACATGCCAGTATTGGATTATCTTCCACAAATTCACCACTTTTTCAGGCAATCAGAAGCATGTCCTCTGCTAAGCTCTTTGTTGGAGGTGCATAATTTTTTTTAAGTATATGATATTTATAATTTTATGTACGGCAGTAACTTGGGTACCGGTGTACCACTTGGTCAATGACCCTTTTGGTTCATTTTGCTTTTTTCTAGGGCTGGACTTGGTATGCTACCAGTACCAAGTTCTTTTTCTACCAAATACCGTGTATCAAGTACCAACCAATTGTAATTGGCACACAAAATCTTACACCGTGTATCAACTACCATCCAAATGCACTTGGTACTACCAACTTAATTGGTACCAATTTTTTTCAGTTGGTACATGTTGGTATTGGTTTTGTACCAACTTGAAGTTACATATATATGAAACCTTGTCATTTTATAAACTTATATTTTGAATCTCTAGGTAGAATGATGTTCAAGGGTTTTTAATTCTAAGTAATAACACTTGCAAATATTCACATGTTCAAAATATATTTGTTTATCCTATGCAGGACTTTCGTATGGAACTGATGAAATGGGATTAAGAGAAGCTTTTCAGCAATATGGGGAAGTGATAGATGGTATATATCTATTCGATTTAGAATTCAATTGCTATATATTCCATCTGTCCCACAAAATTACAACGCGCCATATGTTCAATAACAATTGCAACATTTTCTGTTCCCAAAAATTTTTCAAAGTCAAATTACAATCATTGCAATAGTGGTTGGGTATTGGGATATGTTTACTTCCTTATGATTTAGGACCTGTTTACTAACACAAATTGTGTATGCCTTAACTGGGTAAGTGCTTACCATAAAAACAATTTGGGAAGCACCGTTTGACTCGGCTACTGACATATTGTGTGGCTGATCCAGTCAGCACTTCAAGTAGTCAGAAGTTTAGTTAAAGAATATCATCGGCTCTTTCTCAATAAGGGGTCGTGTTCGACCACTTATTTCATCATAAGTGCTTATTGGGCATATCTAGTAATTGTGGTAAATCTATGACTTATCTTAGTGGGTTCATAAAGTCAAATGTTGATTCTATATAGGACTGTAGAACGATTTAATTAGTAGACAGTATTGACATCGTTAGATTTAGACTCACTGCAACTGCTCTGATTTCCGCAGCCAAAGTTATCACCGATCGTGATTCTGGTAGGTCTCGAGGTTTTGGCTTTGTTAGTTATACATCGGCTGATGCAGCTAACACTGCTCTTCAGGACATGGATGGCAAGGTATTATGCATCCCCAAGTTGTAGAAAATTTGCTTTCTTGAAATTTAGATTTTTTTTGGGTCTGGGAAAAGCTTGGTAAATTACCAAACTACCCGTGTCAAATTAAAACCCTAAAACTTTCCGTAGTTCTTTCACCTATTCTATCTGTATACCAAACACACCCTTATTGGAAAATTTTGGACTCTTTGGTTTAGCATTTGGTTCAAATTAATAGTCTAGAGGATGCCAATGAAAAGTTATGGGACATCTGATAGATTTTAAGATTATTTCACTTGGAGGTAAAAAATGGGTTGTTTTATACTCTTTTACTTGGTCTAGCATGGTTGGATTGTGTGGTTAATGTCCATTTGGACTTTTTGTTTTTTGTGGGATATGGTAAAAGACCAAGGATCGTGAGAAAAAGAGTTTGAGGTGGGAAGCGTGAGAAAGGATTTGGACCCTTGATCACTTTTAATCTCATCCCCACCTCATGAATTGCGCTTCTCGGGGGAATTGATCCGGTGTGTCTCGGTGAATCCAAGGGGGTGATCTTCAATTAGGATTGATCCAAGGGTGAAGATCCTTTCTTACTGTTCTCACTGGAACCCAACCCTATGGTAAAATCTATTTAAATGGTTAAATTTAGGGGAACATGTACAAATGGCCAAATAAAGTTTCATACTCCGGGGACAAAATAAATGTTCAAAATGAAAATGTATATAGTTTTTAGAAATGTGTAATTATTACATCTTTTAATTACGTAAATGACCATTTTACCCTTGATGATAGAGGGAGTAATGAACTTTTCCATCTCGTAGTCATGGTAGAATTGGAAAGTAATAAATTGCTTTTGAAAGTGGGTACTAATTAGTTATTACTTATTTTTGGGGTTTTATTTTAAAGTAATAAATTGTTTTTTCTTGTAACGAGTTTTAGGAACTCCATGGTCGGAGAATTAGAGTCAACTTCGCTCAAGAGAGGCCACGACCATCCTTTGGAGGTGGTGGATACGGAGGCGTTGGCGGTGGTTATGGGGCGCTGGTGGTGGCGGCTATGGAGGTGCTGGTGTTGGCGGTGGCTATGGAGGAGCTGGTGGGTACAGTGGGGGTGGCTACGGAGGAGCTGGTGGGTACAGTGGCGGTAGTGGTGGCGGCAGCTATGGAAGCGGTGGCGGCGGCAGCTATGGAAGTGGAGATGGTTATGGTGGCGGTAGCAACAATGTCGGTGAGTATGGCAGCGGGAATCACAACGCTGCCACTGGGAATGATCCCTTTAACGTCGGTGTTGGGCAAGAGGTGTCAGCCGGCGGTGACGGCGGCATTGAAGACGGTGGTGATGGCAATTTGAACCGTGATGATTATGAAGACAACTATGCCAACACATCCAACAAGTAAATACCCGGAAAGTATTGGCAAACTTGTGTTCGAATAAACTAGCCGTTGTCGATATTTCGTGACTATGCCGTTAGCGGCTGTTTTCGGTTTATAAGTGTTACGTGGAGTCGGGCTTTTCTTTGACGGGAAGTCGCGTTTAAATTTTGTTTACTTGAAGAATTAAAACGTTAGATTGTGGTTGGGAAGTACTTGTTCTCTTTGAGTCTTATGGGATATATTTCTTTCTTAATAAGAGCAATTAGTGATGTTAATATGATCTGAACATGGTTTAAAACAGATTGTTTACAGAAAGATTACAAAAGAATAGACTGAGCTAAGGTTGAGCCAAGTAAAATTAAGTTAGCTGATAAGCTAGCTTATAAGCTAGTTTATGCAAATATGTATTATAAGCTAGCTTATTGAAACACTAGTTGGACTAGTTTTTTTAGTTATTATATATTTAAACCCTTTTTTGATCATTTTACATACTCATAAGCTAGTTTTTGCCAAACATAATTTATTCATAAGCTATCTTATCAGCTACTAGCTAGCTTATTAGTCAATAACTAGCTCATCAGAAAACACAGCCTAAATTGCCATGGGGCTTGTAGCCGCTTCCAAACGATGATGAAGCAAATAAGTAGTATTTGTAGAGTATCAAAATTTTGAAATATTATTATTAACAGCTTTATCTTAGCAATTTCAGTGTTGTTTATATCATTGTAATATTCTATAAATTTGTTATTTCGATAAACTTTTGAAAAGAACTTGTAAAAATATATAACATATTTAGAGGGTGTTTCGGATTGCCTTTTGGACTTCAAAAATGCATTTTGGCTATAAGTGTTTATTCACTTATGGTGATGGTAAAATGAGTTTTTAAAAAAGTATTTAGATTAGCTTTTTGATTTTGATGGTAAAAGTCAATAAGTTAATCTCAGTGGAAACAATTAAATTGATACGTCTAAATTGTAAAATATTTAATCTAACAATTAAAATAAATTCTTCTTATTAATATTAAGCTCTCCGAGTTTAAAATTTGCTTCACATTTGGAGATTTTAACTATTGTAACAAAAAAAGAACTTTAAATCTCTAAAATTCTATTGCTTCTACCTAAAATTAGGCAGAGTGAACTATTATTTTTACTAGATTTGATCCCGTGTAATACACGGATAATTTTTAAAAAAATAATTCATACCAGAAAAACTAACATTATAAATATGATTTGTTTAATTTAAATTATTTACTATAATTTAATTTATATTTAAGAGTATTATATCTAGTAATTTGTTTATTTTGAAAGTATTGACAATAGACTTATATTATATAATCTATTATTTGCATTTTAATTAATCCGTAGAACATCCATCAATATGTATATATGTATGTATAATAAATTAATTTTTACGAAAATTAACATATTTAATATTGTAAAACATATAGATAAATTGGACTATAAACATGAATAGAATCATCATAATCATATCATCATGTGTATGAAAAAATAAAAATTGAAGAGCGTTTGTAATACAAAATAACACAAAAAGTGTAATCAATGACCATAAATACAAAGTTACATACGAGAAATCAACAACTCCAACTTGGACTATAAACATGAATAGAATCATTATAATCATATCATCATGTGTAGGAAAAAATAAAAATTAAAGAGCATTTGATTAATTACCTTTGTGTGTGTATGTTTAATTGGTAGTGGCTTGATTAAGAGAGTTGCAGCAATTAATTGAGAATGAGAGATTGAAAGGGGTATTTATAGATAGAGATTGAGAGATTGAGATTGAGATTTAATTATCTAGAGAATTTTTGAAAGTGGTATTTATCTTTTACATTATTTTATTTATTGTTTTCATATTTATCTATAGTTTGGATTAAAAAATTAAATTTTTTAAAGAGTTTGGGTATATTTTTTTGTTCCAACAAGTTATATGGAATTTTCTTAACAATTAAGAAAATAGGAAAAGTAAGATTTTTCAACTTTGGAAAACTCTTAGAAAATTGTACTTTGAAAATAGAGAGAATATTTTTAATTCTTTATATCACAAATGAAAAATAATAATACGTGTATTGATTATATTAAATATTACACAAATATATGTAGAGGATTTTTTAAACCATTTAATTTAATTATGTATTTTTGAAAGTGGTATTTATCTTTTACATTATTTTATTTATTGTTTTCATATTTATATATAGTTTGGATTAAAATATATAATTTAATTATGTCTTTTATATCATTTTATTTATTGTTTTGATATCATCAGAACACGACACGTGGCAATTTGGCTCACCAGAGCACGACACGTGACAAATCAGTTACTCTTTTATTATATATAGATTGGTATGTTGAAAATTGCTACTTATTCTTATTCTTATCTTTCATGAACAATATGGGGGGAAAAACAATTAAAAATTAGATGGGTCCAAAACTATGACAGAAAATCAAAATCACATGAGGGGCAATATGGTAACTTCCCCATTCGTTGGGTAAACATCAACCATGCTCAAAATGCAATGATTTATGATGGGAGTTCATGATCCTATTTGCACTTTTTTTAAGTTCATTTCTAATTTGACCTACAGTTTACATAATCACAATTCACATCTCTAAATATGTATTCATTCTACACGAATAATACGAAAATATCGTCAGTCGTACACATTCACGAAACCAAAAACAATCGATTCAGAAGATACAAACAAGATTAGCGAAACCTCAAACCTCTCGGTTTTGAAGCCTGATAATGATTGAGACAATAACGATCCGTCATAAATCACCTTGGCATCCGCTCCAATGAAGTCGTCTTTTTTGCAATCAGGGCAACTTCGCGATGCTCCAATAAAAAGACGTACATATATGTGCATAAGGTATTCGTTTAGATATTACCCGTTACATACAAGCCAACGGATTTCGGATCACACGGCCCAAAAAGGTTTGGAACCCGTCAACGGTTTCGAATCGTTTCTTACGGGTTCTTCGGTGGGCTCCTCGATGTCATCATCTTCATCTCCGTACTCCATAAGACTGATTAAAGTTTCTGAAAGGGTGCAGGCCATGAGATGGACTTGTACTCGCATTTAGCAACCCAAAATGTTGTACAACAAAATCGACTTCATATGACATCAAATAAGACTAAGGAGCAGTTTACCAAAATGCTTATCCAGTAAGTGCTTACCTTACTGAATAAAATTCTAGTCCATCAAAACGGCATCGTTCACATTTTTACCCTGATAAGTGCTAACCGTGTAAAGTCTTCATCTTCACTAGGTTCACTCACAGGGTAAGAGGCTCAGTCTATCATCACTCTTACCAGTTAAGATTCTAAAACCTTGTCATGTTCATCCGGTAAGATAAGTGACATGGTAAGCACTTACGAGTTAAGCAACGGCCCCTAAATGTCCTAATAGACTGATTTATAGGACTTACGTTCCCAAAATCAAACAACTGTCCATCATATTTAAAGGTGTTCCCTGTTAAAAATAAGTTGACAGAATGTTTTTGGGCATCCTAATAGGATTTAGGACACTTTTGAAATACAACGTCCTATTAGTCTTTTTATATGACATTATTTGAGAAAGTGTCGTATAAAAACGATTGCAAAAGTATCATATAAAAAAGCTAATAAACCAGTTTAAAATGAAATATATTGAAATTTTGTTAGGATGTCCAAAAGCGTCCTAACAACTTATCGTAACATCTTTATACAGGACGCACAATTGTTAAATCAATCCTATAAACCAATATAGTAACTTAAACATATTTGTTGTCCTATAAAACCAATTTTGTTTGCATGTATAAGTTTGTAAACTCACCAGGTACCGGTTTGGTTTCTGACTTGTTTGCGCTATTTCCCCCGACCACCTTCGTGGCAGGGGAGGGTGAATTAAATTTTGGAGGCGGTGGCGGCATGGCTCGTGGAGGTGGGGGCATCATTCCATTGGACGATGGTTGAACCAGCTTCACCGGAGCTGGCATAGACGACACCATCCTTGTGCTAGTCATCGATGTCACTTCACTTGGCTTCAAGATTCCTGATCCCTGTAGCAAGTCAGAAGCACACAATCCAAAGGGATTCTCTCCGATCAGTTTTAGTCGATAATATAAAATATAAAATGAACAAGAAAAATGAAGCTATGAAATTTTGATAATTATGCAAGCACGGCTGGAAACGAGCAAACCACGTGAAATTTAAGAAACACGGGCGTAATCGTTTGTTGCCATTAATCGGCAACGAAGCTTTCCTATGGACATAAAATAATACAAGCGGAAGTAGCATAATAAACAACCGCATTACCTTAAAGCTACAAAAACCGATTGAAGTAACTAATCACACCCTTTTGTCTCTATTTTAACACTCTTTTTCCCTTTTAACATTTTCTCGAAAAATGTACTTTTTTGTTCCGAACATTTCAAGATTTTCTCGAGATTTCTGGTTCTCTTAATTTCACCAAAAAATAAAACTAACTCGTGTTCAAGGCCTTGAGGGTCTTCACAGAAACAATCTCTCTACTAATAGGGATAAAGGTAACGTCTTAATTACATCTTACCCTCCCACAGACCCTACTTCCAAGGAATACCGGATACGTTTGATCCAATTAGATTAGCAAAATAAAAATTCTGCCTCTTAAAACCCTCTGAATGATTTTGTATGTTGGGCCTCCCTTACCCATTCACCTCCCTAATTTCATTCTGCACAATTACCAAACAACCACATTTCATTTTGCACTATATCATAAGAGCCTCCTAATCATTCTAACCACATAATCATCCTGCAACAAACCATTCAGTAACTGCCATTAGCCCCTTAATCCAACAGAAACAGAAGTTGCAAGTCATTGGTTTTCACATAAACGGTCTCCCTACTTATAGGGGTAGAGGTAATGTTCGTCTGCATCCTACCCTTCCTAGACCCTACTTCCAAATGGGATATATATGGGGTACGATTCTTTCGGTTATTGTTCAAGCTCAAATCTAGGACTTCCCGCTTTCAAAAATGGCCAAGGCCACCGGTTGCAGTTTAAGGTAAAAAAAGCATTTAGCATGCACATGAATTGTTCCTTGCACAGATGTGTTCTACTCGATCATCAGAAGAAACAAAACCCAATTCGAAACGTAATGTGATCCGTGCTTTCATGCCTGTCGCGATTGCAATTTCAGATAGACAATTAATTATGCATGGAGTGGTCCGAGTTAAAAGCACCAAAGCAGCAGCGATCTCAGCATTCGAAAACCCTGTGAAAATACAAATGTCCAACAGACAGGTCCACTATCAGCTGTTAACTTCATACAAGGTCAGAGAAAATACCTGTAATATTAAGCGATACCAAGTCAGAACCAAATTAATATCAACAATTGCTAAGCAAAGAAACGTGCATGTGTGAAACGAAAAGGGGAATACAAATAAATGAACGAACAAGAACGACGGTCTCCTTCATTCATTTATGTTCATTAATGTTCTTTCGCTTATGTTTGATTATGTTTATTCACGTCTGCTTATACCTATAAATATATTTATATTATGACATTAATATGAAAAACCATTAATTAATTAATATTTTAGATTTCATTTTTTATACCTCCTAAGTTAAACCCGAATTTTAATTTTCTTATGGTTATTTTTACAAACAAAATGATCGATAATGGTGATTGTGTTTTGTTCATTTGGGTTCGTTCAATTATGTGCATTTTAAGGCCGTTTGTATATGTTCTTTTACGTTCGTTTAGCTCTTAATCAACGAACATGAACCATAAATATTTTCTTAAAAGGACAAACATGAACACAATTTCGTTCGATGAACGTTCATGTTCATTTGTTTGTTAGGTTAAGTTAAACAAAAAAACACGAACAAGCCTTTCGTTCGTGTTTGTTCGTGTAACGCCCCGGTCTCCAAAACAAACTGGGTGCCGTTACTTTCTTATAGCTAGAGCCTTCATATGAGCTAAAATGAACTTTATTTCTTTCACATCTAGCTATTACATCATAGTTGAAACATAACTAAATAGCTTATATTACAACCGACTTTGTTGTTGACTAGAATAAGCACTACTTCATGCTATCCCTCTTTACTCCTTACCTGAGATACATACATGGAATACGTAAGCTTTAAGCTTAGTGAGCAGTTTATGGTTTCATGGATAAACAACTTTCATGATGCTTGATAACATGTGAACAATAAACCAAAACTGTTGTCGTGTAAAAACATTCTTTTGAGATCTCACTTGCCACATGTAAGTATGCCATACTTGTCTTGAGGTTCCATAACCTCGGGTCCATAAAGGCTGCCCCATCTTGTAACATATCCCGTACGTTGGATATTATGGCCATACTTAACATGTAAAAACTTTCATGCCTTGCATAAAACATGTCTTGTGTATAAAACACATACTTGTATCATAACATGTGAACATGCATATTTTAAATGTATATGTCTTTTCATGTAAAGCAACATGCTAAAATATCTTGTAATGCATAAAATACGTTTATATAGCATATACGTATCTCAGTAAATCTCATAACGTACTCACCTTGATTATGCTTAACTTTCCCTTGATCTCTTATTTTAAATCTAGTAGTGTATTTAAGAGAGAGTGAAAGAATATTTGGTATGCTCTAAAGCCTTGCTTTTGCCTCTATTTATAGTTGGAAATTACTTGGTCCTTAAGCTTAACCATGTGCTATTTTTGCCACCTCCTACTTTAGGATAAGAGAATATTGCTTTGTCATGCTTCTACTTTGTCATATCATTTATTGTTAGAAAGTACTACCTATACTTAGCTTAACCATGTGATAATTACTTGCTCCCTAAGCTTGATTTCTCATGCTTGCTTGTAAGCTACTTGTAAGCTACTTGTAAACTATTTGTTTATTTTAAAATTATGTTTTTAATATGCTACTGCTGCCATGTAGCTGCTGCCAGGTTACTACTAGTGTAAAAATTCACTGAATTTAAACATAATTTATTGAGATTAGGGTGTTACAATTATCCCCTTCTTAAAATAATTTCGTCCTCGAAATTTTACATAAATAGATGTGGGTATTTATTTCTTATTTCTGATTCAACTTCCCATGTTGTTTCTATCCCATAAGAATAAGCTCAATTAACTAATACCAAAGATGCTTCCTTGTCTCAAAATTTCTAAACTTTGTGTTTAGTGGTACCTATGGGTTCTTCTACCTTGTTCTTGTAACATCAAATATCATCACCAACTATCTTCCATTTAGATGTATGTAAATTTAAAATATCTTATAACTTACTACATCATACTTACCTTAGTATCCCTACATTTTAAGCATAAAATGACATAATTCTCTTAGGCTTGATTTACTTTCCAAAGCCTAATTTTCATCATTAATCAACTTACATACTAGATGGTGTGCATTTCAATCATAACCTTTTCTTAATCATGGGGGACTTATCTTGCTTAACCATGATATACCTTATTGTTAATGCCATAGTTCATTATCTTAACTTGAGTCATCACGCGACGACTTCTAATAAACCAACTCAGATTTTGTTTTTCAAACCTAAATTACTTGAGTCAAGAATTTCAGACTTTAGCATATATCCTCGTCTCTCTTAAGGAGGTACTATAACTTAGACATATACGTCTCCAAATAAAACCAGAAAAGTCTTTACCGGTGCGAGAATCAATATGTTCTAGACATCCATGGCATACATGTGAATACGAGAAAACAAGTTTAATCATATCATAACTTAAACACTAAGCTTGCATACACTAAGATTATATTTAATCCCCTAAACTTTGTAAATGTAATGTGATTTATACCATTTATCTCATGTCATCTCAACATCCCAATATCGTAGTCTCATCTATGAGTGTGATATTTTCTTTTATATTACTTATTTAGGCCACCGATCATAGCTCATCCAAACTTTCATTTGCTTATGACAAGGTCTTAGATAATAACTTGCACCTCATTTATAGATTGATTTATATGCTTATATATTTGACTCATAACTAGCACCTTCTTTAGGTTCCAAATTCAACGACAATCTTTCGGTTAAATACAAACTCCTCAATCTCATGCTTATCTTATTTTTGGCGTTTAACATCTGCCGATGTTCAATTACTTACACTCTTATATCTAGGTTTAAGACTAGGTTTACAAAACCTAATTCACTTAAACCGTTGCTCTGATACCATTTGTAACGCCCCGGTCTCCAAAACAAACTGGGTGCCGTTACTTTCTTATAGCTAGAGCCTTCATATGAGCTAAAATGAACTTTATTTCTTTCACATCTAGCTATTACATCATAGTTGAAACATAACTAAATAGCTTATATTACAACCGACTTTGTTGTTGACTAGAATAAGCACTACTTCATGCTATCCCTCTTTACTCCTTACCTGAGATACATACATGGAATACGTAAGCTTTAAGCTTAGTGAGCAGTTTATGGTTTCATGGATAAACAACTTTCATGATGCTTGATAACATGTGAACAATAAACCAAAACTGTTGTCGTGTAAAAACATTCTTTTGAGATCTCACTTGCCACATGTAAGTATGCCATACTTGTCTTGAGGTTCCATAACCTCGGGTCCATAAAGGCTGCCCCATCTTGTAACATATCCCGTACGTTGGATATTATGGCCATACTTAACATGTAAAAACTTTCATGCCTTGCATAAAACATGTCTTGTGTATAAAACACATACTTGTATCATAACATGTGAACATGCATATTTTAAATGTATATGTCTTTTCATGTAAAGCAACATGCTAAAATATCTTGTAATGCATAAAATACGTTTATATAGCATATACGTATCTCAGTAAATCTCATAACGTACTCACCTTGATTATGCTTAACTTTCCCTTGATCTCTTATTTTAAATCTAGTAGTGTATTTAAGAGAGAGTGAAAGAATATTTGGTATGCTCTAAAGCCTTGCTTTTGCCTCTATTTATAGTTGGAAATTACTTGGTCCTTAAGCTTAACCATGTGCTATTTTTGCCACCTCCTACTTTAGGATAAGAGAATATTGCTTTGTCATGCTTCTACTTTGTCATATCATTTATTGTTAGAAAGTACTACCTATACTTAGCTTAACCATGTGATAATTACTTGCTCCCTAAGCTTGATTTCTCATGCTTGCTTGTAAGCTACTTGTAAGCTACTTGTAAACTATTTGTTTATTTTAAAATTATGTTTTTAATATGCTACTGCTGCCATGTAGCTGCTGCCAGGTTACTACTAGTGTAAAAATTCACTGAATTTAAACATAATTTATTGAGATTAGGGTGTTACAGTTCGGTTCGTTTACAGCCCTACTCAAAACTGTTAGAAGGTCATGGATTTAAAAAGAACCCGAGAAGATCATTTAACCAAACAACTCAAAATACGAAATTAAAAGCGAAATCCTAAATATATTTGCAGGGTGAGAGCACAGATACCTGATGTGTTTTTGCAGTCCCTTCTGCAGCAACGGGCAGTTCCTGAAACTTCCGTTTTTGAGGGGGCCGCCTTTCCTTCTCAGAGTACGTGCTTGAAGTTTTGTCTCCAAATTTTGGGGTAGGAGAAACCGTAGAAGTGATGGGAGAAGTAGATTGCCTAAGGGCCAACGCAACTTGTTGCAAAGGAGTGACTTGTGGATATATCCCACCATACCCATTGTAGCTCGTACCATGGCTTAATGATGATTGAGGATTGATCACGGGATTCAAGCCTCCCAGACTCGGGGGAGCAGTCGTATGTGAAAGAACGGTGGTGGGTCCAGGGGGTGTAACCAAAGGAGTTGTTGGGGGCCGAATGAAGTCTATAGTCGATGTAGAGTTTGCACTTATTTTGGGAGTGCTTTCCAACCCAACTGAAGGATTCGGGACTCCCGCCAACAAGTGTTGTGGTGGTGGGACAGCACCATAAACCTTACATGACGATACCCTGGAACAGTAAAACGATAGTTGAAACTAATCATTTTTTGTAAATGGAGCCTCATGACATGCAATCAAGCTTAATCTGTGCCGATTAGATCAAAATTACCACCTCTATCCCAAAATAAATGTCCGCAATGAAGAAGGCATATTTTTTTTATCAACAAAACGACAAGTTTATCCTTAATGATAGTGGGAGTATTAAACTTCTCCATATATAATTAAGGGTAAAATCGGAAAGTAGGTACTTTGAAAGCGAACACTATTTTAGGACAAACTAGAAATGTAGAAACTTATTGTGGAACGGAGAGTGTATTCAGAAAAGGGGGAGAGGGGAGAACCATAGAATGCTGCATGATTGGTTGGAAAGTGAATCCCTTCATAAAATACTGAGGGGGCGTTTGGTTCGCAGAATGGAATTTGATGGAATTGGAATCCATCGAAAGAGTTCGACTTTAAAGGAATCTGAATGGAATTTGACCATGCGTTTGGTTGGTAGGAATTCAATTACTTCACTTTAGCCAACGAATGGCGAATTCCTTAAACTGTGGGAATTCAATGGAATTCAAAGGATTCCATCAAGTTCATTCTGCGAACCAAACATCACTAAGGAATTTAGTCAAAGAAATTTGTCATTCCAATTCCATCAAAATTCCTTTGAATTCTGCAAACCAAATAGCACCTGAAATTGTTCATGTTCATGCACAGCTTTACTAAATAAGGCATGCCCAACGTATTACCTAGAGGCACCACACTCTGCACATATTGTATCCAGCAGATTCTCAGCCAGAAGCTTTGCATGTTCAAGGCTTTTGGGATTACTACTTGACAAAAAGAGATGCAACGGCTGCTGTTCTGCAACCAAAGTAAAAGGGCATAGGAAACTTGTAATTTAGGAAGTAGAAATGAAACGTCATAAGATCATCTCCAACAGCTATGCTAAAATGGAGAAAAGAGAGATTTTAGCATTTTGTTACTCCAGCTATGCTATCATCTATCTAAAACAGAGAAAAGATGTGACATTGTAAAAATCTCTAAATTTGAAGAAATCTCTAAATAGAGAAAGAAATAATTATTTTAAAACACACACCAATAAGATGTTGTGAAAATAAATGTTTAGGAAAAAGAAATAATATTTTATTTCATATATTGAATATTTTAATAATATAAAACACGCACCTTCAGAATTTAAACTTCCCGAATTTCCTGAACCGCGTCCTCTTAACAAGACAGTTGATCCTGTTTCATGCATAATGTGATTTACATACTGATCCTGCATTTACAAAACCCAACCAGAAGCAAAGGAAAAGAACTCTCCCAATCGTATGGAGATGTCAGGGAAAGCTTCAAAATTAGAATCTTTCATCTTGATCATGAAACAGAAACTTCATTAAATATGCTAAAGAGAAATACACACAAAAAGAATATTTATGCAGTAAAAGAAAATAAAAAAAATGAAGCACTAATTATCATCAGAAGGGAAAAACAGGACTGACTGCCGTATCTAGAGGATGTAAACAATACTAATGTATAAGGAAAAAGTTCAAAAAAACAATGAACCCTCACATTTTGAATGATTAAGTCCTTGAACTATTTTTTTGAATGAAAAACCATTGAAGTTTTCATTTGAATGATTAAGTCCAACTATTTTTTTGAATGAATAAACCATCGAACCGAGAATGTTTAATCATTTTTTATTCAAAAAAATAGTTCATTAATTTGATCATTCGAAATGAGAAAGTTTAATAGTTTTTTCATTCAAAAAATATAGTTCAAGGACTTAACCATTCAGAATGAGACAGTTTGTTGGTTTTTTCTGAACTTTTACCAACGTGTAACTGTGTTTAAACGCATCGTATAAAAAGAATGCTCACAAGCTTCCTATCTTCTACAAGAAGATAACAAACTTGCACAAACTCGAACAATAAACATCAACATAAGTACATAATGACAGGTCCATCCATTGAAGTGACTCTGATCACTATAATATATGCATGCATCTCCCAGATATATATATATATAGAGAGAGAGAGAGAGAGAGAGAGAAAGAGAGAGAGAGAGAAGAGAAGCTCACATTTGGTCCACGAATCCGAGCGATAATGTTCAAGGAGGGATCTGGTTCAAAGCCCAAAAACACACATGTGCTAAATGGTTGAATCACCTGATAAAAAAGTCAAAATTGAATCCTATGTCAATCATTTAGGCAATGTACCCTTCGAAATGTAACAATTGCCATTTCACCTTCAATCCATTGGTTACAGCACCCTGCTTCAAGATTTCTTCTACCATCGCAGCTGCCTGATCAACTGCTTTAATCCTGTCTGCTGTTGTTTCCAACTACAGTGGCAAACCAAATAATTAATTTGCTACAACTCTTTCATCTATAAAAAAAAATATAACCAGTGGAAAGAAAAAAAAATCTGAACACCCTGAAAATTAGTTGCGATCCACAATCTACCACTAAGACAAAACCAACAAAAAACAAACTTACATGGGTGCCAGCAGAAACATGAAGATATAATGGTTTTTCACCATCTGATGGTGCATTTGGCGGCCGATATTTACCCCTGCATAAGACCTTTAATATCATCATACGAACAATGAAAACAGAAAAAGACATCACATCCTGGGTGAGCTAATTACCTTGTTATCACTATGGCACCAGTGCATTTCTGGATCTGCAAAAGGTTATCATGCATATCACAGCTTTTTCTCTGGTTATTAATATATTAAAATACAATAGAACGTGTATTCACCTCCTCTTGCGTTTGGCGTTTTGTAAGCTTATAGCGAACAGACGACTCTGCATCATTTATGACAATTTCTCTTGCTATCAACTCCTCTTGAATCTTTGGCTACACGAAGGATGTACAGTTAATGCATGCTTACAATGGACAAAAAGAATAGAGGTTATATTTTTCCATCATTGCTAGCTTGGAAAGAAGACCCAGACCTGAACCTAGCTCCTCTATAAGCATGATAAATAGACTGACACAAATATACATGCACATGATTTTAAGCAGCTTTACATCTATAGTTGACTATAATACTTTTCCTGAACCATAATTATTTCTCCTTGCAATATTTTCATGATAATAGTTACCAACTACCAACCACAAATATTTCCATCACGTCTGTGACTCTCAAAGAATTTATAGAACACAGTAGCCATCTACACAAAAGCTTACTTGATGTTCCTTCAAATGATTTGACATTAGCCAACTATTTTTTATCTTTCTTATTTCAGTTGCCACATTTTTCTCATATTCCCTCATTGGGATTAAATCCAGGATATCTAAATTATAAAGTGTGGGGTCATGCAATTGAAGCTAAGCCCTCCTAGTTTATATCCAGACAAATGGAAATTAATAAGATGGAACAGTAAATACTACAGAAACATATGGCAAGCATGATATAGCAAAAGTTAGTTGTTCTCAAAAGTCAGAATATGCATTACATTCTGTATGCTAACAGGAATCCAAACAATGACGGCTACTGGTGGGAGTCTAGGGGCACACTGGCATTGTTTGTGCCATCCATCAATGCCACCAGATCAATGAACTTGTATAACCACCCCTTCTACGTTAACATTGTCTAAGAAACAGATAGACAGTATCACACAATTGTAGAATATTTAACTGATAATAGGTTTTACAATCTTTAGCTCTAGCTCCGCATCAACATTCAGGGAAACTAATTTCTTAGAGTTGACAAAGTTATTTAACTTATATCCAGTATAAATGTATAAAATGTATGCTTCTCTCCTAAGAAGCGGCAAGCACTTATCCACCATAAATGTTACTCATAAATTTAACTAGAAAAGCAAGCCACCTTTTTCCTCTGCCATGGTAAGAAAATAAAAGTTTAAGCTTGAGCTAACCATTTTCCAATATCTAGAAAGCAAGGATGTTGCGTTTAGTCTAGACTCCTAGTCTCCTAAAGTGCAGGGATGTCCAGTGTGATTTCTATGTTTAAAATATTAAAACTGTAAAAAATGCTTTTGACTAACTTATATTGGCCAAGTCCCAAAAATAAACTAGTTACGAAAACATCAGATGAAATAAATACTAAAACCTCCCATCTAAATCTTACTTGAATCTTTTGGGCCAATGAAATAGCATGCTGCTGCATGGAGGGTACCAGACCCTGCTGTAAATGTCCATAACTAGCAGTAAGATGAGTTATCAAAGAAGCACTAGAAACTGGAACAACACCAGGATGTGTGATCCCCATTAAAGATCCCATGTTGCCTAGGGGAAGGACTCCAGGGACTGCTACTCCAGCTGAAACCAAAGACTCAGCTGGTTGATCCCATTTTCTCTTTTTCCTGCATTAAACGTAATCCACCAATGTCATTCCTGTTACTTTATAGCTTAAGCATAAACACAAAGAAGTATGCAAGTAAAGCAAAAACAATGATGAAAATGGATCAAGTACGAAAAAGGTCTAATGAACAAAGATGGTCTGATAACTTGTAACAATTATCATTCTCTTATATGAGACTGAACTCATTCCAATATACACACACAACAATTCATTTCCATTTACAACAGTTCCAAGCAAAAAACCAACAATCATAAGTTCATAACATTCATCTTCCAAATTTCCCTATAATTCGCACCATCATCTTCCCTATCATGCAAGCAATCTACAGAGTTAATACGGCTTCCATGTACCATATAAATCCATAAACCTACGTAAGCCCTAAAATCGCTAATTACTATTCAATCGAACACAATAAGCACATTCAAATCAACATTAGGTTCGATTCTATTCATAACACAACACAATCCGCAGAAATTTTTTCTGATTATACGTCCAAAAAAGCAAAAAATTAGGGTTTATAATGGCTATTACTATTCAATCAACACTATAAGCACAATCAAATCAACATTAGATCCGATTATATCCATAACACAACACAATACGCTTTCGATAGAACATTTTGCCGATTATACGTCCAAAAATGCAAAAAAATTAGGGTTTATAATGGCTATTACTATTCAATCGACACTATAAGCACAACTAAATCAACATTAGGTGCGATTATATCCATAACACAATACAATACGTCCAAAAAAGCAAAAATTAGGGTTTATAATGTAGGAAATCGAGCACCTTTGCTTCGTAACAGATGAATCGGTTGCAGGTTTCGATTCAGGCATGGAAATCGTAGCGCAATCGTCCTCTGTCATTGCTAATTGTTGATCGATTGAGCTTACTGTTCTTCCTGATTTCGTTTATCAATGGCGAAATTTATCGATTTTTTTGATCTTTTGGGGATTTCAGAGACTTCGATACGAAAGGATATCCATGGCAGCCATGGATGGATGTTTACCCGTTTAAGTTACACAAATACACCCTAACTTATGTATAAATTACATTTATACCCCCATTGTTTCAAACGTCACACTGAAAACCCCCAAACATCAAAATGGTGATAATTTAACGTTTTTTTGGAATGCATAGCGGCTCGAACCAACGAACGACTACCACAAACACACACATGTATACACGCACGCCTTACCGGCGGTATCGGGCATCCACAAACAGCCCACTAATTCGCCCATGTCCTGGCCCAGCTTACGCTGGACCTAGAGACCAACCACAGTCTTTGACTGGCTGGGGGCAGCCCCCAGTCTATGACTGGGTACTCCTCATGCCCTCAATTGACTCCCCTTGAATTTGAACCCGAGTAGACTGTGATACCATCCACAGTTACCCCCAGGATGTTACCGGCCTTATGAAGACCAACTGAGCTAGACATGATTTTGTGGTGATAAATTAACGTTATTTTACCGTTTTATTTGAATCACACACTAACGTGCTCTTTGGTTCATGGAATTCAAAGTTTTGGTGATATTGAAATGACAATTTCATTTGACCATGTTTCGTAGTGATAGTTGGTTCACGGAATGTAGGTGATTTAATCCTTTGAAGTTTACTGGATTCCATAGTTTAAGGAATTCACCACTCCTTGGTTCAAGTGAATAAATTAAATTCTTATCAAGTAAATGTGTGGTCAATTTTCATAAAAAAAAAAATCCATTTCACTCAAAACATATTTCTTTAATAAATTTCAATTTCATCAAATTTCATTCCGTAGGCCAAACGTCTAGAGTGTTCCACCAATTTTTGTGATTCAATATCCATTAGGGGAATACAAATGTTTATGAGTATTCTGATGGGTAATAGAGTTATCATTGATTTGTATCATGTTACTAAGGGTTGGGTTCAAATACAAACCACTTTTTGGTTGTGAACGTGAGGACAACCGAGAGCGCGACATGTGGCGGATGACTAGGCGCCACGTCATGTCTACGGCGGATGACTAGGCGCGATTCATGGGAGGGCATTGAATTAAACGAGGAGACCATACTCAAAGCCGCCACGTGTCGTGCTCTCGATTGTCCTCACGTTCACAACCAAAAAGTGGGTTGTATTTGAACTTTCCTCATGTTACTAAATACTAAGTATGCTACGTTAGATTTCCCTAAAAAAAGCCCAATTCTCAAGCCCAACATAGGTATAACCTAGGAAAAACTTGTCCAAAACCTTTAATTAAATAATTAACACTGTTATCTCTCATACACATTTTATTTCAAAGTTTTTGATTTTTTTAGATTACTATACAAAATTATTTATCTCAATGATCATTTTTGGGTAGTTTTATGAGTTAGATTATTTCACACTCTCCCATGTTTTCTCCCCTTCACCTTAGAATTTCAATTTCTCAGTTTTATGGAATTTTCTGAAAAAGGTTCATTTAGAATTTTTTCAAGCTACATCATTGGCAATTTAATGATTAAGTTACAGTCGTCCAAAACTAAGCATGACTACTAGATGCTAGCGTCTGGACTTGAACCCAAGATGGATGAAATATTTCACCACATCTTTCATAGACCCTTTGCCAGTATCGCAATTACCCTTGTAGTTTGTTTTATGGAATTTATTGAAGATATATTGTCTTATTTTGGTGCAATATTTACAACGAACACATAAAAGGTTTGATTTGGATAAGAATACATTTTTTTACCACCAAAATAGGTACATAAAAAATTGAGATGATTGATAAATTATCAATACTAAATAAAAAGACTGAAGTTGTGGAATGTAAGCGTTACCTTAGAGTGAAGCACCCACAACCAATGATAAAGCACTATGCTTGACCGACACTGACATTAAAAGATAGAAGCCAAACTATTGTACAATTTATCTCTTTTCATTTTTGTCGATAGAATTAATTTTCATCTATATACCAATAACACCAACAAATTATAGATGAACCTTACCTAAACAAATTGAATGCCCTAATACATCAAAAATAAAAATAAAAAGTATGTGTATTTATTTAATATCAAATAATTAATAAAAAAAATATACATAAATATTAAAATGCACAACCCGTTAATTAACCTGAGGAACATTAGACTAAAACAAAACACTAAATAAAATAATTTTCAAAATAGTATAAACGAGCCTCTTCAAAAAGTTTTACTATGATTTCTTTAAAATAAATAATAAAATATTAAAATTACTAAAACTTGTTTTTTTTATCTTCAACAACTTTTCTATTTTAGAAAATTTATCATCAATTATATTATTAAAATATATACTATATTTATTATTTTAATAAATCTTTTAAAAACTTATATATAATTAATTATGTTATTGATGGAGTAAATTAAAATAATATTTCTATCTCCTCGTTGAGAGGTTTAGAAAAATCTCTATATTTAAAGAAAACTTCAAATTTTTCTATTTTTGCAAATGGTTTAACAATTTTATCAAAGCATCCTAGGAAGAAAAAAATCTAAATTTTCTATTTTAGCATTGTTGTTGATGATGCTTTAAATTAAACTTATTAAATTGAAAAAAGTCATTAATATAAAAGTTCAAAAATGGTTGCAGGATGATTTTCAATCATTGGGCTATTAAGATGCCCTCATTAGGCTATGCGTAATGCGGAGCTGGGTTAAGCGGCTTCAAACCTGCCGGGCTCAGCGGGTTCAGCGGGTATTGCTATGGAGCCAGTGGGTTCGGCGGGTTGATGAAGCCGATGATAATCAGAGAGGGTTGTGTGTGTTGTGTGAGAGGGTTGGGAGGGTTGGATACTAATCAGAGATGGTTCCAGAGGGTTAATGGGGGGGGGGGGGGGTTGGAGAAAAACTGATTTGACAGTGGGGTTGAGAGGATTGGCTACTGATAGCCTTAGAGACATGTTTAGGACTGGGTCTTTGATCACAAGTTCACAACAACAATAACGTTACCAATATGAGCATATCTACTATTGCTAGATACTTACAAAATATACCATATTTTCAAACTTTACATTTATTAATTTTTTAATATATGATTTGACATGATTTTAACCCAGGAAGATGCATCATGCATGTAACAAACTTTTCATTTTCTGAAAGGTTGGCAAAAGGAGTTGGGTATTCTTAATTGGGATTGAAAGTTCTGTGTAGATGATCTTATATACACTTTGGCTGCGTTTGGTATGCTGAAATGTTTTTGAAGGAATTGGAATCCTGAGGAATTTAGAATCCTGAAGGAATTGGAATCCAATTCTATAATCTGTTTGGTTGGTAGGAAATGGAATTGGAATTCAATTCCATAATCTGTTTGGTTGGCAGAAATGTCCGATGAAATTGGAATTCAGAAATGCAAAATGACAGAATTACCCTCCTTTTGTTCTTATGTCGAAGCGGTAGCGGTGGGTCGAGGCGGTGGTGGCGGTTGGCGGTGGTCGAGGCGGTGGCGGCGGTCAACGGTAGGTCGAGGCAGTGGCGGCGGTCGGCGGTGGGTCGAGGCGGTGGCGGCGGTCGACGGTGGGTCGAGGCGGTGGCGGCGGTCGGCGGTGGGTCGAGGCGGCGATCGGCGACGGTGGGTCGGCGACGTCCAGCGGTGGGTCGATGCGGCAGCGATCGGCGGCGGTGGGTCGGCGACGATCAGCGGTGGGTCGATGCGGCAGCGATCGGCGGCGGCCGGCGACGATCAGCGGTGGGTCGATGCGGCAGCGATCGGCGGCGGCCGGCGACGATCAGCGGTGGGTCGATGCGGCAGCGATCGGCGGCGGCCGGCGACGATCAGCGGTGGGTCGATGCGGCAGCGATCGGCGGCAGCCGGCGACAGTGGGTCGGCGACGGTCAGCGGTGGGTCGATGCGGCAGCGATCGGCGGCGGCCGGCGACGGTGGGTCGACGCGGTGGCGGCGGTCGGCGGTGGGTCGAAGCGGTGGTAGGCGCTGATGAATATCTAGGGTTAGAAAGATTAAATTAGATAAGGGGTAAAATGGTAAAATTCACATTCCCACATCCATTAGATTTTAAAATCCCACACCCCCTTGAAGGATTTCACATTCCATCACATGAGGGATTTTAATTTCCACATTTAAATTCCAATTCCTTCCCTTATAACTTACCAAACATGGGATTTTGATGGAATTGGATTCCAATTCCATCAGAATCCTATGAAATCCTGCAAACCAAACAGGCCCTTTATTTAAACACAACCATTGACGGTAATTATATTATTTTTTTATTTTTGGAAAGGAGGCGGTCGGTAATTATATTACTACACGATTAACTTGCATCATTAATTGGGTTATCATTTAAAATTTGGGATGGAAATTTGATAGGTATGTAATTCCAGTTTCATAACCTTTTATAAAACCCATTACCAAATAACCATTGGGGTTGCGAGTATTAATTCCCGCAGCCTGTCCGCAGGTATCAGATATTCTATTTATATTCTTAGTTGATTAAAAAAAAATTTGAACGGCAAGTTAACACACACACGCTCCGGTGGTAACATGCCTCCAATTGGGCAATCCCACTAATCTACTGCGACCCGGCCCAACCTATGGCTGAACCCGACCAGCAGAGAAGTGGATCCCATAGACTGGATCCACCCATACCGGCCCCGAACCCGGCCCAATGGATCAGATCCAAAGTCTGGATATCTCAGAAATGTCGCCCGTGGAAATCGAACCCTGATAGTGTGACTTTCACCCCACACTCCCAAGAATGTTACGTATCCAACTGAACTAACACCCTTTGATGTTTAATATATTACTTGATAAAAGAAACTTCAAACTTATCTAATAAGAAATAATACTTACTAACAAAAGGACATGAACCACCAATCTTATCTTTTTCTCTATTTCATTTATATTTTAATTGAACCAATCAAAACCCTTATTCATAGAAAAGAGATTTTTGTGTGTTTGGCTATTTTAGTCGATTTCCAATAAATAAATTAATAGAAATAACCATTTTAGAACATAATTCATCACTTAGCCATTCTTCCTTCTAAATATCAATATCAATAAGTCACTTTCTTTCGCAAGTGACGCTTAAGGAGAGCTAGATGACAAAGAAAACAGTCTCGTTTTCACCCGCAAGTGGCATGTTTAGTTGTTAAAAAAATATATGGATTTGGTTCGTGTACTTAAAGATCATGTTACTTTTTATCTTTTGACCTTTTTCATATATTAAGGAGTTGCTAGATAGACTTAGTAACTTATAAGAAAACTATGAATTTTTTTTTGATTATAAAGTAGATGTAAAGAAGCTCAAAATGGCTATTTGCAATAACTACAAAGACTCGTGGTTGAGGAGAAATTTACAAGATGGGATGGTGACAGATGAATTATGTAATGGAGGTGTATCGGCATGAATTATATAGGGGGTTGTTATCCTTACGTTCTTACACTCACAATATACCCACTCACGTCTTCCTTATAATTCCTCTTATCCCATTCACATACACCTACTTATAGGTCCTAAAGAGGGTGTGTCATTATTATATATTAATTTATTTGATGTGAGAGGATAGGCCCACAACTTAATTTGGGAGTTAAAATTGATTACATGTCCCACAATAATAAAAATGAAGCATTAAATTTGTGGCAACTTCTATATCACAAATGAATTTCTCAATCATTTCTCTTTCACTTACATTTCTATCACTCATTTTGATTTTTGATGTTAGATAAACCACAAATAGAAATCTAATTGTAATTAGTTTAACTCAGGATTTAAAATTTCAATATTTGAATCGAATCGGTAATCATAGTTTAAAATATAATAGAACTACAACAATGCAATGTAGTTATTATATTTGAGTTGGTTTTGATGATAAGTTGAGGTTAAGATAAGATGCACTGGATCAATTCTCGTATCAAGCGCAATCTATGGGTGAGCTTGCGATTAAAAATGACCAACGGTTCAGATCAATTCTCATGTTAACTCAACTTCTAATACGATCCTACGACCATATATATATATATATATATATATATATATATAGGGGAAGTATCCGTTGCAAACCATGTAGATTGTACAAACTATACAAACCTAATCTTAACCATTGATTTTGTTTTCTTATCCATTGATTTTGTTTATGTCCTAACTTTTAGGTGATTTTCAAATGTAGTTGAGAGAAAATCTAGGAACTGAATTAATCCACACCATTGATCATGTACATGTACGGTGGAGATTGGTTTGTATAGTTTGTACAAACTATACGGTTTGTAACAGATACAACCCATATATATATATATATATATATATATAAGAAACGGGGATCGGGATCGGGGTGGGGGGACGGTTGTCCCCATTTCCATTCCTAAGTGAAAGCATACCGACTTAACTCCAATAATTGAGACGTGGTCCAATTAGCCATGGACTAATAAATAAATATGTTGGATTGTGGAATACCAGCCTTCATACGTTTCTTATCTCTAGGTAGTAGTTGTACCAAAACTTGAAATTCTATTAAATGTTTTCTGGAAACTCCTCCTGAGGAGATACATCAACACCACAATATATCTCTATATAATAAAAGAGTAACTGATCTGTCACATGTCATGTTCTGCTGAGCCGGTTTCTAATTTTTTCCGCCAAAACACATACCTAGACACATTTATAGGCTACATTCATTTTCGCCTACGTGTCAGTTCTTGCTACATGTCACGCATACGTGTCATTTGTTGACACATGTCACTTTAAAAAATATAAATTAATTCAGAATTTAAAAACAATTTTATCTCTATCTCTCTCTACTATAACATGTCACTCTAAAAAAATATAAATTAATTCAAAATTTAAAAAGTCTTTTAAAATAAACATTTGTTGACACATGTCACTTTAAAAAGTAAAAATTAATTCAGATTTTAAAAACAATATTAAACTATTATATCTCTATTAATTAAAAAATTGAACTATTTTATCTCTATCTATCTCTATTATAAAAATCTCTAACAACCATTTGAGAGATTTGAAATTCCCCTCATATTTTGATTCTACCAATGGTGAATGGTTTCTCAAATGTAATATTAGTAATAATTTAAAAGCAAATCACATTTGTAATATTAGTTTTCTGGTATAATTTTTTTTTTTTTAAATTATCCCGTGTATTACACGGGATCAAATCTAGTATATATATAACTAGCTGATAAGTTAACCAGTATGTTTTAGCAAAAACTAGCTTATGAGTATGTAAAATAACCAAAAAAGATATTTTTGAATTTAATAATTAATATTAATAAAAGTATAATTGAAAAAATCTACAAAAAGCTTTCAAAAAGCTACTCAAAGTAGCGTTTCAAAAAGCTAGCTTATGCCTTATGATACATGTTTAGATGAACTAGCTTATAAGAGCATCTCTAACAGCTATGTTAAATTTTTTCTAAAATAGAGTAAAAATATTAAAAATCTCTAAAAAAATTTGCATCCAACTCCAACAGCTATTCTATTATAGCAACTTTAAAGTTGTTCCTATTGGTTGGAGCATTAAAATAATCATTTATGTCTATTAAATATTTATCTTCAATTAATCTTAGGCTGTGCTTGGCAAACATAAGCTAGCTGATAAGCTAGTCCATCCAAACATGTAACAGAAAGCTAGCTTTTTGAAACGCTACTTTGAGTGGCTTATGAGGAACTTATTGTAGCCTTTTTCCAATTATACCCTTATTAACATTAATTATTAAATTCAAATATACTCTTTTTGGTCATTTTACATACTCATAAGCTAGTTTTTGCCAAACATAATATGTTCATAAGCTAGCTTATCAGCTACTAGCAAGCTTATAAATCAACAGCTAGCTTATCAGCTATCCGCTAGCTTATCAGCTATCCGCTAGCTTATCAGCTATCCGCTAGCTTATCAGCTATCCGCTAGCTTATCAGCTACCAGCTAGCTTATAAGCTACACTTGCCAAACATAGCCTTATTGGTTGAAAATTTAAAATAATAATTTCTCTTGCCATTTAGAGATTTCTCTAAATTTAGAGATTTTGGTAGCTTTTCACCACTTTTTTCTATTTTAGCATAGCTATTGGAGATGCTCTAAGCTAGCTTATTTTTGCCAAACACAGCTATATATACAGAAGGGGTTTAAGGGAAAACCTTAAAAATATGGAAATCGAGGAACATCCTCGTAGCCCTCCATCTAGACCAGGGGCGGAGCTAGAAATTTAAGTTAGAAGGATCTATTGCCCAAGGTCATATTTTGTTCTATTTGTTGTGTATCCGTGCAATGCATCGAGATACAAATAATTTTTTTTAAATTGAGAACGAAAAAATAATGAAATTTATCATCAAAAAACAAAATTTCGGTTTTAACATATTTGCTAATTCGAAAACTCGATAAAAGAACAAGAAGAAATAAATATCAATATTGTATTATGGTTTAATTTTATTAATTAAGAACTTTATTATAGTTTGAATTTAGATTTAAAAACTTATTTTTAATTTTAATAACTTGATTTTTTTAAATAAAAATAATGGTTGACTACTTTGTTAGGTTTTATGATTATTTTATACTTGAATGTGTTTAGCAGGTGATCATTAGATTTGTTTAAAAGACCTTTAAACACTACAATAAAATTGAATCTATAAGACGTCTAAAATAACTATTATAATATAGTGTTTTATAATACCTAAGTTTATAGAATCAAACAAAAAGCGACAATGACATAACTAAAAGCTTTATAATATAAAATATTTTACCTTTTTTAACAAGATTTTTAGGTCATTAACCAGGGGCCACTGAGTATTAATCCCAGGAGATCATGTTTTAGTTCTCGTTAAAAAATTACCAAGGATGTAGTCTGGGCAAACCTAGGTGAACCTTATCTAAAAAAAGATTTTTAGGTCATTTTCAAATTAAAATGTCATATACATTACTTAAGTTAGGAAGCCTTTGATAAGATTCATATAAACTCGTCTTTAAAAAACTTATTACTATGTTTAAAAGTGTTCTATAAATTTTTTGTAATACTTTTAAATAGAAAAGCCTTTTATTTAGTTTTATAAAATGTTATATTAAAGCACTTTTTAATTTTACACGTACTATAAACTTAATTAAAGTGTTATAACAAAAATATAATATACGCTGGTTAATACTTATAAACTTTGAAGGAATAGAACTTCACTCTTTATATATAATTTTAACACTTTTTACTTAAGTATTTTATTATACAATATGTATTAAAAAGGAAATGTATAATATTGGAAAGAAATTAAAATAAAAACTCTTCTAAATTCTAATATAAGAAATAATTTTTTTCTAAACAAGATATGCTTTGTTGAGGGTGGCGGTGTTCATTTGGTGTCCAAGTAAAAACAACTTTTTCAAACCATCTCTCTCAATATGAGTTTTATGTTTGGCTGTGGGTTGGAGGAGGCCAGGCACTAGCATGCCCCTCTATTTTCCTCTCTCACTAATCTAAACCGTATGCATTTATGTATAGAGTAATTTTGTAATATACATACGTGTACAATTATTTTTGGGTATGAACTTATGTATATGTGTGTGTGTGCATATTATAAAATTATCCGTATGCACTTGGTGGAGTGCTATAAGGGTGTTATTCGATTTTTGTTTATTTGAGGTTTTCCCTTGAACCCAAGTAAACCTGCCTCCCCCCCCCCCCCCCTCTCTCTCTATATATATATATATATATATATACAGAGAGAGAGAGAGATAGATAGAGAGAAAAAGAAAGAAAAGATCAAATAAAAACAATAAGTATTTAAATGAACGTGAACTAAAAAAAATCATATATGATTCACACGAATTTTCTTGCGACTTAAGTCGTGGCCAAAATTGTCCGCATACTTTTTTCCACAAAATCATACATGATTTTATTGATTCTCGTGTTCTTTTAAATAGATATTGTTCTTGTTTGAATCTAATTCGCTTTATATATAGAAGGGTTCATTTACAAACCACCTATTATTATCAAGTTGTATTGAACTATCTATATTCATATAAAAGGAAGAAAAACCATATAGTTGTATTATATACACGCCTTGATGGTATCGTACGCCTTGAAGCTGTTATATCGCACCTCTTAAAACGGAAACCATAAGATTAATGATAATTCTAGAATTGTCTACTTCATACCAAATAGTATCTTTGCATATAAAAATCTTCAATTACCATAAAACATGTAAAACCTTGTGGCTCATATTGTAAGGTTCATATATATGCCACAAAAAGTAAAAATATGCATATTTAAGCGTGTATCGGGGTTATTTAGCTAATCAACTAAAATCCCGCAAGGCCGCAAGCGTATTTTAAATTAACGATGTTTTGACATCATTTTTGTGTATGAAAGTGACATTTTTCTATTATACAATAAACAGTGGTATTATTCTTGAACCTACCAAAACTCTTAAGCATTATTTGGTAAACCCAAAGTAGCTTATAAGCTAGTTTATTTTTTGTGTACATCACATGAAAAAAGATTAATCCATAAGACTCCGAGTAAATAGAGCCTAGACATCTCAACCATTTATGTCTATATAAAGCAGCCCACAAAGAATGATAACCACCAACACTTCTTAGAATCTCTCGTTTATGTTATTCTCCCTTTCCCACACATTCCGCTAGCCATGAGTCATTACAGCAACAGTTGCTTTATTCTTTAGTGTACATATTAGATTATCTGCGTACATCTTACCTAGAAACGGGGCTTGTTTTAGTTTTAGGTCAAACTGCTTAGAATATTCCGAATTTCGTTTTCTCCCCTTCCAACATATTTACTGGCTGAAGGTCATCACAACACTCTAGTCTTTTCATTTTTCTCCCTTTCCCACATATCTCCCACCTTTGTTTTTCTTCTCTTTCCCACATATTTCACTATCCACTATTCATTTTCGTTTCGGTCAAACTTCTTAGAATCTCCCAACAAAACCATGGCAAAACCTCATGTTCTAGTCATACCGTATCCGGCACAAGGCCATGTCATGCCAATGATGGAGCTAGCTCAACGGCTAGTCATAAAAGGCATCAAAGTCACATTCGTGAACACGGAGGTCAATCACAAGCTCGTGGCCACCAATTGTCTAGACCAAGATGGGTTCACGGGTGGTCTAATGGAGATGGTCTCGATCGCCGATGGGCTAGAACCATGGGAAGATAGGACCGATCTTTGCAGGTTGACCACTTCAATATTGCAATCAATGGCATGCAACTTGGAAGAACTTATAGAGAAGATTAACAAAGGATATACATGTAAAATCACTTGTGTTATTGCTGATGGATGCATGGGATGGGCTATAAAAGTAGCCAAGAAGATGGGTATTAGAAGGGCAGCTTTTTGGCCTGCTTCAGTTGCTTCATTGGCCTCCATACTTTCTTTTCAGAAATTGATTGATGATGGAATCATTGACAACGATGGTGAGATATATAATATATTTATGATTTTATATATAATTTATTTTAAGAGTAAACTTTACTTTTGATATCAAACACATACCAAAACTCATATAAATTAGTCAAGCTTTATAACATAAATGTTTGACTCGACTTGTTTAAAAAATCGATTAAATTTTTTGAACCGAACTAAATCATTCAACATATATATATTTTTTAAATCTAACGTGTTTATAATTTTATATGTGTATAAATCATATAATTAAAGTATAAAAATTACAGATATCAAACAAATAAGCGACTTAATCGTTAAGCCCCTCTAGTGAAGAGTGACACTTAACTAGCACCTTGTTTTCTATTCATCTCTAGCCACTTAAGTGTACTTTGTGACAAGTCTACATGTACTTATTTTATAACGCGACTTAATTGTTAAGGCCCCTAGTGGAGAGTGACACTTAACTAGCACCTTGTTTTCTCTTCATCTCTAGTCACTTATGTGTACTTTGTGATAAGTCTATACGTACTTATTTTATATAAGTTATTTTGAACATTAATAACTTCAAAAAAATCCATGAAAAAGCCTGAATTTTAATATATTTATTTTTATAAATAAGAATATAAATGATATAAAAAGCTAAACCGATGGAACCTTGAAAATTTTGAAAAAACTTGGACGAAGTTTCTCATATGATAGAGGTATGTAGGGTTTTTAGGTTGTTGATAAAAACATATAATGCATTAATGAAATAAAGTTACGATCTCTGACCAAAAATCAAGTCATACAGTTACGATATTTGACCAAAAACCTATCAAAACCTCTAGAACCCTACACTGTGTCTCAGCGGTATGTACTTGAGGGGTGTTTGGAATTGCTTATTTGAAGGTGTTTTATGACTTATTTCCTTTTATGTATTTTTTTTAGTGTTTGAAAGGGGTTCTAAAAAATTGCTTATGAATTAATTTTCAAAAAGCTAATAACTCATTTTTAAAAGTTGTTTCATTTTAACAAGGTTCCATCACCCAAAAACGTCTTACAAACTTATTAAAACACCTTTAGATAGAAATGTTTTGTCGTTTGTCTTACATTTTAAGTCGCTTAGACATTTTGGGATCATATAAACCTAGTTTCCTTTTATTAACCCTTTGGGTTAGACACAAGGTCGCTTGCATATTATCCCCGACCCACACACGTAGTGGATATACTGGGTTTGTTCGGCTTCACTATACTACAAAAGCTTGTTTAATATTTATCGATTTTTTTCGATCGTAGGCATACCTTTACAAGATCAGATGATCCGACTTTCCGAAACCTTGCCACCTCTAAAACCCGCAAACCTCCCGTGGACGTGCTTCGAGGATCCGTCCACCGTAAAAGTCTTTTTTAAACTACTCACAGAAGCCGCAGAAGCCATTGGATTGACCAAATGGTTCATATGCAACTCTGCCACCGAGCTCGAACCCGCGGCATTTAGCCTCTACCCGCAGCTCGTTCCAATTGGCCCTCTACTAGCCAACAACCGGCTGGCAAACCAAAGCGGCCACTTCTGGCACGAAGACTCGACCTGCTTACCGTGGCTCGACCAACAATCGGCCGGTTCAGTCATCTACATAGCCTTCGGGAGCTTCACAATAATCAACCAGACTCAGTTCGAAGAGCTAGCACTCGGTCTCGAGCTTTGCAACCGACCGTTTTTGTGGGTGGTGCGACCGGGCATGACGAAAGAGACGACCGTTACGTACCCGGATGGTTTTATGGAACGGATCGGGTCTCATGGAAGGATCGTGAGCTGGGCGCCTCAGCAGAAGGTCTTGGCCCATCCTTCGGTGGCGTGCTTCTTGAGCCATTGCGGGTGGAACTCGACTCTAGAAGGCATGACGAATGGACTCCCGTTCTTGTGCTGGCCGTACTTTGCCGACCAGCTTTACAACGAGGATTACATTTGCGATATCTGGAAGATGGGCCTGCGGTTTACGAAAGATGAAACGGGTATCATTAGAAGAGGAGAAATAAAGAGTAAAGTAGAAGAGGTGCTTAGCAATAAAAAATACGTAACGAGGGTGTTGGACATGAAAGAAAAGATTACGGGTAGTATCAAAGAAGGCGGACGTTCACACAAAAATCTTGGCAATTTTATCGAGTGGGTACAAGAGAAAGATAAGAATCCATGACGAGTATCAACGTAAACTAAAGCTATTGTCGTTCATCGTTGAAATTTCAAAATTTTGTCGTTGGACGATGATATCTGGTGTGCAACTAATCATGTATCAAGTTCGGGCTTTTTTGTTAAGATCTATATGGATTAAGAAATCTATCTAGATATAAGATAAGTTGATGTTTGTTTATGTATGTTGAATAAGTTGGATTTAAGTTGATTTTGTTTATGTATGTTGAATAAGTTGGATTTAAGTTGATTTTAAGTTGATTTTGTTTATGTATGTTCAATAAGCTGGATTTATCTCTCCACATGTGCTTTAATGTAAAATAGCAAAATCTATTTAAGCATGTATAGTTTCAATGTCAATGTATTCAAGTAGTTTGTTTCTTCATTGGTTTCTAAATTTTGTTATAGATTTTGTAATAAAAAGGTGAAAGTCTTTATTGATTAGCACCTAGTAAACAACTTTTTAGTCCATATATTTTGAGGAACCCATTGCATTATCAATGGTTATGATACAATACAGAGATGTGTTACTTGAAAACTAAACAACGATGCAATGGTGAATGTCTGAGAGGAATACCCTCGAAATAGATGATAAAACTCTTTCTTGCCAAATGAATGCTATAACATGCCTGAAACACTAGTGATTGATAAAGGTAAATTGTATACCTTTTATTTTGGTATTTTTAGCATAAAATATTAGTAAATTATAGTCGTTTTAATCGTTTTTCGAAGCTTTTGTTATAATTAGAAACTTATATGAATTTATGCTATAAATAGACAAAAATCCCAACTTTTGACACTTTTATTCACGACTTTGCTGAAAGCATTTTTGGGCTCGAGGATGAGCCCATTTTTGTAGAACTAATGGATCGAAATGAAGACTTGGGCCGAAGATTTGTATCAGGCCGATCGGTTGTGATCACTAACGGTCCAACTGATTCCCTCATATTTTGATGGGCTCGTTTTGATAACACTTCATGGACTCGTATTTACAACTTTTGTTGGGCTCGTTTTATCCACCAAATGTTCGGGCCGAAGACATTACTAATTTATTTCAAGTAGTGAATTTTGGGTTGTTATAATTATAAACTTTTAAAAGTGAACGACATCAAAATTATGCAGAACTTTATTAAAGAAAGACTAAAATAACTAGTCTTCCTACTCCCATTCACTTCTTAAATTTTAAAGCCAAATCCCGTACTATCTGTGTAAACCATATTTTTCTAACAAAAAGAAAATAATTGTTATAAAAAAAAGATGGCTTTTTTAAAAGCCAACTTAAAAAAGATAGCTTGTAATTCCTTTTTGCTTTGGTTTCCTGGGTGTTTGTACTTCCTTGTGGACCCTCTTTTTGGTTCTGTCCTGGTTCTCTTCCTTTGAGACTAGGGGCCTTAATAAAATCTTTTGAGTTTTCTAGTCGGGGGTGATGGCCTTGCCGAAGCTCCTGGCTAGTCTTCTTGCTTTTTGCTGTTAAAAAAAATGTAGCTAATTAGTGAAGTTGAAAGTAGATCTTTTTTACTATTTCAATCAATTTTAATAAAGAAATTAATAGAAATAACCATTTTCACAAACAAAATTTATTTGTTAACCCTTTTTTCTTTAAACATCAAAAGGTCACTACATTGCAAGTGATACCCCTTTTGACTTAAGTAGCAATGGCAAAAAAAAAACCCGAAATCGACGGGGCGGGTTCGGGGACGATAAATGAGGACGGAGAAAAATCACTTATTTTAAACGGGGACGGGGGGACCAATCCGGCAATCCCCGACCCGATTACCCGATTATATCCCCGAATATATCCCATATTTATTTTTATTTATGATTATTAGTAAATAATATAGTTTTAAACAATATATTATGGCATTGTTTGGTAAAAAAAGCTAGCTTATAAGCTGACTTATAAGCTAGTTTATTTTCTGTGTACATGTTTGGTAAGACCAAAAGTAGCTTATATGCTAGCTTTTTGATAAGCTACTTTGAGTAGCTTATGAGAAGCTTTTTGTGACTTTTTCCAATTATACCCCTTATTAATAATTAACTATTATCAATTAAAATTATATATTAATTATTATTTATTAATAATAATTATTTATTATTAAAAAAATAATTATTTTTAATAAGTATTAATTTTTAATAATTAAAACTAATTATAACTAAATAATACATTATACATTATTTATTTTTAAATATTATTAACTAGGTTTTATCCCGTGTGATACACGGGGTAATTTAATTAAAAAAAAATCATACCAGAAAAACAATATAACAAGTATGATTTATTTAATCTAAATTATTTACTATAATTTAATTTATAACTGGAGTTTTAATTTTTTTCGAACTTTTAATTTGAGATAGATAAAGATAAAATAGGTAGATTAGTTTAATATTTAAATTAATAGAGATAAAATATTTGAGAGATAGAGATAAAATAGGTAGATTAGTTTAATATTTAAACTAATAGAGATATTTTGTCAAAAAAAAAAAAAACTAATAGAGATAAAATATTTGAGAGAGATAGAGATAAAATAGGTAGATTAGTTTAATATTTAAATTAATAGAGATATGACACGTATGCATGACATGTATGACATGTGTCAAGAACTGACACGTAGGCGATAACGAATGTGACCATAAAAGTGTCCATGAACGTGTTTTGGCGGGAAAAATCAGAAAGCTGCTCACCAGAGCACGACACGTGGCAGACCAGTTACTCTTTTATTATATATAGAAGATGAAAAATAATAATACGTGTATTGATTATATTAAATATTACACAAATATATGTAGAGGATTTTTTAAACCGTTTGATTTAATTATGTATTTTTGAAAGTGGTATTTATCTTTTACATTATTTTATTTATTGTTTTCATATTTATCTATAGTTTGGATTAAAAGGTTTGATTTAATTATGTAGAGGATTTTTTAAAACGTTTGATTTAATTATGTAGATGATTTTTGAAAGTGGTATTTATCTTTTACATTATTTGATTTATTGTTTTGATAACTGAAACCGGCTCACCAGAACGCGACACGTGGCAATTCGGTTCACTAGAGCACGACACGTGTCAAATTAGTTACTCTTTTATTATATATAGATTATATTATTTAATATGTTTAATTATTAAAGATAAATACAATAATTTTTAAAATGTTATATAGTTAAAACATGTTAAATATTTATATAAAAAATATTTATATCTAACTTTTAATAATATTCTTTTAAAATTATTAATTATTTAAGATACGTGAAGTTAATAAATTTTATTTTTATTTTTATTATATTTAATATTAATTTAAATTATAAGTTAATGTAGATTTTTTCTAAAGTTTATTTTAACAATTCTATATTTATAGTAAGTATAATATTAAAATAATAATCAATTTTATATTATTTTAATATGGTATATTGTATAATTTTTTTATTATTTGTATTATTAACATATCATATTGTTAGAAATTTATTTTAATTATATTATTAGAAATTTTTATCTTAATTATATTATAAAATACTTGTAATTGATTATTTATTAAAGATGTCTTTTTTGGTCATTTTACATACTCATAAGCTAATTTTTACCAAACATGGTTTGTTCATAAGCTAGCTTATCAGCTACCAGCTAGCTTATCAGTCACCAGCTAGCTTATCAGCTAGTTTACCAAACAAAGCCTATATATTGCTAAATGATTTTTATGTTTGGTTGTTTATATACCTTAATACTTTAACTGTTATTATTTCGGATGCATTTAAACAATAAATATACTAAAATTTTAATTTTTGGATGTATTTCGACTTTAGAACTTTAATTTTCTTTTGGATATGTTGGGATAACGGATTAGAGAATGTTATGTAATTTAGCAAATCATTTTAGAGACTTGTTGATTCGTGGTAAAGTTTAAACGGTGCCGGGGATCTTCGTGGTGAAAAAAAGTTAAACGGTTATCCCTACAATGAAACCCGTTTAATTAAGCGTTTACACTAAACAAGAATATCCGTTTTCCTGCGGTTTCTTCGATTATCCGATGGGGATCCCTGTTTAAATCTTCGCGGTTTTTTAAGAGGGGACAAAGATGAGGGACCAATTCCCACTCTGAATCCCCCATTGCATTGCCATCCCTAGACTTAAGGAGGAGCTAGATGAAAATAAACAAGTTTCAATTTTCACCTAAATCCACAAGTGGCATGACTATATGTTGAAAAATTTACATATTTGGTCCTTGCACTTATGGATTATACTATTATTTTTTATATTTTGTTCGTTCTATAAATTAAGGAGTTGTTATTTACAAAGTTAGTAACTTTTATAAAATTATGAAAAAATAACTAAAATGTAAATGTAACAAAACTAAAATGGCTATTTGCAATTGCAATAACTAAACATTGTGGTTGAGAAATTTATAAGATGGGATGGTGGTAGATGAATTATGTGATGGAGGTGTACTTACATGGATTATATTTCTATGGATGATGTGTGAGGGTGGGGCCTACAACTTATTTTGAAACTAAATTTGGGAGTTAAATGGTCAACAATAAAAATGAAACATAAATGTTGTGGCACCTAACATAAATGTTGTGGGCCTTGTGGCACCTTCTATATGAAATGAATTTCTCAATTATTTCTCTCTTACTTACATTTCTATCACTCGTTTGATTTTTATAATAAACCACAATTGGAAATCTAATTGTAATTAACTAAGTCGGATCTAGAATTTCAGATATTCAAATTGGATCGGTCGACTATTGGATCGTAGTTCAAAATATAAACTACAAAGATCCAATCAAGTTATTATGTGTGAGTTGGGTTTCAATGACAAGTTAAGGTGAACATGATATATACACATTAAGATAAGATGCACCAGATCAATTTTCGTTCAAGCGTAATTTATGGGTGGACTTGAGATTATAGATCAAGGGTTCAGATCTACTTCTCACGTTAACTCAGCTTCTTACACGATTGTACACCGATATATAGTTGAATTAACGATGAGAAATGAAACTGAACCCTTGATCTTTTTTAATCTTGTGTTCTATTATGAATTGTGTTTTAGGAGAGTTTTGATTTGATGCATCTCACCCTAATATGCATCTAACGGTTGATACTCATTTTTCATGAGAACCCAACCTTATATACATACATAGGGATGGGATAATCAGAGAAGGGTGCTACTTTTTGTGAGAAGAAGAGAAGTGTGTGTGTGTGCGTGTGCATGAGTGTGTATATATGTGTGTGCGTATGCATGTATATCAGATAGAATATTTGAAAAAAAAAAAGTATTGAATAATACATTTAAACTATTAAATTGAGACGAAATATATGGTTGGAAAAGATGGTTATACCATTTTTCTAAAAAAAAACAACAAAGATACCCAACTCTTTTAAATTAAAAATCAACAATATATAATCAAAATCAAAACAAATCAAATCTTCAAATTCTGACTTGTATATTAAAGGGAAGGTTTAATTATCAATCATTTTTAGAATACAAATCATACAACTCACTTAATCGTTTTAAATTAAGAAAATTAATGATCAAGATTAAAGTAACTTATATTTGATATACAATTTTTTTAATACCAAAATGGTTTGTAAATGAAAGGCTTATATATTAATACATACTTAATTATGAATATTTTTTAATAATGGGTTGGATCAGTTTTGTAAAAAAGAAAAAAAAAAAAAAACCATTAGATATAGACCGATAAACGTATTTTTATAACTTTAATGATAACGTTAGATTTAAAAAGACCCATGTGGGTGGGTCTTTAAAGAAGAAATATTGAAGCATACGTACCAACTTGAATCCTATAATTGGGACTTGGTCTTTAAATGAAAACTTTGCTAAAACTTAAAAATAAGATATAGAAGAAAACAGGTCACATCATCTTATGTGCTTATGTACTGTTGTAAGAATCACGATAGTTTGTAGAGGACACAACCCCTATAAATATATATATATATATATATATATATATATATATATAGGGTTGGGTTCAAATACAAACCATTTTTGGGTTGTGAACGTGAGGACAACCAAGAGCGCGACATGTGACGGATGATTAGGCGCCACTTCATGTCTATGGCGGATGACTAGGCGCGATTCATGGGAGGACATTGAATTAAAGGAGGGGACCACACTCAAAGCCGCCACATGTCGCGCTCTCGGTTGTCCTCACGTTCACAACCAAAAAGTGGTTCGTATTTGAACTTTCCTCTATATATATAGGGGTGGGTTCAAATGTGAACCACTTTTTGGTTGTGAACGTGAGAACAGCCAAGAGCGCGACACGTGGCGGATGACTAGGCGTCACGTTAGATCCACGACGGATAACTAGGCGCGATTCATGGGAGGACATTTAGTTAAAGGGGGGGGGGGGACCACACTCAAAGCCGCCACATGTCGCGCTCTTGGCTGTTATCACGTTCACAACCAAAAGTAGTTCACATTTGAACTTCCCCCCCCCCCCTCTCTCTCTCTCTCTCTTATATATATATATATATATATATATATATGAGAGAGAGAGAGAGAGAGAGAGAGAGAGAGTCTTTTTATTGTGCAACCTATATCTAACGTGAAACAAATGCAAACTTATGAAATCCTATTAAGTTCTATGAAACATTCCATAATTATTCACCTTCCATACATTTTATATTTCCATAATTATTGACTTTCCTTATATTTCATATTAAATATGAAAATGTTTTATAGAATTTTATAGGATTTAATAGGTTTCACATTAGATATTAGGTGCAAATGATTATCACTCCCTCTCTCTCTCTCTCTCAATATATATATATATATATATATATATATATTGGTTTTGGGTCAAACTTTTTGAAACCTCGTATTTTTGTTTTTCACCCTTTCCCACACATTTCACTAGCCACGAGTCATCACTGAAACAACTCCTCCGTTTTTTAAGGTACATATCATACCATTTGCACACATCTTATCCAAATACGAGACTTGCTTTGGTTTTGAGTCGAACGTATTAGAATATCCCACCTCCGTTTTCCTCCACACATGTCACTAGCCAAGGTGGCCATCACTGAAACAACTATTCTACTCTTTCAGGTGAAGGTTAAATTTGCATACATCTTACCTGTATCTTGTGCTCATTTCTTTTGAAGTCAAATTTCCAAGAATCTCCCAACAAAACCATGGCAAAAACTCATGTCCTAGTCATACCGTTTCCGGCACAAGGCCATGTCATGCCGATAATGGAGCTAGCTCAACGGCTAGTCGCGAAAGACATCAAAGTTACATTCGTAAACACAGAGGTCAACCACAAACTCGTGACCACCAACTGGCTAGACCAAGACGGGTTCGGAGGTGGTTTGCTGGAGATGGTCTCAATCCCCGATGGGTTAGAACCATGGGAAGACAGGACTGATCTTGGTAGGTTGACCACTTCAATGTTGCAATCAATGGCAGGCAAATTGGAAGAACTTATAGAAAAGATTAACAAAGGAGATGGAAATAAAATCACTTGTGTTATTGCTGATGGTGGCATGGGATGGGCTATAAAAGTAGCCAAGAAAATGGGAATTAGAAGGGCAGCTTTTTGGCCTGCTTCAGTTGCTACATTGGCCTCCATATTTTCTTTTCAGACATTGATTGATGATGGAATCATAGACAACAATGGTGAGATATATTTATGATTTTATATATAGTTTATTTTAAGAGGGGTGTTTTTAGTTATTAGAAAATAAATGTTTAAAATGCCTAACAAACCCCTTGTTTAAATGGACTAAATGAAAAAAAAAGTAAACGGTTGTTAGAAGGAGGGATCAAAACCATTATGACATGACATTTGAGTTTTCGAAGTTTAGTCTTAGTTTGATATGACCCTTGGAAGGTGTTTTTTAAACGAATTCTAGCTTTTAGTGAGACACTCAAATTCGAGCTTAATAGTTGTCGAGTTCGAGCTTTATCTTGATCACACACCAAAACTCATATAAATTATCGAGCTTCATGACATAAATGTTCGATTCGATTTTTATTAATATTTGATTAAAATTTTTAAACCCATATGAGTCATTCCACCATATTTTTCTTAATCAAATATGTTTGTTTGTTTATAAATCATATAATTGAAGTATAACCATAATAATTTGAGCAATTAGTTTTAAGTTTAACAAATTTTTAATTTTTACTTTACGTACTTTTAACAATTTTTACACATTTCTAAATAATCTATTACTATAAAAACTTACGATTTCTTGATAACTCAATTTTGCATACAATTTTATAAATTTTAGTGTTTTTTGATAATAATTTTTATACACTATTATACAAATAAATAGCAACTTACCCTGCTTAAGAAAACTATTAAAAAAGCTTGAATTTTAATATATCTATTTTTTAAATAAAAATAAAAATAATATAAAATTAAGATAGTAATCTTGAAAGTTAAAGAAAATTTGAAGGAAGTTTCTCACATAGTAAAAATATGTAAGATTTTTAGGTTGTTAAGATAACGATAACGTATAAAGACAAAGTTGTGAAAAACTTAATAAAAAGTCTCAATCTTATAGATATTCTTATAGTACAAAATTTAGCCAGGTTGCTATATATTTATAATAAAAAGATTATCAATAATTACTCTTAAAGCTATCTACTTATACTAAAAGATACCCAAATCTATTCTAAAAAAATTTCCTAAAATTTGTAAATTTGTAGAAATTGGGAAGGATTAAGTAAGAGTTGTATAAAAGCATGTATAACTTTTTTTTTTTTTTTTTTTTTACAAAAAAAGTAAAAAAAAAAAAAAAGTGATCTTCAATTCGGGAAGCACATGATTAAATTTATAAAAATTGAATTTGTAGAGAAACCATAAAGTTTGCATAAAATATTTGCAATAGTTTTTTTTTTTATTAATGTCAATATAATAAAAAAGTCAGTAACTTTCATTATATATTTAATTAATATTATTTAATAAATTTAACTTATATTACAAAATAAAATCGATAAAATACTAAACTCTTTTAAAACTAAAATCAATTAAACATGAAAACCTATAAAAATACGAATCATATAGTTACAATCTCTGATTAAAAACCTATCAAAACCTCTTAAACCCCACATCATAGATGCTCTCATTAGTATCTATTTCTTGATTTCCTATTTGTTTTATGAAGGAGACTAATGGCATCCTATATTAATAATAGCGTTATTAAAAAGTGACTTATTTTACATACATCAACATCAAAACCTACTTTTTATATTACTTACCTCGTCGTCTCTCCTTAAGAGCATCTACAATGTTGAGATTTTTCATAAATGTTTTTCACTTTTTTTTACATATTATCACAACCTCAATAACTTAAAAAACCTCTACATACAGAAAAAAACTCACCCAAACATTTTCATAGATTTTTTAAATTTCACAGAGTCAAAGTCCCACCAATTTAACTTTATATCGTTTATATATATATTTGGTTATAAAAATAAATATATAAAATTTCACACATACATACATATGTATATATATATATTTATCTATATTGAGAAACTATTATTGCCTTAATTATATATTAATTTACATGACTTTTTAAATATTTTAATACAATATATCTTATATATAATAATAGTAGTAAATATATATATATATGATAAAAGTTAATAATAATAATTTAAAATATAATCGCTTTAATAAATTTACTTTACATATAATAATTAATATAACTGATTAATAAATAAAATTGACAAAATACGAAATGCCACATAATGGTTGTAGACTCTAAAAAAAGAAGTGTGTAGAAATCAAAACAATTACTATAGGAGGAAAATTTTTATACGGTGCAAACCATTTAAATTTTAAGAAGTTTTATAAAGTTAAAATTGATTAAATACAAAAAAACTTTAAGAAAACTCTATTTACGTCTTATGGTGAAAACTTCACCAAAAATTTCAAATAAAAAATCTCACCTGATAAATCTCGTAATTAGGGTTTTGTTTTTCTCTAATATCTTTTATGTTACATGTATGTGTTGTGTGCTTACTTACACTCTTCTGTCACTAACTCACTATGCCACTTCTACCACTTGTCTCCTTGTATTTTGGTTTTTATATTACTAGTTAGGATCTTCATGAAAACAACCTTTTTATTCTTATAAGAAAATTGGGTTTGTAGGATGCCTACAGTTTTTAGGTGTCCCATCGCTTTATAGGACCAACTAGTAAACTGCCTCGTATGAAGGTGTTATACTAAGTTTACAGGACACTTTTACATGTTTTAACAAGTTTTTTAGTACACTTCCAATATAAGGCGTTGTATTAGCTGTTTTATAACAGTTCTTTCACAAATATCTTATGAGCATATCTTTTTATACGACACTGGTTTTTACAAGACAATTCTCAAATATTGTACTATAAAATTGCTAATATGACATTCTTTATAAAAATGCCCTAAAAATGGTTACAGTGCCAAGAAATATCTTATAAACTTATTACAACACTTTTAGATAGAACGTCTTATCGTTTGTCTTACAATTTAAGTCTTATTATACAGTCTCTTAGGACACATAGACATTTTTGGCACCCTATAAACCCAATTTTTACGGTAGCAACCCTCCAAGACAAGATCAAAGATTCGGGTTTCCGAGTTTATCGGTTTTGCGACGCTATATATAGAAGCTTGTTTAATCTTTACGAGAATCATTTTTTCGTAGGCTTACCTTTACAAGATAAAACGATCCGGCTTTCCGAAACCATGCCACCTCTAAAACCCTCAAACCTCCCGTGGACGTGCTTCGTAGACCCGGCCACCGTAAAAATCTTATTTCAACTACTCTTAGAAGCCGTAGAAGCCGCTAGATTGACCGAATGGTTCATATGCAACTCCTCCACCGAGTTCGAGCCCGCGGCATTTAACCTGTACCCACAGCTGGTTCCAATCGGCCCTCTCCGAGCCACCGACCGGCTCGCTAACCAAACCGGCCATTTCTGGCAAGAAGACTCAACGTGCTTATCGTGGCTCGACCAACAGCCGGTCGGTTCGGTCATCTACATAGCATTCGGAAGCTTCACCATAATCAATCAGACCCAATTCGAAGAGCTGGCACTGGGTCTCGAGCTTTGCAACCGACCGTTCTTGTGGGTGGTGCGACCGGGCATGACGAAAGAGACCATCGTTACGTACCCGGATGGTTTCATCGAGCGGGTAGGGTCTCATGGACGGATCGTGAACTGGGCACCTCAGCAGAAGGTCTTGGCCCATCCTTCAGTGGCGTGCTTCTTGAGCCATTGTGGGTGGAACTCGACTCTAGAAGGCATGACCAGCGGGCAGCCGTTCTTGTGCTGGCCGTACTTTGCCGATCAGTTTAACAACGAGGATTACATTTGTGATATCTGGAAGACGGGCATGCGGTTTGAGAAAGATGAAACGGGTATCATTAGAAGGGGGGAAATAAAGAGTAAAGTAGAGGAGGTTCTTAGCAACAAAAACTACGTAACGAGGGCGTTGGAAATGAAAGAAAAGGTTACGGGTAGCATCAAAGAAGGTGGACATTCGCACGAAAATCTTGGGAATTTTATCGACTGGATACAAGAGAAAGATACAAATCAATGCCATGGATCAACGTGACGTTATTAGAGTAATAACGCCATTGTGTCATTTATCGTTGAAATTTCAAGATTTTGTCACCGGATGAAATTTGGTGTACAACTAATTATCTATCAAGTACGAGTTCTTTTTTAATTAAGAAGTGTATGAAATATGATGTCTATCTAGATTTAAGATAAGTTGATGTTAGTTTATGTATGTTGAATAAGTTGTATCTATCTATTATGTGTTTTAATGAAAAATAGCTAAATCCATTTAAGCATGTAAAGTTTCAATGTCAATATTCAAGTGGTTTGTTTATTCATTAGTTTCTAGATTTTGTTATGACTTTTCCTATAGATTTTGTAATAAAAAAAGTCAATAAAAAATAACGAGATTGGTTTAATTAGTCTCATCGTGGTCTAGGTCGACAAACACCATTTGGGTCACATATTGGTTCTGCCATCAATGATAATCCTTTTCATTCATTGCCTTCTAATTACGAGGATATTTGGGATTGCTTATTAAAACTGCTTATTGACTTATCACTGGTTGGAACAATAGATAAGCAATATTGAGGGTTTGGATTGGGGAAAGAAAGAGCTTATAACTCGTTGGAACAACAAATAAGGAGTTTTTAGAAGCAGATTCATTCTGACTTTTAGAAAAACAGCCAAACACTTTCTAAGAAACGCATAAGTTGGTTATGAAATGCAATGCCAAACATAGATGGGATGGCAAGAAAAGCAATAACGAGAAATTGAGGTGCAAATTATAAAGAAGTAATGTAAACGATAGAAATTTAAAGGGCATGGAAAGTAAAATGCAAGAATAATTAAAAGAGTTAAAGGAAAGTGTAAGAAAAGGAGTAATTTAAATTAGGCAAGGAGATATAAGACTATGAGACATTAGGTTTCCTTGCTTAAACCAAGAGTGGTTGTTTCAAAAGTGGGAGTTTGTGTGTGAATGGATTTATAATTCATAGAACCTTAAAAAGACTTTAGAAAGAATAAAACCAAACAAAAATGGGAGGAGGAGGATTGGTTGTTCTTTTTCTTTTTTATTTAAGGGTGTCCGGGCCAAAGCGGCAAAGCCCGACTAATCCCTGACAATTTTGGAAGCTAAACATGGCCTCACTTAAATATCCTCAGGCATACGTACGGGAAGGCTCGAACTCGGTTAGGACGTTATTGAACCCCTTGAGCGATAACCAATCCGCCACAGCACCGAAAGACAGGAGGATTGGGTGTCGTCTTCCCAAAATGAAAAAAACTAGGGAAGGGATGTCGTTGGTTGATGTCTTAAATCCAACCCACATATACTTGCAAAATGGGCCAAGCTCTACTTTCAATCGATCCGAAAAATCATTCAAAATGCGGCCCAAGAACTTCCAAAATCTGGATCAAGTTATCATCAAAATGCTTCAAAAAGTCCAAGTGCTCGCCTATAAAGTCCATTTCCACAAAAATGGCATCTATATTCAATCTGAACATCATTTATTTTTCGGTAAGGAATATAATCACATGTTTATTTATTCAACATTAATAAATTTGTTTATTCACCATGAAGATGTAACACCCTCCTTACGACGACACAATATTTTCCGTTTTGCCCAACTGACTTACGCCTTTGTTTCTGATGACTTGGCGATGACTTCCCAGGCGGTCACCCTTCCTAGTACTGCTCTCACCCAAGCACACTTAACTACAGAGTTCCAACAACCTGTCGTGTTTGTGCCCCCCAAACGCGTTGTTGTCTTGGGAGACCAAGGTTTACTTATGAACCCATCATCTCTCATGTGTACGACGATAAGGGAATGAAAATCTATATTAATGATTAATGTCATAGTGATATATGAATGCTAAAGATTTGTTGAATAGAAATGAGGATACATAACTATTTATAGTAGATGTTATATTAAATTGTATATTCATGATGAATATCCTAGTGATGTATGAATGCTAAAGGGTTGTTGTAAACATGAACATGCAAATATATATATATATATATATATATATATATATATTAATGATGAATATGAAACAAATATACTATTTTGCGTAAAAAACGGTAAGTAAACTATATCGAGATGGATATCAAATCTCAGAGAATAAAATGCTCGTTTTTTATGTAATTTGTTTGATTAAATTATCAGTTGTTTTGATGATAATTTTAGTTTAAAAATTAACATTGTAAACAGGTTAATTAAAAAAGAAAATAAAACGTCAAAAAATGTATGCGTGTATTTAAACTTCCATTTTTGTTCCTAATTAATTCTCAGTTAACCATTGATTAAAGTTTTGATTAATGTCCTTTTTAAATTGAAAATCAACAATATATAACCAAAATATAACAGAACAAATCCTCAAATTTTGACATGTATATTAACATACTTAAATTTTTTTATTTTTTATTTTTTATTTTTTATTTTTTTTATTTTTTATAATAATGGGATCGTTCAGTTGCATCCAAAAAAATACTGGATATAAACCGATAAACAAAAAAATTTGTCCTTATATAACGTGGGGCTGATTTAGTAGATACGGTGGAGACTACTAGAACATGGCCGGACTTATTATGGTGCATACAGTGGCACGTGGTACTGTATCGTTCCTCCGTTATACTATAAAAATTAGATGCAATTCTTAAGCTTTATAAGGATATAGATGTAGTTTATAAGTTTGCAAGGATATAGACGTAATTACTTAGGTAGCGTTTGGTTCACGGAATGAAATTCGGTGGAATTGGAATTAGTCAAGGAATTTGACTTTGAAGGAATTGGAATTGGAATTGGAATTTGATGGAATTTGACCGCACATTTTGGTCGTGTTTGGTTGGATGGAATTGGAATTGGAATAAAAATGTAAAAAGTAAGGTGAGCAAAAACAAAAATTGAACCGAACCGAAAAAACAAACAAAAACCTAACGAAACGAACCGAGTCGAAAACCAAAATCGGTTCGATATCGGTTATACCAAACCGAACCGATATCGAACTGAGTCGAAAACCGAAATCGGTTCGATATCGGTTATGGTTTCCATCTCGACCGGAAAAAACCGAACCGGGCCGAAAACCAAAATCGGTTCTATTTCGGTTTTGGTTTCCATCTCGGCGGAGAAAACCGAGCCGAGCCGAAAACCGAAATCGGTTCGATTTCATTTTTGGTTTGCATATCGACCGGGAAAAGCCGAGCCGAGTCGAGCCGAAAACCGTAAGCGGTTCAATTTTGGTTTTGGTTTCCATCTCAGCCGGGAAAAAACCGATCCAAATTGAACCGAACCGAACCGAAAACGGTTCGATTCCGGTTTTGATTTCCATCTCGATCGGAAAAATCAAACCGAACATACTTGGTTTCCCCAAATACCGCACCGCTTTATATATATAATTCGATTATTTAATAAAATAAAAAAACTGAGATCGAACCGAACCGAGAAAAGATTTGGAATGAGAGAACGATGGATGGAGGAGGGAAAGCCATAGATGTAGAAAACAAGAGGGAAGAGGGATGATTCCAATGAATTCCATGGGATATGGCTTGGAATGGCAAATTCCTTGATTCAAGGAATTTGAAGGAATTCGAAGGATTCCTTAGCTTTCATTCCGCGAACCAAACAGCAACATGGAATTTGGTCAATGGAATTCGTCATTCCAATTCCTTCGAATTCCATCCAATTCCGCAAACCAAACGACCACTTAAGTTTTTTAAGGATATAGATGCAATTCTCCCTAAAAATTAAAGTGTCATGAAAGGTGTAATCGTATCAGTTTCTTCAGTGTAGCCGTATATATTTTGAAATTGCAATAAAGTTGCAAATCTTTTTGTGTAGAATTTGACAATTTGTTAATTCCTTTTTTTTTTTTTTCAAATGTGAGGTTTTAAGTTAAAGTCTTGTTAGAGTAATTTTTTCTAGATTTTAGCTTTTGATTTCGAATTTATTTGTTTACAAAAAAGTTATAGTAACAAGACTCAAACATGAGACGTTACATTTGAAAAGCAACGAACTAACCACCAAACCAAGATTTATTTTATAAAAAACTATCTTTATATATGTTTCTTATAATCAAATAATGTCGACGTTTGGAAAAAAAATTCTAAATCTGTCCGTATCTGTATAAGAAGCAGAATCAGTGAATTGGAACGCGGTCTACTGGTCCATGGACAAATAAATAAATATGTTGGATACCAGCCTCCATACGTTTCTTGTCTCTACGTATATCACCAAAACTTAGAATTTTGTCTCTACGTATATCACCAAAACTTGGAATTTTGTCTCTATGTATATCACCAAAACTTGGAATTTATCAAGACCGCAAAATATTTATATATTTTTAATTAGAACATTTCTTAAATTAATAAAAAATAGAAAACTGGTTCATAGACTTGGTTGAAAAAAATTCTATTTTCGTTCTTAATCTTTGTTTATTACATTGGTAGTTATTATAGTTTTCAGTTTTCAAGATGAGAGGAGGGTAAAGGGAAGGGAGGAAAATAAAAAAATGTAAAAGAGAAAAAAACTAAAAAAATCATCGACTTAACCGGTTATCACTAAAGGCCGTCAAAAGCAAGGACGAAAAAGAAAACAAATTAGAAACCATGATAACTATCCATGCAAAGAAAAACACTAGGAACGAAAATCGAAAATTTCAACAAACCATAAGGATTAAAAAAATAATTAAAAAGGCAAATAGTGTCTCAAAAAGTGTGCATTACGATGCGAATTAAGAAGCCATTGCGTGCACCTTGCCTTACACAATTGCTACGGGTTTAGCAAGGCTCAGATACACGTCTAAACAACATATTGGCTATTGCGCCTTGGAGTTGCAATGACCCACCTTACAAAACACAGATAAAAACCATAAGGTCACTGATAATTCTAGAATTGTCCAATTTCTTACCAATTAGTATCTTTGCGTATGAAAATCTTCGATTATAATAGTACACATTAAACCTTGTGGCTCATATTCTCCGAATTATAAGTGACTTCTAGGGTTCATATATATGCCACAAAAATTATAAAAAGAAAAGCACATCTAAGAGCATCTCCAATCGACCTCCATTTTCACAAATTTGGCGTTTTATGCCCTCCAACCAAACGCTATTTTTCAGAAAAAAATGGAGGCCACCAAATATGGCGTATTTCGTTCCCACGCCATTTTCTTTTGGCCCCACCACTCTCAATATTTTAATTGTTTTTAATGTAGATTTTTAATTTTAATAATTATAAATATATTAATTTATTATATAATATAAATTATACGTATTTATTATTAGTTTTTTATATGTAAAATTAGTTTTTATATGTATACGTATTTTATCATTTAATATTAATTAAAAATTTTATCTTTTTCGGTTTTTTTCTGTTAACAACTATTTATTAAAATTAAATTAAATAATAATTATTTAATGTATTTATAAAGTTATAGTAATTGTTATTAAAAAGTAGTTATTAATAAATTAAATATACTATTTTAATATAGGGTTAACAAATTTGGTGTTTTTTTTGAGGATGATTGGAGTTGAGCTTTTTTTGGTGTTGAAGGGCCCACCAAAATTGGTGTTTTTGGTGTTAAAAATGGTGTCAAGGTTGGAGATGCTCTAAACATGTATCAAGGTTATTTAGCTAATTAGCTAAATTCCCGCTAGTGCTTCTTAAATTAATGATATTTTAACAATATTTTTGTGCATAAACGTGACTTTTTCTATTAAGCACCGACACTCTTAAACAGAGTTGGGTTCTAATGAGACCAAGCTGTTTCTGTGAGACCGGTGAGACCAACACTTTTTACATGAAACTTCACAGGAAAACACTATGAAGGTTAAAAAAAAATTGATTATTCATTGTAAAAACATACTAAAAAACACTATCGAGGAAAAAAAATAATCCAAAAAAGGTAAAAAAAAAAAAAAACGAAACCTTCACAGCTCAAAAAATTGTGAAGGTAACAAATGAATAATTCGAACATTTACAGCAAAAATGTGGTGAAGGTAAAAAAATATCGAACTTTCACATCAAAAAACACCTTGAATGTAACATTTACAGTGTTTTTACAATGAATGTTCGATTTTTTTTTTAACCTTTACAGTGTTTGTTGTGAAGTTTTATATAAAAATGTCGGTCTCACCTGTCTGACGAAAACAGTTTTGTCTCACTTGATCTTAGAGCATCTCCAACAGCATCCCCAAAATGGGGAAAAATGGTGAAAATGGGGATTTTGAGTTCATTTGTTGCTCCAACAGCTTCTCTATATTTATCTCCAAAATGGAGAAAGTTGGAAAGAGAAGGTTTTTTTCTCCAAATTTGGAGATCACCCCAAAAATCATTACAAAATGCAAGAACCAATAGAAAGTTTTGAAAATAAAAAAGTAAGAGAGAGAAATAATATTTTAATGCATGAATATAATATTTTAATATTATAATCAAAGTTAAAATCTCCAAAATGGAGAATCTCTTGGAGATGGATTGGATTTTTTTTGGAGATTTTAACTTTTGCTTCTCTATTTTGGAGAAATTTTGGGGAATCTCTTGGAGATGCTCTTAAGTCCTGTTAAACATGTTGTAAAATAATTAATAAAAAGGCTATATTTGAAGATTATCAAACCAAAGGACCCACATCATCCAAAACATGTCATGCACATAGAGTAGAGACAAAAATTGATGAAAATTAGGTGTGGTTTACTGCAATACTAAATTACGTTTTTGACCATATAGTTTGTCAAAAATTACGACTATCGTTGATATGGCTGGGAAGTTGTGATTTTTGTCTTTGCAATTCATAGATCATCGTCATTTTTGTCCCCGAGGCTAATTCCTACCTTCAAGTATGAAAGACAAAAAGAGTAACGACTTCTAAATCACAAAGACATAAACAGTAATAAATTGTAAATTATAAAAACAAAAACAATAATGATATGTAAAGTATAGGGATGAAAATTGTAATTTCAAAAGTATAGAGACGAAAATAACAAGTTTTAATAAACTACATAGACTAAAGAACTTTATTTTTTTTCTAACTCCAACAAAACCACTTGATAACGAAAATGTAAATTGCCAAACAACACAAACAAGCCGAAAAACAAGAAGATAATGATAGATAATAATAATAATGTAAAACGCCAAACAACACAAACAAATTTGTCACTTTTCGCGGCGTCTTCTGGTTTAGCTCCAAATCTTCAGAAGAGTGACATCTTTTTTGGCAATGTACCTACGGATGTCAGATTGGCTATTCGGGAATGTCTACCGTTTAGAGCTGGTACTTTTCCTATCCGTTACTTGGGAGTTCCGTTATCTCCAAAAGTGCTTAAGGCGGCAGATTATGGAGTTCTGGTTACAAAGGTGAAACAACGGCTTCAAAATTGGAAGTCCAAGTTTCTTTCCTTTGGGGGCCGTAAACAGTTGATTTCTTCCGTACTTCAGTCTTTACAATTATACTGGATGGCCATTTTTATTCTACCTTCGGGAGTAGTTCATGAACTTGAACGTTTGTTTAGGGATTTCCTGTGGGCGCAAGGAGAGTCTTCGCGAGGCAGGTGTAAGGTTGCATGGTCTACGGTTTGTAAACCTAAAGAGTGTGGTGGCCTTGGATTTAGACGACTTGCAGTGTGGAATAGAGCCTTGATTGCTAAAAACCTATGGGCAATTATCTCGGGTAGGGATTGCTTGTGGGTGTCTTGGATTCGGAATTATTCCTTACGGCATGCGGTGTTTTGGACGGCTAAGCGGAATGTTCGGTGGTCATGGCTCTTGACAAAAATGATGGGAATCAGAGCGGATCTTCGTAGATTTGTCACTATACGTATTGGTAATGGTCTTTCGACTAATGCTTGGGAAGATACGTGGCTTGCGTGCGGAAATCTGTCTGACTTTATTCCGTATCGGTTTATCCATGCTGCTCAGTTTTCACTAACCACTACCGTAAAGCAACTTATGGATACTTTCCATGATGGGTGGCCGGAAACTTGGATTGCACGTTTTCCTGTTTTAGCCCATTCGCCGTTTCCTCCTTTTCAGGAAGATGTGGATGATAGTGTTTGTTGGGATGTTGATGGTCATGGACATGGTGCGTTCACGGTTCAAAGGGCCTACAACTCCTTTGTGGGTCCTTTGCCGATGGTGCCATGGTGGAAATCGGTATGGTTCAAGTCACATATTCCTAAGCATTCTTTTTGCTTATGGACGGCATGCCTCCTTCGTTTACCCACACAAGATCGTATCTCGGCCTGGAAGGAAGAACCACCGGATCTGTTGTGTAGTTTATGTGGTATTGTTCGGGATTCTCATAACCACCTGTTCTTTGAGTGTACTTTCTCTAGACAGGTTTGGTTGCAGGTAATGGCTAAGTTGCAGTGGAGTGGATTTCCGTGTTCTTGGCATGCAATTATGGATGCAATCTCGGATTCAGCATCGGCTCCAAAACGGTTGGAACATCAATTGGCTTTAGCTGCCTCGGTTTATACTATTTGGTGTGAACGTAATAGCAGGATTTTTGGAAGTTCGACTAAACCGATTCCTCGTTTAGTTCAGACTATTCTGGAGGCCATTATGGATAGAGTTGCTTGGAAGAACAAGAAGCAAGCGCATTATGGACAACTCAACACAACGTAACAAGAGGAGGGTTTTCCACTGCTGGTCGGTTTGGTGGAGTTTTTGGTGGAGTCTTTGGAGTTGTATTCTCTTTTGTAGTTATTTTGTGTCTGTCTCGCTTTGTAGGTTTTGGTTGTTAGTTTGCTGGTTTGGGCTTGTTTCGGATTTCATTTGTTTCCGGCCCTGGTTTGTGTCTGGACGTTTGTGTTTGTTCTTTTAGTTTCTTTATAAAATTGCCTGGTTTCCATTCAAAAAAAAACAAACAAAATGAAAATAGTAAAAATCCACAAGCCCGTGAACATATAGAGCCTAGACATCTCAACCATTTATGTCTATAAAAGGGAGCTCCCAAAGCATGATAACCACCAACGCTTCTTAAAATCTCTTGTTATTTTCCCTTTTTCACACATTTCATTGATCGTATGGTCTTCACTGAAACAACTGCTTTGCTCCGTAGAGTACATGTCAGATCATCTACATACATGCTACCTAGATACTATGCTTGTTTAGGTTTTGGGTCAAATTTCTTAGAATCTTCATTCATATTTTTTCACCGTATTTCACTAGTCGAGGGTCATCACTGAAACAATTGCTCTATTGGGTACATGCCATAGTATTTACATGCATTTTACCTAGATACGAGGCTTGTTCAGGTTTTGGGTCAAACTTCTTGAAATTTCCCATTTCTGTTTTTCACCCTCTCCCACAAATTTCACTAGCCACAAGCCATCACTGAAACAACTCCTTTGCTCTTTAGCTTGGATGGTCATCACTGAAACAACTATTCAACTCGTTTAAAGTATAAAGTCAGATCTGCGTACGTCTTACCTGTCTCATTTTCATTTTGCACCAAACTTCTTAAAATCTCGTAACAAAACCATGTCAAAACCTCATGTCCTAGTCATACCGTATCCGGCACAAGGCCATGTGATGCCGATAATGGAGCTATCTCAACGGTTAGTCGCGAAAGGCATGAAAGTTACATTCGTGAACACGGAGGTCAACCACAAGCTCGTGACCACCAATTGGCTAGACCAAAATGGGCTTGCGGGTGGTCTAATGGAGATGGTCTCGATCCCCGATGGGTTAGAACCATGGGAAGATAGGACTGATCTTTGTAGGTTGACCAATTCAATCTTTCAAATAATGCCAGGCAAATTGGAAGAACTTATAGAGAAGATTAACAAAGGAGATAGATGTAAAATCACTTGTGTTATTGCTGATGATAGCATGGGATGGGCTATAAAAGTTGCCAAGAAGATGGGAATTAGAAGAGCAGCTTTTTGGCCTGCTTCAGTTTCTACACTGGCCTCCATGTTCTCTTTTCAAAAATTGATTGATGATGGAATCATAGACAACAATGGTAGGATAATACACACACACACACAAGGAGAGAGTTACCTTTGTTAACCCAATAATTTGTATTAACCATGTTAACCTCTATTTCTACCAAATTGTTTCCATAGTTATATGAGAAGATAAATATGGAATATTGAAATACCTTAAAAATATGGAACTAATATGAACGGTTGATTAAAAAGATCAACACTTATAGAGGTTAACACATTTAATACAAATTAGTAGGTTAACGAAGTAAGGAAACCCTATAATATATACACACACGGACACACACACACATATAATGATCTAATCAAATGATAACTCGATAGTTTGTAATAACTGTGAGATCCAATTTAAGCCAACATTTTATTATATCCACTCTGAATATCAAGCTTTATTCAGAGTGAATACATACACCTAAGCTTTGATATTCAAAGTTAATATTGCCACGTGGTTTGCGGTTTTAACGGTCCTCATGTTCACAATGAAAAATGAGTTTTCATTTTAACTTTCCTATATATATATATATTAATTGAGGTCGTTTAGGCTCTTAAGCATAATCGAGCTTAATCATAAAGGCTCGAGCTCGTTTACTAAACGAGTCTAAAATGAAGCTCGAGCTCACCTCGGGCTTTTTACAATTTGATCCCGAGTAGTTCACGAGTAGCTCACCTTATTTACAACCCTAGGGTACATCATATCCCCTGGGTTATCTCTATGTGGATATACCGGGTTTGTTCGGTGTCGTGATACTAGGAAGGTTGTTTAATCTTTACGGTTTTTTTTCGTTATCTCAGGCATACCTTTACAAGATCAAGTGATTCGGCTTTCCGAAACCATGCCGCCTTTAAAACCCGCAAACCTCCCGTGGACGTGCTTCGAGGACCCGGCCACCATAATAGCCTTTTTCCACCTGGTCAGAGAAGCCGTAGAAGCCGCTGGATTGACCGAATGGTTCATATGCAACTCCGCCACCGAGCTCGAGCCCGCAGCATTCGGCCTCCACCCGCAGCTAGTTCCAATCGGCCCTCTGCTAGCCTCCGACCGGCTCGCCAACCAAACCGGCCACTTCTGGCACGAAGACTCCACCTGCTTGTCGTGGCTCGACCAACAACCGGTCGGTTCCGTCATCTACATAGCCTTCGGAAGCTTCACCATAATTAACCAGACCCAATTCGAAGAGCTGGCACTCGGTCTCGAGCTTTGCAACCGGCCGTTCTTGTGGGTGGTTCGGCCGGGCATGACGAAAGAGCCGAAAGTTACGTACCCGGATGGTTTCATCGAACGGGTTGGGTCTCGTGGAAGGATCGTGAGCTGGGCGCCTCAGCAGAAGGTCTTGGCTCATCCTTCGGTCGCGTGCTTCGTGAGCCATTGCGGGTGGAACTCGACTCTAGAAGGGGTGACCAACGGACGGCCGTTCCTGTGCTGGCCGTACTTTGCCGATCAGTTTTACAACGAGGATTACGTTTGTGATATCTGGAAGACGGGCCTGCGGTTTGAGAAAGATGAAGCGGGTATCATTAGAAGAGGAGAAATAAAGAGTAAAGTAGAGGAGGTGCTTAGCAACAAAAATTACGCAATGCGGGCATTGGAAATGAAAGAAAAGGTTACGGGTAGTATCAGAGAAGGCGGAAGATCGCACGAAAATCTCGACAAATTTATCGAGTGGGTACAAGAGAAAGAATGAAAGATACGAAAATCATTTATGTTGAAATTTCAAGATTTTATCATCCGATGAAATTTGGTGTGCAACTAATCATGTATCTAGTTTAAGTTATTTTTTATTAAGACCTGTATGGACTAAGACGTATGTCAAAATTTAAGATAAGTTGATGTTATGTATGTTGAATAAGCTGTAGTTATATCCCCATGTGGGTATGGGTTTGAATGAAAAATTAGTTAAACCCTTTAAGCATGTATAGTTTCAATGTCAATATTCAAGTAGTTTGTTTATTCATTGGTTTCATGGTGAACATGAGGACCACTAAAATCACGCCACGTGGCAATATTCACTCCGAATAAATGAGTCTTACCTTTATTCACTCTGAATAATGCATCATATTCGGAGTGAATATTGCCACGTGGCGCAATTTTAACCCTATTAGCGAAAGTATTCACTATATTGAGTTCGTTACTGTTGAGCAATGTCCCACATCGGACACAAAGTGAACTTGTAATGTGTTTATAAGGGTCATGGGCTACTCCACTCATTGCCAATTGGTTTTGAGTTGGAACCCCACAAACTTACATGGTATCAGAGCAAGGTTTACCCGTGGTTGGTCAAAAAGCCGCACGGACTCCACGTAACCCAAAGTATCCACGTGTTAGGCTGAAAAGAACGCCACACGTGAGGGGGCGTGTTGAGCTTTGAGTTGGAACCCCACAAACTTACAGTTACAAGTTGTAAAATGGTAGTTATACCAAGTATCGGATCCACATGGACTGAACGGATTAAGAAAAAATGACTTTTGTGAACTTCTTGCACAAAGCCGTCACGCGTCTGAAAGACATAATGAGCCTTGGAGTTGCAATGACCCACCTTCCAAAACACTAATAAACACCATGAGTTGTCACAGATAATTCTAGAATTGTCCTATTTCATACCAAAGAGTACCCCTTGCGTATGAAAATCTTCGATCACAATTGAGCACGTAAATGCAAATGGCTAATATTCTCCAAACTATACGTAATTTGTAGGGTTCACATCTATAACACAAAATTTTGAAATAAGCACATCTAAGCATATATTTAGCTAATTACATAAATGCCACAAGTGCTTTAAAGATTAATGATGTTTTGACTACATTTTTTTTGTATAAAAATGATATTTTTCTATTAAGTGGTGATATTTTTAAATTTTTAAACCTGTTAATAGTTAATAAAAAGGCTTTTCTTTGAGGTTTATCTAATCGAAGGACCACATCATCCAAAATATGTCACGCACATAGAGAAGAAAGAAGAGACAAAAATTGATTAAAATGAGGTGAGGTTAACTCCAAGACGAAATTACGTTTGTCTCTATGGTTTGTCAAAAACTACGACTATCATTCATATAGTTTTGAAGTTGTGATTTCGTCTTTGCGGTCATTCATTGTCATTTAGCCATTTAGGTCCCTGGTGGCAACTCCTACCTTCAACTATGAAAGATGAAAAGAGCAAAGCATTTTAAACCACAAGGACGGAAGCAACAAGAAGTTGTAAACTATACAAAACATAAACAATAATGATATGTAAGCCATACAGATGAAATCAAAAGTATTGAGACGAAATTAGCAACTTTCAATAACCCCACATAGACGAAAAACATAATTTACTCTAACTTCAACAATGCCACTTGATAGCGAAAGTGTAAAACGCCAAACAACACAAACAAACTGAAAAACATGAAATGATAATATAATGTAAAACACTGAACAACACAATCGAAAAACATGAAAATAGTAAAAATCCACAAGCCCGCAAACAAATAGAGCATAGACATCTCAACCATTTATGTCTATAAAAGGGAGCTCACAAAGTATGATAACCACCAAAACTTCTTAGAATCTTCATTTATGTTATTCTTCCTTTCTCACATATTTCACTTGCACCAATCCTCTTTTTGTTTTGGGTCAAACTTCATAGAATTCCCCATTGTTTTCGTCCCTTTCCCACACATTTCCCTAGCCAAGGTGGCCATCACTTAAACTATTTTAAAGTAAAGGTCAGATCTACTTACATCTTGCGTGTATCTATTATTCCGTTTCTGGTAAACTTCTTAGAATCTCCGAACAAAGCCATGGCAAAACCTCATGTTCTAGTCATACCATATCCAGCACAAGGCCATGTCATGCCAATAATGGAGCTAGCTCAACGACTAGTCGCGAAAGACATCAAAGTTACGTTCGTGAACACAGAGGTCAACCACAAGCTCGTGACCACCAATTGGCTAGACAAAGATGGGTTCGGGGGTGGTCTGATGGAGATGGTCTCAATCCCCGATGGGCTAGAAGCATGGGAAGATAGGAGTGATCTTTGCAGATTGACCAATTCAATAATGCAATCAATGGCAAGTAAATTGGAAGAACTTATAGAGAAGATTAACAAAGAAGATGGCTGTAAAATCACTTGTGTTATTGCTGATGATGGCATGGGGTGGGCTATAAAAGTTGCCAAGAAGATGGGAATTAGAAGGGCTGCTTTTTGGCCTGCTTCGGTTGCTACATTGGTCGCCATGCTTTCTTTTCAAAAATTGATTGATGATGGAATCATAGACAACAATGGTAACTGTGACATTCAATTTCAGTCAATCATTTTATTATGTTAATTGTTTTTTGAGCCGGTTATTTCTGACAGTTTTTTGGGAGTTTTTGTTATTAATTTGTATTTTTGAAGTCATTAATTAGTAAAATAAGTTAATGAAATTAGATTTCAGTATCTCACGGTTACCACAAAATGCCCAATTCTCCCTTGAATGACCCCCTATATTATACATATGATTTATATATTATTTTGAGTGAATTGTGAATTTGGTCCCTATGTTTTGTAGATTGGGTCCTTGTGGTATTCACTTTGTTTTGTTCATGGTCCCTCTGACAAACTTCTTCGTTAACTCCGTTAAGTTCCAACTTCATCAAATTCCATTCTGTAAGTCGAACGCTGCCTAAGTGTCTCAATAGATTGATTTATAGCACCAAATAATAATATACCCCATATGGAGGTGTCGTAAAAAGTTTATAGGATACTTTTAGCGCGTTTTAACAAGCTTTTTAGTATACTTCTAATAAAAAATGTCATATTAGCTATTTTATAAAAATTCCATTAGAAATGTCATATGATCTTATAGCATACTTGTTTCTAAAGACATTTTTTCTACAAATAGTGTATTATAAAATAGCTAATATGACAAATGTTCCAAAATAATTGTTAAGCAGGCCAAAAACGTCTTACAAGCTTATTACAACACCTTTAGATAAGACGATGTATAAATAAAGTTATATAAAATAGTCTATTGAGACGATTAGACATTTTTGGCACCCATAAACCCAGTTTCGTTCTAATAACCCGATGGCTCATTTAAGTTCATACAACTCGAGCTTGGCTTGTTTCGTGCCATATGTATCACGCTCGAGCTCGCCTCGTCAAAGATTTAACAGGATTGGGCTCGACTCATTTACTTGTGATATTTTTTTATTATTTGTCGTATTTTTTAATACGTGTATATATATATATATATATACACATGTGTGTGTGGATAATCATTTACAACCTCATAAAAGGCTACAACTATACAACCTCCTTTAAAACCATTCATTTTTACGTATTTATCATCGGTTCTCTTAATGCATATACTTGATTTCATTGATTTTGCAATAGATGCCGATGCATATAACGGTTTATGTGATGTATTGCGTAAAAGTGATAATTCCATGCACATTTATATGCATTCCATCTAAGTGTATGTCTAGTGAAAAATTGAAAATACTATGCATAAATTATTGCATGAAATCGATAATCAAATGATCAATGGGCTAAAATAAGGTTTTAGATGGGGTTGCACTTTGTAACCTTTCATAAACATAAAGATCCAAGTTCGAGCTCATTTAGTAGCTCACAAGCAGCTAGGCTCATTTACATCCCTAGGTTGCATCTTATCCCGTGACCCTAGTAGCTCTCTAAGGATATACTGGATTTGTTCGGTTTTACAATACTAGGAACCTTGTTTAATCTATACAGATTTTTTTTATGATCATAGGCATGCCTTTAAAAGATCAGACAATTCGGCTTTCCGAACCCATGCCGCCTTTAAAACCCGCAAACCTCCCGTGGACGTGCTTCGAGGACGCGGCCACCGTAAAAGCCTTTTTTCAAGTCGTCATAGAAGTCGTTGAAGCCGCTGGATTGACCGAATGGTTCATATGCAACTCCGCCACCGAGCTAGAGCCCGCAGCATTCGGCCTCCACCCGCAGCTAGTTCCCATTGGTCCTCTGCTAGCCACGGACCGGCTCGCTAACCAAACCGGCCACTTTTGGCACGAAGACTCGACCTGCTTACCATGGCTCGACCAACAGCCAGCCGGTTCGGTCATCTACATAGCCTTCGGAAGCTTCACCATAATCAACCAGACCCAATTCGAAGAGCTGGCACTCGGTCTCGAGCTTTGCGGCCGACCGTTCTTGTGGGTGGTTCGACCGGGCATGACGAAAGAGGCGGTCGTTACGTACCCGGATGGTTTCATCGAACGGGTCGGGTCTCGTGTACGGATCGTAAGCTGGGCGCCTCAGCAGAAGGTCTTGGCCCATCCTTCGGTGGCGTGCTTCGTGAGCCATTGCGGGTGGAACTCGACGTTAGAAGGCATGACCAACGGGCGTCCGTTCTTGTGCTGGCCGTACTTTGGCGATCAGTTTTACAACGAGGATTACATTTGCGATATCTGGAAGACGGGCCTGCGGTTTGAGAAAGATGAAGGGGGTATCATTAGAAGAGGAGAAATAAAGAGTAAAGTAGAGGAGGTGCTTAGCAACAAAAATTACGTAACGAGGGCGTTGGAAATGAAAGAAAAGGTTACGGGTAGTATCAGAGAAGGCGGACGATCGCACGGAAATCTCGGCAAATTTATCGAGTGGGTACAAGAGAAAGATACGAATCAATGTTAAGGATCAATGGGACGTTTTTTGAGAAATAATGTTATTGTCATTTATTGTTGAAATTTCAAGATTTTGTCACCGGATGAAATTTGGTGTACAATGGATCATGTATCAAGTTCGGGTTATCGTCTGTATTAAGATTTGTATGGATTAAGATGTCTGTCTAGATTTGAATAAGTTGAATTTATCTCATATGTGTTTTAATGAAAAATACTTAACCCATTTAAGCATGTATAGTTTTAATGTCAATATTCAAGTAGTTTGTTTATTTATAAATTTTTGTTATGACTTTTTTTATAGATTTTGTAACAAAAAGATCAGTAAAAATTTAAGATAACGAGATTGTTTAATCGGTCTCATCCTAATCTAGCTCGACAACACCATTATAAATAAACTTCTATGAAAAGTTGGATGGATGACTAGTCCAAAAAACCTTGTAGGGTTGGCTTAACTCACAATAAGGCTTGGGCCTTTGGGAATTCTATGGAAGGTCATTGATCCAAGTGCAACAAGTCCAATGGGTTCAAGACCCCTGGGATTAGTCGAGGTGTGTGCAATCTGACCTGAACACTCGCAGTTTAAAGAAAAGGGTAGGTCAAAAAACAATCAAGGCATATGCCCGACTCTTGGAGATCGGGTTTTGAGTTCTATGGGTTAACTGGGACAAAATTTGGAACATCGAAATTAGTAGGGGAGATAAAACCCGCGAATTCTCAACCTTAATAATATACTTTACGTTTCTAAATCTCAATCCTTTATGCTCTCGAGCTTTAGCTAGCTTGTAATTTCTATTTTTTTCCTTCTTTGGTCTTCAAGCTCCTACGCATTTCCTCCTAAGTCGTATCCTTAGCCACAACCGTTGTTTTTTTGGCCTCTCGCTTTGTTTCATCGTACAATTCTTTTTGCTCCTCCATTTGGAACATCATCGACTCTTTAAACCTCGAATGCTTTACCTTGAACAAAATGTTCCACCACGAAGGCTCTTTTTGGTCCATATTCCTCGGGATCCTTACTGCTAGCATCCTTGGCCATCGCTCTAGGGAGGTGTTTGGTTCGTAGAACGAGTGGATGATACAGCTCGGTTTCGAACTGTATTAGGAATTTTACGAGACTTCCCGAAGCCGAAGAAAAATGATCAAAAGAAAATAGAAAATAAGCATCAGCACGCTTCTCGCGGCGCGAGGATAGTTATTCGCGGCGCGAGCAAGCCGATAGATCACCGGATCGGTCCCGAATCGATAGCCTTTATCAACTTATTTAAGTATTTTATTAAATTAGTTTTAATTAGGTTATTATTTATCTATAAGTATTTATTTAGCTTATTGTTTAGTTTCCTTTATTAGTTTTTCTTAATCATCAAGTTAAGATTAGTTTTAGGGAAGATTTAGTTTATTTAGTTTCCCTAGTTATCTCTTTTTGTTTAGGATATAAATATGGATTAATGCTTTCAATTGTAATCAGATTCAGTTTAATACAATTGTTCTCTTTGTGAGATTCATAGAGTTTTATCTCTTATTTTATTGAGTTTTACGCTTGTAATTCTCGCTATCTTTGGATTTGACGCTTGTCGATCCGTTCCGCGCTTTTCCGACTGCGTCAGTGGAATTGGAGTCCATCAAAAGAATTTGACTTTAAAGAAATTGGAAGGAAAGTTGGAGTTTGACCACGTGTTTGGTTGGTAGTAACCAGACAGAAAGTCTGAAATTTCTCAAAAGAATTGAAATTAGATGTTTGTTTGGCAAAATGTAGCTCCGGAATTGGAATGAAATAAAAATAAATGACCAAAATACCCCTTTATTACAGTAGTGGCATTGTGGTATCTATAGTGGGTGGGGGCATAGTAGAATGCGGGGGTTGTAGGTGGGTGGGTGGCGGTTGTAACAGCCGAAAGTAATGGCATCGGGGTCCGTGCCTATAACAGGAGTCATTCCAATCTCTTTAAGTATTTGATTCTTTTATTTCTGATCTCTTGTTATAGAGTGCATGCACATGAATTAAATCTTTGGAGAGCCGGGATGTACTTAGGGGTGGTTTGAGAGACTAGTCTGTAAGACTGTAATAATTTTTCAATGTGAATTTTCTCACCAAGGCATATGTTTCCCAAAATATAATAATTGACTTGGGAGGCCAAATTGTTTTCGTGAGATCAATTAGACCAAAGTTTTATGCTTGAAACTTCACACAACAAAAATTGTTGTCGGAGATGAAGGTGGTTTTTTTAAAAGATTTCGACTTTTTACTTTTTCAATATGAGGAAGTTGTTGGGATGCTGGAGAGTCGTTATCAACCATTGATAAGAAATGGATGCACATTATGATGATATGCACCGAACCAATCCCATCTAAAACGCTCTTTATGGGAGGTGTATGACCAGGCCCGTTTAATAGCATGTTAAATCAATCCATTTAAACAAGGCCTCGAAGATATGGGGCCCAATTTTACTTTTTTATAGAGGCCTAATATGTAGCCCAAACTCAAAAAAGAATCCCAATAGCTATCCCGAAATAGCTCATGGAGATTGACCTCAATTACAAATCAAACACAAGAACTCTTCGATTTCCCTCTCGTTACTATTCCCGATACGACTATTCAGAATTTCCGAGATATGGGTGATTTGGTTCTTAACGGTAAATTACAAATTACTTTTATACACAATGAATACGAGATGAAGGGCTAAAAGGAGTTCTTCGATTTTTTTTATTTTTTGAGCTTTTTCTCTTGAACGTTACTCTTTTGAAATATACATTTATTAAAAATTTAGAGGGTAATAATTTATGGTGATAAATCATTATTCATAGAGAAAGAATCTTTATTTTAACACACCGACAAAAGTGTAAAGATTCTTTTATTAAAAGATGTTATGTTAAAGAGTATATGGAAAGCGTTGACACAAACACATGTGAATCATGCAGAACATTTATGGAATTTGAGCACATATATTATATTTATATTTGCAAAGTTAAAAAAGAAAAAAATCGGAACCATTATAATAATCTGTGAAATTTTAAGTGTGAAAATATGGTTTTAAAGATCTAATAAAAATAGTTTGGTCTCACATGAACACAAGTTTTAGCTCTATTTAAAAACGATGAATATAATCTGATAAACAACTTATCCTTTTATGAATTTTTATAATATTGTGAGGTCTGATTTAGCATAATATTAATAGGTGGAGATTATCAGAAGCAGAAACGGTGGATCATTAGTGATCACGAGCTCGACTCCAATAATTGGTTTATGATGACTCTAATAACTGAAACGTAGTCTGTATATTTAATTAATACGATAAATCTGTATATTTTATATTTATATATTAAATGAAAACAACGCTAAAAAAAGATTGGTAAAAAAATTGTGTTTTTTGAGAAAAAGGATTGATACCAGCAACTCCGACCGGCCACAATCGTTTGCCAATTCCGTAATATGGGGGATATACTTGACTCACTCAGTGGTTGTGACTATCGGGGTGACCCAGGCTTCGAACCCAGGACCATATTGACAAACATTACCCCTATTCATTACCAACCAAGCTACACTCCATTGGCAAAAAAACTTATGCGATTTTGTATTGGAATTATAGAGCTTATTGACTAAAGGGTTGTTTACTTGAACACTTACCCGATAAGTGTTTACCGTAAAATTGAACACTATCACTACCATATCGGACAATATTTTTGTCTCTCAAAACGATATCATACACAACAGTTTACCCGGTAAGCTCTTATCGAGAAAGAGTTGTCGATTTCACTTATCGGATAAGACTCTCGATTCATGCTATCGCTCTTATCAGATAAGATTTTAGTCATTTTCATATTCTCTCCATAGAATAAATAACTTACTGGATAAGCATCAAATAAACAGTCCATAAATACAGCCCATGGCTATGGTCGCGGTGGGCATCAAACTTTTGTTGGCTACGCATAAAACTTTTGTTGGCTAAGGATAACTTTTCTTTCCTTTTTGAGGGCAACAAAGCCAAAAGTTTAAATAAGGCAATAAAATAAATTTAGAATTACATTAATAGTTGCCACAAATCTACATTAATAATTTTTAATATTTTTTGTATATGTTAAGCATTTTACTTGATAACTATGATTTATCCTTACAATCAAAATGCCTTAATTCATAGTTTCAATAAAATTAACCACATCATTATTTGTGCTAGATAAAATGGTTATGTATTTGATTCTCGTTTTATAAAACTTATTTAAGTGAGATATGAGGTACAGTTGATTTGATTTGACACAATCAAAATATACGTACAAGTTATTAATCTCGGTTGTAGATCCTAAAAGTGATACCTAAATTCCTTTAACATTGCCATTGTATTAGAACATTATAAATTTCATTTTTGTGTGCGTTTTAAGGTTCAAATCATTATATGATTAAATACAAATTAGAATGCATTAATAATATGTATTTTTTGTAATTAAAATTACAAATGTTAACTACGTTAGGTGATTAACGTTTTTGCTTCTAAAAACGAACTAAGATGTTTTAGGTGGTGATATACCTTATGTTTTGTTATTTGCTTTGATCCCCCTCTCGATCATATCATTTTTGTTATATTTAATTAAAACCAGCATAGAAGACCGTATTACCATATAGCTTGCATAGGTTCAAAAACCCTTTAAATAACTTCTTTCTTTACATATCAAATACATTTTATGTCTTTCCACCATGAACACTTTAAAACTGGCCCTACATAAGTGATTTTTAAATCCATAACGAGTTGATAGTATTTTTATGTATGAAAGTGACATTTTCCTACTAATTGTGACATCTCTAACCTACTAGAAAAACAATTTATTAAAAAGGCTTTGTGGGAGACTTATTTAAACAAGGACCCACAACGTTCTAAACATGTCATGCATATAGAATTATAGATAAGAGATATAATAATAAAAAATATATGATGAAATTAATGTAAGGTCAACTCCAATAATAAATTACGTTTTTATCCCTATGGTTCTAAAAATTACAACTACATTTCAAATACTTTGTTCTTTTTTTATTTACAGAGCCTCTTAACCCAACATGTCCTCCTATAAATTCAGTGATAACTTAGTCACTTAATGACCCCTTATTTCCGTCCAACACCATGGCGTTGGTGTTAGCTCAAATACACCCTCGAATTTATCAAAATGCAAAACACAAAAATCGTAGATTTGTGTGTTGTCTTTCTAAAACATCTTGAATTGCTTAAATCAAAGCTTCCACTTTCCATATGAGATATGGTTAACACTCCAGAGCCTCACAAATCTGTCAGCATCCTTCTTTTGTTTTTTTCCCTGTTTCGTACTTCGATCGTCGATGCTCAGCTCAATTGACGTATTTAAGTTAATTTTTTAGAGATAAAGTAGACAATTATACATATTCAAACATTTGTCAGTTTATAAAAACAATCTTATTAATTCAGATTTCAAACTTCAATACCACTTAAAAATCAAGAGCGAAATCAAACCTCAACGCCTCTTAAAAAACAAACGTCACCTTAGCCTCCCACCTTTAGGTATGAAAGACGAAAAAGTAATGTATTGTTAACCACAAGAACGAAAACAACAATAAGTTGTAAATCATAAGAACAAAAACAATAATGATATGTAGACTATATAGATGAAAATTGTAACTTCAGAAGTACATAGACGAAAATAATAATTTTTAATAAACCATGATGATGATAAAAGGAGCTTAGACATCTCAATCATTTTATGTCTATAAAAAGGAGCTTACTAAGGATGGCAACCACCTAACACTTCCTAGAATCTCCCATCTATGTTTTCCTCCATTTTCTACACATTTCACTAGCCATGCATCATCATTGAAACAACTGATTTGCTCTATAGTATACATGTCAGATTATTTGTAAACACTTAACTAGATACCAAGCTTGTTTTAGGTTTGGGTCATGGGTCAAATTTCTTAGAATCTCCTATTTAGATTTTTCTCTCATTCCCACATATTTCACTGGTTGTAGGTCATCACAAAAACAACTACTCCACACTTTAGGATACATCTCAGATCATCTATATATATCTTACCCAAATATCATACTTGCTTTGGTTTGGAGTCAAACTTTCTAGCATCTCCCATTTCTGTTTTCTTCCGTTTCCCAAACATTTCACTAGCCAACACGCGGTCATCACTAAAACAACAGCTCTACTAACACAACCATGGTAAAAGCTCATGTTCTAGCCATACCGTATCCGGCACAAGGCCATATCATGCCGATGATGGAGCTATCTCAACGGTTAGTCACGAAAGGCATCAAAGTTACATTTGTGAACACGGAGGTGAACCACAAGCTCGTCACCACCAATTGGCTAGACCAAGACGGGTTTGGGGGTGGTCTGATGGAGATGGTCTCGATCCCCGATGGGCTCGAACCATGGGAAGATAGGACTGATCTTCGTAAGGTGACCATATCAGTGTTGCAATCAATGGCAGGCAAATTGGAAGAACTTATAGAGAAGACTAACAAAGAAGATAAATGTAAAATCACTTGTGTGATTGCTGATGATGGCATGGGATGGGCTATAAAAGTTGCCAAGAAGATGGGAATTAGAAGGGCATTTTTTCGGCCTGCTTCAGTTGGTACATTGACCACCATACTTTCTATTCAGAAATTGATTGATGACGGAATCATAGACAACAATGGTAAGATATATATATATATATATATATATATGTAGAGGGAGGTTCATTTGTAAACCTCAAATATCTGTAAACTTTGTGAACTCATCGTGGCTCTTGATCAAAAAAATCAAAGGAGTATATGAATTCATAGAAAATATGGAAATGTGAAATATGCAAACGTTTTTGCAAAAATCAATGGTGTGGATTGGTTTACACGGCTTACAAGATATTTGAGGTTTACAAATGAATCTCCCGCTATATATGTATATGATTTTACATATAATTTATTTTAAGGGTACACTTCACTTTTGGGATTGTAGCTTTTGTAATTTTCAATGGGCATTGACTCTAAACTTTAAAAACTAGGATTTAGATCTCTCACGTTTGTGTTTGCATAATTGATCATTAAAGAAATGTTTAAAAATACCTAAAATACCCCCTCATTAAATGAGGAGAATTTTAATCATTTTAAACATCTTTTTTGTTATGTCCATCACCACCCGATTAAATAAGGGGTATTTTAGTCATTAGAAAAATGTTTAAAATGCCTAAAATACCCTTTAGTTAATTGGACTTAACAAAAAAGTAAATGGTCATTCCGAGGAGGAATCAAAACCGTTGTGGAATGGTAAATGTGAGGAACCAAATCCGAATTTTTAAAGTTTATGGTGGGATCCATTAAAACTGACCGACCAAAATTAGGGGTCAAAGGTAACTTATCCTCTTAAAAGAAACGAGCTGCGTACCAAAAAATTTGGGGTGTTACATACTGGATTTGTTCGGTTTCGCGATACTGGTATGGAAAGCTTGTTTAATCTTTTTGGAATTATTTCATTGTAGGAATGCGTTTACAAGATAAGACGATTCGGCTTTCCGAAACCATGCCACCTTTGAAACCTGCAAACCTCTGGTGGACGTGCTTCGAGGACCCAGCCATCGTAAAATCCTTTTTTCAACTCATCATAGAAACCGTAGAAGCCACTGGATTGACCGAATGGTTCATATGCAACTCCGCCACCGAGCTCGAGCCAGTGGCATTTAGCCTCTACCCGCAGTTGGTTCCAATCGGCCCTTTGCTAACCACTGACCGGCTCGCTAACCAAACCGGCCATATGAGGCACGAAGACTCGACCTGCTTACCATGGCTCGACCAACAGCCGGACAGTTCAGTCATCTACATAGCTTTCGGAACCTCCGCTGTAATCAACCAAACTCAGTTCGAAGAGCTAGCACTCGGTCTCGAGCTTTGCAACCGACCATTCTTGTGGGTGGTGAGACCGGGCATGACGAAAGAGACGATCATTACGTACCCAGATGGATTTAGCGAACGGGTCGGGTCTCGTGGAATGATCGTGGAGTGGGCGCCTCAGCGAAAGGTCTTGGCCCATCCTTCGGTCGCGTGCTTCGTGAGCCATTGCGGGTGGAATTCGACTTTGGAAGGCTTGACCAACGGACGCCCGTTCCTGTGCTGGCCGTACTTAGGCGATCAGTTTTACAACGAGGATTACATTTGCGATATCTGGAAGACGGGCCTGCGGTTTGAGAAAGATGAAATGGGTATCGCTAGAAGAGGAGAAATAAAGAGTAAAGTAGAGGAGTTGCTTAGCAACAAAAATTACGTAACGAGGGCGTTGGAAATGAAAGAAAAGGTTACGGGTTGTATCACAGAAGGCGGACGATCGCACGAAAATCTCGGCAAATTCATCGAGTGGTTGCAAGAGGAAGATACGAATCATTTATGTTGAAATTTCAAGATTTTATCATCCGATGAAATTTGGTGTGCAACTAATCATGTATCAAGTTCGGGTTATTTTCTTCTTAAGGTCTGTATGAATTAAGACGTCTATCTAGATTTAAGATAAGTCAATGCTTGTTTATGTATGTTTGAATAAGTTGGATTTATCTCCTCATGTGGGATATGTGTTTTAATGAAAATAGCTAAATCCATTTTAGCATATATAGTTTTAAGGTCAATATTCAGGTATTTGTTTATGGATGGTACGGTTCGTTAGGCTCGGTTTATTCAGTCCGTTAGAAAAACAGGATTGGATAATCATCGATAAAAAATTGAGCGGGTTTGGACAATGGAAAAATGAATATGGGCAAGCCTGCCTGGACGGTTATATTTTTATAGTGTATTTAAGTTTTGTATATAATTAATAATTTAATGGTTTTAATTAAAAAATATTAAAAAGTAACTTTGGATTTATTAATTTTATGTATTTTTATAAATAATTAGAGAGAAAATGTTCATAGTTCTTATTTTAATTATGGTATTTTATTCATATGTTATGTACATTAATATTTCTTTACATATTATTTTTATGTTCGAAAATACTAACATAATTTAAATGATTTACGTAACTTATAACTATATATTACCTTTGTTTTGAAATGTAAAATAAATCCCGCTAACCCATAAAAAATAACATTAGGCTCAAACCAGGCCCAGCCCAAGCCCGCCAATAATCACGTCTAATATGTTTAATCGGTCTCATCCTACGATAAGTACCTATTTGACATATTTTTATGTCAAATTTCCCTTTCAAATAGTGGCGATTTGATGTTAAAAATATCCTTTCAAATTGAAGTTGGTATTTACATTAGGGTAAATTACCGAAAAAACTAACATAAATGTCCAAAAAATCCAATCGAGGTAATGTACATTTTTTTTTTGCCAAAAAAGGATTATGCATTTGATTTTGTAAAAAATTGGGGAACTTACTTGAAACTCATAGGGTAAAAAAACAAAATAATCCTCAAAGTTTCGTTTGTTTTACGGTTTAATCCTCAAAGTTTATTTTTAAATAGAACTAGTCCAATACCCGCGCGATGCGACGGGGGTAAAAGTTAGTGTAGATCAATAACATATAAATTAGCAACTCAAAAGGGTTGTAAGCAACTAAGCAATATAGATCGCCCCTGACCTCTCTCTCTCTCTCTCTCTCTCTCTATATATATATATATATATATATATATATATATATATAATCCGACTAATCTCCGACAATTTTGGGGCTAAACATGGACCCACTTAAATACCCGTATAATTAAGTGGGTATTATGCACACGGGAAGGTTCGAACTCGGTTAGGGTGTTGTGTACCCCCCGAGCGATAACCAATCCGCCACAACATTGTTGATTGTGTTTTACATTGTTATACATGGTGCATAAGGAACAGTAAAGTTGAATATTGAAATCTTGAAAAATAACCGTTTTCAAGACTTATTTTTCTTTAATATATAGTATAAATTAAAACATAACTGAAAAACAAAAATGTAAAAATATAAAATAAATTAATTTGCATGTATTCTTGATATTAAATAATACGATTAAATTAAAAAAAAATATTCAATATTAGACTTATTTTAAAGGTATTGTCGAGACGATTACAATGGTATTATTTGTTAAAAATAAAAATGAATATTTTAATACATTTTACTTTAGTTCATATACATTATTTGTGTTAATATAATAAAAGAAAAATGAAAAAGTAATAGACTGAATGTAAATTAAATAAATTAATTATACGGGTATTAAGCATAATTTGAATAGTCAATCTTGAAAATTGAAATAAAATTATTACCTTTATATAATAAAATACATAATATAATTGCATAAAAAATATTCAATATTGGACTCATTTCAAAGGTATTAACGAGATTATTATGATGGTATAATTTGTAAAAAGAAAAACGCAATTTTAATATATTTTAGTTCATAATATATGATTATTTAGATTATATGATACGGGTTTAAAACTGAAAATGAAAAAGTGAAGAACTAAAATAAAATTTAATAACTAACTATAAGGGTACAAAGTGTAAATGTGTAAAATTAGTTTTGTTGAACAAAATAACCAACTTTATGAGTTATTCTCTTTATATAATATTATAGATAACCATAAGGTTTCATTTAAATGATGTTTTAATCCTCAAAGTTTCGTTTGTTTTACGATTTAACCCCCAAAGTTTATTTTTAAACGGAATAACCATAATGTTTCATTTAAATGATGTTTTAATCCTCAAAGTTTTGTTTGTTTTACGATTTAACCCTCAGAGTTTATTTTTAAATGAAATAACCATAATGTTTCATTTAAATGATGTTTTAATCCTCAAAGTTTTGTTTGTTTTACGGTTTAATCCTCAAAGATTATTTTTAAATAAAATAACCATAATGTTTTATTTAAATGATGTTTTAATCCTCAAAGTGGCTTATTCAGTAAGCTTCTAGTGGGAGTGATGCGGTAATTATTGTATATAAAAAGCGAAACAAGTTTTAACCTCTAATGCCTAGCCACTGTCTTACCACATTCACAGGCAAACGTACCTGATCGTAAGTAATATAGTGTAGGAAAGTCCAGGTATCATATCTACCACTGGGAACGGTCAAGTTTTGTAGACTATTAATCTTGACTAGTTTAATTAACCTAAAGCTTTGAGGGTTTTTATGAAAAAGGTTTAATTAATAAAAAGACAACTAAATTAACTAAGAAACTAAGAAAGCAATAAAAGATTATTTAAAACTATATGAATGAAAACAGTAGTACTTATCATGGTATATTGATTCCCCAAGTGGATGATTTAAACTGGGCAAAGGTTTGGTTGTTTTGGTTATTGTAGGAATTTAAGTCTGGGACACCCTAGCATGTGATTATTATGGCTATCAACTAGGTCTTGGTCCTCCTAGTCCCAATACATAGACTGTTTGTCAGGCAATCTAGTATTAGTCACCCAATCCTATCTCTATTGCACGGTATTCTACTATCTAGTCGCTCTCGGTCCGAGTAACCACCTAACACAACTCTCCGGGTTACAAAGGGAAGGTCAAGAAAGGTTGATTAACCTATCGGAGTCTATCTATCTTGGTCAAACAGATACACCCGACCAACGAGTTCAAATAACCATACAATACGAATCAAATCGGAACCATAACATACATTCAATGAACCAAAAACAAACCAATAAACATTAAATCATAAAATCATCATCCACAAGGTTTATCAACCATAATAAGTACCACTACAGAAAACTACTCACTAAACATAACAGAGTCAGAAAACAAAATAGTAGAAACAAACATTATACCGACAGTACAACGACGAATGATCGAGAATCAAACCCCGCAGCGTATCGGCACAATAACTCTCTCTCTCTCTCTAACACCAGAGAACTCAGAATTACACACAAAATTTTCTCTGTATCAACTGAAGGAGGAGGCCGGTATTTAAAAGGAGAGACTCGGAGCCCGTTTCGCGATCGCCAAGCGGCATCCTCGCGGCGCGAAACACTTAGGTCAAACCCTGGATTTCAACTTTGACGAACTTGGCGGCGCCAGACTTGAAACTTCGCAGACGCGAAATGGCTACTGGATTGACTTTATGCAATTTTCACGTTTTCTCGCCTTTTTCCGTACTTTTCCGTTCCACGGCCTCCAAAACCTATAAAAGTAAGAATAAGTCCAAAGTGTGAGTAATTAGACCAGAAATAGGTGAGAAATGGGGCGAAATCATTCAATTAAGCATAACCAAAACATGTATAATTTTGGTGTTATCAGGGAGCTTTATGCAAAAATCCATGTTTTTTTCACACATTTCATTAAGCCACTACCAAACAAATATAAAATTGGCTTATTCACAATTTATTCAGTTCTTTAAGGGGTTTTGGTAGTTTTGTTTGTGTCTTATTCACTTAGAGGGTAGTAAGGGGCTATATGGTAATGACTTACACCTTAAAAAAGGCAACCGACAAGCATAGATAAAAATTTAAGATAAAGGCTAAAATAACAAGTCAATGAAACATTATGGTTATTTCTCTTATAAATAAACTTTGAGGGTTAAACTGTAAAACAAACGAAACTTTGACGATTAAACCGTAAAACAAACAAAACTTTAAGAATTATTCCATAATTTATCCAAACTCATATTGTTAACCTGCTTGAGCCGGTTATCTTTTACATATATGATTTTTAACCTCAAAGGTAAGTTCCCATTTTTTGACAAAATCAAATGGATAATCCTTTTACGGCAAAAACAAATTGTACGTTCCCCTTATTAATTTTTTGGGCATATATGTTACCTTTTCCGCCAATTTGCCTTAAATTTATTTATGCCATGTATATTGCCACCTCGTCATGTTATAACCGGTAATCCAAGTAACCGGTGGTAAGTTCCCATTTTTTTGACAAAATCAAATGCATAATCATTTTACGACAAAATAAATTGTACGTTTCCTTGATTGGATTTTCTGGACATATATGACTATATGTTACTTTTTTCGGCAATTTGTCTTTTAATTTATGTGAAGCTATTTGAGGAAATAGAGAGAGAGAGAGAGAGAGAGAGACTGTATTTCGTTGGCCGCAAAAAAAAGAAGAAATAAAAAAACATTTGAATTTTGGTTTATTTGTTTTCGTGGTGTTGTGCAGCCCACGTGATCCAGGTCCAAAATAAGCCAAGCAAACAAAAGATCAGCAGCCCAAGAAGTGTTCCCATGGCCAACGCGGGTAACGAGCAGGCAAAAGCTGCCTGCAACCCGCGGTATCTACTGTCCAGGTTCGGTTTTTTCACTTTGCGCAAATTATCAGCGGCTACAAACCGCACCAAAGCCGCGCTGGGCTTCTTTGAAGCCCACGATCTCATTATCTTGCGGTTAAATCAAATTGGAGTATAAAAGCTATGGAGAAGGAGAACCCGTCGATTGGAGGAATTAGAAAGAAGAGACTCTCAATTTCAGATTAGAGAAGACATGGCCGATATTCTTGGTGAAATTGGAAGCATTTGGATTTGAATTTTGGAGAATTTTTCTTAGGTTTTCATCTATTTTTTGATTTCTGACATGTGTGTAAGTTCAGTTTTAGTGTTTTCTTTAGATTATGAGTAGCTGCCAACTTTTCAATCTTAGTGGTGGTTTTAATGTTTTATGACTAGCTCATTATAGTTTTTGTTGACACTTGGAACTCAGGTGAATCCTAATTCAATTTCATTCGTTTAATTCTAGTTTAATCTTGTTTATCAATTGTTGGGTTTTTATTTTGAGAAGGGCCCCTCGAATCAATATCCTAATTTTTGAGTTGCTAATCAAGATTAGGAATACGTAATAGTTCTTACTTTTGATTTGGTAGCAAATAGTGCGTCTTTTGAGTACCATGTCAACTGAATCGCGCTATAGAATTGTATGGTCTAGCTTAAATGGTCGGACTTCCGGTAATTAGTTAGGATCAGTGTTTGTCGTTGTGTTTAATGCAATTGATAGGTTGAGTCTAAGTCCCTGACTAGACTTAAGTTAATCAGTTAGGAATTAGTTCATTGAGCTTCTCATGCTAGTTTATCCGTATGGAGAAAGGAAGTGCTTGGCGCGTGTCGACGGCCGGTCTGAAATTGATTGATGAAACTGTGATTTTATCTAAGTCAATGATACAAACCTTATAAAGAATTGGTTGGAACCATCACTAGGATCGTTTCTTTATTAATCAAATTTATATTTTATTTACTTGTTCAAATTGACAAATCCAACCCCCTCCACTTGTATTTATATGATGTTTATTGTAATTATGCACGCGAATTCATCTTGGACTTATGGTTACAACTGAATCCATGAGAAGACGACCCGAGTTTCACTATCCCAATTTGTTGTGTACTAGAGGTAATAGGCTTTAGTTTAATTGTTTTATTATTTGCCGGAGTCGACACCCATCATCCTAATCTAGGTCAACAACACCATTTGGGTCGTATAAATAAACTTCAATGAAAAGTTGGATGGATGACTAGTTCGAAAGACCATATGAGGTTGGCTCAACTAACAATAAGGCTTGGCCCCTTTAGGAATTCTCTTAAAGGTCATTGGTTCGAGTCCCTGCAAGACCAATGGGTTCAAGGCCCTTGGGATTAGTCAAGGTGCGCGCAAGCTGAACACCCGTTGTTTAAAGAAAAAGGTTGGTCCAAAAACAATCAAGGCATATGCACTCTATGGAAATCGGGTTTTGAGTAATTGGGACAAAATTTTGAACATCTAAATTAGTAGGGGCAAATTCTGTTACACAACTTCCCCCTTTTTTTGACAAAATCAAATGTATAGTCCTTTCTCGACAAAAAAAAATGTATGTTCCCCTGATTGGATTTGTTAGACATTTATGTTACCTTTTTCGGCAAAATCAGTAAGTAATGGTGGCAGTGGATGGCGAGGAGTGGTGGTGGCAGTGTGGGGGCGTGGGAGTGGTGTGTGGCGTGGTGGCAGCGGCCGTTGATGATGGTAGGTGGTAGTGGGTGGGTGGCGACGGCAGTAGGTGCCGGTGGCGGTGGACGTGGGTGGCGGTGGGTGGCAATGGCAGTGGGTGGCGCTCGCCTCGCCTACCTCATCTATAGGCATTTAGATGTTGAATTCTAAGAAAGGGGGGAGATGGGCGGTGGGTGGAGGTGGAGGTGCAGGCGATGGCGGTGGGTGGCGATGAGTGGTGGTGGCGGTGGGTGGTGGTGGCAGTAGGTGGCGGTCAATGGCGGTCAACTCCGGTCAATGCTGGTCAAAGGTGTGATGGTGCTAACTGGACTGCCACTTGGACAGACACATCAGCAGGTTACCTGTGACTAGGCAACCATCAAGTTAATCAGACTTCTATTTTTTTACAAAATCAAATGCATAATCCTTTCTCGATAAAAAAAATGTACGTTTCCCTAATTGGATTTTTTTGACATTTATATTATCTTTTTCGACAATTTGCCCATATTAAAATACACCAACACGTTTAAACTAATCAACATTGACAAAAATAAGTTAGTTGCATTAAAAAGTCATTAATGAAAGTTATAAAATAAGATTATTTTGGGTTATGTATGATCCATGATGCACTTGTCCTTGTTAATACTTTTTTTTAGCTTTGGAGTTTATAAGAGTTTTCCATTCTAACTTATTAATTATCATTTTTTAATTGTTTTTATATAAATAAGTAATCTCAAATATTTTCTATAAACTAATTTATCAGCATGGGTTAAGTTCACGTGAGATCAAGCTTTTTCCGTGAAACCGGTGAGACCAAAATACTTTACATGAAACTTCACAGAAAAACATTTGTGAAGGTTAAAAAAATTGAACATTCATCGTAAAAACATATACTAAAAAACACTATCGAAGGAAAAAATTCCAAAAAAAAGGTTAAAAAACGAAACCTTCATAACATTTTCCGTTGTGAAGGTTCACATTATATATATGTAACCTTCACAGCATTTGAGCTGTGAAGGTTTCGTTTTTTACCTTGTTTTGGATATTTTTTTGCATCAAGAGTGATTTTTAGGTCTGCGTATTCGCGTTTTATTTACCTTCACGGTGTTTTTTTGTGAAGTTTCATTCGTTAGGTATTGGTCTCACGCGATCTAACAGAAACAGCTTGGTCTCACCTGATCCTAAGTCTTATCAGCATATTATATTTTAGTATTACCATAAGTTAATTTATTAAACTATATTTTGATACAACATAAGTTGATAGAATCTTTTACAAGAAAAGAAAAACATAATTTGTTTTAAAATATCAAGTGTAAAAATATCATAGAAAAAGTTGTCTCTCAAGTAAATTCAAGTCTCAGGGCCTATTTGGAAGTGCGTTTCAGAAGCGCTTATCAACTTATCTCGTTGGGGAGCAACAGAAAAAAAAAAGTTTTGAGGTGTTTCGGAATACATCTTAAAAACCTTCTTATCGCGTTGGGAAGAAGCAAAAACGGATATTTTAAGAAGTCATCTTGGAGTGACTTTTTGCATAACAAAAACTCCGTTTAGGCGATCGATTTCTTCTTTTGGGCATCGATGCTTCAATTCTCCCCAAGAACGGCATCAATTTCTTCTATTTGGGCATCGATTAGTAAGATTTCTCACTGATTTCTTCTCAAGAACACATCGATTTCTTAGGGTTTCAAGATTGCACATCGTTTTCTCATTGATTCACGGTCAATTTTTTTTGTTGGTTTGAGTTGCAATTTGGATCAATTTTGGGTTTCTAGTTTAGGGTTTCGCTAAGATTTAGGTCAATTTTGCTTTCCAATGATTTGGGTTTGCGATTACTGACATGGGTTTGTGATTTAGGGTTTCCAATGATCTGGGTATTTGATTTTGATAAGCAATAAGCTAATCCAAACACAGATTAAAAGCTCCTTTTACAAACTACATAAGTTAATAAACACTTCCAAACATCCCCTTAGGAATATCAAAAAATGATGGATATAATCCGATAAGCAAGTCTTATTATTTTATAATTTTTATAACAACGTGAATCACAAGTTTGACTAATTGGTCTACGGCTCATGGAGAACAAATATGGACGGATGATTTAACTACAATTATAATGAAAACATTATATTACCAATTGTATTATTATGATCGTTAAATCAAAACGTTTAAAATGAACTTAAATATTCTGAGTTTGAATATTCATTATCGAGAGAATTTTTTTCAATTTTTTTAACTAATTGACCTTGACTTTTATACATCTGATACGCGTTTTAAAAACACATAAAACCAAAAAAATAATATCTTGTAATGAAGAATAAAGTTGAACATGAAACAAAATTTTTCTTTGAGTTATCGGCTTTAGATTTGAGATATTTTGCGCAACAACGCACACACGTACATATCTAATTGAAAATAAAAACACGGAAAAGATTTCAAAAGAAAAAAGTACAATCCTTGTATCATATAAAATTAATTAAAAGGCAAATAGTGTCTCAGAAGGCATGCAACACAGTGCGGCTTAAGAAGCCATGGTGCGCACTTTGCCTTATATAGCCACTACGGAATTAGCCAGGCAAAAGGCACGTATTGACGACCTAGTACGCCTTGGAGTTGCAATGACACACCTTTTAAAACACTCCTAAAAACCATAAAAGTCACTGATAATTCTAGAATTGTTCAATTTAATACCAATCAGGATCCTTGCGTATGAAAATCTTCAATTGCCATAGAACACGTAGAACCCTATAGCTCATATTCTCCAAACTATTAACTACTTCTATGGTTCATTTCTAATTATATATGCCACAAAAAATAAAAAATATGCATATCTAAGCATGTTTCGGGGTTATTTAGTTTATTGACTAAGTGATTTTTTAAATCTACAATGTGTTAATAGTATATTTCTATGTATGAAAATGAAAGTAACATTTTTCTATTAAGCAACAAACCTATTACAAAATAATTAATTAAAAAGGCTGGATTATTTAAGAACCCGTAATGTTTAAAGCATGTCATGCACATGGATAATTTAATACACGATAATTGATACATAGATAGTTGAAAATAATTGACTGAATTATGTTTTTGTCCCTATAGGTTGTCAAAAATTACGATTATCATTCATATGGTTTTGAAGTTGTGATCTTAACCTTTGTGAACAATCTTATTAATTCAAATTTCAAACTTCAGTACCACCTCTTAAAAATCATAAGCGAAATCAATCTACAACCTCTTAAAAAACAAAAGTCACCTTAGCCTCCCGCCTTTAGGTATGAAAGACGAAAAAAGTAATGTATTGTTAACCAGAAAAACAAAAACAACAATAAATTGTAAATCATGATAACAAAAACAATAATGATACGTAAATCGTAGGAATGAAAATTTTAATTTCAGAAGTACAAAGACAGAAATAACAATTTTCAATAAACCATGATGATAAAAGCAATTCACCCTAAGTCCAACAGGCCACTTAATGATGAAAATGCAAATAAACCGAAACGATATAAATAAACCGAAAAAGATGAAAATAGTAAAAATCCACAAGACCATGAACAAATAGAGCCTAGACATTTCAACCATTTTATGTCTAATAAAGGGGCTTACAAAGTATGACAACCACAACACTTCCTAGAATCTCCCATCTATGTTTTCCTCCATTTCCTACACATTTCACTATCATCACTGAAACAACTTATTTGTTCTATAAGATACATGTCAGATTATTTGCATACATCTTAAACCAAGCTTGTTTTAGTTTTGGGTCACGGATCAAAGTTCTTAGAATCTCCTATTTCTATTTTTCTCCCATTCCTACAGAAACAACTGCGCTACTGTCTGTAATACATATCAGAGATCATCTATATATATCTTACCCAAATACCATACTTGCTTTGGTTGAGTCAAAATTTTTAGAATCTCCCATTTCTGTTTTCTTCCCCTTCCCACACATTTCACTAGCCAACACGTAGTCATCACTGAAACAACTGCTCTACTAACACGACCATGGCAAAACCCCATGTTCTAGTCATACCGTATCCGGCACAAGGCAATGTCATGCCGATGATGGAACTAGCTCAACGGTTAGTCAGGAAAAGCGTCAAAGTTACATTTGTGAACACGGAGGTGATTCACAAGCTCGTCACCACCAATTTGCTAGACCAAGACAGGTTCTGGGGTGGTCTGCTGGAGATGGTCTCGATCCCCGATGGGCTCGAACCATGGGAAGATAGGAGTGATCTTCGTAAGGTGACCGCATTAATGTTGCAATCAATGGCTGGAAAATTGGAAGAACTTATAGAGAAGATTAACAAAAGAGATAAATGTAAAATCACTTGTGTGATTGCTGATGACGGCATGGGATGGGCTATCAAAGTCGCCAAGAAGATGGGAATTAGAAGGGCAGCTTTTCGGGCTGCTTCGGTTGGTACATTAACCACCATGCTTTCTATTCAAAAATTGATTGATGATGGAATCATAGACAACAATGGTAAGATATAATATATATGTGGTATATGATTTCATATATAATTTCTCTTCATTTTAATAGTAAACTTTCCTTTTGGGTTGTAACTTTTGTAATTTTCAATGGATATTCTCTCTAAACTTCAAAAACTAGGATTTAGGTCTCTCACGTTTGTGGTTCCATAATTGACCAAAGAAAAAAATATTTAAAATACCTAAAATACCCTTCAATGAAGAGAATTATCCCTTGTATCAATTTACAAAGGGAAATGAATAGTAAACATATATAATAAAATACAATTTGGTCTCTATAATTTGATATGAAGTAAGTATGAATTACAAAGGAAAGTAAATAGTAAACATATATAGTAAAGTATAATTTTGGTCCCTATAGTTTGATATTTAGAGTGCTTTTAGTCATTAATCTTTAAAAGCTGTTTTTTTCATTCTTATGGGGTTTTTTTATTCCATTTTCATCCGTCCATCCAACTTTGTTAAATTAAGATGGTTTGTCTTTATAGTATATCATCTTTATATTTTTTATTCCTAAATTACATAATTCACATTTTGTTACTTTTACTTTATTTATTTATTTATTAAAACATTTTGTTTTATTGGTTAACTAGTTAATGGCCCGTGTAATACACGTGTTATTTAAATATATTATTTTAATTTTTAACAAGAATAGTTAGGTTAAGAAAACGGATAATTTAAATTTCAAGATTATTAAAAACAATTGAGTGTTAAAATAAATTAAATTTGCTTATTTATAAATAATCTATAAAAATAGATAGGTTAAAAAAATGAAAACTTTACATTTCAAGAATATCAACAATAGAATTGTATAAAAATTTAAACAAATTAATTTATATCTATTTTTAATATTTAATAATATGATTAAATTAAAAAATATTCAATATTATACTTATTTTGAAGATATTGTCGAGACGATTATAATTGTGTAATTTATCGAAAAGAAAAACAAAAATTTTTATACATTTTAGTTAGTATATATTATTTATGTTAATATAATAAGGATGCAAAGTGAAAAATGAAAAACTAATAGATAAAAAGTAATTTTATCAAATAATTATAAAGGTAGAAAGTGTAAATTATAATTTTGAATTAATAAATAAAGAAAAAAAATATAGATGATGACATCATCAATTGGAATCTTTTCTTTAATTGGCCAATAGAATAACTCAATTTCATTTTGATGACATCAGCCTGAACCTTCTTTTAAATATATATATATATATATATATATATATATATATTACAAACTGTTATAACTTTAATGAAAAATAATCAAGTAATTTCATAAAACTATTGATAAGTACATGATATTTTTTTTTCAAAGCTTTAGGTTAAAATCTCTTAAAATTAATATTTTTTATTTATTAATTTATTAAATCTTTTTATTTATTTTAAATAACCATTAACATATACCCCCAGCACGCACACACACATATTAGTACATGCTAACAGTCACGTAAAATAGATATCAGCTACACATCTCTTTTTTATTGTAAGTATATAGTTAAATTCACAACACAATGTATAAAGTTCGTCATACAAATCCATATAAATCTATCTTACTACGTATGAAAAATCTATCACAGTTTATAACCCAGCGCGAAGCCCGGACTCTTAATAACTAGTTTTAGTCATTTTTAATAGTCATTAACTATTTTCTATTATTAATAGTGAAAATGACCTAAACAATACCTTCACCTATTATCCAAAAGTCGCAAATGATATAAATTTGTTTTTCTCACCACAAATCCATAAAACCCTATTTTTCATGTCATAGTTACCAAATACCAACATTTAAATCATGATACTTGTGCAAAATGCCACTTTTATATAAAATGATCATGTGAAGCTCTACATGGGAATGCTTTTAAAAAGAAACGAGGTGCGTACCAAAAAATTTGGGGCGTTACATATTGGATTTGTTTGGCTTCGCGATACTGGCATGGGAAGCTTGTTTAGGGGTGTTTGGGATTGCTTATTTAAAATAGCTTATGGTTATCTGCTAATTTACATATTGCTAGTTGAAAAAGTTAAAAGCTTTTAACATCTTTAAAAACTCATTTATCTGTTTGTTGGTGCAGTAATAAGCCTTTTATCCAAACACCTAAATTGCTTATTGCAACAGCAAATAAGCAAATAAGGAGTTTTAATAAGCAAATAAGGAGTTTTAATAAGCAATCTCAAACACCCCTCTTATGGATTTTTTTTCTATTGTAGGAATGCGTTTACAAGATAAGACGATTCAGCTTTCCAAAACCATGCCACCTTTAAAACCCGCAAACCTCTGGTGGACGTGCTTCGAGGACCCGGCCATCGTAAAATCCTTTTTCCAACTCGTCATAGAAACCGTAGAAGCTGCTGGATTGACCGAATGGTTCTTATGCAACTCCGCCACCGAGCTCGAGCCTGCGGCATTTAGCCTCTACCCTCAGCTGGTTCCAATTGGCCCTCTGCTAACCACGGACCGGCTCGCTAATCAAACCGGCCACTTGTGGCACGAAGACTCAACCTGCTTACCGTGGCTCGACCAACAGCCGGACGGTTCAGTCATCTACATAGCTTTCGGAAGCTCCACTGTACTCAACCAAACTCAGTTCGAAGAGCTGGCACTCGGTCTCGAGCTTTGCAACCGACCGTTCTTGTGGGTGGTGCGACCGGGCATAACGAAAGAGACAAACGTTACATACCCGGATGGTTTTATCGAATGGGTCAAGTCTCGTGGAAGGATCGTGGACTGGGCGCCTCAGCAGAAGGTCTTGGCCCATCCTTCGGTGGCGTGCTTCATGAGCCATTGCGGGTGGAACTCGACTTTGGAAGGCGTGACCAACGGACGCCCGTTCCTGTGCTGGCCGTACTTTGCCGATCAGTTTTACAACGAGGATTACGTTTGCGATATCTGGAAGACAGGTCTGCGGTTTGAGAAAGATGAAGCGGGTATCATTAGAAGAGGAGAAATAAAGAGTAAACTAGAGGAGGTGCTTAGCAACAAAAATTACGTAACGAGGGCGTTGGAAATGAAAGAAAAGGTTACGGGTAGTATCAGAGAAGGCGGACGATCGCACGAAAATCTCGGCAAATTTATCGAGTGGTTACAAGAGAAAGACACGAATCAATGCTAAGGATCAATGTGACGTTATTTGATCATTGAAATTTCGAGATTTTGTCACCAGATGAAATTTGGTATACAATGGATCATGTATCAAGTTTGGGCTATCTTATGTATTAAGATTTGTATGGATTAAGACCTCTGTCTAGATATAAGATGAGTTTGATGTTTGTTAATGTATGTTGATTAAGTTGGAATTATCTCCCCATGTGGGTTATGTGTTTTAATGAAAAATAGCTAAATCCATTTAAGCATGTATAGTTTTAATGTCAATATTCAAGTAGTTTGTTTATTCATAATTTTTTTTTATGACTTTCCTTATAGATTTTGTAATAAAAAGATCGGTAAAAAAACTAAGATCATGAGATCTGTTTAATCCTAATCTAGCTCGACAACACCATTTGGGTCGTATAAATAAACTTCTAAGATGAGTTGACTCAATTGATAATAAGGCTTGGGCCTTTGGGAATTCTTTGAAAGGTCATTGATTCGAGTCCTGCAAGTCCAATGGGTTCAAGACCCTTGAGGTTAGTTGAGGTACTTACAAATTGACCTGACTGCCCACAGTTTAAAAAAAAGGGTTGGTCCAAAATCAATCAAGGCATATATGCCCGACTCTTGGAGACCGGGTTTTGAGTTCTTTTGGCTAATTGGTACAAAATTTTGAACATCGAAATTAGTCATGGAGATAAAACCTGCGAATTCTGGTTTTGATCCATATTCCTAGCGATCCTCACCGTTGGGGTATCCTTGGCCATTGCTCTAAGGAGGCATTTGGTTCGTAGAACGGGAATTGGAATCTATCAAAAGAACTTGACTTTGAAAAAATCGAAAGGAAATTTGATGGAATTTGACCACGTGTTTGGTTGGTACGGACTGGAATGAAATCTCTCAAAAGAATTGAAATTAGATGCTTGTTTGGCAGAATGTAGCTCCCCGGAATTGGGATGGAATTAAAATAAATGACCAAGATACCCATTTATTACAGTACTAGCATGGCAGTAGGGTGGGTGGCAGACGACAATAGTAGTGGCATTTGTGGTATCTACAGTGGTGGGGGCGGCTGGGCGGGGTAGGAATAGGATGCGAGGGTTGTAGGTGGTGGGTGGCGTGACAATAACAATATTACAATAGTAGCTGTCTTTAGGAAAAAACTGAACGGCAAGCAGACACACACACACACATTGCTTGCCACACACACACACATTCCTTATGTATCCAGGCTCATAAGGGCACCCGACTAATTCCGTCAACCATGACCCAGCCCAATTAAGAGTATCATTACGTGGCAGACACATGATCTGGATATCTCCACATGCTCTCCACGAGGTTCGATTCCTGATAGTCAGGTATACCATTCACTGACCTTAGGATGTTACATTTAGGAATTGCTTTGCAATTTCAGGTGATTCAGCTGTCACCAACCATGCCACCTGTAAAACCTTCAGACCTCACATGGACCTATCTTAATGATTCAGCCACCACAAAAGCCGTTTTCAAAATAGCATGTGGTTTCACCTCCGTTCTCAAAATTGCTACTTTTAAAAAATTGTAAATTCTTTTTTTCAGGTTTTAGAGAGTTTTAAAATGATTCATGCCAAAATTTCTTTTGGGTTATGGTCTCCAAATCTAGAGTGTTACAAAAGTTGTGGGATATAAAAATACACTAACTACACAAAAGCACTACGCTAAATTTACGAGTATTTTTTCATGAGTCCGTTACTTTAACAGACTCGTCAAGATTTTAACGGACTCATTAAATAACTTGTAAATTTAATCGATGGGATATGGGTTTATGGGTGTTTTTATGCGATTAAGTTAAATTTAACGAATCCATCAAGATCTTAACGGAGGTAGTGGTTGTTTACGTAAAGAGGAAGAAAAAATGGCTAAAAGATACAGTCACACAGAGTAAGGTGGGGTTTGGCCACTATAGCCGATTTCCCCTATTGTCAAAACTGACATTAAATATTAAAAAATTGCATGATTGCCGAAGCAAAAAATCACACACGACAAATGCTAGATGAACCTAGGGGTGTTTAAAATAATTGAAGAACCGAACCGAATCGTGTGATCTGAAACCGAGAAAACCGATATCCGAGCAACTAGCAACCTGAAAATAAGGGTACCCGCGCAATTGCGGGTCGGTTTCAGACGTTCAATTCTCTAAATTTACTATTCGGGGATAACCGTCTCGCCCCGTATATATTTAGTTTATTAATTAAAATATATTTATTAATACTTCATAATAAAAAATTAATACTCCATTACATACCGTGGTTTCTTCGTTCACAGATTCATCTAGAATTCTAGATCGTTTTTGCACACCATGTCGATGACAATCATCCATACTCTTATTTTCATTTCATAATATTTTTTAGTGTTAATTGTTTTAGTTTGTCATGAAATAACTTCATTTTCTAGTATATATTTTGCGTATATCAAAGACACACAACAAATTGCTCATTTTCGGTTCAGTTTAGTGTGGGTACCCCAATGGCACTGTTCGGTTTCGAATAATAAAATTAAATACCCGCCCTGTATAAGTGGTTCCTGCATATTTGGATTAAGCATATCTGAAATTTTGACTTTGCCAAATAAAAAATATAAAGAGTATGCGTTACGCATATTTTATATTAATAATTAACTGATAAAATATACACAAATATTAAAATGCACAAACACGTTTATTAAAGTAATGAACATTAAATGCACATGTCCTTGTTTATAAATTTTTTTACCAAGGAGAATTGAAGTTTATAAAAAAATCCATTTTAACTTATTAAACTATTTAAAATAAATTATTAGTTTTTTAATCTTTTAATTTTTCTACATATATAAGGCTAAGCGTAGCGTGTATGGCGGGTTGCAAAATTTGAAGCCGGCGGACTCCTAGCTTAGGCGGGCTTGGGGTACGCTGATATCCAGCTGGGCGGGCTCCAGGTTGGGAGGGTTGGCCAACCCGCTGAATTTATGTGTGTTGTGTGTGAGAGGGTTGGGGTACGGATTGTAGAGGGTTAAGAGAGGGTTAGAGAAAAGCTGATTTGTCAGTTGATTTGGCATGTTAGGTTGGGAGGATTGGGAGGGTTGGGGTCTTGATAGCCTAAGTAATCCCAAATATTTCCTACAAATCAAAATATTAACATATTACATTTTGATACTATTATAAGTTAATCCAAATATTTTTTTTATTAAACTATGTTTTGACATTGTATAAGTTGATAAACTCTTTTACAAAGAAAAAAACATAGTTTCATTTTTTGCATTCATTAAACATTATTCTTATTCTTTTACATTTCAATATATGATTTGATCGCATTTGAACATAAAATAGTGAATATAAAAAATCTTTTAATTTTTTTTAAAAGGTTAGCAGAAAGAGTTAGGTAGACATACCACCTTAAAGAGGTCTTGCATACACTTAATTCAAACACAACGACCAATGGTAATTATATTATTTTTTGAATGGAAAAGTTCATTAGGCATAGTTAACTTGCATCATTAATCAGGTTATCATTTAAAATGACCACCTCATGTAAAAAATGAACTTTATAGCGATTTCATAAATTGTTCTCACAAATTAAATAGTCAAGAAACCGAAAACCACTTTCCTTTGCGATTGCTGATAAAATCTAGTCTACCGTGCGAAAACGCAATTTGTTGTAAGAATATTAAAAAACCTCAACTTAAGGTATCTTAGTCTCTTTTATGTATGCAATAGGCAAAAACAAAAACAAAAAAAAGTTTTGAAACCGTAAACCTATTTCGTAGCTTGCGAAACCACAATAAAAAGTTTCTTGTAGGGTTGATTTGCGATTTTGTGATAATTTAAAGAAAAAAGTTTAGTCATTCGACTATAGTATAAATATTTCTTTTGGATACACTTTTTTCGTTCCAAAATAAATGTTTATAATTAAAATAACACATAGTTTTAGTCATTCATAGTTGTTCAAAAAAAAAAAGTTTTAGACATTAATAATTATTGCAGTTTTTTTGTTAACACATAGTTGCTTTTATTTGATTTCTTTCTACTTTTAAATCTTAATAATTTTCTACTTTCTAAAGTAGAAGGAGGTTACCAGAAAATCTCAACACAAAAAAAAAATTGAAACACACTATTGTGCAGATATTATAAATTACTTTTATATCAGTAGTTCAGTACACACTTTCCAAATAAAAGACTTGAAAGGGTTTATTAGTTTTTCATTTTTTTTAAGTTTTTTTTCTTAAGCCTCATCCTTTTAACATTTCTGTAGAATTTAAGGAGTAACTATTTATGATGATAATCCATCCTTATTCACTTATATAGAACATAGGGAAAGAATCTTTATTCAAAAACACCAACAAAAGTAAAGATTATTTATTAAAAAATATGTTTTGTCAAAGGTTATACGAAAAGCATTGACAAAAACATATGTGAATCAAGCGAAACATTTATAGAATTTGAAGACATGTTTACATTGTGAAGGTAATAGAAAAAAATTCAATGGTGAAGTTTTAATTAAATGTAAAAATATGATCTTAAAAATATTATAAAAATAGTTTTGTCTCTCACGTAAACTCAAGTCACTGGGAGTGTGTTTCAGAAGCGCTTATCAACTTATCATGCTGAGGAGAGACAGAAAAGGAGCTTTGAGGTGTTTGGGATTGCATCTCAAAAACCTCCTTATCATGTTGGGGAAAAGTAAAAACGGAGATTTTGCTTGAAGTGATTTTTGCATAACAGAAACTCCGTTTGGGCGATCGATTTCTTCTTTTGGGCATTGACGCTTCGATTCTCCTCAAGAACGACACCTCTTTCTCCTATTTGGGAATCGATTGGTAATTTCTCGCTGATTTCTCCTCAAGAACACATCGTTTCTTAGGGCTTCGAGATTTCGCATCAATTTCTCATTTATTCACAGTCGATTTCTTCTAGGGGTTGCGATTTCTAGGTTATTTGCGATTTGGGATTAACTTTTTGTTGGTTTGGGTTGCAATTTGATCGATTTTAGGTTTCCAGTTTAGGGTTTCACTGAGGTTTGGACTTTGGATCAATTTTGCTTTCCAATGATTTGGGTTTGCGAGATTACTGATTTGGGTTTGTGATTTAGGGTTTCGAATGAGTTGGGTATTCGATTTTGATTAGCAATAAGCTAATCCAAACATTTTAAGACAATTTTTTCCACATCACATAAGTTGATAAACACTTTTATTAAAAAAAAAAAAAAAAAAGCTTATCAAACACTCCCAAACACCCCGTGTAACTTTATTAAAAAAACGATGTATATAATCCAACTAGTTTTGATCGCGTGTAATACACGGAATAATTTAAAAAAAAATAAATAAATCAAACCAGAAAACTAATATTACAAATATGATTTGCTTAATTTAAATTATTTACTATAATTTAATTTATGTTTAATTAATTTAAAAAAATTAATTCATACCACAAAACTAAGATTACAAATTAATTTATGAAAATTAATATATTTAATATTGTAAACATATATTTATATTTAAATTTATAACTGGACTTTTAATTTTTTATTTCACATGGTTGATTTCTTATAGTTTCATATAGTTGATTTGTTATAGTAGAGAGATATAGATAAAACAGGTAGATTAGTTTAATATTTGAATTAATAGAGACAGAATAATTTAAATTTTAAACTAATAGAGATAGAATAGTTTAATATTTTTAAATTTTGAATTAATTTTGTAGAATATTTTTTAAAGTGACATGTCAACATTGCAGACCAGTTACTCTTTTATTATATATAAATAGAATAGAGTTTAATATTTAATAAATTATAAATAGAATAGAGTTTAATATTTAATAAATTTTGAATCTAAAATAGTTGAATTAATAGAATGAAGTTTAATATTCAATCAATTTTGAATCTAAAATATTTTTTTTCGTTGGAGTTTAATATTTAATAGGATAAAGTTTAAAATTTTTAAATTTTGATAAAGTTTAATAATTTTTAATTTTTAATCAGTTAATATTTAATAGGATAAAGTTTAATAATTTTAAATTTTAAATCAGTGTCATGTATCAACATATGACACATGACACGTATGCATCTGATGTGGCAAATAGTGACAAGTAAGCAAAAAAAATCTAGACTAAAAAAGTGTCTAGGTTCATGTTTTGACGGGAAAAATAAAAATTCGGCTCACTAGAGCGTGACACGTGTCAGCCAGTTACTCGTTTATTATATATAGATAAGCAAGTCTTATGCTTTTATAAATTTAATAATAATGTGAATCACGAGCTTGATTTCAATAATTGGTCAACTAGTTCATGGAGAACGAATCTATATGGATGACTCCAATATAATTAAAAATATAAGTACAACTAAGATTATAATGAAAATGTTTTATTACATATTATATTATGTTTTCAAATCAAAATTATCGAGCAAATTTTTTTCTAACTTTTCTTATTTAATTGATCTTAAATTTTATACATCCTGAGACGGATATGCGTTTTAAAAACACATAAAACCAAGAAACTAACATCTTGTAATGAAGAATAAATTTGAACATGAAACAAAATTATTCTTTAAGTTATTGGCTTTAGAATTGAGATAATTCGCGCTGCAACGCGCACAGATTGATATCTAGTTAAAAATAAAAACACTAAAAAGATTTTAAAAAGAAAAAGAGCACAATCCTTATATCATATAAAGTTAATTAAAAAGGCAAATAGTGTCTCAAAAGGCATGCATTACAGTGAGACTTAAGAAGCCATGGTGCGCACCTTGCCTTACATAGCCACTACAGATTAGCAAGGCTCAAAGACACGTATCGACAACGTAGTACGCCTTGGAGTTGCAATAACACACCTTTTAGAACGCTGCTAAAAACCATATAAGGTCACTGATAATTATAGAATTGTCCAACTTCATACCAATCAGTATCCTTGCCCATGAAAATCTTCAATTACAATAGAACACGTAGAACCCTATAGCTCATATTCTCCAAACTATACGTAACTTCTATGATTCATATCTATGCCACAAAAAGTAAAAAATACGCATATCAAAGCATGTCTTGGGGTTATTTAGCATATTGACTAAGGAGTCGTTTGTTTTTTAAGAGGCCTGAAGTCTAAATTTACGTCTAAAAAAGTAAGAGGTAGATGGTGCAACTATTAACATTTCAGAGGATGGTAGGAGGTTTTCATATTCTTTTTCTTAAAAATAAAATAAACAAACTCTTAAACTTAGGAGGTATTAAAAGATAACTTTTAAAAAAACAAACCACGCCAAGTAATTTTTTGAATCTATAATGTGTTAATAGTGTTTTTTTTTTTTATGTATGAATTTTCCTATTAAAGAATGGTGACATTTTTAGACCTACTACAAAATAATTAATTAAAAACGATTTGTGTGAATCGTTTAAGGACCCACAACGTGCAAAGCATGTGATGCACATAGATAAACAATAATTTACGAAAATAGTCAACTCCATAACTAAATTACGTTTTTATCCCTATGGATTGTCAAAAATTACGATTATCAGCAATATGATTTTGAACTTTTGATCTTTAACTTTGCGGTTCACAATTTATTGTCATTTCGTCTCTAAGAGTAATCTTAGACCTTGTTTGATTTTGGTTTTTAGCTCTTACCTACTTCTTATGTCTAATTCGATCTGACATTTTAAACCTTTTGTTCTATTTCCACTTTTAGAACCTCTTAACCCAACATGTCCTCTTATAAACTGAGTGTCACTTAATTACCATCTATTTTCGTCCAACACCTTAATTAGTATCAGTTTTAGACCAGAAACACCTCGAATTTGTCAGAATGCAAAACACAAAAATTGTAGATTTGTGTGTTGGCTTTCTAAAACATCTTGAATCACCTAAATCAAAGCTTCCACTTTCCATGTATGAGATATGATTAAAACTACAGACCCTCAGAAATCTATCAGAATCCTTATTCTTTTGTTTCAAGCTTCAATACCACCTCTTAAATATCATAAGCGAAATCAAACTTCAACACCTCTTAAAAAAACAACCGTCACCTTAGCCTCCCGCCTTTAGGTATGAAAGACGAAAAAGGTAATGTAATGTTAACCGCAAGAAGGAAAACAACAATAAATTGTAAATCATGAGAACAAAAACAATAATGATATGTAAATTATAAGGATGACAATTGTGAAGGAAATAACAATTTTCAATAAACCATGACGATGATAAAAGCAATTCATTCTAACTCCAAGAGGCCACTTAATAATGAAAATGCAAATAAATGGAAACCAAACAAATAAACTATAAAAGATGAAAATAATACAAATTCACAATACCATAAACAAATAGAGCCTAGAATCTCAATCATTTTGTCTATAAAAAGAAGCTTACAAAGTATGACAACCACCAACACTTCCTAGAATCTCCCATCTATGTTTTCCTCCATTTCCTACACATTTCACTAGCCATGCATCATCACTGAAACAACTTATTTGCTCTATAGGATACATGTCAAATTATTTGCATACATCTTAACTAGATACCAAGCTTGTTTTAGGTTTGGGCCATGGGTCAAATTTCTTAGAATCTCCTATTTCGATTTTTCTCCCATTACCGCATATTTCGTTGGCTAAAAGTCATCATAGAAACAACTACTTTGCTCTTTTGGATACATGTTAGATCATCTATATATATCTTACCCAAATACCATACTTGCTTTGGTTTTGAGTCAAACTTTTTAGTATCTTCCATTTCTGTTTTCTTCCCTTTCCCACACATTTCACTAGCCAACACGTGGTCATCACTGAAACAACAGCTCTACTAACACAACCATGGCAAAAGCTCATGTTCTAGCCATACCGTATCCGGCACAAGGCCATATCATGCCGATGATGGAGCTAGCTCAACGGTTAGTCACGAAAGGCATCAAAGTTACATTTGTGAACACGGAGGTGAACCACAAACTCGTCACCACCAATTGGCTAGACCAAGACGGGTTCGGGGGTGGTCTCATGGAGATGGTCTCGATCCCCGATGGGCTCGAACCATGGGAAGATAGGACTGATCTCCGTAAGGTGACCATATCAGTGTTGCAATCAATGGCAGGCAAATTGGAAGAACTTATAGAGAAGATTAACAAAGAAGATAAATGTAAAATCACTTGTGTGATTGCTGATGATGGCATGGGATGGGCTATAAAAGTTGCCAAGAAGATGGGAATTAGAAGGGCATCTTTTCGGCCTGCTTCAGTTGGTACATTGACCACCATACTTTCTATTCAGAAATTGATTGATGATGGAATCATAGACAACAATGGTAAGATAAAATATTATATATTTTTATATATAGGATTTTAAATATATATATATATATATATATGGAGAAAGGTTCAAATGAGAAGTGCTAAAAAATACGAAGTAGATAAGTGATCTCCACCACTCATCTAGTCAATAAAGGTGGTTTTGACCGGTTACGGTGGACGCGATCACGGGGATTGACGCGATTCATGGGAGGGTAGAGATTATTAAAGGAGGGGACCCGGTCAAAACCGTCTTTATTGACCGGATGAGTGGTGGAAATCACTTCTCTACTTCTCATTTAATAGCACTTCTAATTTTGAACCTAATACTATATATATAGGATTTTATATGTAATTTATTTTAAGGGTATACTTCACTTTTGGATTGTAGCTTTTGTAATTTTCAAAGTGGATTGTAGCTTTTGTAATTTTCAATGGTCATTGTCTCTACACTTCAAAAACTAAGATTTAGGTCTCTCACGTTTGTGGTTCCATAATTGATCATTAAGAAAATGTTTAAAAATACCTAAAATACCCTCCTTTAAAATGAGGAGAAATTTTAGTAATTTTAAACACTTTTTTTTGTTATGTCAATCACCACCTGATCAAATGAGGGGTATTTTAGCCATTACAAAAAAGTTTAAAACGCCTAAAACACCCTTTAGTTAATTGGACTTAAAAAAAAGTAAATGGTCCTTAGGAGGAGGGATCAAAACCGATGTCGAATGGTAAATGTGAGGGACTAAATCTGAATTTTTAAAATTTATGGAGGGTATCATTAAAACTGACCAAAATTAGGGGTCAAACGTAAAGTATCCTCTTAAAAGAAACAAGGTGCGCACCAAATTTGGGGTGTTACATACTGGATTTGTTCGGTTTGGCGAAACTGGTTGTTTAATCTCTATGAATTTTTTTTATTGTAGGAATGCGTTTACAAGATAAAACGATTCGGCTTTCCGAAACCATGCCACCTTTAAAACCCGCAAACCTCTGGTGGACGTGCTTCGAGGACCCGGCCATCGTAAAATCCTTTTTTCAACTCATCATAGAAACCGTAGAAGCCACTGGATTGACCGAATGGTTCATATGCAACTCCGCCACCGAGTTGGAGCCCGCGGCATTTAGCCTCTACCCGCAGCTGGTTCCAATTGGCCCTCTGCTAACCACGGACCGGCTCGCTAACCAAACCGGCCACATGTGGCACGAAGACTCGACCTGCTTACCGTGGCTCGACCAACAGCCGGACGGTTCAGTCATCTACATAGCTTTTGGAAGCTCCGCTGTACTCGACCAAACTCAGTTCGAAGAGCTGGCACTTGGTCTCGAGCTTTGCAACCGACCGTTCTTGTGGGTAGTGCGACCGGGCATGACGACAGAGACGATCGTTACATACCCGGATGGTTTTATCGAACGGGTCGGGTCTCGTGGAATGATCGTGGACTGGGCGCCTCAGCGGAAGGTCTTGGCCCATCCTTCGGTGGCGTGCTTCGTGAGCCATTGCGGGTGGAACTCGACTTTGGAAGGCTTGACCAACGGACGCCCGTTCCTGTGCTGGCCGTACCTTGGCGATCAGTTTTACAACGAGGATTACATTTGCGATATCTGGAAGACGGGCCTGCGGTTCACGAAAGATGAAATGGGTATCGCTAGAAGAGTAGAAATAAAGAATAAACTAGAGGAGGTGCTTGGCAACAAAAATTACGTAACGAGGGCGTTGGAAATGAAAGAAAAGGTTACGGGTAGTATCAAAGAAGGCGGACGATCACATGAAAATCTCGGCAAATTTATCGAGTGGTTACAAGAGAAAGATACAAATCAATGCTAACGATCAATGTGATGTAATTTGATCGTTGAAATTTCAAGATTTTGTCACCGGATGAAATTTGGTGTACAATATTGAATCATGTATCAAGTTCGGTTATCTTTTGTATTAAGATTTCTATGGATTAAGACGTGTGTCTAGATTTAAGATAAGTTGATGTTTGTTTATGTATGTTGAATAAGTTGGATTTATCTCCCCATGTGGTTTATGTGTTAAATCAAAAATAGCTAAACCCATTAAGGCATGTATAGTCTTAATGTCAATATTTTAAGTAGTTTGTTTATTCATTGGTTTCTAAATTTTGTTATGACTTTTTCTCTTATAGATTTTGTAATTAAAAAACTAAAATAACTAGATCGGTTTAATCGGTCTCATCTTATTCTAGCTCGACAACACCATTTTGTTCTTATATTTGATTGAAAATAACTTCTAAGACAAGTTGGATGGAAGACTAGTACAAAAAACCTTGTGGGGTTAGCTTAACTGGCAATAAGGCTTCAGACCTTTTGGGATTCTCCTTAGAGGTCATTTCCTGGTCGTTCTCTAGGGCCCCTGAGATTAGTTGAGGTGCGCGCAAGCTAACACGGACACCCACGGTTCAAAGAAAAGACTAACCCAAGAATGATCAAGGCATACGCCTGAATCTTGGAGATTCGTTTTTGAGTTCTTAGGGAGGGGTTGTTTGGTTCGCTGAATTCAAAGGAATTTGATGGAATTGGAATGAAAAATTCCTTTGACCAAATTCCTTGGTGATGGAATAAACTTGATAGAATTCTTTGAATTCCACGGTTTACGGAATTCATCGTTCCTTGGCTTAAAAGAAAGAGTTGAATTCCTATCAACCAAACGCATAGTCAAATTCCAACCCAGTTCCATCAAAATCAAATTCCTTCGATGGATTCCAACTCCATCAAATTCCATTCTATAAACCAAAGCCCGTTAGGGTTGATTGTGAAAGAAATTTGAACATTGTAATTAGTTGGGGAGATGGTAAAACCTGCAAATTCTAATCCTTAATATACTTTATGCTTCCTAAGGAGGTGTATATAAGGAATTTGACCTTTAAGAAACTGGAATGGAATTTGACTACATTTTGGGTTGGTAGGAACTGGAATAATATCTCTCCAAAGAATTGAAATCACAATGTTTGTTTGGAAGAATGTAGCTCCAAAATTGGAATGAAAAGGAATAAATGACCAAAACACCACTCTATTACAGTAGTGGCACAGCTATGACGACAACAGTAGTGGCATTGTGGTAATGATAGGGGGTGGGGGAAGGGTAGGATGTGGGGGTAGATGGCGGGGGTGTACATGGGTGGGTGGCAGTTGTGACGGTCGAAAGTAATGGCATAGTGGTGCGTAGCGTGACAGTAACAGTAGTAGCATGGTCGTGGTAGGGGTAGGGGGTCCATGCCTATAAAAGGTGTCCCAAGGCATTGTTTTCACATTTGATTCTTTTATTTCTTGTTCTCTTATTATAAAGTGCAAAAACATGACTTAAATCTTTGGAGAGTGTGGATGTAATTATGGGTGGTTTGAGAGACTAGTTAGTCTGTAAGATTGTAATAGTTTTTCAATGTAAGATTGTAATAATTTTTCAATGTGAGTTTTCTCACTGAGCCTATGTTTAGACTATATGTACAAAGTTCTAGTGTCAAAAGAATCACCATATAAGATCTTTTGTCATTTAGTCAACCAAATTATTAATACATGGACGGCAAAAGATCCTTTAGGGCCAAAAAATATATATAATGTAATGCACCAAGTATCAAAACAAATCTAACAAGGTATAAGAAACATTAAAAAATATGTCCTAGGAATATACCGAAGTGACACCGTTCCTTTCCTACGTCGTAGCGTAATTTGTTGTGCACCACAATATCAATTTTTTGTGTGCCACCATATATATATTTTGAAACTACAGTAAGGGAACAAGTTTCCCTTGGTAGAGTTGGTCTGTAAGGCTTTTCTTCCACCCCAGACCCAAATTTGAACCCGTTAATGTTATTTTCTTAGTTTTTAGCTTTTAGTTTTAGATTTATATTTTAGAACTACAATGTGAACACAAGTTTCCCTTGGTAGAGTTGGTTTGTAAGCTTTTCTTCTACCCCAGACCCGAATCCCATTAGTGTCATATTTTTAGTTTTAAACTTCTATAGTTTCACATTTATTACGTTTACGGGAAAATTTTGCAATAAAAGACTTGGAACACAAGACCTCGCATAATGAACGAACCAATAAAGTCAATGACAGATTTCGGAAAAATATCCCTATTTTTGTTTCTTATAGTCAAATGGTACTTAGAGATAATTTCTAAGGTTATAAGCTCAAATCTAACCAAAGGCGAGAAGTGTGCATGAGTATCTACCATATAGGCATATAATATGGGTTGAGTTCTGTGAGAAGTTGAGGTTAATATGAGAAGCGCAAGAAATGTATTCAATCATTGGATGAGAATTGAAGGCACATTAGGATGAGATGCACCGCACCACATCAGTTCCCTTTCGGAAGTGCAATTCATGGGAGGTCACAGAGATTGAAAGGGGATCGACAGTTCACATCCACTTCTCACGCTTCTTACGTTAAACTCAACTTCTCACACGATCCTTCCCTATAATATTATATACTTAAAAGAAAAGAGCAGTGTGGCATATCATCCATACGGGTCTATTTAGATGGTAATTATTGCATTAAGCACAAACACTTGATATAAAGATCATTTTGAGAGAAAAATCAACACGAAAACATCGAAATGGCTCATGTTATAGTCATACCTTATCCAGCACAAGGCCATGTAATCCCGATGCTCGAGCTAAGTCAACGCCTGGTCAACCAAGGTGTCGAAATCACATTCGTGAACACCGAAATCAACCACGCACTTGTCACAAGCACCTGGATGGAAAAAGACAGTTTCAGAGACTTGGTGCATATGGTTTCCATCCCAGATGGGCAGGAACCATGGGAAGACAGGAGCGAACTCGGTAAGTTGACCGAGTCGATATTAAAATTCATGCCCGATAAGTTGGAAGGGCTTATCGATAAAATTAACAATGAAGGAGGCAGTAAAATCACCTGCGTGATTGCTGACGGTTGTGTGGGGTGGGCTGTACGAGTCGCGAAGAAGATGGGAATTAGACGAGCGGTCTTCTGGCCCGCCTCCGTTGCTTCGCTAGCACCTTCGTTGAGCTATCAAAAGCTGATTGATGACGGAACCATAGATAACTATGGTGAGATTAGTGTGTAAAAATGAGTCATGTGTAGATAGAAAATAAGATTTGCGAGCTTCTTATAAGCTTAAAGTTGTGGGTTACCAATGGCGAAGAGGATCGTGTGAGAAGTTGAGTTAACGTGACAAGCGCGAGAAGTGGATCTGGACCGTTGATCACTTTTAATCTCCATCCCATCCATAAATCACGCTTGATACGAGGATTGATCCGGTGCATCTCATCCTAATGTGCATCCAACGGTTGATAACCACTTCTCACACTTCTCAAGTTAACTCACCTTCTCACCAGAACCCAACCCGGTTACCAATAACATTCATCGTGGAGCCAATACAACAAAATTGAGTTTATAGGACGCCCATGATTTCTTGGTGTCCCATTGACCGCTTTATAGGAACAAACAATAAAGTGTTGTATCTAAAGGTGATGTAATAAGTTTATAGAACACTTATGGGCGTATTAACAAGTTTTTTAGGATACTTTAAATACAAAACATTGTGTTAGCTATTTTATGGCACTGTGTTTTATAAAACGTCCTTTTAAAGGTGTTGTAATAAGTTTATAGGACACTTTTTAACAAGTTCTTTAGAACACTTTTAATACAAAACATCCTATTTAGCTATTTTATGACATATTATTTTATAAAACGTCCTATCTAATGATGTTGTAATAGAACACTTTTGGGCATCTTAACAAGTTTTTTAGACACTTTTAACACAAAGCATTGTATTAGCTATTTTATGGCACACTATTTTATAAAAATCCTTATCTAAAGGTGTTGTAATAAGTACATAGGATATTTTTGGGCATCTTAGAAAATTTTGTGATAAACTTTTAATACATGGTGTCGTACTAGCTATTATATAAGACCCTTTTGAGAAGTGTCGTATGAACACAATTTTTTATAAGACACTTGTTTTTATAAGACATTTATTCAAATAGTGTCCAATAAAATAGCTAATACGACCTTTTCTTTATTTATAAAGATGTCCAAAAAACTTGTTATGACGCCAAAAAACGTCCTATAAACTTATTACAACACCTTTAAATAGGGCGATTTGTCGTTGGTCCTATAAACTAAGTCTTACAAAGCAGTCTATTAGGACGCTTAGACATCTTTGGAGTCCTATAAACCCAATTTTCTTGTAGTGATTTGATTCGAAGGTTATCAGGACAGCTTGTTGCTTTGGGCTTTTAGGCGTTACATATTGTGACTCGTTATTCATCAAAGTGTGATTCTTGAAACTCGAATTACCTTTAGAGAGCTCTGTATTTCAGGAATTGCTTTGCAAGATCAGATAATTCAGCTGTCACCAACAATGCCACCTATAAAACCTTCAAACCTCCCATGGACCTTTGTTGGTGATTCAGCCACCACAAAAGCAGTTTTTAGAATAACAGTAGAAGCTGCAGAAGCTGCAACAATGACAGAATGGTTCACGTGCAACTCCGCTAACGAGCTGGAGCCTGCGGCATTTAGCATGTTTCCAAAGATGTTGCCAATAGTCCCGCTATTGGCAAGCAACCGACTTGCTGATCAAGCGGGCCATTTCTGGCAAGAGGACTCGACCTGCTTGACATGGCTTGACCAAAGGCCACCATGCTCGGTCATATATGTGGCATTTGGGAGCTTCACTATTTTACACCAGAAGCAATTTGAAGAGTTGGCACTCGGTCTTGAACTTAGCAAGAGACCGTTTTTGTGGGTTGTGCGGCCAGGTATTCTTGATGACTGGTCTTTGTTAACAATTGATATTGGGTGGTTATTAACTGTAAGGTCCCGTTTGGTTTGTAGGATTGAAATGGATTTGGCGGGATTTGGAATTGAATTCCAATATGATCTCATGTTTGGTTTGAAAGATTTCATGAATTCGTGGGGATTCATTGAAATCCCACAAATATAGGATTTTGAAATCCCATAGAGGTGGTTGGTATTTCATGCGATTTCATAGGATTTGTATATAATGATATTTTAGAATATGTATAAAACATTCGCTTTGTAATATTATTTAATAAAAAGGTAATTTAATGATATCTATCATTTTTTTGTAACTTTCTTTAAAATTATTTATAAATAATGGATTCCATTCCGAATCCTACAAACCAACTGCACCAAAGATTTGAAGTGCTTCCACATAATCCAAATCCCTCAAAATCATTCCATCAAACCAAACGCCCCTTAAATGTTGGGTTTTTTATTGTCACATATAGATTGACAGATTGTGCTTAGCACTTAAAAAACTTGCACTAATATTGGTTTTAGGCTACCGGATGTATTTGGTACTTGGTAGCGGTGGCAACCTGGCTATTTTCTTCCCATTTCCTAGTCGTTTTATGTAACTTTTGTCGACTACTTTCTCTAACAGGTATGACCAAGGCGACTACGGTTTCTTACCCAGACGGATATATGGAAAGAAATGGCACTCATGGGAGAATCGTGAATTGGGCACCTCAACAGAAGGTCTTAGCCCACCCTTCGATCGCTTGCTTCTTAAGCCATTGTGGTTGGAACTCGACTTTGGAAGCCGTCACAAATGGAGTTCCTATCCTGTGTTGGCCATACATTTCCGACCAATTTAATAACCAAACTTATATATGTGCTATCTGGAAGAACGGGCTGGGGTTTAACAAAGATGATGCAGGCATTATCACACGGGAAGAAATCATAAGTAAACTAGAACAGCTACTCGGTGACAAAAGGTTCAACACAAATGCATTGGATTTAAAGGAAAAGGCTAAAAACGGCATTAAGGAAGGTGGGCGCTCACATGAGAATCTCAGCCTTTTCATCGACTGGATACAAGAGAAAAAATCAGATGCCTAGAAGGTTAGAAGCACACTGGATTTATGTATACCACGGCTGATGTAAAACAATCATGAGAATAATACAGCATATGGAAAATTAATGTCAAACTCTAGATAACTAGATGCATGTATGCATGTATGTATTATCATATCTTAGATTTATGTATGCATGTATTGATAAATCAGATATCATATGTATAGGCTTCTGCTTTTTTTCAATCATTTTATGGGTTTGATTCTAGGCTTCCATCAATCGTTCAGGGTTTGATGTCTAATAAATTCATGTATAAATCTATCTGAATACGGGTTCATATGATTAATTAGGGTTCTTGATTGTTGAGGATGAAGTTTGAATAGGGAGCCAAGATGGGGATCAAAATAATGGGTAAATTGACCGACGTACCCCTCACTTTGAACATACTTAACGGTAATTACTTAACGGTGTTAAGTAGAGGGACCAAGAGTGTTATAAAAATGAAAGTTAGGGGCCACCGGTATAGATAGTTTGTTTTAGGGACCAAAAACAAAATTGAAGCAAACCACAGGGACCACCAGCGTAATTCACTCATAATATTATATACTTCCAAAAATAACAGAAATGTGGCATATCAGCCATTCAGTTCTATTTAGTTAGATAACAATTATTGCATTAAAGCACTTGATATAAAGACCACAAGAGAAATAAATCAACACAAAAACATTTCCAAATGGCTCATGTTATTCAGTTCTATTTAGTTAGATAACAATTATTGCATTAAAGCACTTGATATAAAGACCACAAGAGAAATAAATCAACACAAAAACATTTCCAAATGGCTCATGTTATTCAGTTCTATTTAGTTAGATAACAATTATTGCATTAAAGCACTTGATATAAAGACCACAAGAGAAATAAATCAACACAAAAACATTTCCAAATGGCTCATGTTGTAGTCATACCTTATCCAGCGCAAGGCCATGTTATCCCGATGATCGAACTTAGTCAACGCTTGGTCAACCAAGGTGTCGAGGTCACATTCGTGAACACCGAAACCAACCACGAACTTGTCACAAGCACCTGGATGGAAAAAGATAGTTTCAAAGACTTGATGCATATGGTTTCCATCCCAGATGTGATGGAACCATGGGAAAGCACGAACGAAGTCGGTAAGTTGACCGAGTTGATATTTGAATACATGCCCAAGAAGTTGGAAGAGCTTATCAGTATGATTAACAATGAAGGCACCAGTAAGATTACCTGTGTGATTGCTGATGGTTGTATGGGGTGGGCCGTACGAGTTGCGAAGAAGATGGGAATTAGACGAGCAGTCTTCTGGCCCGCATCCATTTCTTCGCTAGCACCTTCGTTGAGCTATCGGAAGCTGATTGATGACGGAATCATAGACAACAACGGTGAGATTAGTGTGTAACAATGTGTCACATGTAGATAGAAGATTAGATTTGTGAGGTCCTTTTTTAAGCATAAAGTTATGGGTTACGAAAAATATCCACCATGGAGTCACTAAAACAAAATTGGGTTTATGAGATTCCAAGATATTTCTTGCCTTCTTGGTGTCCCAAATAGACTGCTTTGTAGGACCAAATAGTAAAGCGGCATGTGTTGTAATAAGTATTTTGGACACTTTTGGGCGTCTTAACAAGTTTTTTAGGAAACTCCCATAACTAAATATTGTGTTAGCTATTTATGGCACACTATTTTACAACACGTCCTATCTGAAGTTGTTGTAATTAGTTGTAACAAGTTTTTTTGGACACTTCTGATACAAAACATCATATTAGCTATTCCATGGCACACTATTTTATAAAATGCTCTATGTAAAGGTGTTGTAATAAGTTTACAGAACACTTGTGGGCGTCTTAACAAAGTTTCTTAGGACACTTTTAATACAAAACCTCATATTAGCTATTTCATGGTACACTATTTTATTAATAAAAAAATATCCTATCTAAAGGTGTTGTAATAAGTTTATAGGACATTTGTGGACGTCTTAACAAGTTTTTTAGGTCACTTTTAGTATATCTTATCAACTATTTTATAAGAGACTTTTTGAGAAGAGTCCTATGAACACTTTTTTATAGGACACTTGCTTTTATAAGACGCCTTAAGAAACAGTGTGCCATAAAATAGCTAATACAAAAGTGTCCTACAAATTTGTTACAACGCCTAAAAACGTCCTATAAACTAACATCAACACCTTTAGATAAGACCATTTATTGTTTGGTCCCATAAATTAAGTCTCGTAAAGTAGTCTATTAGGACGCTTAGAAATTTTTGGCGTTCTATAAACCCAGTTATCTTATAGTGAGTTGTTTTAAAGTCAATTAAGAGACTATTAGGTCAGCCTATATTGCTTTGGGCTTTCAAGCGTTACATACCGTGACTCGTTATTTCATCAAAGTGTGATTCTAGAAACTCGAGTTACCTTTGTAGAGCTTTGTATTTCAGGAATTGCTTTGCAAGATCAGATGATTCAGCTGTCACCAACCATGCCACCTATGAAACCTTCAGACCTCCCATGGAACTGTGCCGGAGATTCAGCCATCACAAAAGCCATTTTCAAAATAGCAGTAGCAGCTGCAGAAGCTGCAACAATGACAGAATGGTTTACGTGCAACTCCGCTAGCGGGCTGGAGCCTGCGGCATTTAGCATGTTTCCAAAGATGTTGCCAATAGGCCCGCTATTGGCAAGCAACCGACTTGCTGATCAAGCGGGCCACTTCTGGCAAGAAGACTCGACCTGCTTGACATGGCTTGACCAAAGGCCACCATGCTCTGTCATATATGTAGCATTTGGGAGCTTCACTATTTTAGACCAGAAGCAATTTGAAGAGTTGGCACTCGGTCTTGAACTTAGCAAGAGACCGTTCTTGTGGGTTGTGCGGCAAGGTATTCTTGATGATTGGTCTTTGTTAACAATTGATATTGGGTGTTTATTAACTGTAAGGTCCCATTTGGTTTGTAGGATTGGAATGGATTTGGAGGGATTTAGAATTGAATTCCTTTCCGATCTCATGTTTGGTTAGAAATTTTTCATGGATTCGTGGGATTTTATTGAAATCCCACAAATATAAGATTTTGGAATACCACGCAGGTGGTTGGTATTTCATGGGATTTCGTAGGATTTGTATATAAGTTGTGTTTGGCATATAAGCTAGCTTATAAGCTAGTACATGTCTGGATGGACCATAAGCTAGCTTATTGAAACACTATTTTGAGTAGCTTTTCAGGAGCTTTTTGTAGTTTTTTCCAATTATACCCTTATTAATATTAATTATTATACCCCAAGATACCCTTTATGGTCATTTACATACTCATAAGCTAGTTTTTACCAAACATAATTTATCCATAAGCTAGCATATTAGCTAGTTTGCCAAACACAGCCATAATGATGTTTTAGAATATGTTTAACACATTTGGTTTGTAATATCTTTTAATAAAAGTAAAATTTAAGATATCTATAAATAATGGAAAATTTCAATTTTCCGAATCTTACAATCCAAATGCACCAAAGATTTGAAGTCCTTCCACATAATCCGAATCCCTCAAAACCATTCCATCAAACCAAACGCCCCATAAAACACTTGGTGTACTTGGCAGCGGTCACACCAATATTGGTTTTTGGCTACCAGATGTATTTGGTACTTGGTCGCAGTAGCAACCTGGCTATTTTCGACAATTTCCCGTTTACTAGTCGTTTTATGTAACTTTGCCAGATACTTTCTCTAACAGGTATGACCAAGGAGGCTACAGTTACTTACCCAGATGGATATATGGAAAGAATAGGCACTCGTGGGAGAATTGTGAATTGGGCACCTCAACAGAAGGTCTTAGCTCACCCTTCGATCGCTTGCTTCATAAGCCATTGTGGTTGGAACTCGACTTTGGAAGCCGTCACAAATGGGGTCCCTTTCCTGTGTTGGCCATACGGTTCTGACCAATTTAGCAACCAAACTAATATCTGTGATATCTGGAAGAACGGTTTGGGGTTTACCAAAGATGATGCAGGCATTATCACACGGGAAGAAATCAAAAGTAAACTAGAACAGCTGCTCGGTGACAAAAGGTTCAAAACAAATGCATTGGATTTAAAGGAAAAGGCTAAAAACGGCATTAAGGAAGGCGGGGACTCACACAAGAATCTCAGCTTTTTCATCGATTGGATACAAGAGAAAAATACAAACTCCTAAAAGGTTAGAATCACCCTGTGGTTGAGGCTCCATGGGATGTAGTGTAATATCCCATCTGCCCTTAGGTTCAAGTCCAGACGTCCACAACAATTGTAGTCTAGTCGCTGAGTTTATTAGGCCGATGTCTTATGGTCGCAGTTTGTAGGGATTAGTCTGAGTATGGTCTGGGACACCTTTCTAAAAAAAGGCTAGTAGCACCCTGGCTTTATGTATTATGTATGCCAATGTGATGTAAAATGTTGGGTTAATCCCGCTCATGCCTCATAAACGAAGTTTAGTGTTAGATTAATCTCGATATATTATGTAATTAGTATATATATGATTGTATATAGGTAGTTATTTAGCGAAAGGGTGTGTTTGTTCATGAATGGGTGTGACTATTCATGAAGAGGTGTGATGCTTCCATGAAACAACACCTCTATAGGCGAACCATTGCGATGGTTGGAAGGCACCCTTTCGGTGTCTATAAATAGGTATGAATTATGTACAATCTAAGAGTCATGTATGTGTGTGATGTGTGTATGAGTGATTCTGTGAGATGTAAACAATAACGGTGAGTGTATGTGTGACTTTCTCACTTATTTCAATAAAACTTTGGTTGTTTATCGTATATCGATCCAACATAAAACAATCATGATGATAACATAATACAACATATGACAAATTAATGTCAAACTCTAGATCACTAGATGCATGTTATCTTAATGAGTTTTTAGAATCAATGTTACCAAAACCAGAAACTCAAGTATATGTGTATAAATGTGCAGCCAAATCGTATAAAATAATGAATGAACAGATAGATAACATGATGTCAACATGCATGTATATGTATTTATATCTCAAAATTCTTATGAAAAAACTGAAAACAACTAAGGGAGCGTTTGGTTGTGGAAAAATTTCCAGTTTTCTAAGAAAAATGAAAATTTTGAAAACACGTTTGGTTCGTTCAGTTTTCAAAAGTTTTTCAAGAAAATGAAAATTTTCTGTTTTCTAACTACTATGTAAATTAGAAAATTGATTTTAGTAGTTTTCCAAAATTTTCTAAATGCGTTTTCTATTTTATTTTTTTTAATGAAAACTCCACCATTTCAACCAAACGCGTTTTACGAAATTTTCATAGAAAACTGAAAATAAAACTCAACTCCATTTTTTGAAAATGTTTTCTAGGAAAATGAAAACAGTTTTCCACAACCAAACGCACCGTAAGGCATTGTTTGGTATAATAAGCTAGCTTATAAGCCGACTTATAAGCTAGTACATGTTTGGATGGACCATAAACTATATTATGAGCTAGCTTTTTGAAAGGCTGAGAAGAGTAGCATCCACTGACTTATGAGACTTTTCATTTTTGTTGTTCCAAATACACCCCAGCTAAGTTTTACACTACCAGTTTTTAAACATGTCTTTTTTTGTTATTTTACACTTGTCAGCTAGTTTTTGTCAACCGCATCTTATTCATCTGCTACCTTATCAGTGGTCATAAGCTAGTTTGGGATTCCATTTTGGGATTCCATTTTGAAACTTCTTTTTAACTTATTGACTTTTTGAAGAAGTTAATAAGTTAAAAACATGTTTGGCAAATACAAAAGTGCTTTTGAAACTTCATTTGGAGAAGGAAGGAAATGGAGTTTTCAAGAAGTCACAATTTGTGACTTATTGACTTATTGCTACAAATTCCTTCTCAAAAAGTTGATAAGCTAAGCCAAACACTATAACTTATTGACTTATTGCTATAAACCCTTCTCAAAAAGTTGATAAGCTAATCCAAACACTTTATCTAAAAACTCCTTCTCCTACCGCGTTATAAGTCAATAAGCACTTCTGTTCAAAAGCACTTTTGTTCAAACATAGCTTAAAAATCAAATATGACTTACAGATTCTTCAGCATATATACAGTTTGACATTTAAATAACAACGGGTCCTGGATTCAATAATCTATAGCTAGTGAGAGCACATGGAACATAATTCGGATGCGGAATTGCAGATAAGCGAATAATAATCTGTTGAATTCATAAAACTTGCGCAACAGCAACAGAAGGCGATGAAAGATATAAACCTCTAAATCAACGGAATCGCCTGATGAATGATGATCCTTTGCATTACACTGACCTAATTCGATTTCTGCTATCTCCAATTGCAAATTTCTTGCTGTTAATTTTCAGATCATCATCGTTTCTATCCAATTTTTTCTTCAATCGCTTCCATAGCATCTTCTTCTCTCTCGTTAAAAAATGGCGGTGATCACTATTCAGTAACCAGCACTTCAAACAATTTGATTTCCTCAAACTCTCCGGGTCCGGGTCCGGGTCCGGATCCGAGTCTGAATGTGGGCCGTGTATGGTTGATTACTGGGCCGGCTTATTTACGATTTATTTGATGATCCAAACAATATTTAAGAATGGGGTAATTACACTTTGGTCCTTTGGTACACTGAAAAGATTGAAAATGAAAATCGGGAGAAATGAAAAGGAGAGAAAGGAAAATAGGTTGGAAAATTGGAATTAATCTTTTGTTTGGTATCATCAAATAAATGAAACAGATAAATGATGGCTCATGTCGCCGGATGGCAACATCGGGCGGCAACTCTCGACGGCTACTCTCGTTGTCGAAGATGCACATGTCGTCGACAGTCGTTGTCGACGTCGGTGGCCGATGCTGGTGGTCGGCGGCGGTCGTCGCAGATGTAGGTGGTTGTCGGGTTTGAAATTGAACAACATCAGACACCAACTCTCTCCATTTTCTCCTCAAAAGTGGAGAGAACTGCAATTCTCTACTTTTACACTAAATTAAATTATCTGAGAATTTCATTTTCCACCCAAAATAATGTCAATTCTCCCAAACAAGATATTTACATCAATTTTCATTTCTCTGCTTCCAAATCTCTATACCGAACAACCCCTTATGGTTTAGTCTGTATGCACTTTTTTTAGTTTTAGCTTAGTTCATACCAGCCGAGTCTTTGACACTGTATAACAACCACCCAGACGATATTTCTAGGTATCATTGTTGCAGGAATGTCATTATATCTTTGTTTTTCCTGGCTAGGATTGTTTATCCGTTGACACATAGTGGATGTAAGAGGAATTAACCCAATTAACAATTAATTCAATTCAATATGATGGATAATTGGATCCATTGGGTTACATCCGTTTGATATTTATTGTTTTAGATGATTTTGATTGGATTCATCTAGCATACAATGGATAATCAAGTTGGACTTGATCCATCTAATGTGTTAATTTAATCAACCAACAAAACAAGTTGACTAATCACTTTTAGTGTGTGCTGAAACCATCAGTGGTGAGGCTAGAAAATCACAAACCAACACATAACTAATTTTGATTTAAGCAAATTAAAGATTCTTGCCCTTTCCTGCTGGTCACAACGTCATACTTCTATCGTAAAACCAATGATTGTATCATGTTTTGAAGACTTTTATCTTCCATTGGCTTTTACTCAAGTCATCGGATTTAGTAAAAACCAAAAACCTTACTGGAACTCAACTAACAATTTGATACATAACCAGTAAAACAAGATGTAATGTGGTTATCTACCATGGAAAAGTTTTCAATTCGGTTACTCAGTCTATAATTTTAAAAACATAAGACATCATTTTCCAAAAACACATGGAGAATTACAAATGATTGATGGATATAGACATAACTGGAGGCGTTTTCTTTATTGTGCTATTAATACGACTTATATCTTGTGATACATAATAAAGTATCCAAGCTTAATCTCGAGAGGAAGAGTATGAGAGCCACCAAACATCATGCAAATACATAAGTATTGTTCATGATTGACGGGATGAATGAGAAGTTGATGTAAAACATTAAGGTGCAAGCCACCACGAGGATTTAGACAGTGGGCTATCATTTTATTATTTCGGTTCACCCAATTCAATATCGCGGTCAGGATGGAGGCATAAAAAAGCGGCTATGGCGGTGACATCTAGGTCAAAAAAATTGCGAGTCTTGAAATTATATATGCATACATAAAGTCGTAAACATATCACATGCACTAATTAAAAACAAAGTTTCAACATCACAACATTAAGTTTAACAAGTTTCACAAAAAAAAAGCGGGTCTTAGAATTATACATATGTTGTCTCTGGAAGCCTAAAACAAAAATATAAGAAGAAGAAGAAAGAGGTGAAGCGGTTGGAACTAATGATGAAGAGAAGTTGTATGAGTGGAAAGGAAAGACCTACTTGTTTTTATTTTAAATTAAAATATGTTGTGAGCCCAAGTAATATAAAACCCATGAAAATCCCAAAGAGGGAAAAAATATCAATTACTTACTTTAAAACAGGCGTGCCAAGAAAAACCGAGACATCATAGTTCATACCGAGATTTCACCTTATATCATGTCGAGATTTTGGTAAATCTTGCCGCTAATTGCAGTTTCAAGATATTGACCAAGATACGGTTAACGCTACAATATTTTAGTCCGAGATATCAGATATTAACGAGATTAACAACATACCAAAGGAGGTTACCTAAACAGCAATAAAGCGTAAGCGTCTAAAGTCAAAGTGTAATAAATGAAATTTAGCGACGACAATAATAATAAACGAACTACATGGACCAAGTATGCAAATTATCTTTATTATATATATACGATTTTTTATAAAATTATTGGAATAACTTCCAGAGTAAGCTACAAGCCTATTTTGAAAGAATGTGATTTTCGCTTGGTTTGAAATTACAATTTTTATTTTTACGATTTTTAATTTATTTGTGTTTTTATTACTCTGATCTGTAATTTGTTTTTCCCGGTCAACGAGACGAAAAATCCTCCAATTTAGATTTTAGAGGTATTTTAATATTTTAAGTAACACAATAATATCGTATTTTTATATATTAATTTCTTTTTTTATTAAAGAAGTATGTAGTTTTATTAAATAAAAGAATAAAATACCAACAAAAATTAATAAACAAAAAGCTAAAATACCCTTAATCCGTTGAATGAGTTTTAACATCGGATAAACCATAAGCTAACTTATTGAAACACTAATTAGAGTAAAGTTTTAAAAACTTTTTGTAACTTTTTTTCATCTATATTCTTATTAATATTAACTATTATACCATTATTTTTGATCTTTACATATACTTATAAGCTAATTTTTGTTAAACATAATTTGTTCATAAACAATTTTATCAGTCAACACCTATCTTATCAACTACCAGTTAACCACTCAGCTAGTTCGCCAAACACAACCAGTACCACAAACGAAAAACAATAAATAACAAACTATATAAAAGCAAAAAATTAGTTTATAAATAAAATAAAACAAACAACATCATTTACTATTATTATTTAAAATCAATAAATAACAAACCATATTAACAAAAACCATAATTTAAAAAATAAAACAAAATGTTGAAGGTGTTGTGGTAAAGTGGTTAGTGCTTGGAGGGTACATAATACTCATCCAAGATCGAATCCCCCATGCTTAAACTAAGGACAATTGTCAATTCCTTTGTAACTCACTGGTCGATAACATCCTGAGGGGGCAGTGGATAGTATCCGTGTCTACTTGGGTTCGATTTGGAGGAGGAACAAGAGGCGACACTCCAGTTCATGGGTCGATCTTTGGGCTGGGCATGAGCGAGGATATAGGTCAGTAACGGTTTTCATGGTCAAGAGGATTAGTCGGGTGCCCGAATAGATCTCGAATATCTTTTCGACTTCCTTCGGGGCGTAGGTGTTTATCACCGTTAAAAAAAATTAAAAAATAAATAATTATTATTTATTAAATTTGAAAGACATCTAGCGAAGTCGTGAGACCGTGAAGGTACATATTTCCTTACCGTACACCCTCACTTCCACATTGTCACCTCTTTTTTCCCCCAAATTCAACAATTCCATCCCCAAGGGCTCCAATTTCATCACTCTTCCCCCAATTCCACGAACAAAAAAACCCTAATTCCACCAAATTAACCCCCATTGATGATACCACCACCACATTTCTCTGCACAGAGAGCTTGATTTCCATGGCGAATTCACACACTGGTGGTGGAGAAGAAGGTATGATGATACCTAGAGGTATCAGCCTCTCCAACACTGTTCATTCCGAAGTAGCTCCATGCCTGCCGCTGCCGTCGCTGCCGGTGTTCTGCGGTGCTCTTGACCAGGACCTCCGGTTGATCGACGAGCCTACTACCGGTGGCTCCGCTAGGCAGCAGTCGTCGAACCGTGGTGACATTGGCGATCAGGCTAGCAGGATAGCTAAGCTGCTACAGGCGACGGATGTGTCTTACTTGTAAGTTTCCGAAAAACTGTTTGAATTGTGCGTTTTTAATGTCTTACGAGTATGTAATTGTTGCTATTAGGTATGTAGAATTTTACTGTGGATTAAGCATTTAAGCTCAGCGTGTAGAGTGATGTAAGATAGGGAGTTGAGATTTCGTTTTGAGTTGAATCGATGCTGGTTATGGTTTAAGTGAAAAAGCTTCGAATCGTTGCGGTTTACTGGAATTCGGAATGTTAGGAGATTGTTTATATTTGAACTATGAGTGAAGTGTAGATCGGTAGTTAGTAGCTAATTGTTGCTGTTAGGCATGTAGAATTTTACTGCGTGTCTGTGCTTTTGAGCTAGAAGTGGAGCTCGGCATGCAGAGTGATGTAAGATTTGGAGTTGAGATTTCGTTTTAAGTTGAATCAATGCTGGTTATGTTTAAACGAAAAAGATTCGAATCATTGCGTTTTACTGGAATTCGGAATGTTAGGAGATTGTTGTGTTTGGACTATGAGTGAAGCTCCGTGACTCGTTCAAGGGAAGGTCCACCAATGATTGCCATTCTCCCCCTATCTGTCTCTTGAGGGGAGTGGGACAATGTTCAGACCTTGGCTGTCACAACAAGCAACCAATCAGTTCCAGCGTCACAATTTTTTTTTCACACCCCGGGGTATGCGCTAGCGCCCTTGACAGGCACTCCAGAACCCGCCATCAAAGTGCTTGCTGAGTGAGGGCTTTACGGCCCGATGATAGGACATAGGACAGACTTGAGCTCGGTAGTTAGTAGCTATGTTTGTGAAGGAACAGGTATTGGGAAAAGTTCATGGTGGATTTATGATGGAATATGAAGCTAAAAAACATATTCATGGATGGTTGTTGCCTTGTTGGCCTTACATTGGTTTAAAGTTTGCAAATTAGGTAACTAGTTGATGTTAGGTTTCTTGATGTTATTTTGGTCTACCTGAAGATTAAATCTCATTTGTAACTCTTACTGATATGCAGAGGGTAATGCTACTGTTAGTAAGAAGTTATCTCTCAATTTTATCAAAGAATATGACACTTGGTGAAGTGTCGGTTTTTATTTAGACCAGTTGATTGAGTTTGCAAAGATGGTGATTCCACCTTGGATCTAATTGCTAAATTCGTGTTTTTTTATGACTAGCAACCTGGTCTAGAATGGGAGGCTGGTTTAAACTACAGCGGTGTGTTAGTGGCACCATTGCAATAGCACCCTCCAGTTACTTTCTTCTATAGTCTGTTCGTATCTGTAGTGCTGGTTGTAAGAGAATTTTTGGGACAACCTGAGGTTCAAATTAAGAAAATGGAAGAAACTAGTACTGCAGAAAGTTGCATGCTTTTACAAAATATTATATGGTTTGGCATGCTAGGTGAATCTAATATTTGAAAGTAAGAAATGGAGTTTTTTTTTTTTTTTTTTTTTTCCTTTTTTCTAAAGGGTGTTATGGGGAGCCAGGAAGGTTTTGGTTTTACAGCATATCTATGTTAGCTGCTGCATATAATGAAGATGCTCTAATTGCTGGTGTGAAACTTACTAGACTTGAAACAAAAGAGATAGATGGTCACTCAAATTTGACAAAGTGGTAATTTGTTGACCATCGTAATAAAAATACACTCTCTCTCTCTCTCTCTCTCTCTCTCTTCAAACATCTTAAAATTACTTGCTGTGGTATAACCGCATATTGGGAATTTGCAGAAAGATATGCAAATTATAACATGCAGGCCTTATTTGCTATTTATCTTAATATATGATCATTCTGTCACTTCAGACTGTTGTTTTCTGAAATATCAAAATCTGCTTGCAGGAACCTTAGAGAAGAGGCATCCCAATCACCTTATGGTTATGGGGAACATCTAGACCTTTACAATGAGGTCCTTAGATGCAATTCTGAAGCATTTGTGCACATTGCTCCAGGTAAACAAAGTCTGTTAAGCTGACTTTAGTGTTTCTTTTAGCAGCCTTGTTTATCCCAAAATGTTCAGTATCTTCATTTTGAGGAAAATGAAAATTTCAACTAGAGAGGGGGGTATTGGGATGCATGAAGCATTTCTTTTTCCAGTAATCAAGAATCGGACCAAAGTAGCATGAAATTTTCAGCTCCTAGATGTCATCTTTACATTTTAAAGCTAATCATGCAGTTCTAGTGGTAGGCATTGTATATATGAACTGAAACTGGATGCAGACATTGATAGTGATAAATGCTGATAAGGAACTGTCATCTATCTGCTGTCCAATTATATTGTTAAGCAACGTATCATCTAATGTTGAAGGCTACCTTGTAACATATGTGTGCTTGTGAAAGCTGTAAATGGGTTTCATACAAAGTTTTCTCTAATGTGTGTAGATGATGATTTGGAAATCTAAGAAACTTCTCAAATTATTCTATGCACTTTAGATATAATCGTTATAAACTTGTGGTTTAAGCTATAGTATGTTAATCACACGAAGTTTGAAATTCAGATGAATGGAGAAGAAATTTGTTAATTGTTCTATCGAATAGATGATTCCTCCATATCTAATGACACCATTCTTCTTGAAATTAATATAGTCAGATGTTAACTGAATTAATTGTCTTTCCCTAAACCCTAAACCCTAAACCCTAAACCCTAAACCCTAAACCCTAAACCCTAAACCCTAAACCCAATGAAAAATGCTTAGCGACAGGTGAATGCAGTAGATCTTGGTGGTCCCCAGAAGGTAAAGGATTTAGGGTTTAGGTTGATCTATGCTAAATCAAGCCTTGCTTCTAGGACTATAAGCTCTTTAGTTCATGGTTCATATCTCCTTCAAGAGAAAAGTCTAATTTGCTTTGATTAGTATAACATAATCAGAAGTCCCTTTTGTTTTTCTACACCCTAATAAGGAAAGTTTAGCCTTTTTTAGGGAGGGGGCCATGGTGGTACTTTAGCCTTGTAATGTCAGTTATTTGCCTTTATATCATGCATGCATGTATCTGAAGGTCATATCCCGGATCATGAAGGCACTTTGAACTTTTCGATTCTTTGAGAACGTTGCTGACAAATGGTAAACTGTTACTTGGAATTAATTTTGGATGCCGTGGTCCCAATTGCCATAGAAGGTAAAAATTTATGGAACACCCTACCTAATATTGATTCTTTCCCTTCTCACATAGGATCTTCTGAGTTGTTATGATTACTTACTAGACAAGTAGACTTGGTACTTGATGCTGGGAAGACAACGAACAACATATTCAGAAAAAGAGTGCAACTTAGATTAGAGGTAGGATAAATAACTTGTGTTGTGGAATGAGTAAAAACCTGGGGAACAACATATTCAAGCCAGAGGCCGTCTTCTTCTCTATTTTGGTACATGGAATTGTTTAGAGATACAGCCATGCGTATGGAATTCAGATATGAACCAAACCAAATGAACCTAGTATATCCCACTCAAAATTAAGGTCAGGGATGTATGCAAACCTGTCCTCTACCTCATAGGATAGAGCGGTTGTTTCTGTGAAGACCCTCAGCTGTTTCCGTGAAGACTCCCAGAGGGTGGATTTCAGATTCGGAACTATGATATTTATGGATTTTTCTTTGTAGGGCTACATTATTCTTTGTCCATCTTGTATGTTCTCCGTTTTCATTACTGGCTCCCATTCCCATGCTGCTAGGGTAAATGAAGATAAGAACCACAAAGTGGAGAAGCAAAGTTGTAGAACAAAAGCAGCCTTGGAGATCATTTTATCTTGTAAAAGCTATGCTTCTTTTTCTATGCAATTATTGGCATGGTAATCTTGTCATTTTTTTTTCTGTGCAAAAGCTGTGTTAATTATGATGTTTCTAAGAGAAGCAAACTCAAGTAAGTTTAGATGATTATACTTGGTAGCAGTGGGATAACGTATGGTTAAATTTAGACATGTTAGAATGTAGATGGTATACTTTTTGGTATCTATGTATATATGCATATACTTGTACTTCTCTATTTTTGGTTTCATATGCTGGAAGTCATGTTTAGTAACTGACATTCTTCAATAGAATAGATTTGGATTGAGGGCGGAATTCAGTGGAGGCAATTGTAGCATTGATTGGCCTTCTTATATAAGTTAAATCCTAGTCTCACTGTTGATCTGAAAATTGATAGGGTATGTTGGCTTGACATGATTATTATTTCTAATTGTCTTTCTGAAAGATGATTACTTGGTTTTAGCCTTATATAATCTAGCAACTTGTAGAGGCATTAATTATGCTTTTATCCTAAACTTGCTTTGCTTATCATTTATTGAATTTTGTAAGTTTCTCAGGTCCTGTGAAGGAGCAAATGTATAATAATATTGTACCTAATAACAAGGTATCTGAAAGGAAGCTGTTTGTACAAAATTTATCCGCCAATAGTGAAGCCCTGAAAGAAAAAAGGGAAACTCAGCTTCAGCATGAGCATGTAATTGTCACCACACATTTATTGACTTAATTTTTTATATATTCACTTGTTATGTTCCTAATTATGGACATGAATTTGCAGGATGTAATTACATCTTCATCTAGAAAACCAAAGGGCAAGAAGAAAGCGAGTGATGACACACTGCTATCAACTGAACCAGATGGTACTGAGCGCACAGGTTCCTTAGTTTCTTTCTGCTTTCTAATAATTTGTTATATCTTAACCAAAATTTATGCATCAATCGTTCAGATGCCGCCTTGGAAAGATTTTGTGAAGTACTTGAGGATTTGTGTGGGAAAGCAGAAATTCCAATGGATGATCGTGAAGAAGGTGAGGCAGAATGGTTACTTTTGCCTATAGGCGACATAAAAACTCTTGTGAAAGAAGTTATGTCGGCCCGAGCTAGCAAAATCCTACATTTGGTTCCTGTTGCTATCCTTGAGAGAATGTTAAAAGTTCTCGATCATCAGATTCACAGCGCAGAAGGACTATCTATCAATCAATCTGAAAATGTAAGTTTTGCGATCTTCATGCTAGAATCCTGCTATTTTTTTGATAAAGGGGGCGGAACCCCTTAGGAATCCTGCTATAATCTTGCTTCTTGTCTTCGTATTGGCTATACTTGAATTGCTGTTTAACAATGTTTACGTTGGCCTTCTTGAGCCTCTCTGACCAAGAGATAAGCTAATAGAATCTAGTTACCAGATATAGTCCGTCAGGGTTTACATCAAAAAAGGAGATTCCTTGTTTCAGTTTAAAGCATGCTCTTTTAAATCTCAAAATCAAGCGATTTAATGTATTTGGATAAGCTTTGTATGTTCATATGAGGTATCACGGTATCACCACTTTAGGTACATTCTTGTTTTCATTGATTTTAAGTGATTTTTTTTCCTGCAATTATGTGTGCTTTTAAGTTTTTTATATTAATTTTACGGTCATCTTATTGTTTATACAGACGAAATCATGCATATTCATGATCAGAATTCCTATGACTGGATCTTATCTTGTTAAATCTGTCTTAGTCAAAAGTTTGATGGTAAATGTTTATCTGAAATAATGTATTCTCATCAGTAGATTCTCTTTGATCATGAAGCAGACTTAAAATGTGCTCGAAGGATCTGAACCAGTATTTATTTATTTCTGCTGCTTTTTATAAAATTGGTGTACCTTTTTCAATTAAAATCAAGATTTATTATTCATGACTATTGACTAGAAAGTTAAATACTCATAAAACAGATAAAATCTATCAAATTCAATAATTGTGGATAAGATGGTACTCTATTTGAAGAAAACAATGCCAGAATGATAATGTTGAAAGGTACAAGTTTGCCAACAATTCTTTGTTACAAACTCAAATATGGACCAGTCTTACAATGGACATTGTACAACGCATTCATATAGTTGCAATCTGTGATACTCTGTTCTCTTACATGTCCCTGCTTCTATCTTGATACTACTTTATACATTTTATTTTGAGAAAGTGCAGCCTAATCTTATTGTAAAGCAATTATGAACTCTCTTAACCTTTACAACGTAGTTTATTATTGTATTTACATGTCCTAGTCTAAGATTGATACTCTGCATTTGGATGAATTAGTAGTGCATTTTTTTTTTCTGTTTATGATGATCTGCTTGTAATGATTTCCATTCTGGTAATTTATTATCTTGTCCAGTCTTATTCGGATGTAGTGTCTGCAATTTCGGTAGCACTCGAGTCCATCCATGCAGCTATTGGGATTATGGCTTATAGTGGCATGCCAAAACAAATCTACAAGGAAGAGGTATGTCGCCTTGTCAAACTACACATTAATATAAACCCATTGCACATAACTTATCCTCTTTGGTAATCAGCATCTTTTTACCCGTTCACTCTTGTTTCTCTTGATTTCTATATTAGATCATTGAAAGAATCGTGGAGTTCTCTAGGCGACAAATAGCAGATGTCATGTCAGCTTGTGATCCAACTTCACGTACCACAAACAAACCACCTGATAATGACAATTTATTAGGTATTTCTCATATCTGCAAAAGACCCGGTAGTTCTGGTGGGAATTTAGAAAGTATTTGATGTTTAATCATGCTATAACGTCTAGGAACTAGTGTACGAGATATATTTTTTGTTTGCTGATTCATTGTAGGAAGCATGAGCTTAATCCTATGCGATCTATTAGGATAACTATTTGCAGAGGGTGGCAATTCATTTAACTATATCTCTAACAACTTTCCCCCCTCTCCTCCCCCTGTTTCATTTGACAGACGATGATGAAGATGATTATGATGAGGATTTTGGATCTGCTAGCAAGAGAAGGCGTACTGCTAGGAGTGTAAAAGTGAAAAGAGCAGGAGCAAACAAGTATGTATAGATAAGTCAGCAGACCGTAATTGTCAAAATGCACAATGAGTTTTTGCTGATAATTTAAGGTTTTCTTTGTCAGGGCTTCTGCTGCAGCACATAACATACTTCAGAAACTGTGCACCATAATTGGTTTTCTGAAGGATTTGCTGATGATAGAACGCCTGTCAGATAGTTGCATTCTGCAGCTAGTGAAGACATGTTTTTCAACTTTATTGGTGGATAACATTCAACTTCTACAATTGAAGGCAATCAGTCTAATAGGCGGGGTATGGACATTTGACCTTTGATTCTTTTTATAAAAGCTTTGGTTTTCTTGATGGTTTTGATTTTAGTTGTTATCATTTGGCAGATATTTTATTCATATACTCAACATCGAGTTTATGTGATGGATGAATTACTTCATCTGCTGTTGAAATTACCATTCTCAAAGCGAATTCCTAGAACTTATCACCTTGCCGATGAAGAACAAAGGCAGATACAAATGATAACTGCGTTGTTGATTCAGTTGGTTCATTGTAGTGCGAACCTTCCTGATTCTTTGAGGGAAGCACCTGATAGCAATCCATTATTCGAGATTGGAATCGATTCTAGTTATCCTCATAAAGCCCAAGAGGCAGTAACTGACGCATGCTGTCTTTTCTGGAGCCGAGTGCTTCAGCGATTTGCAAACACGAAGACGCAAAATCAGGATGCATCCGAGTTCAAGATTATGTTGGAAAATCTTGTTATCGATCTGCTGGCAACATTGAATTTGCCAGAATATCCTGCTTCAGCTCATATTCTGGAGGTATTATCCATGCAGTTAGCAGTCTCTTAAGTGTGCACGTTTTGTTGTTAAAGAAAATTGCTTGCAGGTTCTTTCTGTCTTACTGCTGCACAATGCTGGGCTTAAATCAAAAGATGTTGCTGCTCGGTCCATTGCCATTGATGTTCTTGGTACAATTGCTGCAAGGTTAAAACGTGAAGCTGTTCTCTGTAAGAACGAAAAATTTTGGATTGTACAGGAGTTACTAGGAGGGGATGATGTTGACCGTTCCCCTGAAAATGAGGCATGTTCTATTTGTTTGGATGCAAGGATCGCAAAGCCATTGGTCCTATGTGAAGGTTGCCAGAGATTATTTCACATAGACTGTATGGGAATAAGAGAACATGAAGTGTCTGGTGGCAGCTGGTTGTGTCAGCTATGCCTTTGCAGAAAGCAACTTCTTTTTTTACAATCTTACTGCAAGGCCCAGGGTGGGGTTGAAGGTAATAACACTCGTAAGAAGTCAAAATCTTTGGACACTACTGGTATTACAAAAACGGAGATTGTTCAACAGATGCTATTGAATTACCTCCAGGATTCTGGATCTGCTGAAGATGTGCATATATTTACTAGATGGTCTGTTTTCTATGCACTATTCACCATTTACTAATCATAATAAGAATCATTGGTGTCATGAGGGAAACAGTTTTTAAATCATGACAATATGTTTGCAGGTTCTATATTTGTCTGTGGTACAAAGATGATCCCAGTAGTCAGGAGAAGTTTTTCCACTACCTTGCTCGGCTAAAATCTAAAGCAATTGTGCGTGGTTCTGGGATGGTTTCATCATTATTGACAAGAAATTCCGTCAAGAAGATAACATTGGCACTGGGACAGAATAGCTCTTTCTCCAGAGGATTTGACAAAATTCTTGAGATGCTTTTGGTATGTTAGCTATCTTCTGTTGCTTGTATTATGTATATGACCATTTATGCCTTCTTTTAATTAACTTTGTTGATTACAGAGAAGTCTTAGGGAGAATTCTCCTGTGATTCGTGCTAAAGCATTGCGCGCAGTAAGTGAAGTCTTATAATAAATTCTATGTTACATATTTGATAGAAGAAAGTTCCCCTTTTGGTTTGAGTTACTTACCTCACTGTTTAATCTGTTCATTTTATTCTGAGGCCAGGTTAGTATTATTGTAGAGGCTGATCCAGAGGTTTTGGGTGATAAATTAGTTCAGACAGCTGTTGAAGGAAGGTTTTGTGACTCTGCTATATCTGTACGAGAAGCAGCACTGGAACTTGTTGGTCGATATATTGCTTCACATCCTGATGTTGCTCTCAGGGTAATGAATATTGAAACTCATCCTTACATATTGTAGTCAATCTTTTTTTATTCAATTTACATCCTTTCATTTGCTTGTTTTCTTATCAGTACTACGGGAAGGTAGCTGAGAGAGTGAAAGATACTGGAGTGAGTGTTCGGAAACGAGCCATCAGGATCATAAGGGATATGTGTACTTCAAATGCGAATTTCCTAGAGTTCAACAGCGCTTGCATTGAAATTATTTCTCGTATCAGTGATGAAGAATCTAGCATTCAGGTAGTATTCGCTAGAAAGGACGCGTAATACTTATTATATAACAGCGGTAAAATACCATAATTTTGTTTCTCATTGATCTTCTACTTTCACTCTGACATCCTTGGATTAACCCATGTAAGTGCCAAGTGGTGGGTTAAGATGCATTCATCAAAGATTTATCCATATCTCGTCTTAACTAGAGCAGTTTGTTTTGCCTTGTGAATATGTCATTGGATGCACCTATGCATGTGCTTCATTTGTGTCAGTTTCTACTTCTTTTTTCTTCTAAAATAATCAATTTTTTGTTGACAAACATAATTATTCTCTCTTGCTTACAGGATCTTGTGTGCAAGACATTCTATGAGTTCTGGTTTGAGGAACCTTCGGGTTCACAAAACCAAATTTTCACAGATGGTAGTTCTGTAACACTGGAAATAGCAAAGAAGACTGACCAAATGGTCGAAATGCTACGGAAGATGCCTAGTTATCAAGTGCTTGTCATCGTTATTAAACGAAATTTAGCCCTTGATTTTTTGCCACAATCAGCTAAGGCTGCTGGAATAAGTCCTGTGATGCTCGCATCAGTACGCAAGCGATGCGAGCTTATGTGCAAGTGCTTGTTGGAAAAGATATTACAGGTATGCTTTTGTGTTTTGCGTGCTCACATTTTTTTACTCTTGTTTCCATTCAAAATTTCTATCTTTTTTTCTTGCTACTTATAACCTGTGATCTGTAGGTGGAGGAAATGAATATGAATGAAGGGGATGTGGGTGCACTGCATTATGTATTGCTCCTGCACGCTTTCTGTCTAGTGGATCCTGCACTTTGTGCTCCAGCTTCTAATCCTTCCCAGTTTGTGGTGACTTTGCAGCCCTATTTAAAGAAACAGGTTACCAGTAATTGCTTTTAGTATTTATAGACCTTGCATGAGTTATTTTTATTTATTTATTTTTTTGGAAGAGGTATCCCAGACCACATTGGGCCCAGACTAATCCTCGGCAATTTTGGGCCTAAGCCCGACTGCTAAAGCATGCAGCCCGGGGTCGAAGCCCCCGTACCTCCAGAATGCGTCCCCCAGGGCTCGAACTCGGGTTCACCACTATGTAGTGTCCAAGCCTTTACCGCTAGGCTAACACTCCTTTGGTAACCTTGCATGAGTTATTATTGTACAATTAGCACCAATTATATAGGACCTGTGATACCCCTTGTATCCTATGGAGCATCTTTTGTCATCAAGACATCAACACAATTAAGCCACTTTAACATTTAATACAGAGATTTGTGTTGGTCCTTCACTCATTCCCTAGATCTTTATGTTAAGCGCGCGTTTGGTTTTTGGAAGGAGGAGTGTTATATGTCAAGCTACACTCCCCAAAAAGTACATAAATAAACTAAAACGTGTTCGAGAGTATCTATTTTCAACAAGTTTGGTGTAGCTTTGTTTTTTATGCAAGAGAACTTTTCAATTTGTGGGATCTGATTCCTTTGCACTTCAACCAATTTTTCTATTTAACTTGGTGGAAGTAGAACTTTGGGGATGGATAATGAGGTATGCAATGGAGAATAACTTGTTGGTTCATATTGGGAAGCCACATTCAATGAGGAGCTCTTGCTTTCACAGTGAAAATCATGGATGATAGGGAATGTAGATTAGAAAGGAAAGAGCGTGAAATTATTATAATTATCGACCTTGAATGTGGTTATCGACTATTCACATCCTCTTCAATGTATAAGTAAGGCCGTAAGGGAATAAAACACGTGTGAAGAATGAAATTAAGTTGTTGAATTCTTCTATGATCTCTGCTCATTTTGTTCATTTAGCTTCTATGGCCCATTTCTTTCTTAATTCATATATCATGGAAAATTTTGAGACATCATTTTTCATCACATAGTTGTCACTTCTGGCAATGCGCTTTAGCTTGGTGATGTGTTTGTATCAGGCTGACAATCGAGCAGTCGCACAGCTAGTGGAAAGTATAGTGTTTGTGATCGACTCTGTTATGCCCTTGCTACGAAAGCTTCCTCAAAGTGTAGTTGAAGATCTTGAACAAGATTTGAAGCAGATGATCGTTCGACATTCATTTTTGACTGTCGTGCATGCTTGTATCAAGTACAGTGCATCTTCTCCACTCTTACACCTTGACTTGTTATACTTTTTATTTGTTAAAAGTTTTCCATATCTGTTCCAATTGTCTGTATCCTTCCTTTTAAGTTCTTGCCTAAAGTTGCTGAATAGTTTGTTTGAGTATATGATTGCATTCTTTTGTGGCTAGTTTTATCTGGTGCATGCATTTTCGTGAGATGCTACATGAATGCATTTGTTTCTGTATTCTGCACAAATATTCAACCAATAGCACTGTATCACGTTATCTCTGCGATTGTCTGTTCAATCTCTTTTATATGTACTTATCAAGTAAATCATCAATTTATGTTCGTGGATGAGCTAAAGTGATGCTACATCAGTTTATTAATGATAATAATTTGTGTACCTACAGGTGTCTTTGTTCCTTGAGCAAAGTTGCAGGAAAGGGTGCATCTGTTATTGGATATCTTATTCAAGTCTTCTTTAAACGTTTGGATGCTCTGGGTTTTGATAACAAGCAGGTCATTACTGATTAAAACATCTTGATATCTTATCTTTAAATGCTGTCTTATGTTTCAACTGACATTGTCTTGTGTGTGCATTATGTAACATATTGAACAATGTTGGTGCTCCTAGAGCCTTAAATGTGTTAAGTTGATTTCCTGTTAAACTTACAAGTCATCATTTGTGCTTAACTCTTGTATAAAATGTGTGTGTGTGTGTGTGTGTGTATATATTTACCATAATTCTTTTAAAAATTTATCCTTGAGAGATTTTAAGCTACCAACTGGTGTAAAATGAAGGATACCAGAGAGGGTTAAGTGGCAATGGTTGAGTGTAGATCAAAGGTGCAGTAGACACCATATATTGTTTTGTATACCTGTGAAGATTTTCTTCTTTACGTTATTTAGTTTCACTATTTCTCTATAATTTAATACACCTGGTCCATGATAAATACTTGTTGTATACTTTCCAGAATTATAGACAAACTCATTTATGATTATTTTCAGCAAGTGGGCCGGTCCCTTTTCTGTCTTGGATTGCTTATTCGCTATGGAAGCTCTTTGCTGGGTATGTCGTTGTCCAGCAGACAGAATGTGGATGCTGTCAACAGCCTCAGCTTGTTTAAGAAGTACTTCTATGCAGAGGATTTTGCTTTAAAGATCAGATCATTGCAGGTAATCCCTCCTGCTTATTTTCTTTTACCCTTTTTCTGTTGCATCTTTCTCATGTTGACTATCATGTTTGTAGGCATTAGGTTATGTTTTAATTGCTCGGCCTGACTTTATGTTGGAGAAAGAGATTGAAAATATCTTAGAGATGACACTTTCTTCTAGCGCTGATGCTCGCCTGAAGGTGAAAACATTTTGTAACTTTGAGCCTTTTCTTGTAATAGGTCTTACTCCGATATAGGGCGATTCTTTGGGCTCGCAGTATATTCAACTTTTATTCCTTTTTTTGTCATCAGATGCAATCACTACAGAACTTGTATGAGTACCTTCTAGATGCAGAAAGCCAGATGGAGAATGATAAAGCTGAAAGTGATACAGTAACTTATAATATAGATGCGGGCCGCAGTGTGCCAGTTGCTGCAGGTGCAGGTGATACTAACATCTGTGGTGGAATCATTCAGTTATATTGGAATAGCATTTTAGGCAGATGTTTGGATGCAAACGAGCAAGTGCGTCAGTCTGCTATCAAGGTGATAACTTAATGCACTCCACAGAAATATATTCCTTCTGTTAGTACCCTATGCAAGCATATATATGCCTTCTTAAACACTTTGACTTAGCTAGAAACCAATCAAACCATACGGCTGCTGATTGGTTTGGCTATGAAGCATTTAACTAAACTGGAATAACACTTTAGTGAGACGTTCTTATGCAACTGAGCACTTGCCATTAAGATGATAAGCCTTTACATGTTTTTCTGAAGTTTCATATGCCTAGTGGTTCATAGTTGACTGGTCTACCAATACATATTTATTCTCGAGTGGATGTAATCTGTATTTTTGGTTAAAAAGGGATTGGTACCAGTTTTACATGAATACAATTATATGTTTAACCAAAGTTATTATTTACTGCTCCTGTGAAACAGATTGTGGAAATTGTGCTGCGCCAAGGTCTAGTTCATCCGATTACTTGTGTTCCATACCTTATAGCACTTGAAACCGATCCACTGGAGGCGAACTCAAAGCTGGCTCATCATTTGCTGATGAATATGAATGAGAAGTATTCCCCTTTACACCTTTTATTTTTGTCTTTACTCCATTAATCCCAATTCATTGCCTTTTAAGAAATGCTGTTAGTTGCACCAACACCTATTCTTGACAAAGGTGACTCCATATCCTTTTTTGCACATGGTGTGTTAATAAACACCTGCCGTATTGGGTTCATCATATTGATGGCGGCACAGTTCTCCGCAAGTGGGAAATAATCCAAAATAATTTTTTTTGTAAATACTGCCCTGGTCTAAAATGAAGTCCACAATGAAAAAGGCGCAGTTTTAGTAATGTATAGTTATTGCACTTTATAATTATGAGCCTATGATAACTTTACCTTTAATAATAGAGGGAGTAATGAAATTCCAATCTCATAATTAAGGGCAGAATTGGAAAAGCTGATACTTTTTAAAGTGGACCCATATTTTGGAACCAACTAAAAATAGAAATGTCTACACTCATTTTGGGACGGGGGAGTAGTTATAGGACTAAGGGAATGTCTTCTTGTCTCATGCCTAATATACGTACGCATATTCTCAGGTATCCTGCTTTTTTCGAAAGTCGTCTTGGGGATGGACTTCAGATGTCTTTTATCTTCATGCAATCGATGAGTCAAACTTTTTCCGAAAATTCAAACGCAAAACTTCAAACCAAGTCACCTAAGGGAAAACCAGATGGTAGCTCCTTCTCTTATGCAAGATTGGGCGTTTCTCGAATTTACAAGGTTATTCGTGGAAATCGTGTGTCGAGAAATAAATTTATGTCCTCAATTGTTCGCAAATTTGACAATCCCGGCTGGCATGACTCCATGGTCCCTTTTCTGATGTGGGTTCTCTTCGATTCCTATTGTAAGTTCTTTACTAGTTATGCATTTGTAGTGTGACTTGAACTTGCTCTTTTTTCTCTCAGATACTGCACGGAGATCCTTTCCTTACTCCCTTTCGGATTACCTGAAGAGCCTTTGTATTTAATTTACGCTATAAATAGAGTTATTCAAGTTAGGGCGGGGGCAATAGAGGCAAATATGAAAACCTTCTTGCATAAGTTGCAATGGCATAATCGGAAAGAACCTGCAAATGGGGTCATGCAGCAGGAGCCATCTGATCAACCTGTTTTCGGTGAAAATGCATTTGTAGAAAAGAATTGGACGGTTCATCAAGAGTTTCCCAGTGAGATTGCTTCTGTTCCCATGGAGCTTGATCAACAACATTCTATGAACCCGGTCAATTCTTGTGTTATCTCTTTAGATGATCTGCCAAGCATCCAGGTAGAGAAATCATGCAAATGATATTAATAATTGCGTATGTTTTTTCTTCATTATATATATAGGGTCAGGTTCAAGGGAAAACCTCAAAAAAAACGGAAAACTGAGGAATACCCTTGTAGCCCTTCATCTGGACTGTATGCACTTGTGCACGGTGCATAGAAGTAATTTGTAATATGCACATGTACATAAAAACCAAAAAAACAACTTAATTTACTTCTATGCACATTCGCATATGGTCCAGATGAAAGGCTGGGACTAGGAGGGTGTTATTCAATTTTCTGGCTCTTTGAGGTTTTCCCTTGAACCTCTCTCTCTTTATATATGTGTATTTTGTTGCAAATTAAACTATTATGTTCTTTTGCAATACAAACTACAAAGAGATCTTGTGATATATTTCGTAGGCAAACTAGCTCTCATAAGCTAGCTGTTGGCTGAAAAACTAGCTGTTATAGCTATAATAAACTAAACGTGTTTGGGAAAAAAAACCGAGCTGATAAGCTAGATGGCAATGTTAAATTACCTAAAAGGACATGTTGAAAGATTAATTGGAAAAATAAGGGCATAGTTGGAAAAAAGCCTCTCGGAGCTTACAAGCTAGCTCACAGCTTATAGCTAACCTAACCAAACGGGGTTTTCACTAAACTCAAAAAATAAGGTAGCTTATGCTTGCCAAACATGGCCGTATTATTGCATCTCATTGTACTTGTGTCACCATTTACTATACACTACTCTTAGGGTGCGTTTGGTTGTGGAAAACTGTTTTCATTTTCATAGAAAACGTTTTCAGAAAATGGAGTTGAGTTTTCATTTTCTATTTTAGAAAATTAGTAACGCGTTTGGAAAATTTTGGAAAACTACTAAAATTAGTTTTCTAATTTACATAGAAGTTAGAAAACACAAAATTTTCATTTTTCTTGGAAAACTGCATGAACCAAATGCGTTTTCTAAATTTTTATTTTCCTTGGAAATTTTTCTTAGAAAATTGGGAAATTTTCCACAACCAAACACACCTTAGTTTTTTTCTTCCACTAGTAGTTGTCGGTGATGCCCTTTGTATTTCCTTCTTTGCTTATTTTCTGCACAGAAAGATCTCAGAAAAATTGAGTATTTGGCCACATGGTTTCTTTTTAATGTGGTAAGCTCGGTCATAGATCCAAGTCATGCTTACAATGGACCGAAAGTCCGAAATCAAACAGACCCTACCTTCAGATGAGATTTATTGGGTTTGTTTGGTTTTGTTTGGCTTTTCTGCATGCAATAAGATCATCATAAATGTCACTTGATTGCAAATAGTCTACACTCATTTAGTGAAAATATACATGCTCAAACACATTGGTGTGATGCAGGCCGACTGCCTTGCAGCTTGTTCACTGCAACTACTTCTGAAGCTCAAAAGGCACCTAAAAATCATATATAGTTTAGATGATGCTCGATGCCAGGTATATATCTGTTTACTGATAAAAATGCTCCATCCCATTATTCATTAAAAGAGTTCACATTTGCGCTTATGGTTTAACCAAATTCGTGTTATTCCTAAAGCGCAAAATGCAACGAAATTTTGATTTTGTTACTAATAATAATTCCATCCCATAATTTCCATTAAAAGAATTCACATTTGCGCTTATAGTTTTAACAAATTTCATGTTATTCTTGGAGGGAAAAATGCAACAAAGTTCTGATTTAGTGTAACGGAGATCTTTTTACCCTCTTGTGTGCAAAATTCAAGTGTGTTTGAGTGTACATTTCTATTTATGTCTGCCCTAAAATGAGTGTCGAGTTTCAAAAATCGGTGACTAAATTTTCAAATCTACCCTTTCAATGCAAAAAGATTAAGCATTGATAAGATAGATATATTAATTAAGGGATAAGGTGTCATTTGGTTAACTAAAAGGAATTATGCATGTCTAAAAATTGTCTCATTTCTATTGTGGGCACTTATCTTGGGATGGAGGGAGTAAAAAAAACTTCCTTAATAAGAAAATTTAGGACTTTGTTACATTGATTGAGAACAAAAGGTTTTCTTACACTAAATAGGACCTAAGACAAAAGTTTCATTCCTTTCAATGCAATTTACTCTTTTTAAAACAAAAAACATTTGAATTTTGACGTAAGAAAGGGACTCTTAATGGGATGAAGGGAATGATCTCATTTATTTTGTTCAACTTTGTTATGTACCAATTTGCATTTGATATGGCTCCATGGTTTTTGTAGGCTTTTTCTCCGACTGATCCTCCGAAGCCAGGGGAGTTCCTTTCACGGCAGAATATCCCATTCAATGTGGGTGAGATAAGCATTACTCGACCGACCACCTATCAAGACATCTTACAAAGATATCAGGTAATTTTATTCAGATTTATTAACAATTTGAAATATAGATGTTAGTCTGCATTTTCCAAGTCTTGGACCTTGCTAGTGCATCTTCAAACAGTTTCTCTAAAAATTCCCCAATAGTATCCCTATTTTGGAGATTCTGGCATTAATTATATTATTAAAATATTTAATACCCTAGAAAAGTTTCAAACAAAGGCTTTAATAAAAAGGGAATTTCCAAAATAGTTTTGCAGATTAGAGCACATCTTTCTCCTCCAAGAGAACTAAAAAACAATTAATGGAGAAACCTTAAATTAACTGTATTGAGTATTTTAATAATGTAACGAATGTTGTATTTTCTAAAATGGAGAAGCTGTTTGAGTTGCATGTAATTTTTTACGGAGATTTTGAGTTTTGATTCTCCATTTTGGAGATGCTCTTAAATAAATACTTACTGCATCTATCTTTTCTCCTTGTTATATTATTTCGATCCCAAACAGGAATTCAAGAACGCCTTGAAGGAAGACACAGTTGACTACTCGGTCTACACAGCAAACATCAAACGGAAACGACCTCCCGGAAGGAGACCGAAAGCAGCAGGTCGTATGAACGGTGGAGATGACGACGACGACGACGATGAGGAGTATTGGGGCAGCGCCCCCCGTAGTGGGAGAAAAGGCAGTATTAGTACCAGAAGTAGACAAAGGGTATAATTGTAAATACACCATACAGGTACAATCTAACATGTACAGCTGGTAGTAGCAGAAGAAGTAAAAAAACACTGAAAGAAAGCCATAGAAAAAGGGTTTTCATGAACCATAAAGAAGAAGAAAAAAAAGAAGCCACCATGCAGCAGATTTCACTCCAAATCCCATACTAATTTTGCAACTTTTTTAGTACTCAATTTTTTTGAAGGTTTCTTGCTTCTTAATGGTTCTGTTTTTGAAGCCGTGACCGGGGGAGGGGGGCGTTCATTTTGAGGGGAGTGCACCCGGTGGGTGTGGGTGTTTGTATATTATTATGATAACATGAGATACAGTTTAGAATCGTATCATAACGTAACCCCTAAGAACCCTATTTCTTTCATCTGTACATTAATGTTTTTGTGGATCGGATTTTCTCGTGTTAGTTTTATTTTTCTTTGCTGGTGAATTTTGTTCTTTATGGTTAGGAGTGTTGTTGTTTTCATGCTGATAGATAGAGATGGGTAAAGCGGTTAGTGGGTCAGTGTTTGGATCGGTCCCGGTTAAACTACCGGAAATGTTGAACCGGTTGTTTTGTAACTGGTCTCTGCGAACCGAAGGATAAACAGTAACTCATTCTATATATGACTCAGTCCCCGAGTAAATGTTCGGAATAAATATCTCGTAATTATTACACTTTTTAGTTAATTAAACTGCATCAAACTATGTCGTTTTTGCATAACACATCGGTGAAAAGTTATTTTAAAAAACCATAGGGACTGAATTTAACTTTGAAATAATTTGAATGAAATTTGAGTACTGAAATTCAATTCCTTTGTTAAAGTCAAGTAATGATGAATTTTCTTAAATCGTTGAATTTAAAGAATTTCATCAATTGCATTTCGCAACCAAAAATTATTTAAAAAATGATCAAAAGAATGTCATTTTCAATTTTATTATACCATTGAATTTTGCGAACGAAACAGAACCAATGTATTAGAAAATTAATTTTCAACCAAATTCAAATTAATGAAATAGTTAATGATCTGGTCTATGTATTGCATTTTTTTTACATGCTTTTTATTTTGTGTTCTAGAGTCGAATGTAGTCCTTTGAGTTAACATTCTAAGCGGAGTGTTGCTAAATACAATTATTTCCCTTTCATGTGAGGTGCAATTTCGTTATTTTAACTAAGATTTGTAACACAAGTCAACAGTGCTATGGCGGATTGGTTATCGCTCAAGAGGTTCATAGCGTCCTAACCGAGTTTGAGTCTTCCCGTGCGCATGCCTGGTGACATTTAAGTGGGGTAGTGGGTCATGTTTAGCCTCTAAAATTGTCGGAGATTAGTCGGGCTTTGTCCTGGATACCTTCTACAAAAAAAGATTTGTAAGAGCATCTCCAACAGCATTGCTAAAGTTTTTTTCTAAAATAGAGAAAACAAGCTAAAATCTCTAAAATCATTTTCTATCATCTCCAACAGCTTTGCTATTTTAGAAAAACAATCATTATTTATATTATTAAAATATTCAATACATTTAGTATTTCAATAAAAAAAAAATTAACCAACTTTTAAACAATTGATGGGATGGATTAAAAAGTAGTTTCTCTCTCCTCATAATAGAAATTTTAGAGAAATCTCTAAATTTGGAGAAAACTCAAACTTCTTCCATTTAGCAATGCTGTTGGAGCATTTTAGAAGAAAAAAACACCAATTTTGCTATTTTAGCAATGCTGTTGGAGATGCTTTAACACCAAATAATGATGTAATTAATGAATTTTAAAGGCTAAAACCAGAAAGCAAGCAAAACATATTCACCCTTTCCAAAATCACCTTAAAATCAATAAAATGGAGATTTTGGAGAATTTTTGTTTCAATAGATTTCTCAAAACTTTGTTCAAAACGAAGAAAGTATGGGATGAAAAATCTTCAAATTTGGAGACATCTTTAAAAATTAGCACTTATTAAATAAATTATTTTTTATTCATTCTACCAATAAAATTTCTTTAAATTAAATACTAAGATAAGAGGAGAAAATTAATACTTTATGAGTTTGTATTAAATATTTTAATAGTATAATTAATCATGCAATTTTAAAAATAGGGAATTGTTAAAGATAAAAGTCTTTCTTTTCTTCTTCAAGATTTTGATTTTTTTACTTTCTTGTTTTGGTGCAACCGGTGGAAATGCTTTTAGAACTAACCCAAGTTGTTACAGTTTTTCTTTTTGTTAATTGTCGGGGGCCTAAGTCAGAAGTTTTAAAATAATAGCTAATCTCATAGAAGTTTTATGCACAACTTAACTAATCTCATAGAAGTTTTAAAATAATAGCTAGAAAAATCTTAAAGAGGTTTAATTCATGATAAGCTATTTTGATAAATTCATGTTTAGTTTGATTAAATTAAAAAAACAATGCCATATATTTGATTGAGAAGCTCTTCTATTTTGTATAGTGTAAAAATAAATGTAAATTTATAATGATGCTTTTTTAATATATTTTTATTCATGTCTATTTTGAAAAAAAATGAAGATGGTAGTATAAAAAGTTGGGTTTGTGACACCCTCTAAAATTTTTTATCTACTAGCGGTTATCATAAAAAGGTAAATTAAAATATTTTAAAAAACAAATGTGGATCTAAAATAAAATTTGAACTTAGATCTTGTTTATGAGATTTTCACATTATTTAAATAGTCACATGTTATTTATGTTATTTATATGAAAAGAACTCAACATTATTATTGATTTGAGGCTTGCATTTCACTTCAAGTCGCTTTCTCAACTCAACCAAATTTGACTTTAGAGTCTTTCTTTTAAAGCTAAAGCTTTAATAACATATTCATTAAAATAGGCCGGGATACAGAGGTTTCGAATTCGGGTCATTAAGATTTGGTGTCATGGTGGTACGACGATACTCCGTTGCACCAATATGCCGATAAAAAAAATCATCTATTTTTTTTTGTGAATTATAATATAAATAATAGTATTTGGATATTTATTCATAAGAAAATTTTTATAGAAAAGAATATAATTACATAAAAAAATATAAAGATATTTTATTTAAATATTTGGAGAGTTGTTCAAAATTTTAGAGTTTTACATTCTTTATCTAATTCTTTTACTCTTTTTATTTTAAAAATATTTTAAAGAATCTGTTGAAACAGAAATCGTAGAAATCATTATCTTAAAGAATTTGTCAGCGATGCTATAATATTTTGATAAAATAAAATAATTGACAGTTTGAGTTCTTCTGATTTTTGTAGGTCATTAAGAGTAAAAGATTTGTTAATCGTTTACTTTATAAATTTTGACAACCTAAAAAAAATACTTATGCAGCTGAAAAAATAAATTCAATGATCATTAACATGTTACATACATGTGTGTAAAGTTCATTCAATGCAGGTTTGCCAATAGAAATAAATTTTCGTTTTGAAAATATCATACTAAAAGTTGATTATTTATTAGTTCTCATTAATAAAGGTTGTAAATTACCTTTTTATCATTTATCTAAGAGTTATATCAATAATTTGATCATTAATAAGACAGACAAAAAGTTTATATATCATGTTTTCCATCTGCCTTTGAAGATAATAATTATTTTTTTATATATTTTTACTTACAAAAATAGTTTCTTTTTGTATTATTGTCATTTATAACTGTTTTCAAAATAAATACAGATAGAAATAATGGAATATAGCAAGAATTGTGAAGGTTTTTTACGTTTTGTAAGTTGATATCTTACCTCGTACACTATATGACACTTATATATGGTGTTTGGAGGCTAAAAGCAACAAAAAACGGCAATAAAATCAACCCAACAACTTACAAATTGCTATATTTTTTTAATAAAAAAATCAGATCAAACTGCACAAAATTAATAACCAATCTCACAACCAGCCATAAACCAGGTCAATAAAACTGTAACGCCCCAAAATCCGGGAGTTATATTAGTTAGTAGTATTATTATTATTAAATTAGAGTTGACTTTAATTAGGATTGGTGTGGGCTTAGATTAAGTTATGGGCTTAGGCTAGGAGCATTAGCCCGGCCCGGGTTTATAAATACCCCAAATCTCCTACCTTCTCCTCATAATTCCATTCTTTTACTTGGAGAGAAAGAAACCGAGAGAGAGAAACCAAAAGAGAGAGAGACAAAGGGAGATCGATTTAGAAGAGGTTGATCGAGGGTTGGATTCAAGTTCCGATCGCATAAGGTAAGGTTTCTAATCCCGTTGTTAACCGATTTCGTAAGTTAGGGTTTTGATTTGTTGATGTTTCGAGATTGTTTATGGTTGGGTTTTCGATGTTAATCGAATTTAGGACTAAGTATTGTTGGGGTTTTGCTTTGAAATCGATTATAATGAGTTTGGGGTTAAATTTCGAAATTGCTGTCAGGATTGCGCAGCCGTGGGAGATCGGCTCGTTCTCCTTCGTTAACCGTCGGATCGTCATGAAATTTGGACAGCGGCTTCACGACTCATTGTTCTTCAATCTGACCGGAGGGATCGAGCATCGGAGGCTCCAGTAAGGAGCAGCAACTAGTCGAAGTTGGCTGATTTTCCAGGAAAAGCGAATTCGGTAATTTGGATTATTAAGCGGTGTGTGCGATTCTCAAAGGCAAAAGACGGAGAATCAAGTGTGGTTGTTAATCGATCACAAGGTAAGAATCTTAAGCATGTTGTTGGTTTAATTGAAGTGATTATCAAGTAATCGATAGGCTAGGGTTTAATGTTGTTTTTGAACCGTTAATTCGTTGCTAGAAGTCGTTTAATGTTGGTTTTTGGTATTGGAATGGATAGGGATGTTATAGAATAGCAATGTGTGAATTTTAGGGGCAATTGGACTAGTCTAGCTACGTCTAAGACCCTTGTTTCGGTATCGAGTCTTCGTATTGATTTGATAGTAAGTAATGTGCTTTACGATTGAATTGTTTAGGTGAGTTAACTTGCTATCGTGAGGATACCGAGGAGTACCCTAAGCTGCTATAAGGTGAGTTACACTGTGCTTGTTTTATATTGTTTCGTGTGTATGTATGCATGATTTGGTGGAGTCACTTTTATAATTGTGAGTGGGTTTTGCGTGCCTTATATTGTGACATACGTGTATGTTGATGTAAATTGAAAGGCCGGGTCGTGGGACGATCCGAAGAGCGAGTAATCGCTAAGGCCGGGTCGTGGGACGATCCGAAGAGTGGGTAACCACTGAGGCCGGGTCGAGGGACGATCCGAAGAGTGGGTAACCACTAAGGCCGGATTGCGGGATGATCCGAAGAGTGGGTAACCACTAAGGCCGGATTGCGGGATGATCCGAAGAGCGGGAAACCGTTAAGATGTGGATATGATGTGATTGGTATGTGTGATTGTGATGGCACCGGTTGTGGTATGTGCCCGCGTGGCAGTATGAAATAAGCATAGTGCTAGCTCACTAAGCGTTTTCGCTTACCCTTTCGTTGTTTATTTTTTTCAGGTTCTGGTTTAGAAGTGGATAAGGGCAAGACCCCAGCTTGATTTTCCTGTGGATGACAGTTCTAGCGACACCTTGGCATTTATTTGTGGGTGTTTATTTTATAATTAAATGGGATTTTTAGTTACTTATTTTTAGTTGGCATTTATTGAGCCGGTTCACCGTGAAAACGTATTTATTTCGTAATAAATTTATTTATTAAATTCTTTTTATTTAAAACCTTAAAAAAATCCCGTTTTTGAAAATTGGATGTTACAAAAACACCCAAAAACTCCAACCGGTTATAATCAACGGTCCTATAAATAACTAATTCTTTATCGGGACGGGTCAGAATGGTTATCTCTAATTAAAAATGACTTTGTAGAACAAAAAAAAGATAGTTGATGTAGGAGGAAAAACAATGTTAGTCGGCAATTGGTATAGGTTGTGGGAACCAATGAGACAAGTGGCTTGGTGTCATGAAAGAATGAGATGAAATGTGACACCGACAAGTGTAAATTATAAAGATAGTCTTGTAATAAAAGACAAAAATATCTCTAATTAAATAATCATAATATCAAAATTAACGGAGTTAGATGTAGGGACTCAATTTATAATAAGTTAAAAATCGATCCAAAGTAAGATAGGAAGCCAGAAAAACAACCACCTAACTCCAAACAAATTGTCATAATCACAAATCCACTACAAAGCTCGACACCATATAACGACTAGGAAGTACGAAAACCAGCCACCTAACACCAAACGAATACCAGTAGAAATTTGTAATTTACCCTTTCTGTTAAGTTTGTTGATAATATCTAACGACTCTTTTCAATTTTTTGATTAATGCTTCTTGTATTTTCATAATGTTCTATAATACCCCTCAAAGTTTAACTATGTACGTTTCATACCCAAAAAAGATTTTTCTATTAAAATCGGTTAAGATGATAGATAAGATCCCCATTGGCAGCTATGGTAGAATAACATCGATCAAGTTTATTGTCAAGTTATTATCCTATTAAATGTTAAATATGACAATTATGTCATCTATCCCTTTAAATTAAACTTCTACTATAAAGTTTAGTTTTTTTTTCCTTCCAAAATTCATGTATTGTTTTATACTAACCCCTGTTTTTACAATTTATAGTATTTAATTAGTTTTACTACATCTAAACACAATAAAAATGGTTAAAAATGGTATTCACTCGAAGAACGTCAACCACACATTATATTTATTTGTTTTGGTTAAAACTACAAAATCAGAAACTTGGAGGGTAAAAAGTGAGGTCAAATGAAAATTTAGAGACGTTAAGCGTAATTTTCCAAAATTGAAATAAGTAATAGCAATATAGCATGTAACAAATTTTTTGAATCAAAATTCAAAACCTATTAAAAGAAAAACATTTATAACATTTTATTTATTTTAGAAATTACAAATTAAAAATGTGTATAAGTTGAGTCGATCGAATTAAAAACAGTTAAATAACCCAATCTAATGTTAACAGTTTAGAAAATTTCACCCATCTATCCTTTCGGGTTGATCATGTTATTTGAAAGAAATCAACATTAGATGCATAAAAAATAATAAAACATTTATTTAAAGTACCATCAATCATTTAAATAGACAAATGCTATTAACTCAAAAGAAGTTATATTCATCGTCAAGAAATTGAATAAAGAAAAATAAAGGTATTGATAGCAATTTATGATCTCTTTACAGCAAAAGAAGACTATCTTCGACTTTTTGTTTTTAACTCAACATAGACATTAATAGCAACTCCTTAATCAAGAAGTAAATATAGAAAGATAAATAAAATAAAAGGCCTACAACATTTTAATAAAAATAATAATTTATTGGAATAAAATAGGTAATAAAGTTTTTATTTTCTTCATTTTATTGTTCTACGTATTAAACAAAAAAGAGAATAGAGCAATAATAAAATAGAGAGGACGAATATGATATTCTCATTAAACATAAGCGAATAAAAATAAATTTTTTATTTTCTTCATTTTATCATTCGACGTGTTAAACAAAAAAGAGAATAGAGCAATAATAAAATAGAGAGAACGAATATGTTATTCTTATTAAACATAAGCAAATAAAAATGAGATACACGTTCTAATATAAGCTGTCCAAGATGATGTTGTGGTGAAGTGGTTAGTGCTTGGAGGGTACATAGTGTCCATCCAAGTTCGAATCCCCCCATCATGAGGGGGCAGTGAATGTTATCCCTGTCACCTCAGTTCATGGGTCGACCTTCGGGCCGAGCATGTGCTAGGCTATGGGCCGGTAACGGTTTCCATGATCGAAAGAATTAGTCGGGTGTCTGAATAATCCTGGATACCTCTTCGACTTTGGTTGGGGCGTGTGTGTTTATTCAGCCATTACACTTACAGGGAGATTAGATGTAATTCCTTCAAATATTAGGGGTAAATTTTGTAACTTGAGTGACTATATAAACGTCTCCGCGCTTTCTTCGATTCATATTGCAGCAGATCTATCTATCGCATTTTCTCTCTCTAAAATCAACGCGTAAATTCCTCAACAGCTGCTAGCGATCAAATCGGTACGATTATCGATTATCGATTCATGATTCTGTTTAATTGATTCGATCTCTTTGTGTTTATTGATTTCAATTGCATTGTTCGTGATCCAAATGATCAAAATATGTTAATTTTGTTCGCTTAATGTGTAGTTAATTAAGTGATTATTAGATCCAATTTCATGTGTTATACTATTAATTGCAAGTGTTTTCACCGAAATAATTTTGAAATTTTGTGTTATTGTTGCGAATTTTGTGTTATTATTGCGAAATTTGTGTTGTCGGTTACTGATCGGGAGTATTTTTTACTAGATCTGTGTTATTTGTGTACTGGATTGCTTAATCTGTAGTTTGAGAAGATAATTTTTGTGGTTTGATTAGGTTTTTAGACTGTTTAGATCGAAATTAGGTTTTTGTGCTTTTTCTAGTTGATGTTATTTTGCAGCAGATTCGAGTGTTTTTCACCTAGAATTATGAGGTAGATAGATATATTAAGTTGTTAACCTAAAGTTCTTAATTAGCTATCCTTGAATTGCTGAATAGCTTTGAAGATAAAATATTATGCAGATTTGCAGACTTAAAATGTTATAAGTTTCATGTGTATATATATATATATATATATCTATATAGGGGTGGGTTCAAATGTGAACCACTTTTTGGTTGTGAACGTGAGGACAACCGAGAGCGCGACACGTGGCGGATGACTAGGCGCCACGTTAGATCCACGGCGGATGACTATGCGCGATTCATGGGAGGGCATTGAATTAAAGAGGGGGACCACACTCAAAGTCGCCACGTGTCGCGCTCTCGGCTGTCCTCACGTTCACAGCCAAAAAGTGGTTCACATTTGAACTTTCCTCTATCTATATAATATCATCAGGAAATGTGTTTGTGTATTTCAGTATTTGATGTATGAGAGGTGGTTGGGATGGAGATGGTAGGATTTTAAAAAATGCAGACCTGGTAGGATTTTTGGGCACGAATTTTATGTCTTTTGGAATATTCGTTATTTCTCTATAGTCTATAATGAGAGCATCTCCAACGGATTCTTAAGTTGAAAAGCATTGAGAAGTTTTGTGCAAAATTTTGGATTCTCCACAACGGTTGTCTAAAATGGAGAAAAACGAGAGTGTGTAAAACTCTTCGAATCTCGAGCAATTTCCTAAAACGATTTTCGTTTTGAGAGAAACGACATTTTGTTATATTCTAATCGATAAGAATCTTCTATGTTGAATGTTCAATGGAAAGAAATGATATTTTATTACATGTATAAAATATTATAATAAATATAACTAATATTATAATTTTCATTTGAAGAATCTGTTGTTGGAGGTGAAATTTGGAGATGTTTTAGTTTTGATCTAATTTAAAGGAATTTTAAAGAATCTGTTTAAAGATTCTTTTATGGGTATTGGGTAAGATGATGTTACAGAAGGATGTCATTATGTGGCCACCATAAAGTTTTTCTATGCCATTTTAAGAGCTCATTTAATGACATGTGTAACATCCAACGTCGACCGTTCCAGATATTGTCCGTTTTGTCCATATACATGGACTCACGATTTTAAAATTTGGAGATCTTTAAGCTTTGATCCATTATAAAGAATCTATTAAAGATTCTTCAAGTTGTAAGATGTTACATAAGGATGTCATTTTGTGGCCGGCATAAAGTTTTTCTATGCCATTTTAAGAGACTCAATTAATGACATGTGTAACATTCCACGCTAGCCGTACTAGATATTGTCCACTTTGTCCATACACATGGACTCACGGATTTAAAACAGGTATGATAGAGGAGGTATCAAGCCCCCCTTTCAAAGCAACATTTGTTTTTTTTTTGGAAGAGGTATCCCAGACCACATTGGGCCCAGACTAATCCTCGGCAATTTTGGGCCGAAGCCCGATTGCTAAAGCATGCAGTCCGGGGTCGAAGCCCCCATACCTCCAAAAGCAACATTTGTTCTCTTCCCCAACCAATATGGTTTGTATGATCCCACATTTGTTGGGGAGGGGAACAAAAGTTGCCTTATAAGGGATTTGATACCTTCTTTATCAGACGCATCTAAAACCGTGAGTTCAGATGTATGAACAAAGCGGACAACGTCTAATATGGTTGGGGACATGGCCTGAGATGTGTACAACATGTTTGTAACCATATAATAAAATTTTTAAGTTTAAAAATGTATAAATGGACTCTGTTTCAGTGTTGATACTTACCCACCATTTCTCTTTATATCCTTATTATGTTCAGAAACACCTTTAAGCAACACATTAAAATGGTGAAGATCTGCTGCATTGGAGCTGGGTATGTTGGAGGGCCAACCATGGCTGTCATAGCCCTCAAATGCCCCGATATCGAAGTGGCCGTGGTCGATATTTCCGTCCCTCGTATCGCCGCCTGGAACAGCGACCACCTCCCCATCTACGAGCCCGGCCTCGATGACATCGTTAAACAACGCAGAGGCAAGAATCTCTTCTTCTCCACAGATGTCGAGAAGCACGTTTTCGAGGCCGATATCGTCTTTGTTTCCGTAAACACCCCGACCAAAACTCAAGGTCTCGGTGCCGGGAAAGCTGCCGATCTAACGTACTGGGAATCCGCTGCCCGTATGATTGCCGACGTTTCCAAATCCGACAAAATCGTAGTCGAGAAATCCACCGTGCCCGTTAAAACCGCTGAGGCCATTGAGAAGATTTTGACCCATAATAGCAATGGAATCAACTTCCAGATTCTTTCGAACCCGGAATTTCTCGCGGAGGGTACCGCGATCGATGATCTTTTCAAACCCGACCGAGTCCTCATCGGCGGTCGGGAAACACCCGAAGGCCAGAAAGCGATCGAAACGCTAAAAGACGTTTACGCCCATTGGGTTCCGGAGGAAAACATCATCACGACGAATCTATGGTCCGCCGAGCTCTCGAAGCTTGCCGCCAATGCGTTCTTGGCCCAACGAATCTCGTCCGTTAACGCGATGTCGGCCCTCTGCGAAGCCACCGGCGCTAACGTTTCTGAAGTTTCTTACGCCGTCGGAAAAGACACCCGAATCGGCCCGAAGTTTTTAAACGCGAGCGTCGGGTTCGGCGGGTCGTGCTTCCAAAAAGACATTCTTAACCTCGTCTACATCTGCGAATGCAACGGTCTCCCCGAGGTAGCGGAGTACTGGAAACAAGTCATTAAGATCAACGACTACCAGAAATCCCGATTCGTGAACCGGATCGTGGCCTCGATGTTCAACACGGTCTCGAACAAGAAGATCGCGGTCCTTGGGTTCGCGTTCAAGAAAGACACTGGGGACACCCGGGAGACACCCGCGATCGACGTCTGCAAGGGGTTGTTGGGCGATAACGCGTGTTTGAGCATCTACGATCCACAAGTGACCGAAGACCAAATCCAACGGGACCTTTCGATGAAGAAGTTCGATTGGGACCATCCGACTCATCTTCAATCGACGGGTCCGACGACCGTTAACCAAGTGAGCGTGGTTCGGGACGCGTATGCGGCCACGAAGGACTCGCACGCGGTTTGTGTTTTGACGGAGTGGAACGAGTTTAAGACGTTGGATTTCGAGAGGATTTACGAGAACATGCGGAAACCGGCGTTTGTTTTTGACGGGCGGAATGTTGTGGATGCCGAGAAGCTACGGGAGATCGGGTTCATCGTTTACTCGATCGGGAAACCGTTGGATGGATGGCTCAAGGACATGCCTGCTGTGGCTTAAATTCATATTCATCATTTAAATGGTAATTCACACACTAGCTACTAGTTAAACTTATTGATTTCTTATTAGATATTATTGATGATTTTGGTCAGCTTATTATTTTACCTTTTGCATTTGATATATAGACACTGTCATTATACATTGTTTATTTTTATTACCTTTTGAATCTCTAGTGGAGCTTTCGGTAGTATTCGAATTGAACTCGGATGAAGTTCAGATTATCTGTCAGAGAAAAAAGAACGAACGAGTCTGTTATAATTATCTGTCAGAGAAAAAAGAACAAACGGATATCTTCTGGTGGAGGAAATATGTAGAAGTGTAGGAATTCTAAAAAGGGCAATTGCATTAGTTTTTAGTTGGTCTATATGTGTATTCTATCTATGATATAGAAATAAATAAACATTTCTTTTTCGTTTTTGAAGTATGTATTATTAAACTAGAAAAAAAAAAAAAGTTAAGCAAACTCATAACAAAAAATTTAACATTTAGCTATGAAATTTAATTCTAAGGTTTTATGTTACACTGAAAATATTAACTACAAAATTATAATTAAAAAGATCGATTCGTTCAATTATAAACATTACTATCTCAATCCAATATAACTTCTTATTAATTTTTCTTCTATTCTAATTTTATTGTTTTTACCATTAGTTTATTTTTCTCCCAATGTGAATCGATCTTAAATTCGTCGTGTTAATCTTAACTAAATTTTCTCCCAATGTGAATTGATCTTAAATTCGTCGTGTTAATCTCACTTTAACGCAACGTATATTCATTTTAAAAATCAAGGTCGAGCCAAAGTAACAATTTACTTTTTTTTAGGTCAAAACATAAGACAATTTAACTACCGAGCAAATAGCGCTTGTGTGGATCTTTGATCCTGCTTAAAAATTGCACCCGCTCACTTACCTGGACAAGTGTTTATCAACAAATTCTAGCAATATTACTAAACTTACTAGGTGAGATTTTAGTCCACAAAACTGTAACGTATGCAACAGTTTATCCGGTAAGTGCTAACCATAATAAGAGACAACAACCCTCATCCTTGCTTTCGCTCTTTCTCAGCTAAGATTCTTGATCCTTGCCATATGCATCCAATAGGTAATATAACTCAACAGGTACTCACCCGGGTAAGTGTTTAATAAACGGCCCCTTAGTCTTTTTGTGGATGTATAAAAAACGGAAAAAACAATGAAATTACAAAACGCGGACAAAAGAAAACCACTTGCAAAATACAAGGGAAAACCATAATTTCAAAAGCATAGAAAAAAACATAACAAGTTTCAACAACAAATGAGGTTAACATCATCATCATGAATTTATTAATACTCTATTACTTGCTACATTTTTAGATCTGTATAATGTATATATGACCAAAATTGAATTAAAAAAAAAGGGAAAGAAAAATAAAGAATATGTTTTCCAGTCCATGGGGAATAACACTCAGAAATCATAAACATCATCACCCACTCAGCTTGTGTTAAAGATAATAACAGTGACTAGACACTCACATTGAACAGATACATCTTGATTACAAAGGAGAGAGCCAACTGCAAAATGAAAATACCGGCCACGATCAGGAACCACCGTTCACCCGCCGACACTATGTGGTTGCGTAAATTCAGTGCCACAAACAAGGCTGACATGATCCCCGCCACACCCGTTATCACCCATCGGAATATCTCCACCGGAACCACCGACAGGCACTGCCAACAAAACGCTCCGTCACAATATAAATAAATAAAAAACATAAAAATGACATAAAGAAACGGTTACTGGGCAAGTGCTTACCAAATATCACCTTATGTTTAGCAACCGCAAGACTACTTATTTTTTTGAGCTTATTTATAGAAAAAAAATCACTTTTGGTTATATTAGCTAGCTTTTTGAAAAGCTATTACTACAAGTAATGTTTTTGAATAATCAAAATCAGATAATTTTACATTTATCTCAATGTCCAGTGTTTTAATAGCAGCTCTTTATGTACTTCTCCAAATATACTATTTTGACTTTAAATAATCAAAAATTCATAATCATATTCATTTTTTGCCAAATCTTCGCAATGATCACGCTTTAGATGCACATTCAAATACCCCATAAATATAACTAAATGTAAAATATAGAGGTTCAACCGAGAATGACAAAAACATTAAGAAGTTAACACTAGATTCAACCGTCAGATGAGATGATCCAAGAGCTTTGTTTAAAAAAAACGTCTTTTTCTAAAAATAGGCAAAAGTTAACCAAAAAAACGATCATTTTATTCTCCTTAATTCAAAATCCCCATTGTTATACCTTCTCATCCATTTTTTCATCATTCTCATTTTAACATGCCCCATGTGCAATACGTGATCTAAACTCATAAGATATGAATGAACTTGAGAAAGGAAATCCTTACCATTGCCGGAATGAAGACAAACAGCGAGTAGCCGTACAGACAGAAGAGCTGAACCAAGCCCGAGGGTGCCGAGAAGTACTTGAGAATTATGTACAAACATAAAGGGACCACGAGGACGTAGCCGTAAAACACACCGGCAGACCAGGTGATGAGATTAATATCATAGTTCCACTCTTTGTGCTGTAGCTTGTGAGCCAAATAAGTCACAAATGTACCAATTGAAGCTGCCACAAAGATTAAGGTTGTGCATATCCAAAAAGGTCCATACCTGATGATCGTAAATGTAATTGAAGACCGTAATTAATCTAGCCAATAGAAGATTTTTTATTTTATTTTTGCAAAATAAGACATAAAAAGTTGTCTTGGCGGGAACAGTCACTCTACTCTTTGAGATACAGGAGTACATCTCAAACATATTTTCCAAAATGAAGAAAATAGAGATTTTAGGCAAAAAATTTCTTCAGTAGATTTTCCAAGATGGAGAAAGTAAAAGAGCGTGTGAAATCCCGAAAACAATTACCGTGAGAGATACTTTTTAGTAAATTAAGGTTTTCGTCCCTGTGGTTTAGAAATTATGGTTTCGTCCATATGGTTTGCAATTCATTGCTATTTTTGACCTTATGGTTTACAATTATTGTTGCGTCAGTCCTTGTGGTTTACACTTTACAGTTCTTTACGATTTTGGTCCATTGTAGGTAGGAATTAGTCAAATGATAAAAATCTAAATTATAATAACAAACCACAGGACTAAAATCGTAATTTACTCTGTTTTTTTTTTATTATATTCCACCAATAAGAAATGTAGGATAACACTTTCATATTCATCATGAGTGTGTTATTCATGACGATTGACGAATATTCATCCTGAATCACATGGCACTGTCGGCAATTCCAGGGTTTCTAATCAATTTTGGGTTCCTAAAGGAACTTCCGTTCACCTCAGTAATCCGATTTGTTTGTAGGAACGAAATGGAAGGGATTGAATTTCATGTAGGGATTTGGATTTGGGAGGATTTGGAATCCTTTTTGTGTTTGGTTTGTAGGATTTGAATTCCATTATTTATAAAAAAAAGTTTAAAAATTATAAAAGCAATTAAATTACCTTTTATTTAACTGATTATTAGAAAACAAATGTTTTTTAACATATTTTAAACAAGTCTACGAAAAAATCCCTTGAAATCCTAGCCACCCGAGTGGGATTTCAAAATCTTTTGTTTGAGGGATTTCAAATCCAGACAATCCTGCAAACCAAACACGGGATTAGAATGGATTTGAAATCCAAACCCCCCCAAATCCATTTCCATTCCTGCAAACATTTAAAGTTTTTATTCCGGAAGTATAATATGAACTCGGTATTTTAAACTAGGAAATGGACAAAAACGGAAGGAGAATCAACTTACAAGTCTGGGTTGCTAGCTGTCTTCTCGTTGAAGCTCCCTCCGAAAGGCAAGAGGGAATCTTTGATCCTCTCTAACACATCAGATGTGTCGACATCAAAGTAAGGCTGGTAAGCAGCAACCGTGAATATCTTAAACCAACCACCACTTGCTTGCGGTTCTGAGGAACTGGATACCGGTTTTGAGAATGTATCTGCAGATATAAGCCAATTATTCACTTGAAGAAAATAAGAACTAGAACAAACCGACTGAATAACAGCATTAGAAATAAGTTCCCAATCGAGATAAATGTGGAGAAACAGAAAGGTATAAAGGTCCGATATGCTAGAAATTCAGGCCTCAAACTTATAAGATGACGAACTTCAGTTGTGGCATCCATTCGGCTTAATAGATTTTTAAACGTATGCCAAAAGGTAGGAGACTAGTTTTTCCCCCTTTTTTGGGGGGGTTGGGGGGGAGACTCCAGGTTGGGATCTGTTGATATGCAAAAAAAGACTCCTAGTTTGGCAACCATGATCATGACTTATCTGATTATGACTTTCCTGCAAAACAACCTACAAACGTCTACGGGAAAGATAATATCCAAACCAGAGTGGTTCTCTCTCGGAGTCTGAAGCATTATGCCATTATCCCTAGACGTATAAACTTATTTTCTCGATTGGTAGTTTTTATTCAAAGAAATGCAACACAATGTAGGATTCCCATCCTGAAGCTCTTCGAACATGCAGCACATAAGAAGGTTTCTCTATTCCCTAAAAGCCCTGGCCTTAGCATACTCCACTAATGCCCTTCAACACCGAGTGTTTTTCTTGCCAACCATCTTTCTGTAGTTAAACTGACTTCACTCTGGTCACAGACAAATTCCCTACAGACTGTATAGCTCTAGACCTCCTATTAAGGTGTACTTAAGGATTTTATTACACAAGTCAGTGCCATATCCTTCAACTAATCACCTCATGCATGATATAGCTATCTCTATTAATGGGAAACAATCATGGCACCAAGAACATTCACTAAAACATCCTATCCGGTTATTCTTCTGTCTTTGGATCCAAACGCTTAAACATTCGACAACAGTGCTGTGGGGGATTGGTTATCGCTCGGGGGTTCATAGCGCCCTAACCGAGTTCGAGCCTTCCCGTGTGCATGCCTGGGGACATTTAAGTGGGGGCCCATGTTTAGCCCCCAAAATTGCCGGGGATTAGTCGGGCTTTGGCCCGGACACCCTTCCAAAAAAATCTTAAACATTCTCTAATAAACCCCTGCATATTAAGAGATCTCATCTAGGAGTCCAATAGATACATTTATTCATCTGTTGGTGGATTAAAGGACTAGAATCACTACTCATAGTTTCCAACCTGCTGAGGCTTTAGATTTGTTTTGCTTTTGTGGACATTGTTATACTTAGGCTGTGTTTGGAAAACTAGCTGAGGAGCTAGTTGTTGACTGATAAGCTAGCTTATGAATAAATTATGTTGGCAAAAACTAGCTTATGAGTATGTAAAATGACCTAAAAGGGTATCTTGAGGTATAATAGTTAATATTAATAAGGGAATAATTGGGAAAAACTACAAAAAGCTCCTGAAAACGCTACTTCAAGTAGCGTTTCAATAAGTTAGCTAATGGTCCATCCAAATATGTACTAGCTTTTAAGCTAGCTTATTTTTGCCAAACACAGACTTAATCTCAAAATTCATTTCCCCTACAACTTAAAAATCCAGTAGATAGAACTTCAAAAATCTATCAAGCTAACCTCCTAAAAACACATTAAACCTTATATGCATCTAATCACCTAATTGAACTAAATGAGATCCATCAGATGACATCTAAACCAAAAAATCAGCCCAAAGTCAACATACATTCACCAAATTTGACTAGAAATTTCAAAACAAATCAGACTCTAAGAGAACTCAAAACACGCACCATCAGCATCACGAGGCGGTCCGGCACCACCGGAGATCTTCCCTTGCGTTCCAGACGGCGGAAACGTTTGGAGACTTGCATCTGCAACAACAACAACCAATTTTATTTATTCCTTACAACATAATTCAACAGAAACACTAACAAATCCATATAAATCACAACAAAAACAATGTCCTAATGCTTAAAACGGTAAAATCACCGTTGAAATCTAACATAATTCAACTGAAACTTAACAAATCCAAATAAATCACAACAAAAACAATGGCGTGATGCACTAATGCGTAAAACGATAAAAGTACCGTTGAAAACTAACATTATTCAACTGAAACTTAACAAATTCATACAAATCACAACAAAAACAATGTCGTAAATGCGTAAAACGTAAAGCGTTAAAAGTACCGTTGAATTTCACAGCGACTTGGCCAGGAGGATCTGAAACAGCCTGCAAATCGATCAAACCGATCAAAACAACAAAATTAAGCTACGGATCTACGATTTCAAAGCTTCGAAAAACGAAATTTAAAGCAGAAGAAGAAGAAGAGGAAGAAGATTTTACTTACAGGAACAGATCCAGAAACATTCTGGTTGTCAATCGTTGTGTAGTTTCCAGACATCATCTTTTCCTTTTTCCGGTGCCGGATCACAAAAGTATGATACAGATTTTGCAGAGGATTTGCTGCTTTGATCTCTTGCCGGCGGTGAATTCCGGTGAGTAGGTAGGTCAGTTGGCCGGCCGGAGTTACAGATCTGGAGTTCACTTTGTGCCCAAAAAATTCTCTCTCTATTTTTCTGTCTTTTTTGTGAGTTTATATCACGTCAACAGCTTATATATGACGAGCGATTCGGGTCGGGTCGGGTCAACGTTTTGTCTTTTGTGGACTTGTAGTAGTCTTCCGTGTAAAGCGGTTTAAACTTTTTAATGTAAGAAAATTTTATTTTGGGTAGAAAAAGTATTGTTTAAGACAAAAATTTGACTTTAAACTTGTTTTTATTATTTGAGCAATAATAGGTTTAATTGACTTCCGTTTGCGTGACATCAAATTGTTTTCGTTTGATCGATCGATGAGATCAAAACTTAATATATAATTGTTTTCGTAAGATCAGCGATATCAAAACTTTTTTTTTGAAGGGTGTCCGGGCCAAAACCTGACTAATTCCCGGCAATTTTAGGAGCTAAACATGGGCCCACTTAAATGTCCTCAGACATGCGTATGGAAAGACTCGAACTCGGTTAGGGCGCAACACTAGAAGACGTGATATCAAAACTTTATACATGATTCTTTATAGTAAAACACCGTAAATGTAATTTTTGTTTTGTTTTGAAACATCCATATGAAAGACACTGTGAAGAGTAAAAAATCAAACCTTAGCAAAGGTAAAAAAAATCCAAACTTTTACAGTAAAAAAGTTGTTAAGGTAAAAATATTTGAACCTTCACAGTGAAAAACACTATGAACGTAACATTCAGAGCGTTTTCGCTATGAATGTTCGATTTTGTTTACCTTCACATTGTTTTGCTATAAAGTTTCATGTATAAAATCTTGATCTTACGTGAACCTGACCTTAGCTTAATTACAAACACTTTGCAAGTTTTGTACCTATCCTATAATAAAAAATAGAAAATAGTTTTAAATATATAAACTTGTCTTTTGTATCATCTCACAATATTTATTTGAACCTCCCCCATATATATTCAAATGGCTTTGCAAACTCTAAGCAAAATATTGACATCAGGTAATGGCATCCATAGATAGGAATATTCAAGTAAAAGGTGTTGCCATTTGAATGCTTTTTTAGGTTGAATCAGATATTTGAACGTATAAAAATAACATTTGATATTGATCGTATCTGAGTAGTTATTTATAGCAAGAGGTTCGTTTACAACATCCATGATTTACGTAGTTGATATGATTTTTGAGGCGATTCTTACAAAAACCTCTACTGTAGACTAAGGTTCTTGTCTGGTCATAAGTATTTAACAGTAATGCAAATTCCTGTCTCATTTCTTGTTCCATTGGAAGAGGAAGTTCTTGTTTATGACTTTCAGGTAGGGATGGCAACGGGGCGGGTTTGGGGCTGGGATTGGTCCCCCGTCCCCGTCCCCGTTTAAAAAAAACCATCCCCGTCCCCGCTTAAAAACCCGCGGGGATTTAAACGGGGATCCCCATCGGGTAATCGGGGAAACCCCGGGTATCCCCGTTTAGTATAAACGGTTAATTAACGGGTTTCACCGCGGGATCCCCATCATCGTTTAAACTTTACCACAAATCCACAACTCTCAGAAAAAGATATACTAAACTACATAACATTCTCGAATCCATTCTCTAAACATATTCGAAAGAAAATTAAAGTCCTAAAATTGAAATGCATCCAAATTAGTAACAATTTAGCTATATATATATATATATATAACTTAAATGCATCTAAAATATTAATAGTTGAGATGTTAAAATATATATACGACCAAACATAAAAACCATTTAGCTATATATAATATATTGTCTACTAAACAATCATAAAATAAAAATAATTTTAGCAAATATAATCGAGGATATATTCGGGGATATAATCGGGTAATCGGGTCGGGGATTGGTCTCCCCGTCCCCGTCCCCGTTTAAAATAAGCGGGTTTTCCCCGTCCCCGTCCCCGTTTATCGTCCCCAAACCCGCCCCATTTATTTCGGGTTTCGGGTTTCCCCGTCGGATTCGGATTTTTTTGCCATCCCTACTTTCAGGGGGCGTTCGGTTTAAAAAATGGATTATGGTAGAATGAGAATTCATCAAATGAATTTAACTTTGAAGGAATTAGAATGAAATATGATGAATTTAACCAAGCGTTTGAATGACAAGAATTTGAATGAAATCTTGCAAAAAGTTGGAATTTACATTTGTCATTCTAATTTTATCAAATTCTTTTCTACGAACCAAACAATTTTTTACTTGTCGGTTCCATTGAGATGACACTGATGTGACAAAAGAAAGACGGTTATAAAAACCTTTATCGTGGATGCTCTTGAAACAAACCTAATCTAAATTTTACAGTCGACACCTAAATAATTCAAAAAGAATAATAAAAAGGTGTTGATATTTGAACTCTCTTTTGAGTATTGAAAATATATATAAGAAAACATATGAAATTGAATGTAGTTAAGAGTTCATTTAGAATCAACCATTCAACCTGATCTAAATGTAGTGGAACACCTAAATTATTCAGAAAGATTACTTATGGAACATAGTTTCATCTAAAGGACAAAAGTTTTCATACAAGTAGGTACATTATGGTGTGGGCATTACTGATGCTATTTTTATTTATTTTTGTAACCGTATGTATTCGGACCAGCTTGCAGGTATCTCGACTGATCTCATGAATCCCTGACCCTGAAAATAACAGTTAAGAAAATACCCAGTAGCCAGATAACGGGTGAGGTGAGTCAAGGAAGTTGAAGAGGTTGAATGTTCCATATGTCTCGAGCATACTCGTGGATGGTTCGATCACTGCTGAACTTGTATGACCCAGCCGAGTTCAAGATCGACATCCGAGTCCATTTCTGCAAAACACAAGATTCCGTGATGATTTCATAGCACAAGTTTTGACGAAAATTACATCGTTTTTTTCACCGTGGTTGGCAAATCTTCACAAGCTAAAACTACGTATTTGGGCAAAAGTATATACCGGATTATGCAACACAACAGAGGATTAGCGTCTTTAATGTAGATTAATCCATGTTTAAGGTCCCAAAGTGGTAGACCTTGGCTCTAATACCATGTGAGAATATGTAGAACCCCATTCATTTCCGTCTAGCTCGGGGTGTAAAGAGTCGGTCTTTTAACGAGCTACCTGAGCCCGAACTCGTTTATCTAGAACTAGAGTCGATCTCAAATGCAAAATAAAGCTCGCTCAGCTCCATAAAACCAATGTTTGACTCGACTCGTTTTAGAGTTTGATTTAATAATACGAGTCGAGCCGAGTCAGGCCATTCGAGCATACATTTTTTCGAGCCAATCATATTTATATGTTCGCAAATATATAAATCAAACTAAAGGGACTTTAGCCTAGCGGTACTGAAGTCTTTTGCCTCCAGGAGGTCAGGGGTTCAAGCCTCACCAAAGGTGAGGAGAGTGTGTGAGTTTATTTGTTGCATTGGCCGTGTATAATTATTATATACTTCTAAAAGAATTATATAATCAAAATATAAAATCACCGACGTTGAGTAAATAAACAAGTTAAGCGATCTCGAATTCGAGCTTATAAATGAGCATCAAGCTCGAGTTCCAACATTCAAAAAATATTCAAGCTCGAGTTTGACTTTGAAAAGGTTATTCGAGCTCGATGATTATATTATTTTATATAACCGAGCTTGAATAACCTGCCTGACTCGACTCATTAACACCTCTACTTCTAGATTTCATTGGAGGGGGTGTTAAGACTCCCACAACGGCTAGACTTTACCCATTTCTCCTCAATGGCTCATTTAAAGAGTAATATAATGGGATTCCACATATTCTCACAGTTACGAACGCCTATTTTGTCGAGTTCACGGCAACAAAAGTATGTTTGATACGAGAGTGGAGACGATTGTGAACTAACCTTTTGGTCTCGGTATGCCTCATCGACCTTTTCTTGGCATTCTATGTAGCTCGGGAAGTCCTTGCCCACAAGAAAGTAGTCTGCACAACCAAAGCCTTCGTTCCCTTCTAACGATCTCATTAGTTCATCGTAATCGTAAGGACCAAATATGCCACTTCTAACATACTCCTTCACTTCTTCGAAAAGAGGGTCGGGCACAAACTATACGTATGAAGATCAAATCATTATTAACTCGATGATAACAAGCCACTTATTTGACTTGAAACATATTCTCTTTTGGTTTTTTAAGTGTAAAAAATAAGCCCGCTAGCTCGTGGGCAAGCCCGGCCCATTTATAAGGCGGTACACGCAAATCCATAAGCCGCAAAAATGCGATTGGGTTTGCTATATTAGGCCTGTTGGACAAAAAATTTATGGTAGGTCCAGCCCAAGCCCGCAAGTGATCACGTCTACGTTTGATACCAAGCTCTCTCGAAAAAAAAATTAGATCAGTTAAACTAGAAGTTTTTCTTATAAAAGGGAGTAGCTTAAGGTGTACCTTGCCCTCGGCTCTTTCCTTTCGTAACCCTGCTATCTCATGGGCTTGAGCACCGAAAAGAAAAAAGTTGTCTTCTCCAACTTCTTCCCTTATTTCCACATTTGCCCCATCTAATGTCCCGATCAAGATGCAACCGTTCATCGAAAACTTCATGTTGCTAGTCCCACTTGCTTCCATTCCAGCCGTACTGGAGTGACGAAGAAAATTAATAATAATAAAGTTTTAGATAATCACAAAAAGTCAAGTCAGGTCAGCTCTGCATACATCTTACCCTTCGTGGACCCCACCTTTAGGTGGGATATACTGGGTTCGTTTGGTCTGGTTTTTTAGATATAGGAATTCAACAACAACGGTGTGGACTTCAATGTTAATTTCGAATACCTGATATGTTGTGAAAGCTCACTGGCGGGAATTAACAATTCGGCAACGCTGACATTGTAATCGGGTACAAATACAACCTATAGTTAAGTTAAATGCATCAGCATAGTAAAAAAAAAGTTTGCAAAACTTTAAACAGTAATGCAGGTTGGCAAAGTTTAAACAGCAAGTCTTCGCACAGATTCTCCAAAATGAAGAAAATAGAGATGGTTGGCAAATTTTTGCTTCAATGGATTCTCCAAAAAGGAGAAAGCGTGAGAGAGAGAGAGAGAGAGAGAGAGAGAGATTTATATTATATTTCCACCAATAAGAAACACTGATATTAAATGTTTATGAGAGAGAGAGATAATATTTTGTTACACGCATTTAATTATTTGTTCGCTGTTGTAATCTCGAAAATGCAGAATTCGTAGGAGTTGAGTGTAACTCTTTTTCGAGATTTTGAGTTTTGATTCTCCATTTGGGAAGAACTTTGGAGCATCTGTTGAGATGCTCTTACCATAACATATAAAATACGGATAACCCATTACCACTGGCCACAGGGCCAATGACCCTTTGGTTACTAGAGCTGCATTACAAGTTTACAACTCAGAAAGTAAGAATGCAAAGTAAAACGTACCTTCAGTAAGTCACCGATTTCAGGATCATTGTTTATCGTCACGCCAACATCCGTGATGAGTTTCACGATTCTTTTGGCTTGAGCATACGTGGCAAATGCTTTCCCGCCAAATATACATACCCGAGGGGTAAATTTTTCTTTCCTCTCACGGGCATTCATTCCTTTCATCTTCTTGTAGCGGTAAACGATTCCCAAGATATTTAACAGCTGTCTCTTGTATTCATGAATGCGTTTCACCTGAAAAGGTAATCACATAAAACTGTAACGTACTCCACATTGAAGCAAAACCAAGAGGAACTATATTGTATACGAAAGGAGCTAAAACGGCAAACAGCAGTGACCTGGATATCGAACATTGCATCGGGACTGACACGATATCCTGTTTTTTCTTGGAGGAATGACACAACCTTCATCTTGTTGATCCTTTTTGCAGCTCTCCACTCGCTTTGGAGATCCTCGTTATCTGCAAACTGTAAGAGCTTTCATGAATTAGATCAATAGTTCTTAATCGTAGGGGTGGTTTTAAGGAGGGAAAGGGGTGCCCGATGTGCCGAGGTAGTTGTATTTTTTTAGGAGTCTTGCATCTGCTTTTATTTGATGTGTGCTCCCCTAAGTTAGCAAAAAGTGGTTGCAGACTACTAGTAGTGTCATTGCATGCAGCATTACATGTTGCAAGTTCGAATCCCTTTTTGTAATTGTTTGGTAACAACAGTTATAGAAAGGTTAAGGGGAAAATTTCAAAAATGAGAAAGTTGAGGAACACTTTGGTAGCCTTTCATCTAGAAGGTATGCACTTGTGCATACAAGTAAATTAAGTTGTTTTTTGGTTTTTATGCACGTAGAAATTACTTGTATGCACAAATGCATACCGTCCCAGATGAAGGGCTACCAGGATGTTCCTCAATTTTTCGTTTTCCCTGAGGTTTTCCTCTGAACCTGACCATATATTTATTTTATGTGAATTATTTCGTGCCCTGCTTAAGAAAAAATCTGGATTGGCCTCTATCACAATGAAAGCAGAAGTTTTGAGGCCATAAGTTCCAAATTTTCAGCCTTGAGGTTTGGATGAACAAATACATATATATGAGACAGCACTATTATTACTTATCATATGGAACACATATAACATATGTCTTATTGTATTAAGCTTTCAATTAAGACCTAAAAAAGGAAAGGTGGAATGTCAAATAACAGGAAATACCTTACGCAGTTCTGCCAATTTTTCAGTGTTCAGTACCCAGTCATCTCCACCGGTCCACTTGGTTATGATTTTGCTGAGTTCAGGATTGCAGTAACGTATCCATCTTCTTGGTGTCACCCCATTCGTTTTGTTTTGAAATTTCTCAGGCCAGAGCTGCAGTATGTGGCCAATGTCCATCGGTGATATAACATGTGTAATATAAGTAGAAAACATATAGGCCATGTTAAGCAATCATAAGTTAAGCTTATTCTTTTAAGCTTGTTGAAAAATCCCTATTGGGTTGGCCATAAGAGCATCTCCGATAGCTATGCTATATTTTCTCTAAAATAGAGAACTAAAAGTCACAATCTCTCTCCCCTCTTTTCTCTATTTTAGTATACAAGATGGCATAGTTGTTGAAGCCAAAAAAAAATTGTTGAAATCCCCCTTTTCTCCATTTTAGCATATCTGTTGGAGATGCTCTTAGACCATCTCCAACCATACTGCAAATGTGAAGATTTGCAGTATGGAGAGATCCAATCATACTCCATAACTTCAAAATTTTTGCCGTCAATCTTTTCTTCCAAACAAAAGACACCAAATTTGGTGTTGGACTATTCATCTCACCAAATGACATGGCCCACCATTTAAAGTAATTTGTATTGTTTTAATGGGTTTTTAGATTAAAGGGTCCCACCATTTAAGTATTTGATGTTTTTTTGGAGTATGGTTGGAGTTCAATGGGTTTTTAGTGTCAAGGGTCCCACCAATTTTTGGTGATTTGGTGTTATTTTTAGTGTTATGGGTTGGAGTTAGTCTAAGCTAGCTTTTTGAAACACTACTACAAGCTACAGGCGCTTTTCCACTTCTTTTTCCAATTATGCCCCTCATATTTTTCCAATTAATTTTTCAACATATATTTTTAGGTCATTTTGCATTGTCGTCTAGCTTATCGACTAGTTTTTACCAAACATGACTATTTTATCAGTTAACTTACCAGCTAGGTTACCAACAAAAGCCAATAATAGGTTTACCTTATAGAAGTCATTGAAAACATCCTGCTTTACAATCTCACTATGAATCTTCGCAACTCCATTGACAGCATGCCCACCAACAACACATAGATTAGCCATATGCACCATTTTTGGTGGTATGGGAGCTGGTTTTAGATTGGCCTCTTCCTTCTGTTCGACTTTTTGTACAGTTTCTGAATCCACCTCTTTCTCCTTGCTGTTTTCAACAAGTTCATCTTCATCGTCAGCAAGGGAGCCTTTGTTAGAAACCTCTAACGCGGTATCAACCGCAGACGTTTCTTTTGATTTGATAAACAGGTCGGCTATGGACGATGGTAGCTCAACGTTTTCGAGAATTCTCATAGCATTCAGCTTTCTCTCCAACAATTCAGGATTTGACTTACCAAACTCTGCTACTATGCCATTGATCAACTGTAGGAATATCATGGCGTTAAGCTGCAGAAATGTATTACAATACCAAGGTGAAAGATCGTGTGAGAAGTTGAGTTTAACGTGAGAAGTGGATCTAAACCGTTGATCACTTTTAATCTCATGCCCTCCCATGAATTGCGCTTTAGAAGGGATTTGATCCTATGCATCTCATCCTAATGTGCATCCAACGGTTGATAAACACTTCTCACGTTAACCTCAACTTCTCACTGGAATCCAATCCTTATAATACAATCTTAAACCTTAAAATAATGCATTTTGCTTCACCTCCTCGTCGATCAGTTCTATGATCTCCACATGTCGTGGGAGAAGTCTCTGCATGAGCTCTAAACTCCATTTCTCTAATGCTTCAGGTAAAACAGTATGGTTGGTGTAAGCCACAGTTCTGACAAATTTCCAAGAGCAGGTCAGCATTACTGAACTTGATTATATAGAGTTGTCAACATAGAAATGGAAAATATACAATGCTCATGTTTTTAACCTTTATGAAATTTGAGGATGAGCATATGTATGAAACACCCAGGCAATCAAACTAGAGTCCAGCGCAAGGGTAGTTTTCGGTGGTTATAAGGCAGTTAAAAATACTCACTGATTAGCATCATTAGGTGCCTCATGCGTAAGGCACTCACAAGGGGTGAGGTCCCCTGGACCCCGCAATTCAGCGATCCGGGGTTCAAGTTCGCTTATACAAAATAGCCGATAACACTAAAATCACCAACAGAAAGTGCATCTAGCAAGTTGTGCGGCTAATAAATACCTTTGGGTGATATCCCAAGCTTCCTTCCAGCTAATTCCCTTCAAATCAATCAATATCCTCATCAGCTCCGGAATGCAGAGCGTAGGGTGGGTATCGTTCATCTGCACAGCAACCTTCTCCGGAAATTCTTTCCATAAAACATTCTCCCCGGATCTCTTCTCAAAACGCGTAATAATGTCTTGGAGAGAGGCAGAGCATAATGTGTACTGCTGTTTCAGCCTGAGGGTCTTCCCTTCCAACGAATCATCCCCTGGATATAGTATATAGCATATCTGGTGGCAGAAGAGAATCTTATATCAATCAATATATAGTTAAATCAATACCATATTAGTTATCACCAATATAAGTATTTGAATGTACCGAGAGTAAAGGTTTTGGTTGGTTTTCCATTAAGTCATGTATGAATAAAGTTGTCTGTGTGGATTAATCTGTCTGTATAGATTTGGAAGGGTTTTTTTTTTATAGATGGAATGAGTCTGCTTTTAGTTGGGAGGAGCAGGTTAGAAGAAAACTTGGCTTACTACATAAAGCTCCCCCTAGAAGCTTACTGAATGAGCCACTTACTGTATCATACTTGAAGACAGAACAAGATCAAAATATAATGTAAAAAGACGGAACAAGATCAAAATATAACGTAGATAAATATTGCATCATTTAGTATCTTAACCTTTTCCGCATTTGCTTGGCTTTCACATGCTTTCGTGTGTTCCCCGGAGTTGAATGCGGACAAATCGAAATCTGCTGATGGAACTTTAGTGGACCATAAACGAAGGTTGATCGTCGTTTTTGTTTTATAACCTGGTATTGGGACATCACTTGCAACGGCTACTATATCTTCTCCCCCAATCCATCGCCTCTTTCCATCAGAACCTGTGACAACTTTCCCATAGAATTTTATGGGATAAGAGATGTCATTTCTCACAATCTCCCAAGGATTTCCCATCTACAATCAGAAACTGAAGTTAACTTAAACATATATATTTAATATATGTGTGTGTGTATGGTGTGTGTGTATCAGGATTAGTTTTTTGTATGAACAGGAAATTCACCTCAAGCCAGTTTTCAGCAATCTCCTCCTGACCATCTTTTGTGATTAGTTGTTTGAACAAACCATACTTGTATCTGAGCCCATAACCCCAAGCTGGATAATTTAATGTTGCCAAAGAGTCCAGAAAACAAGAAGCAAGCCTGCCAAGCCCTCCATTTCCTAGAGCAGCATCTGGTTCCTAAGAATGTTAGACCCAAAACTTTAGTATAGCATGGAAGATAACAGGGCAGCTATAAGGGTGCATTTGGTACACTAGACCAGACAGAACAGAGCAGGGATCAATGACTCATTGTTCCATGGTTGGCAGGACTTTTATGTGGAACAAACAAGAACAAAGTGGATCAGGCTTGTTCCACCCCCACCCCATGGTGTGGAACAGACTTTCACTTTACTGTCCTACAATACGGTGTCTATATTTTGGTTAATTTATGTAATTTATCAAATATTGATAAACTTGATATAACATCTTTACACACATGGGATAAAATGAACAAGAATATATGCCCATTAAGAAAAAGGTAAAATGCATATTGATGTATATAAATAATTGCAGAAAGAATTTCACCTGTGAAACCACATCCTCAAGTTTGTGGCCAAGCTTGCTCAAAGCCTCTCCATAAGCACCAGTTAGCTCTAAGTTACCAATGGCATTCAATAGTGCTCTTCCCTACAACAACAAATATGATTAATATTTTAAACAAAATGTTTGACTTTGACCATTTATCAAGAGACCGGTTTCCCCTTCCAATAAGCAACGCTGAAAAAAGAAGATAAATAAATTTTGAATGACGATAGTCCCAAGAAAGCATCTAAGCTCTAGGGGCTGTTTGGATGGCATTCCATCAAGTCCTACATGGATAAAGTTGTCTGTGTGGATTAATCTGTCTATATAGCTTGAGAAGGTCTTTATATGGAAGGTTTTTTTCACAGAAAGGAGCGTGTTTTTAATTGGAAAAGCAAGTTCGGGAAGAAAGAAAATTTTGGCTTTTTGCATAAAGCTCTCCCTAAAAGCTTACTGAATAGCTACTTTCTATATCATTAAGTCACCACAAACCGTCATGTATAGCTGACCAAATAAGTTGCAAGTCTCTTTAAGCTCATTAAGTTGCGAACAAACAGACGCTTAGAGTTGAATGATAATATATGTTGAGCAATGTCCCACATTGGACACAAATTGAACTTGTAATGTGCTTATAAGGGTCCTGGGCTACTCCACTCATAGCCAATTGGTTTTGAGTTGGAACCCCACAAACTTACAATATAATGTAGTTGCATCAAGTTCTTTCCAATAAGCAAAAGAAATGATAAACCATTTCGAAATGGTGGCTGCTAACTAGCAAAACTAACCAAAGTTGGTAATAGGAATTGATACAGCTTCTGATCCAATAACCAAATTGACAAACCTGTAAAAATTCCATAGACAAATAGTACGCCTGCTTTACATTCGACCTTTCGTACATATCATAAGTTGCATTCCAGTTGACGATGAGTGAATCACGTATACTTTGTGCAGTGGCAAAGTACGCCTTTGGGAGGTCAAATCCCTCTGGAGAAAATGATGGAGTAAACTCCGCATGGTGGGTAATTCTCGAGGCAATGGTATCAGATGTTGACATATCAATACCGCCTGCATCTGTTAAGCAAACAACAAACAGTTTGATTATGTTTCATGCAAGTTCATAATTTCAAAGAAGTTTAATGGGGTTTAAATATGAGAAACTGAACCACTGAATCTAAAAGTTTTAACCTCAGAACTCTCAGATATCATATAAACATATTGTCATTACCCTGTGCACAAAAAATGTGATAGATTGATAAATCAAACTTGCTAAAACATGAAGGCAGCTAGTACCAGCCAGTGGCCACCTTTTGCAACTCTGCATCAACTCCGAACTCAAACAGAAGAAACGGAAAAGGAAAAAAAAAACATATATCGCCATGATGTGCACCGGAAAAGTAGTCCCTACTTCCAAAGATGCACACATGAGAATATGTGGAACCCCCAATAGATTACTATCTAAAACATCCCTTAAGAAGTGTTTGGTATCGAGACAGGCAGGACAAAACAAGCATTCAGTCTTCGGTAAGACAGAACTGCACAGGACAAAACATATGAAATGACCAATTTACCCCTAACAATTTTTTTTTATATCTTTTGATTAATCAATGTAAGATATTAAATTATAATAAAAATAAAATATACCATTACAAACTTCTCATCAAGCAGATGGAAATGACACCAAAATAAAAAACTTTAGATTGTTTCCTTTTTTATCTTATACATTTTTTATATTATTATTATTATTGATATTGATACTTAATAAATTACATAATATAACCAAAAATATATAAACTAAACCGTATAAAAACATAGATAAAATATAAATATGTTCATGGGCTCGGGATGGAACAAGTATGTTTCACTCTGTTCCACATAAAAGTCATCTCAAACATGGAACAGTGGTCCCGTTTTGTTCTGTGATGTCATAGTATACCAATCGCAACCTTTCAAATTTTAGGGAGGTTTCAACGTATAAAGAAGAGAAATGATCAAAGCCTAACCAATATGAAACTCCAACCCCCACCCCCCTTCCCTCTTCTCTCAATCATTAAATTACTCTCCAAAAAATAACATAACAACCACTAAATTAAATATTCAACGAACCTGAAAATAAATAACATTAGATTATATTATATTTAAATAATGGATCTATATCTATCATAGTAGTTAAACATCTACCAAAATTGATCACAAATTAAACTGAAAGCACAATCCTCATATTAGATACACAAGCATAGTTTCAATGGAACCATAATAACCACCTGTAGTATTAGGTTCAAACGAGAAGTGCTAAAAAAAATATAAGTAGAGAAGTGATATCCACCACTCGTCCGGTCAACAAAGGCGACTTTGACTGGGTCACTCTTCTTTAATCTTCTCCACCCTCCATGAACTGCGACAATCCTCCGTGATCACGTCCACCGGTTAAAGCCGCCTTTATTGACGAAATGAGCGGTGGAGATCACTTCTCTACTTCTCGTTTTTTTAGCACTTCTCATTTGAACCTTTCTCACCACCTGTAAACACACTATAATTTGGGGAAAATGTAGAAAAGGAGACCAAACCTTGTTCAACGATCACCACCTCATCCTTAAGCTTAGGGTTCAAAACACTCCTCCTCACATACACATTCCGTCTCCCGAAATCAACACCGGTCGTGCCGAACAACAACATCCGGTTCGATTTTTTACTACCGACATGGAAACCAAAACCGAAATCGAAACCGATCGAAATCGGAGAACAATGCGATAATGTCATCGGTCCTCCTCCTCCAGCTCCACCAGTAGCTACACAGTAGTAGTAGGCCATTTTTTTCACACTCTATACACAAAATTTACAAATATCAGTGAAGTTAAGTCTAAAGCTCCATCATCAATGGCGGTTTATAGAAGCGATTATTGATTTATTGGTGTTGAGTTGATCGATCGCCATTGTTGGAATCCCGAGGTTCATGTGCAGAGGGTCCAAACTACAATGAAGAAAGTCACATGTGGATCGAGTGTGATGCAAGCATACCTCCATTTTTTGTGGTTACCTGAAAAATGGTCAAAAAAAGGTTCACGAGGCTTGTATTTTCTTTTATCCTTTTTTTGGGTTGCAAAAAAGTAAGGCAAAAATCGAATCGAAATCGAAAATTTTAAAAAGAAACCGGGAAAAAAAAACAGAAATCGAAACTGGATTTCGAAAACAAAAAACCGGAACGTCAGTTTAAAACTGAACCAAACCAAAAATAACCCGAAAACCAAACGGTTTGGATTTTCAAAAAACAAGTGGCTCGATTTTTTACTCGATTTTGGCCAAAAACCGACCGAATTAAACCATGTTCAACAAACTAATCCAAAATACAAAGGTTCATAAATTAGAGTGGGGAGGAAATTGCCGCAGATTGTCATTTCACATCCCTTAAATATTTTTTGGTTATTTCTTTCTGATGTTTATATAAATTTCACGACATCATAACTAATACAAAATAAGGGATCTAGCTAAAAGATTAGAAAAAAAAAATTACGGACCTAATTTTTTTTTCAAAAAAGAATACAAAAGGAGCAGGTTGTGGTAATCCTTATATGTATATCTATACGTAATATTGTAATATCAAAAGACACAGAGGATTAGAATACAAAACAATGGAGATACAAAATTTAATGTTGAAATGAAAGAAATATAAAAAGCCAGAAATGTTCTCGTACTTCACGAATGTTGTTGACGACCTTAAGCTGAAGAACAAAAACCAACAAAAGGTGCATACTGCAAGGACCAAGTCCATAATAAATGACGTTTAAAGACGAAATCCATAAAAATTAGCAAACTACATGGATTAAATCCATGACAGATATTGTCACTTCATCTACTTCATTATAACATATTTTGTTTGTCAATCTTCCAAAAAAGTGTGTTCTGGCGGAGACACTCTAACCCCGGGCCCCATTGGACCGTATTTTGTTTGTCAATCTGCTTTCATTTCTATAACAGATTTGGTCTCTCTTTCTTTAATGAATAGAAACTTGGTGAGACAAAGAGATATCTTTTGCATAATTGCATGTGTTGTACTTTTGGCGTTTATTAAAACTTTCAAAAAGGTATTGAGTAAATTACACCGATGGTCCCTGTGGTAAATTGGGTCCTTGTAGTTTGTACTTCATTCCGATCTAGGTCCTTTCTCTTGGAGTACTCCAATCCGTCGACTCATAGAGCAATTTGAGAACTCAACATAGGGAATCAAAAACTAAGTAGTTGTTTACCGAACACTTATCCTGATAATTACTTACCTGGTAAGAATTTAGTCCACCAAAACGGTATCCTATACAATAATTTACACAGTAAGCATTAATCGTGGCAAAAGTTGTCGCCCTCACTGACCGGATAAGACTCTCCGTCCTGCTTCACTCTTTTTTTTTAAGAAACCTGCTTCACTCTTGCCGGGGTAAGATTCATGTTTCTTGTCATTTTCATTCGGTAAGCATTCGGTAAACAGCTCCTAATAATCAAATTACTCCAACAACAAAATCCACACAAAAACATCTTCGATAGATCAATTCTACATCAAAATAAGAGCTCAATAAGGGTCATTAACACAACCCAATTAGCACAATTATCCCAATTATCCTACAAACTTCAACCCAATGAAAGTAGTAATCTAACAACAATGGCAATAACACCAAGAAAAAATGGCAGAAAAATCAAACAATACAGATAAAAACACAACTAAATACCTCCTAAACCCACCTCTAGATCTTCAAAATCTACCGTTTCCCGATCATCTTCTTGCTTGAATCCACTCGATACTCCATCTTTTCCGGCAACGGAGCAGAGAACACGAAACCATCATCACCTTCATCTTCATCTCCTTCATTGTGTTCTTGATCGGATTGATGATTTTTGGTTGATTGATTCATTCTTGTTCCCAAATTCTTTCTTGGATCCATCTCGTTCTCACTCATTTCTGAAGAATCTTCGTCTTCATCTTCCACTTCGGTTTCTTTCGAAGAAACACCAATTTCTTCCACCTCTTCGACTTCTTCTTCTTCACCGCCATTACTGCTATCACTGCCATCACTTTCACCATGGCCATGGCTGCTTTTGATTAATCTATAAACATTCCCATTTTCAGAAAATCTAACAGTTTTCTTCACATTCGGTTGATTCTTCGTCAAACCCCCAAATCTATTTTGGGGAACACCGTTTTTCCTAAGGTTTTCAAGCTCCAATTTTTCTATTGCTTCTTCCAGTTTGGGAACCGATGAAACCCTGACTTTGGTTTTACTTTGATTGTTCGAAACATGGGGGGATTTTCTTACGTCGTCGTCATCATCGTCACCCAAAACCCTAGAACCAGAAGCCCTAATTTTCTGCTCCCGTTGCAAAATCACAGATTTCTTACCGTTTTTACTGAATTTAACTTTACTGACGGAAATCATGTGGTTTTCGGTGGACATTTCATCGATGAACTCCATGAATCGGATTAATTCTCGGCTAATTGATCGTTTACCATCTCTAATCATCGGATCACTCCCCTGAAAATCACAAACCCTAATAATAAGATCATCACTTCATAGATCAATAACAACATTTAGGTTGTGTTTGGCAAAAATAAGCTAGCTGATAAGCTAGTACATGTTCGGATGGACCATAAGCTAGCTTATTAAAACGCTAGTTGGAACATCGTTTGTGGAGCTTTTTTTGGAGTTTTTTCCAATTATACCCTTATTAATATTAATTATTATACCCTTAGATATCCTTTTTTAACATTTTACATGCACATAACTAGTTTTTGTCAAACATAATTTATTCATCAGCTAGCTTAGCTAGCTTATCGGCTACTATCTAGCTTATTGGTCGACACCTAGCTTATTATCAACTACTAGCTAGCTTATTGGTCGACACCTAGCTTATTATCAACTACTAGCTAGCTTATTAGTCAGGCTATGCATACCCAACCCTCCCAACCCTCTCAACCCCACTGCCACATCAGCTTTTTCCCAACCCCACAATTAACCCTCTGAACCCTCTGAACCCTCTCTAATTAGTACCCAACCCTCCCAACCCTCTCATACACCACACACACAACACATTCACAAAACCGCCAACCCCACCGCGGCTTCAGGAGACCGCTCAACCCGCCGGAGGAGTAGCGGTCCCGCTCAACCCTCCAAAGCCGGCAGGTTGGAAGCCGCCCAACCCCATGGAGCGTTACGCACAGCGTCGTAAGCTAGTTTTAATCAAACATAATTTATTCAACAACTAGCTTATTAGTCAACTACTTGCTAGCTTATTAGTCAACAACGAGCTTATTATCAACTACTAGTTAGCTTATCAGCTAGCCTACTTAGATCTTCACAAAATGCCAGTTGAATCACTTTACTGAAAATCATAAACCCTAATTAGATCCTCACAAAATGCCAATTTTTAAAATGCCAATTGAACCACTTCATTGATCAATAGCATTATAACAACATTTAGCCGAGTAAAAAACCTAAGATTACCTGAATAGAATCGAGCTTGATGAGCAGGTTCATGGATTCGCGAGAGAGAAGTTCATAATCGAACCGGATTTTATCGGAAATGGAGGATTTGAGATCGTTGAGAGATGATTTGATGTACGCGAGATCTTTTAGGTTTCTTAGGGTTACGGATCTGCGTACGAGAAACGCTCTGAAGTGGATTTGAATGGTGCGGGCGGCGGCGTGGCGGAGGGAGGACGGACGGTGAGAGACTTTGCTGCCGCGGCGGCGGAGGGAGGACTCCAGGGCGGCGATGCGACGGATTAGGGAGGAGACGGTCGGATCAACCGGCGAGGGTTCTTCTTCTTCGGCGTCTTCCTGTGAAGAATACTTTCGGAAAAGCTGATGTTTTTGATGGATTTCAGAAGGAGGAGGAGGATGGTGGTTGTGGTGGTTTTGCGGTGGCGCGTGGAGGTGGTGGTGGAGATGAGGAGAAATGGAGTGGAATTGTGGTGGTGGTGGTTGGGGAGAGTAGAGAGTGGTGGTGGAGCAGGTGGTGCAGTAGCAGGTGGTGGTAGGTGGTGGTGGTGGTGGTTGGAGGGTGGAGTGACAGTGGCATTGGTGGTGGTGGCCGGTGGCGGCCATTTGGGGAGGATGAAGGAGAATTTGGGGAAAAAAGAGTTTGCAAATGAAACTAGCTATGGGTTTTATGAGTATGCTCTTGACCTGGTCAACCTTCATCGATTATAGTTGTTATCATTTTTAAGAGGGTGTTAAAAACCGGGTTTTTACTTGAATCGGTATTATTATCGGTTTTTGGTTTGACCAGTTCAGCTACTAGTTTAGTCGGTTTCAAACATTTTTATGTATTTTTTATTTTCTTACATTTTGTATGTATATAAAATAAAACCAACAATTTGATGTCTGTAAGTTAAAAGACATTAAAAATACACATTACAATAAATTTTATATTAATCTAAAAACATTATAGATAATAATAACAAGTTTTGTGCGTAGTTTTTATTTAAAACCAGGTCAACCGATTTTTTATTGGTTCAATCCAACATGTCAGCCACTAAACCGGCTAGTTCAATCTGGTCCTTAAAACACCGTAAAACTGGTCACATTTGACCCGGTCCTTCCACTGGTTCATGAGAAGTTTGAATTAACAATCATGAGATGTGGATTTCAACTGTTGATCATTTTTACTTTCATATCTTTCTCATTCAACAGTGAACAAATAATTTCTCACACTTCTCACCAGAATCCAACCATGTAGTTTAAATGGTTGGTATTTGGTGTTAATCATAGGTGTTTGTGATGCGAGTTTGGGGTTAGGCAGGATGCCGCACTCTGTATTTAGTTTGGGCATTTTCCTAAATAGTACCATAGACATACGGTGTTTATTGGTTGACATCCAATGGATTTGATGGAACCAAACCGATCTAAATTATAATCATTAATTAGATGTTGGTTTTTTTTTTTCTATTCCAATGGATGATTTGATTGGTTTGTTCCATCCATTAGATATTCTTATTGGATTCGATTGTATCCAACCAATATTAACCGGATCGGATTGAATTAAGTCATCCGACATCCAGTGGATAATTAATTATTTTATTATATATATATAATTAAATTAATTATTATTTGATGGATACTCGAATGGGTAATTGGATGGTGAATGGATGGCAATTGGATGGTAGCTATATGATGATTGGATAGATAATTGATTTGGTCCATTTTGGACTATCATCCAAGAACCGACTCATCTAGACTGAACGTTGTAAATTTCGATTTGATCTAATTATCATTGGTCAAGTCTGATTGAATTTGTCAATGCAAATTGAATTGGTTGAATTTTTTAGGTTGGGGTTTATGCTTGTATTTTTTTTTTTTGAAGAGGTATCCCAGACCACATTGGGCCCAGACTAATCCTCGGCAATTTTGGGCCGAAGCCCGACTGCTAAAGCATGCAGCCCGGGGTCGAAGCCCCCGTACCTCCAGAATGTGTCCCCCAAGGCTCGAACTCGGGTTCACCACTATGTAGTGCCCAAGCCTTACCTTTATGCTTGTATTTTTTGTGTGCATGTATGGATGAGAGATGTCATGTATGAATAAATGCCACTTAAAAATGGTTGTTTATGCTTTACCAATAAATATCCATTGTAACTCTTGTTTTATGTTTTAATTTGATTTATATTGTCCAAGTATATTATTGGTTAATAATATCTAATAAAAGGTAAAAAGAGATTGTGTTTACGTCAAGCATGCACACGAGTAAAATTCCATAGCAAGAGCGTGTATGTATGCGATCATAGACAAAGGAAAGATGGTTAGTCGGGTTCTAGTTCCAAGCAACATAGATAGAAAAACCAAGCGGCAGAGCAATTTATGCACAAAGAAGAAAGTTTTGTCTGAAAAGTGTGACCATCAAATACAAAAAACTATGAGCGAACACGATAAAAGAAAAGTGTGTAAAAAAACAAAAGATTAAATTAAGAAAATACAACCACTAACTAAGTAGGTGAGAATTTTGATCTTTACAACATATACATCCGTGACAATGTGGGCTAAAAAGTGTGATAGTGATATTATGTCTACCAAATCCAAACCCCTTAGCCTTATTCGGTAGGACAAAGTAAATGATTAATAAATATACTTTAATATTCAATTCAAATTATCGAATAATCATAAATTAAAATTTAAGAGCATGTTAAACAACTATGTTAGTTTTTAAGTTTAGAGATTTCGAAAAAAATTACTCAAATATTTATGCTAAACTATCTTGGAGATGCTCTCTTATTTTACAAATTTAATTTGTTTAATTCAAACAAAAAAAAAGAGCATTAATATCTAGTCAAAATGTCAAATACCATCAATTTTGCTCCTTTAATTTATAACTAAAATGATTTTAAGTTTTTCTATTCCTTGTTGGCCGTAAAAACTTCCAAAAGAAACATCAAAAAGGTTTACTCACCAACACTTTCCACTTTTTCAAACCATGTGCCACTTTTTGGAAATATTCTTGTGTGCTATTTGGTACTTATTTCATTTAATATTTTTAAAATGCTACAGAAAATACAAGATTAAGTACATAGAACATCAATGTATCCTTTTTGTCTAAATTTTATTTTAGCTTGTATATATTTTCACATAAAAGAATAATATATTTTAATTTTCTTTAGAGTAAATTTTATTTTTCGTCTCTGACGTTTAATCATTTCAACGGTTTTCGCCCCTCATCTTTATTTTAACAGATTCGTCTCTCACGTTTAACACCTTGCAACGATTTTCGTCCCTACACTTAACGGTCGTTAATTTTTTCAGTTAAGTCCACTTTAACGAAGGTTATTTTAGTCATTTACTCCTTTTAACTATTTTAACATTATTTTTTAATTAGTCTTTTTTAAATTAGGGTAAAAGTTATATATTGAAACTTGGAGGGCCAAAGATAAACACATTCATCTTCATCTTCTACCTCCCAACTTTGATCAAACCATTTAACTCCACTCCTTCCGGTGAAACCTCATTTTCCGACGATAACCCGATTTTCTAAATCTTATGGTTGTGGATCTCCAAGACTTGGTACCATAAAACAACTTTAACAAAAAGGGTATGCCTTTTTAAAGTGGAAATATTTATGACTTTCTAAACAATCACACCATAGATACCCCCTAATAATCCTTCATTTTCTCATCCAAATCTTAAATCTAGAACCTGCATTCCTCATCTATCACACAATAAAAGTTAAAATCTTCAATCCTTAACCATATCCATGGCGTTTGCTCTCACAACCCGATTTTGGTTTGGGATTTTGGGGAAAACACCATTTTACATATGAAACACCACAGAGAGACGATATCATTTAGGGGTTAAATCGATTTGGAGTTCGTCAAGTTTTGATGCACGTTGGGGTTAAATCGACGAGAAAACAGTTGTCGGAGTTCATCCAGTTGCTGGCGATTTGGTCTCGAAATTTGATTTAGGGGTTTCGTTAGCGACAAAAATGAGTCGCTAGTATGAAAGAATGGTGGGTTTGGGAGGGAATAACAGGTATGAAAGAGTAGGCGGCTGGATTTAGGAGTTTTACTGGTAACAAAAATGAGTCGTCGGTTTGGTCCTCGTCGATTTGCTCTCCGGCGAGATTTGGTTTTATCATTAGTTCAACTGTGTATGTATGTATGTATGTGTATGTATATATTATATATATACATATATATATATATATATGTAAATTACATAATAGGTCCTCCAAGGTTTGATATTTTTGCAGAAACAAAAAACTCAAAAAATAAGTAAAATGACTAAATTATCCCTCATAAAAGTGGACTTAACTGAAAAAGTTAACGACCGTTAAGTGGAGGGACGAAAATCGTTGCAAGGTGTCAAACGTGAAGGATGAATCTGTTAAAACAAAGGTGAGGGACGAAAACCGTTAAAATGGTCAAACGTCAGGGGACGAAAAATGAAATTTACTCTTTTCTTTATTATAGGTAATTTACTTTCATCGATTTACATGGACATATTTAGTAAAACATATAAGAAGTCATTTATCTACGGTATGATAAAAAATTTAAAGATCACATGTGATTACAAAGTAAAATCAAAAAAAGTTTAAAGATTACATGTGAATACCGAGTAAAACCATATAAGAAGTCAGTTAACACAAATGCAAAAAAGTGGCTCTGTTCCATGGCAGTCAACGCGTCATGTGTGTATCACATGTTATTACATGTTGACTTTTAACTTCTCGTTTAAACTTTACCTTATGCTTACGTATATTAGCGGTTTGATCTGGTAGCCATTTCCTGTAAAAGTTTACAAAGTAACTATCAGGTTCTCCATTGGCATACCTATCCTTCCATTTGACGCACATGAGTAAGGGGGTGTTTGGGTTTGCTTATTAAAACTCTTTATTTGGTTATAATTGAGTCAACCAACAAATAAAGAGTTTTGGGTGTTTGGATAATAGACTTATAACGGAGCCAACTAGCAAATAAGGAGTTTTTAAGGAAATCAAAACCATTTAACCTTTTTAGCTAACAATAAACAGATAAATATAAGTTGTTTTAAATAAACAACCTCAAACACTCCTTAATATTTATAAACTTTTTTGGTCTTGTAGTCAGGTCTGTTAATTGAGAAGTTGTATTTAGATGGCTATTTTGTAAACTTTTATTAAGAAATAGCTGAGAGATCAAATCATTAATTTTAAAAAAGTTAATTACACCATTGGTCCTTTAAGATATGCCCAAATTTCAACGTTAGTTCTTAAGTTTCAAAAGTTGCATAGATGATCTTTTATATGAGAAAAGGTCACATTGACGGTCCTTTAGTGTAACGATCGTTAATTGATAACGGAAATACGAGGGCCGTCCTTTTGCAATTAAAGGACCATCAGTGTATTTTACTTTAGAAAATGGCCATTTATCATCACCCCCTCTAACTTTTTACGACCATATCCACCACTCATCACCACCCACCATCTTCTTCCAACACCTCCTCCACTACCATCCACATCCTCCCTTCGCCACCACCACCTCCTACTTCCAAGACCTCACACTGCTGCCACCTCCACCACCACCTCATTCCTCTCGATCTACTTTCTCCGGGGATATGGTTTTCCCTCTCATATATGCTTTCTCCGGTGGTGGGTAGTGGCAGTGAGAGCTGGGTGGTGGTGGCAGTGAGAGGTGAGTGGTGGTGTAGGAGGTGTTGGAAGGAGGAGATCGTGGATGGTGTTTTAAAAAGTTAGATTAGTAAAAAAGACAAACTTATAAAAAGAAAAATTGTAGACTAAAAATCACACTATTGGTCTCTTAATTGCAAAAAGACAGACTTGCTCCCGTACTTCCATTAGCAATTAACGGCCGTTACACTAATAAACACCAGGCATGACTTTTTTCATATAAAGAATCGTCCATGCAACTTCTGAAACTTAACGACTAAAGTTGAAATTCGAACGCATCTTAAAGGACCAACAGTGTAATTAACTCATCTCCATCTCTCTCTCTCTACATTCCCTCTTTTTGATCATGGGAGAGAAAATTCAATCAAATCATCAACACCCACACTAATCTACACACTCTACAGTCTTAATTACACAGATTTACACACACTAAACCCTAGCTCCACCATTTTTGCTAGAATGATTTCATCAATCCAATGCATTCTTCTTCCAGAAACAATTCAAATCACTGGATCATAAACATCAATCAGTCTCAATTTCGTTCCTGTAATCCGGTAAGATCCGATTACGATGAGCCAAAATTGGGCGAAATCAATCAAATCATCGTATGCATTATCGTTTTTAGATTGGATCAATCGGAAGGAGTTCATCGTCTATAGTGTAATTAGGTTTTGTTTGTTTGAGGTGAAATTAGGGGATTATTGTTGTAGTTATTCATCATCATTATGCAGCTGCACTTTTCGCCTAGTATGAAAAGCTTAACGATATCGAGCAGCAGCAGCAGCAGCCATGGATTTAAGGTCTCAGCTCGCCATATTTCGTACCGTACGATGTTTCGTACGATCCTCATTCTCGCTGTCGTGTTGCCGTTTGTGTTCATCCTCACGGCTCTTGTGACGCTTGAAGGTGTCAACAAGTGTTCTTCATTTGGTAACAATACTACTTATGTTATGAATTGAATCAATTATTTTGTTGATCTAGTTGTTGTTATTGATATTCATTGTTATGGATGTAGTTGTGTTTCAATGTAGATCTTGATGGTTTTATGTTATGTTGTTAGTTTTTGTTGATTGTTGACTGGTTTTGATTGGATTTGAGAAGTAGAAGAGAATCTGGAATTGTTTGGTGTTTAACTGTTTATAGATCTTTGATTTAGTTTCATGTGACAATCAGGATATGCTAATGTTTGTTAGGTGGATTAGGTTTGAGTGGAGTTTGATTCCTTTCAAGTTAAAAAGGGATGATGGCTGTATTGGGGTTTAGAATTCAGATGCCTAATTGGAAATCATAATTGAGTATCATTAAGGTTAAGTTATTGAGAAATATCAGTAGCTTGAATGAGCTACATTTAGGTTTGTAGGTTAAGTTATGTACTCGATTTGTTGGATCTAATGAATTAAATGGAAATTTGGATTGGTTGTGATTTCGATGATCGGATTATGGCTGGGTGGATTAGGTTTGAGTGGAGTTTGAATCCTTGCAAGTTAAAGGGATGATGGCTGTTTAGGGGTTCAGAATTCAGATGCCTAATTAGAAATCATAATCGAGTATCATTAAGATTAAATTATTCTGAAACATTAGTGGCTGAATGAGCTACATTTAGGTGTGCTGGTTAAATTATGTACTTGATTTCTTGTATCTAATGAATTGAATGGAAATTTGGATTGATTGTGATTTCGGTTATGGTTGGGTGGAATAGCTATTGACTTGTTGAGGTAGATGTACTCGGAGTACATCTTATCCTCTCCAGACCCTTCTCGGAGCCGGAGTCACTGTGTTTATTTGTTTTTTGTTTATTTGGTTTACACATATGTCTAGTAGGAAAAACTATAATCAAACCACTTGGGTTGTGGCACACTAGTTAAGGCTCGTAATGTAGTGGATTTCTCATCTTTCCGGGTTCAAATTCAGGAGCTCTCAAAGCCCTTGTGGCTATGGAAGTTCACCTGCGATGACTTCTGGACATTCGTGGTCTCTGGGGGAATTAGTCGGTGCACATACGTTGGCCTGAAATCCACCATTACCCAGAAAAAGAACTATCAGAAAAACTATTTGGGTTTTTATTCATTTGATTTACACGTTTATGGGGTTGGCAAAACTTTAATCAAAGCACTTGGGTTGTGGCACACTGGTTAAGGCTTAGGAGGATGTAGTGGAAATCTCATCTTTCCGAATGTTTGTGAAGGCCATTCATGGTCGCCTGGGGGATTAGTCGATGCGTAAGCTGTCCCGGTAATCCATGGTTACCCAAAAAAATCTACAATCAAACATTATTTCATTTCTGTCAAGTTCTTTGTTTCTCCTAGGACAATTTTGTGGTCATAAACCTAACTCTCCTATCAGGTAAAGAATACAAACCTTTTTCTGTTCTCTTGCCTTTTCTTGTTAAAATCCAATTTCGGATGTCTGATGAAATTTGGAACGTTGGACTTGTTCTGTAGATATCATGTTGGGAACTTGTTAAACACATTTTTCTCATTTTCTTTTCTAATACCCATTGATCTTAATTTTATTATCTAAAAAGTATCCATTAATTACCGATTTCATGCTTCAGATTGTTTAGGCAGGCGTTTGGGACCAAAGCTTCTTGGGAGGGGTGATGATTCAGGGGTAAAAGTTCTAGCACATAATCTCTTAATCCTTGAGGTTTATTCGAGGCTTATTTTATCTAATATCTTGCACATTTTTATGATGGCTGAAGCAGAGGCTTGTTAGCGAACTTTACAAGAACCTTAATCAAGTGAATTCTGTAGAAGTCCCAGATGGCATAAAGCTCCCAGATAACTTTACACATCTTGTTTCAGAAATGAAAAGCAACAAGTATAATGCGCAGGAATTTGCTGTTGTATTGAAAGGAATGGTATGTCTACTCACCATAGTATCCATATTTTGCCGTATGCTTTGCATTGCTTCTTTGGAACGAGGGAATTGAGTTGGTATTTTTTTTTTCCAGCCTTTAGGATTTTTTGTCATAATTTCCACTAAAAATATAGATTTAAGGTAAGACTAAGATGTATGCAGATCTGACCTCTACCCCAAGTTATGTTATAGGCCCTAACGAGATTCAGAATCCCCTAACAATAATTTGATCCCTAAATGCTAGGATTATGCGCGTTAAATTTGAACTATTTGGATAACTTGTATTATTCTTAACTTGAACCGTGAAAATTCCAAATTAAGTTGATTTAAAAATCAAACCAAACGACCCGTATATCCCACATAGAGGTAGGGTGTGGGGAGGATAGGATGTACGCTGACCTTACCATCACCCCAAGGGGTATAGAGGCAGAGGCAGACCTAGAATTTTTTTCAAGTGGTGGCACTATTTGACTATAAAAAACAAAGTTATGGATACTTTTTCAAAATCATCATTGGTTTGTTGGTTAGTTTCTTGTTTTTTGTATGTGAGGTCCTGTGTTTGAGTCTTTTTATCCTAAGTTTTGCAGAAACGTAGTAGACCTGAAATTAAATGCTAAAAGCTAAGAAAATGGTACAATGGGTTTCGAACCCGCGTCAGGAAGGGGAGCAAAGACTGTGCAAACCCTTCTCTACCAAGAGAAAGTTGTGTTATTCTCGCAGTTTCAAGAAATATATGGTTACACCCAACAAAATGATATGGTGGCACCTTTCACAACTCTATTTTTTTACACTATGACGGAGGGACGAAGCGGTGGCCCGTGCCACCGTATGCACCATGGTGGGACCCAAACTGGTGACCACTAGGGAGCATGTTTTTCCCCCCTTCTGAAATTAACCTTGTTTTAATTTTTTCGGACTTCCATGATGGATCTACAATCTCTCTGCTCCTTATCGAGCTAAGTTTTTTTTTTCTTAATGAAATTTGACAGATGGAGAGATCTGAAAAGGAGATTCTAGAAACTAAATTCGCGGAACTAGTGAATAAACACTTTGCAGCAAGTTCTGTTCCAAAAGGCATCCATTGTCTCTCCTTGCGGTTGACTGACGAATACTCTTCAAATGCTCATGCACGGCGGCAGTTGCCGTCCCCGGAATTTCTTCCGGTTCTTTCCGACAATTCGTACTACCACTTTATCTTGTCAACTGACAATATCCTGGCGGCTTCAGTTGTGGTCAATTCTGCCGTCCAATCGTCTCTAACGCCCGAGAAAATCGTCTTCCATGTGATAACCGACAAGAAAACTTATGCAGGCATGCACTCGTGGTTTGCCTTAAACCCTTATTCCCCTGCCATCATTGAAGTGAAAGGTGTTCATCAGTTTGACTGGTTGACCCGAGACAACGTTCCGATTCTTGAAGCTGTGGAAAATCATAGTGGAGTTAGGAATTACTACCATGGGAATCATGTAGCAGTGACCAACCTTAGTGATACCACTCCTAGATTGTTGGCCTCCAAATTGCAGGCTAGAAGTCCAAAGTACATATCGTTGCTGAATCATCTTCGCATATATTTGCCAGAGGTAATCAGAATTAGACGGTACACATGCTTTTCCTTCTCTTTGATTATAGGAATGGGGATAGGAACTTATAAATATAATAATATATGTATATATTCATTTTTAGAGGTTTAGCGTTTCTCAGAGTCATTCTAATCTTTTTGGAGACCTTGTTACACAGATACCAAGAGTATAGAACAAAACATAGAAGTTAATACAATCTATTATATTAAAAGTCTTACAAATTAAATCAACAAACATGCCTTAAAAATGACAAAGTAAACCAAACCAAACCAAACAAATGAGCAAAGTATATCCCACAGAGAGAGAAATGATTTTCTTATTTATTCCCACCAATGAGATTGAATTATTATTATTTTATATAAAGTTTTTATTTTAAAAGTGTATTGCGATTATAAAATTATAGAATATTAATGTTGAAATCTCCGAAATACAGAATCTCCAACAGATTTTAACTTTTAGCTCTTTATTATAGAGAATCTGTTGAAGATGCTCTTAGTCGCTATGAAATTCACTTAAAATGACAAAGTAATATATGAAGTCCACCTAGATAATATCATTACTCTTAACATTTTACAGAAACTGGAAGTAGGAATCGCCAAATTGGCTAAGAGTTAAAAAGCCTAAAACATGTATAATTGGTCCCCAAAAACTTTGGGGGGCCGTTCCATATATCAGATCGGAACTCCCTCAGGCACGAGCACAACCCTTGCATTTCTTTATATATATGTATGTATATACACAAACACAGAGAGAGAGAGAGAGAGAGGTGGGTTCATACGAGAATGCTAACTATTTGAGAAAACGAGAAAAACTTCATCATTGTACAAAATCATACGCGATTCATGCGACTTTGCCTGCGACTGTAACTCTTTAAGTTGTGTGGCAAGTCGCATGCGTCCAGTTTTTTCCGTTAGTATAAAATCACATTTGATTTTGTACATGAGCAAAGCTTTTCTTGTTTTCTTAAGTAGTTAACACTTCAGATCAAATGTAGTCAACCAATAAATGTATGTTGGTTGACTAGAAGTTTTTTGTATCATCTTTTTCTATATTTGTTTCCATGTTGATTTTGTTGGTCTCTGATATATACATCTTTTGCGTATTCCGCTCAGCTCTTCCCCAACCTTGATAAAGTGGTTTTCTTGGATGATGATGTCGTGATTCAACAAGATTTATCCACACTTTGGGAACTTGACCTTGGTGGAAAAGTCAATGGAGCTGTCGAAACCTGCAAAGGCGGAGACTCGTGGGTAATGTCTAAACGGTTTAGAAACTACTTCAACTTTTCTCACCCGTTGATAGCGAAAACTTTAGACCCAAAGGAATGTGCTTGGGCTTATGGGATGAATATCTTCGACTTGCGGGCATGGAGAAAGACTAATATTACAGAAACATATCACACATGGCTTAAGGAGGTAAATTTACACAATATTCCAACATTTCATTTTTTTTTCCTTGCAAGCCAATATGTTGAAATTGTCAATTAGGGTGCGTTTTGGTATACTGGACATGACAGAACAAAACAGAGATCATTGTTCTATGTTTGACTTTGACATGACTTTTTGTGTGGAATAGAGTGGAACAGGCATGTACCATCCTCACCCCATTGTATAAAGCTAGAACAAACCCATATTTTACAAATATACCCTCAAAATAAAACTTAATTTCCTGCTAAACTTAATTGTATTGATGAAAACCTTCTAATGACGTATTTTATTAAAAAAAAATTATTATAATATTTAATAAATTACATAAAGTAATCAAAATATAGCAAATATATAAAATAAGAAATAAAAATTTGAGAGCAGTAAAAACGAAAGATTGAAAAGGATAAAATATTTATGAATCGAAGTTTAAGTGTTTTTGGTTTTATGAATAGAATATAAAATAAAAATGTTTAGGTCTTTTGATTTTATGAATGTGAGCTTTTTAATCAATATTTATGTTAGATGTTTTGTGTTTTTTAATATTATTTATTAATTTTCATTTAGATTGATTATTTTGGAAAAAAACACTAAATAACTCATTAGGGATAAATTGGTCATTTTACATCATTATCTGTCTGCACCCGTCTTATCAAACATTGAACAACTATCATGTCTAGTCTTCTGCCCTGTTCTCTCTTGTCTGGGTATCAAATGCACCCAACGCTCTTTGACAAACTAGCTAGTAAACTAGTTCTTGGTAGTCATATTTGATAAAATGATTAAAATCTAGTTGATAAGTTGGGTGACACTGTGAAATGACCCATACCATGTTAAAAAAATTTGCTGAAGCATACAAGGGGCATAATTGGAAAAAATAAAATCCGGAGCTTATTGAAACGTTACTTGAAGTAGCGTTTCAAAAAGCTAGCTTATGACTTACCAAACCGTGCTTTTTTATTTCCTTCCTGATGGAATAGATATATGTATAACATACATGAATGCATAACCAAACGAAATGACTAAAATTTAAAGATTTTCGATATTTTCTTTTCTTTTCAGAACTTGAGCTCGAATCTGACCTTATGGAGGCTCGGCACCCTACCCCCGGCACTTATTGCATTTAGGGGTCACGTTCAACCCATTGACCCATCTTGGCACCTTCTCGGGTTAGGGTACCAGAGTAAAACGAGCATCGAAAGTGTAAAGAAAGCTTCCGTAATTCACTACAACGGTCAGTCAAAACCGTGGTTAGAGATCGGGTTTGAACATCTTCGCCCTTTTTGGTCCAAATACATCAATTACTCCAACGATTTTGTCAAGAGTTGCCACATCTTGGAGTAGTCGTTTTCCTCCAAGTTGTTTGCATAAGCAAAAAGACGCGAAAGAGACCCATAACTCAAAGCAATTTTGTGAATATTCATTATGAATAGACAGTTTTGTCAATATTCATTATGAATAGAGAAACAGGAAATCGGAAACGGCTAAATTGGCAAACGGAACTCGATATGCGCCTGCTTTCCCACCTCGGAACTTGCATCGAGAGCCACATGAAGTCATGAAGATTCGTTCTTTCGTATATTTTAGCGTTGATATTCATTATGAATATAGATATTAACAGGAATTACGGCTCGGCCCAGGATGGAGAACGTGAAAGCGCCCGTCTTGCTCGAGATATACACGGATCGTTAAAGGTTCGATTCTTGCCACCTGAAACTATTTTTTTTGACATAATTGAGGGCAGTGTATCTTTGAAACTGCTTTGTTACGGAACCCGTTTAGCTCGGAACTTTGTTCGGTTGTCGTGTAGTATACTCGAGATACTGTTAAAATGTGCAGTAAATTCTTTTTGATCGAAGTTGTCGCTCTACCGATGGTTTTTCGATCTACGATCGCTCATACCGTGGGGGTTTGTCTGCAATTTATAAAGTTTTTGAACTTTAGGGTATGTAGCAATTTGTGAATGATGGTTATAAAGTTGTGACTAAATTACATTTTTCGTCCATGTGGTTTGTTGAAAATTATGATTTTAATTCATTGTTTGTTTTTCGTTCTTACGATTCACAATTTATTGTTGTTTTCATCTTGCATACATAAAAGGTAAGAGACGGGCCTCAGACGAAAATGGCAATGAATTGCAAATCGTAGGGAGGAAAACCGCAAATTTGAAACCACATGGACAAAAAACCGAAAATGTAATTTACTTTATAGAAGAATTCTTAAAAGGATACGAGTAGTTTTGTAATTTATTAATCTTAATTTGGTAGGACAGAAAAAAATGAACTTTGTATCACTCAACCTAACCTCGTGCCAAACATGAGACGTGGATAGTTTAGTAATTTATCAATCATGTCCTAATCTCGATTTATGTTTCACACGTTTTAGCGGGATAGGAAAAATGTATTTTTGTTTCATTTTTGGGGGGTTTGGTTGGTTTTCCATTAAGGCATGAATGAATAAAATTGTCACTTTGGATTAATGTGTCTAATATAGATTGTAAAAGTTTTTGTTTGGATGGGTTTTTCATAGATGTAAGGGTAGATTTTTTTTTAATTTGGAGAGACATGATAGGACAAAACTTGTCTTTTTGCTTAAAGCTGCCTCTCAAAAGCTTACTGAATAAACAACTTTCTATATCATTAAACCACTATTAAACAGTCATTATAGCTGACCGAATAAGTTACGATTCCCATTCAACTCATTAAGTTGCCAACATATGGGTATTTTAGTAATTATCTCGTCTTGATTTTTGTTTCCCCTATTTTAGTGAGACAGGAAAAGGCACTTTCTTGTCCTCGATTTCGTGTCGTATTTGGGACAATAAAATTTTGAACTATCTTTGTACCATATTTCTGATGTGGGACTAACAATTTGTTTGATTGGTGATGTGTTATGTATTTGTTTCAAAAATATTTTTTATGAAAAAATATAATTTTTATGTGTTTGGAATCTTGTAAGTTGGATATGACAAGAAACCCATTATAGAAGTAGTATCTTGTGATCATTTTTTAAATGTCTTAAGGTTCTTGTTCTTTTCTTTTGCATTTGTGGGTAGGTCCAATTTCTCTTTCAGAGTACTGAATAGAATAATTATTATAAAAAATAATTTGGTAAAATTAGTTGATTGTTATCTAAATAGTTGTGATATGTTCTTTTAATAGAGGAAATAATTGGAAAAAAAAAACTAATAAAATAAAATTAGAGTTAGGGGATTATTAAAGAACTAGTATAGTACGCCTAATTGATCGGAGTTGCTAAAATTCTGTCCATATTATTACAAACATACGTTTCATGTGGAGATAAAGAAATAGATCAAACTGAGCACCACCGTCCTTATCTTACAAGAAATAGATCGCTCCCCTATTTATTTATTCTAATTAGAAATACAACTTAAATAGAATTTTAGGGAGAATAAATAAATTAACCAAACCATGGGATAAATCCAAGCGAACTTTTCTTAAGTCCAAGACACGAGAAGCGAGGAAACAAGGAGAAGCAGACCGATGCATCAACTAGAAGAAATCAAACTGAGGAAGAGATGATTAATCGATTTTTTTTAGGGGGGGGGGGGGGGTGTGAATGTGTAAAGTTTCATGGACGGATTTTTATGAACATATTTGGAAAGACCTTGAAAATAAAAACTAAATACTTCTTCTATAGTTGAATATTAGAATGGTAGAGGAAGAATCATGGGAGAAGTTAAACATTTTACGAGAAATTAACATATATGATTACCCGTTTTTGGCTATGTATATATATCGTCAAATACAACATGTACTTAATCATATACGATTTAAGCTTGTGTAACATGAGTGTAATCATAATAAAATGATATTTATGGTGTCTTTATAAAATTTTAAGCTTTTTACCTTCTTATCCAAATCCGTAATAAAATGTAACATGAGTCTAGAAGCTTAAGTTTTTCCAAAAACTATTACAAGATATTAATAATTATTATATTTTATCATGCCTTTTCAAATTTATCTTATTATAAATATTTATAATATTTGATTATTAGTTAGATAAATATATTACATGAGATATTAATTTTTTGATTTACAAGTATGATTAATTGATTTGCCACAATGTCTACATGTTGGATAATAATGTGTGGCAATTATCTTTTTATTTGTTCTTATAATCTTTTCCAATTTTAGTACATTAAATTAATATAATTCCTTATTTGGTTGGTATAAAAATCTGAAGAAAATGATTTCACATGCAAAAGGTTTGAGTTGTCTTAGTGGCATCAATCATGCTGGATTATTTAATTATTGGATTTTCTTTATAAATATACCATCCAAATAATTATTCTATAAAATATTTATTGATATAGATGCATGCCATAACTATATCTTTCTATCATTCAATATTTTATTTATGTGACCTTACTTGTTGCTGAAAATTTATATAAAATAAATATTGGTATTTAACCTAGATAATATTTATTTTTTCTTATGAGTAGTAATAGATAATTTTGTAAGAATAAATATTTTTTATTACTTTCTTTTGAAGTGAACAAATAAACATATTAATAAAACGTTCCAATACTTAAAAAAACATAAGTTTTTTAAAAAAAATGTATGATTTTAATAAAAAAATTAAGCAAAATCAACCACAACCCTCAAGTTTTAAAAAGTTATTACTTATAGGCCATCCGTAGCCGTACAGGTGGTACAGGTCATACAGGTTGCCACCTCAGTGTCACATCAGCTTTACCATCACCTTACCACTATCATACCATTTCATCCTTACCCGTACCACTCATACCACTCTAAATAATTATCAAAAAAAATAAAAAGAAAAAGAAAAGTAGAGAGAGAAAGAAGAGAGAGATAGAGAGAAAGAAGAAATTGGTGAACGATACCCGGGTACCGTTGGAGCTCCCGTGCAACTCCCTTGTAGGTACACCATGGCAGTGTTACAGCCTGTGTAGCTCCTGTGTAGGCTTGGCCGCGGATGGCCTAAACATTCATAGAAGGTTACAAATAACTTCTTATTTATTTATATAAAATGTTGTAATTATTTTTAAAGTTATCTTTAAATTTTAAGATTTTTAACCACCTCCCTTCTAAAAAAATCTATGAAAGAAAAACATGTTGAAAATCTCTACTTTCTTCTTAATTCATTATTACAAAAAGAATAGTCTTTGTTCTTCACCTACTAATCTAACCGCGATAGAAGTAAATAAAATAACTTTCTTATTTCATTTCCTTCTGCTTTTGAATCAGTTTCTTTGTCGTCATCATGCATCCATGTAAATAAAAGAAGATTTGTTCTTCTTTCTTTTCATTTTATTTCTATTATTGTTTTTTTTTTTCCACTTGACTTCATTCATAAATTATACCCACTTGACAATTTTTTTGAGTACCCGATACGTTCTTTGGTGGTTGTTGACCTTTTTCTTCATCAAATTAGGTAATCCCATCAACACTTTCTTCCAATTCTTTTGATTTTTCCAAATACCCATATCAAAAAAGTTTGTGGGTTTTTGATTTCTTGAATCTTTTTCAAATACCCATATCAATAAAGATTGTGGGTTTTATTGATTTCTTTGAAGATAGTGTGCTTTCTTGATTCTTTGACTCCCAAAATTTGCAATTTCTAGGATTAACTATGGTTCACTTTGATTGATTAGTGCTTGCAATTAGTGGGTTTTTGATTTATTTGAAGCTTGTTGAAATAGGTATATCAAAAAAGATTGTGATTTTTTGATTTTTTGAAATACCCATATCAAAAAAGATTGTGGGTTTTTGATTTCTTGAAGTTTTTTGAAATACCCATATCAAAAAGATTGTGAGTTTTTGATTTTCTTTGAAGATAGTGCTTTCTTGATTCTTGACTCCCAATTTGCAATTTCTTGGGTTAAGTATGGTTCACTTGATTGATTAGTGGGTGGGTTTTTCTTTTTTGATTTCTTTGAAGCTAATGCTTTCTTGATTCTTGCTTTCAATTTGCTATTTCTAGGGTTCACTTGATTGATTAGTGCTTGCAATTATTCTTTTGTCCATTGGTAAGTTTTCTATTCTATATGTTCATATGTGTGTATTTATTTAATTGACTGGTTATTATTGATTGCAAACAATCTCTTTTTTAACTATAAAGTTATAAAATTTTCAGGTTGCATAATTTGGAGTTGATTGATGGGTGTAGAAAAAAACAAATCTCTAATTTGTACAAATTCTTGGGTTGTTTAATTGAGTTCATAAAGAGTGAACAAATTCAAGATTTTGGTGGGTTTTTGGATTTCATATAATTTGTGCTAAAATGTCCGGAGTTCAAGATTCGTTAGAGATAAAATTTCGTTTGATTGATGGATCGGATATTGGTCCGAAAAGCTTTCCGGCAGCCGCAAGTGTTGCAACATTGAAAGAAAGCATCCTTTCTCAATGGCCTAAAGGTTGGTAGAGTTTTTTTTTCCTAGTTAAATCTCAGTGTTTTATATATGTTTTCTTTCATGGACATAGATACATAATACGGTTGTGTGCCGGTGGATGCAAAGATTTCTAGAGGTCATGATTCAATGCATTCTAGAGATTATAGCAATCGAACAAAAAGCTGAAAGCTTTGGCACTTGATATCATTTTAACATCCACATGAATCGTAAAATATACACACACACACATATGCATATTACTTTTCTAGTTTTCTTTAGGGCTAACCCGTGGGTATCTGGGCCAACTTATACGCACCGACTAATCCCTCAAACCACCACCACAAATGACGTAAGGTCAATCTCCATGGTCACAAGGTTCTTTTTGTCTTTTACACTCACACTTTTGCACGAGCTAGAAGTCTTCATAGAAGAAACAACTGCTTTACCCCTTGGAGTGGAGGTGAGGTCAGGTCTGCATACATCCCAACCTCCGCAGACCCTACTTTCGAGTCGGATATATTAGGTTCATTAGTTTCTATAGAATTATTCATAATATGGTTGAAAATTTCTTTTTTGTGAATTCTTACTAATATGTTATGGTTGCAAGATTGCAACTTTGCTTTCAAATGGTAATCTTTGGGCAACTCTGGGTATCAGGGCCCGCTTGCAGACACCTTGACTAATTCCATGGGGCCCTGGAGATAACAATCAGGAAAAATCTCAATGGCCCTGAAGAAACTCAAACCTACAAATTCAAGTTTGCCTCTTTAAGTCCGTTATCCGGTGTCCATTGATGCATTTTTTTTAATATTGTGATTTGGAACATATTAATTAGGCATTTTCACTCATCAATTGAACGTTTTCTTGGCCATAGAGTTCCTATTTCTTGTTATGAGAATTCTATTGTTACCCAAATGGAAATAGAAATGTAATCTTGTTTGGTTTCACAGAAAAGGAGAATGCTCCAAAGACAGTAAAAGATGTAAAGATAATTAGTGCCGGAAAGATATTGGAGAACAATAGAACGGTGGGCGAGTGCCGGAGTCCGTTGTGTGACGTTCCCGGTGGTGTTACAACTATGCATGTTGTCGTTAGCCAACCACCTCAAGAAAAAGGTACGATTAATCTTCTTTTAAGCGTTTTACTAGAAAATTAATGATGCATCCGTTTACATGGGACCCACAAAACGAATTTCGATAGTAAATTGTGAAAAATATAAAAATGACCATTCGAGATTGCGTTAGAGGTTGTTTGGTTAGTCTTCCATTAAGTCTTGTATGAATAAAGTTGTCTGTGTGGATTAATCTATCTGTATAGATTGAGAAGGTTTTTGTTTAGGAGGGTTTTTCCATAGATGGAAAACGTGTGTTTTTTTAATTGGGAGGGTCAGGATCGGAAGATACATGGCTTTCTGTATAAAGCTCCATCCTAAAAGCTTATTGAATAAGCCACTTTTTATATTAATAAGTCACTGCCAAACAGTCATGTATGGCTGACCGTATAAGCCGCGAGTCCCATCAAGCTCATTAATCTGCTAACAAGCAGGCCCTTAGTTGTTATTTAGTGTAACGATGTATTCCCCCTTCCCCCTCAATTAATGTAACAAAATTGCTTATTTACTATTCCAGCCAGTGATAAGTCAATAAGGAGTTTTAATAAACAATCCCAAACACCCCCTTATTTATAATTGAACGTTTGTTACACTAATTGAGAAGTAAAACAAACTTTATTGCATTTTTATAGATTTTGTATCTCGCTTTTTATAAAGTGATGAAAACCTCTTTTTTTTGTGGTAATTCTTCAGAAAAGAAAGTGACGGATGATCCGAAGCAAAACAAGTGCGTGTGTGTGATATTATAAGAAGCAACTCCGAGCGCAACCTTCGTGTCTTCGAATTGTAGGTTCGTTCGTTGGTCCTTCGTTTAAATGGCTTTTTAATCTGGGGTTTTCACAGAAACGGTCTCTCTCTGTTCATTGGGGTAAAAAAAGGATTGCATGCATCTTACCCCTTTCCTGTACCCCGGGAGATAAAGTGGCACGTCCCACTGTTTCATGGTTTGGTTCTAACGGGAAAAATTGTGATTTTATGAATTTATTCCTTGTGGTTTGCTATTAATTGCGATTTTCGTCCCTACGGTTTGGAAATTGGGGTTTTCGTCCCTATGGTTTGTGATTTATTGTTATTTTCGTCTCTGTGATAATTTCTACCTTTAAAGTACAAGGGACTAAAATAGTGAAGTTTTTTCAACCACAAGGACCAAAACCATAATAAGTTGTAAAGAACGAAAATGACAATAAATAACAAACCATAGGGATGAATATTGCAATTTCTAAATCATAGGGACAAAAATGGCTATTTTTAACAAACAATAGGGACGATAAAAGTAATTTACTTAAAGAAAAATCAAACATGAGGTAAAGGCAAGAAACCAAATAGCATATCTGTGTGACAAATTTATATTGATTTTAATTTTTTTATAGGAAATTGGTGCCACTATTTAAAACTTTTTTGGGTTGGCCTGCTTTATATACGATTTACTGGGTTTGTTTGGTTTATAATTGTTTTTTTTTTTTTTTTGTGGCAGATAAAAGGATGATGATGTTTCCAATTGAATGGTTTGGATTGAAGTTCACAAAAGAAAAGAGAAAAAGAAAGAAGAAAATTTGGTGAGATGTATAATACATTTGTATCTATAAAGTTTGTTTTTTGGGGTTCGGTGTTTTGTTAAAATTCTGTGAATTTTACGTGAAAACGCTCTCTTAATCGCGCTTGATGCTTCTTCGGTTGAAAACCCGCGATTAGATTTGAATGAAACGAATCATAGATGTTATTTTTGCATAACATAACAATGAAAATGCAAATTGCCCTATGTGAGTATTTTTGGATCCGTTGTAATAGTAGATTTAGGTGTTGTTTGCCATAGGGCGGAGCTAAAGAAGGGCACATTGTGGCAGGTGCCACCGTTTCATTCCTCCGTTGTAGTGTAAAATATTACGGTGCCATCGTATCACTTTGTTGTGTGCCATGATATAAATTTGAAACTACAATAAGGACACAGGTTTTCTTTGGTAGAGTTGGTTAGTTACTTGTCTTATAAACATAAACATGAGGAACCACCAGAGATTTTGTGAAAACTACTTTATATATGTTCGTTATAGTTAAATTGTGCCATCGTTTGAAAAAAGTTCTAAATTTGTCCCTGGTTTGCCAATACAGATCGGCATCCTTGGCAATTTGGAAATTAAATTAGATTAAGCTTGATCACAGTATGCTAATGAATGTACTGAAACCTGGGTTAGATGAGATAATTCCACCTCATCTTTTAAGCCTTTTATCAATACACATGCTAGAATGAAAATAGTTTATGTTTTTGTAGTAGGTGCTTGGTGATAAAAAGCTACACGAAAAACATTTAGTTACATGAAAGACAATTAGATACGAAAAATAACACTTCTGACATGATCTCATGTTATGTATAAACCAAAATTAATAAATAAAAGAGTAACGTTTTCAACGTCCTTGAACTTCAAAAACTCCATGTTAATGACCATTAGTGTATTTGAAATAAGTGGGACTGATTTGGGTCCATCTGGGTCGAGGACGAAGACCGGTTATCATAACCGGACCTTGTATAGCTTAAACAGGCCTACGCATTTTTGATGGGGTGAGTCTCAACTAGAGAATTGATTGCATTATAGGATCGGTTATGACAAACACTATTTAGAACCAAAGCCGATTTGATCCCGACCCGGTCCGACACCATCTTTATTCAAATCTAAAAAACTTACTTGGATTGAAGTTGTGGGATGCAAACCATCCGGTAGTGCCCGACAACAGGTAGAAAAATTGTTTAGGTGAATAACAACTATCGAGTTTTCATGTTGATAACATATTAAAGGAAAATTTGAATAAATCAACAATATAATATAGAGAATGAATATGTTATTCTCATTAATCATAAGTCATTTAAATATGGATGAGATACAAATAGATAACTATTAGATATATATCAATTATATTATCTCTCTAATATATTTATGTCTAATTCTATCTCTATAGTTACATCGTTTAGAGGATAACACACTTAATATAAAATCAAGAAAATAATGAAAATACCTTTCTTTTATGTTAACGATGTTTAGACAGATGGACCAAAATTGTTAAGAATTTGACAAACATAGGTGTCAAATCAAATCCGCATTCTTAAAGGTTTAAAAACGATATCCATGAAATATTGCAAATGTTAAGGGACCGAAATTAAACTTTAATCTAAAGTTTTTGAAGTTTTTAAGGAAACCAGAAAACCCCCAATTCTAATAGAGGGTGTTTGGGAGGGCTTATTTGGAGGTGCTTATAACTTATTTCATCTTGGAGAAGCAAATAAGTTAAAATAAGGTATTTGGATAGCTACTCTTAAAAACTCCTTATTTCATCCCCTAAAAGTTAATAAGTCATTTTTGAAAAGTCACTCCCTACTAACTTATTAAAAACTTCTTATCGAAAACCCCAAAAAGCTAATAAGCTAATCCAAACACTTTTTAAAAAACTTCTTTTCCACACCACATAAGTTAATAAGTACTTTTGCCAAAAGTCATAAGTTGTTTTAAATAAGCCTTCCCAAACACCCTCAGGTCGGATTTAATTTCATATTTATCGAAAAAATATATAAATCATATTATAAATGCTTAAAATATATAAGATAAAAACCCTTATAATTGTTTCCAAAATCGAGAGCTTTCTTTACTGGTTCGAGTTCCAGATTCTACTCTACTCTCGAGTTTTGAGGTAATTTTTTAAACTGTAATTTATGTATTAATTGTTTAAGGTTGAATTCTAGATTAAATTGTTGAATTTTTATTGTCTTTTTGAAGTTTTAAAGCCTACCGGCGGTTTTACCCATTATTGAAAGAACTCGAATGTGGTTGTTTTAATTCGATGCGAAAACTCATATTTGGTTGCGAAAGTGAGGACAGTCGAGAACACGACACATGTTTCATTTAGTTGGAATAATATAGTATTATTCAGACTGAATGGTCATGCATTATTCATGATGAATGTTCATACAACATTCGGATTATTCAGACCGAATAATCATGAATAATGAATAATGCATGAACAATGTTGTGCTCTCGACTGTTTTCACGTTCGCAATGAAGGATTAGTTTTCAGCCAAATTTTTGTCTATTCTTCAAAATAGAGTATTAAAAGATAACTTCTTTTACAAAAATCGACTTCAACCGCTCCTATATTTTAACAATCTAACATTAAGGGGGCGTTTGGGCTTGCTTATTTAAAACAACTTATGCTTTTTGGATAAGTGTTTATCAACTCATGTGTATCAAAAAAGAGTTTTATAAAAAGCGTTTAAATTATGAAGGTACTAAAACGCAATAAGTTAATAAGTTGGTTTACAAGGATCACCGTCATATAGGATTTGACATTTAGTTTGTTATCGATTGTGCAATATAGTGTCTTACATGCCACTGATTTTGGATAAAGTTGGAGCATAAATTATCTCCTTTGTGAATCCTCCATGGGAAAACTTTGAAATGTTATCTTTTGTGTTAAGGGAAACCGATCTTCTTAATTATGTTTTGCTTTATTGATTTTGTAATTCTAATATCTACCGAGACAATTGCTTTGTACAAATATTTTGTAATCATGTTGTAATTGAGTTGTAAGAAGATCGCAGTTGATTTCCCTAATAAGGATATGTGGCATTCGAAAATTCATTATAAAATAAATGAAAATATTCCAATTTCAACAAGATAGACATTTCACATGTTTGGCCAACTTCATAATCAAGGTTAAGCTGCCTACTGTGAGAATCTAGCCATTGCTTCATGCGCAGGGGAAAAACTTTCGTTTTTATGTTTTTGAAACTACGATTTTGCTCCTTAAAGTGAAATTCCCTAGTTCAGGCGTTAAGCCATATCCTCATCGGAGAAAAGGTGGATTATCACACACATTTGATTCAAAAGCCTCATTCCATCGTTGCACCCGATGAAAGTCCACATGATGTCAACCCCCGACTGCAACTAACCATCCAAAAAGACCAAATAAGCATCAACAACCAATCTTTGTTAAAAATTCTTGTTTTTTATGTCTTTGAAACTACAATTTTGGTCCTTATAGTTTACTATGTGTTCCTTTTCTTTTTCATTCTTATGTATTGTATTTTTTTCCATTTCCATGGCTTACAATTTATTGTTACTTTTAAGAATTGCTCGTGGGACAAAAAACAATAAGGTTATCATAAATCCACTATAAGTCTTCACAAATTCTTTTTGTCAAATACCACAACCCATTACCCACCAAACCGAATACCTAATACATATATATACGTCAATGGAAAAAAAAAACGAAAAAAACAGAGTGCGTGTGAGCGGGAGAGAGCGGCTTGGATCCACATCCCGCTGTAGAAGGCCGCCGATCACGTATCTCCAAGGGTGCGTTTGGTACGCTGGACAGGATGGGACAGGACAGGACAGACTTGTCCCATGTTTGACAGACATCTATGTGGAACACACCAGAACTAAGTAGAACAAGACTGGGACAAGCCTATCCCATCCTACCCCCTGGAACTAAGTAAAGCAGAGTCAGATTTACCATTATACTCCTCAAAATACAGATTGATTTTCTCTTTTTTTATAATTGCCTCATACTTAGGGGTGAACAAAACTCGACCAAATCCGAAAAACCAGAAATCCGATTCAAAAAATCTCGAATCTAGTTAACCCACATAACTTGGTGGAAAAAGAAAATAAAAACATATGTTGTTAAAATCCAAACTTGAACTCGATTAAATCCGAATTCGACATGGTCCGAAATACTTCACACCTAATTTTGATTTTCGAGGACAACATTTCATACCCGAAACTGGATCGAAAATACAAGCTAATAATGTATATTGCTACTATTTATCTTGCAAGTTATGATTTTTGATTATATACTTAATTATAGTTTTGTTGATACATAGATTAGAGTTTTTTGTTTTTTGTTAATTTTCATTTAGATAGATTATTAGGTAAAAAATGCTAAAAGTTTCAGCAGGGGTAAAATGGTCATTTAAGCAGTCTTGTTCTGTCCAGTCCAGTCATGTCATGTATTACCAAACGTTGAACAGTTGTTAAACAGTTGTTCTGTCCTGTTATGTTCTGTCATGTCTGCGTTCATAGGGATTATAAAAACCGTAACTATAAACAAACCATAGGGACTAAAATAGTAGTTTACTAATCCGCCATTAAAAACCGCCATGGCTAGAAAGCTTGCAAAGCTTTTCTTTTCTTCTCCCTACGATTAACAATGGCGTCATCCTTCCGATCCTTCCGTTCGATCTCCCGAAGAAAATTGTGGTTAAAACCACCAGATTTTTCGATTTGTGTTCTCAATTTAGACAATGGCGACCATTTTTTTCTCCTCCTTTTTGCCTCCTTAAAGTAGTTTAAACAAAATGCACCATACGAAATAATTTCTCAAACTGGTCCAAGAATCGTATCGTAGAGGAAAAATCTTATGACGATTTTTGGACCAAAATTTCAACCTGTTTGTTAGGGTTTTTAATAACGTTTTTTAGGTTAATCTGAAGAAGAAATCTGGAAGGATCATTGACAACAACTTTTTTCAGCTTATGAAGAATTTGTATGTTCCTTTTTTTTTAAATTCCTTTCTAATTTCTCATGATTTCTGTTGGATTTGATCTATGTTGTGATATAATTGGGGATTTTGAGTTTGTTTTGTTATGATTGGGGATTTTGTTTGTTTTTTTTGGAAGGGGATTAAGGTGTAAGTTAGGTTTTGTGTTAATGTTTTTTGATATATATAGAGTACAAACAAAGCATTTCGGAAGTAAAATGTACAAAAAACGGGTAGAAATGGGGGTAAATCTAACGAATTAGCGCGACCAAAACTTGTGGTTTTGATAGGTTAAATCGACGAAAGTGGAAACTGTTTGTGGAGTTATTTGATATGATGCAAGTGTTTTGTATGATCGTTTTTTGGTGTTTTTTTTGTTGTTGTAAAAATGACGAGGTTTCGTAGGATAAATATATATATATATATATATATATATATATATATATATATGTGAAAACGGTTTCGTAAGAAAGAAAAAAGTGTATGAAACCTTTTCATTTTTATATAAAAAAACACCGGAATATGACACAGTTTCATCAAAAAAATGAATTATATGAAACATTGCATCGTATTAAACAACTTCACGAAGAGTTTTAGTTGATTTAAGCCAAAAAACCATCGGTTTGTAGGGATTTTACTCTTATTTTGGTTTCTAAATGAACTTTGCTTTCTATATATTTTGTGATATAATTGGGGATTTTGAGTTTGTTTTCTTATGATTGGGGATTTTTTGTTTGGTTTTGTTATTTTTTGGAAGGGGATTATTAAGGTATAAGTTAGGTTTTGTGTTAATGCTTTTATGGATTTGGAATCAGAATAGCATTATTTTCTATGATTCTATCATGAATTGTCTTCAATGGTTGGTTTAGATTATTGAGATTATTGGTATCAAAAACTTTGATTTCATCATCATGTAGCTTTGTATGGAGATGGATTGTAGAGAAAGTTGTTGATTTGGTCTAATTGGATTACATTTCTGGATATCAGTGGGTAAATTGTTTAATTGTATCCCTTCTTTTGGAGGGAATTAAGCTTGCTGTTGATATTTTAGGAATATGGAAACATAATAGCATTGTGTATGATGAATTTTCTTGAACAGTTGATTCTGGTATCCCTTAGGGTGTGTTTGGTACGCAGACAAGATAGGACTGGACTGGACAGGTGTCCGCGTTTAGTAAGACATGATATGATGGGACAGAACAGGTTAGAACATGTTAAGATGACCAATTTACCCCTGATAAATTGTTTAGCGTTCTTTTATTAAATAATCAATCCAAGTTAGGTTAGAGGGGTATTTTGGTCAAGAATATCCTATTCCACTTAGTTCCCATGGGTTTAGTCTTGAACAAGCGCCTCCTACTCTTGTGCAGTGCTAGCTTGTTCTAGTGTGTTCCACTTTGGGATGCACCAAACATGGGATAGACTTGTTCTGTTCTATCCTGTCCCACCCTGTACAAACGCACTCTAATAGAAGCTAACTTATAGCTTAATTCCCTGCCAAAAAGGAATAAAATTAAACAAACTCCCCACTGATATCCATGGATGTCATCTAATTTGATTGAATCTACCAATTTTGTGGTAAAAACCGGTAGCCACAAACTCATAAAACTACCACCTTACTGCCTTTTTGCACACACATTTGCATTGTGCACAAGCTGGGGGGTTGGTCTTTATGGAAACAGCCTCTCGATCTTATTGGTTGAGGTAATGTCTGCTTTAATCATACCTTTCCCAGGCCCTACTTTCCGGTGCAATATACTTTGTAAATGGATGGATTGTGGAGAATAATTGGCAATTCCGGTCGTCTAAATTTTGTGAACATGTGTTGGGGGAAAGGGTAAGGGCTTGTCTGTTAGCAGCTTAATGAGCTTAACGAGACTCAAAGCTTATTCGTTCAGGTTCAACTATACATGACTATTTGGTAGTGGTTTAATGATATAGAAAGTGGCTATTCAGTAAGCTTTGAACAAACATGCCTCTCCCAATTAAAAATACTCTCTGTCCAGCTATGAAAAACCCTCCCGAACAAAAACCTAGAGCATCTACAATAGGTATGCTATAATTTTTTTTTTCTATAATAGAGTAATAAAAGCTAAAATCTCTAAAATGTATCCATCTCCAAAAACTAATAAAATATTCAATATATTTAATAAAATATTGTTTCTCTCTCCTACACATTTAATTTCAACATCTTTTATTGATGGAAAAATAATAAAATATTGTTTCTCTCTTTTCTCTAGAGTTAATTTAGAGATTTTTACAATCTTTATTTTTCTTCTCTATTTTAGCATACAAGATAGCATAGCTGTTGGACCACAAAGTTGCTAAAATTCTCCCTTTTCTTTATATTAGCATAGCTGTTGGAGATGCTCTTACAATCTATACAGACACATTAATCCACACAGACAACTTTATTCATATAGGTTTAATGGAAAACCAAGTAAACATCTCCTAAGAGTGGTACCAACGTATTTTACCATTCTATGGTGAAATTTATCTACTTCTCACCTTTGGTGAGGTTTGAACCCTTGTCTCCGGTTACCACTTGCAAATGACCCTTTGATTATGAATATTACGGTCCCCGTGTGATGATTGTATCTTGATTTTTTTTTTTGGTTTCAACTCGTTGTTTTAACTACGGAAATATGGTTGCACAGCTGATCTCGAGAGTAGAGTCAAAGTAAAATGGGAGTGCAAGCTACTAAACTCATGCCAGGGAACACTACTGATGATCCAAATGCTCTTGCTTTGCAGTATCAACTGATCAACAATGTGTCGAAACATTTCTTTTTACGTAGGTTAGTGTCTCAAAAGAGAAGGCGGTTGGTGGTTGGTGGCTACGATCTCGATATGTCTTACATCACCAATCGTATATTAGCAATGTCGTTTCCCGCAGAACGAATGAGAGCCATATACCGCAATCCTATGTGGCAGGTCAAGGAAGTTCTGGAAATGCGACATTCTGGACACTACAAGGTATTTTACTAAACCAAAGGGTCATTGGCTGGCCCAACGGTACGTGGGTCCCACGTGCCACCGTATTATCTCTCTGTCGAAGGGTTACAAATTTTATGTTTATGAAAAGGTGCAACCGTATTATTTTAGAAGGTGCTACCGTATGATATTTAGAAGTTCAAGAAGGTGCAATCGTACCTCGTAATCAACAAAAAAACCGGACAATAACTCTTGAAATCAACCAAAAAACTGAAAAAGTTCCTCGAAATTGATTAATAAACTTAAAACCCCTGGAAACTGTGGAATTAGGCTAAAAATACATTGAACGATATTGAACGTTGGTAAAAAGAGGACGTAATAAAAACTGTGTTTTTTGTAATTATTTTATGTATATATTATATGGTGCCACTGTATGAAAAAATTTATGGTTCCGTCCCTGACGTGGGTTGGGCTCGGTAGAGCCTAGCCTCCCAAGAGGTCAAGGGTTCAACGGTTCAACTCTTGCCAAAGGTGAGGAGTGTGCTTGAGTATTTGCCGTATACAAAAATTATATACTTCAAATAACATTTTCTTTGTCTACTATGCTATTATAATTTTCCCAATATATGACTTCAATGTTTCATACTTAAGAGTTTGACACTTGTTGTTTGCTTCTACACGTATAGTTACCCTTTGGGGTAGAGGAAAAGTCTGCATACATTTTACTCTTCATAGACCCTACTCCATGTGGGATTTACTTGGCTCGTTTAGCTGGTTTTTCTTGTACATAATCTTTGCCTAACATATATCCAATCTTTACATCACCCCACTTTCCCTCTTAGCACACAAACGTCGTTGGCCCCACGGTATCTGGGATACTGGTAGACCCCAACCTCACCAAAGGTGAGGAGCGTGTGAGTATTTACTGTATGTAAATATTATGTGCTTCAAAATAGTAACATATTTTCTCACGTTTTTCTCTTTTGCATCCTCGTTTTACCTTGTAGGTATATAACTTATGTATAGAGCAAGATTACGATCCATCCCATTTTAATGGTCTTGTGGAGAAATTCCCGTTTGATGATAATCACGTGCCACCTCTCCCGATGATCATGGAATTCTGCCAAAACGTTCATTCGTGGCTTTCAAGTGACCCAAAGAATATCGCTGTCATTCATTGCATGGTAAAGTTGCAAACTCTGTTTTTTTTTGAAGTCTTTTTATATATAGTTTCTACTAAGCATTTTGAGTTCAGGTTAAAGCCCGGACTGGAAAACCCCGTCAGGCCCTTTCTCAACCGAAGCCTGGCCCGGGACTAAAAAAGCCCGGGCTTTTTTTCTTTCAGTTTATGGAAAAAGGACTTTGAGTGTTGGGGCCCGAAACAGCCCAGGCTTTGTGCATCTTTAAGACATACTTTAACTTATGGGTGTTAATTCAAACCGCCCACACCGCACCATAAAGCGCAGTTTGCATTTTTAACAAACCGCACTTGTGGTGCGGTTTGTTGGTTTCGAGTTATCAAACTGCGGTTCAAACCGCATTGCAGGGTATATTTTACTAAAAATATTTGTTTTTTCAAAATTCAACAGGCAGGTAAAGGTCGGACAGGCTTGATGGTGTCGTCTTACTTGGTCTACACCGGACTGTTAGCAGAGGAAGCTCTTCAGGTTTATGCAGATAAAAGGACAACAAATAATCTTGGAGTAAGTTCTCCTTCGATTTGTTTGATCCTTCAATAAAAGATGATGTTAAGTCCAATATTCACGGCATAGTTCATATAGTTATTGGGGAAGGTGAAGGATTGTGTGAGAAGTTGAGTTAACATGAGAAGTGGATATGAACCCTTGATCATTTTTAATCTCAAGCCTACCCATGAATCAAGCTTGATACAGGGACTGATCCGGTGGATCTTGGCACATCTCATCCTAATGTGCATCCAACGGTTGATAACCACTTCTTGCGTTAACTCAACTTCTCACGAGAACCCAACCCATCTTGACTATAAGCAAACAATGAGTCATGTACAATATGCTCATGTATATCTAAAAGACTAAGGGGCTGTTTGTTTTTAAGTCTGAAAATTAAGAGATTTGCAGACTCAAGACTGTTTGTTTTGTTTTAAGAAAAGGTCTGAAACCCTCTTACGGTCCTCCGAAATTTTAAGAGGTTCACCATCAACCTCTTAGTTTTAAGATGTGAAATCAAACTTTTAGACCTCTTAGAAAACAAACGGCGCCTATAATTCCATGTTTCAAAATCATGTGTTTGTGATCGTTATGGAAAATGTGAAACATCTAATCATTTGGAGTTACCCGTATGTTTGATGTCTATGTTGTTGGAATATCTTCGTCAGAAGTGTATATAAATATGCAAATGGTGGGCAGGTGACAATACCAAGCCAACGCCGTTACGTTCACTACTGGCAAAAATGCCTTTCCTATCCCGAGGGTTGCCCTCCTGAAGTGAACCTTCCTAAACCGAGTACTAGAGAGTTGCGGCGGATTCGAATTCATGACACCAAAAACATAGAATCCATCTTCTTCGTGTTGTCTGAACTGCAAGAGGTATGGCTTTTTTCATCCCGGGATATTTGGATAATGTTAATCGATGAATAACATCAAAATGCAACAAAGTTTGGTTTAGTTTCTATCTAGAATAAGGCGAAGGATCGTGTGAGAAGTTGAGGTTAATGTGAGAAGTGGATCTGAATTGTTGACCACTTTTAATCTCATCCCCTCCCATGAATTGCGCACTAGAAGGGAACTGATAATGTGCATCTCATTCTAATATGCATCTACTTCTCATCCAATGGTTGATAACGACCCCTTAAACGTGATTATAATCATTGAGTAGTCTTATCTATTGCACCAATTTTTTGCATCAGATTCCCGGACAGCGGTATTGTCCAAGCACAGAAACTTGTAGGAATTTCTGCAGAAACAAAGTCGGTTTTGCTTTCGAGAGATCCGACAGTTTTCGAATCTTTAACTCGTTCATTGAGAACTCGTTCATCGAGCCTGATAAAGAGGTGAAGATCTCAGAAGAAGAAGCCCAAACGGAACAGAAGACCATCCTCGACTGCTGCTTTAGTAAAACAGTTCAGGTGTGATTCCCGTAAAGCTAGTGACGAAATGATGTCCCCTGACTCTTAAAAACCTCGAGATTTCGATGAAATATAATTTACGATATCTTTTGGTTTGGCAGGTTACTGGAGATGTTTGTGTCACGTTCTATGAAAAGAATATCGGGGGTCGTCTCTTCTATGCTTGTTTCAATACTGCTTTCATCGAAAACAGCTCGCTACAGGTACTAGAAACAAAATTCTTCAAGAATATATATCGTATATTTCCTTCCTTCCCTCCGATGCTAAGTCATTGTTTGGCAAAAGTAAACTAGCTTATAAGTCAGCTTATTTTCTGTGTACATGTTTGGATGGACATAAGCTAGCTTACAAGTCACCTTATTGAAAAGCTACTTGGAGTAGCTTATGAGAAGCTTTTTGCCACTTTTCCAAGCGAATTTTTGATAGAAATCCGATTTTCTTCCATGGTCACATACTTTTAATTTGTCTTGCAAATTCATGATCATTTATGTTAGGTGTCGTTTGTTTTTCACGAGATCTGAAGTTTGATTTTACATCTTAAAACTAAGAGGTGTATGGCGCACCTCATAAAGTTTAGGAGGGCGGTAAGAGGTTTTATTTTAAAATAAGACAAACAGTCTTAAGTCTACAAACCTCTTAATTTTTAGACTGAGGAGATTTTAAGAGGTAGATCTGCGGACATCCTACCCTCCCTAGACCCTACCTCTGCATGGGATATATTGGGTTTGGTTTGATTCGACTTCTAGGAAAAGTCTGAATACATCCTACCCTCGAGGCCCCTACTCCTGATGGGATATATAATATATTGGGTTTGTTACTCAACTTCTAGGAAAAGTCTGGATACATCTTATCCTCCCCAGATCCCTACTTTTGCATGGGATATAGTCGGTTTTGTTTGATTTGACTTCTAGGAAAAGTCTGTATACATCCTATCTCCCGAGATTCCTACTTCTGCATGGGATATATTGGGTTTGTTTTCAGATGTCTTCTTGGAAAAAAATGTGTACATCCTACCCTCCCCCCCAGACCCCGCTTCTGCATAGGATTTACCGGATTTGGTTCAATTTGACTTCTAACTTTTGAGTTTTTGGACCCTCTTGTAGTTTTCCATATCGGAATTGGATAAAGTTGGAAGCAAGGGCAAATCAATAGCGGGTCCTGAGTTCCGTGTGGAGTTGATCTTCGGTCCCGCACCTGACCAATCGGCCTCATCTCCACCCGAATCCTAGCTGAAATTCTGACCGTCGATTTAGCCGTGGTTCGACATTCTTCCTTTGAATTTTTGAAGAGGGAAGTGCTGAGAGTGTGCATTTTTACTAGGAATGGCAAGAAAGTATTGTTTAACATTAGATGTCAAGAAAAAAGCCACCACATCTTTAACTGATTTAAGTTGTTTTGCAATATATGAAGTTTAATTGACTTCAGTATATATATGTTGATTCATAGGGTAAAAATGAATTAAAAATGAAACGAAATTTGTCTTGATTTCTATCTCAGTGTAATGATGATTTTTTGTTTTTTGTTTTTGTTTTGTATCCATTTTGATTGGTGGATTTTGTATTTATTCTTGGTGTGGGAATTGTTAAGTTATAGTGTATGTATGGGTTGGGTTGACGTGAGATCAGTTTTTTTTGTGAGGTCATAATTTTATATTTGAAACTTTACAGTAAAACATTCTGAAGGTAAAGAATTCAAACCTTCAAAACAGAAACATTGCAAGGGCACTTTTACATTGTTTTACTGTGAAGTTTCAAGTGTAAAAATATGGTTTCATGGGTCTCATGCAAAACAGTTGGTCTCACATGATTCCAAGTCTATGGTGTATTTGTTAAACACCTGGAAAAATGTTACATCAAAATCAGTTGATGTCAAATAGACGAAAACCTGTCATGCCATATCGAACTATGTTGTTCCGTCAAGCTACCACCGGGTTGTTGTATGAGAAGAAGGTTTTAGTAAAATTTTGGGCAAATTTCATTACTAGTTTACACGACATTTTCGTGCGTAGGGTATGGATAAATAGTTTTTCATTTTCTATTTAGCGTTTACATGTTCATGTTACTCATTACGATATATGCATATATACACACACATAGAGGAGGTTCAAGGAAAATCTTAAAAAAGTTGTCTATAATGCATGTTTACATAAAAACCAAAAAACCAAAGACAACTTAATTTACTTGTATGTACAAATATGGTTCAGATGAAGGGTCATCAGAATGTTTCTCAGTTTTTTATTTTCTTTTATATTTTCTTTTGAACCTAGTCCTATATGTCAATTGGCAAAGAAGTGAGGAGACTTTGATGCATTATTCACTATGAATAAGCATGAATATTTAGTCTGAATAATCATGTATTATTCAGATTGAATAAGACACGTGACACGTTCTTGGTTGTCCTCACGTGACACGTTCTTGGTTGTCCTCACGTTTACAATTAGATTTGAGTTTCCATTTGAACTCACCCCTTAAGTAATATATATAAAAAATATGGTTTACTTTTTTACAAGTTATATCATTATACTGGTCTAACTAATACCTATAAAATAAGTTAATATTGAATATTTTTTGATCTAACCACGTTGTTAAATAACATAGATACGTAGTAATTATTTTAGAACTTATATTTTATACATTATAGTTATGTATTTAATTTGTTGTGGGTTTAAAAAAATCTGAACCTTCATAGCAAAAACACTGTGAAGGTTACCTTTTTAAGGTTTTAATATGAAGTTTTAAGTGTAAAAACTTGACCTCATGTTATCCTAAGTCTATGTATATAAAGTTTCTTAACCTATTCTAATGTAATTGTGTATGTTAATGTGATGTTTTAAAATATTATTTTTAATATACTTTACTTAATATATGTTATTATGTTAATGTGATGAGATGAGGTGTAAAACAAAAATTGAAAAAGCAAGGAATGTTTCATAGATTATATAAATAACAACAAGGATGTGAACTGTAAATATTAAAAATAAAATAAGTAGTATACATGATATATAGTAAAATTATTAAATTTAAAAATATTCAATATTTGGTTTATTTTGAAGGTATCAAAGTAATGATTATAATGGTGTAACTTGTTAAAATTAAAATGTATTTTTTAATGTAATCTATATATATATATATATATATATTAAAAGAGGGTTTTTGCTGATGTCATGATTATGAATTGAGCCATTTCATTGGTCAATTAAAGAAAAATTATTAAATGATGATATCATCAATTATTCTTATTTTTTTAATACCATAATTATCTTTATAATTTACATTTTGTATCCTTAGAATTGTTTGAATAAATTACTTTTTATCCTTTAGTTTCTCATTTTTTACTATACATTTTTATCATATTAAGATAATAATATATATTAATTAAAATGTATTAAAATTTTTGTTTTTGTTTTTAATAAATTATACCATTATAATCGTCTCGACAATACTTTTAAAATGAGTCTAATATTGAATATTTTTTTAATTTAACTACATTATTAAAATTAGATAACTAAAATATCTATTGTAATAAGCAATTGTAATAGCGATTGTCGTGGAACATATAATTTACATAACTAATTAATTGGTTATGGCAATTGTCATACAAAAGCCTATTCTTATTAAAAATTAAAGTTACATGTTTAAAATGCTCCTATATTATACGGGACATTAACTAGTTTAGTTAATATATAATTATATGTGTTTATATTATCAAAGTGTAAAATGTAAAATTGAAAACTAAAAGAAATAACCTAACTAAATAAGTATAAATGGATGAAAGGTAACTTTATCAATTGAATTGAAGAATTGGAGAATAGGTGAAATCTTTTTCTGTGTGTGAAGGAGGGGGACAAAGCATAGAAGGGGGTATGAAAGTTGTAGGAGATAGCAATAGAATGACTCAATTGGAAATAGTAATGACAAAACATAGAAGAGGCCAAGAGGATATAAGGCCTTAAGTAACCCCTGTGGGTTTACCTTAGGGCTTGGAGGCTACGATACGAGGTGGTGCGGGTTCTAGCGGGCTTGGAGGGCACCTTAGCCCGTGCTTCTCTCTCTCTCTCTCTCTCTCTCTCTCTCTATTTCTCTTTTTGAAAAATATACATATTTAAAAAGTTGAGGGCTTGTGAATAATGACACTCCTATTGAGAGCTTAGTAAGGTTTTTGTGAGTAAAACTGATATAACGTTGATATGACAATAAAGACTTGTGGGATTGTGTTCTGGTGCTACTGAAGGCCTAGCATCCACAATATGGTTTTTGGGAGGTTTTTGATAGCTTTTCCAGAGGTTTTTCAAAAAAGGTTTTTCAAAAAGCAAAAACCTTCTTTTCGGGTTTTTCACAAGAGGTTTTTAGTAAGGTTTTGCATCCTAGGTCGTAACTGCACGACCTGTTTTTTCATAGGTTTTCGTATTTAATCATTTTTAACTTTATAAAAGTCTCATATTAGTCGGGTTTTTTTATTAATCTGGTTTTATTTTTTAATATATGTATAATTTTCATATTAAGATTTTTATTATATATTAATAAAATTGTTAAATTCATTATATATTTATATCTTAATGCAATAGTATTTTAGCGATATAAGTAAATATATATTTATGTTAGTTTTTCTGTATTTATTTTTATAAATAAAATATAAATAATATAAAGTTAAATGATACAAAGTTAAAAATAATGAAATTTTATAAAATTTGAAAAGCTTAAATGAGGTTTTTCGTAAATAAAAGTATATAAAAAAATTTAAATTATTGAGGTGATAATAGTACATTTAGTACATGTAAAAAGGTAATAATTTGTATCACCCAAAAAAAAGAAAAAAAAAGTACCCTCATGAGTCATGAATGAAGAATGATTGTCCCATCAAAAAAGAGTTGGTAGATCTCTTGGTTCTCGTTGGTCCATGAAGGCGGTTGGGTTATAAATTTTCCCTTCAATGTATATAACTTATTAAATTAGTTGTGGAATAATTTAGAATATGTTTGATTCAGCTAAACTAACTTATTAGTTATCAGCTAACTTATTAATATGTTTAAATTTTCTTGATTGTGTAAAAGCATCATTAGTATCAAGTGACTAAGGCCGTATGTACCGGGCCTTTGGGTTCGCAAGGTTGGAAGCCGTTGGCCTAGTGGGCTTAGCGGGCTGCCGGTATGCCGGCAGTGGGTTCAACGGTTTGCACATACCGCTTGTTTGTGTGTGTGTGTGTATGTTATGTGTGTCTATGGTGTGTGTGTGTGTGTGTGTGTCTGAGGGTTGGGTACTAATCAGAGAGGGTTCCAAAAGGTTAATGGGAGGGTTGGAGAAAAGCTGATATGGCAGTGGGGTTGGGTACTCATGGCCTAAGGAGTTGTTTGACACTTACCGAATGGTTTTGTGCAAGATTATTAAGGGATCAAAACGATTAAAACACGCTTATGATTTAGTGCAAATTGAAGATGGTTGTTTGGTAAGGTAATTCTTTAGAATGGAAGTAGAATGTTGAATGGTTAAGAGAGGCCTAAAATATAAAATTATTAAGAGACTTTTAGAACTATTAAGTGTCTAGACCTTTTTTTTTTGCCAAACAAGATTTACCTCCTAATGAAACTATTAGGCCATCCGAGCGGGTTAGGCCATCGGGTACCCCTTACCCGGCGGTTTGTTTGTGGAACACCGCCGTGCCCTTCAGCGGGTAGGTGTGGAACGGGTTCTCAAAACCGAAGACTCCCACCCCCCACCCCACCCCACCCCACCCCCCTCTCTCTCTCTCTTCTTTCTCTCTATCTCTCTCTTCTTTCTCTCTCTTATTTATTTATTTATTTTACTTTTAATTAAATGATAATGGGTTGATATGGATTGAGTAGTTTTGGGTAAAATAGTGGAAAGCTGATGTGGCGCTGATGTGGCAGTTGAAACCATTGGATAGTAATGGGTCGACAGTGGATGGCCTTAAAAGGTAAACAAGAAGTCTCTAAGAATCAAACTTGGTCCCCATAACCGATGGCCTAACCCGCTACCACAGCGGATGGCCTTAAGAGTAAATTTCGATTTTAGTCCGTCTAGCTAATTATAAATTTCAATTTCATCTTCATGGTTTAACAATTGTCATTTTCATTCATATGGTTTGTAAATTATTGTTATTTTCATCCTTAGACTGATTAGTACCTTTAAGCACAAGACACCAAAATAATAAAAAAATCGTAAACTACACAAACAGAAACAAAAATAAACTATAAACCATAAGAACGAAAATAACCAAGAATTATCAAAAGTAATGGTTGGTAACATCCTTAGGAGGGACAGTAGATAGCATCCCTGTCTACTCGAGTTTGATTCATAGAGTAACAATGGGTCAGTTTTCGGGTCGGTTCATGATCGTCGAGGATTAATTGTGCTTCCGTTTGAACCCCGCACACCTCGTCGACTTCGTGTCAGGACGTGTGCATTATATAAACCATAGGAATGGAAATCACAACTTCTAAATCATATGAACCAAAATCACAATCTTTAACAAACCACAAGGGCTAAAACCGTAATTTACTCTTCATTTGATTTACATACTATTTAATAACCAACCCAACTACCTCAAACCAACCGGCTACAATCAGCTACAATCATCAACATCATAAACCACTCCACCGTCCGCCGGAAATGTCGACCGCCACCGACCACCACCGTCTGCCGCCGCATATCGCCCTGTTCCCGAGCGCCGGAATGGGCCATTTGACCCCAATTCTCCGCCTCGCTTCCATGCTCGCCTCCCGCAGCTGCCACGTCACTCTCGTCACCGCCGAACCCGCCGTCTCCGCGGCGGAGGCCGCCCACATCACCGCCTTCCTGGCGGCGTACCCCGCCGTCAACCGCCTACCCTTCCAAACCCTTCCGTTCACACCGCCCGCGGGCGCCGACCCTTTCTTCGCCCAATTCGAAGCCATCAACCGCTCCGTCCACCTCCTCGCGCCGACCTTATCCTCCGCATCGCCGCCGATCTCCGCCGTCTTCTCCGACATCGCGTCGGTCGCCGGAGTCGGCCGAGTGGCCGACGAGCTTCGGATCCCGATCTATGTCGTGTCCACCACCTCAGCCAGGTTCACGGCCCTGGTGGCGAGCATGCCGGCCCTGATCGGGGCCGGAAGCTCCCTAACAGCGACGGCGGAGGAGGAAGCTTCCTCCGCCGTCGTCAGGATCCCTAGTCTGGATCCGTATGAGATCTCGGTGCTTCCACCGCTGTTTTTCATACCGGGCCACCTTTTCACGAAGACGCTGGTTGCGAATGCTCTTGCGATGAGAAAGGCGAAAGGCATTCTGACAAACACATTCAGCGCATTCGAACCAGAAACGATTGCAGCTGTTAATGGCGGGAAATCTTTACCGGATATCCCGCCGTTTCTACCAATCGGGCCTCTACAGCCACACAAACTAGAACTTGGTGAGCTTACATAAAGGTTTAAATAAGAAGTGGTAAAAAATGTAAAGATCAATGTTGAATAGTCAAAGATTGCAGCTTTGACCAAAAAGTTGCAGTCTTTGACGACTTGTCAAAAGTAGCAACTACACACAAAATCGAGTGGTAATTTCATAATTGTTAGAAATAGGCCGAAAACGGATTCATGTATAAACTAGTATAAATCACAAATTAACTATTTTTAACAGATATATGAACCTTTGTAATTCATATATACATTCATTTATGAACCTGTGTAATTCACTAAATATAAAGCTCGGCTAGTTAAGTTACATGATTTCTATTTGTTGTTCGAGGTTAACTCGAACTTAGGGAATTATTGAAATCGAGTTCAAGTAGCTCGTTAAAGACTCGACACATTTCCACCCCAAGCCTAACGATATTGATCCTTTCATAACAGGCGATCAACAGTCGCTTCCGTGGCTGGACCAACAACCACCGCACTCGGTGGCCTACGTCAGCTTCGGAAGCCGAACCGCCCTGTCCCAATCCCAAATCGCCGAGCTCCGAAACGGGTTGGAGGAAAGCGGCCGGAGCTTCTTGTGGGTCGTGAAATCGAAGATCGTCGACAGAGACGACACAGAATCCGACCTCGAGGAATTGGTCGGGAATTCATCGAAAGGGATGGTGGTGAAGGGGTGGGTGAACCAAGAATCGATCCTGTCGCACCCCGCGATCGGGTGCTTCGTGAGCCATTGCGGGTGGAACTCGGCGGTGGAGGCGGCGGCGGCGGGCGTCCCGGTGGTGGCGTGGCCGCAATTGGGGGACCAGAAGGTGAACGCGGCGGTGGTGGAGGCCGCGGGGTTGGGGCGGTGGGAGAAGGGGTGGGGGTGGGCAGGGGAGAGGTTGGTGAAAAGTGGAGAGATTGCAGAGAAGGTGAAAATGGTGATGGATGATGAGAAATTAAGGGAGAAAGCAAGAAGAATTGGGGAAGAAGCAAAGGAGGCCATTAAAGAAGGAGGGAGCTCTGATAAGGTGTTGATGGAGATCATAGAGGTATTGAGCAAGGCAACAATGTAAAAGCTTTGAAAGAGAAATGAGAAATTACTATTGGCACCCTTGTTAACGTTAAAATCATGTTAATTTTTGTATCGGGAATTTAAATAAGCGGGTTTTGATATTGAAGTGTGAGAGATGTGAGAATCATTTGAAAGGGGTGCATTTAGCGTATAGAGGTGTCGGTGTTATTGTAATCCTATTAAAATAAGCAAATGAAAGTTAACGACATCAATGGAAGAATGTAATTGAACGGACGAAACCATTGTCCATGTTCGTTCACTTATTAAATAAACAAAAAAAATTCCAATAAACTTACGGGACTCGAACCGGTTATTGTTCGTTTTGAGCTAACTCATGAGGTTTAGTACTTTGGTTTGATAATCATTTAAAACTGCTTATCCTTAAAAATGCTTTTGGTATCCGGACATGATGAGATAAAAGCATATGACAACAATTTTTCGAGTATTTTTCGAGTCGTTCTTGAATAGCTCGCGAGCTATTTCGACTCGATTACACCCCTATTTCACTTTCACATAAAAATAATAACTTATTTTTTTTATCTTATGAGTGGTTTACACCAATGTTCATCTTCTCATGATAACACTAGGCAACCAAAACCACTTGTTACAATAAAGACTTGTTAAAATAAAATAAAAAAACATTTTTAACTGATTTTGTTGGCAATTTTGATTCTATTATTAGGCATTTTGGAGTTTTATTAGAAGCTCAAATTTTGTGGAATGTGAGAAGTAGACGATCAGGGGAAAAAAATCAAAGAGTTTTTTATATCTAATAAAAATATAATGTTTCAATATAATAAATATATATAATAAATATTATCAGGAGTGGACCAACCGGTAATAAATATATATAATAAATATTATCAAGAGCGGACCAGGTAATAAATATTAGGTTTAAATGAGAAGTGTTAAAAAATACGAAGTAGTGAAGTCTTATTCCTCACTCATCCAGTCAGTAAAGACGGCTTTAACCAATCATCCTCTGTAAATCGCATCCATCAACGGTTTAGATCATAATAAACTAGTTAAAGATGACGGCTTTTAACGATAAAAACCGCAATCGTTGACTAGTCAACTATGATCTCAACCGTATTGACGGTGAAATCACTTTTATAGTTCGTATTTTTTAGCACTTTTCATTTAAATCCCCCCCTCCTCTCTCTCTCTCTCTCTATATATATATATATATATATATATTTATATATAATCAATAAAAAATGATAAAAGGTACGAAAGATTCAAGGGTGGTTTTACAAGGGGTTTATGACTTATTTGGGTAACCAACTATTCCATTTGTACTAATATTACCATCAAACTATTTTTTGTACTCAATATACCATTGAACTCTTTTTTTGTACTCATAATACCATTATGAGTGGTAATAGCCCGTTTTTTTTCTTACGTGACATTTAAAATTATTAAAAAAAATGCTTATGTGGATATGACGTGTGTTCCACGTGGATCTGACGTGTGTTTTTGACTTTTTATACTCAGAATACGATTGACTTTTTATACTCATAATACTCATAAAAAGTCAAAAACACACGTCAGATACACGTAGAACACACGTCATATCCACATAAACATTTTTTAATAATTTTAAATGCCACGTAAGAAAAAAAAAGGGCTATTACCACTCATAATGGTATTATGGGTACAAAAAAAAAAGTTCAATGGTATATTGAGTACAAAAAATAGTTTAATGGTAATATTAGTACAAATGGAATAGTTGGTTACCCAAATAAGTCATAAACCCTTTTACAAGATATGGTTGTGGTACCAATCGTATCATCCAAGATAAAAAGAAAACACCTCATGGGTCATAGTAATAAATGATGGTCCATGAAACAATGTTGGTATATCTCTTGGATCTAGTTGGTGTTGGTTGGTTTTAAATTTTAAGGTTAACTAGTGGCAAAACCGCGCGTTACGCGGTAGCGAGAGTAAGTCATTAGAAATTTAGAGATGGTCATTATCGTTTGTTGCATTTGTCAAACATTAAACTTTATCACAACCTTTTATACACACATTTTCATTTCTAACTTACTATTTTCTATCAATGTTGAACAACTTACACAACATTAATGCTCCATCCATTCACAAAAACCAATATTTAAAAAAATATAAGAAAAAAAAACATCAATGGAGGTTTCTCATTGATTTTATGATTTTTCATTTATATATTTATATTGAGACAAAACCATCCTCTTCTTCTTTCTTATACATATGTGATGCAGCGGATACAATGAAACTAAGACTGAACACGTTATTATACGAATACCCGTGTCAGTGTCTTCTAAGGTTTATAGATTCAACCAAATCTAAAACCTTAGGCTTCAAAATTCGAATTCTCGCGAGAATTCAAAGGTTGGAAGGGAAAATCGAAAGTTTCTGATTAATTATATGTCATTTCAAAAAACTTAACTGAAACACAAATAAGAATATTGAAATTAAACGGGCCTGCCAAAAGCCATGGGCCGAACACAAAGCCCAAAAACGAAAAGAAACACAAAACGTCTAAAAAGTCACTTAAACAACGTTTTTAGAGGTCGAAAAGTTCGTTAGGCCCCTACGGGTCCTAACCACGGCGTGCTCGACAGGTAAATCGTCCAAAACGGACGTCCGGAGCAAAAGTTATACCCTTCTGAAGCTGCACCTGTTTGTCCCCCGATCGTGGCTCTCTAAAAACTTCAAGGCCCTCTCCTCCACCGATCGACCCGTATCAATATGTGTTGGTCCCAAGTAGGTGACCTTCAAGCTAGGATAGTGTTTGGGATTATAGAAGGGGGGGGGGGGGATGAATATAATCACACAATTTTTCACTTTTAAATTCTTGTTATATTAACAATATGAATTTACAGATTGTTGCGGAAATAGAAAAGACAAATAGTCTAAACTAAACAATCTAAGTTCTTTCACTATGCACTAAGTGAGAAGATGTAAGAAAGAAGATAGAGGGTAATAAGAAAGAAAGGACTTGGGTATTTTGGATGCCGAAGAGGTATGGAGAAAATCTTCTCCACGTCCAATTTATACTCCATGCATTAAATGCATGCAGACCTACTTTTGTGACGTGTCACGCTGTAGTTGGTCTGTTGTACTATTTACTATAAACAAATACTCTTTGCATGGTGTGCAAAAGGAGTATGTTTGTAAACAGTTGCCTTGAGGTCTGATAAGTACGGAGGGAACAGTAAAGAGACTGTCCTTATGTACTTTTGTGTCAGTAAAGGCGGATAATCCTTTTGTGCATTAGACTAAGACACTTTTCTAATCCTTCAGGATCAGGATACTGATCAGTGACTAGAGTCCTGATACTGATGAAGTTCAGGGTCACTTGTATCCTGTTGAGTCTTCAGGATGTCATACGATATTGAGCAGCCTGCTATCACTGAGTTCCGTCTTCAGATCACGAGCATGCTGTTCCTGTCATCAGCTATTTCTTCGACGTCACTGATGGTTCGTTGTGTATGATCTTAATGTCTTCAGGAGGTCTTCACTTCAGTGGATAGGATCAGTAGACTGCAGAACAGGCTCGTTCGTCTCCTGATCCTGATCCTGATTACTATAAAAATAAGTTACAGCATAAGTAACATGGAATAACACAGAACAGACTCAGTGATAATTCCTCAAGCTATAACAGAAGTAAAAACCTATTCACTAAGTAAAGATTCAGGATCATTATCATTTCATCAGGTCTTAGGAGAGCTGGATCAACAATATGACTTTACTCAAATATTTCAATGTTCTACCCATGTTAATTGTTTAATTAAAAATGATTAAGTCGTTCAAATTTTCACCAACTCCAACCCTTTGTAAAAAAATAAATCAAAATTCTAGGAAATTAGATAAATAGCAATTGAGCTCTTTCATTGTGCCACATCATTCTCTTTGGGTTTTGCTTTTATATATATAAAGATTGTTAGTTTACAAAAAAAGGTATATATGTTAGTTGTTTAATTAAAAATGATTAAATCGTTTAAAAAAGTTTATATTTATAACGAATGTTAGGTTATAACAGATATGTTTATATGTTGATTTATTGTTTAATTTATATTTATATATTTGATAATAAAATCATAAAAACGTTACTTAAACATGTTTAAAAAAACAAAGGCAAATATAAAATTAATTAGTTTATTTAACTATTAAATTGGGTTTAGCTACAATTAACCAACACCATTTCACATCTTTCAACAACACCAATAAACCCCTTTAAATACACATCTTTACTTTTCAAATTTTCATCTTGCTACCAATGTGGGACATACAAAACTACACAAAACTTTCATATTTTCACCAACTCCAACCCTTTGTAAAAAAATAAATCAAAATTCTAGGAAATTAGATAAATAGCAATGGAGCTCTCTCATTGTGTCACATCATTCTCTTTGGGTTTTGCTTTTATATATATAAAGATTGTTAACTTACAAAAAAAAATTATATATGTTAGTTGTTTAATTAAAAATGATTAAATCGTTTAAAAAAGTTTATATTTATAACGAATGTTAGGTTATAACAGATATGTTTATATGTTGATTTATAGTTTAATTTATATATTTGATACTAAAATCATTAAAACGTTACTTAAACATGTTTAGAAAAACAAAAGGCAAATATAAAATTAATTAGTTTATTTAACTATTAAATTGGGTTTAGCTACAATTAACCAACACCATTTCACATCTTTCAACAACACCAATAAACCCCTTTAAATACACATCTTTAGTTTTCAAATTTTCATCTTGCTACCAATGTGGGACATACAAAACTACACAAAACTTTCATATTTTCACCAACTCCAACCCTTTGTAAAAAAAAAATAAATCAAAATTCTAGGAAATTAGATAAATAGCAATGGAGCTCTTTCATTGTGCCACATCATTCTCTTTGGGTTTTGCTTTTATATATATAAAGATTTCATATACTTTTAATAAAACCAAAAATATTATATATATATATATATATACCTAACCAAATTTATAAGATTTAGGATCATGTGATACCAAGTTGTTATTATGAGACTGCGTGAGACCAATACTTAACGTATGAAGTTTCACAAAAAAAACACCGTGAATGTACATAAAACTCGAATACGCAGACCTAAAAATCACTTTCGATGCAAAAAAAAATATCCAAAACAAGGTAAAAAATGAAACCTTCACAGCTCAAATTCTGTTAAAGTTACATATATATAATGCAAACCTTCACAAAGAAAAATGTTGTGAATTTAACCTCTATTTGGAATATTTTTTTCGATAGTGTTTTTTAGTATGTTTTAACGATGAATGTTCAAATTTTTTAACATTTACAAATGTTTTGATGTGAAGTTTCAAGTAAAATATGTTCGTCTCACCGGTCTCACGGAAAAGGCTTAGGGTGTGTTTAGTTGTGGAAAAATTTTCTGTTTTCTTGAAAAATTTTCTATGAAAACTGAAAATTTAGAAAACTTGTTTAGTTGATTCAATTTAGAAAAATTTTTCCAAGAAAACAAAATTTTCATTTTCCAAATTTACACTTGAATTAGAAAACTACTTTTTATAGTTTTCCAATTCTCATTTTCATTTTCCATTTTCATTTTCAATTGTCGTCCCCTTCTCGGCTCCGGCCACCGCCACCGTCGCGCCTGCCGCCGCCGCCGGCCACCGCCACTACCGTCGCCGCCACCAACCGTCGTCGTTCGCCGCTCGCCGCCACCGCCGTCGTCACGCTACCGTCATCCCCTTCTCGTTGCCGCCATCGCCGCCTCAACCATCGCCGCGACCACCCTCTCACCACCGCCCCACCGTTGCCACCACCATTTCCGCCGCCGTCTTCGCCGCCATCGCCATCGCCACCGCCACCATCGCCATCGCTGCCGAGGCCTCCAAGGCCACCGCCGTCGCCGCCGAGGCCCCGGAGGTCACCGCCGTTGCCGCCGAGGCCACCGCCACCACCGCCGAGGCCACCAAGGCCACCGCCGTCGCCGCCGAGGCCCCCAAGGCCACCGCCGTCGCCGCGGAGGCCCCCGAGGCCACCGAGGCCACCGCCGTCGCCACCGAGGCCACCGCCGTCGCCGCCGAGGCCACCGAGGCCACCGCCGTCGCCGCCGAGGCCACCGAGGCCACCGCCGTCGCAACCGAGGCCACCGCCGTCGCCGCTGAGGCCACCGAGGCCGCCGCCGAGGCCCCCAGGCCACCGCCATCGCCGCCGAGTCCCCCGAGTCCACCGCCGTCGCCCTCGAGGCCTCCGCCATCGCCGCCGAGTCCCCCGAGGCCACCGCAATCGCCATCGCCATCGCCGTCGAGGCCTCCAAGGCCACCGCCATCGCCGCCAAGGCCACCGAGGCCACCACCACCACCGTCGACGCCACCAAGGCCACCGCCACCGTCGTCGCCGCCGCCGTTGCAATATTTGGAAAAATGGAAAATGGAAAATGAAAAGTAATGAAAAATGCACAACTAAACGAGTTTTCTAATTTTCTAAAAATGGAAAATGAAAACTCCATGATTTCAATTAAACAAGTTTTCTAAAATTTTCCTAGAAAACTGAAAATGAAAAATCAACTCCATTTTCTGTTTTCATTTTCTTGGAAAACAAAAACAGTTTTCCACAACTAAACACAACCTTAGTCTCACCAGAACTTAACTCAATTTATAAATACCATATATACTTTTTCTAACTTATTAAAATATCATATTTATTTAAATAATATTTTTTGTCAACTATTAATCATTTTAAATCAGATTTAATAATTGAAATAGTTAAATAACTATTATACATTTATCTAAAATCTAATCCAATAGTTCTATCTATTTTTCCAATTTGTGTCTTCTTCCCCCTTCCCCATTCCACTTCAAGGAAATTCTTAGATTGAAGCTATGTATAAACCCGACTGTTTCACCTTCACTCAATACGACAACTCACTTCAGCTTGCTTACTAAAACGCACCTGTCGGTTTCATACGCATCCTTGCTGGAAAAATAGACAGTGGTCATATACAAGTAGTCAAAATTTCACTATTCGGTCTTTTCCTATTCCCGTGAGGCCACTGCCGGTGATAGCATAGGCGATTTGGTGAAGCGAAATCAGGGATGTCGAGGCTGACAACGGAGATCGAAACGAGGATGATATTGGTTGGTAGGGTTATGGGTTTAAAGATTTTCACTTACATATTTGGGCATTGTTTGGTTTAAAAAAAACTAGCTTATAAGTCAGATACATCATACATGTTTGGATGAACCATAAGCTAGCTTTATGAAAACCTACTTTGAGTAACGTTGTGGTGAGTGGTGACTTACTGTAATTATGAGACTTTTTATTTTTTTTATTCCAAATATACCCGTTTTTTACATTACTAATTTTCAAACATGTCTTTTTTTATCTTTTTTTTTTGTCTTTTTATAGTTATAAGTTACATTATCATCTAGTTTTTATCAAACTCATCTTATTCATCAGCTAGCTTATTAGTCATCAGCAACCTTATCAGTCATAAGTTAGCTTATCAGCTAGTTTGTCAAAAATAGTCTTAATAAAAAAAATCTATATATATATATAAAAAGTAGGATGTTGGAAGAATGAGGTGGCAACCTATCTATTGAGAATATGCCTATAGGAATTTTCTCATTTTTTTGAGTTTTTTTTATATCAAATATATTAAAGACTATTTTACCCCTAAATGTAAATTATATGTTTTATTATAAGAAGGACTATTTGGTAAATTTACTTACAATTTAATTAGCTTTAACCTACAATTTAATTAGCCTTAACTTTCACATTATTTAAATTCTTAAAGACATTTATTTTACCTCCTCATATTCAGATTTATTAATTGAAAGAAAAACCTACAACATAGCAATCCCTTTTTTCTCAAATTTTCTGTTTATTTTTATTGTATATGTTTTCCTAAATAAATACTACATTAACTATATTTATTTAAATAAATGAAACATTAATGGTCTTCAAACTCATCACCTTCCTAACCGTTTATCACTTCATATCTTCTCTTCTCTTAATCCACATATAAAACCATGGAAGAAAAATATCTCATGGAAGCCATGTAAATTTCACTATCGCATTCTCTCTCTCTAATATAAACCTCTATTTTAAGTAGTTTTTCTCTTTTGGACAATTTGTTAAATGCGGCTACTAATTTTCATCTTATGTGATTTTAGGTTTGTCTTTGTTTATTGATTCATATGGTTCTAAAGATTGGATTCTGTCAATTAGGCTTCATGTGAAAATGATCTGCATAATGTTTTTTTTTTTAAATTGATCAGGTAAGGTATTCTGTTAGGCTACTAATTTTCATCTCATGTTATTTTAAGGCTTTGTCTTTGTTTGTTAATTCATGGGGTTTTGGAGATTAGATTCTACCCATTGGGCCTCATGTGAAAAGTGATATGCATGGTGTCTTTTTGAAGATTGATCAGGTATATACGGTTTATATTTTCCATTTCGGTTTTATGATCAATTTTACCTGCTTGGAAATTGAAATAAGCTTATAAAATCTTCACAAGTCTTACCCATTCATTTGGTATCGAAAATCCACTAAGATTTTCAGTCAAGCATTTAGTAAACGGGCTCTTATTTAATGTGTGTTTGTACAAATACCTATATTTTAAACTTAGGTTGGGGTTTTTCCTTTATTTTTATATATCACATGCAAGGAGGTAATTAGCATCAAAATCTTCAAATCCATGGTAATTACTTTCTATCCTAATTTGTACCACGACTCTTGGATATTCAAAACCCAATTTAGGATCAAGTTTCAGTTGGAACATATACAACTTGCAGTGTCCAAATTTAGTAGGAAATTTGTTTTACTATTTTTTTAAGTGTTAAGTTAATTATGCTGAATTTCTGTTTCATTATTTTTTGTATAATAATAATAATAACAATAACAATGACAACAACAACAATAATAAATGGTGGTTTGAATTTTAAATATTTATTCTCCATGACACTTTTTGTTAAATAAATGGTAATTACGAATTTATCTTTCATCTTAATTACAAATTCAAAGACATTGAGACGAATTTTATTTCAATTTGGGGTTTATTTCTTGAACTTCTAATTTGCATAATTACAAATAAAGATCATATGAATCATGTAAAGTTGAAATTGGGCGAAGATAATGATTGTTGAGGTATTAAGGTAAGAGTTGTGGGAGTCCTTGAACTAAAATAATGGAGAATTGGTCACTTTAGACATGGTCTTCATTTATCAAATGGAATGTCGGTATTGTAATATGGATCAGTGTGATCCAATCCTTTATAAATTAGAATTTTCTATATAGGAGCTCTACGATTGCTTTCTATTTTCCTGTTGTTTTCAATATTGAATGAAGGTTTAGTGCATGTTATGAAAAACTTAAGTTGATTATGATTAATGAAGAATATAGGGTTGTTAATTCGAAATTAATCATGTAAATAGGGTTGTACTTCTCTCGAATTATTGTGTTATGTTACTTATTTTATTTTGTTACTTGCTAAACCCCGTTGTTGTAATAAAGTAGATATATGTGTAGACATTATTGAATGTTTGGCACAATTTGGTGATCTTGAGACAATTGATGGCGGTTATACAAAAAGGATTTGGAAATTATTTTGGATTATTAAGTTTGTTGAGTAGTTATATACAATTCTTAACATTTTTAACCAAAGTTTTATTAGAACGTATCACTTAACATGACATTTTGACATTCGTCTTTGCATAGCTCGATAACTTGCAAAGTTACATTACACAGAGAACTTGGTGAGATGGATGAACAATCGATTGACAATGGAACACCCATTTGATTTATTTTTGTTGCCTCCTACGCATAAAATTCCTATTAAAAACTCCCAAGGAATTTTTAATTGTTTCCAGTTTGTATATTTTCAAAATTTTCTATAGTTAATAATAAATATATGTGTTACGTTGAATATAATAAGTTTTCATCAGTTTTTCTATATCATAAGTATATGCATCATTGGCATCTTAAGAAAAAAAAGACTCTAATTGATTTGTTATTAAGTTCCTAATTCTACATTAATTTCACAATTTCACCAAATGCTGATATAATATTGATATATACAACAATGGTTTAAACTAATTAACACAACAACATTTTAAAGTACTCAAAAGTAGAAGAGTAATGTTTACAATTTTTCTAAAATATTGAGAAAACTAATTACCCAAGTAATTTTAAAATCCGAAAACAAATATTAAATTTTATCATTATCAATATTACATATAGATTTGTAACACAATTTTTTTTACATTAAAAATAATGATAGTATTTTTAAAAAATTTCTTGGAATGACTTTTACATACCGCGCAACGCGCGGTTCGGTCCCCTAGTTAGTACTACAATCGAGATGTCATTTTTACCACCTTATTTGCTAGAACAATGACTCAATGAGAGAGAAAACCACTCAAATCAATGGATATCATGGTCATGAATTGAAGACGACCCCACCTTACTAAAGAGAATCACCAACTCAAAAGTCTTCCTAAATCGAACTCAAATTATATGGACTAAAACAAAATTACAAAAATCAGCTTTTGGATATGTGGTGGAATTGGGGGATGGAAAAATAGATAAAAGTTATTTGGATTAAATTCAAAATGACATAGTAGTTATTTAATTATTTTTTATTATCGAATTTGATTTAAAATAATTAAAAATTGATATAAATTAGTATTTGGATAAATATGATATTTGATATATTAGGAAGAATATATGTAATATTTATAGATTAGGTGGGTATATACGATATTTTAAGTTTTAATAAGGGTATAAATAAAATTACCCCTAAATTTTATTTGTAACATAAAAACAATAGAATTTTTGAAATAAAACGTATAGAAGAAATAAATAATGTTTTATTAGATAGATATATATATATATATATATATATATATATATAATATTTTAGTATTATGTTTAAATGAGAAGTGTTAAAAATTTGAGAAGTACATAAATGATCTTCACTACTCACCCGGTCAATAAAGGCGGCTTTGACTGAGTCCCCTCCTTTAATAATCTCTACCCTCCCATTAATCGCGTCAATCCCTCGTGATTGCGTCCACCGTAACCGGTCAAAGCCACTTTTATTGACCGGATGAGTGATGGAGATCACTTCTCTACTTTGTAATTTTTTAGCACTTCTCATTTGAACATTTCTCTAATATTTTAATAATATAAGTAATCATGTTATTTTCAAAATAGAAAATATGTTGGAGTTGAATACATTTTTTATAAAGAATTTTAGACATTGAATCTAAATTGGCTAAAATTGAGATTTACCCTCTCTCCTCTTTATATATATATATATATATAGAGAGAGAGAGAGAGAGAGAGAGTGGGAAGTTAATTCGTAAACCCAAAAAAACATGTAAACCATGTAAACTCATGGTTGCATAAATTAAATCAGTGAAATTGATTCATGTGGTTGTTTAATATGATGAAAATGTTTCATAAACATCAAATTTTGATGAAATTGTTTCATATTTTGGTGTTTTTATTCATATGAAACTGTTTTCTCATTTCTGTAAAACTTTTTCATTTCCACGTAAATTAACACTTTCATATGAAACAATTTCATCAAAAAATTTAGTATAAAACATTTTCATCATATTAAACAACTCTACAAAAGATTTTTCATTGATTTACGTATGCAACCATGAATTTACACGGTTTACACGTTTTTTTGGATTTACAAATGAACTTATCTCTCTCTCTCTCTCTCTATATATATATATATATATAGAAAGAGAGAGAGAGAGAGAGGAAAGTTCAAATGTGAACTGCTTTTTGGTTGTGAACGTGAGGACAGACGAAAGCGCGACACATTGTGAAGACTAGTCAATAAAGGCGGCTTTGAGTGTGGTCTCCTCCTTTTGTATATGGGGTGGGTTCAAATGTGAACCCATTTTTCATTGTGAACGTGAGGACAGCTGAGAGCGTGCCACATGACATATGCAGTCTGAATAATCATGTATTATCCGTGTTATGCATAGTGCATAACACATTCAGTGTTATGCACTATGCATAACACGGATAATACATGATTATTCAGACTGCATATGTCATGTGGCACGCTCTCAGCTGTTCTCACGTTCACAATGAAAACTCGGTTCGAGTCAAACTTTCGCCTATAATATATACATACACACACACACATAAGGGTAGGTCAAATTGAACCACTTTTTCATTGTGAACCATGAGGACGAATCTCAGCCACACATCTTCGGTTACAGTGGACGTGATCACAGAGGATTGACGTGATTCATGGGAGGGTAGAGATCATTAAAAAGGGGACCGGTTAAAGACGCATTTATTGACCGGATGAGTGGCTGAGATTCGTTCTCATATTCACAATGAAAAATTGGTTCACATTTGAACTTTCCTCTATACAAATATATTAATTTAAACCAAAGGAGTGTTAGCCTAGTGGTAAGGCTTGGGCACTACATAGTGATGAACCTGAGTTCGAGCCCTGGGGGACGCATTCTGGAGGTACGGGGGCTTCGACCCCGGGCTGCATGCTTTAGCAGTCAGGCTTCGGCCCAAAATTGCCGAGGATTAGTCTGGGCCCAATGTGGTCTGCGATACCTCTTCCAAAAAATATATATATATTAATTTAAGTAATAAAATTGTAACTCACTATTGTATTATTTATCATCCTATTTAATAACCAATCCAACCATGAACCATATCAATCCAACCAGCTACTACAATCGTCAACACTAAAAACACTCCGCCGGCAATGTCGCCAGCCACCGTCCACCACCGCTCGCCGCCGCATATCGCCCTCTTCCCGAGCGCCGGAATGGGGCATTTGACCCCATCCCTCCGTCTCGCTTCCATGCTCGCCTCCCGCGGCTGCCGCGTCACTCTCGTCACCGGCGTACCCGCCGTCTCCGCCGCAGAGACCGACCACATCACCGCCTTCCTGGCGGCATATCCCACCGTCAACCGCCTGAACTACCAGGTCCTTCCGTACACACCCGCCGACCCCACCACCGACCCCTTTGCCGTCCAATTCGAAGCCATCAACCGCTCCGTCCACCTCCTCGTCCCGACCTTATCCGCCGCATCGCCGCCGATCTCCGCCATCTTCTCCGACATCGCGGCCGCCGCCGGACTTTGCCGGGTGGCCGACGACCTTCGGATCCCGGTCTACATCGTGTGCATCTCCTGCGCCAGGTTCACGGCCCTGGTGGCGAGCATGCCAACCATAATGGGGGACAGAAACTGTATCCCAACGGCGGAAGAAGATTCTTCCGCCATTGAGATCCCTGGTCTGGATCCGTTTGAGATCCAGACGCTTCCACCGCCGTTTTTCGTACCGGATAACCTTTTCACAAAGACTCTGGTTGCGAACGGGCGTGCGGTGAGAAAGGCCAAAGGGATTTTCATAAACACATTCAGTTCTTTCGAACCAAAGACGATTGCAGCTGTTAATGGCGGCAAATTTATGCCGGATTTCCCGCCTTTTCTCCCGATCGGGCCTCTACAGCCACACAAACTAGAAATCGGTAACGTTACATATACTTTTCATATATAGTGGTCGGTTAAAATGAGAAAATGGTAAAAAGAATGTAAGATAGAAAAATGATCTTAGTCGTTGATGCGGCTAACATCAAAGTTGAACAGTCAAATATTGCAACTACGTGCAACATTGAGGGGTAACTTCGTAATTCTTACAAATAACCCTAATACGGGTTCATATATGAACTATACACTCATATATGAACCTGTGTAAATCACATATTAACTATTTTTAACTGATTCATATTCATATATGAACCTATATAATATACTAACTATTTTTAATTGATTCATATATGATCTATACGTTCATACATGAAACATATTAATTATTTTTAACTGATTTATATAAATCTGTGTAATATTCACGTATTTACTATTTTAAATTGATTCATATATGAACTACAAGTTGATACATGAACCTGTATAATTCATATATCAATCACGAAATTCATATATGAATCTGTTTGTCGTCTATTTATAAAAATTTACGAAAATACCTTTCCGTCTACTACAGCCTATGCAAGAAATTACCTTGTGCTTCGTTGTCAAAGCCTAATTTTTTGACTAGATGAGCGGTGGAGATTACTTTTCTACTTTACATTTTTTATCATTTCTCATCTGAACATTTTCATACACACACACGCGTACGCGCACACACAAGTTCAACCTTACTCAAATTTCATTGCGAACGCGAGGACAGCCGAGAGCACGTTAAGTGGCATATTTGATCTGAATAATCATGTATTATTCGGACTGAATAATACAACATTCAGTACTAATATAAAGCTTGGCTAGTTAAGTTACACGATTTCTATTTTGTGTTCGAGGTTAACTTGAACTTTGGAATTATTAAATTCGAGTTCGAGTAGCTCGTTAAAAGCTCGACTCATTTACACCCCTAGCCTAACAATAACGATCCTTTCACGTTCCAACAGGCGATCAACAACCGCTTCCATGGCTGGACCAACAACCGCCGCACTCGGTGGCCTTCGTCTGCTTCGGAAACCGGACAGCCCTGTCCCAACCCCAACTCGTCGAGCTCCGAAATGGGTTGGAGGAAAGCGGGCGAAGCTTCTTGTGGGTCGTGAAATTGAAGGTCGTCGACAAAGACGACACCGAATCCGACCTCGACGACGAATTGGTCGTGAATTCGTCGAAAGGGATGGTGGTGAAGGGGTGGGTGAACCAAGAATCGATCCTGTCGCACCCCGCGATCGGGTGCTTCGTGAGCCATTGCGGGTGGAACTCGGTGATGGAGGCGGCAGAGGTCGGGGTACCGCTGATGGAGTGGCCACTAGGGGGGGACCAAAAGGTGAGCGCCGAGGTGGTGGAGGCGGCGGGGTTGGGGCGGTGGGATAAGGGGTGGGGGTGGCCAGGGGAGAGATTGGTGAAAAGTGGAGAGATTGCAGAGATGGTGAGAATGGTGATGGATGATGAGAAATTGAGGGAGAAAGCAAGAAGAATTAGGGAAGAAGCAAAGGAGGCCATTAAAGAGGGAGGGAGCTCTCATAAGGTGTTGATGGAGGTCATAGAGACATTGAGCAAGACAACAATGTAAAATGAAAATTACTATTGGCACCTTTATTAATGTTAAAACCGTGTTAGTCTTGCGGTTGGTTTTAGAGTTAGGCCTCTTTTGTGTTTTTCTCCGCAACATTTCCTTGGTAGGTAATTTGTTTTTCTTGGGGTATGCCTCTCGTAGTTTGTCTGTCTTTTTTTATTGAATAAAACCTTAAAGGGGTTTCGTTCCCCCTTTTTCCAAAAAATATGTTAAACCATGTTGATTTATGTATCGGGAATTTAAATAGAGATTGTATTTGTACCATAATTTATATCAAAATCAAGTTATTCTGATATTGGGAATGTTAAAAACAATTTGTGATAGTGATAAGTGTGTGAGAGGGAAATGGTGTTTTTTTTAAACGGCAAACGCAAGCGAGGACGGGAGCTTCGGCAAGGCCATCACCCCTGCCAAGCAAGTATTTAGTAACTTTTTGGATGCAATTAGCTTCACCCATTAGCATGTTTTGATGTTGATGTGTGAGAGATATGAGAATCATTTGAAAGGGGTTTAGTGTTATTAGGCTCCTCTTAAGAAAAGGGAAATGTTATTTCACCCTCTATGAATGTTAAAATCATGTCATTCTATTTATTGAGAATGTAAAAAGCTAGTTGTGATGGTGATGTATGTGAGAAGGATTTTTAGCTTATAAGCATTAAAAAAATGAATCTGTCAATTTTCTTTTACAAAAAAAATTACAGATCTAGTTATAAGCAATTGTGAACTCAGATAAAAAAATTACATTTTTAAAGAAAATTGATTAGATCCTTTTGTTTGTGGTTATTAGCTAGGTATGCAAATTAAAGATCATATAAATTGTGGATGTAGTGATATTGGGGTAAAACTGAGAAAGAAATAACTAGAAGACCACTTGAGACAGTTTCCTTATATATTAAGTCCGGGTTGCTTGACATGAGACCATTATGTTTTCGTGAGACAATATAAATAACATTGAAGTATTGCGAAGGTTGGCCTTCACCATGTTTTTGCCGTGAAGATTCAAGGTTTTTTGTACCTTCATAATGTTTATTTGTGAAAAAAGTTCAATGTTATTTTATAGTCTCACGAAAACAAATTGGTTTCACGTGAACACAAGTTTGTTAAGTTAAGTTATAATGTGTTTTATTTTGATCTATCAATAGCATATTTTCACGTGGTTTTGTACCTTTTATCATAATTTAAGTCATTTGTGTTTGGGTCAACTTACACACAATTCGACTAATTCCAGGCAAGGTTGTAAATGAACAAAACGAATATGAATGGATGCTTGTTTGTTTATCAAGAAAAATGTATTTGTTCGTATTTGTTTGTATTTGTTGATGTTCGTTTGTTAAGATGCTAAACAAGTTAATACAAATGAACATAAAACAATTACCATTACTAATCATTTCGCTCCTATAAAATAACATAACAAACTAAAAAATTAGGTAAACTTAGGAGGGATAAAAAAGGAATTCTAAAAATTCAATTCAATTAATAATTTTACATATTAATGTTATAATATACAAATACATTTATACAATAAACAAATGTAAATGAATAAAAGTTAACGACATAAAAGAAAATGTAAATGAATGAAAATTAACGACATAAATGAAGAAATGTAAATGAATGAAAGAGACCATTGTTCATGTTTGTTCATTTATTAAATAAACAGAAAAATCTCCACCTTACGGAACTCGAACTGATTATCATTCGTTTTAAGCTAACCCATGATTGGTTCCCTTTTATTTGGTTTGATAATCGTTTAAAATTTCTTATCCTTAAAAATGCTTTTGGTATTTGAACATGATAAGATAAAAGTACACGACATAACAACTTTTCAGTATTTAATAAGGTATGACTAGACAACTTTCTATTATTAGGCATATTGGATATTTAGGAGTTCAAATTATATTAATGTGAGAAGTATAGATCAAAAAAATATCAAAGAACTTTTTATATGAAATAAAAATCCAATATTTTAATACAATAAATATATATAATATGAAAATAAGACACCAATTGGTTCTATGGTGTAGTGGTTAGCACTCTGGACTTTGAATCCAGCGACCTGGGTTCGACTCCCGGTAGGACCTTTTTTGTTTTTTTTTTAATATTTTAGTTTTCCTAAATTTATATTATTTATTTTATTTTGATAAGATAAATATTTATATGCATTTATTGTATGTTGCAGCCAAAAATGACTTTTTGATTGAAAATGATGTTTTTGTAATTTGTATGCAAATTGTATGTCCCAATCCAAAATTTAATACAAAACTTTGTTTTGTATTTTATTAGAAATCTATATCTGAAAATCTATTATCCTTTTATAAAATATTTATGTGAAAATAAATTTCAAAGAATAAATATTTGTTCAAAAGTTATTAGAATAAAACCTATATTGGTTGAATTGGGATCGTTGGTTATTTTTACCGAGAGCTAAAGCATGCTCCCCTAGGATTAACACTCAGTGGCCCCTAGTTGCTCACCCCCGGATTCAAACTTGGGTGGGTTTTTCCCCAACACCAAGCCTTAACCGGTAGGCTGCCCCATAAGTGGTTTTTTTAGATGCAATAAGCGTTTTTTTAATTGGTAGATGAAAGTCTGGTAAAAAAACCTTGCCTTCCGACATAAAATTTCCTCCTATAAACTTAATAAGTTCGCTATTTGTTTAGTTCCACTGCCACAAACACTTAAATATTCATTTTCAATTACAACAGTTTGACGATAAATTGATAACCCATCCAAACTCCATTTTAGGCACATGATATATCAAAACGAAGCTCTTATCCAGTACTACACGAACCCACAAACATCTTTCCTATTAACGTTTAAATCCAACCTCATTTTCGGGTCCGAAATCAACCAAAAAAAAAACTTCTCCCCCACAAATTTATGTGATTGGGATTGGAAAAAGCTACTTGATGTAGTTGTTGTTGCAACTTGGCAATTAATGAGAGCAAGTAGCACATAAAATTAAACCTCCATTTATGATGATCAAATTACAACTCATAGTTTTTCATCATTAGGTGGTTAACTTATTGATGGCTATTTAAGCCTCAAAAAGTCCCTTTTTATACATATATTAAACCACAACCATGGCGGAAACTGGCGGTGCACCGACATCACGACGGAGGGTTCCGCCAACAATAACGCTCCCACCACGGTCTTTGGCGGATACCTTCCTCACTGGCACCGGAATTAGCCCCGGTCCCATGACATTTGTCTCAAACTTCTTCTCCGATCATTACCCGGATGGCGACCTTCAATCTTTCTCTCGAATTCTCGGCGGAATCCTACCGTTTCCGGACGTGGAAACACCGGGTCCTAGTCTTGTGTCTCAGCCGGAAACCCAATCCTATTTGTTAGCTACGTTGAAGGAAGAGTCGCGAATCATTCACACATCCGAGCTTGACGACTCCCAAATCGGATCGTATTCGGTTTCTAAATCATGTAGTTCGGATCATGAACCCATAGTCATCGGCGAATCTGCTTGTAAGGATTTTATTCTATCATTCTATAAAATTATGGGTGTTAAAGGTGTCATTATTGTATTCTTTTTATGTTACCACTAGGAATGTTACGACTAAAATAGCTAATCTCATCAATCAAATTCACTTTTTAGTCGCTTTTTAATGTTTATTTCCAAAATAGTTAGCAACATATTGGCTTAAAGACTGATTTCTAAAGGGAAAAAATTAAGGGAAAAAAACTTTGTGCATATGTGTACGGATTCTTTATGCAAAAATCTGAATCATTGTCCCAATTTTTTTAATATGAAATCAATTTCACGCAAATGCGTAAGACATTTGTATAAACCGGCTAAAATGAAATTTTAATTTGAAAAAATGGCTAAAATTAAAGTTGGTTGGTCGTTGGAAAGATTGACTATTTTGGTCGGTCTTAGATGATTAGGAGGCTACAGTACTCTCTTGAAATTTTCAAAAAATGTATACACCATTCTTTGGGAGGCCTTCATACCGGTCCCACGGTCATTATGAAGGAGGTAATTAAATCATCGTATGCATCCTACTTGACAAATGTGTGAGGGTTAATGATTAATATAGTTGGAATACAATATCCCTAGTAATAAATAATTGAAATTCCACATATTCTTATTGTGATTCTAACTATAGTAACTTTTTATTTTATAATTATAGTTACAATTATATTTAGCTTATTATTACGAAAATTATTTTTGTGTTACCACTGATAAAATTTAGGTATTTTTCTTTGTATGTAGTTACTATAGCGAAAGCCACTAGTGATGGGTACAAATGGCGGAAATACGGGCAAAAACTGGTGAAGGCAAGCGAGCTACCAAGGGGATACTACCGATGTTCGCAAACTAACTGCCCAGTGACCAAGAAGATCGGCCATTTTCTTGATGGTCAAATCAGTGAGATCATCTATAATGGTCAACATAACCATGAACCTCCTCGGTTTTGTAAACGAGCCAACAATGATGCAACCATGGACAAACACGTGGACTCGGATGAACTTGATCAAAAAAGAAGGTAAATTTTCGAAAAGTTTTTTTTAGAATAAAATAAAATTATGGTGTTCCTAAATCTCATTTCTCCTTCCTTCCAACCAATCACGTGAAGCCACGTCATCCAGTGGAATGAGTTTGTATGATTAGGCAGGACAGAGAAATTAGGGACTAATATATTTTTAGTCGGATATTTTTCTTAGATTTTTGTGATGAAATGCAGGAAGACAAAGGTCGAGTCAGTGGACCTGAGTTGGTCGCCCCGAGTTATGGTGAGTGAACCCAAGGTTGTGGTACAAACAAGAAGTGATGTTGATATTTTAGATGATGGATTCAGGTGGAGAAAATATGGGCAAAAAGTAGTCAAAGGGAAAACTTATCCAAGGTGATTCATTATGTGTTTTGAAAGCGATTATTTGATATTTAATAATTAGAGTTAAATAAGTTGTTATATCAGTTGCATATGGACCATAAAAACATTTATACTTCTTCAAAATATACTAAACTATCCCCAATATACTATTGTGTGTATCAACCTAAAAAAATTCCTTTTGTATATATCAAACTTTATTTTTCGTCTATTGTGTGTATCAGATGACTTGTAACCTGTTGAGCAGGTCACCTCCACCGCTGCCGCCGCCGGAAACCACCATCGTTGCCGGGAACCACCGCCAGACCCACCTCCACCATCACCCACCGCCACACACCTCCACCGGCGACCTCCAACGCCACCCACCTTCACCGGCGACCTCCACCCACCTCTACCATCACCTACCGCCACCTACCTCCACCGCTGCCGCCGCCGGGAACCACCGCCAGACCCACCTCCACCATCACCCACCGCCACCCACCTCCACCGGCGACCTCCAACGCCACCCACCTTCACCGGCGACCTCCACCCACCTCTACCATCACCCACCGCCACCCACCTCCACTGCTGCCGCCGCCGGGAACACCGCCATCACCATCACCATCGTCATCACCACCACTAGCACCATCACCATCAAACCGCCGCCCATCACCACCACCATCTCCATCGAACCACCAACCATCACTACCACCATCACCATCGAACCGCCACCATCACCATCACCATATATCGAACCACCACCATCATCGTCACCATCGAACCGCCACCATCACCATCGACCCACAACCACCCAAAACCACCATCCCCACCGCCAAGAACCTCCTGCTGATCTCCACCGTTCACACCATCACCGTTGATCTCCACCGCCGCCCACCTCTACCATCGTCACCACCATCACCACCGATCTCTATCCCCTCGCAAACACCTCCGGCGGCCGTCCAACTGTCGGTAACCGGCTGATGACCAGTTGATCAGGTCGTCGTACACACAAAAGACTCAAAAATAAAGTTTGATATATACAAAAGGAATTTTTTTAGGTTGATACACACAATAGTATATTGGAGATAGTTTAGTACATTTTGAAGAAGTATTCCCAATCTTTTAAAAGGGATTTTGGAGAGAGATTTAAAGAGGTTTTCTATATTTTTTATATGGTATTAGAGCCAATATCTACCATATCTAGGGATTCAACATTCTTTGGGCATTGCAGGAGTTACTACAGATGCACGAACATAGGATGCAAGGTTCGAAAGCATGTGGAGAGGGATTTAGCAGACCCGAAATCCGTTGTAACTACGTATGAAGGCAGACATAAACACGATATTCCTGAACCTGCGAAACATTCAAATCGCAAAGAAATAAACATTGGAGATGAAAACCAAATCATATTACAGTTGAAAAAAGAGCAAGTAACAAGTTTATGGTGATTAAATTTTCATCAACGATAACATATAAGAATTTGTACGGAAAAAATTGGGGTTTTCGCTTTTTTATTTGTTACATTTTTGCCAAAAATATATCAAGTGTGTGTTTGGTTGTGCGTATATTTTCTATCGTGTTATCAACAAGTGTTTAGATTCTTATTGTTGGAGTTCCATGTTAACTGGGCATCAACTATCAAACTTGTATACCTTTATTATAGGGTTTAGTTCCCCAAAATGTATTCAACTTGTCACATTTTGCTATTGTATGTATCCAACTTTAAAAATTACCATTTAATACATTAAACTACCAAAAGTTACCATTTCATGCATCGTGACCTGCTATCAAAGGTTACCAACAGGTCACCCCTCTCCGGCGACTTTTCCAGCCATCCGGTCATCTTCTCCGGCGAGATTCCAGCGACTGCACTATTTCCGGCAACCCATTTTTTCCGGCGACCTCAACCATTTTTCCCGACGATTGTTTTTTCCGGTTTTTTTAATGGCGTCGGCTACGGCAGTGGCGGTGGCGCTTGCTGTTGCCGTCATCGCAAGGCCACCGGTGACGACAATGGTGGTTGTTTTCGCCATTGTTGTCGCGGGCGATGGCGACATTGGTGCTCCGACCGGTGACGACAATGGGGGTTGTTTTCCGAGGTTTTTCTCTCCGATCGGTGCTCTTTCTCGAGGTCTCGAACACATCGGTGCTCCTCCGTGGGGGATCGAAGTGGTGGTCGGTACTCCTCCGGGAGCTGCTGTGGCGGTGAGACAGTGATTTCTCGACGATCGAGATGAACTTCTTGAGGTGGTGGATGTATTCGGGCCCCCGGGACACCGGAAAAAACAATCGTCGGGAAAAATGGTTGAGGTCGCCGGAAAAAATGGGTCGCCGGAAATAGTGCAGTCGCCGGAATCTCACCGGAGAAGATGACCGGAGATGATGACCGGCTACCTGCTAAACAAGTTTCATGATGCATGAAATGGTAACTTTTGGTAGTTTAATGTATTAAATGGTAATTTTTAAAGTTGGATACATACAATAGCAAAAGGTGACAAGTTAGATACATTTTGGGGAACTAAACCCTTTATTATATTATGAAGTATTTAACAAAAGAGAAAAACAATTTTATTAAAATAATGCATTGGTTATTAATACAAGTATTTCGAAATTCAAGCTTACATTTTATCTAATGGCAGAAAGCAAGTTAAAAAAGAGCTTCGACAAAATCATCACCTTAACCTTTCCAAGCAAGTGATAATTTATTAAGAAGCACTAGCAAGAAATAAAACAAATTTTAGATTTTCATTGACAAATTTTCTTAAATTATGTTTTTCATCATTGTGGTTTGTTAAAAATTTCTATTTTAATCCATGTAGTTTTAAAATTTCATTTTTTTTCTCTATATTTGTTATTCAATATTACTTGTCTTTGTGATTTAAACTTGATTGTTTTTCGTCCGTATAGTTTACAATATATTTATGTTTTAGTCTCTCACACCAAGGTTCTAAATAGCATGAAACATAACGTGGCTGCAACACCAAGCCTCAAGCCTTGGAAGCCATGACGTGGTCAAAGCATTTTTCAAGGCGTAACTTATGATGTCAAATCTCTATAAGCCTATATCATATATATAATATTATATTTATATACGTAAAACATATGTTTTTTACCATTATTTGATGAACCAATGATAATAAACAATTTAAAATAAATTATATATCAAAAATAACAAATAAGACATTAAAAATATAAGTTAAATCAAAATATCGTGTTACAAAAACCATGCATTATGCCATGGCGTTCCCCAAGCGTAACGCGGGCGTGACACAAAAACCTTAACCCACGATAGCCAGGGACGGGCCTAGGACGGTTTTCAAATGAGGGCACCCTATAATTAGGTTTTTGGTTGATTTCGATGAAACTTTTTGATTTTTTTTGTTGAATCGAGAATTTTTTTTGGGTTGCTTGATTGACTGCAAGAATTTTTTTTTTTGGTTTTTTAGTTATTTTCAGAGAATTTTTTGGTTTTTTTTTTGTTTATTCCAAGATAAGTTTTTTGTTTTTAGGTGCATACTTTGAAGTTTCGAAAACAATACGGTGGCACCCCACCTCCATAAAATTCGAAAATTTTACCTTTTGGCACACAAATTAGACAGCATCCCATGCGACCATGGGGAACTAAAGCAAGTTCGTCCCCCGGTCCCTGACGATAGTCCATGACGACTGTTGTGACGAGTCTTTTCAAACACTCTGTCACAAACATTAAACACTAACCATATAAACAAAAAAAAAACTGAAACTTTTAAAACAATATACACAAAACTTGATCAACAGTCCCGTGGCGGATTCCTTACCCTCCAAAATTATCAGGGATTAGTCGGACTTCGACCCAAACACCCTTCCAATAAAAAAAAATTGTAACTTTCAACAAACTACAAGGACGAAAAACATAAATTCAATAACCATGCAACCAACTTTCATCTTCTTCTTCCTCCTCCTCCCCCAATCAAAAACACCAAAAACCGCCATTAAAACACACACAAAAGCTTCAAATAACCAATAACCAATAACCAAAAACAATGGCGATCATCAATTTCACACCACAAACATCGATTTCTCTTTCTTCCTCCCCGCAAAAATCTCCATCCCCCAAAAATCGGAGCTCACCACTTCCAATTTCAATCCCCAATCGAAACAATCCCCAATTTCATCATCCAAAATTAGGTCAACATCTTTTCTCTTTAGGGAGATTCTTCATCATCATCTTCCCAAATTCCAATCTCCCCCTTCGTCCCTCTTTCCCCCCAATTCTCCCTCCCCGAAATCTGTCGAATTCGTATTTGACGGATTTTGGGGGGTGGATTGATTTTTCTCTGGATCTAGTTCAAAAAATTCTATAAAAAACCTAGCTAACCCTAGGTTTCGAACGTAACCGAATGGGGTGCATAAATTCGAAAAACGTCTCTACGTCTTGCAATTCCCCGATCCTTCTCGATTCTCCTCGCGACGAGCCTCGCCGCGACGATCGCGATTCATCATCGGATCGTGGCGGTTATAATTCGGCTGAATCGGTTAAGCTGAGGAAGCTGAAGAGCTATGTGATTGGTTTCGAGCCGTTGGAGAGGATTAAGGAGGAGACGGAGGACGATAAGACGAGTGAAGGATCGGGTGGTGGTGGTGATAATGATGAGGAGAAGAAGAAGGTGGTGGTTGAGAGGCTGAATGGTAGTGGTAGTGGTGGTAGTGGTAGGCAGAATTCGAAGAGGTTCGGGTTTAGTTTTCGGTTCGGGAGGGCGACGGAAGGCGAACAGGTGGCCGCGGGTTGGCCGGCGTGGCTGAGCTCGGTCGCGAAGGAGGCGATTGATGGATGGGTGCCGTTGAAGTCCGACAGCTTTGAGAGGCTGGAAAAGGTACATATATCATTGCGAACGTGAGGACAGCCAAGAGCGCACCACGTGGCTTATGCAGTTTGCATAATATCGAGCACAGAGCGCTGTGTTATGCAGTCTGCATAACACCTGTCCTCACGTTCGCAATGACAAAGTGGTTCACATTTGAAATGGAAACTCGAATTTGATTGTGAACGTGAGGATACCCGAGAGCGCTCCATGTTCACTCTGAATAATTATGTATTATTCAAACTGAATAATACAATATTTCGAATAACACCGAATACTGTGTTATTCATTCTGAATGATCATGGATTATTCAGAGTGAATATGTCACTTGGCATGCTTTCTATCCTTACATTCGCAATGAAATTTGAGTTCGCAACTGAAATTTCGTGTCTATATATATACATATATCCCATGTTCATTCATTCACGATTTTAGTCCCTATGGTTTGTTAAAAAAAATGATTTCAGTCCATGTGGTTTAGTAATAGCCCTTTTTGTCCCTAGGGATGAGATTGGAACTGGAGCAGGACCAGACTAAAAATTAGGACCGAAAAAACGAGTGTATGTACTCGTTCGGTTTAGGGACGGGACGGGAAAATTCGGTACTAGGACCATGGTTAAGTGCCAATGGTGGTACGTGTAAAAAAATATAGGGTCGTGAAAAGCGTTACCGCTTTAATTTGTTGTGTCCCACCAGGTGGGAAAAATAAAATATTATTTCTCACTCATAAGTAATCAGTTTTAGGGAATTCTCCATATTTAAAGCAAAAAATACCCAAAATCTCCATTTTCTCTCTCCAACGGTGCCGGTGGTTCTTTTAAGAACCCACACGTTTTGCTTTAAGAACTTTCCATCAGAGATGCTTTTACCGGAGCTCTTGTAGCAAAAAAAAAAAAAAAACTTATACGTCTTCAAAATCTCTATTTTAGCATAGTTGCCGGATATAGCAGTTTGGTTTGTTAGTTTCATGGTGGGAATATGTAGAAAATTCGTTAGAAGTTCCCTTTTTTGCTTATGTATGTAATTGTTGCCTCTTTTTTTCTTTTTATGAATAGATCGGGCAAGGTACATATAGCAATGTGTATCGAGCCCGCGAACTTTCAACGGGTCGAATGATGGCACTTAAAAAGGTGCGGTTCGACAATTTCCAACCCGAGAGCGTGAGGTTTATGGCTCGAGAAATCAAGATTCTTCGAAGGCTTGATCATCCAAACATCATGAAGTTGGAGGGTATAATCACATCGCGGTTGTCATGTAGCATATATTTGGTTTTCGAGTATATGGAACACGATCTCTGTGGACTCCTATCGAATCCTGAAGTCAAGTTTACCGATTCACAGGTTTTTTACTAGTAACCTTCTTTTGAAATACACACACACACATACACATATATATAGGACTTGGTTCAAGTAAAACTGCAAAAAAATGAAAATTTGAAAACTAAGGAACAATATTGTAATCATTCGTTTAGACGGTATGCATACGTGCATATAAGTAATTTGTAACATGAACATAACATGCAGACATGCATAAAAATCAAAAAACTACTTCAGTTGCTAGTATGCACATGTGCATACTATCTAGATGAATGGTAACGGTTTCCGGGGAATTTGTTAGCTTTTCATTTTCTTTTTGCGGATTTCGCATATATACAGGGACCTTCTTTTGAGAACCTATAAAATTGTTATAACCTTGATAACTAGTGCATCATGTGCTATGTCATATGATTTTTTCCATCTAAGACTAGAATTTAGAATATTAATTTGTTTCACATGTACTTGGTTCACAATGTGCATATTTTTTACTAGTTTGTGATGCAAAAGGTACACAGCATGAAACAAATATACATTAATCAATACATTAAATACTATCTATAGATGAGAAAAAAATCACGTGAAACAAAATCGTAAGGTAGAATTCTCACTGATTTCACAAATTTTGGAGTTCTCAAATGATTAATCTCATATATATATATATACACATATAGGGGTGGGTTCAAATGTGAACCACTTTTTGGTTGTGAACGTGACGACAACCGAGAGCGTGACACGTAGCGAATGACTAGGCGCCACGTCAGATTCACGGCGGATGACTAGGCGCGATTCATGGGAGGGCATTGAATTAAAGAGGGGGGTCATATTCAAAGTCGCCACGTGTCGCGCTCTCGGTTGTCCTCATGTTCACAACCAAAAAGTGGTTCACATTTGAACTTTCCTCTACACATATATATATATATATATATATATAGAAAATATATATCAAGTATATTGACCTCGTGGAAGGTTGGGCTCTAACAGTACCCCACGGCTATTATTTATGTAGATTTTGGTTTGGTGCAGATCAAATGCTATATGTTGCAGTTATTGAAAGGAATCGAACACTGCCATTCACGAGGAGTTATACATCGTGACATTAAATCGTCCAATATTTTGGTCAATAACGAAGGAGTTTTGAAGATCGCGGATTTCGGTTTGGCGAACTTTTTTACTAATAGGAGCAAGCCACATTTGACCAACCGCGTGGTGACCTTGTGGTATCGTCCTCCTGAACTTCTCTTAGGGTCCACAAGCTACGGGCCGTATGTTGATATGTGGAGTGTGGGTTGTGTTTTTGCCGAGCTTTTCGTTGGGAGGCCCATTCTTAAGGGGAGAACCGAGGTGAGACTATTTTGAACGCTCATAGCTTACCTTAAATGAATCATAATATTTGGTATGACGTTTGTTGTTAGGATATGTGGAACTTCTTTGAATCTTTCTTTAAAAGAATCCCGTGTACTTACGGAGAGTGGAGTCTATGGTGAGACCCCGGAGATCACATAAACACAATTAAGAATCGTAGTTTTTGGTACTTTCACAATGTTTTGCAGTGAAGTTTTAGTGTTATTTTGTGATCTTACAAAAACAATTTGGTCTCCCGTGAACCTAATCCTATATATAGGGGAGGTTTCAATTACAAACCATGTAATTCTAATAAATTATACAAACCATTATATTAGGAAATAATAATGATATTAACAGATAACTATCATGGTTCATTAATTACGTTGATATATATATATATATATAGGGTCAGGTTCAAATGCGAACTTATCTTTCATTGTGAACGTGAGGACAGCCGAGAACGCGCTATGTGGCATATTCAGTTTGAATATTCATCTACTATAAAAAGGGAATAACACTGAATAACACTGCATTCGGTGTTATTCAAAATAATAACACTGAATGCCGTGTTATTCACTTTGAATAATACATGAATATTCAAACTCAATATGCCATGTGGCGTGGTTTTAGTGGTTCTCATGTTCACAACCAAAATTGAGTTCACATTTGAACTTTAGCCCTCCAGCTGGACTGTATGCACTTGTGCATAGCAGTAAATTAAGTTGTTTTATTGGTTTTTATGCACAAGTACTTATGAACCTGTGCATATTACAAATTACGATATGCATAAGTGCATACGTTCCAGATGGGGGAAACGAAGGTGTTCCTCGGTTTCCTGTTCTTTTTAGGTATATATATATATACACACACACACGTAAGTTTTAATGGTCTGTTTCTAGCCAGACCCTTAGCCAGACCCTTAAGCGGAGGCTAGAACCGAGGTGAAAGAGTGTGTCGAGTCTATAGGTGGTGGTGGTTATGATACCATGTTAGGATATATAAAACCCTTTTGAATCTCTCTCTAAAAGAGTACTTATACGGGAGATTCTTGTTTGAACCTACTTCTATATATATATATACATACATACATACATAGAGAGAGTAGAGAGAGAGAGAGCGAGAGAGGTGTTTGATGGTCTCTTTTTGCTGATTGCAAGGTTGAACAATTGCACAAGATATTCAAGCTTTGTGGCACTCCGGCTGATGAGTATTGGACAAGGTCCAGGCTTCCTCTTGCAGCAATGTTTCGACCCCAATTCTCGTACGTAAGTACCCTACGAGAAAGGTGTAAGGAACTCCCGAAAAGCGTAGTCGACCTTATCGAATCCCTTATTTCCGTTGAACCAGAGAAGCGTGCAACCGCCAAAACCGCCCTTCAAGCCGAGGTAACAAGTTTCATAGTGTATGCATGCATTCCTTATATGTTGATAAAATTACATGATTCTATCAAAGAAAAAGAGTTTTCACGAAAACTGTCGTTCTACTCTCCTGGGTAGAGGTTTGGTATGCGAACATCTTATTCCATATTTGGATAGAATTACACCGAGTCTATCAAAGAAGGGGTTTCATGGGAAAAATAATAATTGCTCTAGGCCCGATTTTTTTAAATAAGTTTATATATATAGAGTCCCCTTATTTTGCAAATGTGAACCACTTTTTGGTTGTGAACGTGAAGACAACTGAGAGCGCGACACATGGCGGAGACTAGTCAATAAAGGTGGCTTTGAGAGTGGTCCCCCCTTTAATTCAATGCCCTCCCATGAATCGCGCCTTGTCATCCGCCGTGGACCTGACGTGGCGCCTAGTCATCCACCATGCCTAGTCATCTGTCACGTGTCGCGCTCTCCGTTGTCCTCACGTTCACAACCAAAAAGTGGTTCACATTTGAACATGCCCCTATATATATATATATATATATATATATAGAGGAGAGAGAGAGAGAGAGAGAGAGAGAGAGAGGAAGGTTCAAATGAGAAATGCTAAAAAAATACGAAGTAGAGAACCAATCTTTGACTAGTTAAAGTTCAGTTGGACGCGATTCACGGAGGGAAGAGGTCAAAGCCGTCTTTATTGACCTAATGAGTGATGGAGATCACTTCTCTACTTCGTATTTTTCAACACTTCTCATTTGAACCTAATACTATATATATTATATATATATATATATATTAAGTTTTTCAAAATTTCTACGAGATTTTCAACTTTTTTTTACCTTTTCAAGGTTTTGTACATGTTCTAATAGTAAATTTGAAAAATCATAATAGTAGAAACATCATCTATAACATTTTTGTGTAAAAAAGATTTAAATGAGTACTCTTAAAGTGTATTTGAGTGACGCAATTAGAGATTCTAAAGTGTATTTCAAAAAAAATGTGCGAATACGATTTTTTTACATTCAAAATTGAGTTTTAGAAGAAGAAAAAAATTTGGACCTGTTAGGGGAAGCTATTTTGCGACCGAGTCCAATTTTTGGCCATCTCTACTCTCATTACCTACTTCCATTGGGCCATACTGCGTGTGTTTAGTTTGGTTTGGTCTTTATCGAATAATTGATGTTTTTTATTCTAGTCGTTTATACCCTTCAAAGTCGATTCTCCTAATTGGACGTATTCGTCTTTTTATCATCAGTACTTCTATACAAAACCTTTTCCGTGCGATCCTGCAAGCATGCCAAAGTACCCGCCTAACAAAGAGATCGATGCAAGGTTCCGTGACCAAGTAGGGAGGTCGGTTCCGTTCCATTGTTAGGCATACAAATAACACACCTTCCGTCCCAAAGTAAATGTGCACAATTAAAAAACCTCAAAGTTTTGATCATATATAATTCTCACACTTTTTAATTAACTGAATGACAATTATACCTTGAAATTGAATATCAGGGTGGGCAATGAATTTCTCCATCTTATATGATTAGTGATAGCATTGGAAACTAGACACTTACTTTTGAAAGTAAACACGTATTTGGAGATGAATAAAAGGTCCTTTTTATCATAGACAGTTTATTCAGCACAAGCTGCACAACTACCAAAGAATAGTTTTATTAAATATATATAGACACCTTTATACATAAAGTCAACTTTATCTATACAGAACTTATGAAAAACCAACCAAACAACCCCTAAGGGGATGATTGGTTGGTTTTCCATTAAGTCATGTACGGATAAAGTTGTTTGTATGGATTAATCATTAATCTGTATTTATAGATTGAGAAGTTTCTTTATAGTTTATATGGATTAATCTGCCTTTATAGATTCAAGTTGTTTTTTTAAATGCGATAGGCATGTTTGGAAAAACCTTGGCTTTGTGCATAAACCCCCCACCCCCAGGGTGAAAAGAAGTTTACTAAGTAAGTTACTTTCTATACCATTAAGCCACTACTAAACAGTCATGTGTAGCTGACTAAACAAGCTATGAGTCTAATTAAGCTCCTTAAGCTGCTAACAAACAAACCCTAAAATACAAATTGTGGACAACCATTTTGGGACGAAGGGAATGATCAAAATGATATCTTTTTCGGATTAATAACGTCTTCAAGAACCACGGTTTCAGAAAGAAAGCGGGTGGCCGAGTTGTTCGAGCGTCCGGAGCTTCAAGAAACCCGAGACGATCCCGAAGAACGTTGCAAGAACAGGGTAGTTTCGGTAAACTGATCCCGGAAGACAGCAACCGAAGCCTCACCCGAGATTCCGTCGATTCCAAAGCGTCGTACGACACGGTATCGGATGTTTCCCAAATGACCGAAGCTTCTCAGGCTGACACCGTGTGCACGCTTCCGGCACAAGCCACGGCATCAGATGGCGGCTTCTCGTGGGAAACAAACGGGCGGAATTACGAAGAGTTTGCAAGCAGGTCGCGGTCCAGTTCTGGGAGAACTCATAGGAGAAATGCTACCATCCAAATGCATCAGAATTATATCAAGTTCGAATCTTTCGGTTCGACCGGAGTATACGAGCCTCGGGATATAATATCATCCGTAAGTTAAAAATCTTTAGATTAAACTCTGAAAGTTCACCTTATGTTATCTTAGTTTATTGTTTATTTAAAATGTGGGCCAACTATATGTACTATAGACTAAAGTAAACTCACCTTTTTTTAGGTTCTTCCCTTTGGGCCAGGCCTTTACGGGCCATGGTTTTTTTAGAAACCTAAAAAAACTAAGGCAAGCCCGAAGCCTAGGCCCAAGACATGGCTAAAAGCCCATTTGGGCCACACTTTTTAAAGCACGAAAACCGAGAACTACAATTGGGCCTAATTTTATATCCCGTTTCGAGTTAAAAAACTCAGACTACTTAATGAAATGGGCTTGGAAGGCCTGGGCCTTGTGTATTCCATTGTATCAAACCAAACACCATTTATGAATTTCTCAATGTAAAACAAATGATTTTTACCGAGGGATCACCCATAAAGTTCCACTGGTTTTGGTGGAGTCCGATGTTTTTCTACAAATTACTAAGAAGGGCACTCTACGTAATCCGTCACTGATTTGAGTTTCACCAACAATTTACCGACCAATTTTTGTGACGGTTTTGTGACGAACCACCCATCAGCCAACTGAGTTCTCAGAAAATTCAGTAGGTAAAAGTCTCCCAATTTAGCAGTGCCCGTAGAGGCTAATTAGCATGTATTTAAATCGAATATCTTCTTATAGATTTATAAATACCTGAATTTTATCATCTATCGAATTTGATCACTATTCGCCTATTTATACAACAGGAGCATCAAGAACAAGAAACGTTAAGACCATCAGGGCCCGTACTATTTCATTCACATAGTGCCGATGGGAGGCACCAAGATAATCACCGCCGTTATAACGATCGTAGATCCCGTTTATCTAGAGGTACAAATATCGTGTCTTTTTGTTGTTTTAAGTACCCTTTATGTTTTACGGATATCGTATCTACATACATCTCATAACCAAACCCTACTTCTAGTAGGAGAAATTGAATCGGTTTGGCCATGTGGAGGTGGGTTCTGGGGGTAAGATTTCTTGATTATATATCTAAAACGAACCAAATGGGCCACGTGGACGTGGGGTCTGGGGGTAAGATTTACACATACTTGAAAAATGTAAGAAAGAGAGAAACATTGATATGCTAAGTACAATGGTTGTTTATGTGAAGACTCCTAACTAGTGAAAAGTGTAAGAAAGAGAGAAATATTGATATGATAAAAATTGAAAAGCTAGATTTAAGAAACAATAGCATATAACTAGAAAGACATACTAAATTTTTAGTAAATATTAGTAGGCAAAAAAAAAGTGTTAAAATAGAAAAGACAATTTTAGCCTCGATTAATATATCTATTTTATCAACTATTAAATATTTATGCATTAATTAAGAGTAGCTTTGTAAATATTTGGGATAAATGAGTATAAAATTTTCAACAATAGCCAAGTAAAGGAGGAATATAACCAAGGTGTCTTGATTCTTTGAAGTGTATGAATTACATTTTTGCCCTTCTGGATGCAGAATTATATTGAACAAGGGGCAAGTAGAGATTCTTGAAAAGCATGTTTAGAGGTTGTTACCTTGTTGCTTGGACCATTGTAGCAAAGGAGGGTGAGAGGAAAGACAAAGGACAAGGGTAGAAGAAACATTTTGCTTACAAGCATTATATAGGATTTGGTAGATGGATAAAAGCTCCATGATTATGTGATTATTATTATGGGAGCTTAATTTTGTGTTAACAAAGTATATCCCTTTCTTCCAACCCCTAATTTTGGTTGTTGATTCTTTTACCAATTTTTTTCAATTGATGTATATATGATATGAAAAGTGTTGACAATCATTTGTAATCATTTCATATTTGTGTATCCACTAAAATAAATGAAAAAGATTTTCTCTTGAATTTTTCATACTTCAAATCTAGCTTTTTTTTCCTATTATGTTTGTAAATATGATGATTTTGGTATCGGAGTGTTTAACTATAATAAAACAAAATATAATTAACATTTGAAATAAAAGTAGTATATGTATGGGAATTAATGGTAAAAGTTTTTTAGATAAAAAACATTAAGGGGCCATCTAGTTTGTAGGATTTGTGGATATCCGAATTGGATTGTATTATAGCCCTTCTTGATTTAATTTAAAGTCCCAAGTTAAAATGTCACAAAAATTGGTAGTTTGTATTTTATAGGATTCCATAGATTTTACCTTACGAAATGAACATTATAAGAACTAAGAATTTTATTCGGTAAGACGTGAACCAATAGTATTTAATTTTACCTATAAACGCTTACCAAGTAAATATTTAAATAAACAACCCTTAGGCCATCCACTATGGTGCCAATGGTACCATATGGTACCAGCTGCCACCTCAGCGCCATGTCAGCTTTTCAATACCTTACCCATTCCCTACCAAATCATCCACTATGGTACCAATTCTATACCAATCTAAATAATCAATTAAAAAAATAAAAAAATAAAAAGAAAGAGAGAAAAGGAAGAGAGATAGACACAAAGAAGAGAGAGAGGAGAGAAATAGAGCCGGTAGTAGCATGCCGTGCCGGCTACCGTGCCGGGCGGTACCGATCCGGTACCGGCTGCCTACCACCATCCATAACGGATGGCCTTAAGTTTATATGAACTTTTGTAGTAATAGTCATAAAATACATTGTAAAAGTTGTATTCTATGTAATCTTATTTTCAGGTTGTTATTGATCGCTAACAACATTGCTAAACTAGAAAACATTTGGTTTTTTTTCCCTAAATTACTCCAACAGCATTGCTAAACCATTTACTAAAACAGAAATTTTTAAAGTTTTTTTCAAATATAAAGATTTATCTAAACTCTCTTAGTAATGAGAGAGAAACATTATTTTAATGTATTTCACCAATGACATAATTCATTGTTTAAAAGTTTAAAAACAAATTATTGGAATAATAAATATAAAGGTATATTTTAATAATATAAATGATGACATATTCTCTAAAATATTAAAACTATAGATATTAAAAAATAAGTTGTTTAGTGGCATTCCCAGTTTCAGACTAAATGAACAGGAAAACATTACAAATGCCTTCATTGGCTTTCTTGGACTTGGTTTATGTCTAATTTCACCGATGCTACTAAATGCTAAATATATGAGTACCATTTTATGCAATGTTTTAAAAACCGGTTTGGTGGCCGGTTCAACTCGGTTTCAAACATACTAGGACCCAATTTGTAAATGTATAAAATAATATGGGCATAAATACACGTACAGACACTATACATACACATACATACACTTCAGCTCCCTCACCAAAACTTGAACCTCTATCTAGGGGTGAGCACGGTTCGGTTCGATTCGGTGTTTTCGGTTTTTTTTTTGTTCGGTTTTCGGTTTTTCGATTTTTGGTTTTTTCCCGGTTTTCGATTTTTTCCGCTTTTCGGTTTTTTCGGTTTTTTTCTTTTCGGTTTTCGGTTTTTTCCCCGGTTTTCGGTTTTCGGTCTATAACTATATTTCTTTCATTTTTCAACCGGTTGGTGAAAATGGTTTGGTTTTTAGTTTTCGGTTATCTTCCATATTTTCAACTTGTCAATTTCTTATAATTTGTTCAAAAAACATGGTTAAATTCTTAAAAAACAATTTGTTAAATATGGAATATGAAATCGAAAATTAAAACTCTAATAAATTAATAATTCAATAATTATAAGAATTATAAAAGTATAAAGCTAAATAAGTTTACGAATCGTCAAAATACAAAACAAGATGTTTGAGATGTTAGGATTGCTAGTTTCGTGAAAGATCAAAGGGAAATCGATAATATATATAGATATATAATTATATATATATATATAATAAAAATTTTAAATAATATAATATTTTCGGTTCGGTTCGTTTTTTTCGGTTCAGTTTTGAGCCAAAACCGAAACCGAACCATTTAATTTTTCGGTTTTCGGTTTTTCGGGTTTTTTTTTTCGGTTTTTCAGTTTTCGGTTCGGTTTTTGCTCACCCCTACCTCTATCTCTCTCACGTACATAAACTTTCAGAAATAAGCGACCACTGTGGTCTCAACCTCCGCCGTCAAACGGCCACCATCCACGGCCTCTGCCGCAGAAACCAGTCAAACGCACACCACCCACTCCGCCTCAATCCTCCACTCCCAACCGTTCCTCCACCTCCATCAATCACCTCTTTTCTCCCCCTCCCCTATACCTCCACACCATGTCCACCACACCTCCATTCCACCCGCCACCGCCGACCTACACCCCATGTCCACCTACACCGCCGATAAACCAATTCAGTACAACCGGTTCGACCGATCCAACCTTAAAACCGTGCGTTCTCTCCAAGCTTAAAACCGCCTATGAAACAATCCTTTAAACCGACTCCTACCAATTACCGGTTGAACCGGCCTGGTTTTTTAAACATTGATTTTATGCCAATAGAAATGGGGGTGTTTAGGGTTTAGGGTCATTACTAAAGGGGCGGACATTCTTATTAGTAAGATAGGTTACTTGAAACAATCCTTATACCACGAGGCCTTTCGAAGCCTAATCCCTTTCTTTTTATTCAAAATACACTCTTCAACTTTTTACGTTACTAATTATTAAATGTCTTTTTTATCATTTCACATTCATAAGCCACCTTCTCTCACCTAGTTTTTGCCAAACACTTCTTTACCAATCATAAGCTAACTTATCAGCTAGTTTGCTAAACATAACCTTAGAGCAACTCCAACCTTAACACACAAGAAAATTACCAAAAACACCAAATTTTATGGGCCCATCAACACTAAAAAAATCTTTATATTTGATAACTTATTATATATGGTAATATTACCATATATAATGATACTTCACAGCTATATCGTGAAAAGATTGAACATCAAATTGACAATAAATTACTGAAATCAAAACAATCAAAAGTTTTGTTTGAACGATAAGAAAATTCGTATACGATGCTAATCATCAATCAAAAAGAAGAAACGTAGAAAAATCCTCTCAACTTAGCTTCATTTTCAAAGGCTATTAGTGTTCAACCCTCCCAACCTCACTGTCACATCAGCTTTCCCCCAACCTCATTGTCACATCAGCTTTTCCCGAACCCCACAATTACCCCTATGAAACCTCTATCATTTGTACCCAACCCTCTCATTTAATTAAACACACCACACCCCTCCCACACCACACAAGCCGCTGTGAAGGATGTGGGAAACCCCTGCCCACCTAGCCTCTCAAACCTGCAGGTTGCATAGCGAAACCCGGCGGGTTTGAGCCCGCTGAACCCAGCCCTGTGATACGCATGGACCGATAAATCATGAAGATTGAACATAATGAGCAATAAAGTTAGTGAAATCAAAACAAATCGACTGATTTTGATTTGATTTTTTTAAATAGGCATCTGATGCTAATCATCAAACAGGTAGAAGTCATGAAGTTAAATATCAAATTAATCCTAAATTACTCAAATCAAAACAATCAACTATGATTTTGATAAAAACTAGTAATAATTAGATGCTAATCATCAACCAAAAGCAAAAACGTAGAAAAATCATCTCGACCTAGTTTCATTTCCAAATAAAATCATGAATATGAACATCAAATTAGCACTAAATAACTCAAATCAAAACGATCGACTATGATTATGATAAAAAAAAACTAGTAATAATAAGATACAAATGATGAAACAGAAGCAAAAACGTAGAGACATCCTCTTGACTTTGCTTCATTTTCTAACAAAATCATCAAATTCAGCCTAATAGTTATTCAAATCAAAAGTGTGATTATGATTAAAAAAAAAAAAAAAAAAAAAAAAAAAAAAAAAAAAAAAAAAAAAAAACTAGTAAAAGTAAGAAGCTAGTGACGAAATAGAAGCAAAAACGTAGAAAAAATCCTCTCGATTCGGTATCATTTCCTAACAAAATCATGAATATAAACATCAAATCAACTCTAAAAAGCTCAAATCAAAACAATTAACTGTAATTTTGTTAAAAAAACTAGTAATCATAAGATGCTAAATGAAGAAATAGAAGCAAAAAATGTAGGGAAATCATCTCGCCTTAGATGCAAATTCTAAAGCAGCAAAGCGGCCATGGATTCCCAAGCACGCACAGGTAGTAGTAGTAGTATAGATTGTGCGTGCTATTTTTGATTGATTTACGCCAATCGCACACACACACACACTACACGGTGATGTGTGTGTACGCCACGATTTGAAAACCTTTTCTCCGTGGAAATAATACCACGCCACCCCTTTGTTCACGGGATAAGCGCTCGGCCTATGGCGGATTTGGTGTGTGCTTGCTTCTATCTCTTTCGTTTTTATAGTGAAACCCTAATTGCGTATTTTACTCTTCTTCCCCTTCGTCTTTTCTATAAGTCACGTATGCGTCCCTTCACTTTAACTATTTTTCAACATCGTCAGTAGATTGTCCGTCCACTCTATAGTCTATATTCTTTTTTTTAAATCCATTTAAGTTCAAGTAGTGTTCCTTGTTTTGATATAAGGCCATCCGTTGTGGCCTTACCCGAAGCCATCGGGTAGAAGCGAAGCCGTTGGGTAGCAGGATGAACACCATAGTGGGTGTTTCGGTTTGGGTTCAGCTAGGTAGCCATCGGTTTGTGCAAGCCGATGCAAACCACCCTCACACCCCACTTCTCTCTCTACTTTGTCTCTATCTCTCTCTTATTTCTCTCTCTTCTTTTATTATTTTTTTATTTAACTTTTAATTAAATGGTTTTGGGTTGATAGTGGATGAATTGGGTTGTTTTGGGTAAAATAGTGGAAAGCTGATGTGGCGCTGATGTGACAGTTTAAACTATTGGGTTGCAGTGGGTCGACAGCGGATGGCCTAACTATTAACATCAACATAGATAGATAGATAGACAAGTTTTATTTTTACTTAAATATTCTTTCATGAATTATGAGTTAAAAAGGGAATGGGTTTGTTGTATATTATTATATCTTATTTTGGTACATCTTGTTTTATTGTTGGTTCATTTCTCACCTAACAATTGTTGATAACAACTTCTCACGTTTTCCACTAAATTTTGTGATTCCCATCGAAACCCAACCTTGTATATGTATACACACACATCGGTGGGGTAACCCACACCCAAACAAAAACTAGTATAACTGGATCGGTTACAACTAAAACAAAAAAGTTATAGAAATACCCTTAGGGGTTTTTTGGCACTTAATGAATGGGTTTGGTGCTAGATAATTAAGTGGTCTGAATTATTAAGAGGCTCTTATGATATAATGCAAAATGAAATATGCTAAATTGGTAATTGTTAAAAATGAAATCTGGACTCTGAATGATTAAGAGACATTCGGGATACAAAATCATTCAGAGAGTTTTGGAATCATTAAGAAGCAGTCTATTATTTTGCCAAACAGAATTTACCTCTTAACGATTAAGAGGTTACCTCCCGATGGAACTGTTAAGAGGTAAACAAACACCACCTTTATTCTTGTCTAATAAGCTACTTCCTTTCTAAGAACTTGAAACATGTTTAAAACTAAATCACTACCTAAGAAAAAGAGAGAGGCTGCTTAATTTACAAGAACAGCTCTACTACTCCTTTTGTACATCTCTTATTAGTTAAAAAGAAGCCAAGGTGTCTAGAAGCAAGTAGCTCCTTAACTATTGCTTTCATTCAGAGCTTGTTTGCATATCTCCACCTGAATTAGAAAAAGAAGCTACATAAATAACCACTAATTTATCACCATTGTTGGTAGTTTTTCAAAAGTGAATTTGAAACATGAGGCCCAAAATTATAGAAGATTCCATAAATGTTTTGTTAAGTATGAATTTAAAAAAAATTCAAAAAAACTCAAACTAACAATCTTATTTTAAATGATTAAGTTTTTAAATTATTTTTTTGAATGAAAAACACGCTAAACTTTTTTATTTTGAATAATCATGTCACTTACTATTTTCTTTTTAAAAAAAACAACTAAACGCTCCCATTTTAAATGATTAATAAATTCATAAACATTTTTTTCAGTAAATTAAAACCTTGACCTTATAAAATTTTGCTACTTAATCCAAATTCATTTAGTTTATTTTACTTAAAAATATTCACAATCGTTTATGGGTAGTTTTTATTTTTATTTTTATTTTAAAGATATAAGTAACAACTTTTAAAAGTCCTATAGTTTGTTTATTTACAAGAATATTTAACAACTAAATCATTCAAAATAAATTCATGGTTATTTTCATTCAAAGTTGATCCTACAAATGAAAAGGACTTTATAATTTTTGTATTAAAAAATTTAATAATTTAAGTTTATTATATATAATAAACTTTAATCAATTTTTATAAATATTTAAATAATAATAAATAAACTTTCACATTTTAATTTACATAATTACAAATATATAATAAGTTTTTCAAAATGACATATTCGGGTTTTTCTAAACTTTCCATTCATATAAAAATAATGAAATAGGCAAAAAAAATCCTTTAAAGTGTGTTGAATTTTCATGAGCAAAAGCTGAAAAAATTCTGTTAGAAGATTTGGAAAGCACAATTTGTCTTAATCTGAATTCAGCATATATATACAAAAGGAAGAATCTTACGAAAATGATACTTATTAAAAAAAATACGAGAATTAAGAAAATCATATATGATTTTACGTTAAATTTCAGAAAAGGCCACTTGGATGTCTTTGGCTGCAAATTGCCAAGTTTCACAAGTCATAAATGATTTTGTACATGAATCATATATGATTTTCTTAGTTCTCATGTTCTTTTAAATAGATATCGTTCTAGTTTATACTATTCCAGATATACATAGGTGGACTATATACCGAGAAGAACGAAGAACCGAACGAACATGTTTGCATGTTCACTTCGACGAAACTCTGCCGCTAAGAGGCGAAGCCGATCTCGAGAACACGATATCATCCACGAGCTCATGATCACCGGAACCAGAAACCCTAGCAATCAAACACTCGCCGATGTCTTCTCCGAGATGCGAATCCTCGGATCTAATCCTCACGATCTGGCTATGGACACGACAACGGCCGAAAACACCAACGTTGCCGACGTCCTTCGCCATCGCCGAGGGCCATCTCCTGACCTTCGAAACCACGGATTTCGGAGAGTAGTTCTCCAGGTCTTCCGACGACGATGATCCGCAACTCTCCCGATACGTCTCGAATTCTTCGAACGCCGCTGCCTTCGACATCATCCGCGTTTTACGGTCGCTGATTCGAAGGAAGTTATCCGGTGATTGCTTCACGGCAGCCATAGCGATTTGCATATCTAGATATGTGATTGATTATAGAGACAATGAAGATGAAACTATAACAGACGATGGACTGTGTGTGTATACATACATATACATATACGTATATATAGAGGGGGTAGGGGGGAGCTCTGTGGGAAGGACACGTGTCGATGACGAGGAGGGTTGGAAGGGTGAAATGACACGTGGAGGTATGTGATTGGGAGATGGTGAAGTGTGACCGCACTGAGTGAAAGCCGTTGGCTTTCGGCTCGTCTTCAGCCACGTTGCGTGTTTTGGCTGGGAAATTAGTAGGCGTGATTTTTATTTTAATATTATAAAACGAACTTAATAATGTAAAAAAAAAAATTTGAAGGCTCGGCATCATACCAACGAACGAACATACGTACGCGTCTTCGGCGGTATCGAGCATCCGCGGAAAATTCATTAATCCGCCGTTGTCCGGATCCCGGTCCAACATAAGATCCCAACCACGTCTTTGACTGGACTGGGAGCAACCCATTCTATAACTGGATCAACCCAATGACCAAGAACTCCTCATGCCTTCAAATTGACTCCCTTTATAATCGAACCCAAATAGACTGGAATCTCATCTACAGTCCCCTCAAAATGTTACCGTCCGTAAAAATACCAACTGAGGTAGACATGATCTATAATAACGTATTTTATTTTGTTTCTAGTTTGAAAAAAATATGTTTTGAAAGATTTTGTTTTTAAGTTTTTTAAAAAATTATATATTTTTTTTTCACACACCAAATACATGTTGTGCTTTTCTAACTGTTAAAAGCATAACGGGCTATTGAGTAGCTAGAAGGTAGACTATAACGAGTTACTCGTTTGTATGGTGACACATGATTATTAAGGGTTTTCAGATATTGGACTTTTGTTTTGCTTTCTCTGCCTTGGGTATGTTATGGTTTCTATGTATGCGTCTTGTCTCTTAGGCATTGGTTATACAATCTTCGCATAATTGTAGTTACATGTTATATTATTTGCTTTATGCTCTATATCTTTGTTACTTATTTATCTTTCCTTTTCTATACCTTGTTTCAATGTTCATTTTATGTTGTAGGGAAGTTTAACTGATCTTGTACTAGGAATATCGGAAAAAGTGGTAACATGTTATTTAATTTGGTGTTTCCACGACGTATCCATCTTTGACAACTCTTTACTGAGGTTAGAAGATATGTTCGATTTTATTGTTGATAAGTCTTTTAGATGAATAATCCTTAGACGAAAGAAATGTCATAAGGATTTTATAGAGTAGAAAATCTTTCCTTGTAATTGCTTCGATAAGGTATAACTTTGTTCTTTTTACGCTAGCCGCTTGCTAGCTTCTAATGAATTGCCGTTTTAAAAAATATATCGGTGACTCATTTATACATCTCGCCAAGGGATCATAAAATGTCAAAAGCAGGTTTGTTCATTTAAATGTACATGTATACAATCTTAACAATATCTTGACCACTTGTTATATATCTATTTTTTCTACAAGGTAGATGTCTTGGTGGGAATAGCCTCTCTACCAGCCACAAGTAGTGACATGGGCATTATGCATCATACCTTATCAGATTTTATCATTATATGTTGACTACATCTTTGGAAGAGACAATGGATGACGTTCTTATTTATCCGGGTTTTATTCATGGGGTGAGCATGTGGCAATACCTTGATCATGGGTTGACTTTCGAGTTGGTCATGCTTGCCAAGGATTCGTCGGATACCTGTATGAATCCCGAATAACTCGTCAACTTTATATCAGGAAATGACGTGTGTTATCTACTATTCAAAGATAATAATTATTATTCAGTGTTTATACGACCTCTTTTGGGAAAAATCTTTATATTGAGTGGGGCACCACAAATAACAATGAATGAAAAGATCTAGTAGATGTCGATTAAATATTAATCTTAAATTAGTTAGTGGAGGTTATTGTGAAGCTTGATTACAACTCCAACGTGGGTTTATGTGATTGGGCCACCTCACCTTGATATGGTGCACCTGCTTACACCTGGCAAAGAAGGGTGATTGCCAATGACGTCATCATGTTTATATGGCTACGAATTTTAAAATATTAAATTATATGAGGTGGTGGTACTTGAAGTGCCGTGGAAGCTTTTCCTTAATCCTAAAAATCTCATATCCCATAAATAAAATCTCTTTTGTTGAGTGTTTATTTTTTTAATAAAAGTTAGAATATTGACAAATGACAACCCAATTTTACATAAATATCGACTTAGAAGACATTAAGATAAAGGTACATCTTTTGACTCATTTTTATGACTACGAAGCTGTGGAAGTCTTGGCTTCAACTTAAGACATTTAGTATTTGAATAAAGTTGTTATGTTTCTTTTTTGACTAAGGTGGTGTTTGTTTACCTCTTAACAGTTTCATTAAGAGGCAACATCTGAATACTTAAGAGGTGAATTCTGTTTAGCAAAAAAAATGAAATGCCTCTTAATGTTTCCAAAACCCTTTGAATGATTAAGTATCATGGATGTCTCTTAACCATTCAAAGTCCTGATATCATACTCAACAATTACCAAACCAACATATTTCATTTTACATCATATCATAAGAGTCTCTTAATCATTTTGACCACTTAATCATCCAACAACTGCCAAACAGTCCCTAAGCTACAGGCTAGAGTGTAGACAACGAGGGGTTTTATTTGGTGTGTTCTAATGAATCTTGTTTCTATTTTGAATTTTTGGTATACATATACATATATATATAGAGAGAGAGGGAGAGAGAAAAAATAGATATAAGAGTACAAATGATAAGTGCTAAAAGAATAAAAAGTAGATAAGTGGTTCATCAACATTTGCGGCTTTGACTGAGAAAATCAATAAGTTTTACTGGAATCAAAAAGAAAAATGTTGACTATATCAAGTTATCGCCTTCCGTTAGGTGGTTTAAGTATGTATGGCAACAAGTGATATACTCTCTCGGATATAAATCAAGTATATGTATATTTTACCCTCCATATACCCCCACTATTCAATGAGATTATGAGAATCATGAGTGTGTTTGTTTGCTTACCCTTTTTTTGAATAACATTCATACATGACAAACACTTGTATTTGTTGCTCAAGTTTTGTGGAAAATTACACGCTTAATCTCCTGAAAGTTTAAGTTTTAGTGTTTTACCAATAACCCAAATATCGTTGAACATATTACTTACTAGTGGTTGATTTTGCTAACATAAACTTTATATAAAAGGTGGAATCTAAACAGAAAAGATACAATAACTTCGTGGTAATTTAGGCAAGATACAGGAAATATGGTCCTCACATTCTTAAAGGAGATAGAGACTTTATAACTAATCCTTGGTCACCCATATTATGAAAACTAATTATGTAATTAGACAATAAAGTGGTCTAATTAATTATACTCATGATGAGGTATGGATGGCAACACTTGAGAGAATATGGATTTGTCTCATTTGCCTCGTACCCAAAAAAGATTACTTAAATAATAAAAGATTGACATGTGTTACTCGACCTAAAAAACAACTATAAATCACATTAAACCCGTTGACATGTGTTAATCGACCTAAAAAAAACTATAAATCATATTAAATTCAAAAGCTTTTAAGAAATAGTTTTACACACCGTTTACCAAGTGTTTATCGGGTAAACACTTGTTAGTATCACCTACGTTACCATGTGAGTATGATAAATATATAAAGTCATACCCAGTAAGGCATTCGGTAACACAATTCATAAGTCCACAAACCCAAGCTAACACATCAGCGTCACATTCGCTTTATCTACAAGCCATCACCGAGCCTATTGTCCGAATATCATGTATATGTATATATATATATATAGGGGTGGGTTCAAATGTGAACCACTTTTTGGTTGTGAACGTGAGGACAATCGAGAGCGTGACACGTGGCGGATGAATAGGCGTCACATCAAGTTCACGGCGGATGACTAGGCGCGATTCATGGGAGGGCATTGAATTAAAGAGGGGGACCACACTCAAAGCTGCCACGTGTCGCGCTCTCGATTGTCCTCACACTCACAACCAAAAAGTGATTCACATTTGAACTTTCCTCTCTCTCTCTCTCTCTATATATATATATATATATATATTTCAAGAAGACAAAAATTTTAAACTTTTTTGGGAAGCTGATAAATGTTTAACATCAAATGCACTCCAAAACACCCCCAAGATGTGCTTTATTGTGTTGTTTGACAATGCCGACGGGTTAAATTGTTGAGAAATTAAATAGGCTACAGAAGCATCAACTTTTGGTCTTAAGGGGTGTTTATAGTCGTTTATAATTGTTTATAAAATATAAGTAAAAACATAATGCAAAGTAAATTACAAATCTGGTCCATATGTTTCAAAAACAGTAAAACAAAGAAATTATGTCAAACACGTCATATTCAACGAAACTTGAATGAGTGTTAGTGTGATGAATCAAATCCGTAAAAAATACATATATACAGGGGTATTTTGTAATAAAATAAAAATAAGAGTGAATTACGGATTTGGTCCCTGTGGTTTGGTGGGTTTTACGGATTTGGTCCCTAAACTTCATTTATTACAGATATGGACTCAAGGTATGTCATTTTATAACGAATTGGTCCCTCCTTCTAACTGCCATCCATTCCCTCCGTTAGGCTTGAGGGCATTCTCGTCCTTTTCCATTTTTTGTCTTTATGTGAGGGACCAAAACCATAAAAACCACACAAACCACAGGGACCAAATCCGTAATAATTTCTGGAAAAATAAAAAAAACTTATTTTTCATACTTAAATTAATTAACTATTATATTTTAGCATGCATTAATTATTATACTTTATGCTTAATATTATATTTAGACATCTTTTCTTTCAAATAAAAATACTACTACAAGTATTTATTTATTTTACTTCGAATTTATTAAAGTACTTAATTATTATATTTTGATATACATATATACATATATACATATATATATTAATTACTATACTTTAAGTTGAGTTTAATATATAATATATTTTATTTCTAAAAAAAGTATGTATTACGCATATACACACATATTTTTTTCATGTATTGACATTAATTTTGGTATATTTTTCTCATATTGTTTTTTTTGGTATAATTTATTTCAGTTGATTTTTGTATACATTATAGTAAACAATATTAGCTTACAGATTTTAGGTGCATTTTTTTCTCACAAATTTAAGATAACTTATATTTTTCGGGTGAAATAAAATACAAAAGAAGCACAATTTGTGAGAAAAATTTAAGTTATCTTAACTTGTGCTTTTTGAGAAAATATAATTGTGCTTTTTGTGCAATTTATTTCACCCGAAAAATATAAGTTATCTTAAATTTGTGAGAAAAAATGCACTTAGAATCTGTAAGTTAATATTGTGTTTTTTGTGTAATTTATTGTGCCAATATTATGCTTTTGTGTAATTTATTTGAGAAAAATATAATTGTGCTTTTTGTGTAATTTATTTGAGAAAAATATAATTGTGCTTTTTGTGTAATTTATTTGAGAAAAATATAACTGTGCTTTTTGTGTAATTTATTTCACCAAAAAAATATAAGTTATCATAAATTTGTGAGAAAAAAATGCACCTAAAATCTATAAGCTAATATAGTTTACTAATGTATACAAAAATCAACTGAAATAAATTATACCAAAAAGACAATATGAGAAAAATATACCAAAATTGATGTCAATACATGAAAAAAATATGTGTATATGTACGTAATACATACTTTTTATAGAAATAAAGTATATTATATATTAAACTCAACTTAAAGTATAGTAATTAATATATATATGTATATATGTATATATGTATATCAAAATATAATAATTAAGTACTTTAATAAATTCGAAGTAAAATAAATAAATATTTGTAGTATTTTTATTTAAAAGAAAAGATGTCTAAATATAATATTAAGCATAAAGTATAATAATTAATGCATGCGAAATATAATAGTTAATTAATTTAAGTATGAAAAATAAGTTTTTTTATTTTTCCAGGAATTATTACGAATTTGGTCCCTGTGGTTTGTGTGGTTTTTATGGTTTTGGTCCCTCACATAAAGACAAAAAATGGAAAAGTACGAGAATGCCCTCAAGCCTAACGGAGGGAATAGATGGCAGTTAGAAGGAGGGACCAATTCGTTATAAAATGACATACCTTGAGTCCATATCTGTAATAAATGAAGTTTAGGGACCAAATCCGTAAAACCCACCAAACCACAGGGACCAAATCCGTAATTCACTCTAAAAATAAAGAATCAAATTCATAACAATTGACACACCTTAAAGACCAAATCAATAACTTACCCAACAAAATATAATCTGGAGTAAATTACGGATTTGGTCCCTGTGGTTTGATGGTTTTTATGGATTTGGTCCCTAAACTTCATTAATTATGGATTTGGTCCCTGTGGTTTACATTTTCTATTGGATTTGGTCCCTATGGCTAACGGTCGTTTAGTTTTTCCGTTACAATCAAGGGTAAATTCGTCTTTTTATCATTTAAATTTACTTTAGCATTTTTTTAAATCACAAGGACCATATATGTAATTTATCCTAAGAAGATATTAGGGTTCTTCATAGTCATCTTCCAGATGCAAACAAACAAAGTAATTGCAAACCACACCTTCCACTTCTTCATCCTCCCTACCACCGCCGCTCACTGCCGCCACCACCCACCGCCGGTCACTGCTACTCCACCACGACCCCCGCCACCACTACCGTACCTATCACCTACCACGTCCGCCACCACCGTCTGAGATTTTTTTGCCCAAAAACGCAGCCGCCACCACCAGGGCACTACCCAACTGCTCGCTGGTGGTTCCGACGCGACCACCATCTCCGATGGTAGTCCCTCTCTCTCGAGCAACGTGGTTCTTTCTCAGATCTGACTACTACTCTCTCTCTCTTTTTCTTTCTTTATTTCAGATCTGGGTTCATGATGGGATCTGAGAAGGCTTGGTGGTGGTGGTGGCGGCACTTGGTGTTGGTGGTGACGGCAGCGCGGTGTGGTGGCGGCGGCGGCGGCGCCGGTTATAAGATGTATATATTTGATGAATGCATTGTTGTTTGTGTTGTTGAAGTTTCTTCCCAGAAACGGAAAAGGGGTTACGATTTTTCGAGGGTTCTTTTAATGGGAATCCCGAATTTTGCAGGATTCGTGATTTGAAGGAACTCTCTCTTCACAAACACAAAGGAGAAGAATATATACATACATATACACATATATATGAGTATCCTTGTGGTTTATTGATTTCTTTCAAAGTGATACCTTAACTTCCATAATTCAAAAAAAAGGTCTTTGTGATTCGGATTTTTGTTTTGATTTTGATTTAAATTTAGAGAAAGTTTGGATTTGTTTTATGTTTTGATTTGATTCAGATTCTGGATTTGTTTTAAGTAAATGGGGATTTGATTTGGTTTTATGTTTGACTCAACAAAAATCTGGATTTGATTTGATTTTATGTTTGATTCTTAAATCTGGATTTGTTTTTGGTTTTAAATGTTTTTGGGTTTAAATGTACTAAGGGAAGAAGATGAATACTCAAAGGGAAGAAGATGAAGACTCAAAGGGAAGAAGATGAATATGCAAACAAATAAAAAATCTAGAATTAATTTAAAAGGGTATAATAGTCATTTTGCCTCAAACTTAACAAAAAACTTAACAGATGTTAGCCATAGGGACTAGATCCAATAGAAAATGTAAACCACAGGGACCAAATCCATAATTAATGAAGTTTAGGGACCAAATCCATAAAAACCATCAAACCACAGGGACCAAATCCGTAATTTACTCTATAATCTGTTATGGTTACAATACAATAAGAAAAATGAAAAATGGTTTATTATTTTTAAAGAGTAAATTTGGTGTTCGGGAGTGCTTATCATCAAAAGTGCATAATAGCTTATCAATTTCTCTAAAAAGTCAAAAGATTTTGTATTCATAAAAAACTCGTTATTGGTTTTCCAAGAAGATATAAGCACTTTACCCGAACACCTAAAAACAACTTATTATTTTTTCAAGAAGCTGATAAGTTACACATTTAAATAAACACTCCCAACACCCCTGGTTCCGATGGTTTGTTAAAATTTACGACTTTTGTCTCCATGGTTAAAAATTGTGATTTTTAACCTTAAGATTTGTAATTCATTGCTATTTTCTTTTTTAAATTTTATAATTTACTGCTGATACGATCATTATGGTTTATATTTCTTTACTATTTTAGTTTCTTATACTTAAACGTAGCCCATAAACGAAAATTGAAATAAACTGCAAACCATAAAAATAAAAATGACAATTTACAAACCATAGGGACAAAAATAAAAACTTACAACAAACAACAAGGACTAAAACCGTAATTTACTCATTTTCAAAATTAAAAAGATTACCCTAAAAACTCTGAAATCACCCGCCCTATCTCTCTCTATTTGCAAAAAACACCGCCGCCTCTCTCCCCCTCCGTCGCCGGCAGACAGAAAAAAAAAACCACCGCCGGCGACTTCCACACCTTCCGTCCGCCATTGCTGACGTCACCATAAAACCCTAAAAACCTCCTCTTTCCAACCATGTCTGCAAAATGGCGAGCTCTGCAGCACCGCCACCGCTACACATACAGCGCCATCGTCTTCCCCCAATACTACAAGCAAACCCTAGACAACTTCATCATCACCAATTCGTCTTCTTCTCAGGTATTCTACTCGCAGCTTAACGAACTAGTTTCTCTCAATTCGACCTACGCACAGCTCAATCACGCCAAGAAGCTCGCGTTCGCTTTCGCCGAATTGCTTAAAACCGGAGACGAAACCGTCGTCTCCGAAGCTTCTAGATTCTACCTCGAGATTTTGTTTCTCGAAAACTCCGTTCCGTTGCACCGGACTTTGATCTCCGTTCTCGCGAAAACTCGAGATTTTCACGGTGTGATCGGTGATTGCTTTCGATCTCTATGCGAGGATTATATGGACGTTAATGGAAATGTTAATGTTAGTGGAAATGGAAATGGAAATGGAAGTGGAAATGGAAAGAGGAAGAGGTTTTGTGTATCGCGTGTCGGTTTATCGATGATGAGTTCGCCGAAGCTAGGGTATCTGGTGGAGGTGGTGGAGGAATGTGCGGTTTTGATGGGATGGGACGTGGTTTCCGGTTTGAAGAGCGTGGTTTCGGAGACTAACGAATGGCGGAGGCCATCTCCGATTGTTATGGAGCAGTGCCAGGAGGCGTTGTCGTGTGTCTATTACCTGCTTCAGCGGTGTCCGTTGAAGTTTGTCGGTGGTTCGGATATTGTGGAGATGATTTTGACGACGATTTTAGGGATTTTGAGATCGGAGGCGTTTTCAAGGGATTGTTATGTGGCTGCGGGGGTGAGTTTTTGCGCGGCTTTGCAGGTTTGTTTGGCTCCCGAAGAGCTCGGATTGGCGATCGTAGAAGGTATATTTCGTCGAGATTTTGATTTAAGTGATGATTTAAGTTCTGATAGCCCGTTTCGAAATGTGATCGTGAAAGTTCCGTACAAAGGGAATCTGTTTACGGAAATTCGCGGTTTTGCTGCTCTCAGTAGGCTCTGTTTGATAAGAGGAATCCTTACCGCTATCCCTAGAACGGTGCTTAATACTCCTTATATTGTATCAACGGATGGTGTTACTGGTAATGAAGCTCAAACAATACTTTATGATGGAATTTTGCCCGAGTTGTGCAAATATTGTGAGAACCCTATCGATAGTCACTTCAATTTTCACGCGTTGACTGTGATGCAGATTTGTCTGCAACAGATAAAGACTTTGATACTAACTAACCCTGGGAACGATGAAGCAAAGAATCATGATCCCATTTCGGATGACATGGGTGCCCGGATATTGAGAATCATATGGAATAACTTGGAGGATCCTTTAAGTCAAACCGTCAAACAAGTTCATCTGATTTTCGACATCTTTTTGGATATACAGTCTAGTATCTCTTCAACAGATGGCAAGGAGAGAATTCAGTTGTTTTTAAGGAAGATTGCGTCCAATCTTCTTCGCTTGGGTGCACGTTGCAAGGGTAGATATGTCCCCTTAGCTTCTCTCACCAAGAGGATTGGGGCTAAAACAATTTTAGAGATGAGTCCTGATATGGTGTTTGAGACAGCTTGGGCGTATGTTGACGATGATGTATGCTGCGCTGCCACAACTTTCTTGAAGTGTTTTCTTGAATGTTTGCGTGATGAATTCTGGAGTAGCGATGGGGTGGAAAGTGGGTACACAAATTATAGAAATGTTTGCTTGCCTCCGTTTATGCATGGACTTGCTTCAGGAAATTCGAAGCTGCGGTCAAATTTAAACACATACGCTTTTCCGGTGATACTCGGAGTGGATGTGGAGAGTATATTTCCAATGCTTGCTTTTATCTCGGTTGGTCCTGTTGGAGAAGATAACGCGCTTGCTTTTCCGGACGTTCATGGTGCAAACATGAACCTGAGAGTAGAACAGAAGGTGGCCGTTCTAATTTCATTGCTCAAAGTTTCTCGCTCTCTTGCTTTGATTGAAGGAGATGTAGATAGGCTTGAAGAGACGGGGTTGCAGACTGAACAAGGTGATGATTACGCTTTTCTTTGTGTAAAAGGAATAAAGGTTAAAGTCCTCGTGAAGTGGCTAGTTTTGGCGTTGACTCATGTTGATGAGTCGCTTCGCACGGATGCAGTGGAGTCGCTGTTTTTAAACCCTAAGACAGCTAGCCTTCCATCGTCATTGGAGCTAAGTATGATGAAAGAAGCAATGCCTTTGAACATGAGGTGTTCTTCGACCTCTTTTCAGATGAAGTTGACCAGCTTGTTTAGAAAATTCTTTGCTCGGGTTCGAACTGCTTTGGAGAGACAGATCAAACAAGGAGGCTGGCAACCCCCTCCGGTAAATGATGGTGGATCTCTTCCCTGTAAAGAAACAGAAAAAGATGCCAATTTCAAGAGAGCAGATGATTTGTTTCATTTTATGAAGTGGCTGAGTAGCTTTTTGTTTTTCTCGTGTTACCCTTCGGCTCCATATGAAAGGAAAATAATGGCAATGGAAGTCATATTGATAATGAACAATACCTGGCCGATTGTACCTCCTTTGCAAGACACACAAGATTCTGCTTCGCAAATTGTGCTTATGACTCCATATGATGCAAGGTTTACATCACCCGAAGCAACTTTGTTGCTCGTGGGTTCGATTGTTGACAGTTGGGATCGGCTGAGGGAGAATTCATTTCGCATACTGCTTCATTTTCCCACCCCACTTCCTGGAATCTCGACCACAGAAATGGTCCAAGAAGTAATTATCTGGGCTAAGAAATTAGTTTGTAGCCCTCGTGTTAGAGAAAGTGATGCCGGAGCCTTAACGATGCGGCTCATCTTTAGTAAGTACGTTTTGGACCTTGGGTGGATTGTCAAACCGTCGTGTGAAGCCGTTCTTTTTTCTTCAAAGCAGCTGCTGACACTAGAGAATGGAGATCATAAAACTCGCTCCCCTGTAGTAGAATATGTAACATCACTTATTGATTGGCTGCATGCTTCTGTTGAAATGGGAGAAAAGGATCTTTCCGATGCTTGCAGGAACAGCTTTGTTCATGGTGTGTTGCTTACACTTCGTTATACCTTTGAGGAAATGGATTGGAATTCCGATTTAGTATTGAGCGATATTTCTGGCATGAAGCATGCACTGGAGAGACTACTCGAGTTAGTGATGAGAATAACTTCAATGGCGCTTTCGGTGGTCTCGGCTGATGCATGGCACTTACCTGAGGGTGATCTGGAGGACCTTGTGAACGATGATTCTGACATATGGGAAGCTACGGGTGACTTGGATGTTCCTGTGCCTGCATCAGAGAAAGAAACGAACGGTTCAGATTTGGTGCATGATGTTGGACCATCCGATCAGGTTGTTATGGTTGGCTGCTGGCTTGCAATGAAAGAGGTACTTGCTATGTTTTCTTTTGCATTGGTACTTGATGTTCATTCATTATACTTTCATAATAGATACTTAGGGAAACTCAAATGAGAACCATAAATATTTTGAGAATCAGGAAACCAACTATTTCATGTATTTTTCATGATGAATAACCCTGAATAATCATGCATTTTCATAATTCGTGATATCATGCATTTCATCGAATCTGCTCCTAGATACTTAATTGCCAAGCTTGTTATTCTGCCATTCCAGGTGAGTCTTCTTCTGGGAACTATTATAAGGAAAATTCCTTTGCCCACATCAGACATATCGAGGGAATTTGACCCGTCATCAGACCCTCATGGTGATCCAAGCGTGAACGACGATGTTGTGCTCGACTTTAAACAACTAGAGACCATTGGGAATCACTTCCTGGAAGTCCTCATGAAAATGAAGCATAATGGTGCAATTGATAAGACGAGGGCAGGGTTTACTGCTCTATGCAATCGGTTACTTTGCTCAGACGATCCAAGGTATGTTTCAATTATTTAGTGTCTTCTTGGATTCCCATTTGCACACTTGAACTGTTGAACAGGTACACTTGTCCAGCAAATTGGAAAACTTAGGGGGCGTTTGGTTTGCAGAATGGAATTTGATGGAATCGGAATTCATCGAAGGAATTTGACTTTGAAAGAACTGGAATGGAATTTGACAACCCATTGTTTGGTAGGAATTTAGTTCCTTCACTTAAGCCAGGAATGATGAATTTCTTAAATCGTGGAATTCAAAGGATTCCATCAAGTTCATTCAGCGAACCAAACATCTCCAAGGAATCTGGCCAAAGGAATTTGTCGTTCTCATTCCAATTCCATCAAATTCCTTTGAATTCTGCGACCCAAACAGCCCTTAGGGGTCGTTTACCATCACGAATTGCGTAAGTGCTAACCCAATAAGAGGTTCGGTCGGGGTAAGCACAGACCCAGTAAGAGGTGGTCAACAATTAGTAAAAAGCCCCTCGGCCAAAATTTAGAAATTTTAGGAGCGACAATATATAAACGGTTTATAAATATTTGTAGTTCCACTGTTAACATTGTCTCTCATTTACCAGACTTGGCAAGTTAACTGAATCTTGGATGGAACAACTTATGGAAAGAACAATTGCGAAAGGACAAACAGTGGATGACTTGCTGAGGAGAAGTGCAGGTATTCCTGCTGCATTCATTGCTTTCTTTCTATCGGAACCAGAAGGCACACCGAAGAGACTCCTCCCAAGGGCGATACGTTGGCTAATAGACGTAGCCAACAGATCCACTTCTCTATCAACGAATTCCGGCCAAGCCGTTGCTGTGAAACAGGAGATCAAAACAGATGGTAGCAGAGTGAATAATTCAAAGATACGAGATGAGGGTGTTATTCCCACGGTACATGCGTTTAATGTCCTTAGAGCAGCGTTTAATGATACCAACCTTGCAACGGATACTTCTGGTTTTTCTGCGAGGCTATGATAATATCTATACGCTCTTTTTCTTCATCATACTGGGAAATCCGAAACAGTGCCTGTCTTGCGTACACTGCTTTGGTTCGTCGGATGGTTGGATTTCTCAATGTGCATAAACGGGAATCTGCCAGACGGGCATTGACCGGGATTGAATTCTTCCATAGGTATTCCAAAGTTCTTAAAGCAAAGATGTATTTGTTCAGTGTCGTTTCTACATTGGTTATGTTTTCTTGTACCTTTCATGCTTGTATGTTTTCTTTGTTGTTTGCCTGTTTGTTGCTTACTCCTAATATGTTTTCGCATTCTAGCACTAGTTTACCTTTTTTCAAATTCTTCTCATGTTCTTTCTTAGCAAGTTCTATCCTTTTCACTCACTTTGCACAAGCCGATGGTCTTCAAGGAAACACTGGCTCTACTCTTGAGGTAGAGGTCGCGTTTGACTACATCTCGCACTTCCTTGACCTGACTTCCCGGTGGGATATACTGGGTTTGTTTGGTTTGGTTTGTTTATGCATTGTTCAGGGCATTTCTCATTTATGATGATTGAAATTGTATAAAAAACGTTAACTGGTTTTCTTTTATGAAGGTACCCGTTATTGCATCCTTTCTTGCATAGTGAACTGAAAATTGCGACGGAGTTGCTAACAGATGGATCACCCGAACATTTGGGATCTAACCTGGCCAAGGCTGTGCATCCAAGCTTGTGTCCCATGCTAATTCTCTTGTCCAGGCTCAAGCCTTCGACAATTGCAAGTGAAATCGGAGACGGGTTGGACCCTTTCTTGTTTATGCCATTCATTAGGAGGTGCTCTACACAAAGCAACCTTCGCGTTCGTGTTCTTGCATCAAGAGCCTTAACGGGACTAATATCCAATGAGAGACTTCTAGTCATCCTGCTGAATATAGTCGATGAGTTGCCTTCTATTGGGGACAAGATGACCGCCAGCAACTCTGGAACGAAGTTTGCTTCTTCAAATATGATTCACGGTTTGCTTTTACAATTGATCTCTCTTCTAGATATCAATTGCAGAGATTTAGCTGATTTCTCCAAGAAAGATCAAATTCTGGACGAGTTGATCCAAGTTCTTGTCACACGGTCTTGGATCGGCAGCCCCAAATTGTGCCCGTGTTCAACGCTCAACAGCAGTTTCTTAAGGGTGCTTGATATCATGCTCAATATTGCAAGAACATTCCCCACAAGCAAAAGCTTTGATGCCATCTGCAAGCTCCTTTGGGAGCTATCTTCGGAATGTTTGGATGTAGAAGTTTCTTATGGGCTGCCCTATTATGATCCCACAACAGCAGAATGTCGAAAACAGGCAGCAACTTCATATTTCAACTGTGTTTTTCAAACATCAAAAGACGTTGATAAAGAAGATATGCGCGTCTTACGGACACACATTCCCCCTGCATCTGGTCGAAACCACATACTGGAAACAAGTAGCGCCGTTTCCAGTTTCCAGGATCGGTTGATTCGGTCCTTATCAGATGCATCGTATGAAGTTCGTATTGCAACGTTAAAGTGGCTTCTTCAGTTCCTTAAATCTTTATATGATGATGATGATAGAGAAGATCCATCATCCTGCAAGAGCAGCATGGTCAAATGGATTAATCCTCATCTCCATTCCATGATGGTGAATCTTTTATCTCTAGAGAAGAATCACAGATGCACTTGTTACATCTTGAAAATACTTTTTGCTTGGAATCTGCTCAATTTTCAGAAATTTAGCAGCAAACAATGCCCCCCCGAAATCAGGTTTGTAGGCAGCATAGACTCCGATTCGCTATTTCTGTTTTGGGATAAACTAGTTTCCTTGTACAAGCTCACGCGGCATTTGAAGACACGAGAAATACTGTTATGCTGCATGGGAGTATGCACAAAGCAGTTCACTAATCTGTTTATGAGGTCTTTCAGTACGGAAAGCCAATCTGATCACACGATCGTATTAAACGATCGGATCAGTTACTATGTTGACCTGGTCAAACACCATGCTGATGCGTCAGAGCCTATCAACATACGCAAGGCAGCTGCTGAATCAGTGATTGCGTCTGGTTTACTTCAAGCAGTTGAGTTTATCGGTCCGTATGTGACCAATAACAGGACCCCATCAGATAATCTTGATCAGAAAGAGGCCATTGACATGTTTGCTTGTAAAACACTTGATGTGTGGTCAGCATGCATAAAGCTTCTGGAGGATGAGGATGTTTCTCTTAGAAGCAAGCTTGCCATTGATGTTCAAAAGTCTTGTTATGAAACCAGTTCAGACTCAGGAGTAATTCCAAGCCAAGTAGACAAAGTGATAATCTCTAGTTTACAGCATCTTTCTAAGATCTTTGGTCATTGGGTCAACTACTTCGATTATCTTTCTAATTGGATTTTAAGTGCATCAAACAACGTTATCTCAAGAGGGGATCTTGTTCGAAAGGTTTTCGACAAGGAGATTGATAACCATCATGAAGAAAAACTACTTCTTTGCCAGATCTGTTGTTTTCATCTTGAGAATCTTCCGGTATCGAGCTCTTTGGCAGCGGGTGAAAACGGGGGCGTGGATTTCTTACTTCAGTGGCGGAGGAGATTCTTTCAACGGTTGATGTCGTTTGCCGGTGGCCATGGTGGCAATGGCAAGCAAGCAGTCGACTGGCTTGGTGGTCTGGGCAACCATAAAGATGCATTTTTGCCAGTTTATTCAAATCTTCTTGGTGTTTACACTCTATCTCGGTGCATTTTCAAGGAAAGACCGAAGAACAGCAGTTCCTTGGTGTCGGAAGTAGCTGATCTTGGAGTTGCCATCAAACCCTTTCTTGGTAACCCTCTGATTCATAACCTTTTCCTGTCAGTTGTTAGACTACATGAGGAATCTGCAGGTGAACCTGTGGACGGCTTAACCAGCAAGCTGCACGACAATGTGGCTTTCTGGGACGATTTTGATCCTTATTTTCTACTTAGGTAAGAGATTTTGTATTTAATTTCTTACATGTCAAAAGTAGTTTATGGATACTTACATGGGGAGGGTAGAGAATTACATTTTTTATGCTACATTTTATAGGATCTGTCTGTCGCATTTTGTTGCTCATCTGGATTTTTAACGTGTGAAAAGTAATACATGAGAAAGCTTCTTCTATTTCTGACCAATTCTTAGTTGAATCATGTTGTTAGTTCTTTTCTGACCGATTTGGACCTCTCCAATGTCTAGATGTTGGAACTTGTTTCAACAAACAACCATCGAACCCTCAACCAATTTAGAGGCTCGACCAATTTAGACCTTATTAGTTTGTAAACAACCGCAGCCTTAATCTTCAATACTAGAAGTTTGAAAAGTATATCCTACACCCAACCATGAATCCAAATTGGTTTATCAAGTTGTCACTATCTTCAAATAAACAAATATATTTTAAATAAACGAGTGTTGCATCCAAGTTTCACAACTACCATGATAAACAAAACCAAATGTTTAGTAAGAGTATGGGGAGAGTAAGATGTAAGCAAACCCGATCTCTACCCAAAGAATAGAGCGGCTGTAAGCCTGTAACATGATCAATTTATCAAAAGATGAACCAAATCGAACCAAATAGGGATCTGGGAAGAGTAAGATGTACAAAATGTCAAAATATGAACCAAATCAAACCAATCAATCCCAAATAGGGGTCTGGGAAGAGTAAGATGTACACGGGCCTGACCTCTATCCAAATAGCCTCATAACCTGAATACCCATAAAGAAACTAATGTGATGGCTATTGGCCACAGGTATGGTCTAATCTGTCCAGACCTGACCTTTTCGGTCACTATATCAGCAGAAAAACCAGATCAATTATACATCTAAAGAGAAGCATCAAAACACAGACAAATATAAACACAAGGAAACTTTAGGACATCCATAACAACTTCATAGGGTATAGGGAGTTGATTTAACATTACTAGGTAGCTACTAGCAGTCTTAGTTACTGTATTGCTTTTTTATTTTAACTCATATCAAGTATCATTCTGATACGAGCAAAGTTTAACTAGACGGAGAACATAAACACCAGCTGCAAATGTAGCTTTCATTCCTCCCCATCATTGTCCCCCTGCCATCAATAACATGAATGTATGATGAAGATTAGCTTTCTAAGGTTTCTTCTAGCATTAATAAAGCCCATGAACTATGAAAAACTATACCCCCACTGCCTCGAAATAAATGTGCAAGATGACAGTTATTACAGTTGTGTAATTGTTATAATTTTTAATCCACTAAATGACAATTTTACCCTTAACAACAGAGTGTGTAATGAATTTCTTCATGTCATGATTAAATGGGTGTTTGGTTAGAGTTATTAAGCAATAGTTAATGGGAATGATAATAAAAGGAACTCTTTCGTTTATATAATATAATGAGTTTATTCCCCAAGAAGCCTAAATTTTCATTCGTGACTAGATTAGGGGGAATGAAAACTCATTTCCGTTTTCATTTTTATTCTCTTTCGCTTTTCCTTGCCTAAACCAAACACCCCCTATGGGTAGAATAGGAAAGTAGACATTTACTTCGAAAGTGGGGCTTATTTTTGGATTACAAATTTACCTCTTCATTCTCATCGTCCAAAGAAGGTTCATCTTCAGCATCCTACACAGATAAAATCACATATCGTTTGCTATTTAGTCGGAGGATAAGTAGAAGGAAATGCTCTACATGAACAAAACAAAATGCAATCATAAGAACATGTACCTTACTAAAATATTTTAGAGGATTCTGCCACAGATCTTCTTTGATTATTTCTGCCACCTGCAGTTTCAGTTTCAGTTTCAGAAGCAGAAGCAATATATCAAGAAATAGACTCAAAAGGGAAAAAATGAACTTTTTATCTTCTTCAGCCAACAAGTTGCATTGTGCACTTTACTAGTGACAAAACACCAAGTGAACCTCAAAGGAAACAACGTGTTTGTCATTTTACCTCATCACGAATAGACCCTCCACCGTCTTTTTGGTGTGTTTTACTGAACCAACTGAAGAAGCTGCATTATGAGAGCCAGGCATTAGATAGGAATATAGGACCCAAAGTCGAATATATTGATTAAATATCCGAAATGTAACAAATCCACTTCCCACTTTTCTCACGTTAACTCAACTTTTCACACAATCCTTTCACTTATGTGAAAATAAGAGTTAAGGTGAGGAGTCTAAGAAGGGATTTGGACCCTTGATCAGATTAGAAGGTAATTGATCATGTATATCCATTAGTGTTGACTAGTGTTTCTCTTCAGTTAGGATTGATCCAAGGGTGAAGATTTCTTCTTACCTTTCTCACCATAACTTCTCTTCTCATTGAAACCCAACACACCACAAGAAATCCTCAAAGATCAAAATAGTAGGACTTTACCTTTCTTCTGGTGCCATCCTTTTGTTCCTTGTTTTCCCATGATCAACTCCATTAGCAGAGCCCTTTATAGTTTTAAAAAAATATAGTTGCTTTTAGATGTGTAGTACAAATACAAAAGGAACAACTAGACAAGAAGCTATGAGCTTTGATGGTACCATCCCCTCCTTCCACTTGATATTTGTGCCCGATACCTTCATGTGTCCTTCGTCACAAAAGGCAATGGTCTTTGTCAGCTCCGTGTTTGCAAAATATGGATTCGGTTTGAACTCCTGATAGGAAGACGTAAATTTTTGATGAAGTTAATAACAACGTTTTCACCATGACTTCTTTAATCACTAGGAGAAAGTATAGGCTTACGAATGTGATAAAATATCCCGACTTCACGTCGTTGAAGTATTCCACATCCAGAGAGTCTAAATACTTAAAGATCTATATCGAGAAAAAGAAGGGCACCATTAACAAAACATACAATATATATAAAACCTAACAAATCCAATATATTCCACCGAAGGGTCTAAGGGGTAAGATAGTATTTACAAAGAATAGAATATAAACCAAACCAACCTAAGAGCGTTTCCAACAACAATGTTATATTTCTCTAAAAGAGTGGTATTAAAACCAAAGTCTCTATTTTTTTTAATTTTTTTTTGCATCCAACTCTAGCAACTATTCTACTTTAGCAATTTTAACATTGATTATATTATTAAAATATTCAATATATTTAATAAAGTATTATTTCTCTCTCTCTCTCTCTCTCTCTCTCTCTCTCTCTCTTGAATATTTACTTTTAATACATCTTATTGGTTGGAGTATTGAAATAATCATCTCCCTCTATTCGGAGATTTCTCTAAAGTTAGATATTTTTATCATCTCTCTTCTATTTTCTATATGTTTGCAGTTAGCACAGAGGATAGCATAGCTGTTGGAGCAACAAAAATGTTAAAATTCCGCTTTTCTTCTCTTTAATGTTATAGTTGTGGGAAATATATTTAATAAAGTCTTCCCATTAAGGACTTTCTCTATGATCAAGTCACTACCAAACCGTCGTGTCTAGTTGACGATCACCGAATAACCTGTGAATCTTGTAAAGCTCATTAAGCTGCTAACAAACATATACTAACAAAACACACAATATAAACCAAACTTAACAAATCCCGTATATCCCACCAGAAGATTAACAAACCTTTTGGTCTTCATTAGTCAAAAAATTACCGAGTGCAGGATGGTTCATGAACTGCATCAGAAAAAGTTAAAAACTTGATTAATGCCGTCTCAATGAATACCACTCTAACAAAAAGAAAGATTTATATACAACAAACCAAACGAATCCAGTATATTTCACACAGAGGTAAGGTCTTAGACTCAGACAGGGGGATAAGATGTACGTAGGCCTCGTCTCTACCCCAAAGTGTAGAGAAGCTGGCTACCCCCAAAGATTTATACACAACACATTTGATAAGTAACATACAATAGTCAACCAGAAGTCGGGAATAGTTTTGATGATCTCGTTTCGCTTAACGTAGACCGGCCTCCGTTTTCCATTGTAATGCTGCTTAATTTTGAGAACCTTATCACTAGCTTCTTCGTTCACCTGCAAGATCTGAATGTGTTAAGTTCTTTTTTTGTTTGGCAGTTGCTGAATGGTTTGGTGCTGGATGATTAAGTGGTCACAATGATTAAGAGGCTCTTATGATATAGTGCAAGACGAAATATAGTTGTTTGGTAACTGTTGAGAATAAAATCAGGACGCTTAATGGTTAAGAGAGGCCTAGGATACAGAACCATTCAGAGAGTTTTTGAACCATTAAGAGGAAAATGTTTCTTTTTACCTCTTAACGATTCAGAGGATGCCTCCTAATGGAACTATTAAGAGGTAAACCAACGTCCCCAAATTAACATTTCTAGGGCTTGAATGGATCGATCTATGCTTTAAGAAACCAATGATCCCCAAAAGGTAAACATAGATATAGAACCAAATCAAATCAAATCATGATCAGTAGTATCATCTTTCTCGCACAAATCTAAGAAGAATCTACAATTTGAAGCCCTTTCGAGAAACTAATGATGATAATAGCTAAAATAAAACCGAGTTAAAATTGAATTCTAATGAATACCATGATTATATAATCTTCATCACTATTAAATCCATGACTAATTACATGATATAAAAAAGCATCAAGATACATATGGTAAGAAAATTAACACCTTCCTGAATTCGTCTTCGAGCTCTTTTAACTTCGCCACAACAGCAAGACGCCGAGGGTTACGGGGGTGCGTTCTTTCCACCGCAAAGCCATACATATATCTCCTCCTTAGATAACCATCCATGAGTCCCCCTTGAAACCCTAGATTTAGAACCACCACCCAAGGGATGTATTTGGGGAAGAAGGGGAAAACACGGGTTTATAGCCAAAAACGCTATATATGGCGAAGATCGCCACGTGGGGTTTATAGTTAGACCAAAAGATAGGAATTTAAGTATACAAACGAGTTACATTTAGTAAATTAAAAGTTAATAGAAGTTATATTGAACAAGGAAGGTGAGCTTGGAGATTTCCTTTTTGCTCTTAAACAACCATTCGAATCTCTAATAGAAGATTGTGTGTCTGCATACATCCCACCTCCGAGTGGGATATACTGAGTTGTTTGCTTTGGAGTCTCATATTAGCTAGACTTGAACCATTCTCCATATGTTTTGAACCTACATTGTCGTAAATGCTCTCTTGGAGGGTAGTCTAATAGAATTCCATATAATTTCACATGGTATTGGAGCCAATATCTACCACTTTTTTGGACTTGACATTCTGAGACATCTGTAACTGTCTAGTCTCTTTTGGAGTTCGATTTCAGCTAGACTTGAATCATTTTTCTTTTCAATATATGTTGAACCTCTGTCTTTTCTCAAGGGCTCTAACAAGGTTCCACGTATTCTCACAGTTTGGCTTCGTTTGGTTTACACTAATAGAACGTGAAGAGAGGCATCTTATGGAAGGTAATGGTTTAGTTATGTCTAAGAGTGTCGGATACTACTAGCATTTGAACCGGGGTTGCATTACTAGACTTTAGAAGTTGACTAAGGGTTGTTTGTTTACCTCTTAATAGTTCTATTAAGAGACAATTTATGTATCGATAAGAGGTGAATCTTGTTTGATAATTTTTTTTTACATCTTAATGGTTCTAAAACCCTTTGAATGATTTTGTATCTTGGGAGGGGCCTCCCTTAAACATTCAACGCCCTAATTTCATTTTGAATAATTACTAAATAATCATATTTCAATTTGCACTATATCATAAGAGCCTCTTAATCATCTTGTACCAAACCATTCAACAACTGTCGAACAACCCCTAATTCATACGCAACGCCTTTTGGTGCACGGGACATGGCAGATTGATAAATTACTGAACTACCCATGTTGCATTAAAAGCTTCAACCTTTCCACAATTGTTTCACTCGACTACTTAACTTGTTCAGCCGCACTACGCCTTAGTTGCACATGGAAGCCATAGAGGGATGTTATCAACCAACAAAATGGTAAAAATTCGAAATGACTTGGTTTTATGTTCTAATTCTCAGAGCATTATTTGTTGATTATTATAGCAGCATACATAAAGGTTGATAGAGTGATAGCTAATTCACTCACTTTTATAGCTCTGTTCATCAGAAAGTAGCTCCATTTTGATTTTTGACATCAAACCCAGATGAAATTAAACAAAAACAAACACAAAAGTCATACTGAAAATAATCCCGGAATGAAACAATGAAAAAAATGGAACCTTCTCGAGTTCATCTCGAGTTTCCTGAAGCTTTTCAATGTGAAGATCGAGTTTGGGTCAATGATATGTTAGCTTATTTGGTTAGTTATATATAAAATGACTTCACTCTGTGTCCTTTTCAATTAAAAAAAGACGCTACATCCATATGTGGGATAACTGTCCCAAACAACCTTCTCAATCTAACCATATAGATTAATTCACATAAACAACTTTATCTAAACAAGATTTAGTGTAAAAGGAAAACCAACCAACTAGCGTAAAGGCTAAGGCCTTGTTTATTTTTCATTTTAAGTTCTTAATCGTAACTTATGTCTAATTCTGTAAGACGTTTTATAATTCTATAATTCGTATCGTTTGCTTTTTACCTCTTAAAGTTTCTTGCCTTTTAATAGTATGGATAAAAAAGGGTTACATATCTCTTAAATCACCTCCTATTTTCATCCTATCATTGTCCTTTTAATTTCAATGTTGGTTTTAGTTTAGATGGATGCCGAATTTGCAAAAACACATAAAGATTGTAGATATGTGTATTGTCTTTTTGGAATATCCTGAATCACTTAAATTGGATTCACAACCTCACAAATCTTCTAGTGTCGTTCTTTTGTTTTAATTTTTTGTTCCATCATTCGATCATTTCTCACTTCAGTTGATGTATTTAAGTTAAACTTTTTAGCTATAAAATAGACAACTATATATATTTGGAGTTTGACAATCATTTCTCACTTCAATTGACGTATTTAAATTTCAGATTTCAACACCACTTTTTAAAAATCCGAAATAAAAACAAACTTTCGACTTCAACACCTTTTAGAAAACAAATATCACCTAAGATAACCACAAGGCTTGTGGCGTAGCGGTAAGACCTGTGGGGAATGTGGATGGTATCCCATTCACCCTAGGTTCGAATCCCCTCGTGCGCATCTTGTGGCTAAGCTTAGTCTCAGACGGCTGAATTATCAATTTCTGTTCTAAATTGCCAAGGATGTAGTCTAGGCAAAGCCTAGATGAACCTTTAAAAAAAAAGATCACCTAAGATTTTTTTAGTTTTTGTCATGCTTAAATGGTGGAACAAGTGATATCGATAAACGCTTGTTGAACAAACATTTGATAAATAAATCCTAAATTTTTATCTTTTTAGTTTAATATTTAATTAAAAAACGATATTGTTTTTCATGTTTGGAAAACTAACAAATAAATAATGTTTCATGAATGAGGTTGCTTTCTCACAATAGTTTCATGAAAAATATTCATCTTATGTTAGTTTTTGTATTTAATGCAAATATAATGAATTTTAGGTAATTTTATTACACGAAATGAGAAATCAATCATAATTAATGGGCTAAATAAACGATTTAGATAAGCATTACACGGGTTGTAACTTTTTATTGGCTTGTATGATAACCGTGAGTCAGTGACGTTGTCGTATATCGCTTAAATGAACGTTATCATTTTGTTTTCGGTGTTTCGGTGAAACCAACCTTTCGGTTTTTTTTTTGAACGACAGATAACTCACGCACACGTTCCGGGGGTATCCGGATCCAAACGGACACTGACTAATCCCCCGCGCCCATGAACCGGCCATATGGACCGGCCCATGAATTCACCCCTAAACCGGCCCAATAGACCAGCCCAAGAGCTAAATACCGCAACAAGTCATCGTCTGCGGGGTTTGAACCTAGGCCAACTAAGGATACCATCCCCTAGGACACAAGGGTGTTACCTCCACCCATTAGGCTAGACCATCTTTCATTTTTTTGTACCTTGTGTGAGATTGTATATTTTGCAATCTTAAACATATATATATATATATATATATATATATATCGGTAAAAAATGGTTATTAACTTTTTATTATTGAATTATATTATATTTTTTATAAATAAAATATGGAAATTAAGTATGATTTATTTAATATATGCCTAGACCAAAGTCATGGGCCAGCAAACTGTTACTACATATAAATACAATACCAACACTCTACACAACAAGTGTCACTTATTTAATTATTCCGGCGAAACCTCCGCCGTAGCTCCGACCGCCGTCATTTATCTCCGGCGACCCATCTCTCAAGGAACCCTGCAAAATTCAACAACCATTTAACCCATTAAATAAACTAAAATTAAAAAAAAAAACAATATTAAAATAAAAAAAATGTTCAAAAATGATAAATTGAAATTAATTAAATAACAACTTTTGGTTTAGAAAAAAATTTAAATTATTGGAAAATTAAGATTTCACATGTTAATAAACTATAAAAGACAATATTTTCACTCATCAGTTACAACTGAAAAAACTAAATAATCATATAAGGGTAAAAAGTAAAAACGTTACAAATTAAAACGATAAAAATATTTAAAATGACAAACCGAGACGAATATCAAAGAAACATCTCGTTATTTATTAGCAAATTCTGAAATTAAATAGCAGCTTTGGATTTTGATTTTTGAAAATAAAACTGATTAAGGGGATGTTTGTTTTTTAAAAAATATCTCTTAAAACCTCATTAAGTCTGAAAATTAAGAGGTTTACAGACTCTTTTATTTTTTAGATATGAAATTAGGCTTCAGATTTCAGACCTGCTAAGAAGACAGACGACGCCTAAGTCTTTTAAGGTGGATTTAAAGTTGAGTTGGCCTGTATAAATTTGGGCTCCAAGCCCAAGTAGAATTGTGTAAAAAAAAGATTTAACATGTCAATAGACGACTCTGTTTCCACTCACGTGTTACAGTTGACGTTAGGATTGATCGGAATACTGGTCTTGATCCTACACTTGGACGGCAGACTAGTGGCGGCGTCCGGCCTAATTTGCATCTGTGCCGCGGCGGCCTTCGCACAATTGCAAGCCGTCCTCCGGTCTGCTTGGGTCCGTGTGGCGCCCATAACCCGTCTAGCACCTGCGCAACAATTCGGCGGTGGAGTGCCGCCGGATTTGAGGTAGTTTAGACATGGTGACAACATGTTAGCAAGGTCACCACAAGTTATGGCTTCACTTGGGCTAACCATGAGAGCCATGGCTATCATTGCCACCATAACAATTGCTATTGGTTTCATTTTTGGTGATTTTGTTGGTAGTGGAGGTGGTGGATGGTGATGATTTATAGTAGGGTATATTACGATTTTCGTCCTTATGGTTTATTGAAAATTTCAATTTTGGTCCTTGTGATTTAGAGCAAGGGTGATTTGGGAAAACCTGCAAACTTGTAGTATATGAGGGTAGAAGATTTTCTCAAAATGCACTGTATATATAGTTATATACCTCAAAGCGTAAAAAACTGTATCGCACTTAATTTTTGCGGTTTGTATATACTTATATAACGCACTTAAAGCCTACAATCTAATAAAATCAACGATAACTTGACCGTAATTCATGATAAAAAAAAACTAATAATAATCTTAGAAGTAATATAACTAGTCTAAATGGGCCGAATAGCTTATTTGGACTATAGTTTATTGATATTAAGAATCAAAGCACATAGTTTTGGACTTATTAATGGACCATGTAGAAAATAGATTAACAATATCAAATGAATTTAGCAATTATTATACAACGTTGGGTTTATTGTGAGAATTTAAGATAATGTGAGAAGTAGTTATTCGTTGTTGAATGCGCATTAGGATAAGATGTACCAAAATGCACTAGATCAATCCCGATATCAAATGCAATTCATGGATGTGCTTAAGATTTAAAGTGATCAAAGAGTTCAGTTTTACTACACATCCTTCCCTGTGTTGTATACAAAATAATATATATAATGTGTGGGGTGGTGCGATTTTAATCATGATTAGATAACTCAAAACTGCAAAGCTCAACGCATATTGCAGTTTGGTAAAAATGCAAAACCACACTACGAAAGTTTCAGACCGTGCTTTACAGCATGGTGTGGGCATTTTGTACAGTTTGGTGGTTTAGACAAACACCCTTAGTTTAGAGGTTATGATCCGTGTCTCCGTGATTTGCAATTTATCGCCATTCACGCCCCTAGACTAATTTTCTAACTTTAAGTAAAAGGGACCACATAAGTAAAAAACCGTAAATGACACACGGAGATCAAACAATAACAAAAATAGCAACGAATAACAAATTACAACAATGGAAAACCGTGATTTTCCAAACCGTAGGGATGAAAATTGCAACTTTTAACGAACCAGAAGGACTAAAAACGTATTTTACTTTTAAGAGGTGATCGGTGATGGCTTTATGTTTTCAGGTGTAAATTGGGCACGTAATGAAGAAAAATATGACAAGTGTGAGATGATTTGTCATTTTTTATTTTTTATTCCATTTTTGTTTTATTAAAGGTTTCTAAAAATGGAAAGTTCAAAGAATGACCGGAAAGATAGTCGTCTATGGCAGTCGTCAGCCTCATAAAACACGGCGGTTGCCCGTTGCCGGTTGTCGGTGTGGTGGTAGATTCTCGCATTCATATCAACTAAACGGGCTTAATCCGATCGTCCGGCCCATTACCCGATTGGAAAGCCCGTAACCGGATACCGGTGACGGTGATGGCCATTTGGGCCCGGCCTGGCCCTGTTCGGTCGGTTAATCGATATCTGACCGGCCCTTTAACCGGTTATAACCGATCCACCCCTTAATCGGTTACTCTTTCTTGGGTTTTTTGCGTAACCCTATATAAACCATCCACCCCATAACCGGTTATAATCAGTCCACCCCTTATTTTGTTATTCTTTCTTGGGTTTTATGCGTAACCGTTTATAACTAGTCCGGATCCGGTTATGTAGCCGGTTCTTAATGGTTGTGGTTTTATAATCGTCAGACGTTTTTTCATACGTAATTATCTTTTTTCTTTTTTTCTTTTTTGCGTTTTAACCCCCCAAACACACTATAAATAAATTAAATAAATCATGTGGTGTATTGGTTAGATACTAAGTTACAAAACGCAAAAACCGTAAAACGCAAACGATTCTCGCTATGATTTGTGATCTTGACTCGTATTTGTTTCTAACAAACTCACAAGTTCTAATCTCTCAAGTCTCAATGCTGATCAATTCTTAGTTGTAATATAATATATTTTTAAAGTGTCACTTGAACAATCCAATTTTTTTAAGGGTTATATAATTAATCATTATATAATTAATCACAAAACTTTACTAATAAAAACAAATAAGTCTTAACCAATTTGTAACCATTTATGTAACCGGTCATTAATCGCTCAAAATTAACCTGTTACGTTTTACCTCAACCGGTTATCCTCTCAATCACTCCCTTGACCATAAGCGGCCCGTAAGGCCGTAACTAGTTAAATAACTTTTACCATTCTTAACCGTGACCGACCGTAACCAATTATAACCAACTTGTATCTGATTTTTGGTGAGTTAACAATGATATGCTCCAAAAAAATACAAAAATAAGATTCTTATCCCTCCACTAAAGATAAATCCAAAAGAAAACACATAACACATAGCGAAAAATAAACCAACTTCATTAACTATAAGAAAACATTACCTAAATAAGAAAACATTACCTAAATAAGAAAACATTACCTCCCAAAGATACAGTATTAGCCCTAAAAACTAGCATGGAAATAGCAAAAATGATGGTTCTACATGAATCTTCCTATTTGCAAAACTAACTTTACTTAGTTTATTATGACACCACATTAATTGATCACTTGTTAATCTTGACATTTGCAACACTCTTGACACCAATCTCATGTCCACTTGACAAAAAAAGTAAAGAACTTGATCTTCTACTTCCTCTTCTTCTCTGCATCTTCTCATCTTCTTTAGTATGCACTTGCCACTTCTCAATTGCTCCTTTAGCTTCTTCTCTTTCTACAATTCAAGAAAATTACCAAGGTTCAATTTTTCTTTGTTATAGATTCATATTCGAGGTTGCACTACAACAAAATCGGCTTTATAGAATGTCAGGTATGTCTGGATGTCTTAATAAACTGTTTTACAGGACTTGGAGTTATATGAACAAAAAAATGTGCATCTTATGTAAAGGTGTTGCAATAAGTTGATAAGACGCTTTTGGACGTCCTAACAAGGTTTTTAGGACAATCTTGAAATGAAGGGTTATATTAGTCTTTTTTTCATATGAGATCTTATGAAAAAAGGGTCCTATATAGAAAGCTTCATGCAAAAAGATGTGTTCCTAGAAGAAAACTAACACATTATTTGTCTCAAAATAAATGTCTATTATGAAAAAGAGACATTGTTATAATTTTGTGTGATTATTAGATTCTTAATTAACTAAATAAGTATTTTACCCTTAACAATAGAAGGAAAAAACTCATCTTCTAGTCACGGGTAGAATGGGAAAAGTGGACACTTAATTTGGCACAGAAGGCAATCATTTTATTTGAAAGGTGTCTTAGAAAAACTTGTTAGGATGCCAAATTGTGTCTTATCAGCATCTTTTGGAAAAAGAAAAGTTCATTCGACGCTTTTGGGCATCAAGTTTTTCAGACGATTCAAATAAACTTATTGCAACACTTTTACACAATTATTTGGTCGTATAAAGTTGACGTCCTATAAAAAAATAGTTTTTATTTAGATTTTAGGCATATTTGATGTTATATAAAGCCGATTTTAAACACATAGAAATCTCATGATCTAACCTTGTGCAAATCTTTCTGAAGGTCCAAGAATAATTGGGAATCCTCGGGTTTCTGAAACTCAACGGGTGTTTGTCGCCTATACTTGTCGGCCCGAACAAATCGCCAGAAAATACGTATGGACTCTTCAAGGATCTCGATTAGCATGTCACTCGTAATGTCGTACACGAATTCGCTTCTTGCTTTCTTCAAGCTCTTCAAATGATCCTCTGGATGGTTATTCACATGTGAATAAAAGTTAAACCCCGGATTTCAAATATGCAAAAAGATTGTGGTTTTCAAGAACGAAAAATTCCATCTAAGTAGCCTAAGTAGGAGTGTAGGACCCACAACTGTTTAGTCGTATAAAACACTCTATTAGGACATTAGACATCGTTTAAGTCTTATAAAGCCAATTTTATCAGTATCTTTTTATCGAAAACACTTATTTTCTCACCTCTAATAACCGGAACCTGTAAAAGATTACGGAAAACACAACGACTCTTGACGTAATTCTGGATCCTCGGATCTTGAAACGGTTCATCTTCGATAAACCTTTGCATCAACACTTGAAACTGTTGAAACTCTTCAGCAATCTCATTAAATCGTCGGACCCCACGTGGGTCTGATTCCCATATATCCAACGCCTTCTCATATTGCCAATGTAGGATTTCCCACGAAAGACACATTTGGCCGACATAAACGACCTCCAAATCGCTCTGTAGCTCCTTGATGAACTTGACCGTGGGGTCGTTTTCGTGCTTCTTGCCTTTCGGGGTTGCGAAACTTCGGCTAAGAAGTGTCGTGATCTCGGAAACCGAAGACTTTGAGCTCGAGGCCGATTGAAGAGGATCTTTTAGCTGTAAGACGCCTGTAGATTGTATTGCACAAGAGATTAATCCAAACTCAAGGGTGAAATAGTCATTTCAGTCGTTCAAGATTCTTATACAAGATAGTCACTTTTGGGCCTTCGAAGCCCATTTTTAGCGTGCAAAAAATGGTCCGATCAGATCTCTGTAGTTTACGCTGATCTTTAAGCAAGGGGCATTTGTGTCTTTTTACCCTTTTTTGTCTTATCTATGGACCAGGCAAACTACAATGTTGGTCCTTACTTAAAGAACAAACTTCATGGAATTAGACGACGATTTTCAAAACAAAACGTAAAAAGTAAAGACGATAATAGCAGTTATTGAAGTCTAGGGACCATTTTTGGGGATTAAGGTAAACTACAGGGACCAAAATTGTAGTTTACTCTTACTTACCACAGTTTAAAAAAAAAGCCCACATGACAAAAATTCAACTTAGGTAAACTGTCTCAAAAGACATATAAACAATTTAGGTACCAAACAAGATTTTGTGGGATCCCTTAATGAGTGATATTAAAGAAAACAATTATATAATATCAAAAAGTAGCTAGGTTGACAATAACAACACATAAAAAAGCAATTATTTTTATCAATAAATAAAAAAGTAAAAACCCATTACTAGAATTTACTTTACTGAACTGGGTACCAATAAAGATTTTATAAAGATTCCTTATGAGTTAAATAAAGAAAATAATTGACAGGTAGGTATAAAAATTAGATGGTGTTTTGAAAGATTTAGAAAAATGTTGTTTGGTAGTTGGAATAATTGTCTTGTTATGGACTTTCTAAGTTTCATGTTTAAATGTCACAGAGGACTTAAGTTTATAGGATTAAAAAACTATGTAAAGTTGGTTCAAGTTGATAAGACGTTTTTGGGTGTCGTAACCAGTTTTTTAATAGAGCTTCCTATTAGTCTTTTCATACGACATTATTTCAAATGAAAGACAAGTATGTCCCTCTGTTAATACAACAAAATCGGCTTTATAGTACGCCATATATGTCTAACTGTCCTAATAGACTGCTTTATAATGGACCTGATTTTATAGGACCAAACAATTGTGTGTCCTATGTAAAGGTGGTGCAATTAGTAGTAGGACGTTTTTAAGTGTACTAAACAGGTTTTATTCGAGCACTTTTAAATAAAATTATTCTATTAGTCTTTTTATACCGACATCATTTCAAATAAAAGACAAACACACCCCTCCATTTACTGTAGTGCAAATCCATCAAGAATGCATATACATATAAATATATATATAGAGAGAGGAAAGTTCAAATGTGAACAACTTTTTGGTTGTGAACGTGAGGACAGCCGAGAACACGACACGTGGCGACTTTGAGTGTGGTCCCCCTCTTTAATTCAATTCCCTCCCATGAATCGCGCCTAGTCATCCGCCGTGGATCAGACGTGGCGCCTAGTCATCCGCCACGTGTCGCGCTCTCGGTTGTCCTCACGTTCACAACCAAAAAGTGGTTCACATTTGAACCCACCCCTATATATATACATACATATATATATATATAGTAGTGCTATTGATTATAAACTCTCTTGTCCCCCACCTCATTAATCTAATGGTGGAACATGCCTTTTGTGAGCATATTTATTAGTATTCAATTCAAAGTTGCTCTTATGTCTAAAACACATTTCTTGAAACAAGTCATATAATAACTTCACAAACTATAAGTGGGACACAAAATGTGCAAGATTTTGAGATGTTTTTCATGTATGCAACTTTTTTCCTAACTTGTTTTTTTTTTTTTTTTTTTTTGATTTTTCCCTTTTCCATAAAGTTGACCAACCCTAAACCCTAAAGTTTTGTACATCATAGTTTGATAAAAGACCCTTTTCCTATTGTCCCCCACCCCACAATAAGATGCATTTATCTATTCCATAAGTCATCATTCTTGAACCTTACAACCTAAAAAGTTCCATGGTTTTTGTGTTTCTCTTAAAGCCCCCACCTAACCATATCAAATGGGCCCCTCTTTCTTTCCCTTTTCATTTCCTTTCTAATAATTTATCATCATAGATATGACATGGTTTTTTTAATCCATGATTTCAAATCCATTACCTTCCTTCTAACAGGGTTTTTTTTAGTCACCACCTTTTGACAAGTTTAAGAATATCAATGTTTAGCAGAAAAATGTTACTTCCATATACGAAAAAATTTCAGGCTTTTTAAGCATATAACCTTATATGAGATTTTAATGAACCCATGACCTAATCTTCTCACGAGTATAAAGCAACTTTTTTCTTTTAATAGGCCAAAAGGTCGTAAATTTAATTAAAAACTCATTTAAGGATTTGAAAATACCTATAAACTAATAAGATCATGGATTTGAAAAATAGTTATCAGTAGGTCATTTAGCTAAATAAACTCAAAAGATGATAGGATAGAGTGCAACACAACACTTAACAAAAAGCAACACATAACCCATTGCTATTATACCCTTTTAACTTGTCATTATTATTTTTTATTATATTACTAGTTTTTTGAGTAAACTTTTCTCAAACACAAGAAAATGAGTCATTATTCACACCCTCTTGTACCTAATTCAAGAAACAATTAGAGCCAAACCTTCAACTTAAACTCAACTTCTCATAAACAAAAACTAAAATTGCATCAAGATAGCATGTAATGATATATTAGCAAAGTAAATAAAAGGGAAAGATCCAATATTTGTACCTATGGCATACATTTTCTGGTAATTGAAGATGTCGAATTTGCGCATCCGCTCTCGATAGCTTTTGTAGAACTTATGAACTTCACCCATCTTCCCGCCACCGTTTTGGTACACTTCTTCGATCTTCCATGGCTTCAAGTCCTCCATTATCTTTGGTGATGATTCGGATTCTTCAAAGATTGTTGGTAGTCCGGTTGCTTTAACTTTCTTGATCTCCATCTTCAATTGTTCTATAAGTTCTTGATGTTCCCATAAAGATTCCAACTTGTTTGTTGTATCATTTGGTGAATTCTTCTTGTTGATATCCACATTCGATACTTCGAGTTCCGTTATGTTTCTTGGTTTCTCACCAAAATCTTTCACAGATAAAAAATCGGATTTTGGACACTCGTCTTGGTCTTTCTCGATGGATTCTAGTTCAAAATCTCCATCGGATAAAAACCCGTCATCAAGAATGAGAGTATTTGAACTAATTGAATCCGTATCCGAATCAGTGGATGATTCGAAACTTTCTTCCAATTTCTCTTCGATAAAAGTATTGAATTCTTCGGTTTCATCCACTTCTCCAATCTTTTTCTCACTTGGAGTTTCAAGCATCATTTTTTCATGAACACCTTCTTTTTTATCATCAAAATCAACTTTTTTATGACCATCATCTAACGAAAACCCATCATTCGAATTCGATTCAACTTCAGCCAAATCATCTTTTTTCTTATCATCATCTAACAAAAACCCACTATTCGAATTCGAATTAACTTCAGCCAAATCATCTTTTTTCTTATCATCATCTAACAAAACCCCACTATTCGAATTCGATTCAACAACAAAATCATGTTTTTTCTTATCATCATCTAACAAAACCCCACTACCCGAATCCGATTCAACTTCAACAAAATCATGCCTTTTCTTATCAAACCCATTATTCGAATTCGATTCAACTTCAACAACATCATGAGAAACCTCAGAAACATCAAAAGTTCCACTAACTTAACCAAATGAGACAAATCTTTCTGGGTTTCACTAAACTCCTCAAAAGTTGGAAACTTAAAGGTAAATGAAAACTCTTGGGTTGTTTCATGGGTTTCTTCTTTTTCCTCAAACCCATCATTTTCTAACCTTAAAGCCTCCAAAAAGAAACATGGGTTCTCTTCAAACTCCATACTTGATTCATTTACCTTTGAAATCTCTTCAATGGCTTCCACTAACACCCCCTTTGAAGACCAACTTCCATTTCTCATAAACCTGTGCTCCAAAAAAAAACAAATTTTTTTATTAAAAATAATAATAATAATAATAATAATAATAATAAATCAAAATTTAACTAATTAACATATTGAAACAAAATCTTCTGATTATACCTTGTGAAATATCCCACCAATTGAAGCAAATACTCAGAAACAGAGGACCAAAAACCCACCAAGAAAACAATCAATTTAGGGTATAAAAACTCAAGAACCGAATCCATTATATCAAAAATCGAAATGGGTAATCGAAAGTGTGGTCCAATTTAAAACCATTTAATCACAATTCGATTAATTCCATTTGAAGCAAGAAAAACAGAGACATTGCAGCAGCAAGAAATTGGGGGTTTTTTCCGAAATTCATAACGACCCCATTGACGAAATACAAAATTGAATCGACTAATCAGCGGTAAATGGATTGAAAACGACGAGTGTGTGAAGAAACAAAAAGGGGGTTTTTTCTGATTTTGATTTTGATTTTGATTTTGAAAGCCAAAAAGGGGGAGATTGGAAAATCTGACCTAATTTTGGAGAGAAAAGAAAGCAAAATTTCAATGGGGGAGAGATGGGTATGTGGCAGCGAACTTCAATTGGGGAAATTGGGGTTAATGGGTCGGGTCGGGTCGGGGTTGTGGAGGTGGTTATGGAGAAATGGAGAAATGGTGGAGTCAAAGAGAAGGTGTTGGAATTGGGGAAAAAAAATGGAGGGTAGAAAATGGCTGCCAATAAGAAGAGGTTGTAATTGGGTGTATAATAAATGATTTCAAATCTTTAAATATTATTATTTTTAGTTTTGGGTTATTTTAGAAAAATGAAAAATCTATGTTGGATTTTATGGAGTTTGTTTCAAATGGATAGTTTTTGAACGGTAAGTTAATGCATAGACTTTTTTGGGGTATATGTGCTTTCATCTAAGGGTGTCATTCGATTAATTTCTGTCGACCATGGCCTAGCTTAATTAAGAGGATCATGTCCTAGCTTAAGAAACCATGGCCGAGCATGTCGATCATTGGTTTGGATATTGTCTCATGCTCATCAACAGGGTTTGAACTTGGGTATTCTCAAGAATGTTACTTTACTACTAGGCTAGACATGAGAACAACTGAATAATTTATTCAGATGGAAACTTAAATCTGATTATGAACGTAAATAGTATCGAGAACGCGTCACTGTCTTATTTGGCTCATTTTTATTTTGAATAATACATATTAAGACTGAATATTATGATTATTCAAGGTGAGTAATACATTATTCAATCTGAATATTGCACTATTGCACCTTGAATAATGCATAATATTCCATTTAATAATACACACTCTCGAATAATATGATTATTCAATGGAGTTTTTTATTGAGTTTTGTAAAATATTTGCATTTTTTTTCTGTTTTCAATCATTTTAAAATTAACTAATTAGGAAAAATAAATTATATTTTATTATTTTTGTTAACAGTTTTTTATGATTAATGTTTAAGATATAATAAAGATAATATTTTACTAAATGTTTGATTTTTTTAATAATATAAGGAATGTTACAAGAGATAAAATAGTAAAAACTAAAAACCTGAAAATAGAGTTAAATGCAAACTTGGTCCTTATGGTTTACACAAATTAATGACTAAGGTCCTCTCAAGAATTTTTAACTAATAAGGTCCTTGTTTTTTTTTGTTTTTTATAACACATATGGTCTTTCTTGTAAATAAATATTAGAAAAACAAGAATTAAGAAAGGGTAATTATGGCAATTCAGTTTTCATATTCTTTTAATCTTAGTTTATAACATATTTGATCCCTTTTTTTATTAAAATAATAATTTAAATTTATTTGGTTCTTTTTTTAATATATTATACTACATTACTATTTTTATGCCAAAACATGTATATATTCTTTTATATTGAATACATAAATTTTAATACCACCCCTAATTATATCAATTACTCTACAATATACAAATATATTTTATATTTTCTAGTTAGTTTATCATCCATTTGAAGCAAATTGCAATTTATGATTAATTTCAAGTTATATTGTTGAAAAGTGATCCATAACATAAATAAACAAATATAAATCACACATATGTAATTAAATAGAATTAATATGTTTTCCTCATAAATCATCTATTAAGCTTTATGTATTTTCAATTTATATAATCCTCTAATAATCTATATATAATAAATAAGCAACTAGATGCACGTGTCATTGTCTGTTGAGCTCGTTTCAGTTTTTCCAGCTTAAACATGTATCTGGACGTATATGTGTGCAACGGTCGGGTTGGGACGAGTTTGGGTTTAAAGTTTGAGTACCCAAACCCTCTGGGTTCATTTTTAAAGACCCGAGCTCCGACCGAAGAGTTCGGATAACCGACAAGTTTGGTTTGGACGGAGTTGGTTCGGGTTCGGACGGGTTGGGCCGGACCAAACTTTCATAAAAAACCTCATTTCAATATTTTTAAATTAAATTGAATAAACATATAAAAATTGCAACGACCTTGATTTAGAGACCCTCTAATATATGATATATAATTTTATATTTTATTTTTTATTAGTCACAAATCAATCTATAATCTTAATATACATATATAAATAAACCTATAAAAAAATGGCAACGACCTTAATTATCATAATAGAATATCTCGCTCAAAATTTACTTATTAAAAATAATCACTTTTACGTTTTCATCATTTTTATTGGTTGACTATTGTACAAGTGATAATAAAAATGTAAAAGAGAGTGGCAGATCATGAGAAAAAGAAATACAGAAAAAAAAAAACATAATTACAACATCATGTTTTAAATAACATTAACAATCAAAAATATGATAAATTCGATATCAAATAATCATACGAGATATGTGTTAATAGATGATTTATGAGAAAAATATATTAATTCTATTTAATTACATACATGATTTATATTTATTTTTTATTTGATGGATCTCTTTTTGTATAATTTGTAAAGTAAATAGATATAATTAGGGGTGGTATTAACATTTATCTATTCAATATAAAATAATATATACATGTTTTGGCATAAAATAGTAATATAGTATAATATATTAAAAAGAACTAAATAAATTTAAATTATTATTTTAATAAAAAAAAGAACCAAATATGTTATAAACTAAGATTAAAGGATATGAAAAGTGAATTGCCAAAATTACCCTTTCTTAATTCTTGTTTTTGTAATATTTATTTACAAGAAGAACAATATGTGTTATAAAAAACAAAAATACAAGGACTTTGTTAGTTAAAAATTCTTGAGAGGGACCTTAGTCATTAATTTATGTAAACCATAAGAACCAAATTTGCATTTAACTCCCTGAAAATAAAGTAAGTTTATTTTCAACTTTTTATTTTAAAGTTTTTTAACATCATTATATTATTATATTATTATATTATTAAAATATTTATAATATGATATAAGTATTTTTTTTTTGTAGTTGTTACATTAATCAATTCGTTGATTATAGATGATTACCTTCATAATAATAAATGGAGCGTTTTCATGTCCATTTTAGATAATAAATTGAAGATGCTCTAACGTGTAAAATGAAAAGGTTGTTGAAGTTGAACGTATTTTAATTTAAAATTTTGATGTTTAGTTATTTATATTTGAAATCATTTTAGTAATATCTCAAGTCAAATCATTTTCTTATTTTAGATTTTTCAACATTAATTATATTAAAATTCTAAAAATTTATTATCTCAATAATTTTTAATTTTTATAGGAAAAATTAATATATCTAATCCTTGTGATAAAGTAAATAAAAACAAATTCTTTCACAAATATCTAGCTTTAAAATTATTAAATTTACGTATTTTCATTCTCTAGCTATTTTTCCATTTTATCCATGTTAGAAAAGGTTTTAGATATTTTTTAAAACAAAAGGTTTTTAAAATCTCAAAATAGAATATTTTAATCTTTTAGATAATTTGTTGAAAATGGTCTTATCACAACTATAACATCCTACATTGGGTGAGGAGAGAAATAAATATTACCTTATAAGGGGAATTTGATACGTCATATATCAAAAGTATTTTAGAACCATGAGTCCATGTGTACAAGTGTATGGACAAGGCGAACAATATCTGGTATGGTTGGTATGGGATATTACATATGATATTAGAGCTCGAAAGTAGTGAGGACGTTGGGCTCCCTATGGAGAGTGGATATAAGACACATTGGTTGGGGAACAAAACAAATGTTATCTAATATAGGAGACTTGATATATTAAACCGTGAGTGCATGCATATGGACAAAGAGAACAATATCTGATACAATTGGTCTGAGATGTGACAATAACATAAAGAACACATCAAATGGTCATTAGCCCGATGGTATCCTACTTACAAAGTCCAGTCTTTAAAAAAATCAAGAGTTCATGGCTCATAAAGTATATAAAAATTTTGTAGGTTTATTATGTATATAAAATGCCAAAGGATGTGTAGCCCAGAGACAATTGGTGTTTGGTTAGGTGCCTCCTCTCTTGTGGTTATGGGTTTGAATCATGTCGTAGACGTTGGTGTGGATTTAAGAGTAGATTTAGATGGTGTATGTGTGTATGTTGTTGTTCAAAAAAATTATATATATATACTTTAAAAACTCAATATTGATTAGTATCACCGCATAGTAAAAAATTGTAGATATTTGGTTTGAATTTAAGCACGCGTAAATGTTTTTTAACTTACACTTGAAAAATAACAAAAAGACACATACATCAATGTCAATAAGGCAATAGCTCGATATCATAATTATAGAAGATGTATGATTAATGAATTGTCTCATTTATTCAAACCTACTCTTTTATATTGCCAAAGTCTTATTAGAGTTATTTATGTGTTTGTTGTATTTCAATTAAATGATCATGTTTTTTTCAATTAAAAATTAAATATAGCGTTGGATATAGTTCTACTAAAAATTCATCATAACATTTCAAATATCAACATAAAATATGTTAAGATTTGGAATTATATTGATAACTGAAATACAATAGTTGTATAAGAAATTTATAATGTGTTGATGTAAATACGTAATTGTTAAAGTAAATTGTGTGTGAACTAATACACAAAAGATTTTTGTCCTTTCCAAAAAGGTCGTAATATTTACGGTAGTTCTTACTAAGTTGTAAGTTTATGCATTAATTGGTATATTGTTACATTATGGGTAGTTTATTTTGCAACCTAGTAAAAGGTTATAATCCCATGCAACCCTCATCTAAATTACCATAATTTAGCTTGTTCATTATGATTGATTATTGAGCTGCATTAATGATTACTAATATCATGCAATAGTCTTATCTTCAATGCACTATATAATCCATACGCTAGCATGTGATAATCATTTAGAAAATCGATGAGAATCCTATGGGATAAATGAATGATTTGGATGAGGATTGCACGAGATTGTACTCTTTTATAACATAGCAAAATAACCATGTCATGCATTATATATATATATATATATATATATAGAGAGAGAGAGAGAGAGAAGGTTCAAATGAGAAGTGCTAAAAAAATACGAAGTAGATAAGTGATATCCATCACTCATCCGGTCAATAAAGGTGGCTTTGACCAGTTACGGTGGACGCGATCACGGGGGATTGACGCGATTCATAGGAGGGTAGAGATTATTAAAGGAGATGACCCGGTCAAAACCGCCTTTATTGACCGGATGAGTGGTGAAGATCACCTCTCTACTTTTCATTTTTAGCACTTCTCATTTGAACCTAATACTATATATATATATATATATATATATATATGTGTGTGTGTGTGTGTGCGCGCGCGCGTATGCGTGCGCACATACTTGTACGTGTGTTCCTCTTGGTGAAGTGTGGTTGTCAACATGTTTAGCTTCTCGATAAGTTGGTGGTTCATTGTTGGGTTTCTTTAATTAGTTGTTGTATCCATCGTTAATTGGTCATGTAACTATCTTGCCTCCCATACAATATAACTAGTTTGGACTAACTACTCCAAATGCCCAATTAGTTCAACTTAAACCATACTTTTGTAATCAGTCCTTGATCTTGGACCTATCTGGCAAAGGTGTCCAAATTCTTTAAATGGTGGAACAAAATAACTATTTTATTTAATAAAAACCAAATAAATCATTAAAGTAACTATAGTCGCAATATACAATACATAACGCTAATAAATCAAGTACAACTTCAAATCTTAGAGTTTTGTGTCTCAAGAATACAATCGTTAACTATTAAAACTTGAATTTAAGTTTTCATATATGTATGTTCTCTTCAGGTTCTCGAAAACATTGCATAGTGGACCATATACCAACAGTATCACCAAACGAACACTAATGGTAGCACTGTTACGTGTCGTATATGCCAATCTGATGTGGTCCCTTTAACCGACCAATCTACTCATCCCTATCATATAGTGGAGATTTTCATAATTGATTCTTCATATACGAATAAATTCAAAGTTCATTTTGTTATTATTGCCTTTGTTAAAACTGTCACTAGCATAATCATCTATATGTGACAAATCAATTTAATAGTTTGTAAAAACTTAGGATTATTTTAAAGTGAATTTTGAATATTTTAACAGTATCTTCAACAAATTATCTAAAGTTTACCTAAATACAAGGCATGTCTCTCTTTAATCTTCGAACCCTAGCTAGCCTTAACTCTTGAGGGAGCAAATAAATGTTCCCTTACATTAGAATATCTCTAATAGATATGATATACTAGAACACTTTAGTCATTTATGAAGATTTATTAACTAACAAGTTATGTTATATGGAATTGCAGTATAAAAAAAATAGAAAATCTCATTATCTAAACCATTTAATATTAGTGGTTTGATTTTTTAGTTGTTTTCTTGCAAAAATTAACAAAATAACTATCAAATTCACCAAATGCAACTCCTCACAAAAAAAAAAGTGTAAAAACTCTAAAATTTGTATGTAAAAGATAGAAATAATACTTTATTTCTTTTCTACTAAAGCTATCGAGCGCAGCCTACAAGGCCACTCTGTCACATCAGCTTTACACACAAACCCACAATTAATCCACCGAGTCTATTCTGTCAAGTATCACAACCCACCAAACCGAATACCCAATACATAGATATCTCAATTAAAAAAAAAAGAAGAAAAAATGTGTGAGAGAGGAAGAGGAGCAACTTGAGTGGGTTGTGGAAACCGTCGTGCCAAGCCCGCCAGACTCGTAGCGAGCCCACTGGTCCCTGCCGATGACGCTACTAGTAGCCTAATAAGATATATCCAAAGTAAATACTTTAATTTATAATGAATTAGGACTCACTAAAATAGAATAATTATTAAAGTTGAATTTACTTTTAACTTTATTATCCACAATTCCACATAAGTTTAACCAAAATTAAGAAATTCAAAATTTAAAAATAAATATTCTTTTTAATTAATTAAAGGGAAAAGTCTAAAAAAACCCAACAAACTATTCCATTTTGAATGGTTAAGTCCCTAAACAATTTTTTTGAACAAAAAAGTCATTAAACTTTCTCATTTTAAATGATTAAGTCACTAAACTATTCTTTTGAATGAATAAACCATTAAACTTTTTCGTTTTGAATGATTAAGTCCTCAAACAATTTCTTTTTGATAAATGAACCATTAAACTTTCAAAATTCGGTTACTTACCCCCTTTTAATAAAAATAAAAAAATTAAATGTAACCGACTATGAAGGTTTTAAAGGTAAAATATAACTATGTTAGTTTAGTTTAAACAAATATAAGTAGCAAGTTTTTAAAAATTCAATGATTTATTTTGTTGGAAAAAATGTTTAAGGACTTAATCATTCAAAATGAAAAAGTTTAATGGTTTTTTCATTCAAAAGAATAGTTTAGTGACTTAATCATTTAAAATGAGAAAGTTTAATGGTTTTTTTGTTCACAAAAATTGTTTAGGGACTTAACCATTCAAAATGGAATACTTCGTTGGGTTTTTTTTGAACTTTTCCCTTAATTAAAATTTGAAACAAGGTGATGGAGAGACAATCCACGCCCACCATAAATACTTTATTTATTTCTCGACGGCTTTGCGCGTTTTTCATGTTTGACCTTCTTCATGTTATTTCACACGGTCAAACTTTCCATCTTTTATTTTTATTTTTTCAACTATTATTCTAAAAGGTGCTATAATCCGTTAAAAAAAAAAAGGTGCTATAATGAACTTTTTTTATATTACTAAATAGATTATTTTATCAAGTTTATATTTACAAACACATATGTATATCTAGTATTATATTTTCAAACATCCGATTAAAGAGATGTTAAGATTTTCTATTAATTGTAGGGGTTAATAGTAATCGGATATACTTGAATCTCTGAAAGGCGTGAAACACTTTCAGATCGAATCAATTCGGTGGTTCTACCAAATTATTCAATCGGATACAATCCAGAGATTATAAAATTTTCTGTATGTGTATTTGAGAGAAAATTCGAACCAGAGAGAGACAAAATGATGACCAAAATCGAATGTTTATTCCTCAAACGGTAACTGCCAAAACGGCAGTTATTATAGTTAGAAACCGCCAAAAACAACGGTTCGGGTCGGGTTTCGTTCGGGTCGAATAATTCACTCAATTTCCGAAAATATAATTTTCTGAGTGATTTTCCATATAACAACATAGTGGAAATAAAAAATTTCCAAGCTGACCTGGGACCCCAGCCAGGGGCGCTGCCCCTTGGACCCCCGTTCATTAGGGGCTTCGCCCCTAAAATCATAATAAATTCAAATAGGTATGCACTCCGCATCTCCAAACCTAAATGATGTATTATTATGATAGAATTGGTCATCCAAGTTAATCCAATTAGACTAAAATATCCAACATTAATAAGTTATATATATATAGATAAAGTTATCTCTGAATTAATTTACTTGTATAAAATGGAAAAGTTTTTGTTTTTGGTGGTTTTTTGTTTGGTTGGTGCTGAGAGAATTATGCTACCCCCTTTTTGTGAATAGGGAGTGTGTGCAATAATCTGTGAACTGTGAGATTCAACTGGAAAATAGAACCAGGCGCAAGTATACACCTTGAACTACTATCGTCTCGTAACAAGTAATAATGGTAAGTGAATACCAGATATCGATCCTCAGGGAAGGTTTTGTGCAAAAGTCTCTTTGTAAAAAGTCTAGTTTGTAAAAGATGATTTCAGATGGCGAATTCGAGGATTTTAAAATGAATTGATTTGAAATAGTGTTTGGTAAAATCTGTGTGATAAAAAGCATGGGGTGCAAGGGTCTGATGAGACAACAGGTGATTGAGAACTAATCTTATGCTTAATGATGGTCCAACTACTGGTTTGATCGGCCTCCCAGAAGTACACAAAGGTCAACGTGTTATCGATATGAGTCTACTTAAAGTCTCATGAATCCTAACACAACACAGTGTTACCTATCTTACCAGATGAGTATAGTCCCGCTGCACTAAAGCTACTTTTAGCTTTCTCACGTTTATTACAAAATATCTAGCATAAGTCCTAACTCTGAAAGCTAGTGCATTTTCATGTACTAAATTGGTCGTCAGTCAATTCGATACAATCTTCAATGAAACGCTAAATACCTGCAACAAACAGTTAGAGTACAACAATTAAAGCACAAGATAATTCTTTTACACCGAGAATGATCTCAACATTTCCTCACACCCCAAGCCAAGGAAATTAGCCCATCATGGCTTGGATTCTTATTGCGAAATATTTAAATAATTGTAATGTAAACACTGGATAATGACCAGTAAGGATGAGAAAGTAAATTGCTGAAATTAAAGCAAATTGGTAGTTAATACACAATACGTTCTCTTCGATGAGAGAAACAGAGTGTATATAACTCCAAGAAAATAAAAGCAGGTAAATTGCTGTAATGTAAATTGCTGTAATGTAAATAACTGAAAAGTAAACACTGGATGAGATGACCAGTAAGAAAGCAATAATGTAAATACTGGAAATATGACCAGTAAAATTGCGGGAAAGTAAAATGCGAATATTTAAACACTGGAAAGATGACCAGTAGAAATACTGAATAATAAAGGGAATTTCAATAATAAGAAACGTAAATAAAATGGTAAATATTACACAATACGTTCTGCAACGTTGAAAATAAATTCAACGAGAGAAACAGGGTGTAATAGATTCCAAGTAAAGCGGAACAGATAATAACTAACAACTGAAATATGCGAAACTTCCGACGAAAGCTACTATTTAATTGAAATATTTAAACTAAAGAAACTTGCAAAGGAAGCTTTATGAAAAATCTTTTATAATAAGTAGCTTGTTAAACAAGCTTCGTGCGAAAGTTGTAAACTAGTTACTTTTCGTGCAAGTTTCGAACAGATGAATCAAAACAACGAACTTTTAATTAACGATGACTTTGAAAATCTAGAAAGATTATTTTATAAAGATCCAGAACTTTCAAATTTATAAAAAACTGACAGAGTCTTGTTTGTAACTTCGAGAAATTGCGTAACGGTAAAATATCACTAGTGATAAAAATTCGAACCTGTCAAACACTTACTTGAACTTCGTATGAAATAACGAGAACCTGATTATGAATGATACTGAGAACTTGAAACCGATAAGTAACTATAATAATTCGATCGTAATATTATAACCAAAACGTAACAACAAGTGAAAAGGTGCTAAAAACCCGAAAGGATTCTAAGCACAATCTAACTCGCAAGCTGTTTACCAAAAGACTATCGGAACTGATCGAACTAGTAACTAGACATCAGAACTAACACGAGAACTACCGATGTTAACTAGTTGATATTTACAAATGAAACTTAAGTCCCTATTTATAACCAAAAAGATGAAGCTTCTGGACTAAGCTAACAGCAACTGGGCTTGGGCTTCCAAGCCCACAAAATCGGCCCAACAATGAGGAGGGACCAAAAATCAGCAGTCTTCTTCAAAAGTCGGAAACAGTCTTCAAAAGTCAACAAAAATCTGCAACAGTCTGTTGTATAACGTTATCTCTGCAAAACAGCAAATAAAAAACTAATTTAGATCAATATTTAATAATAATTTGCACATAAGTCATGATCACTAAATATACTAAAAACACAGATAAACTAGACTCAAATGACACTATTGGGCAAAATAAGAACCTAAAAAGACACTAAAAAGATACAATAAGTGGTCAATAATGAACACTTATCAGTTGGTATGAATACAACGGCGCTTTCCATATATGTGTGTGCGCGTGCGCGCCAACTGGGGCTAGCCTGGTTGGTAGAGGGCCACCCTCTTGGAGTAGAAGTCTCAGGTTCAAATCTGGGCAGATGTGTTTCTAATATAACTAAGGTGTATACTAACAACTAATTAAGCTGTTCTTCAAATATATATATATATATATATATATATATATATGTATGTATAAAATAAAAACCAAGGAAGAAAACAAGTACAACACCAAGAGCTTCTTGCAAAACCACCTAGGGTACAAGCAAAAATACAAACGACTAGATAAAGAAACACACGCACCCAAGAACCAAGATCATCGACGACCTATCCATCGACCAGAAATACAAACGACTAAGGAGGAGTCAACAAAAAAGGCGAGTTGATTTAAACATCTTGTGAAAAACTCCCTTTCCAAGTACTTCTCAAGATCCCCTAGTAGGATCTGGTTTGGATCCATGTAAATAACAACTTTGCAAAAGAAGTTTCACTTCGGAAAAGTAACTCGTTAAGATGTTCTCATATCAAATAAATCGTTGACTAATGTGTAGCTTCCCACACTGATTCTAGTCAAGTCGAAGCCAAAGATCCTCTTGGATGGTTTAAAATTTTACAATTCCCGTCAATCCTCCACCACTGCCATAGAAGAGACCAAATTTTAAAGGTTGTCCGACACTTTATAAACAGTGATTGGGAGCGAGTTTCTTAGAGGGTTCTTTGTAAATTGAACGAATGTGTTTTCTAATTGGGAGAAACTTGGTTTCTGCTTAAGTTTATCTTGGAAGCTTAGTGAACAAGTCATTTTTTATATTATCAAACAACCTTCAAACAATACATGAGTAAATAAGTTATGAGTTCTATTAAACTATTGACTAACTCCCTGACTTTTAATTGAATTAATAATTAAGAGTGTAAAAATACAATATAATATAATTGTTTATTTATCCAAATGTTTTTAAGGTTATATTTGTTTAAAAACTCATCAAGTCTTCTAGATAATTGTTGTTGACTGTGGTATTCCTTTTGAATGGGTTGATCTTCCAATTCAACTATATATAGAAAAGGCATTATATTTATTTATTAAGTATTCTAAACTATACTTTTATAAAAAATTAAAGTTATGCTTGTGACATAAAGATTTGAAATATAACTTTACATTTACTTTATACGAAGATGGAACTTGTAACCATTGTCTTTTCAAAATTCAACATAACAATTATATTTATTTATTTTAAGCAATAACAAATAAAACATGTAAAAAACCCATTTGTTGCAGAATATTCAAAGAGGTATGGGTAAGGAGCAGCGTGGAATATATTGCCCGATGGAGGTTATCATAGAAACAGGGGTGGTTGGAATGTAGAAAGCAAGTTTGATTCAAAATATGTTAGCAAAATGGAGCAAGACGGTACCAAGAAAAGCTCCTATTTTCATTTGACAATAAAGACAAGGTGGGATTTCAATGTGATTGGTGCTTGACAGTCATGAATTGATCTTCGTCCTTCGTTATGTCCTCATTGTGGGAATGAAAGAGAAACAACTGATCATTGTAGAGTTTAATGTAATGAGGTTACAAACCTGCAAAAAGTTTTCATGAGGTGTGGTTTGGCTCCTTTAATGTGGTTTATATTGTGGACGTCTTATTTCTTGACAATCATTCCTTGCTTTCTTCTTATAAAAAAGATCATGGCAAGTGGACATATCAATTGTTAGGCATGTGATTTGGGGTTATTGTAATAAGTCAATATATCTAAGGTGTTCATTCGTTATCTGATTGAGCTTTTGAAATTTAATTAAGCTTTTGAAATTTAATTATTGTCATATCGGTGGTCAAGTAATAGTAGAAAAGGCTTTAATGTTTCTTGGTGGATTGTGGTTGCAATCCAAAAGGATTGTGTTTATTTGAAATTGTTTTGCTTTAATTGGTCAAAATGGCCATCTTAGAGAAACATATTTCTCTCCTAATCATTTTCCTTTGAATTTCGAAAAATAGGCATACTTTTTCTGTAATCCCCAATTCCATATATGATTATAGAACTTGATAGAAAGTGTAAATTATTATCGACATTTTGAAAAAAAAAACAGATAACCTTTTAACCCACTTTCGTAATTATTGAACCGTGAAAGTTTTTAAAAAACACTTACACTTTCTACCAAATTCTGTAAAAATGGAATTTGATATTATAGAAGAAGTAAATTACGGATTTGGTCCTCGTGGTTTGATGGTTTTTATGAATTTGGTCCCTAAACTTCAATAATTACGGATTTGGTCCTTGTGGAGTGCAAATTCTATTGGATTTGGTTCCTGGTGGTGCAAGTAGGCAAGGACCAAATCCAATAGAATTTGCAAACCACAAGGACCAAATCCGTAATTCTTGAAGTTTAGGGACCAAATCCATAAAAACCACCAAACTACAAGGACCAAATCCGTAATTTACTCTTAGTGTAGTTATTTAAAAAAAATTAGAAAATAAATGACTAAGAGCCAAATATGCATTCTTAAAATGACTATTAAGGCGAGTCTTCTTATTTTTAAATGGGTGTGCTAGGATGAATAAATATACACATCTTTTTTCTTCGACCTCATATAAAACAAATAATTATTTTATTTAATATAAATTTATTTAACTTACCTTTTAATTATTTTTGATGATTTGTGTTTACGTGATTTGACAAATAGTACTAGTTGCTGTTGTTTTTGAATGGGCCATTTGTGTGGCAGTAGTAGTTTGTGGTAGAGATGGCCCACAACCGGACCTTCACCAGGCATTGGCTTAATCGGGCCTCAACAGTAACTTTTAGGACCCGGTCGGGTCTTAACGTAAAATACCTTAACCGGTTTACCTACTTAAAGCCCGACCTTTATAACCCGGCCTTGTCTATAACCGATTTTCGTTTTTTTTGTTTTATTATTAGCATATAAAACTAAAATTATTTTATAAATGTAAATTATAGACTAAATTTATTTTATAAGTTTTTATTATAAACAAATTACAAATATATTTTATAAACTAAATTTATTTTAACAAAGCTAAAAATCTAAAACCAAATTACGTAAAATAAATATACTTAAAGATACATTTATTATATTTTCGATAATACGATAGTTGAGACATCATATTAACCGGTCCTTTGACCAGGCCTCCATTTTAACCTGTCCCGAGCTTTACCGGACTTTACAAATCATTCGAGCCCATAGCCGGTGGGCCTCAACCGGTCTCGGCTGGGCCTCTCTTAATTGGTCTTGATTTCGGTCCCAATTGTACCGGACCTATTTGGCCATTTCTAGTTTGTGGCTCTCTTTTATTACAACATCCTCTAATATGTTTTTCACGATTTGCATAAGGTTTACATTTGGAGGTTGGATTTCTAACTATTTTATGGTCTTAAATAACTAGATTATAAAATAATCAACTAGAAAATATATTTTAAATAATTTATTACTTTTCTTTTGTAGTGTCAAGAGGTGAACTATTCATTTATTATTCGGGTTATTAGGTTAAAAGAAAGTCAAAACATGTAAGTTATTGAGTTTAATAGTTTTTTCTCAAACTTTCTAAGTTAAATGATTTATGTAGAGCAACTAAGTAATGGATGTTTTCATTTGATTTCAAATAATTGTTACAAATGAATTGGTCAATTATTTCATTTCATATCTATATGTAATAAGAGAGTAATTGGGCTGCTACGTGTCGCGCTCTCGTGCGTCAAAAATGATATTTTTCCGCCTAAACTTGACCCTGGACACAATTTTCACTTCCGGTTCATTTAAGCCTATTAAAGAATTCTCTACATTTGAATTAAAGTCTTCTCAAGGATTATCTATTTTAAAGAACAAGATAAGAGAGTTGTTGGAGAAAATTTTAGAGGGTGAAAGGTTGATTTTTTCTATTTTAAAGAAGCTGCTAATTCACGACTAGTTTATACCGATTTTTCGACAAAATTTTCAATAATTAAATTGTACATACCATATTAGTTTTTGGACATTATATATTTAACTTTTAACTATATGAATTAATGCAAAATAAAGGTTTTCATCAACATATCCAAACCGTATGGGAAAACCTTAGTTGTGCTCATCGGTCTACTCTAATCACCCGACATCTTCACAGGCAAAATGATTTTTGGGAGGAAGATCACCATATTTTGCATGTCACTATTCATCTGCGATAAAAGGTGTTAATGTGGGTTGGAATTGCTCTAAATCTCAATAATTATGAAAAAAAAAATGTGAACCCACGTATTGTTGCCATGTGATTTGATATTCATATTCTTTCTAAGATCTCGAAAACCCTATCCTTTAAGATATTTCAGGGTTTATTCATTGAATGTGTTTATGATAATTTATCGAACCAAGTTTGTGTATCAATCACACTCAAGATTTTATTGATTTAAACAAGTCCCTTTAGACAATAGAACAAATATTTTGTGGCTAAAGAAATATCAAATCTTTCCAAAACATGTTTATGAAAGCGAAATACAAAAACCAAACATTGAGAAAAAAACGTTACATGTATTACAAATCTGCAAGACGTGTACTTAAACCTTGTTCTATTTAATCAAAACATATATATACCAACCTATATCGAGTGTAGCTTTCAACTTGTAGACCACCCTAGTATCTGAAAATGACAAAGTTATCGTATCCAAAATGTAACTAGCTTGAACATATAGAACGCATATAACTGATAATTTAATCTTCACAGTAAAACATTTTTTTTTACTTTGACATGTTAAGTTATTAAGCTAAAATTATACTCAAGATATCGAATATTTTCTTTTAACAAAAGTTTGATGATATTGTTTTAAATGTGTAAGCATGCAAACTACAATCACATGAGAATTGCACAAATTTGATAAAATTATTCCAATCTTTATTCATTGTCAATTTCATTTGCTTAAAAAAGTGAGAATACCCATTACCCATTAATTTGTCATTAAGCAAATAGAGGAAAACCATACTCAATTAGCATCAACATTAATTAACTTGATTCATTGAAGATAAAACCCTAATGTCAAATCCATAGAATTAGTTTGATACATTGAATTAATACATAAACCCTTTTAGAATATGTTCAACTAAGTGTCATATTTTCATAATAAATGGGTCCCCTCAGTCGTACATATCATCTTAACACTAGTACAAAAATTCACATTTGCCACGGTTAAAAACCGTGGCCATAGGCCTTTAGTCACGGTTTTTCATTTTTATCAAAGCATAGCCTATTCTCCCGTGACCATTGATACCCTTTTGGTCATGCTTAAAATGTGTCACCAAATGAAATGAAAAACCATAGCCATAGTTTGAAAACCGTAGCTATAGGCATATCCAATTTTTATGGTATTAGAGCATTTTACCTAAAACCGTGGCCATAAAGTACCTTTTGCCACACAAACTCACATTAAACGTAGCATTTAGTTATCTTTTGGTCACACAATATAAAAAAAAAAGCATGACAGTAAACTATCTATAGCCACATAATTTGTTTTTAATGTAGCCGATGATTGCTCTATAATCTTGTATATTTTTTTGACATGGCCAAGACTCGAACTTGAGACCTCATCTTTGATAAGGAATGGACCAACCACCAGGACAATATTGATTTTGTTAAAAGTATGTCATTAAATATTAAAAAATATTCAAATTCATGACATATAGTTACACTTAATTTTTAGAAACGTGGCTATATGTATCTTTTTGGTCACACACATAATAAACAATGGCTAATTCAAGACATATAGTTACACTTATATTTTAGAAGCGTGAGTATTAAATGCCTTTTGGTCATGCGAAATATTAAAAATCATGACGTTTAACTATTTATTAGTCACACAATTTATTATGTAAAATCGTAGCTATTGGTCAGCTTTTATTGACAATATAATTATTTTAGTCTTAGTTTTAACTATATTAATAGCCACACACATTTCATATTAACTGTGACGAAATTATCACATATTGCCACGTTTCATACAATAAACCGTGGGTACTGGTTATCTTCTTGTCACACAAAATAATAAAACCATGACTACAAATACATGTGACTTATGGCTACGTTTTACAAATTTTCGTGGCTAAATATGTATATTCTTTTGGTCACGGAAAAATGACTTCATGAGGCCATATGCGGTCTATGGTCACAAATAATAATTGTCACAAAAAAACCATGACTATATATATGTCTATGGCCACGGTTTTTATGTGTTACTTGCCACGACAAAAAAAATTGTGGCCATATTAACAATTTAGTCATGGTTTTGTTTAAACCATGACATTATGTTTAAACATGTTTTCTAATGGTCATGGTTATTAAGTTACATCGTGGCTAAAACAATACTTCAATTTTATTTATGACTTTTAGTCACGGTTCTAGACCTAAATGTTACTAACATGAATTTCAAAACCGTGGCAAAAAGGCATATTTGTACTAGTGTAATTAATCAACTGATTTTACTGTATATAATGAACATATATAATCAACTGCTCATACTGTGTATATACTGATGATATTCAATCAAGTGGTTATACTTTGTATATTATGATAATAATTTTTCTCGGATTTGTCCTTTGTTATTATCTTTTTATTAAGAACTGAAGCTAAATTACAACACGAGTTAAGAGTTTTCCTTTATAAATTCAATGACGGAAAAGAAGTGAAAGGTCTATAATGACTTGTGTTTTTCTTAATAAAGAAGGAATCACTTTTATTCTATGCTTAATGAGTTGCTAACAGTTGGGTAATCAATTCTTAATTGGACCACTCTAGAGGGTGTTTTGTCACTTAACTATAACATTATTACCCTACAAATAAAAATTTTAATACTTTCACTAACGACCCTTGTCTTTGTACTTTTGTCACTTGATGGTTTTTTATCGAAAACTTCTTTAGGAAGGTCCAGAAGCAACACCCGATTAAGTAGGCGAACTTTCTTTTTGTTGACAAACTGAACCATTTTTGGCATTTTATAGTATAATATATAAACGTAGATTCCAAACTCGTAATATTTAAGTTATCATGAATATGTCTCAACCTAACGATTCGAAATAACATGTCTCGTCAACACACTTTTGTCTATTTGAATTCTTTTGAAAGCAAACATTTTAGAACCATATGAGTCAGGCACAACGTTTTAAACATCTTTTTTTGTCGAATATAAAAAAAAAGATGGGTTGGTGTTGAAAATGGATAGATTACAAAGACATCGTTTATGTTGTTAATGAAGTAGATATTTGAACCACCCAATACCTTTTCTCCTTATATCAGAATTGTCCATATATAACCAATAATGTTGGTTTATAACGAGTTAAATCAACATATATTTCTTAAAAACCAACTAAAACTTTTGAAATTGTAAAAATGGTTAGAAAGTTATATACCTAGCTAGCAAACTTTCAAGATCAAAAAGAAAAATATTTCTAAAAGAAAGGGTGGAAAATGTAAATAAAGAAACATCAAACATGTGATAACAGTCTATAGATAGCTAGATATATCACATACATGTGGATACACACATGCAAACCCAAGTCTTGAACTATAATATTGTCACCTATTAGAATCTTCACAAATTCTCAAAGGTCTAGTTGTGATTAATCTAAACAGTAAGGTTAATAGTAGCAATTGAATCAAACCACAAGGGTGAAAAGTGTAATTTTAACAAAATTATTCTCAAGGTTAATGAAAAGCTTTACAGCCTATAAATAAATCCCTTTTAGGGTTAGGATTTGTTAAGAACCAAAGAAGAGTAGTAGTACTACCATCATACCATTTCTCTAAAGAAAATGACCAAAAGAAGAGTGGTGTTGAAAAGGGAAGAACCACCACCTCCGCGGCCGCCAACGGATTCCGCTAATTCATCGAACACGATGAGAACCCATGTGAGATATGGTGAGTGCCAAAGAAACCATGCCGCCAACATTGGTGGCTACGCCGTCGATGGGTGTCGCGAGTTCATGGCTGGCGGCGGCGGCGGTGGCGATCAGGACGGGGAGGAAACGGAGGCTTCGCTAACGTGTGCCGCATGCGGATGCCACCGGAACTTCCATAGAAGGGTGGTGGAGACTGAAGGTGTTGCTTGCATCAATGATGATTGGCCATCTTCATTTTAATTATTATGATAAGTAAAAGATCATCAAGAACTCTCCAAGCTACCAAACATATCTATATATCTTCTTCTCATTTGGGTTTCAAGAAACACACCCCTCTATTTATACAACATTAATGTGTGTGTGTGTTATATGTGTGTGTTTTGGTGTTTGTCTGCTAGTATGTATGGTTGTGCTTTTGTCGTTTAGTGTATGTAAATAAGAGTTGGGTGAGTTAATGTAAAATTAGGTTAAATTGTTTTGTCTTTTCCAAAAATCTTTTTGGGTTTCACCTTTCTTGTTGATATGAAGCTTACTTCGTAAAATAAAAACCCTAATTCAAGTGGGTTTTTCGATTGATCATAATTAAGTTCCATAATCACAATTTTTTTGAATATATAATATATAGATAATTAAAGACAAGCAAATCTTTTTTGGTTTTGAGCATTCTTCTTGATATGAAGCTTCTTTGATAAAATTAAAACCCTAATTCGAAAGGGTTTTTTTCGATTAATCGCAATTCATAATTAAGTGTCATATCGCAAATCTTTTCGAGTATAATGTATAAAGACAAACAAATCTTTTTGGTTTTGACCTTACTTCTTGATATGAAGTTTCTTTGGAAAAATAAAATCCCTAATTCAAGTTGTATTTTTCGACTTATCGACCGATCCTAATTAAGTTCCATAATTGCAAATCCTATCGAGTATAAATGTATATATATGTACACACGATTTAATTAATAAACACCGTGTGATCAAGTGATATCGGTATACATTAATATAAGATGCATTCAATTTCAAGTCTAAAAAATCAAGTGGATTTGAAGCTTATCGACAATATACGTGAAAGATTAAAGGTTAATTGTGAAAAACGTAAACACTAAAATAGAAAATAGAAAGCAAGATAACATAAGTTTTCGTATGTTTATCTTTCCAATTTAGGAAAGATGGGTTTAACGACAAATAAATGTACCTAACTGAAAAAGATGTTAAAGGCTTGATTAAATTAAATGAATTTGGATGATGAAACTCAACATTTGGCATCAACCCTTTTTTATTGTTGCCATAAGATATAAACTAATATAGCTATTTATTATCAACCAATTAGGGTTTCTTTTCTTGAAAACAAGCTTATAAATCAAGAAATTATAAGGGTTTTGTTTTTTTAATGCTACGATTTGTTAAAAGATTAACGCGCTCGACAAACAAATATTGTACTGAAAACAAAAATCAGAAATGGATCGAGGATCATGTGGTTAGATATGTGTCAAATGGTATAGAAGTGAAGTTAGGTATCAAACATATGAATGTAGGGAACAAACTTTCTGGTATACCTGAAATCTAATCGGGTACATGTCACGTCTAGTTTTGTCACAAAGTACATGTTCTCATGGGAATGCTTGTCGAAAAGGACGGAAACGATATATACAATTCTTGATCACGTCATAATAACATTTTAACAAATATGGGTTTGTAGGACGTTTAAAATGTTTAAATATCCTAATAAGTTAAGTGTTTTATAGGACTTTGAATCAAAGCATAAAATGTCTCATCCAAAAGCGATACAATATATTTACATGACTTCTTTGAACGTTTTAACAAGATTTTGAAAATATTTTTAAAACAAAGTATCACATGAATTATTCTATATGAAACTTTTAATTAGTGTCATATAAACCTATTTTTTATGAGATTTTTTAAAATTGTTTTATAAACTTATCTTTTTATACTACACATTTTAAATAATATTCTTTAGAATAGCTAACACGATCAATTTGTTTTAGAAAATGTTTGTTAAAATATTCAAATATACCATACAGATTATTGTAATACTTTGTGATAGAACTTGACTATTGCTTGACCATGTAAGGGGTGCTTGGTTCGTTTTAAGGAATGGGAATGCAGGAGAATGAAAATGAAAATGAGCAGTGTATTGATGCTGCTTGATTAACCAACTATAATCAATGAAAAATTGTTTCATATTAAAAAAAATCCACTTTGAAAATACAAAAAATGTTCCATTTAACATCAAAAGATGGAATGATATGTGGAAAAAAAAACCAAGTAAGAATAAAATTTACATTCACCCCAATTTGGTCAGGAATGATTCCATTATATAATATCAGACCAAGCAAATGTTTTCATTATCATTCCCATTCCTGACTGTACAATACCTCCACCCAATTATAAAAACACTTTATTATCACATTTATAATTTTAGACATCCTAATTAACTCTTGGTATGGGTAACCATTACACCTCTCTCAAGTTTTAAGCTATTCAGCTCCACTTTTTTTTCCGTCTTTATCATAGGTTTTGTGTTCCTAAGGTGGAAAAGATGTATGAAAGTGTTGGAGCTGGGATTTGAATATTTTGTTAATTTGTAGATCTCAAGTTATTCAAAGAAAGCTCAAGATTTGGGTAAACTATGTGATGTAGGGTTAAAACTTTAATCCTATTAATTGACAATTTTCCTTTCTTTTTACGTCAATTCTTGCCAACCATGGGCGAACCTACGGTAGTACCTACGGTGGCACGTGTCACCGTTCCATTCCTCCATCATAGTGTAAAAAATTACATGGTCGTGAAAGGTGTCACCGTATAAGTTTGTTGTGTGCCACCATACATATTTTGAAACTGCAATAAAAACATAAAGTTTGCTTGGGAGAGTTGGTTAGCTCCTTGTTTTTTAAATAGGAGGTCTTGGGTTCAAGTCCCCTTAAAGACATTTTTTTCTAGATTTTAGATTTTAATTTCAGATTTATTGTCTTACAACAAAATTTGCTTGTAACAGGTTTTGAACTTAAGATTTCATATATATAAATCAATAGAACAACCATCAAACCAACATAGATTTTGTGTTAAATATCTTTACATACGTTTCTTATAATCAAATTGTGCCACCGTTTGAAAAATTTTATAGGTCCACCCCTATTGCCAACCAATGAGGCTTTTTGTTCTATTTACAGTCTTTTTTTGGAAGAGGTATCCCAGACCACATTGGGCCCAGACTAATCCTCGGCAATTTTGGGCCGAAGCCCGACTGCTAAAGCATGCAGCCCGGGGTCGAAGCCCCCGTACCTCCAGAATGCGTCCCCCAGGGCTCGAACTCGGGTTCACCACTATGTAGTGCCCAAGTCTTACCACTAGGCTAACACTCATTTGGTTCTATTTACAGTCTTTGTTGCAATTTGGAAGTTTTGCATGTTGGAAGGCATAAATATATGTTTTTTTTAATGAAAATAGTAAAAAATATGCAAAACTGATAAATTTCTTCACATTCTTACAGGAACCCGAAAGAACTTTTGTATGGGTCGTTTTCCAATGTTGTGGCGGATTGGTTATCGCTCGGGGGTTCATAACTTTCTCGTACGCATGCCTAAGGACATTTAAGTAGGGCCATGTTTAGCCCCCGAAATTACCGGAGATTAGTCAAACTTTGGCCCGAACACCCTTAAGAAAAATACTTTTTTGCATGGGCCAAATTTTGGACTTCAACTAGTGGCCTTTGGCAGGGATTGAAGTTTAGAACTTGAAGAGGACCGAATTTCATTGGAGTATTTGAAGACATCACCTTGGCATCCAATTTCGACACATGACCCATGTACTTCCTCTATATATATGTAGTTAAGCCATGGAAACAAGAACATCATCTAGCATCTCATAACACTTTTAGCATACTATATTTTTGCTAGCTATCATTAGAAGTAATACCACCACTACTCTACTTTGGTTCTCTTTTCCAAGAGGATCGAAAATCTTTTCCAAGAGTATCCATTTTCGGTTTCTTTTGGTATGATTATTGTACAAATCGAAATTGATGCTACGTATCGTTAAGTAATTACAAATATTCAATTATCTACTTCTACCCTTTTCTCTTTTACATTCCACGCAATTGGAGATAATGTCATTTACTGGGTTTTAGTAACACTTGTCGCTACTTTAGATATTGTATAAGGTTTGATGATATTTATTAAAGATAAACCTGACATTGTTACTTTACGTTATTCAATTATTGATGTATTTAGAAATGTTTCAGTCGGGGGGGGGGGGGGGGGGGGGGTGTTCAAATTTGAAGGTGTTACAGAGCGTCTTAATAGAGTATTTTATAGGACCCAAGTTTATAGGAGCAAACACAAACATGTCCTATCTATAAGTGATACAATGGGTTTATAGGATGGTCTTGAGCATCGCAATAGGGTTTTAGGACATATTCAAAACAAAATGTCGTATTTACTAATTTTATTAATACGTTTTTTAGAAGTGTTCTATAAACCTAGTTTTTTAAAGGATACTTGTGTTTATATGACGTTTTTTTCGAATAGTATCCTATAAATAGTTAATAAAAAGTTTTATTTAAAAAATGTTTTAAAAAACTTGTTGTGACGTCTTTCTGAAGCATTTTTACAAATGTTTTAAAAACCGGCCTATAAACTTTCTGAAGCATTTTTACATAGGACGTCTTTTTTGTTGAGTTGTATAAACTTTGATCTTATAAATTTACTTTATTAGAACGATTATTTTTTCAGGAGCGCACTATAAAATCAATAATGTTGTAGTGATGAATGGATTTGGGATTTTTAGTCTAATAGTCGTTTAATATATTTTGTTGTTCATTTAAATAAGGAATATATTTTCATTAATTTCTAATATATAAACAAAAAAGACATATTATATTTTTTATTTTTTTATTTTTGAAAGAAGTTTCAGAATATACCTAGACTAATCCCGATAATTTATGGTTATACGAAATTAGCCCTTGATAAACTCAATGACTACAGTTATTACGTACGTCTATAATTAAACCCTAGGAGATTATCGACATTCCACCACTAACACAATCTTGTGAAACAAAATAATAAAGCAAAAGCCACAAGCCCACCACCTTTGGATTCTCTTTTTTTACAATTTTAGATATAAAATATAATATATATTTTAATATGGTAAAAATATCATGGAAATAATAAGAATTAGAAGTGTAAAAAAAACATATGATAATTTTAATTTTTATTGTGAAATAAGATAATAATAATAATAAAAAAAAAACTACGACCTTTAGTTTTTCTATTTTAACAATTTAAGATATAGAATGTAATATGTACTTTTATCTTCATATTAAAAATACCAGTAAAAATAATAATATTTGTGTGTGTAAATGATCCTAGTAGAACTCAAGTATTGATATATTCAACTCGAACTTGATAATCATTTATTTGATTACAATTTTATTAACTTGAACTCAAGCTCGTCTAAAACACAACCAATATCAGACTCATACTCAAACTCAAACTCAAACTCAAATAAGCTTGTTCTAAGCTTACCAGTTTTATTCAATTTTGTTCACATACGTAAAAAATATATGACATTATCCTTTTTCATTGTCACATTTATTGGTAAAATGACTTACATTATACTTTACAAATTAAGTTACAAAACTAATTATATAAAAAAACTTGAGTATTTCATGAGCTTTTCGAGTCAATGTTAGCTCGACTCGGCTGTTAGTATGTCAAGTCAAACTCGAGTTCGAGCCAAGCATGTTCGAATCAAGCGTTGAACGAGCTTTAACCATGTTGATGTCAAGTACTTCACGAGTTTCCTGTATATTTTACATACCTAGTTTAAATACCCGACACTTAATTACACTTGAATGAAAAAGTTAGCGACCGTTAAACAAAGGGACAAAACCGTTGGAAATTGATGAACACGAAAGACCAGATTCGGAAAAGATGAAAAAGCTAGGGACCTAGATTGAACTTAACTTAATAACTTTAATGTTTTCTAAAGATAATGTTTTTTTTCTTATTTGTTATTTTCATATAAAATGGGTTGTTATAGATTGGGCTTTGTACCATAATGAAAATATTTGTTCGTTTGATTTGATTTGGGCCTCTTTATAGCGTACTTTTGGTTTGTATTAGGCCCAACCAATGGAGGCCCATAAATTGTAAAAGTTTGTTTCTATAATAACTATTATGCAATTATCTTATATTATAATGATTTAAACACTTTCTAAATCACATCATTTGTAATCTCAATTAATTTACTTACAAGATTTTAATGCCTAAGTATTAATTTATTAATAACATAACTATAATACAAATAAAATAATTACTTGAATATAAAATTTAATTATTTAAAGTTTATTTATTTGAATTTAAGATATACTTATTATTTCATATATTATACAGGTTCAGATTCAAATGAGAACTCATATTTTATTATCAACACAAAGATAGCCGAGAGAGTGTCACATGGCATATTTAGTCTGAATAATCATGTACTATTCAGACTAAATATGTCACGTGACATTCTCTCAACTGTCCTCACATTGAAAATGAAATTTGAGTTTGCAATTGAAATTTCGTCTCTTTAAAGATAATTATATTTGTATGTGTAACAAATTTTGTATTGAAATATTTTTAAGAGTTCCATCTATTTTTAAATTTGATTTTCCATCATTCCATGTGCATTTTTCACGTGCTTATTGTTCGAATTTTCACCAAATTTGAAAGAAAAAACACAGGTTTTTTATGTTAGAGAATTTGAAATATTTGTTTGGACAATAATAATGTAAAATTTTTCAAAAATCTCCATTTTCTTAATTTTTTTAAAAAGAAATTTAACATGCTTTAACAACTTTTAACTTTTTAACTTAGAAAAACGATTGATTTGCATATTCTTAATTTGTATTTAGTCAAACGAGACCAAAGTAACCCGGATTTGTTGTATTAAAAAGGTATAGTGTATTCGGAAAACGTTATATAGATGTTAAGTCTCGATTTTGTTTTTATATCATTATCGATTTTATAATATGGTTTTGTTTGGTTGAGAAAATAGTAATGTTTATCTATAAACTTGTTCAAATTAATTTTTTTAATTATTATTTAATATAAGTGTAATATTGACGTGATTATAAAAATAATAATTAAGCATTATGTTAGAATTAAATTATTATTTCTAATTATATTTTAATTTATTTATATTAAAGTTATATGTTTATCTAATGTTCAATTATGTTTACAAGTTCATTATAAGTCGACTAAAATTACTGGTTAATTTGAATTTCATATTTACGTATGTGAAAAGAATAAACACAAGATAGTGTCTATACATATAATAAAAAAGTACTCAAACTTTATTTATTCTATTAAAATGTTTATTTTTTGTTAAAACTGATATATCAAAGAGAGAAAAAATCAATTTTGATACACATAAATCAAACGTTATTAATACATGTAAAAACCTCTGCAATCTGCAAGCAACATTTTCATGTCTAGTCTCATCGTGTTTTCAATATGCTCCCAAATTTACGGGAAATTGTCGTGTTTTGAATATGGAGAGAGTTTAACAAAAAAAACAAGAAGTTCACGACAAAGATTTCTTCAGAATACGTTTACCCTTTTCATCCAAGTACACTTTTTGTCGATTGTCACGTTTCTATCTCATTTTTGGATATAAAGTCTCATATTTATATTTAGCTTTTTCAATCTATTTATAAAAAACTTGAATTTATCAACAAAATAATAAAATGCCTAAACACATGGTTTGGAACACATCTCGTCCCAAAAGTCTTGTTCTGAATAATCAGTAAAAAGTTTGACTTCAATTCACATATTTTCATAAATTTATTGCACAATATTCAAGGACTAAAATCGAAATTGAACTCATTGTATAATACTAAATAAATTTTAACATTTTAAACATGTCTAATTATGATATTTTAATCCAAAGTTTAATATGAAACATGTGTTAGTGCTAACAAATGGTTTGTTGATCTCTTAAAGTAAAGTTTGGGGGTTGCCAATTTAGGTTAGACATCTCCTCTTCTTTTTCTCTTTGAGCACATGATGATTTTGATAACTTTTGTCAAATTCTTTGCTTTTGTTTTAATTATTTTTGAAAGAATCTAATCGTGTTTGATAAAATTAATCAACTATTTGTCCATTTGTTATAAAAATCTAAAAGAATAGCAACATATTTTGAAAAATGACCTGCATTTTCTAGTTAGTCATTTTGATTGATAACCTTTTTAATTTGATAAGAGTATATACATGAAAACAATCATGAAACCAATTTCAAATTAATTTGAGAAAACAATTCTTGACCGGTTTGACTTTTGTGGACCATCAATGAAATATGGTGGTTTGTACCATGTAGGCTTTAAATTGAGACCACATAACAGAAACCCTATAGTAGGTGAGTTTTTATTAAACTTACAGAACTAATATTTATACTTATATATGATATGATGTTTTCAGTACGAATCTATTAGTTACATGTTTATAACATGTGTGACGTGTATATAACTTGAAAGTGGTGTTATAAATTATATGTTTTTGTAGGTTTAAATTCCTATTAGCATGCTACATGTGGATCACTTAAATTACTTAGGCACCTAAAAAGTGTGTTCTAAGTATGTGTATTAAGTTACCAAGCAGGACATCTATAACGTTGTCGACAAGGTTTCCTACGAGGATCAGGTACAAGGGTTGGGCAGCTCATATTCGAGGCAAAACAAAAATGATAATCAGTAACAGTAACCCATACAATACGGGAGTTGGACCTCGAAATTTAATCAGAAAGTTCCTTTTATCCACAAGTATGATATCTTTACACTATGTTATATGTTTGTTAAGTGTTATTGGTGAGCCATTTATTCCTTATGCACAAAACAATTAAGCTCAACACGATTCTTGGTAGTCGGTTATGTACATCTCATAAGGTAGAACATCATGTGTAGAGAAGAAGGAAAAGTTAGATCTGCTAGACTGGTTATGGTTATCATTTCTCTTTTAAGCAACAATTCATGGAGTGTATTTGATTATAAATGATCAACAGTTTAAAACTACTTCTCACAAAAAAATAAAATAATAAATAACACTTCTAACCAGTCTCATATCAAATAGCATATACATATTTATCATAAAGGGACACGTTCAAATGAAAACTCAAATTTAATTGCGAACGTAAGAACAACCGAGAGTGTGTGACACATGTCATATTCTGTTTGAACAATACATGATAATTCAGACCGAATATTGTCATTATTCTTGGTAAAAAATACATCCCGATCGAATAACATAGCATTCAATACTATTCAGTCTACATATTATATTATTCACTTTGAATTATACATAATATTTAATCTGAATAATCGTATATTATTCAGACGGAATATCTTACGTAGAACGCTTTCGTATTTATCATAAATATATCTCGTGTTGCTTCTTCACTCGTGTCTCATCGTACTCCAAAAGAAAAACAAGCTTCTTTTTTATCAAGTTTATTTACTTTTGTCACAAGGACGGAGGAATATAAAATGTCACGTCATTATTACTTTATTGTAATTAAATATCAATTTTCAAAGGTAAAATTTATTAATTAATTAATGCTCCCATCACGAGAATAAAACGTAGCAGTCGTTTATCTTTAGAATATATGCCGTTTATATATATATATATATATATATATAGAAATTAATAAAAATAAATAAAACAATCAATAAAAAAAACAATATTACTAGGCTGTGTTGGGAAAAATAGCTCATAAATAAATTATGTTTCTCAAAAACAAACTTATAAATATGTAAAATGATTAAAAATTGTATTTTGGGTATAATAGTTAATATTAATGAAAGTATCATTAAAAAACTCTAAAACGCTCCTGAAATACTAGTATAAGAGCATCTCCAACAGCATTGCTAAAAAAAATTCTAAAATAGAGAAAATAAGCTAAAATCTCTAAAAACATTTTCTATCATCTCCAACAGTTTTGCTATTTTAGAGAATCAATCATTAGTTTTATTATTAAAATATTCAATATATTTAGTATTTCAATAAAAAAAATTAACCAACTTTTAACCAATTGGTGGAATGGATTAAAAAGTAATTTCTCTCTCCTCATATAGAGATTTTAGAGAAATCTCTAAATTTAGAGAAAACTCAAACTTTTTCTATTTTAGCAATCCATTTAGCAATGCTGTTGGAGCATTTTAGAAGAAAAAAACACCATTTTTTCTATTTTAGCAATGCTGTTGGAGATGCTCTAAATAATGTTTCAATAAGCTAGCTTATGGTTCATCCAAACACGTACAAGCTTATCAGCTAGCTTATTTTTACCAAACACGGTCTTAGGTTGTCTTTAACAAACAAGCTGATAAGCTAGTTGTTGACTAATAAGCTACCTAGCTTTTTAATAAGTTATTTTTAGCAAAACTAGCTTATACGTACGTAAAATGATTTAAAAAAATAGCTTTAGGTATAATAATTAATATTAATACGGGTATAATCGGAAAAAAAAACTATAAATTTTTTTTCTAAAACGCTACTTCAACTAGCGTTTCAATAAGCCAGCTTATCGTCCATTCAAACATGTACTAGCTTATCAACTAGTTTATAAGCTAACTTATTTTTGCCAAACACAACCTTAGTTGCATACGAATTTAAATTAAATTAACCAAAAATACTATCAAAAGACGTTAAATGTGATAATTAATATGTGGTTTTTTGTTGTGCCATAGGTATATTAAACATGATCTAATGAAAAGGGCATATCTGTAAATTCAGAAATGTTTTTTTTTTTTTTAATTACCAAAATTGAAGAAATATTATTGCTATTTAAGTTATTAGAAATTTTTTAATAAAAAAAAAAAAGAGAGAGAGAGAATAAATTAAGAAGGGGGTTGAAGATGAAGGACCACAGTAAAAGAAAAACACGATATAAATTCCACTCGCAATTCCGTAAGATGATAACGATATGGTGGTCCTGCGTAGCACTCTGCAAATCTTTCTTTATCTTTGCCAAATCTTTTTGCTTTTTTTATAATTTTATTTTTAATAACAATAACATCAGAAAAATTAAGTGAATTTATGGGTTTGGGTTCCTATGGTTTAGGAACTTTACAAACTTGATCCATATGGTTTGAGGATTGTTACAAAATCGGTTGCTAAACTTCACTTATTACAAGCTAAGACACACTGTTTACATGTTGTCGTGCTAGGCTGAAGGCTTTCTCTGTCTAGCCAAGCAAGCCCCCAAAAGCACGTGTGTTGGCTAAACCTTTACTTTTGTTGAATTTTTTTTCCTAACTCTAACTGTCGTCCATCTATTTGTTGAGTATGAAGGTAGTTACGTAACAACTCGTCCCACATGGATGGATATATAAAAAATCGAATTTTTGAGCTCCTTTTAAACCTTAAGTTGTGGGCTACAAATAACTTTACCATGATTTTAAGTTTAGTTCGAAATTATTGAATTATACATTGTTGTTTTGGGGTTTTGAATATCATTAACTGAATTAGAGTTGATCCTTGAACTATCGAGATGATGGGGGTAAACCTTATTGAGTATGGTTAGTCACTGACGAGGTGTTTGTAACATCTTAGGCGAATTTCACATTATTGCTTACAAGTAGGTAGTTTTGGGCAGATCTGACGAGGACGTCAAGGGTTAAGTGGGAAAGTTTGTAAATTGAATTTATGAACTCCTTAGTCCCATATAACCTCGAATTATAGGCTATCAATAAATTCCACCATAGTTTTAAGCTAGGTTTGAAGTTATTGGCCTAGTTTATTATTTTGATTACGAATTCTGTTTTTTAGGGTTTCTTCAAATGAACTTTTTTTGATAAACATGAACATCTAGGCGAACTTGCGTGCACCTCATCTAATTTTACGGAGTCTGGAGAGGAATAAAAAAAATCCAAGTGACTGTCAAAAACTCTAACGGATGACCTTTGAGAAGCATCCAAATAGCCAAACCTTATTGTCGATTCAGCTAATTTTATATGGTTGGGCTTCTTCATGCATGAATTTATTCACATGGTTAGGAAGTTAAAGATAAAAAGAAAAAAAAAAAAAAAACATGTTAAAAAACGGTTAAATTAAACAATTCCAAAATGACCATGTTGCCCTTTTACTTAACAAAACAAGTCAAAGAGTGAAACTTATGGACCAAATTAGTAACAAACCTCTAAAAATAGGGACTAAATCCATAAAAAATCTATTTTTGGAAATGCTCAAAGAGATAATAAAAACATTTAATAACAAAGAGAGAGCATTGGAAAATGATTCTGCCAAAAACACATATACCCCATCTCTTAATTTTGTTACAGGCTGAGAGTGACATGAGAGCTATTTAATTATTTTATATCATCTTAATATATAAATATTTTAATTAATTATATTAAATACAATCAAATAAATTATATTATTAAATAAGTACCTATGTTTTTTTTATAAAACCAAAATTTGAATATTTAATTAATGTTTAGCAACTATGGATAAAATTAATTTGTGTATGTGGCTACTAATTTTTCAATAGAATTAATATAACAAAAATGGACCAATAATAAATATAAATTTCTGAGATTAAAAAGAAAAAGAAATTATTATTTTTGGTTAAGTGGTCAATTAGCTTGGATACGTTGTCCTCTTTTGTCCAAAGACAAGCAACATGGGTAAAGAATGATTAATTTCTTGAAACATTATTTTAAATGGAAAAAAGTCCACAAATAATGACTTTATGGGAGACTAAAATTATTTAATATTTGATCTCTATAAAAATATATAAAAATTGTCATTATATTTGATATTTTAATATTAAAAGGAAAAAAAGTTCAATAGGTCTAATGTGGATATGAGTTTGAGATCTACGGTAATATAAATGTTTGGTTATTAATATGCTAAAGTATAAGTAAACAATAATAATATTAGAAACTTATAAATCGTCCTTTTTATGAGTATTTATGATATTATATATAATGAAGGTTATGACATAATAGAATATTCATTATGAATACCAAAAAATTAGTTGTTTATAAGTTCTTAAAATATTTAAGGTTGCTAAACGAATCTACCCTTTATACGTAAGTGAGATCAAAAGAGAAGGTAGAAAGATCACATCCAAACCGTTAAACTTGGATGATCCAATAAACATGGTTAAAAAATAGTTATAACCATCTTTCTTGAAAATAAAAATACCCCTTTAATGTAACAAAAACTCAAGCAAAACAAACTACCTTAGAAAACTAAAAGGCTTGTGCGGTATGTGTCTCGATAACCTATCGAATCCATACTTTAACAACTTGTGGCTACTGAGAAATTATCTCGGGGGCTGCACGTTTAACAGTTATTAATTATCAGGGATTAGTCTAGGTAAAATATTTATGATACCCTTTAAAAATAATAAAAAATAATCATGTTATCTCTCTAACTTAGGCTGTGTTTGGCAAAAATAAGCTAGTCTATCCAAACATGTACCATAAACTAGTTTTTTGAAACACTATTTTGAGTAGTTTTTTTCAATTATATCTTTATTAATATTAATTATTAAATTCAAATATATCTTTTTTGATCATTTTACATACTCATAAACTAATTTTTACCAAACATAATTTGTTTATAAGCTAGCTTATCATCTATCAGCCAGCTTATCAATTAATAGCTAGCTTACCAGTTACTTAGTTTGTCAAAAATAACCTTAAAATCTTTTATAATGTATTTTCCATCAAATTTTTAATAATTTTTTGGTTTTATATTTTAGTGATATCTCATAATCTTTTTCATATATACATATATAGACATGTATATATGTATATATAATGATTAAAAAAATGTTAATGACTGAAAAAACCAGAAGAGGATCAATCCAGCTATGATGCATTGAAAATGGCATCATCAAATTAATTTCAAGCACCAATATCATGTTCTTGGTGGTTGGGTTTGGTCGTATTTCAGATATCCAATAATTTACTTCTAATTTCCATTTGCACTTTTATTTTTCAAATTTCTTTTTAAAATTTTATATACTATATTCATGTAAAACAAATTTCAAAATAAATGTAATTATTCAAAAGACATATCTAGCGTATTTGTTTAATAACTAGGTTTATTGGCCCGCGTTGCGAGGAGATGTGAGATTATAAAAATATAACGATCTAAAACAACAAAAAGTAGTTGAAATATAACATAAATCGATAGGACAACTATGGCTCAAACAACGATTAACTTAGAAAAGAAAATCTCATAAGAAAATATATAATTAAAATCGGGTTAATGTAGCTTTTGGTGTGGTAAATATCTCCGGTTAATTATACCATTAAAATTAGGATTAAATTTTCCAAAAAAAGAAGATTAAGTCTTCGAAATAAAAAACAATTAAGTATTTAAAATAAATAACGATCACGTCTTCGAAATTAAGATTCGTTGTTTTAGCAATTAAGTATTTAGACATTTTCTAAAAGACTATATAATGATATGAATTGTAAATATTTGAAATGTTTTTATGTAGTATATAAAAATCATAATTAAGTTAAAAAATATTCAATATTGGACTCATTTCAAAGATGTCAAACATTATAATGATGTAACTTTTTAAAATTAAAACGTATTTTAGTTATTATACAATCATATGTATTAATATAATGAAAAACGAAATTGAAATATAGAAAACTAAAAGATATAAGTTAAATAACTAAATAACTTTAAGGGTGTAAACTATAAATTTCATAAAATTAAATATTTAAAAAGGAATTGTGTGATACAAGTTGTCAAATTTGTTTAATAATTGGTCTCTCGAAATATTTGGTTTACGATGTTTTTGTAATTTGATTGATATTATTTGTAAAGAATAACTTTATATGTTTTAGGTAAAATCTGATATTATCTTTACTTTGAGTTTTGAAACACACGTGAATATTTTATGGTACGATAAATTATGACTCTGATATCATGTAAAAATAAGTTAAGCCTATTTTTTTTTTTTTTTGAATGGTGTGTCACGTGTCCGAGCCTCTTGTCCGACTAATTTCCGTCAAGATCAATACTAAAACATGTCCCTTTCTAAATGTTCACATGTTGCGCATTGAGAGATTTGAACCCGATTTAGGTGCTATGAACCCTCCAAGCCTTATCCACTCCACCACAAACACTGATAGACATGTTAAGCCTTGTTTGACACACACAAAAAAAAGTTGATTATTATCAACTCGAACCAGCCTGTCAAAAAATCTGCATCCAGTAACGGTTTAATATTGGATGATTAAGTGGTTATAATAAGAGGCTCTTATGACATATATTGCAAAATAAAATATGGTTGTTTAGTAATTGTTAAGAATGAAATCATGATGTTTAATGGTTAAGGGAGACTCATGATACACAAAACTATTCAAAGGGTTCTATAACCATTAAGAGGTAGTTTTTTTTTAGCCAAACGGGATTTATCTTTAATGATTTTGTCTCTTGATGGAACTGTTAAGAGGTAAACAAATAGCTTTTAACAAAAATTGTTGTTTCGACCTTATACAATTAACTCTTAACCATTTCTCTCCCAAATTTTCTATAAAGTCACCACATCTGCAATCAACAAATCCTCAATTTGCGAGGGGTCATCTGAACATAGTCTACAAGTACAAACACTTTGTAGAGGTGCTAGTTGCGGAGCATGGCTAATTTTTAGGTTTGGTTCCCGTAATTGCACACTTGTTAAGATTTATTTTTATTTTTTACATTTTAACCAATAAAGTGTTATAGGACCCAAGTTTATAGAATCAAACATAAAAACATATGTAAGAAATGTAAGACTATAACAGCATATATAACTCGCATCGAATCTTTAATATTTAGATTTCACTTTACTAGTATATTTTGGTGAAAACCAATTTAGTAGGTCTTTTTGTAGAATTAGACCATCCACACCAATGCAATGTTAACCCATCTTTCTAAATGTCAAATCAGATTTGCAATAAACTTTTACATCAATGCAATGTGAACTCATATTCTAAAAATGGTCCCCACTAATTAATTTATAATTTATAATTATCAACTTTGTTAAATAAAAACAAATTTCTTGTTTAGTTAAAACAAAAGAAAAAATATGAAAAGGCCCACATATATTAGTTGCAAGAGGCCTTTCAAATGTTGCAAACTTTGCAAATATTTGTAACGGAATATTTTCTGTGTGATAATGCTAGATCACTTGCAATAATTATTGACAAGGTTGATGTGAATGGCTCTATATATTTTGAATTTTTATTCGAAATAAACCTTTTCATGTTTGTTAAAGAATATTTTATGAAACGGTGATATATTTAATACTTTAAGACAAGATAGTAGTAATAAATGTTACAAACACAAAAAGAATTGTTGTTCCCAGATAAAACAATAAATAATTGTTTAACTAGGAGAAAACACACACACAACACTTGTCAATTTGTCATATCGATTTTTCGAACTATTTAGAAAAATTGCAATATTTTATTTTCAGGTTAATATTCATTTTGTTTTTTGCATTCATTTTTCGAACTATTTAGAAAAATTGCAATATTTTATTTTCAGGTTAATATTCATTTTGTTTTTTGCATTCATTAGTCATCACTTAAAACATATAATTCTGTTTGTGTGTCCCTCTTCAACAAATATTTAATAACTTTTAAAAATATAAAGTATTTAAAAATTAACGATTTCTAAAACCAATTATTTCTAGCTATAATCGCTACTTTGTTTTATAGATTATAATTAAATATCGTTTATTTTTTTATAAACATTTAATTTAATTCTTTTTGTTAGTGTAAAAGAATTGAAATATTATTTCTCTTAGATTTTAGAGATTTTTATTTCTATTTTTTCTTTTTATTTTAAACATAAAAAAGTTTTAAGTCTTTGTTTTAACATATTTGCTAAAAATGTTTTCATACATTTGATCAGTTAGAGAAATCATGAATTTTGATATGCAATTATACCATTTTTGTTTCACATCAAGCAATCAATTTTGATAAAATGATTGTTGTTTTTTATTTCAAATGATAAAAGAAATCAACTTTGCATGAATCTTATAAGAATAAAAACTCATTATTATTAACACAATCAAATCACAAAAATGTATGTAGGTTCTTCGAATCGGGTTACGCCTCGTAATCGGATCGACTAAATTGTTGGATTTTATTCGTTGCAACTTTGATCGTGGGTTTTGGTTTTGTTTCTTTAGTTTGCTGGTAGTTTCTCGATGCATTATGTGTTTTAGCTTTTGTTTCTATATTCGTACGTATATTGTGGACTGGTGTTTTGGTTTTGTATGGTCTGGTTCTTAGTGGATTTAATAAAAAATTTGCGCCTTTCAGAAAAGAAAATGAATGCATATTTAAACAAACATTGTTTTAAAATATTCTAAATTTTAATTATGATTCTTCTTGTGACAATAATCACTATGACAAAGTACAAGTAAACATCCTTGGCCATAATTGAGTTAAGAAGTTTGTACACAACATGCTTCACATGTATTTGGTTAAGTTTATGTCCTTTAACAAATATAAAATATTGTATAAAGAAAGTTACATTTATTGATTTTAATGAAATGTGTCCTTTAGCTTTATTTATTCTTTACGTTATTTTCTGGTTTTCGTCTTTTTCATTGATGGTTATTCTGTTTTTATATTAACTTCAGTTAAATAGTTAATAAATAGTGTTTTGTTCTTTTTTATATGTTCATTTAAAAATTTTATTTTATTTATATGAATATGAAATATGGTACTCTTTTGAATTATTCCTAATTATCTTTATTTACTTGCACTATGACCCCTCCCCCCTCCCCCCCTTACACCCACTACTCATACCACCGTGCTTGAGCACTTCCCTTCTTTCAATTCCACCAACCACTATATCATTCGTGAAATTCAACCACCACAACATATCATCCCTATGTCCACCGCCGTTCAAGAACCTGCAACAGATGTGTCCACCTCTGTCTCCGAAAACCACAAACACTAAAAATCATCATATTTGTTGTGGTCCTCCCATACTGCAACCATGCACCATCGTTCACCATTTCTTCCCTTCATGGCATCCTCCACCAACCACCCATTTCAATTTGTTTGCTTCCTATCCCCTTTTTATCGATCTCACTGTCCACCACTGTGAAATATGACATACCATCTAAAATTTAAAGTGTTCCCACCATTTTCAAAAACCCCAGGAGCCATGATTTCCATCACCAACCACCCATTTAAATGTGTATGGCTTGACTGGAGTTTGAAAGGGATTTAAAACATATCGTATATGGTGATCAGATGCAAGGGAATGAGATGTAACCATATAGCAGTGGGGTGGGTCTCAAATCGCAAGTCACAATCTAATGAGGTCGTCGACTATGGTGAAAGTGAGGGGGATGGGGGAGAGAATGGTCGCTGGTAAAGGGTCATGTTGTGTGTTATCGGCATTATGTATATAGAATTTAATAAGATAAAATACTCTTCTTTTCAATTTTTAAGACACAACTCTAGAAAATCATTAATTGACTAAAACTCGTATAACTAAAATTAACTAATATACACAACAGCCATCAATGAAAGATACAAAAGCTCAAAAACGAGGCGAATTTATAATTGATAATAAATGAAGTAAATAACCCAATTTCATCAATATAGTCTAAACTTTGTACATATAAGGATTTATAATAAAACATGTCTTCTAAAATTATGTTTTGTTAAACTATAAAACCTTTTAAAAGAATTTACAATTGTGAAGTTTTAAATGGATAATTTTCAAAGTATAGACATTTTAAAAGCACTTTTCAAAATAATTTTTTCCCAAAATCTATAATTAAATAATGTTGAATTTTAGACACATATTTTTTTAATAGTTATATAAAATAATTAATATATATTGTTTTGATTTGTATATTACTGAGCATTCTTTCAAAAACCTTAATTTTGGTACCTTAGACGTGTTATCTAAGATATGAGATACGAAAATAAAGGTTCTGAAAGTATGTTTGAGATGTCTCATACTCACAAGTCACAAGTCACATATGATGTATCAAAATAAGTATTTTAACAATATATTACACAAAGTAGGAATTAGATCAAAATACAATACTTTTTTCATGCACTTAATCATTTATCAAATATGCATGAGGTCATGTGTGAAATGTCATTTTTAATGAGAATTATGAGAAGAACTTTTTAACCTTTGATCATTTTTATTCAAATACCCTCCTATAAATTATAGCTTAAAAGAAAATTAATCTGATATATCTCATTCAACGATTGATAATCACTTATCACGTTTCTCACCAAATTTGACATTTCTTACAATAACCCAACATATATCAAAAGTTAAATGTGTTGAAACTAATATTGTGGGACCCTTGAGACTAGGTGCTTCAAAATTAACAAGTGACCTCATTCACACCTAAATGACCAAAACCCATCAACTAAAACAAACACATTTGAATCTGGTCCCAATTGATGAGATTGTTCTCCTACATAATAATCAATAATTAAAATTAATAATAATGAAGCAAGATAATAGATAAGTAAATTGTCAAAAAAATTAGATTTTTAGAGTTTCATTCTTTTACAAAACTCAATAATTTATACAAATATACAAACAGGTTTTATGGGTTATTTCATATATACAACATCTGTAAAAATATAACATTGTTTCTATATGAAACTTGTAAAAGTTTTCTTTCTACATATAAAGAGACATGAAAGTTTATCATGACCTATTGATTCCTTTAGGATATTGTTCAAAATATATTTTAATTTTATGTTTGTTCAATTTAAATATAAAGTTCCATCTTCAATTGTTTGACAAAATGTTTTAATGTAATTAAGAGAACACTTTATAATGTGTTTTAACATTTGTTTTTCTTAGTTAAATTTAAAATATCTATTATAATTTATATTATCTTATAAAATATTTAGATATTTATTATTAACTAATTTCTGAATACCAAGAGTAATTAATTTTTTTTGTTTTCCATTAATAATTTTTTTGGACTGGCAGAAGTTTTCCAATAAATAAATTATCATATCAAGAAATTTATTTTCCATATACCATTAAGTTTCACATTATCTCCTTGATTTCTTCTTTTGAAAATCTATATTTTGTTCTAATATAAAATATTTCAATTTCTTTATTCAAATTAAAAGTAAATTACCATTTCCATCCCTTATGATTTGTTAAAAATTATACTTTTGTCGCTATGGTTTAAAATTTACATTTTTATCCCTATAGTTTGTAAATCATTGTTACTCTTATCTTTATGAATGATAATTTATTGTTTTTCAGGTTCTTGTGGTTTAAAATTATTTATTATTTTGGTCCCTAATACTTATATACAAAAATTAGACTCTAAGAAAAAAATAGCAACAAAATGTAAATTATAAGGACTAAAATTACAATAACTGAACCAGAAGGATGAAAATCGTAATTATTAACAAATCATAAGAACTAAAATCGTTAACTTCTATCAAATTAATGTGGATGAACAAAAGTCCTATTTGCCCCTAATGATGTAGTATTCTCAAACGTCAAACTTGTCTTCAATTAATGTGGGTGTAAAAAGACATATTTGCCCCTATGATATGGTCTTTTCATTTGTCACACATTCCTATAATTAGAAAGCGTGCTTACCCTAAAAGGAAAGTTAAAATCCCCCTTTTATCCAACAAACACTCCTATTTATCTCACTAATTATCTCTCCCCACACATGGCAAAGTACAAAAATTCTTGCATAAATGGCAACTTATTCAAATTGATTTTTAAAAACTTTATATGCAAATTTTGATTATATAAGGAGAGATATGGGTTTAAATGAGAAGAATACATAATTAAAAGAACATTAGAACCAATAAATGACATGATTTTCTATTAATGAACGAAAAAAGCCATGCGGGTGGTTTTGGCAACGATTTTAGGTCTGCATGGCTTTTTTACCTGTTAATGTAGAATTATATGTGATTTTGTTAGTTTCATGTTCTTTTAAATAGGTATCATTATCGTTTGATACCCCTCGTTCTCTCTCTACAAGATTTATGTGAGACCAATTTGTTTATCGGGACTCGTGAAAGTACAAAGAACTTCGTACTATGTTAGTGTTTTGCTGTGAATATTCAATGTCAATTATGTGGTCTCATGAGTCATCATAAAAACGTTTTGGTCTCGCATGATTCATGGTATAAGAAACTATAGGATCGTGAAAAGTGTCATTTATTGTGTACCACCATATATATTTTGCAACTACAATAAGAACACAGATTTCCCTTGATAGAGCTGGTTTGCTCTTCCATCCTAAACCTAACATATGAAAAGCAACAAACTAACTAGCAAACCAACGATGACTTTTTGAAAAATATAACTATAACGTTTCTTATAATCAAATGGTGTTATTGTTTGAAAAACAAATGGTTCCGTCTGTAACATGATCACAAGTCCATGTACGAGTGGGTTCACGTGGGAGTAATTTGTTTCCATGAAACATGTGAAAAAGACAATGAGATTTCACAGCAAAACACAACACAAAAGAAAACAATCTGATTTCACATGATCTCAAATACCCTTATCTCTCTATATCTAAGAGTTTTGATAAAGTAAAAAAAGAAAAATTCCAAGATCCAAAACAAGAGGGTAAGGTGGTCCATCTCCACCATTTTTAATCTCTCTGGCAATGGCAATTTAAGCTGCAAGGGATATGTAAGCCACAAGCTAAATGTACCTTTTCTTACGCATCCCCAAGGGCCCCATTGTAATTTTACGTTACCCCTTTTCGGGTTGACATCGGCATTGACTCATGTCTAAACCTGTTCGTTAAAATCTAATGTTTTTTGAATTCAATACATTGACCTAGCCCTCGATGATTAAGAGTATAGTGGGCTTAACGAGCCTTACAACTTATATGTCAACTATACATAAGTGTTTCATAATGACTTAATGATACTAATAACTTATTCAGTAGCTTTTAGGAAAGAGTTTATGAAAAAAGTACATTTTTTTTTCAAACATACCCCTTTTAATTAAGAAACGCGATGATTCCATCTTAACACAGTTTTTAAGGCCATCCACTGTGGGACATCGGGTAGGTACCCGGGTACCTCCTACCCATTGGGTAGTTTAGTGAACACCATTGTGGATGGCTTCGGGTAGGTACCTATCAGCTTCCACAAACCGAAGCAAACAACCCCCCCACCCCCCTCTCTCTCTCTTCTTTCTCTCTATCTCTCTCTTCTTCTCTCTCTTGTTTATTTATTTTTTTATTTTACTTTTAATTAAATGATAGTGGGTTGATAGTGGATGTATTGGGTAGTTTTGGGTAAAATAGTGGAAAGCTGATGTGACGCTGATGTGGCAGTTGAAACCATTGGGTAGTAGTGAGTCGACAGCGGATGGCCTAATAGATTATCTTATTAGAGAAAAATACTTGTTTTAAAGTTTTTACATGTTTCTTTCCTTCCAAATATTTTTGCAAATTAAAAAATAATTAATATAAAACATCTATAAATTTGAAACTCACCAACACATTTATACAAATGAGGATATTAATTTTTATATTAAATGGTTTAATAATTTTATAAACGTGAAAGTCATTAAAAACTGCTAAAAATCATCCTTACATACCTAATTTTAAAATGTTAATTGTGCTTTTATAGTAATTAATTTAAAAGTCAAATAATATATACTTTCATATAAAATTTTAAAATAAATATGAAAAAAATAAACACTTAATCATTAAACAGAGGGAGCAGCTCATGTGTCTTTCTTACATAAAATCACAATCGCTTTTGTTCTACGAAATATCATGTGCCATACGCATGCATTATTATTATTATCATTATTTTGAAATTAAGGGTAAAAAATACATTTTAATTCTAAAATGAAATTTTGGGAAATAATGTTTTAATGCAAATTTATGGTAGAGTTTGAAATATACCTTCTAAAATATAAAAGTATATGTAGCAATGGTATTTGTCATTTTTAGATTATGACATTATGTAATTTAATTATACGTCAACGGGCTTGTAGCTCAGCGGCATTTGGTGTGGTGTTAAGGAGTCTCGTCGTGGACAATGATATAGATTTAGGAGTAGATTTTAAGAGTAAGTTAGTTGGGTTTGTATTCTGCCGTTCAAAAATATCTAATTTAATTATGTTAAATTGAAAAACAAAAGCTGTGTACACAAAAATGAGTGATTTTAATAATTTCCATCGAAATAACTTTGAAAACCAACAATTATATAGCAATATAGTTTCACTTAATCTCTAATAGTTTGATTTACTTTAAAAACCGGTAATGAGACTTTTCTTTAATTAGTTATACTATGTGATTATGACCAAAAAGGTATGATGTGTTTTGATAAATGTACATGGTTTTATAACTGTTTCTGAAATTTTGATGATTTTATTGACGATTTTTGAAGTTGAACTATCAAATTACATTTGATATGAAATGTAACGACCAAGTATTTTTTTGAGTCTGGGTAAAACAATGAAATGATGAGCATTAAGTGCAAGGGTAACCATGTCATAAAACGTGAGAGCATTAAGTGCAAGGTCAAGTAGTCATTGATTAAAAATGTGAGGAGTTTGATTGGCATATTTATCAAACACGATCGAAATAGAACTTAGATAATTGCCAAAATAATACTTTAGGAGAAATTTTAGAGGCGATTCAAATCTCATATGGTCATTATTATTTAGAAATTAAAATTTCGTTTTGCTCTCACAAACCAATAGAATTATGAATGAGTACTGATAAGACAAGTAAATTTTTGTTGGATTATGAGTATTGAATATTTGTGGAAGCAAATGAAAAGTCCAGCTAGGAAATCAACAACTATAGGTATGATTTCAATGTTAAACTTTTGTTTGAACACAAATATACAATATTTCACAACAAGCACTATGTGAAATCTCCTTTTATAATAAACTTATCTTCATAAAATGATACTTTAGCGAGTTGATAAAATGATTTGTTGTGAAACGTTGACTTAACAAGTAACACCTTAAGAAGTTAGATAAGTAGCATCAAGTTGTATAAGTGGCGACTCCATGTCAATATTTCGCAAGTTGCTAAACCGCTGGTTGTGAAATTCTTGCTATTTTAGTTAATCGAGAAAATGACTGTAAAATGAATCGATATTGTAATGCTCTCAGAAGTTAGAACACGTAGCACAGTATTGTTCATTTTACCCTTGGAGTTAACCAACATGTAACACACGGTTTTGTTTCTGGCATGGAACAAGTTTCACCCAAAATGCCTCATCTTAATTAAGATATCAACACTAGACATGTTTCGTCTGTCTTTCCAACCGAAATGGAACGGATGTTACAAATATAGAAATATTCAAAACATTCATAAAATCATCGAAATGCCTTTAAGCTACCAATATTTGTGTTGCAAGTAACATTCAGTTTTTCATAAAATCAAATGGATAAAACCTTTCTTACTATGCATATATAAACATCCAATATATAAACACATTTAATTTTTAATATAGGTGTATTAATTGTTGTGAAAATATGCATTAATTATTTGGAGGGTAAAAAGGTAAATTTTAAAAACAAGGGTCCCAATAACTTGAATCACAAACCAACCAACCACAAGTACTATCTTCAAATATAAAAGTTCCAAATTATGCCCAGTCAAACACTCCAAACTCTTTCCTCTCTGCCCATCTCCAATATTAATTTCTTTTAATATTTCAGTGCCCACTTATTTAATTATAAATCTCCTAAATATATCTTCGGCAATTGCTAAATACACCCAACTTTTTACTAAATCCACCCAAAAAGTGAATGCGTCATACACACACATGTCAACGTCAAAGGCTACTTTTTCAATTCCCGTTGCTACTTTTTCAATTCCCGATGCTACTTTTTCAATTCCGATACACTTTTTGGGTGCATATAGCAACCCCCTATATCTTCCCCTTTTTTCTATATTATTTAATAAATAACAAAATACTTGTAAAAAATTTTACTTGTATTCATTCTATATTTTTTTACTAATTAATAACATTTACCATTTAGATTTAAAGCCTTAATAGTATATTTAAATTTCATTATTTAGCTATATAGTATTTATATTTGAATAAAGGAAGTTGTTGTAAGATTATGTGAATGTTAACTATTAATGTATATAAATTTATTTGATTATATATAGTTCTGTTCTGAACAATTAAAATTATAATTTTCTGATTATCCAATTTTAAATTGTTTAATTAATCATTATGTTGTAAGATACCGATAAACACTTTAGTTTCTTCAGTGTTTGGATCTAGATAAATATGCCAATTTTTGCTAGGGAAGGTTCACTTAGGCTATGTTTGGCAAGCGTAGCTTATAAGCTAGCTGGTAGCTGATAAGCTAGCGGATAGCTGATAAGCTAGCTGTTGATTGATAAACTTGCTAGTAGCCGATAAGCTAGCTGTTGAACAAATTATGTTTGGCAAAAACTAGCTTATGAGTATGTAAAATTACCAAAAAGGGTATATTTGAATTTAATAATTAATATTAATAAGGGTATAATTGGAAAAAGCTATAATAAGCTCCTCATAAGCTACTCAAAGTAGCATTTCAAAAAGCTAGCTTATCATAGCTAGCTTATGCTTGCCAAACAAAGCCTTAGAGTAATCGGTGTACAAAAGCTAGTTCAATACTCACAATTATTTAACAAAAATAACTTAAAAAGAATTTAGTTAACAAATAATTATTACATTCTCTGGTTTACTCTAAGTTTTCAAACAATGTCAGGAGAGTGCTTCAATTTTCACCCTTGGTTGACTTTTAATCATTGAATGGTTTTTTTTTTTTTACTTCCGAATATTAATATTTTTTCATCACCATTTATATATTATTTACAAACTTGGGTGTTTGTTTAAAAATTTAAAAAAGTAATTAGTTTGTTAGAACATTTTTTGCAAAAAATTTAAGTCAAAAGCTTTTTTTAGGTGGGTTTTGGGAGAGAGATGTGTACTTATGAAAGATTTTTAACATTTATTTGAAATGCAAATTAAGCTAATTTAACAATATTATCTCGTTTTTGGATATTTGTTGCATCTACTGTGGTGTGACAAAAAAAATACACTGTTATATTTTCACACATTTTTTGTCTTTTCCAAGTCTTGATGCAACAGACATTAAACAAGTTTTTATTCCGTCGTATCATGTTACCACACGCCAAATTTGTAACCAAGCTCTTTAGTCCCAACTCCTTCTCATTGTATCTTCGAGCAATCAAACACAAAGGTTATTTTTTCAAATAATCTATCAGATCACGAAACTAACAATCCAATATATACGAACATCTCTACAGTATCCATATATAACGATATTCACCCCCAGCAAACAACTTGTTATTAATGCCAATTTGTCGTGTTTCTTCAAACAAAATTAAGAACCCGAAAAAGTATGGGCAAGAAAAAAGTTCTTTTTTAAATTATTTTAAATGGGTTTTTCTCTTTTAATAATCATTTTATTTTCCCATAAAATTAAAATAAAAACTTTGGATGTTTGTCTATTTCTCTCTAAACATGTAGTGAGATAAACATTTTGAAGTATTCCTTCCATTTTTTTCATGGATAATAAAGACACCCTTCTAACCTCATCTCCAAATCTAATTCATTTCTTTTAACTTCCACCACCATGATGGACCTCTCTACTCCACCACCACCACCATCCACCACCGCCGCCACCGCTATCGCCATCGCCACCACCGTCAAAACCCCGATCTCGAAACCGAAACCCCTCAATCCAATACCATAACAAAACACCTCCCACCGCCCTTAACCAATGGCGTCCTAAAACGCCATAAACCCCTCCACCACCAACCGTTGGCGCCGCTAACGGCGCCAACGGTTGCCTACAAAGAATGCCTCAAGAACCACGCCGCAGCCATCGGCGGCCACGCTGTCGACGGCTGCGGCGAGTTCATGCCGTCTCCGGCGTCCTCACCCACCTACCCCACCTCGCTAAAATGCGCCGCCTGCGGCTGCCACCGGAACTTCCACCGCCGGGAGCCGGAGGAGCCGCCGGCGGCGGCGTACCTCCACCACCACCACCCACCCATCCAACACGTCATCGAGTACCAACCCATCCACCGCCACCACCCACCTCCACCACCACCACCACAACCCCTACCACCACCACCCGGAGCCGTCGCCGGCGACGGCTCCGGCAGCCCCGGAAACTCCCCATCTCCGCCGCCGATCTCCTCCTCCTACTACCCATCCGCCCCCCACATGCTCCTCGCACTCTCCACCGGCTTATCACCGGAAACCCACCACCACCCGCCGATCTCCGCCGTGGGCGCCGCCGTACACGGCGGCGCCGGCGCCGGAAAAAAAACGATTCCGCACCAAATTCACCCAAAATCAAAAGGAGAAAATGCACGAAATCGCTGAAAAAGTCGGGTGGAAGATGCAGAAACGAGACGAGGAAATGATCGTCGGATTCTGCAACGAAATCGGGGTCGAAAAAGGGGTTTTCAAAGTATGGATGCATAACACAAAACGACGTTTGGAAACAAGAAGGAATTTTCTAACGATAACGGTAACGGTAACGGAATTGATTTCATTATTTCAAGAAACCACAACAACGATGATGATCGCCGCCGTGAAGTCGCCGGAGATTTTAACGACCGCCGTGAAGTAGTCGCCGGAAATTTAAACGACCACCACCTTCATCTTCATGATAGTTATAGTAAGGGTGGAATAGTCATTTGCACTAAAGGTTCATCATCATCTTCTTGATCTTAAATTTTAATTTTTAATTTTTTTTGGTGGTTATGATTAATGTTAATTAAGGTTCTTATTATGTGTTGGTTTAAGGTTTAATTACTTTACTTATATTAGAAGTTAAATTGGCTATAATTGGTTACAGTTAATTATTAGTTAATTAGTTAATTGATTAATGATTGTTTGGTTATAATAAGGGTTTAATTATGAGGATCCTCGTACTTTGATGAGGATCTTATCCAAATTGGGATTATTTGTTTTTAATTGTGTTTAGCACCAATGAGAACATACTAGGTTTTTAATCTTATTTTTTTGGTTTTTTTAGTTATTTTATTGTGATTTGCAGAAAGTTAGAAGGGTAATATTTTTTTAATATAAGTATTTTATGCTCAATTATCAATCATTATACTTAACATAAAATATTTAGTTTAGAGTAGATTGGGTTTTTTAGTCATTGTGATTTTGTTAATTTGTAGTTTAAGTTTATGTTTTTTCAATGGGGGTGTTTGGGAGTTCTTGTTTGAAAGTCGTTGTAACTTAATACCTTTTCGGTAATTTATGACTTAATAGTTTTTTGGTAAAATTATAAGTTGTTTTAAAGCCGATAAACAGCTTTTTAAGAAAACATGTTTTTTTTTTTTTTTACTTTTTAGATAAGCCGATATATGTTTTTCTTCATAAGCACTCCCAAACACTAGATTATGTTTTTTTCTTGTTATTATTTTGCTTTTGGTAATTCACAATTATTTTTGTTTTTGTCTTTGTAGTAAATTACGTTTTAATCCTTATACTTAAAAATTGTGTTGGTCTTAAGGGTCGTCTGCAGTAAGCGTTTACCGATAAAAGTAACACTTACGTGTAACTTACTTGGTAAGATTTTTTGTTTATTGAAACTGCATTGTATGCATCATTTTTTTTTCTTGGTAAGCGTTTATTGGGTATGAGTCATTAATCACATTTACCGGGTAAGTCTTTCAATTCATGACAACGCTTTTATCAGGTAAGATTTGCAATTTTTGTCATGTTTATCTGATAAGGTAAAGTGACTCGATGAGCATTATTGGGTAATTATTTTAGTAAACAGTTTTTTAGTGATACAAATGGCGAGGAATTGCAAATCATATAGATGAAAAGCGTGATTTCAAATTTTCGGGGACTAAAGTTGCAATTTTTGATAATTCAAGGGATGAGAAAAGTAATTTATTCTTTACTATGTATGAATGTCTAATTTAAGATAATTAAATTTAATACTAATATATTGGAATTTGGAGGCAGCTTTATATCTCTATCTCACTTGCTACTTTACTAAAATAAGCACTTTATCTTTTATCTTATCCCCATCTCCCCAACTAATTCTCCATATTTTATTACTATTTGACAAAATGTTAATCTAATATAATTTTCAAATAACATTTAAACATAAAATAAGTATTTGCAGGCATTTCACAATGATCAATACTGTAATGTTATAATTTTTATAAACTGTATAAAACTACAAGATAATTTTTTAAAAAGTATTAAATCCAGTATTATTTAAGCATTGTTTGGTAAAAATAAGATAGTTTATAAGTCAAGTGCATGTTTCAATGGACCATAGACTAGTTTTTTGAAAAACTATTCTTACTAGCGTTTTGATGAGATATAGGACTTATGAGAAATTGTATTTTTTTATTCCAAATATATCTATCTACTTTTTATATTACCGATTTTTAAACATGTTTTTTTTTTCCTCATCTTACAGTCGTAAACTACATTATCAATAAGTTTTTGCTAAACTCATTTTATTCATCAGCTACCTTATCAGTTATAAGATAATTTATTAGCTAGTTTTTAAAACATAGCCTTAAATTTCTATTTTAGAGCTTCTAACATTTATTATATGATTATATTAGTATATATTTTTTAAATTATATAAATGATAATAATAATTCTCTATTCATGTTCAGTTTTAAAAAGATTCTAAACTTAGAGTCTTAATTATTTTATAAAGCAATGGAGGTAATCTATTTGAGTAAAACAAGGCAGAAATCTTTGGTTTCTAATACTTATTTTACTTAGGAAAAAGTTGTAAAATTAATGTAATTGTTGGAAATATATCACAATCCTTAATTGTATTTGTTATATTTTATTACAGGTTTAACTATTTATTTTAAATGAAATTAAAATTGGTGGTACTTTTGTCTCAAAGTTTACGAAATTTAGTTTGTTTTAAATTTAGTTTTTCATTAATTTGTATCACGTTTTTTTTAATTGTCGGCATTGATTTTTAAAAATGTATCAATAAAAGCCAAATAATTTAATTCAGTGGACGTGATTAACCACATTTTTTAAACTAAAAAACTTCTTATTTTCTATTTTTTAACGAAAAATATATTAAATATATAAGTCAAAATCTTGGTCACATAAATAAAAAGAAAATATTGTATTTTTAATTTTTCTAATTTCTGTCTTTTTGGTTTTTTCAAGAATATATTTAGGCTGAGTTTGACAAAACTAAGCTAACTTATAAGCTACTACATGTTTGGACGGATCATAAGCTAAATTATTGAAACGATAGTTGAATTAGTGTTTCTGAAGCTTTTTGTGGTTTTTCAATTATGCTCTTATTAATATTAATTATTATACATAAAGATATAGTTTTTGGTATTTTACATACTCATAAAGTAATTTTTGCCAAACATAATTTATTTATAAGTTAGCTTATCAACTATCAGTTAGCTTGTTAGTCAACAACTAGCTTATTAGTAACTAATTAGCTTATTTGCTAGTTTTTCAAATACAGTTATGTATCAATTTGACGAACAAATATTTTTAAATTTTATGTATATTTTTTTTGTTTGTTTTTTAATCAATTTTTTTTTAAATAAAAAAGTGAAATGAAAAGGCTGAAATAAATCATAATTGGTTAATGTTTTTAGGGACAAAGCAGGGTGATGGCATCTCCACGTGACTTTTTTCATAAGGACATAACTTTCTTACTATTCACTTTTCACCCTTTTACTTTTACTGTTTACCACTTTTAACCCTGTTTTGAAAATTTTCTTTAAATAGAAAAAAAACTTTAATAAAGTCAAAACCATTGCTCATCCATGCTTGCACCAAATAAGAGCATGATAATGCATTCATGATTAATTATGAGTGGAAAGAGATGTGGACCGGACACGTTAAGTAACCGGTTATAATAGATTTATATCAGATATATTAAGAAAAAGCACGATATGTTGGATCACCTTTAATTATAAGTGTATTCTTTTATTTATTTTTTTATCGTTTTATAAAAAATCGACATGTTAAATATAGTTATAATTTATTGAATTATTGTTTTGAGTTAATCAATTTAGGGTATTGGGTCTTCTTCTTTACATTTGATTTTTTTGGGCATAATTGATCAAATCCTATTCTTCATTATCATGTGTAATTTGGTGTATGGATGGATGAATGTTGTTATTACATTGTGAAATCTATGCATAGGACTTCGGTTAGTCGATTGACCTCATAAATTTTTAAATTTTGCTTCTATATTGGTCCTGTTGTACGTCATAATAAATAGACAGTCTTAAATACTTGGTTAATAAAACGAATATGAAATATCGCAAAACGGGTATCAATTCTAGAGGGAAAAAAGTTTTTTTTTTGTATAATTTGTTTAGATCCATATTTGCTCAATGTTTAAACATTTTTATTTTAAAAACAAGAGAGAAATATTTTTTTTTTACCATGGTTGAGAAATCACATGATAATTAACTATAGTTAATTGGTTATTTACTTAACAATTTTTAATTTAACAATCAGGGTTGGTAAAAAAGCTAGTTGATTCATACTCCCTAAATTTTACATAAAACCTATCTAAGATAGCTTCCTTTTGTATAGCTTACAAAACTAAGTTAAAAAACACAAGCTAGTAGCTTTTAATTGCCGAAAATGTCCTTAATAACCGTTTGGTTTAGCAGAATGTTTCTGGTGGAATTTCGAATTTGTGGAAGGATACGGAGTCTTTAGTTTCTTTAGTTTGTAGGATTTTAAACCATTGTTTATATTTTATATAACTCAATTAAAAAACAATGGAAAGTTTCCTTATTAATAGATTATTACAAAACAAATGCTCTTAACATACGTTTACAAATCAAATGAAATTCCAAGAAATACCATCTATTTCCATAGTCGATCCAATGTGGACATTGAGTTTTCTTATCAGATTCAATTCAGTTTCATTATAATACTCCTTTGGCACAAAATGGTGTCTACATTTCTATATTATTATCTGAAAATAACTTTTAATATTAAAAGTAAGTGTTAACCTTTTCATTTTACCCTTAATTATAAGACATAAAAAATTGATGTTACGAAACTATCCATCTATCATTTTATAAGAAATATATTTTTAAAGGTTATATTTGTAAAATGATATAATCCTTTTTCTTTATCTTGCTAAAAATATGAAATAATTCTTTTTTCCTTCCTTCCATCTCAACAACACAAATAAAAAAAGTCCTTTACTTTCCTCTACTTTTTTCTCAAAATTCAATACCATAGTCTTATATAATAAGTGGAATATTATAAAGCTTTAAAATTATATCTCCTTTTCACTGTAAACATTTATTTTGAAACCAAGGAAATATAAATGATGGTCGAATTGACCTGCCTTTTTTGTAAAGAAAATGTAAATTATTGTAAATTATTGTTGTGTCTTTTTTAAAATAAATAAATTTATAAGCAATGAACTAATAATTGGTCCATTTAATAGGAGGTCCAATTGGCTTGCTTTTCTTTAATTCTTTGGCCCATAAAGTTTTATAGTGGTCTTCATTGTATCATATTTGGTTAACGGCTTAACACAATAAGCCATTTAAAAATCAACTAGGCCCATTTTATTTGAGTCGATACGCAATAACAAAATTCAAATATTTTGTGAGTAATTGGCCCATTTAGACTTTAGATATCTAAAATTTATGGATTTGGTCATTACATCGTATAGAATATACAATGAGAACATCTCTATGGGAGGATATAAGCAAAAAAAACAAACCGTAAGAAATCAAGAATTAGCTTCAAGATTTTTTTTTCTTTTTTTCTTTTTTTATATTCATATTATTGATGTTGAAATAGTTAACTATTTTCATAGAGGCTTACTTCACTGAACTCCATATTTTAGTGTATTAGTATCGGGTTAGAGATGGAAACACTTCCATCTTTTACGTGTTTAGTGTTGGGTTGGAAATGATCTTGACAACTACCATCATGAAGTTTTTATAGTAACTTTTAGGACATCTCCAACCCACCACTATAATTACTGTAAAAGGCCTTGTTATAGTATTATCTTACTGACTACTGAGGGAACTGGAAGGATATGTAAAAGATATTGTAAACATTAAAATGAAAAATGAAGATGTTTTCAGCTATGATCTACCACTAAAGCCCAAAAGGATGTCATCAACATTGGCCTATGTATTTGGAGGTAAGAATAATTGGCCTCCATTTTTCATATGTTAATACTATAATAAAATAGTATCCATAATATACATAACAATAAATAAAATAGTATATTGATAAATAAAGATATTGCTTTTTTACTATTATGAATTTGAAGATGTTTTTGGTGTTTCTTTCTAGTGTGGTTGGAACTGATATTGGCAACTTTATCGTGAAGTTCTTATAGTAGTTGTTAGGACATTTTTAACCCACCTCTAAAATCGTTATAAACATAAAAATTAAGGGTTTATGACTTATAAGTGAAACAAACTATTCGTTTTGTACACATAATACCAATGAACTATTTTTTGTCCATATGTATACCATTGAACTATTTTCTTTTGTACACATTATACCATTGCAACCGGGAATAGCCGGCTTTGACGTGGATTTGTACACATTATACCATTGAACTGTTTTTTTTACACATTATACCATTAACCTTTGATATGTTTACAAAAAAATGTGGCAATGACTAGGCAATGACTTTCTTCAAGACACCACCACTATCACAACCACTACTACCACCTCACTCCTCCTCCACCACTCTCCATTTCTCCTTTGCATACTAAAATCCATTTCTTCACCGAAATTCCTTAACGACGAAGACATACTCATGGACTTCTTGATGAAAAAGGAAAAACCCACCATCAACAACAACAAGGGCTCTTACAGTGGATTTTACGGGTTCGGGTCGCATCTGAGTTCTCCGGTGGAGTCCGTCATGGGTTCCACCGAGACAGAGAGCAACGAAGAGGATTACCTCACTGGGTTGACCCAAAAGATTCGTAACAGCACTCTTTCAAGACGATTTCTGAAAATCATATTTCAATTTCAAGGTATGCATAAAACATATGTTTAAGGAACTGTCACATTTTTTGTAAACATATCAAAGGTTAATGATATAATGTGTACAAAAAAAATAGTTCAATGGTATAATGTGTACAAATCCACGTCAAAACCGGCGAATCCCGCTTGCAATGGTATAATGTGTACAAAAAAGAATATTTCAACGGTATACATATGGACAAAAAATATTTCATTGGCATTATGTGTACAAAATGAATAGTTTGTTACCCTTATAAATCATAAATCCAAAAATAAAAAATAAAAATGTTTTCTCCTCCATTCTACCCCTAGCCAAAATATGTCATCAATATTGACCTATATATTTGGAGGTCAGGAAAATTGGCCTCCATTTTTCATATATTAGTATTACAATAAAATAGTACATAAAATATATGATAACAATAAATAAAGTAGTATAATGATAAATAAATATAGTTTTTGTTAATATTATAAAACTTAAAGATATTTTGGGTGCTTTTTTGGTGTGGTTGGAACTGAGTTTTTGTAGTGTTTAATAAACCTATCATTTATAGTGATCTTTTTTCGAATAGGTTTAACTAAGTTTTACCTATGCTATATCTTTGGCAAATTGGTAATTAAGTTATGATCGTTTAAGATTAAGTCTGATTACAAGATGCTAATGTCTAGACTTGGACACGAAATAGATGGGATATAACTTTTTTTGGAAGAGGTATCCCAGACCACATTGGGCCCAGACTAATCCTCGGCAATTTTGGGCCAAAGCCCGACTGCTAAAGCATGCAGCCCGGGGTCGAAACCTCCGTACCTCCAGAATGCGTCCCCCAGGGCTCGAACTTGGGTTTACCACTATGTAGTGCCCAATCTTTACCATTAGGCTAACACTCTTTTGGTGGGATATAACTTTTTATCGACCAAGATTAGGTCAACAAGTTGGGTTTTTTGCAAATCCAAAGAAAACAACAATTTTAAATAAAATCAATTTCAAGACAAAGGGGTGGTGCTTAATTAAAGAAAAAGGGAAGTATTTCCTTTTCTTTATGATAAAAGGGAAAATGTGATGCATGAAAAAGTAGCATGGGTAGATCTAAGAGGTGGTGAAAATAAAAGAGGGTGATTCATGTGGAATTGCCCCACCATTTAGGGTACAACATCTAAATTCTTGGTGATTTTAAAGGTGCTTTTATATATAGGTATATCCGTATATGTATGTAGAAGGAATTTGAAAATTTCGATAATGTGATATGGTGTACCATTTAATCTGAATAATACATTATTCAGTTTAAATGATACATCAACATTCAATTTGAATAATCATATATAATTCATATTGAATGAAACACATAGCACGCTCTCAGTTGTTTTCACACTCATGATGAAATGTGAGTTTTTATTTGAATCCACCCTATGTTATGTATACCATGAGTGATTGTCTAAACCATTAAATCGAACATGGTGTCCACACCGCACTTCAAAATGCGGTTTAGAATTTCGTAATATGGTTTTCATTCATATCAAAACCCCATTTTACAGTATGGTTGATGGTTTTGAATCATCAAAGTATCAAACCATAATACCATTATAACACACGCGTGTTTTCATGAGTGGGCTTTAGTGATTGAGAGCCCATATTCATTTCTCACGCTTTTCACAAAATATGACTTCTCATACGATCATTCATCATGTATTATATACACACATGTATGTATTTATGTATGTGTTAGGGGGAGTGTTGGGTTCCAACAAGAAGGGTAAAAAAGAATTTCCTCCTTCAGATTATACATAATTGAAGATCAATATTAATCGGATGCACCGAATCAATTTGTGTGAGAAATGCAATTCATCCATGGGAATTAGAATAAAAGGGCTTAAGGGTCCAAATCTTTCTCATATTAATTTTTTCCTCACACAATCAATCATCTCTCCCTCCCTCCCTCCCTGTGTGTGTATGTATGTATGTGTGTGTACACGAAAGTTCAAATAAAAACTTAAATCTTATTTTAAGCGTGAAGACAACCGACAACGTCACGTCGCATATCCAGTCTGAAAAATACATGATTATTCAGACTGAATATTATGCATTATCGAAGGTGAATCATACAACATTGAGACTAAACAATAATAAATGTCACATTATTCGGTATGAATATTGTATTATTAATCATAATAATGTCTAATATCCAGCATGAATAATTTTGTATTATTCAGATCAAATAAAACACGTACCGCGGTCTAGGTTATCCTCACGTTTGCAATTAGGTTTACTTTATCATTTGAAGTTGTCCCTATATACGTATGCACGCATATACATCTTACCTTGATTTTAAGAATGTGCATGATTTATGAAATGAATATGAATAAAACGAATTAAAACAAAAAACAAAAAAATTATAAATTTTAACAAGGAAAACCACCCACCTTATTTATACCCATCTAAACATGTCTAACTTCACCGGGATATTAAAACATCATAAATTAACCAGGTTCTCGAACCACTTATGTTGTAGCGCATTGTTAAAATTCAAGAGGATACAGTGGAAATCTCATATTTTGGATTCACGATGTGCGTAAGTTGACTTGACCCCTATGGTTGTCTTTGACAAGCCACATGGACCAAAAAAACAAAGGCAAGTTTAGAAAAAGACTGGGATGTTGACATCATTTGATTATAACAAAGAAATATAAAGATATTGCTCACAAAATCATTGTTTTCTGTAGGTTAATTTATTATTTTTCATTTGTAAACCAACTTTACACAAAGAATAATTATATGTAACAAATTTACACTACCACTAGCAAGTAGCAAAGGAATGATTTTAAGCAACAGGCTCCAATTATGGACCAGCATGTAGCATATCATCACCCACCAAGGCACAAAACACTCTCATTCTTTATTTTAGAATAAATTAGTTTATCCACCTTATGGTTTGTTAAAAGTTTCACATTTTCACCATTATGATTTTAAAATTGCAGTTTTCGTCCTCAATTTTATATAAGATTCATTACTTCTTTTAAGTATAAACACCGATAACCCTAATGGGGCAGCCTACCGGTTAAGGCTTGGTGTTGGGGAAAAACCCACCCAAGTTCGAATCCGGGGGTGAGCAACCAGGGGCCACTGAGTATTAATCCCAGGGGAGCATGCTTTAGCTCTCGGTAAAAATTACCAAGGATGTAGTCTGGGCAAACCTAAGTGAACCTTATCTAAAAAAAAGTATAAACACCGATGGATCCATATATATTTTATGACATGGTTACATTTAAGATAGATTAAAGACCTACAAGGGCGTCTGATATATTTTTAGCCTAAGTGGTTGTTTGTTTACATCTTAATGGTTCCATTGAAAGGCAGTTTTCGAATCACTAGCAGGTAGTTTGACAAAAAAAAAGGACTACCTCTTAAATGGTTCTAAAATACTCTTAATGGTTTTGTATCACAGGCCTCCTTTAACCATTCAGAGTCTAAGGGGGTGCTTGGTTCAATTTAGGAAATGAGAATGGGAATAGGAATGAAAATGGAAATGCAGGAGAATATGAATGAAAATGAGCATTGTATTGATGCTGCTTGGTTAACCTATTATAATCAATGAAAAATTGTTTCATATTACAAAAATATTTTCCTCTACTTCGAAAATACAAAAGATGTTCCATTTAACATCAAAAGATGGAATGACATCTGGAAAAAAGAACTGAGTAAAAAGAAAATTTTCATTCCCCTCAATTTGGTCAGGAATGGAAATTAATGGATCTGCAAGAATGATTCCAACTTATAATATCAGACCAAACATCAGTTTTCATTATCATTTCCATTCTTTACCCTGCAATACCCCCAACCAAGCACTTAAATCTCATTCTCAACAATTACCAAACAACCATGTTCTATTTTGAACAATATCATAAGAGCCTCTTAATCTGACCACTTAATCATTCAGCACCAAATCATTCAGCAACTGTCAAACAACCCCCAGTTCCATTATTTAGATGGATTTTTTTTCGATTCTTTTATAGATTTCAATAGATTTTATATTTGTTTTTTGTTTTTTTGGTTAATGGGAGTCCTATATATGAAAATTAGTAGACGAAACTATGGTAGAAATTTTAAAAAATGACTTTTTGATTGACGTCCTTTTTCCTATCCTTTATACTTTACCTCCTTCCCTAAGGCATCATTTATTTGACATTCACCTGGTAAGTGCTTATCGTGTCAATTTACCTTACGAGATAAACATGACAAGGACTAGCATCTTATCCAGTAAGCACTTACCCGGTAAATTGTTGCATAGGGTACCGTTTTGAAAGATTGAAATATTATCCGATTGATAGGTGATAGTATATAACTTTACTGGTAAACGCTTACTGGGTATGTCTTTAAATAAACGGCCCTAAGTATGACCGTCTAAAATATTATTGAATTATAAACAATAGGTATGGAAAGCAAAACGATTTTAAATCACAAGAATATAAACATAATAAATTTAAACAATGGGGATAAAAACCATAACTTCATTAAACATAAAAACGAAAAAATGAAAATTCCAACAAACTACAGGGACTAAAAACGTAATTTTCTCTCTCTATATATAACCACTTTACCCATAGAGCTTTCCCATTAAATCCATTTCCGTTATGGCTAAGTTCTTCGCCATCTTCCTTTTAGCTCTGCTCGCCATCTCCATGCTTCAAACCACTGTAAGTTTCTTCCATCGATTCATACTATTCTCACTGCAATGTGTTCGATTTCCGTTCTTCGAACGTGATCTATGTTAGTTTATACAGTTAATTGTTGTTTACTAGTTAGTAGCTAGTCTGATCTAAGTTTTTGCTGTGAATTTACACACACTGGAATGTGTTTTTGAATTGTTCGATTTTCGCGATCTATGTGTGTAACATTATTGTCTGCTTTGCCCTTGGATTTAACCAACGTGTAGCTCTTGGCTTTGTTTTTAAGAGGTCACCCGTTCTGTTACTACTCACACCCTAGCACGCTTAACTGCAGCATTCTAAGAACATGTCGTAGATTAGACCCCAAACCGCGTTGTTGTTGGTAGGAAGGTCAAGATATTACTTATAACACCCAGCATAACTCCCGTCCACGGCCGATATGAGATATCCTACGATGTTATGATGTGTTTATACTGTTGATTGTTGTTTGATGTTTGATGGTTAACGTGATCTAAGTTTTGGATCTGTTTTTGTCATCTGTATATGCTTCAATTCGTTGTAAATTTATGCAATCGGTTGCTCGTTAAGTGATTTTTTTGTTAGAGTACACACAGTGAAAGGTGTAGTGTGTTTTTTCGAAAGTTTGAGTTAGCTTATTCGGTTGTGATCTAAGTTTATGCGATTATTTAGTGTTTTGTGGATAGATAGATAGATAGATAGATAGATTGATTGATTTAACTTTTGGTATGATTGATTACGCATTTACGCTAATACAAACTGCAATTTGTGAAATGTTTGATTTAGGTTTTTCAAACGTGATATAAAATTATACGATTAATTAATTGATTGATTGATTGATCTAAGTTTTTTGGCTGTTCGTCATCTCCATGCTTCTACCTACTGTAATTTTATCCAATTGATTGTTGATTAGCGATTTAGCTTTAGGCTATGTTTGGCAAGCGTAGCTTATAAGCTAGCTGGTAGCTGATAAGCTAGCTGTTGATTGATAAGCTTGCTAGTAGCTGATAAGCTAGCTGTTGAACAAATTATGTTTAGCAAAAACTAGCTTATGAGTATGTAAAATGACCAAAAAGGGTATATTTGAATTTAATAATTAATATTAATAAGGGTATAATTGGAAAAAGCTACAATAAGCTCCTCATAAGCTACTCAAAGTAGCGTTTCAAAAGGCTAGCTTATAAGCTAGCTGATAAGCTAGCTTCCTGGTACATGTTTGGATGGACTAACTTATAAGCTAGCTTATCAGCTAGCTTATGCTTGCCAAACAAAGCCTTAGTTTATTGCACTACTACATAAACTGCAAAATGTGAAAAATGATATGTTCGTTTTACGTTCTTCGAAGGAGTTGGTCTGATCTACGTGACTACGTTTACGTACTGCATTGTGTTGTGAATCGTTCGATTTAGTTCTTCGAATCTGATCTGGTTTGTTTTCGTTTTTTAGGTGTCGAAGAAAGGAGGGCATCATCACCATGGATACGGCCCTGGAAGTTTAAAAAGCTCTCGTAAGTTTTATTTGATTTTGCTTTAACCGTTTAACTTCGATTCTCCATTATGGATGAGCTAGCTGATAAATAAGGTGGTATAAAAAGTAAGATTTTCGAAAAAACTAGCTTATGGTACATCTAAATATGGACGAGCTTATAAACTAAGTTATAACTAGCTTATACTAAGAATGTATTTCATAATGCATATATGAATATATATATATATATATATATATTCAGTTATAATAGTTCCAAAATCATTTGATTAAAAAATGATAAATCCGTTTGATTCTTTCTTCAATCTAGGTTCTGTTTACAATGATAAATAGATAATGCTTCACATAATTCAAGTATTTTTTAAATTAATTTTTTGATGTTTTTTTATCTAGATTTGTCATTTAGAAGGTGTTTTGAGTATGTCTGTTTGTACTGTGTTCTCGAGGACCTTTAATTATAGATCATAATATTATAATAAAGTAACCGACAATTTTGATTATAGGAATAGTTTGAATGACTTTATTTTGTATTTTCAATGACTTTAAATTGGTGCGTATGCATATGTCTTTATATATGCTCGGGTTTATATTAGAACAATGAATAAATAAATAAAAAATAAGGAAATGATTGAATCACACGTGATTTTACATAAAAATTACGTATAAAATCACTCACACTCTCACCTTCTTGATGACTATTAATATAAAACCACACGTGATTTTGCAAATATTTTGTCTGCTTTATTATTTTTTTATTTAGTTATTGTTTTCATTTGAACTTGTCACTCTCTATTTCTATACAAAATCATTGATCATTTTTAATCTCAAACCCATCTCATAAATTACGCTTTATATGAAATTTGATAAGGTGTATCTCATTATAATGCGAATCCAATAATAGACATCATTTCTTACCCTTCTAACAATACCTAAAATTTTATTTACCGAAGACCGACTCCATACGACTATAATATCAAAAAAATTGTTTTAATTGATTAGAGCTAAGCATTTTCTTTTCGATATATTTCACCTTGTTTTTAACTTTTTATACTAAATAAAGACTAATTGCATCCCTGTCTATTTTAAATGCATCCTACTGTGCTTTTTTCCCCACATACATTAACCAAATACTGTTGTTTACATTCTTATTAACATTACCCACTCAAATGTTTTTAAAGTAACTTGATGAAGTTTTAATGTTTTATATTTTATTGCAATCTTTCATCATTTATTGGCATTTTCTTACTGTTTCATAAGAGAATGAAAAAAAATTAATAAATTTTTTTTTGTGGCTATTCGGTGATGGGTATGGTCAAAAAGTAATAGTTTGAAATATGTGACTTTTCAGCTTTTATTGTTACTGTTGACTGATTGGTTGATTTGCTGAAAAGCTACCTCTATATTTACTTTACTTTTGTTTTGACTTTATTTCAACTTGTTTGACCAGAATGCCCCGGACAATGCATAAGAAGATGCAGCAAGACACAGTACCACAAACCATGCATGTTTTTCTGTCAGAAATGCTGTGCAAAATGCCTATGCGTACCCCCGGGGTATTATGGTAATAAACAAGTCTGCCCTTGTTACAATAACTGGAAGACAAAGGAAGGAGGTCCAAAATGCCCCTAGATTTTCATTTACATGGTTAGCAGGGGTATTATGGTCTTTTGGATAAGGGAAGGGTGTAATGGTAACTATTTAATGTTGTGGGTTCCATTTGATTAAAAAGCTGAAATGAGTAATGAATATGTAAAACTAGTTAGATTGATAGGGTGGGGACTACAACATGTGATTGAAGCCCAACTTGCCCATATAAGACATTTTAATTCTAATGAAATATCTCATCTACCTCCCCCTTTTTTGAAGCTATTCTCATGCATTGTTTAATAGGTATATTCATTTTAAGAAAATATGAGAGCATATGTTTTTATAATTTATAATCATGTCTAGTTCGGTTGGAATTCCTAAGAACGGTAACATTTTGGAAGTTGTGCATGACATCCCAGTCTACCTTGGTTTGATCTCAAATGAAATCAATTTAGGGTATGAAGAGTACCCACTTCTTAGGTTGATCCGGTCATAGATTGGGTTACCCCTCAGTCCAGATAAAGACTTTGGTTGGGCTTTAAGTCCAGCGTAAGCTGGACCGGGACAATGATAGATTAGTGGGCTGCCGTGGATGCCCGATACCACCGGGGAGGTGTGCGTGTGTTCGTGGTAGTCATTCGTTGGTTCGATATCGCTATGTCTTCCATATATATATATATATATATATATAGAGAGAGAGAGAGAGGGAGAGGAAAGTTCAAATGTGAACCACTTTTTGGTTGTGAACGTGAGGACAGCCGAGAGCGCGACACGTGGTGGATGACTAGGCGCCACGTCAGGTCCACGGCGGATGACTAGGCGCAATTCATGGGAGGGCATTGAATTAAAGGGGGGGGGGGGGACCACACTCAAAGCCGCCACGTGTCGCGCTCTCGGATGTCCTCACATTCACAACCAAAAAGCGATTCACATTTGAACTTTCCTAGAGGGAGGTTCATACGAAAAATATAACTTTTTAAGAAAATGCGAGGAGCAATCTCAACTGATCATCTCGGTCAACAAAGGCGGCTTTGACCGGTCCCCCCTATAATAATCTCCACCCTCCCATGAATCGCATCAATCCTCCATGATCACGTCCACCGTAACCGCGAGATGAGTGACTGAGATTGCTCCTCACGTTTTCTTAAATTGGCATGCTTCTCGTTTGATCCTCTATCTCTCTCTCTCTCTCTCTCTATATATATATATATATATATATAGAGAGAGAGAGAGAGAAAGAAAGATTTAAATGAGAAGTGCTAAAAAAATACGAAGTAGATAAGTGATTTTCACTACTCATCCGGTCAATAAAGGTGGCTTTGACTGGTTACGGTGGACGCGATCACGGGGGATTGACGCGATTCATGGGATGGTAGAGATTATTAAAAAAGAGGACCCGGTCAAAGGCACTTTTATTGACCGAATGAGTAGTGGAGATCACTTCTCTAGTTCTCATTTTTTTAGCACTTCTCTTTTGTAGTCACGTCATAGAATTAGAGGTTGTTTAGTAAACATTTGTTGGGTAAGTGCTTAGCATTAGTTTTATTGATTTAGCATTAAAGTAACCAAGTAACTTATAGATGATACACAAGACAATAAATGCGGGAAACCACTTTTATCTAATAAATGTTTTAAATGATACTAGATGAATGCAAACTTGAAATCAAGTGGTGGTAGATCTGCAAACTAATGGTTGTATTGCATTTTATCTCGTTTATAATACAAAATAAATTAATTTTGGCTTCTTCAGTATGTGTGTTATCTGATCTGAAAGGATCATGAACTATGAATCGAACAATTGATTTAATATTGGAGTTAAGAACAATTTTAATTGGGGAGACAAACAATACCTACACGAGCATGGTATCAATTGATGTACAGTGAAAACTCGATTGGAATGGAAGTATGCGGTAGTGAAGAAATGGCAACGATCTTGATGTGGGAAAACATGGAGTGAATAAATTGTGATTTGTTAAATAGTCCCACGTTTTTTCTGCCTATTTCAATGGGACCAATTTTTTCATCCATATGCTCGTCTTATGACTATGTCATACAAAAAGTAACATAAACAAATTTTATTCACTTTGGAGTCGTTACCTTGGTAAGTTAGTGACTCAATGAGTAGCGGTGTATTTTCATATATCAATCATATTTCAAATGTTCAAATATATATGCACTCACAAGCTATCCATTTTTAGATTAATGTCCATGTTCAATTGGTAATATGTTGCCATTGACGTTTTATACGAGTTATGATCTAGCCATGACCCCAATTCTAAAAAGCTCACCACATATCCGTCATGGCCTAAGGTTTGTGTCTCACGTAATGTTAAGCTCATAGCACGCTAGGCCTAATGTGCAGTTTTTATAATGCAATATTTGATTTCCCTTTAAGTTTTTAATAAATAACATAATTTTAATTTGTCTATTGCTATTGATTCATTGAGTAAACGTACAAAAACATATGTTTTTATGTATAATATTATATATTAATTAAAATTTTGAAGCCAATATGTGACGCCTTGAAAATGCCATGTGTTCGTTTTAGGCTCCAAAGGCTTAAGGTTTGGCCTCGTCGTCACGCCACGAAGAGACAACACTAATTTGTTGCGTGAGAAGGGGTTTTTTGTTAAAAAAAAAAATACATCTTAAAACCTCTCAACTCTAAAATTTAAGAGTTTTTGTTTTATTGTTAATATAAAAGGTCTGAACACCTGTGACGTCGGTCCTCGTAAATTTAAGTGGTGCACCATCCAACTCTTAATTTTTAGATGTGAAATCGGATTTCAATCTTCATACCTCTTGAAAAACAAATGACTCCTAAGAGTAATCCACAAAATAGCTTTAGGAGTTTAAACCAAGAAGAAATAATAAACCAATAATAGGAAAAAAGTTAGTAAACTAAATAAGAATGAGCTAAAATTTCAAGTAAGATCATCTTAATTAACACACTAGATCTTGTGGTAAATCATTTTTGACAAAAATTTATATGTTAGTGTGGAAAAAGCGTAATAGGTTCGAGAAGATTTACTATCGGCATCGTCTTTTCACTATAAAAATATTGCAAAAAATAATATTTTACACAAGGTTTAAATGATGTTAGATGTTATATAGTGGCAACATCAAACCTTAAGTCTTAAATATGATGATGAGAATACGGTGTCTTTCAAAACATCGCATAAAACAACAAATATTGTATGTCACATGCATGTATATTTAGTATATACTAGTTTTATTCAATTAATAAAATATCATTTTTTCATGATGTCATAAAACCTACTTTACTTGTATCTACCTTTAGATTCAACTACTACATTTATACTTATTACACCATCAACCTTTTAACCTAATTCTATATATTATAGAACAATTTTGGAGGACTAATCACCAAAAGCGTACGAACCAATCAAAATATCGATATTCAGAAAACGGACTTGAAGTGTACGTAAAACTTAATAGAATTTCTTTAAAAGGGATGGACCAGGAAAAATTTTCAAAAAAATAGATATCACAAAAATAAGTTGGTCGGTCAAAATACAATTACAAAACAAAATACAATTACAAAAGTATTATCGTAAAATTCTCATAACCAATAGCCAAATTATAAAGCTTCAGGGCTTTTTCAATCCAATCTATCACTGATTTAGTTATCAAATAAAAACAGATAAGTGTTGGACAGGACACATGACACGTTTTCAGCCGTCATGACGTTCTTAATTAAATTTGGGTCTCCATTTGAACCTGACCCTATCACCCCATCACCCTATATACACATATACACATATACATGCATACATGTTTTATAGAGGAAAGTTCAAATGTAAACTTAATACTAAAATCATGCCACATGGCAATCTGAAAAATGCGAGGACGATTCTCGGCCACACATTTTTACTCTTCAAACTCAAACCCATCGCTGAGGTGGTGTGGGTGGTGGCGGCATAGGTGGCGGCGGAATCGAAGGTGGTGGTGGCGTGGGTGGTGGTGGCGGAGGTGGCTGGCTGGTGGTGGTGGTGGTGCTGCATGGGTGGTGGCTGACAGTTGTGCTACTGCGTGTGGTGGTCGATGGTAGCAACTGACCACCGATGAAGGTGGTTCTAAGAGGTGATCAACAGAAGAAGAAAAATACGTGGCTGAGAATCGTCATCGTTCTCGTTTGAACCTTCCCCTCTCTCTCTCTCTCTATATATATATATATATCATTCAACCTGATAAACGATGTTAAAAATTTTGCATAACGGTAAACCAGGACTAAATTAACAAGTTATTGCCTATCGAACATTTAGGGGGACTTATTTTGCCATATGGTGAATAGCTTATGTACCAAACATGTACTTTACCACCAATTCCTTTTTCCCGCCTAAAAACATTTCCCAAATTCAAACCCTACAATTTCCCCCAAATCAAAACTGGTAACCCAATTTCACTACACAAAATCACACACAAAATCTCTCAATAGCCACTGAAAACCTTCAATAATCCTCCAATTTCTGAAGGAATCCTTCAATTCGTGAAGCGAATCGAACGAAAGTATGGGGAAATTGATGGATTCCGCCGGCGATTTCATGTCGACGGAGCCGGCGTCAACTCCGGGGAAGAATCCGGCGTCAACTACTACTCCGAGGCTGTTCATTAAGGAGATGGTTATGAAGAATTTCAAATCGTACGCCGGAGAACAACGCGTTGGCCCCTTTCATAAGGTTAGGGTTTTGGTTTGTTACTATAGGTGGTGAAAATTGAGGAATTCCGTCCTTTTTTAGGGTTTGTTGTTGGTTGATTGATTTGATTTTGGAACTATTGAACAGAGCTTTTCAGCTGTCGTTGGTCCTAATGGAAGTGGGAAGAGTAATGTGATTGATGCTATGTTGTTTGTATTCGGAAAGCGAGCTAAGCAGGTAATATATATATATATATGTATATATATATATATATTGGGGTCATATTTGGTTTAGTTTGTTAGGGTTTGTATGCAGTAGAAAGAATTGAGTGAGTTCTATTGGGGTTAATGTTATTAGGGTAACCAAAACTCACTGAACTGCTATTCTATTCATTGCATAAGAGGAGCAACAGGTAGAGATGGATGTATCGAATTTTTTCAAGTGGTGGCACCGTTTGATTATAAAAGAGAATTATAGGTTGCAAAATTATCATTTGTTGGTTGGTTAGTTCATTGTTTTTTCATTTGTGAGGTTTTGTGTTCAAGTCTTTTATTGCAAGTTGTCTTTCGGAAACGTAATAGATTTGAAAATAAAAGCGAAAAACTAAGAAAATGACACTAAACCGGATTAGTACTCGGGTTTGGGGTGAATTAAAAGCCTTGAAAACCAACCATTCCAACAAAAACTTTTCCCCTCGTTGTACTTTCAAAATATAGACGGTGCCACGGTGAGTCGTGACACCACCTGAGTCTTTCCCTAGCCACAACTTTGATTTTTGCTATGGACCATTAAGTTTTAGTTGCATAATTGCTTTTGATATTTGTTGCAATCTAACACCAAAACTATTCTATCGCACCAAATTTGCCCATCTCTCTTGCCTGCTCTGAGAAGTACAATACCAATTTGGAAGTCAAAGACTGACATGTTTGACATCTAGACTGAAAACACAAGCACTTTCCCGTTGGAACAGATGTCGAGTACTTAAGTTTTGCAATGGCCAAACAAGAAAAATGCGTGATTTTCGTTTGCTAATGTATTAGTTTTCAGAACCCATGTATATTTACATTTGTTGTGTTGATTTATGCTCTTAGCATTATGCAATATCAGGTTTTAGTTTTCAGAATCCATGTATAGTGTTGTTGGATTATGCTTTTAGCTTTTAATGATTATTATCCTTGTTTTGTTTTCCGAAAATGATGCAGATGCGTCTTAACAAAGTGTCGGAGCTTATTCACAATTCCACGAATCACCAAAGTCTTAACAGCGCACGTGTATCTGTTCACTTTCAGGAAATCATTGATTTGGTATGTGCTAGTTTCCCTCGTAGGTTTAGTAGTGATGTTCTTAACTACTCTTGAGTTTTGAGCACCTACTGAAGGCAGCACTTATTTACTTTGGTTGGTTATAGGATGATGGAAATTATGAAGTCGTTCCAGGAAGCGATTTTGTAATAGCCCGTGAAGCTTTCCGAGATAATTCATCTAAGTACTATATCAATGGACGCGACAGTAAATTTACGGAGGTTACTAACAAACTAAAAGGGAAAGGAGTTGACTTGGACAATAACCGCTTTCTGATTCTTCAGGTATGGGAGTTCATGCAAGCGAAGTTTGTCTTTGTCATGTGCCTTTTATAAGTCTTGAATTACAATTTGCCTGATTTCTTTTTCAGGGTGAAGTTGAGCAAATTTCACTTATGAAGCCAAAAGCTCAAGGTCCCCATGATGAAGGCTTTCTTGAATATCTGGAGGATATCATTGGAACTAACAAATACTTGGAAAAAATTGATGAGGCCTCTAAGCAGTAAGTTTAAGTCACAAGTTGCTTATAACTTGTTTTCATTTGATGGATTTGTTATCCATCATGACTTACTAGAATGTTCTTTTTCTTCTTAACTTTTCATTGTTGTTTACCTTTTTGTTTTGTCAATTTGTTTTCTGCGATTGGAATCACAGTTTGGTAGCTTAAAAATTGTAATTGTCAATGTGCTCTCTATACTTGAGTGTTTACATTTAATGTAACATTAAAATATGGGTAAGGATGATGTTATATACCATACAATCTTCAATTTCTTATAGCTACTTTTACCATGGTGGTAAGGTTTATCTATGTATTTACATCTTTAACCAAGTGGTCCAACTGTTGCATGCTTCGGTATGTGAAACCATGTGTATCTTATATGATGTCAATTCTTGGTCATTTTCTTGGATGTTGTCAGGTTTCTGATGACTACATGTTCTTTTTTGTTTCTTTGGTCAATTAGGCTTGAATCACTGAACGAAAAGAGGTCTGGGGTGGTGCAGATGGTCAAGTTAGCTGATAAAGAAAGAGAAAGCCTAGAGGTTATAACATATCTGTTAGAAATTGTACACTTATGCATTGACTTTCTTTATCAATAACAGATTAACATGATTGATACTTTCAGAGTGTGAAGAATGAAGCAGAAGATTACATGCTTAAGGAGTTGTCGTTGTTAAAATGGCAAGAAAAAGCTGTAAAACTTGCTTCTGAGGAAAATGATACGAAGATGGAAGAAATTCAAAAGACCAGGTCTAGCCTTGAAGAAAATTTGTCAGCTGAAAGGTGAATTTTGTTGTAACAAATGGGTTTAAGTGTATTTTCCAAAGTATGTGGTATTTTTTTGAAGATAAGTGTAAAGTACCAAAATGGAAGATGTTCCTTTCTTCTTTCAGGGAGAAGATTCAAGAAAGCAAGAAGGCTTTAAAGGAGCTCGAGACATTGCATAATAAGTATATGAAGAGACAAGAGGTCTGTTCAATTAGTCTGTCTAATCTTTATACTTACCCTGCTTTGTTCGTCTCTTTTTTATGGATCCATTTCAAGCAAAACTTCTTTGGTTATGTGTTGCATGCAACAGCATACTTTTCGCTTTCCTTTGTCAATAAGTGGCAACCTCTGAACCACTAAGAAGCGAATCTTGTTTTGGCAGAAAATGTCTGCCTCTAAAACTCTTTTGAATGATCTTGTATCTTGGTTCTGAACAATTACCAAACAACCATATTTCATTTTGCACTATATCAATAGAGCCTTATAATCATTCTGACCACCTAATCGTTCTGCACCAAACCACGAGCCATCTCTTGTGATTAATCATCAATTCTAAGTGCTATGCTTGGTTCTTTCTAGACCAACTTTTATATAGACATGGGAGTAAGAAACTAAGAATCCCTTCAACGTCTTGTTATAACGTTCCACATAATACATTGGTTTTTTATGCACTTGACCTGTATGTTCTTAACTTTTGTTGCTTTCATTGCTTAAAGGAACTAGATGCCGGGCTTAGGAAGTGCAAGGATGAATTCAAGGATTTTGAGCGGCAGGATGTGAAGCACCGAGAAGATTTGAAACATGTTAAACAAAAGATCAAGAAAATGGACGAGAAGGCTGAAAAGGTAAGATATACCTCTTCTCTACTTTCATAAAGTTTTAGCAATAATCTTTCTTTCTTTTTCTGCTCTAGGATTCAGCAAAGATTACAGATATCACAAGACAGTCTGAAGAGTCTGCTAATCTAATCCCCAAACTGGAGGAAGAGATTCCTAAACTGCAAAAGAAATTGTTGGATGAGGATAAAATATTGGAGGAAATTACGGAAAGCTCCAAAGGTATATTCGTATTGGTTTAGTAATTGGTGTTTCTACTTTATAGCTACCTAATAGGCTAATATTGATCTGAATTGAATGCTGAATGATATCCATTCTTTTTTTTTTTATCGTCAACAGTTGAAACTGAGGCATTTCGTACCGAGGTTGCTAAGGTTCGTGCTGAACTCAAACCTTGGGAAAAACAGCTGATTGAGCACCAAGGAAAGCTTGAAGTTGCATCTACTGAAAAGAAGCTGCTTTCCGAGAAGGTGAGAGCCTTTTTTTTTTCTGTTTAAAAAGTAGAAAACACTGTACTATGCTTTGTTAGGGACGTAGTTAGGGGCTGTTTGGTTAGTTTTCCATCAACTTCTGCATAGATAAAGTTGTCTGTGTGGATTAATCTGTTTGTATAGATTGGGAATGTTTCTGTTTGTGATGGTCTTTTCATAGATGGAAGGACCATGTTTTTTAATTGGATGAGCAGGTTTGGAAATATATGGCTTTCTGCAATCTGCATAAAGCTGCCACCTAGAAGCTTACTGAATAAGCCACTTTCTATATCATTAAAGCCGTAACCAAACAGTCAATGAACTGTGAGTCCCATTAAGCTCATTAAGCTGCTAACAGACAGTCCCTTAGTCTTTTTAATGTTGGTATCCATCTGAACAAATATTTAACCAAAAAAGTAAATAAATAAAATTTTAATGAAGTAAACTGTTTTTTATCTTTCTTTTTTATCAGTATGGATGGTTTTTATAGATGGCATATTTCTGTTGTTAATCTTGCCAAATGTGTTGCTTTCTTACTACAAGAAATCAGTATAAATTTCTTTTTTTTGGTTACATTTCCATGTTTGAATATTGTTGATAATTGACTGTAATTCTTGTTCAATTCAGCATGAAGCTGGTTGTGCGGCATATGTAGATGCTCAAGCACAATTGAATGACATACAGAGGAAAATCGAAACCAAGACTTCAAGCGTAAAGGACATGCAAACTAAGTTAGAGAAAAACAAGGTTGAGTCATCAAAAGCTCGTAAAGTGGAACAGGTATGTGACATCACCATCAAAAGTGCTCATTTTTTACTCTTCTTTGGGAAAGTAGTTTTGCAGGAAAATTAGTTTAAAATTACTGTGTGGTTTGAAGGAATGTCTAAAAGAACAAGAGACACTGATGCCTCTTGAACAAGCGGCAAGACAGAAAGTCGCGGAGCTAAAGTCTGTCATGGAAACAGAAAGGAATCATGGATCTGTTTTGAAAGCAATATTGCAAGCAAAAGCTTCGAATGCAATAAAGGGCATTTACGGAAGGATGGGGGACTTGGGTGCTATCGATGGTAATTGTTTATCTATCTATACTATATTATGAAGCGTTTGACTAAAACTCTTAAGAACCATTTTTTATGCCCAAAGTATTGTTTATTGATGCATATTACTTAGAGTGCTAGATTACAACTATATAGTGCATATGTACAACTTATTAAAGCTTCAGGTTTGAATTTGTGTAGCTAACTGTAGATGAATATAATCAAATAGACAAATACAAGCTAAGCATCTCCTTTTGAATATAAAAAATCTAAAATATAATTAGGACAATTATTGAGTTCTAACAAAATACTTAACCATTATCTTTATAAAAAAATTATATTAATAAATAAAAAATAAATTACATTGTTATTAAACTTAAATTAAATTATAATAAAAAAATTTGAATCAAGGAAATTACAAAAAAAAGAGAAATTTTAAATAGTTACTTTGATACTATATTTTTTCAAAATTTTATGATATCTTCAAATTTATATTTATTTGAAAATGAAAAACATTATCGATTTTTCGAAACCACATAAAATCATATTATAAAATCTATATAGACATAGTAAAATGAAACATTACAATTGAGATGTATCTTGCTGCATGGCGTGAGTACGTTTTCTAGTCTTTTAATAACCACACATTAGCTATACAAGTTTCAGTCCTGTGACAATTCTGGTTTGTTCAGGATGTTTAGAAGCATCTTACTATCTGTATTAGTAATGTATCCCCAATATGATTTTTTAGGTACACTTAAGTGATTTGTGTTTAGAAGTTACATAATCAGTTTAATCTGCTTTCGATATTTCTTGATTTTCTGTTTAGATATTTGCCTCTACAAGCTTGATTATGTTCCTGTTTTTGACTTGAATTTTCTTTGCAGGGAAGTATGATGTGGCCGTTTCAACAGCGTGTTCGGGACTTGATTATATTGTAGTGGAAACAACTGCAGCAGCACAAGCATGTGTCGACATGCTTCGCAAGAACAACCTCGGGGTTGCAACCTTCATGATATTGGTAACATTTTTCTTTGTATAATAAACCATTATGTTGTTAATAGTGGTCATATTTGCCAATAATTTTGCGATTTTTTGACAAAAAAATTGGTCTGTTATACCAATATTCGGAGGAGGGTTCTTTTTGAGTTTTTTTTAATGAATAATTACTGGATTTTTATATCTCTTCTAGCTATCCAGTCGACGCCTTCTTGACAGTCTGACTTCTTCTACTCGACTTCAATAGCTGTTTATTGGTTTATGAACACTTTTTTTTATTTGTTTTGTGAAACTTGTTTAAGTTGATGTTATGATGTTGAAAACTATATTTTTAATTAATGCATATGATATGTTTATGGATGCATACATATTTATATATATATATGTGTTATATATATATATAGTGGGAAGTTATTTTGCAAACCATAAAAAACGTGCAAACCGTGCAAACTCATGGTTGCACACGTAAATCAATGAAAAATCTTTTATAGAGTCGTTTAATATGATGAAAATGTTTCATATACTAAATTTTGTGATGAAATTGTTTCATATGAAGGTGTTTATTTACGTAGAAATGAAAAAGTTTCATAGAAACGATAAAAAAGTTTCATATGAATAAAAAACACCAACATATGAAACAATTTCCTCAAAATTTGATGTTTATGAAACATTTTCATCATATTAAACAACTCCATGAATCAATTTCACTGATTTTACGTGTGCAACCATGAGTTTGCACGGTTTGCACGTTTTTTATGGTTTGCAAAATAACTTCCCTCTATATATATATATATATATATATAAGCATGAGATCGTGTAAGAAGTGCCATTTTTTGTGAGAAGTACTTTTAAAGCATTGATCACTTTTAATCAAATAGCCTCAAATGAATTGCGGCTTAAAAGGGAATTGATCTGGTGAATCCCATCCAATGGTTTATAGCCACTTCTCACCGGAACCCAACCATATATATATATATATATATATATATAGTTCTAAGACCGACTAATTTTGTCTGTGTTTTCTTTTATGTTGTATTTAATCATTATGCTTCATGCAGGAAAAACAAGTTGATCACATGTCTAGAATGAAGGAAAAAGTAAGCACCCCAGAGGGCGTGCCACGTCTTTTTGATCTGATCAAGGTGCAAGACGAGAGAATGAAACTTGCTTTCTTTGCAGCAATGGGGAACACTGTTGTCGCCAAGGATATTGATCAGGTATTTATTTTGTTCAAACTAAAGGGTAAATTCAAGAATTAACATGTTATTTTTTTTTTATTAAATGAAATGATTATTTTCTAATAGGTTTGAAAAATTGGAAGTCATATAAGACTTAGGGGGCGTTTGGTTCATTTCAGGGAATGAGAATGAAAATGAAAATGGGAATGCAGGAGAATGGGAATAGGAATGAGCATTGCATTGATGCTGTTTGGTTAACCCACTATAATCAATGAAAAATTGCTTCATATTGAAAAAATATGTTTTTCCATCTTGAAAATACAAAAGATATTTCATTTAACATCCATAGATGGAACAATGGGTGGAAAAAAGAACCAAGTAGAAATAAAAGTTTCATTCCCCCAATTTGGTCAGGAATGGAAATTAATGGATCTGCAGGAATGATTCCATTATATAATATCAAACCAAACAGCAGCTTTCATTATCATTCCCATTCCTGACTGCTCAATACCCCCAACCAAACGCCCCCTTAGTTGGTTCACACTGTTTGACTGTTTGGTTGGTTTTCCATTAAGTCATGTATGTATAAAGTTTTCTGTGTGGATTAATCTGTTTGGGATTTTTTCATACATGGAAAGATCGTGTTTTTTAAATGTGCCGGGTGGGTTTGGGAAAATAATTAGTCTTTTTTAGAAAGTTTACTAAATAATCTACTTTCTATATCAATAAGAGTCTGTTTGGTTGGTTTTCTTTTAAGTCCTATATGGATAAAGTTGTCTGTATGGATAAATCTGTCTGTATAGATGTAGAAGTTTTTATGTTTGGGAGGGTTTTCTCATAGATGGAAGGAGCTTGTTTTTTAATTGACGGCCGCAGGTTTTGAAAAACATGACTTTCTGCGTTAAATTCCCTCTAAAAGCTTACTGAATAAGCCACTTTCTATATCATTAAGCCACTACCAAACAGTCATGTATAGCTGACTGAATAAGCTGTGAGTCTCATTAAGCTCTTTAAGCTGCTAACAAACAGACCCTAAGTACCATAGATGCAAATAAGCCACTACCAAAAGATAGTTTTGTATAGCTAACCAACTAAGCTGTGAGTTCCATTAAGCTCATTAACCTTTGCGCATATTATATGCCTGATTATTTTTTTTTGGAAGAGGTATCCCAGACCACATTGGGCCCAGACTAATCCTTGGCAATTTTTGGGCCAAAGCCCGACTGCTAAAGCATGCAGCCCGGGGTCGAAGCCCCCGTACCTCCAGAATGCGTCCCCCAAGGCTCGAACTCGGGTTCACCACTATGTAGTGCCCAAGTCTTACTACTAGGCTAACACTCCTTTGGTTATATGCCTGATTATTTGTTATGTAGACAAATGTGGAACATATTTTGAATGTAAAAGTAACCGTTTGCTTATATTTCTGTATCTCTTTTAGGCAACACGTATTGCATATGGTGGGAATAAAGAATTTCGGCGTGTAGTTACACTTGATGGCGCTCTCTTTGAGAAATCCGGGACTATGAGTGGTGGTGGAAATAAACCACGTGGGGGTAAAATGGGGACTTCCATCAGAGCCACTAGCGTCTCTGGAGAAGCCATTGCTGAAGCTGAAAACGAACTCGCTCAGTTAACAGACAGATTAAGCAGTATAAGGCAACAGATTTCCGAAGTGGTGAGGCAATACAGGGATTTGGAAAAAACCGCAACACATCTTGAAATGGAGCTGGCTAAAAGCCAAAAAGAGGTAAATGGTTGCTTGTAAATTTTTTGGTTAAATTACATATTTGGTCCCTGTGGTTTACATTTTATTGCACTGTTGGTCCCTATTTTGAAATAATTATGGAAAAGGTCCCTGTGTTTTACACTATATTGCACTGTTGGTCCCTATTTTGCTAATAGAGTTAGGGACCAATAGTGCAATATAGTGTAAACCACAGGGACCAACAGTGCAATATAATGTAAAACACAGGGACCAAATACGCAATTTACCCTTTTTTGTGAATTTTTCTTGATAATATGTTTTTTTGATGAGTTGTGATTGATATTTAATGGCGGCAGATTGAGAGTTTGAATTCACAACATGAATATCTTTCCAAACAACTTGGCTCACTGAAGGCTGCGGCTGAGCCGAGTAAAGCTGAACTTAGTCGACTTAAGGAACTCGCGAAAGTAATATCGGAAGAAGAAAGTGAGATCAGTAGGTTGACGGAAGGATCAAAACAGCTGAAGGAAAAGGTTGGTAATGCTATCAGTTAGTCGAGCTTTTAACGAGTTGTTCGAGCTTGAGCTCGAGTTGATCTCAAACACAAAATGGAAATCATTTAAGTTAATGAGCCAAGCTTATAACACCAATGCTTGACTCTTCTCGTTCGAGAACTCGATTCAATTTTCGAGCCGGGCCGAGCCATTGGAGCAAACCCTTTTTTCGAGCCAAGCATGCTCATATATTTATTAATTATACACTAAAAATATAAAAATTGTCGAGCTCAGCCGATAAACGAGTTAATTTATCACCAGTTTGATCCCATAAACAAGCTCGAGCCTGATAACTCAAAAAAAAGGTTAATTGAGCTCGAGCTTAAGCCTATTGTTAATTTTTTGAGCCTGACTCACTCGATCAACCTACTACTCGTTTAGACCTCTAGATATCACTATCTGTTTGGGATTAGTGTGGAATTTCCTTCTCACCATAACTTCTTTTCTCACTGGAACCAAACACTGATTAATTAAAACTTAAATACTTCTTAGGTGTTGGAGCTTCAAGGGAAAATAGAGAATGCAGGCGGTGAGAGGTTGAAGAGCCAAAAGGCGAAGGTTAACAAGATACAAAATGTAAGTATATATATATATATATATATATCTTCATGTACAAGAGCCACATGAATTAATACTAGTATGTGGCTATGTGCTGATGTTTTTCCTCTTACTAGGACATTGATAAAAACAGCACGGAGATCAACCGACACAAAGTTCAAATAGAGACGGGTCAGAAGTTGTTGAAAAAACTAACAAATGGGATCGAGGAATCAAAGAACGAGAAAGAGAGGCTTGTTGCACAAAGGAAAAGTTGCTTAACACCTTTAAAGTGATTGAGGAGAAAGCGTTCAAGGTTCAAGATGATTATAAGAAGACTGAAGAGGTTAATATTTCTTTTATAGTCTTTTATTGAGGTCAACCGTTGGGTTAATTGGTGAAGGATCGTGTGAGAAGTGGATCTAAATCCTTGAATTCTGTTTTAGAAGGGAATTGGTCTTGTGGATCTAGGTGCATCTTATCTTGGTGCATCTCATCCTAATGTGTATACAACGGTTGATAACTACTTCCCATAGTTCTCACGTTAACCTCAACCTCTCACCGGAACCCAACCTTGGGTTAAATCTTTTTAAAATATCCTTTTTTGTTTTGTTTAGTTGATAGATCAACACAAGGATGTGCTTGGAAATGCAAAAGCCGAGTATGAAAAGTTGAAGAAGTCTGTGGATGAGTTGCGGGCATCTGAGGTATTTAGAGAACTGAATACTTGTTTATATTACTAGAGCATCCACAATGGTAGAAATTTTTCGTTGGAGTTTTTTTTTCCTAAGTAAGTGGGACCCACATGCAAAGTACAGAATAAAAGACGGTTTTTCTTGTTAGGAGTTTTTTCACAAGCTTAAGTGGCCGAAAGAGCTCTTTTAAACAGGCTCCATTGTGGATGCTTTTGTTCCTGTTAATCTATGTGACTTTATGTAGTATAATGTGTAATGATCGGAAAACAGGTTGATGCTGACTATAAGTTACAAGACATGCTGAAGATGTTCAAAGAGTTGGAATCGAAAGCAAAAGGATATAGGAAAAAGGTCGAGGATCTGAATAACGCTCTTTCAAAGCATATGGAACAGTAAGTCTTGCTCTATATATTGCTTCTTAACATGACTATACATATAAGGTTGGGTTCAAACGAGACCAACCTGTTTTTCATGGGACCTGTGAGACCACATTTTTACACTTGAAACTTCACAACAAAACATTGTGAAGGTAAAAGATTACCTTCATAGCAAAACACTGAAAGTTAACTTCACAGTTTTTTGCTGTAGAGTTTCAAGTGTAAAGATGTGGTCTCACGGGTCTCATGAAAATAACTTGGTCTCATGTGATCCCAAGTCTATATATATATAGGGTCAGGTTTAGGGGAAAAACGCTTTATAACATGTGCATACTAGTAATTTATAACATGAACATGTGCATAAAACAAAACAAAACGACTTAAATTATATGCATGCACATGTGCATAAAACAAAAAAATGACTTAAATTATATGCATACCGTCCAAATGAACGGTTGCCAGGGTGTTTATCAGTTTTTCATTTTTTTGAGATTTTCATTTGAGCTTCCTGCCCTATATATATGTGTGTATATATATATATATAATGCAACTTGGATATGCTTTTGTTCTTTGCAGAATTAAGAAAGATCTAGTGGACCCAGAAAAGCTTCAAGCGACACTTGGAGACGAATCACTTTCCAAGGGATGTGATCTAAAAAGGGCACTAGAAACCGTGGCCCTTCTTGAAGCACAAATGAAAGAAATGAATCCTAATCTTGATTCGATCTCTGAGTAAGAAATTCTGTTCATAAGTTGGCTCTTTTGTTAGTAATTATGTTTTAGTTTTCGTTCTGTAATTGGTTATCTTTATAGCTACCGTAAAAAAGTATCCGTATACAATGAGCGAGTGGAGGAGCTTAACTCGGTAACCAATGAACGTGATGAGACCAAACGGCAATATGATGAATGGAGAAAGAAAAGGCAAGCTTATTTTTTTTCCCTGTATGCTCTTTTTGCAATATAAGTGCTATTTTTAACTTTTTGTAATTTCTTATATTTATGTATGCCATTTTGTTTCATTTTTCAGGTTAGATGAGTTCATGGCAGGGTTTAATACCATATCTCTGAAGTTGAAAGAAATGTACCAGGTTTGTTAAATATAACAACGTTCCATCTTTATTCTGTATATGCACACACTTGCTCACTTGTTGCAACTGAGGGCCTGTTTGGTTGGACGAAATGTTTTTGAAGGATCTGGATTTTTTGGAAGGATTTGAAATTTTGTTCTTTCAAAATACAAATTATAGAAATAATTAAATTATCTTTTTTATTAATTGATTATTTTAAAACAAATGGTTTTAATATATTTAGAAACATTATTACAAGTAAATCCTAATCCCGTGAATTACCAACTAACAGGATTTCTAAATCTCAATGTTTGTTGGTTTTAAAGAAATCTTGGGATTTCAGATCATAGCATTCCTTCAAACTAAAGGTAGGATCGGGATTGGATTGGATGGGATTTGGATTTTATTTTCACTCCAATGCATGTTTGGTTTGAAGGATTGATTGGGGCTGAAATCCCGGGATTTAAAAATCCCACCGGGGTGGTTGGTATTTCGTTGGATTTTGTAGGATTTGTGTTAGATAATGTGTTAAAATATGTCGAAAACTTTTGTTATCTAATAATCAATTTATAAAAGGGAATTTTGTAATTTTTATATATTATTCTAATTTTTTTAATAATTTTTTAAAAATAATGGATTTCAATACCTTTCCAAGTCTCTCCAATTCCTCGATGATATCCAATTTCATCAAACCAAACGCCCGCTAAAGTCTTTCTTGTAATTGTTTCGTTCTTCTTGAATTAGCAATCGGATTTAAAAGTTGCAACTTTTTAATTCAATTGCCAATTAGAAAAGCTTCATATATAGGTAAGGTCTATGTACATCCCACTCTCCCCAGATCCCACATGCCGGTGGGATATACTGTGTTTGTTTGGTCTAATTTTATTTATTAAATAACGAAAACTTAACATCACAATCTTTCTACAGATGATCACTCTTGGAGGCGATGCAGAGCTCGAATTGGTGGATTCATTAGATCCTTTCTCGGAAGGCGTTGTGTTCAGTGTTAGGCCTCCAAAGAAAAGTTGGAAAAACATTGCAAATCTATCAGGAGGCGAAAAGGTATCCATTTCGTTTCACTATAAAATCTCATGATATTTGATCAATATTCTGACTTTGTTATTGAAAATAATACGTTCATTTCAGACACTTAGCTCGTTAGCGCTTGTTTTCGCATTGCATCATTACAAACCGACACCACTCTATGTTATGGATGAAATTGATGCTGCTTTGGGTAGGTTTATTTGGAACATTTGGTGACTCCTTTGTTATTTATTGATGTTTTATTTTGTTTTTGAAGTGTATATCTAAAGTTATGTTTGTATTCGGTTGGTAGATTTTAAGAACGTTTCAATCGTGGGGCATTATGTGAAAGATCGTACGAAGGATGCACAGTTTATCATCATCAGGTATGTTTGATTTCGTTTTGTTTTTCTTAATTGAATTTTGAGGAACCTGTTGGATATCTGTTTAGTAAAAAACAATATATTCTAAGTTAAAGTTATAGTGAATTGTGTTTTTCGTCTCTATGGTTTGCTATAAATTGAGTTTTCGTTCATATCGTTTGCAATTCATTTCTATTTTTGTCCCTTAGGCTAATTACTATTATTAGTTATAAGGGACTAAAATATAAATGACTTGTAAACCACAGGTACAAAGAAAGCAATCAAGCTTAAAAATGTGGACAAAAATAAAAACTTATTAATAACCATGAGGATGAGAATTTTAGTTTCCAAATCATAGGAACAAAGATAGAATTTTTCAACAAACCACAAGGATGAAAAATGTAATTTACTCTTAAAGTTATAACAAATCTTTACTATAATAGTTACCACTATTGAAAGTCAAATATATTTATCGTTTAATAATAAATTTATACATACATATATATACACACACTTTAATACATATATTAAATAGATTAAAAAGTTTAATCTATGTCAGATTTGGGGTGGGCAATGCCATCCCTGACCCTCTGCCTAACCCTGCTTCCGATGGGATATACTGGGTTTGTTTGGTTTGATTTAATTGCAATTTATTTTTTGTAGTTTGAGAAACAACATGTTCGAGTTGGCGGATCGACTTGTGGGGATCTACAAAACGGATAATTGCACCAAGAGCATCACCATCAATCCGGGTAGTTTCGTTGTTCGCGAAAAGGTTGCTTAAACATGCCTTTGGGATCTTTGTCAAATTTCGATTTGAAATCTATCCCATGTTGTGTTTTAACTTTTAATCTAAGAATTTCTAGTTTGTAAATACTATGTATATCTATATTATTGTATTATTGTATTGAATCCTCTAAGTATTTATTCTCAAAACATATATAGTAATGAATGCAATGTGCTCGATTGCAGTACTTTAGAGTCATTACAATCTTCTACTCATTATGTATTTACATTATAATAGGTCCTTTGGTTAAATGACTTTTGTGAAAAACTGATGACCAACCTAGTTACCATTCATTTGAATGACATGCACATGTGCAACACATACTAGCCAATTACTTACAATTACTAGTTAACAGAGTATTTATGAATCTGTGTAATTCATATATGAATCTCGGTTTGTCGACTATTTGTAAAATTTATGAAAATGCCTATCTGACTGCCCATGTGTGTAACAACCTAAAATGCCAAAATACTAGAAACATTCAAGATAATAAAGTTTCGCAAGTTCAAACCATAATCATATCAAATCTCAACAAGCCAAACCGGCTAACAAGGGTTCCAATCCGACCCAAAAAATAAAACCAAGTGACAATTATGAATAACTCAATGTTTTACTACGGATAAACTCTACAGCTGAGAATTATTGGAAGGACTCTCTAACTAGCTAGGCACACTCTTTAGCTACTCGCTCGCCTTTCCCTTGCCTTTGTCATTTCTAGCTATCGCTTGCTTACCTGAAATGTTTGAGTTGAAAAGAGATTGGGTTAGACCTAAAGGTCTAGTGAGTTCCCATTAACAATTGATAAACAATTTACATTTATAAAACATTTCAAAAGACAAGTATGAGCTCACAATTTCCATATTACTTTAGAGATCGCCATTCAAGGTAGGACATTCCCCCATCGCCTCCCTTCGCGATGAAACATTACCCACTCCAATGGAGCACCCCTAGATCATATACACTCCTCCATGATCTAGACATTCATTTACCTTCCCAAGAGGTCACACTACCTCAAGGTACTCTACCTTGAAGGCTCACTCAAGTACTTTAAACATTTTAACACTTAAACATCATTTCAAGAATTTCACAACATATTCGTAAAGACATAACATCATTTCATAATTCAAAAAGCAAGATTCATTCATGTAAGCATTTCCAAAATCAGTATATAGTGATAGAGAACTCACCTCGAGTGCGACCACAAGCTCACTCCTTAAATTGTCTACTTGATCCCAAATCGAAATCTGAATTTGACATTGAACGAGGGGTTAAAACTCCCTTAACCATTCCTAATATTCATCAATTATCACCCTAGAGTAAACCCCGGAGCTTAACCATGAATCCTACAACAAACGAGGAAGTTTGGGAAAAACGACCCGCGCAGAGACAGTAGAAACGGCGGGTGGAGCCGCGGCTCCTTACCCGCGGGCTGACCCGCGGTTCCCGCAGATCAGGTCTGCTGCGCTCAGGTCACCAATCAGCCCCAAAACACAAATTTAAGGTTCCCATACTCGTACATAGGTTGCTTGCTTAACTTTTACCACTCCCTACAAGGTTTTGATCACTTTCTAATCCATTTCCAAAGCACTTAACAACCCAAGATGATCAATGGGTCATCCAATTGGGGTTTCCAATTGAACACTATACAAATTGACCTCCATGAACGGTTTGTGCATCAAAGCTCCCAATAGTAAAGCTCAAAAGCTAAATTGATACAAATCCCAAATCTCTTGGTGGTTCAATACTTAAGATCGATTACTTAACTAAGAATACCCCAAAACTACCATCAATGAAGAGGAAGATTACTATAACAAACATGAAATTAAAGAGGTGATGATGAGATGATTCCCTTTGAAGAAATCTTCTTGATGCAAATGGTTTCCCAACTGAATTTCTCTTCCAAGTTTCCTCAAATTCGATTCTTTGAAATCCCCTTCTCAAATGCCTTTTACACTCACCTTCTAACTTTTGGGTCTTGAAGCCCTAGGCTTCCTTTTTGGGCTTAATTTACATATTGGGCACTGAAATGGGTTCAAATTTATTGGGCTTCAAAAATTGGGTTGTTACAATGTGAGAATTTATCCGGTGCTTTGCGATCAAACTTCTAATTTTTGATCAAATGGATCTCTAAGATTGCTTCTCTATTTCTCCAATTTTTAGCACTTGTCATTTGAACTAAACATTATATATGTATAGGGGTCATTCATAGGAGAACTTGATAACTCGTAAGAACTGTGAGAATCAATACGGACCACTTATTTAAATAATTAGTTCAAATGAAAAAGAAAATAAAGATTTAGTCCAATATGAACCAAGTAGTATATACCATGTATAGCTAAACATTATATATTCATTCATAGGGGGTCATTAAATATGGACCACTTCTCACACACTATCAAGCTCTTTGATTAAGCCCCTATATATACATAGAGGGGGAGGGGGAGTGGGAGGGAGAGAGGGAGACATTCTAATGCAAACCTTGCAATTGTTGTACACCTTGCAAATATATTACAATTCATGAATTAATGACATGTTTGAGGACGCCACTACTTAACATTCGGATGAGACTTTTATGCACAAGAATGCTTAGAAGCCTGCTAGAAGGTCATGGATTTAAAAACACTTAAAAGAGGTCATTTACTGACCAAACCGTTACATAGATCTGAGAGGATCATTGACCATTGCGCGTACATCATCGCTCTTCGTTCTCCGAAGTTTAAAAGAAGACAATGGTTGAAGTGGTTTATCCGTTGCACGAATAAAACTATAGCATATCGCCCCTGAAATCGTTCCTGTTACTGGGCCAATAATATACACCCAAATGCCGTTATAAGTGTTGCTAGCTAATGCCGGTCCAATGGTGCGTGCGGGGTTCATCGATCCTCCTGAAATCGGCCTGAAAATAGATTTGGAAGTTACAAAAATATCTGGTCACTTAGAAATACTTTAGAATGTTAGAGAATAGAGATTACCCTGCTAAGATGGAAGTAATGCATACTGATGATCCTACTGCTATCCCTGCTAGCTCTCCTACCTGCAAATATTTTTTGCTTCTTCTATTTTTCAATTTTTTCGGATAATCGAATTTGTTTATGGATCTTACTTCTGTTATTCGATAATAGGCGCTGACCGCCTCTTACTGGGCAAGAGGTTATCAACACAACCGGACTCACAAATCTGCTTACTCGCACTTGGTAAACAACCATTTTCAGCCAGTGCCAACTAGGGGTGTAAATGAGCTGAGCTGAGTCGAGCTCAATGCTTGTTTATAGGTTCGAACTTGTGATCGGTTAATATATATATGAGCATGTTTGGATAACAAAAAATGGTAGGCTCGAATGGCTCTGCTCGATTTGACCCATAAAACCGAAGGGAGTTTTAAAAGACCCGAGTCAATCATTGGTGTTATAAGATCGGCTCAACTTAACTCGACTCCAAAAATTCAATCTAGTTTCGAACGAGCCAAGTTGAATATTAGTGTTATAAAGCTCTCCACGTTAAGTTAAACGAGTTGTATTTTGTGTTCAAGATTGAGTCATGCTCGAGAATTATTAAATTTGAGCTCAAGTAGCTCATTAAAAGATTGACTTGTTTACACCCGAAAGGCTTAACCCAATCACACTTGTACTCGGTTAGCGTGTACCTAAATGTTTACATTTATTATTTTACTTTGTTCTAGAAGAACAGAAGAAAGGCTGCATTCAAAAGGGCTTTTTGTTTTTTAAATAATACCTCTTCAAAACCTCTTTTAAGTATGAAAATTTGGAGGTTTGTAGACTTAAGACAAATTGTTTTATTTTCAAGAAAAGGTCTGAAAACCTCTTACCGTCCTTTGAATATTTAAGAGATACATCGTCCACCTCTTATTATTAAATACCGAATCAAACTTGACACCTCTTAAAAAAGAAACGACATCTAAGTGTCTACTTTTCAGTTGTATCATTTGACTATTAGATGAGATGAAAAATTCTCTACTCTCTTATTAAGGATAGATTGTCATTTAGTTAAGTATAATGATTGATGTATATCTTTCCAGGGCCGGTCATTTACTTGATAGGATTTAAATTTTTATTAATGCAAAAAGTGCAATGGTATGTAAAGTAGGCGACAATCTTACGGCTTTAGAGTCTGTGGCCACGGCTAAAGTGACAAACATCATTGTGAACGTTACGATGATTTCCACGGTCAAAGCTTGTAAGTCGGTCCCCGTAGGTGTCGTTGTGCCCAACTGTGTAATTGGTTGTAACAGTATTCTTAGCGCGAATGAAGCCGTTATGGATCCTGTTAATTGTGCTATGGCGTAGACAGGGACCTGTATATGGACAACCATCAATAGAACATAAGGTTTTTTTGGTGTGGGATTCATTGGGTTTGTTTAACTCATTTTTGTGAGTCAGATATAGATATAGAGGTTGTTTAACAACACAAATTAGGTGAATGTTAACCGGGTAAGAGTTAGGTGTGGTTTATATTAAGCACTGTCTACTACTAGGTAAGAGGTGCTTGCTGGTAATATTGGATGTTCTCTAAGATGTTGGTTGGTTGGTTTTTCACCAAGTCCTATATGAACAAAGTTGTCTTTGTGGATTAATCTATCTGTACTAATTGGTATGTTTTTTTTTTTTCATTTATTAGAGGAGCGTGTTTTCTAAATGGGAGTGACATGTTTGGAAAATTTGGCTTTCTGTGTAAGGTACTCTCCAGAAGCTTACTTAATAAGTCATCTTCTATATCATTAAGCCATTACCAAATGATTATTTATAATTGACCAAATAAGCTATTGTTCCATTAAGCCTCCTAAGTTGCTATCAAACAAGACCTAAGCCACTATGCCCCATAAATATGCTGACCTAGTTAGGTGTTGCTTTATGATTCGATCATCACTTGACACAAATATTTGATAAGCAATTTTTTTTAGTCGGTGCTTAATTCTTATTAGATTAATATTCATCCACTTTTGTTGGTAAACGACCTCTTAGATTACCATGGGCTTTTTAGACAATTCTAGTTGGGTAAGAGATGATAAACATTTAGTAAACAACCCTTTAATAAACTCTAATTTTGGTCCCTGGGGTTTAGTGAAATCTTTGAAAGTGAGACCTGAACTTTGATAAATCTAGAAATTGTTTTTGTTGTTCTTATTTTGTCTTTTCAACTAATTTTCTTAAATACTGTTAAAAATATGATAAATATAATTTAGATTATTATTATATATATATGTGTGTATGTGTGTTTGCGCACGCATTATATTGTGTATATGATTACAATACATATAAAACCACAACGGTGGTGGCATACTGGCAAAAGACGAAAGGAATGTGATAGAATATCCCATCTATCCCGGGTTCGAGCCCATGTATTAGTATTTTGTGTCTAAGCTTAGTCTCAAACGACTGAAGCTTAATTACCAAATTACCGAAGATGTAGTTACGTAAAACCTTCCCAAAAAAAACAATACATAAACTATTTTCTATATTTTTTAGATCATATTTAAGAGAATAGGCCATTGGCCATAGAAGGATTAAATCCCTCCCCTTTTAACAAAGATTGTTAATAGAGTTAGTGATCAAAAACCATTTTTAACGTAAAATTAAAACTAAAGACACAATTTGTAAACTTTTTAAAATTCAGGTCCCACCTCTAAAGTTTTCCCCAGATCCCAAGGATCATAATAGTTTACTCAATTAAATATTTAATTCATCAAAATGATTGAGTTGTTAGAACTCCATGTATTAAATCATGAAATAATTGAAGATATGCACCCAACTGCCACTATGTCCTGGCTTGGCATGGGCTCATGTTCCTATCACTATCACATTAACCACATGGTTCAATAATGGTTCGAACCGCTCGAGCCATATGGTCCAACCACAACAACTCGTTCGACCAACCATGGTCTAGTTGGGTTACCTCTTTCCACGGAAAATGTCCTACGACCGCAAAAGCTAGGGTGACCGCTGGGTTCATGTGTGCACCCGAGATATGACCAACGGCATAGATCATGACCGTCACAATGAGCCCACCGACAACTGAGGCTCCGAGCCGAGACACCCTGTGCTCGTCATTTGCACTGAGGGCGGCTGAACCGCACGTTGCGAACACCAACAAGAAAGTGGCCACCACCTCTGCCACCACCTGTCCATGAAACACTGTGAAATCATGTAATGGAAATTAATATGAAATAAAAAATTTATGGCACCTTACCTTTCTGATAAAACCGGGAGGGTACTGGATTTGAAAAAATGAAGTGATTTTGAGGCGGGTTTTTGGTGGTTCGGGCATGATGATGGGCAGCTCGATGTCTGTAATGTTTGAGTGCGGTTTTGACATGGTTACGGGCATTTTTAGATACGAAAATAGTCGAAAAATTTGAAGTGAGCTCACATTATGAAATCTTATAACTACTCAAGGTTCCTACTTATATGGATACATGTACTCTTCCTATTGGAAAATAAAATAAAATAGTGTGTTGACATTTGCATAACAAAAAATTTTAAACTCATATTTTTTTGGTTCTAAAATAAATGTTCATATTTATTTATATTTGTTATAAAACATTTTTCCATTAAATTTTTTACCCTTGAGGCCTGTTTGACAGTAGCTTAATGAGATTCATAACTTATTCGGTTAGCTATAGCCCATACATGACTATTTAGTAGTGGCTTAATAATGAAGAAACTGACTTATTCATTAAGCTATTAGGGAGGGGGACTTTACGTAGAAAGTCAAGCTTTGTCTTAACGTGTCTTTTCAAATTAAAAAACACACTCCTTTTATCTATGAGAAAATTCTTTCAAATAATTTTTTTACAATTTATACAGACGGATTAATCAACACGAACAACTTTATTCATACATGATTTAATGAATAACCAACCACTCTTAAGTTATAATAAAATGAAATGAATTCTTTTCACTATTATTTAATACAAAACTGTTAATTTAGTTAATTAAAAGTGTAATGGTTGCAATTTTTTTTTTAAAAACTGTGTGTATTTTTTTAAACATTTAGTTTAGGACGAAATGAGTATAAATTTACTTTATCACAGAGGTAAAAGTTTTTGGAACATGTTACAAATTTTCATTAAAATGCTATTTAATTTATAGACAATATAGATTTTTTTTGTAAGTCATATAAATCAATGTTGGTTTTAAAAGCTTCTATTTAAAAAACGAATATAGTAAATAATTATACTGAGTAATGTTTAAATTATTGTAGTAAAACAATAAAATGGACATAAATAAATAAATAACACTTCGTCAAGTTAAATATAGACACGTCAGAATTAAATATCATCGTCTCTTATAATAATCCTCTTTGCCTTCCAAAAAAATATATAACAATTGTAATAAATAATACTTCTTTTAAATATCGGAACGCCTAGTTTTTATATAACAATTTTGTTTATAATAATATAAAGAGAAAATAATTTATATAATTATTTCGGATAGTAAACTTTTACCTCCTACGTATTCTCTTCCTAAAATGCTTTAAATATCCACCGATCCCTTTTTCAGCGACCGCCATCCGGCTGCCTCTATCGGGGCCCATTGCTATTAGCAGCAGTCGTGATGTGGCGTGCTCCTATTGACCCACGTCACTCCACGTGTATGCCACCTCAGACGCTATCCTTACATACCCCTATTAGAGGCACCCTCCCAAATGACACTCTCTCATTGGTCCACCTCACCGCCACCTAAGCACCCACCCCTAAACCCTATAATATTTGTCGTCGGAAAATTTGGCCGGACCGTTAATAGGGGCTGGCGGATATGGGATCGGTGGGTATCTGAAGCATTTTAAAGAAAGAACGGGTAGGAGGTAAAGTTTCTTTTCTGAAATGAGTATATAAATTATTTTCTCTAATATAAAACAAGTTAATAAATTTAGACGAATTAAAAAAAAAACTATAATGACGTTAAAATTTTTTTTAATGAAAAAGGTATCGCAAGCATGGAATGTTTCAAGCAAGATTCATGAACCTTGCCAGGTTTTTTTTTCTTTTTTTTTAATTATATATATATATATATATATATATAGAGGGGCCTTCAATTAAAAACCATTTTTTTTGTAAAAACTTTAGAACTAATCTAAGCCTTCGATCTAAAAAGGGCATGATCGTCATTTTAGATTATTCCTCAAGTTTTTACAAAAGAATAGGTTTTTACAAAATATGTGGTTTTTACAATATATATATATATATTATATATTCATTTTTTTGTAAAAACTTGAGGAATAATCTAAGCCCTTGCTCTGAAAATCGCAGTTTATTCATTATATGAATATTCACTATCATATTCACCATATGAACATTTATCATGAATATTCACCATATGAATATTCATATTCACCATATGAATATTCATATTCACCATATGAATATTCATATTTATCATATATTTACCATATGAATATTCATATTCACCATATGAATATTCATATTCACCATGTATTCAACATATCATATTAAAAACTTGAGGAATAATCTAAGCCCTTGATTTGAAAATCGCAGTTTATTCATTATATGAATATTCACCATATGAATATTCATCATATATTCACCATATGAATATTCATCATATATTCACCATATGAATATTCATATTTCCCATATCATATTCATCATATATTCACCATATGAATATTCATATTCACCAGATGAATATTCAAATTCACCATATCATATTCATCATATGAATATTCATATTCACCAGATGAATATTCAAATTCACCATATCATATTCATCATATGAATATTCATATTCACCATATGAATATTCATATTCACCAAATGAAAATCATATAAATTCATTCATCTTATAAATACAAAACAAAATGTCTATTTACATTTGTATTCACCTAATGAATACAAAACTAAATATCTGTTTACAACTAGATTCACCAAATGAATACAAACAAATGTATTTTTACATTTAAATTCATCTAATGAATCTTCACATCATCATCCACTTCAGCCTTCAAGAATATGATGAACCTTCATAGATCACATGATGAACCTTCAAGAACACATTATGAACTTTCAAGAACAAAACTTAAAAAACTCTTATTTTCCAGTAATGATTTCCTAAAATCTTCATAAAAAATGTTATTATTTAGATATGTTGCACAAATCAAGATTACAAACAACATTTATGAAACAACAATCTCTAAAATTGAATCAAACAAACCTAATTTTGAAAAAAAAAACTCAATAACCCTAGAAATTGGGGGTTTTCGATAGAAATAGAAAAAACTTACCAGATCATTGGATTTTGTTTGGTAACCAGATCTGAAAGACGGCAGCAGCGGTGGTAGTGGTAGACGGTAGCGGCGGCGGCGGTGGAACACTGGCGACGGTGGTGGATGTACAGATCTGGTGGTTGGTGGTGATCAGGTCCGGTGGTAGAGATGAAAAACGATTGTAGATTTGGAGAATATTGATGCGATTTTGGTGGGTTTTTTTTTCTTTTCTTTTTGGGTTTTGGAGAAACAAGATGATGAGCTTGGAGGCATCAATGGAGGTTGTGGTGTATAGAGGGAAGGAGGTGTGTGATTGGTGGGGGGGAAACGAGGAAGACAATGAAGTGAAAGAAAGTTGCCTTTTCTTTTAATTGTTTAATTATAAATTAAAATACCAAAATGTCTAAATTACCCTTATGGGTTATAATCTAGTGTGACATCATAAAAGATTAAGTAATTGTTATCATGGTCCTCTAGTATTAATAACCTTTGATTAAAATCTTTTAATGGATGAGATTGGTCCTATAGTTTTTACAAAAAAATGGTTTGTATTTGATTTTTCCTCTATTTGAACCTCCCTCCCTCTCTCTCTCTCTCTCTCTCTCTCTCTCTATATATATATATATATATATATCCATCTTAGCTTTTTTTATAAAATAATTTGCTTAAAGTTTTCAATAAATTATAATTTTTTATTCGTATGGATTTTTATTTATAACAAGTTTTATTTCAAATATTGTAAAATTGCTTTTTTTGGTCACTCTTGTTTACATTTTATATCGCTTTTTTATGTTTAAGACCAACAAAATGAGAAAATCTCTTTAGTTATGAGATAATTTCGTCTTTTAACCTTTTTTTTAGTATTATTTTATATAAAATAATAGCGCAATGGAAAAGTCATTACAAATTTTATAATGGAACATAGTAAAAGTAAAACATAATAGCGAAAGAATGTGATTTGAAAAGAAACTGATAACAACAATAATTTAAACAACAAATGAAAGACAAAAATCATGTTCTACACTAAAATTATTAAAACTATTTATAATATTATAATTTCTTTAAGGTAGATAATTTTAATTAAGTTTATTATAATACATGTTTAATGATGTTTGCTTTTAATCAGAAAATTAAGTTTATTATCCACAATCTAAGTGACATACTTAAATTTTATATATAAAAAAGATGAACTATAAACATGAGTAAACCCTTATTGTATAAGAATCGTTTCACACACTTACTAGGTCTAGCGCTACTTGCCTTGTCTCTTACCAGGTTTCGCTTCTCAATCATTTTCATACTCAATGAATAATGTAAATGATACTGATAAACTTTTTACTTGGTAAGTGTTTAATAAACACTCTTTAGTTAAAAATGGCCAAACCCCAACATATAAGGTTCCCTTACCACACTGACCACGCTTTCATCATGGGAAAAATAAATCAGCCCATGTATCGTACTGGTAGATCGTTGGTGCTCGGGTTTGAACTGTAACCTTACTCATATAGATCACACCCACACCTCCATCAATGAAATAAATCAACACGGATAGTTGAAGTTTGTTAAGGTATCAGATATGTACGATGCGGTGTTTTTCATGTTCGTATGTACGAGTCTCTGAGATATGTTAAGGTCTATGCCTAGTACGTTTCATCCATGTCATTGAAGCTCGATTTAATTACACCCCATAATAAAAGTTCTTTTTGGAAAATATTCATCTAGAATTTGCCTAGACTATACCGTTGACAATTTAGAAATCAAGTTTCGGCCGTCTAAGACTAAATCTGGTCACAAGATGCTAACATCTACACTCGAACCTGATCCATAATAAAAGTTGTGGTATATGCTAAACCACTTATATAATTTCTCATGAAAGATAAAAGTTGACATGATCCCAACCTCTAAATCTATATGTATATTGAAAGTAAATATCTTTAAGAAATAAATAGTTGTTTTCATTAACAAATTTTATAACTATAATAATAACTTAACCCCAAAAATGTTATTTTGTGAATGTTGTTTTGTGCATAATTAACCAACTACCATTGATGCTATTATGTTTAAAATTTATATTTCACCACATGATGTTTTAGCCTTTTATTATTTTTGTTAATCGTGTTAGTTTTTCTGTATTTTTGTAAACGACAAAAAATAAATGTGTTTTAAAAATACTCAAGTTGAAGATGTTTTTGTTATATTACTATTTGTGTTTTAAATAATAAGTAGATTTTTAAAATTTACTATTCCTGTTTTAATTTATCTGTTAATTGTCTTTTTTTTGGGGGCCAATTAGTTGTCTTTTAACAAATCGTTAATTTGTATTTATTAGGATGGAAACATTTTAAATTATTTTGATATAGTTAATATCCTTGTCTATATCTATTATTAATATTAATACTAAAGTTAATTTATTTAAAATAAGCTAGTTGAAGGATATTTTTCTTTTTGGTGGAATAAAAATCCACCAGAAGGATCAACCTAGGATGACTTGGTAGTAAAGTATAATAAAACATACACATGTTATAGATATAAAGGAAGGCTTAATGAAAAACCTTAAAATTTTGAAAAACCAAAAATCTATAAAAATCAAATAAAAATATATATGGATATAGATGTCTAATTGATGAGAAAAATATGATATTATTTTGGTGTAATTTGTTTCAGTCAAATCTTAATCATGTTTTATATGGAAACAACTTTATCTTGGGAATAAAATGAGACCGTTCTTATCATACGTGATAATACATGTGACGAGACATGTTGGCGTGCAAACAACGTACCCTGCGACTCAGGTCGTGCCAAAGGTTGTTTGTGTCGATAATTTAGTATTACATATGCGTGTACGAACTATATATAGTAGGTCTTGAAATTTCTGGAGAATTGAGAAGTTTTAATATCATATATGATTGCACATGTCTCCAACCTTGTCCGAACCCAACCCTTTTTAAACCCCCGTCTCTGACCTTGTCCGAACAAATCCACGACGAGTTCGAGGACCCCCGTCAGGTACCCATTTTGTAAAAATAAATAAATAAAAGGATCATTATTACATTAACTATCAATATTCAAAAATCACATATACATACACACACACATACATAGGGTCAGGTTTAAGGGAAAACATCAAAAAGAGAAACCGAAGTGTATGTGTATAGATATGCAAGACATTCCATCCCCAACTATATGCATTTAATGAAAATACTACGCGTTACATATAAGATTATTGCATAAAATCGTAATCATTGATGAACTGAGCAATCAATCAAAATGAATATGCTAAAAATAAACGGTTTTAGATAAGATTGAACGATGTCAACCTTTCAGAATGTTATATTCGATTACCCCTCTTTACTTCTTTATCGCATAATAAATATATATTTTTTTAATTCCTGCCAAATTAGAGGCAGGTAATGTCATCCCGACATTACCCCACCCTGCTTTAGGTTTTAAAACAAATCCCCATCTCCATCCCCGCCTCTTATCTGTTCTTACGAGCATGATCTCCTCTCAGTTCAGACTTCAGACTTCAGATACCTACAAAAAAGCCCAAACCTAAAACCTAACCCTAAAAAAGCTTTTTACCCAATGGGCTAAAAGCCTGATCCAGTTTGGCCCAAAAGCCCGAAAACCACCAAAAGAAAACCCGGCTTGAATAAAATCCGGGTCGAACCCGTTTTCAACCCGAATAGGGATCCGAATGCAAATCCCCAAATTGTGCAATTCGATTCGATAGCCATGGCCGATCACGATCAGTTTCACCGGAAAACGATTTCATTTCTTCAGCTCTGAATCAGATATGGCGGTAATTTTCTTCATTTTTAGCATATTCAGCACCTTTGGTTCGCAATTAGAGTTCACTCGGTTATACTGTAAAACAGCGCAATGTTATATATATATATATACATATATATGAACTTCCGTCTATATATATATATATATACACGTATATGTATATAGGGGAAGGTTCAAAACGAGAAGCATGTCAATTTAAGAAAACGTGAGGAGAAATCTCAGCCACTCGTCTCACGGTTACGGTGGACGTGATCACAAACGCGATTCATGGGAGGGTAGAGATTATTAAAGGGGGACCGGTCAAAGCCGCCTTTGTTGACCGAGATGAGTGGCTGAGATTCATCCTCACAACCCAAATTGAGTTCACATCTCAACTTTCCTCTATATGTATATGTATATAGAGGAGGGTTCAAACGAGAAACATATCAATTTAAGAGAACTAATCTCAGTCACTCATCCGGTCAACAAAGGCGGCTTTGACCGGTCCCCCCCTTTAATAATCTCTACCCTCCCATGAATCGCGTCTGTGATCACGTCCACCGTAACTGGTGCCGCGAGACGAGTGGCTGAGATTGCTCCTCACGTTTTCTTAAATTGACATGCTTCTTGTTTGAACCTTCCCCTATATATATATATATATATATATAGAGAGAGAGAGAGAGAGAGAGAGAGGAAAGTTCAAATGTGAACCACTTTTTGGTTGTGAACGTGAGGGCAACCGAGAGCGCGACACATGGCGGCTTTGAGTGTGGTCCCCCTCTTTAATTCAATGCCCTCCCATGAATCGCGCCTAGTCATCTGCCGTGGACATGATGTGGCGCCTAGTCATCAGCTACATGTCGTGCTCTCGGTTGTCCTCACGTTCACAACCAAAAAGTGGTTCACATTTGAACTTGCCCCTATATATATATGCATACATCTATAGAGGTGGGTTCATACGAGAACGATGTCAATTTAAGAAAACGTGAGGACGATTCTCAGCCACACCTTTTCGGTTACGGTGGACACGATCACGGAGGATTGATGACGGCATGACGCGATTCATGGAGGGTGGAGATGATTAAAGGAGGTAACCCGGTCAAAACCGCCTTTATTGACCGGATGAGTGGTTGAGAATCGTCCTCTCGTTTTCTTAAAAAGTTATCGTTCTCATTTGACCTTTCTCTCTATATATGTATGTATGTATGTATATAATGCTATTTCAAAGAAAATAAAGAATCATACAGTTATATGTAGGTTTTCTTCTTTTCTAGATACCAGATTTTGCCCAGACCATTAGCATTTCAATCCCCTTTTGCACTTTAAGGATATCATTAGATCTTTAAAGTATCATCTGATATAACATAATGCAGGTAGATTTTTCTTGGTGTAAAAATAATTGTTCACTTTTATAAAAGCAGCCATTTTTTTAGCATTATCATTTAATTCATGTAATAACCTCATTTGTCATGCATGTATGGTATTGCTTTTAGGTTCTAATTGAAATCAACATCACCACAGGTAGAGTGCATAACATCTTTTTTTTTTAATTAATATTTTCGTGTGCTCGGTTTTTTAACGTGTTTGATCCGTCAAAGTTCGGTTAATGGGTAGAGATGAAGAGGATATTTAATTACTGTCTCCGTTCCAAAATAAGTGTCCACAATGAAAAATGCATACAGTTTTAAAAATGGGCAGTTATTATAGTTAAACTAACTAAATGACAATTTTACCCTTATTAATAGAGATGGTAATGAATTTTCCCGTCTCACGTGTAGAATTTTGAAAAAAGAAAAGCTAAAAGAACGTGGACAATTGTTTTTGGACGGACGCAGTATATAAGGGTTGGGTTCCGGTGAAAAGTTGAGGTTAACATGAGAAGCGTTTATCAACCATTGGATGATGAGAAATTGATGCACATTAGGATGAGATGTACGAGATGCATCAGATTAATTCCCTTCTAAAAGTGCAATTCATGGAAGGGCATGAGATTTTTTTTGAACGGTAGATAACTCACACACACGTTCCGGGGGTATCCGGATCCAAACGGGCACCGACTAATCCCCCGCGCCCATGAACCAGTCCTATGGACCGGCCCATGAACTCGCCCCTAAACCGGCCCTATGGACCAGCCCAAGAGCTAAATACCGCAACAAGTTGTCGCCTGCGGGGTTTGAACCTTGGCCAACTGAGGATATCATCCCCTGAAGGCACAAGGATGTTACCTCCACTTCTCACGTTAAACTCAACTTATCTCCCACTATAAATAGCTACATATTAGGCACTTAACAAAGATGTCAAGAAATGCCCTCACTTTCTAGCTACAACAATCGTCACAACTTCGCCTAGCAATCCACCTCGGGTTTTTCTCACCTTCGTTTGTATCCGTTAATGTCTAGAACAACGACGAATATACATTCAAGTGGCGGCACAAACGAGCTGCCCATCATCACGACCGAAACACCAGAAAACCAACCAAAAGTTGCTACGAGTTTTCAACTTTATTACCCTCCTGGTTTTCTCCGAAAGGTAAGTTTATTATCTTCGTAGTTTTCATAGTTCACGTTATCTGTCATTGTCAGAGTCCCACATTAGACAGAGCTCGTTTAGAGAGTAATCTATTGGGGTTCTACATATACTGAGACTTATCATTGTGTGGTTTAATTGTGTTACGTGATAGGTGGTGGCAGAGGCGGTGGCGACCTTTTTGTTGGTGTTTGTTGCATGTGGATCAGCGGCGCTTGGTGCGAGCAACGAACACAAAGTGTCTCAGCTCGGAGCTTCGGTTGCTGGCGGTCTAGTTGTGACCGTCATGATCTATGCGGTCGGGCATATTTCGGGTGCACATATGAACCCTGCAGTCACCATAGCTTTTGCAACAGTTAGACATTTCCCATGGAAGCAGGTACCGGTCTTACCCGATACTCGGATGCATTGATTTGTTGTACGGTACAACTCGAATGCTATTTAAGTTATTGTCCATTTATGAGAAAATACCTGGTTAATGTGATAATGACATAGGCTCATGTGATTGTTGAGAATTATGCAAAACCAGATAAGGCAAGTCCTTATTTGGGCCATATGAGGATCCACTAGTAGTTGGCCCCTCTCTTTCTATACACACACACACATAAATAGGGTTGGGTTCACGTGAGACCATATTTTTACTATGAAGGTTTGGAATTGTTTTACCTTGACAGTGTTCTGCTGTGAAGTTTCAAGTGTAAAACTGAGTCTCACAGGTCTCATGAAAACAGCTTGGTTTCACATGATCCCAATTTTATATAAATATACATATAGATATAGATATGTGTATATAGGGTTGGGTTCCGGTGAGAATTGCCAAATTTGGTGAGAAGTGATTATCAACCGTTGGAATGAGAAATGGACGAACATTAGGATGAGATGCACCGGATCAGTTCACTTTTAACCCACAATTCATGGGAGGGTATTTGATTAAAAGTTATCCAACGGTTTAAAAGTACTTTTCACCAAAAATAACACTTCTTCCACAAAAAGTTGAAAATATGCTAGAGGGTTAGATTCTAGAAGTTAGTTTTGTAGAAGGTCATAATGGTAAATTGTCCGTATATTACACAGGTCCCGTTCTATGCAGCAGCACAGCTAACAGGATCCATATCGGCTTCATTTGCCCTACGGATAATCTTACATCCGATAAAGCAATTGGGGACAACGACACCTTCAGGGACGAACTTACAAGCTCTGATTATGGAAATCATCGTAACTTTTACTATGATGTTCGTCACTTCAGCTGTCGCCACTGATTCTAAAGCCGTAAGTACATTCGATATAAACGTAGGTGCTATTCCATTTTGCGTTCGAGCCTTGAATCAGCTAGATTTAGACTGTTTTTCCTTGATATATGTTGGAACCTCCCTTCTCTCCTCAAAGGCTTTTTGGGAAAGTTATTTGATGGGTTCCACATATGCTCACATTTCACTATTTCGCTTCCCTCAAGTGTTTTAATTAGGGGTGTAAACGGGCCGAGTCGAGTAGTAGATTAATCAAAAAAATTAATACTAGGCTCGAGCTCGATTAACTTTTCCAACGTAGGGCTTGAGCTCGAATAGTTTTTGAGTTATCGAGCTCGAGCTTGATGCTTGATGCTTGTTTACGGGTTCAAACTTGTGATTGATCAATTCGTTTATCGCCTTGAGCTCGATTTTTGATATTTTTCTTGTACGATTAATAAATATATGAGCATGTTTGGCTCGAAAAAGGGTATCGTCGAACGGCTCGGTTCGGCTCGACTCGTCTCGAAAAATTGAATCGAGTTTTCGAACGAGCCAATTTGAACATTGGTGTTATAAAACTCGGCTCGCTAATGTGCTCGAGCTCGAGTAGCTCGTTAAAAGCTCGACTTGTTTACACCCCCTAAAATAGACTACTTTGCAAGACTTAAGTTTATGGGACCAAATTTTTTTGTGTCTTATTTAAAAGTGTTGTAATAAGTTTATAGGATGCATTTGGGCGTCTTAAAAAATGTGTAGGTTTGCTTTTGAAATAGAGGGTCCTATTAACCCTTTTATAGGGCAGTTCTATAAACATATCTTTTTATAAGACACTTGTTTTGATAAGACAGTTTTTTAAATAGTGTCCCTATATAAAAGCCGTAGGATGCTTTGTTTCAAAAGTGTCCTAAAAAGCTTTTTAAGGCGCCCAAGAATATCATATACGGTAATTACAACACATTTGGATAGAACACACAGTTGTTTGATCTTATAAACTTAATGAACATAAATTTCAAATTGAATTATTTTGAACATAATGAAAATGTCAAAATGTCACAGGTAGGAGAACTAGCAGGAATAGCAGTAGGATCAGCAGTATGCATTAGTTCCATCTTAGCAGGGTAAAATCTCAACATTCTTAAAAGTGTTTTCTATGTAACTATGTATTGTTCTAACAACCAAAGCCTGTAGCTGTAACAAAGATTGTGTTATAAGGGGGACTTGAAACCTCTTTTAGCAGGTGCGTTTTAGAACCGTGAGTCCAGGTGTGGATAAATCGGACGATATCTGGTACGGTTGGACTGGGATGTTATAGATGGTATCAGAGCCGGAAATTCCCGGACCGGTGTGCCGGCAAGGATGTTGGGCTCCCAAGAGGGGTGGACTGTAAGATCCCACATTGGTTGGGGTGAGGAACGAAGATTGCCTTATAAGATGTGTTTGGTAAACTGACACTGACAGGACAGAATATAACGAAATAGAGGTCACTTTTCCACGTTTGCTAGAACTGTTATGTTGGAATAAGATGGTACAGACTTATATTTTACAATATAATATCAAAATAAACGTAATTCTCTTATAAAACATAATTCCCCTCTTTATAATATTATTCACAGTTTGAGATTTTTTATCATATTTTATTTCATTTGCCTGCCCTCAAAATTTTGTTTTTATAAATTTTGGTTAATTTATGTAATTTATTAAATATTGATAATAATAATAATAATAAAATAATACAGAGAATGTATAATATAAAAATTAAAAACTACATAAAGTTTTTATATTTGTGTCATTTTAATTTTTTTGACGAAAAATTTCTAATAAATATATTTTGTTATAAAAATATTTATTTTGTTTTACTTTAATAAATTAATCAAGTTATATAAAAAATATAAATAATTCATTTGGGGTAATTTGGTCATTTTATTTGTTATGTCATTTCTAGTTCAGTCTTACCAAAAGTTGAACGGTTTTGTCTAGTTCAGTACTCTACTATTTTATTCTGTCATTTCCTACCAAATGCATCCCTAAGGGACTCGTAGCCTCATCCTAGATGCGTTTAAAATCGTGAGTCCAGGTGTGGATAAAACGGATAAATATCTGGTATGGTTCGGTTGTGTTGTTATAATAACTAACAAATCTGATTTTCAGGCCGGTATCAGGAGGGTCGATGAACCCAGCACGCACCATTGGACCAGCATTAGCTAGCAACACCTATAAGGGTATTTGGGTATATATCGTTGGCCCCATAACAGGGACATTATCAGGGGTGATGTGTTACAGTTTTATTCGAGCAACTGATGAACCGGTTCAATACATCTCATCGTTTAAACTCCGTGGCATGCAAAGCAATCGTGAAATATTGCACTAAGATATCTGTAATGGTCGATAAAATAGCATTAGCTGCATATTGAGTGAATGATGCTTGAATGTATTTTAGAAAACTTAATAATGCAAACACCATTAGGGCTGGGTTTTGGTGAGAACTGAAGTTACTTTGAGAATGGTAAAAAGGGACCTCCTTATCAAAGGGCTGGGTTTTAGGATGAAATGCATCAGATCAACTCCTTATCAAAGGCAATTCATGGGATGAGTTTAAGTTAAAGATAATTAATGGTTTAGATTATCTCTTATCCATTTCATCCATTTCAAAATTAAAACCTATATATTTTAGTTTTAAGTTGTGAAAAATAGAAAAAACGAAAAAACGAAAAAAGAAAAGAAAAGAACATCATCTTTTCTTTTCCTTTTTCTTTTACAACTGAATATTTAACATACTCTGATGTTTATTTTAATATAATATAAATAGTGAAAACGACTAAAATACTTCTCATTTAGTTGGTTGTGATGAAGAAAGTTAGCGTCTGTTAGACAAAGGTAGCAATTTGAAAAGGGTTAATTACATGGGTATGTATCGAACTTGTCACGTTTTATCATTGTATGTACTCAACTTATAAACTTACCATTGTATGTATCGAACTTTCTAAAATTGCCATTGTATGTATCCAACTTTATCAAAACCTATCATTGAATGTATTCTACTTGTCGGCGAAAGTGTATCGAACTTGAGGTTTTGATAAAGTTGGATACATACAATGGCAATTTTAAAAAATTCGATACATACAATGGTAAATTTATAAGTTAAGTACATACAATGATAAAACGTGACAAGTTCGATACATACCCATGTAATTAACCCATTTGAAAATTGACAAAGGTAAAGTACCAAACCTGATTTTCAAAGTCTAGAGACGAAATTTTCGAAAATTTGTAAACTTTAATGACCAAAATTGAACTTTAGTTAACTTTCAATTGGAGATTCTAGTTTCTAAAAATAGGAAAACTTACATAAGTAGTCCCATAACTTATACCAAGTTTCCGATAACTATTGAATTTTTTTAACATCTCCTAATAGAGTACTTGTTTTTATACATTTTTTGTTTCTGTCTTGAAGGTTCTAAACAACATGAAGCATGATAATGTTGTTACGCATCGTAATTTAGAAGTCACAACTTTTTCCGAGTCGTGACTTATAGTGGAACCTGCATATCACATATATGATTATGCACTACAAAAAAAATGGCTTTTTGCGACGACAAATTACGTCGCAAAAAGCCAACTTTTCGTCCCAAAAACATTTTTGCGACGACATGTCGTCGCAACAGAGACGTCCCAAAATCCTAGTCCGCAAAACCTTTTTGCGACGACTTTGAAAACTTTTTGCGACGACACTCATCAAGACAGAATACGGCCACGTGTCCATCTTTTGCGACGACAATATGAGCTTTTGCGACGACTATTTAATTACAAATTAATTTTTTAATAATACCTTTTGCGACGATTTTTAACCTTTTGCAACGACATTATTAAATAAAAATAAATCTTTTATAAATACCTATTGCGACGACTTGTAAGCCTTTTGCGACGACATCTTTTATCATTTTAAAAAGTAAATATTAAAATATTTAGACTTTTTGCGACGACATATAAGGTCTTTTGCGACGACATTTAAGGTCTTTTGCGACGGCATGGTCGTCGCAAAAGATGTGAAATTTTTTTGGCAGCATCCCACTTTTTGCGACGACATTATATTTATTCATATAATTTATACTACTACCTATAAATAATGATATTACACTATTTAAATTAGGTTATATAGCAAAACATATAAATAATATCACATAAATAGATAAACGCAAATTAAATAAAACCTTAAAAAAGCGCATTAAAATCATGGAGTGCCACTGTTGAGTCTTGCACCAAGATGCGCTATCGATTATTGTGTGACAAGGCTTTTAAAACACTGTTCGTCTTACATTTTGATGTTTTGGAAAAGCTTGTTTTCTTCTTCTAAATTTTCCTAACACGTAGATTAAAGTTCTACACTATTAATACAATTTTAAGTGTCTAGTTAAAAATGATTATACTTAAATATTAAAACAAATTCAAAAAATGAGGGGAGGAACAACTATAAGAATATTAATTATCTAGTTGAATACAAAATTATTCGATTTTTTAATAAAAAATAATTTTGCGGTCATCTTTAGCTCTTCAATTGAAAATAATCAGTAGAAGAACACATCGAAAATGGCCTGACTCACCGATAACACGTAATCAACAATCATGGCCAGTTATACAAAATCATGGTACAAGGAATCAATCTTGACCATTAATTGGCATATCCAATAAACATTAAATAATAAAAGACGCAACACGAGGCAGTGTGGACATTGTTGATGATTTTATGTGAATTTGATAAGAACACCACATAAAAACAACCACAAAGAGACAATTAGAATCTTACGAATTTCATCATCACACTAACATACACACACATCTTCATGATTATAAGAACATCCTTGAAAGTGAAGTGTCGTGTTTATTAAATTTTTACTCAGTCATTAAAACATTTCTAGTACTTGTTTCTGTTTTGTCTCTTGGACTAATGATTTGACTTTAACCATTTTGTATATTACGCAAGTCATTCATGGTTATTAACAGACAATATATATATATATATATATATTGATCGTTAAACTCTTGTTATCCCGCTTGCATAAATTAACGAAAAGATTAATCACAACTCATCGATCGTCAATAAATTGTATTTCTCACAATTTAAAATACATGTCATAAATTATTTTGTTCTAGGATTTGGAAGATCCTAATTAAAATGAATAAAACTAATATAACTTTCATCATTGGCCATCCTAGCGCTAATCCTCTAAACCCTGATGTCACATTAGAGCCACATCAGTTTTTTCTTTATCATATCCTCCGTAACCTAAAGTGGAGTACCACTTATATAAGAGAGAGAGAGAGAGAGAGAGAGAGAGAAGAAAGAAAGAAGGAGAGAAATAGATAGCGGTTAGGCTCGGGCTTGGAAGCCCGCCCACCTGCCCGCTACCCCTTACCCGCCGGTCGAGTACCACCAACCCACGACACTGAACCCGTCCCCTATCCGCATGTGGTACGAGTGGCCTTAGAAGTATATATTGGTAGTAAATCTTGTTGTTTGATGATCTATTGGAGTTGTTTTTATCAACCGAGTATTGAATGAACTTTTTGGACAAACACTATAGCTAAACACCATTGGTAAGCATTAAATGAACTTAATCTTGTCAGACATAAAAAGTGGTTATTTCTCATTAACCAATAGATGATGATATTATCAACTAGTTAGGAACAATATGTTTAAGTGCGATTATATTACATGTTACGTTATTTAATTTACAGTATTGTCCCTTTCACGTTTATGGATACAAATGCGGTACCACTTGACATAGAACGCATTGTTTTTTAGAAAACATTATCTTTTCTTCTTGTTTGGATATATTCTAAAAAAGGGAGTCGTTTGTTATTATATGTTTGTCCTTGTTTAAATACGAACGAAGATATCATATATAATAGATCACAGTTGTCTTATATGTTAGATGATGAAGTTGATCATAAGTATTTCTTTTTGAGATCTTTGATGTGTTTGGTTTGGATGATTTAAAATATATTGAATTACATTCAATACAAATAATTTATAAAAAACTAAATTCTAAAAATAATTAAACTATTTTTTTAGTTAATTGAAAATTTAAAATTTTAAACATATTTTTTTTATCATTTTTACCAAATTTCTAAATAGATATCACTAAAATCACAAAATAAAATTTTTTTAACTTTCCAAAACCAAACATAAAATTTAAATGAAATTCATTTCTAAGTCCAATAAATTTTGCACACCAGACAGAGGATTAGTAATTTTTTAATTATTTGATTCACCTTATACAAAAAAGTTGGTGAAATATTAAAATTTTAAAACACTCCCTAAAATTGATTATTTAAAGAAGAGAAATTCATTTTTGATTCTTTCCTATGAATGAGAACCATTAAATTTCTAATAGAAAAAAAGTATTTATGAATTATATTAAATATTTTAATATATAATAATATTATGATCTTCAAATTGGAACGATGGCATTTCATGAAATTGCATAGAGCCATAGACTGAATTGAATATTTTGGACAATTTATTATTACCTGAAGAATTACATTTCTATTTCTATATAATGATTCATGATTTTTCTAGAATAAAGTATTAAAAATCAATAATTTAAAAAGGCTCTATACAAATGCTCATCTTCAAAAAAATTGGTATTTTTAAATATAAGACATGTGTATTTTATTTCTGTAAAAAAGCTAACCTCAATTGATTTACCGCATGCTTTTCGTAAAGTTTATGGCGTTTTATTTTATTATCTATTAAGCAATGTTTTCCTCCTTTTATAATGTAAATGGAACCTTTACCAAGCGCTTACGCATAAGAAAATTTCCCTTACTTACCATATCATATAACATTTTCAACCATCAAATTAGCTTGTTGATAAGTATATTAAACCTGATAAGCACAGGATAAGAGTTTTCTTCTTTTACTTACTGGATAAGACTCTCGGTTATGTTATACATCTTATCGAGTAAGATTTTTGGCCCATTGCATACTCAACTCGGTAAAGTAAATAAGAAGTTGGTTAAATAAAGAAAAACATGGCCTTAGATATAAGTTTTTTTTAGATCTCTCTAAATTTACACGTTTTCACACTTTCTTATTCTTTTTAATTTAACACACATTTTAGCATAACTATTGCAGCGGTAAAACAATTCAGGTTGTTTTTTATTTTATTTTCAGAGCGTCTTAATACTTAATGTTCTCTGATTAATTAAGTGGTAACCCAAACACTTAATGTAGGTGCTTTTTGGTGCTCTTCGCTTGTTTGTTTGTTTCTCGCTTTCCTTTTTTGGGTTTGCTTGGCTTGGGTGATAGCTTTGCCGTAGCTCTCACCTTGCTCTTCCTTTTGCCGTTCAAAAAAAAGTTTCCATCCAAATACCGCTCTTTCTAATTTCAACGTTACCCCAAATGCATCCGAATTTGCAAAAGCACAAAACACAAAGATTGTAAATATATGTGTTGACTTTTTAACATCTTGAATTGCTTAAATCAAGGCTTCGATGTGCAAGCTACGATTAAAACTCCACAACCTCATACATCTGTCAACATCCTTATTTTTTTTTCTATCCTTCTATCATCGATGGTCACTTCAATTGACGTATTTAAGTTAAATATTTGAAGGATAAAATAAAAATTATACATATTCAAACACTTATTAGTTAACAAGCACAAACAATTTTATCAAAGGAGGCTAGCTCAGTTGGATAGGTAACATCTTTGGGGGTGTCGGGTAAAAGTCACACTACCATGGTTCAATTCCTATGGACGACATGTTTCCTGAGATATTCAGACTCTGAATCTGGTCTTTCGAGTCGGGTTCGGGTTAGTCCATAGGACCCCTAAAACCAGCCGGTCGGGTTCAACCATAAGTTGAGCCGGGTCATAGCAGATTAGTAGGATTGCCCGTCAAAAAAAGCCAATACTGCTAGAATGTATGTGTGCATAGATAAGTTTAAAAAAAAACACAAACAATCTTATTAATTAAGATTTTAAACTTGAACAACACTTTTTAGAACAAAAATAAAATAAAACTTCAAACAACTCTTAAAAACACAAAGGAAGCATATCTCCAAAAATTTTCATTTTAGTATAAGTTGGAAAGAAAAGGATGAAAGAGCCAAAAAAAGGTGGAAAATGACCAATCAGCACATGACATATGGAGACATATGAAATTATTAGCAAACTTGGTATTATACTGTTATTCTCTGATATATCATGTGCTCCCATTTTCTACTTTTTCATTTTTTATGTTTTAATATAAGTTTCTTTAATCAATTGTATATACTTTTATTATGCATATTTATTTACAAATAAAATGGTTATTTTTTTAATTTTCTAAAAAGGGTAAAATCAGTAAATATTATCCAAGCATACAGTGAATACAAGACCAAATGATGTTACAACATCAAGGACGTTATCAAAACATAATACCACTAAAATCACTATTAAGAATTAAAGAATATAAACAAGAATTTTAATAACACAATGACAAAAAATTAACCAAAAGGGTTTTTTAAGTAACAAGTTTTGTAAAATGAAAAAATAAATTTACTTAAATGCTTTGATGAGTTGTGGAATTTAATTTACCAAATTCTGCCTTTTGTTTTATTTAATCTAACTTTATTTTTTTCAATGTACCTTCAACTGTCTTTTATGCTCACTTTTAGTTATTTTCATGAACTTTAGATATATTTAGGGGGCGTTTGGTTGGGGGTATTAAGGGGTCAGGAATGGGAATGATAATGAAAACTGCTGTTTGGTTTGATATTATATAATGGAATCATTCCTGCAGATTCATTAATTTCCATTCCTGACCAAATTGGGGGGAATGAAATTTTTGTTTCTAGTTGATTCTTTTTTCATGCATTGTTCCATTTATGGATGTTAAATGAAACATCTTTTGTATTTTTAAGTTGGAAAAACATATATTTTTTAAGATGAAGCAATTTTTCATTGATTATATTGGGTTAACCAAACAGCATCAATGCAATGCTCATTCCTATTCCCATTCTCCTGCATTCCCATTTTCATTTTCATTCCCATTCCCTGAAACGAACCAAACGCCCCCTTAATCAATTTTATATGTATAAATTTGTTAAGACTTACAATTGTGATGATAAAATAGGTAAATAAAAGTAGCTATATGTTTATCAAGATTTCGTACTCACATTCTTATCATAACTCTTATTTTCATTGAAACCCAACTATATAATATAACATAATTGATACCACACATTATTGAACTTTCTCAGATTTTATAAAGAGATCATCGAACTAAATACCCAAAATGGATCACCCCGTTCTTTGGTGGACGTGGGGGAACCATTGTCTGGAACCTAGGGAACGATTGCCGATAACGAGTAACGACTCACAATGTGTATGTGTGTTCTTTTTACGGTGGGGGGAGGATCAGGTTACAAGGGGCGACTGGGTAGTGGATGGTAGGGGTTGGGTGATTGATGGCTTTCAATGGTGGTGATTGATAGGGGTTCAGAGTTGTCAAACACATAAGTAAATTTATTAAACGATGAAAATATCAACTTAATTTTGCCGAGTTTTTAGTTTAGCAAAAAAATCCACATTTTTCTGGTTTTTATCTGATAATTTTAAATCAAATCATAAGACAACGGCTATTTAGTTATTTAATGATGCCTTTTTAATTGGGTATGACATAAATAACACCAATAAGAACATGGGCCACTGAGTATTAATCCCAGGGGAACATGCTTTAGCTCTCGGTAAAAATTACTAAGGATGTAGTCTGGGCAAACCCAGATGAACCTTATCAAAAATAAAAATAAAAATGCAATGACTTACTTTAAATATTTTATAGTTCAATAACTTCATCTAAGATTTCTAGGGAAATCGACTCAAATAATCAAAATACACATTCAAATTGGTTTATTTCTTTTACACTTTACCCAAATTTCAACTACACCAACAACTTCTAGGTCCGTAATTTGTGGACTTAGCTAAAAACACAAAAATACGAATTTGGTTGATTTTTCTTAAAAAAATTATGGACCTAGGCCCGCAATTTGAAGACCCAGATAATACTTTTAAGAAAAATCGTTCAGCTCTTTTTTAATGGTGGATGTAGTCTTATTTTTGTAAAAGACGGTAGAGTAATTGCTAGAATGCAAGTTAATTAAGTGTGTAAAATGGCTATTTGAGTCAATTTTTCTTTAATAAAGTATGATAACATCTGATGTCATTTTCATTTAGATTGAAAGTGAGATAACAAGAAGAACCTTTTGTCTCAATGAAAAACCCAACACGAGAACGTGATCTTATTAACACGTAGGTTATGGGGTTGAAGTCTTATATATATGTCTATAAGTCTGTTCTTATCCTATTAAAAATTTATACTTTTTTCAATAAAAAAAATCACTTAAGTAATATTTATTTTTCTTTTGAGTTTCTATTAAATATATAATTAGAATGTTTGATCACGAGTGTTCTATTTTTTAATCATATGTTTGCGACATATAAATTGAGCTAAGTGAATTTGGTGAAAAGTTATCGATTAAGGATACTCTTTAAAAGTATTTATATTTTATGGCTCTATTAAAATCGTTAATCGTTATATACGAGTTAACAAGTTGGTTAACATACCAAAACAAGTAATTACAAGTATGGACCGAGTTGGCCCTTCCATCATTTTATTCTCCGTTTTTTCTTAAATTTTATACACAGTTTACTTTTAAGTTTTAATATTTTATGCATCTAACAGAAAGAAAATATAAATATAACACAAATCTACCCGTTTCCATCATAAAATCCTACCTCAAGTTCTACAAGCATCATTTTAATTTTACTTTTCCAAATTTTGCTAATTGATTTTTTATAAAATAAGTTGATCTTGTTTTTTTTTGAACCACAAATAACACACGCACACGTCTCGACATGAAGTCGACGAGGTATCTAGGATTCATACGGGCACCCAACTAAACCTTCGCAACTATGAATCGATCCAAAAATCAACCCATGATCAGGGTATCTCCACATATTCACCCTATAAATCAAATCCATAAGTGTATAGATGTATAGGTTTCATGATATATAGGTTTTTAATATTTAAATTTCATTACTAATGAATTATTTCATTCACGTTTTTCATGATAAGAAACTTTGTAAATAAATTGATTACGGCTTTTGAATAACATGTTATATATAATATGATTATTAACAATGCGTCACTAATTTTTTTTTTCAATTTCTGTTAATTGATTTGTTTTTATGAAATAAGTCGATTGTGTTTTTTTATACCAATTTAGTTATGATTACCTTGATATTATATAAATAAATGAGCCAACGATGTCACAGGTTGTAACAAAGTTAGATTTATATAACACCGTAAATGTAGAGGTTTCATAATATAGTGTTTTTTATAAGATTTAAATTTACATGACCAAACAGTTATACATCATACATAAAGCGTTGTAATAGTTTATATAGTATTTAAACAAGTTATTTTAGACAACTATAAAATAAATGTCACATTTAGTTTATAAAACAATTTTGGGAAGTGTCATTTGAAAAATAATAATCTATATGACGTTTTTTTAGATGACGTCATATAAAAACTAATAAGGTTCTTTATTTAATAAATGTCCTAAAATACTTGTTAAGATGCCTATAAACGTCTTATAAAGTTATTTCAACGTTTTCTTTTATATAAAACACAATCGTTTGGTCTTATAAAAATAAGTCTTGTGATCCCGTCTTTAGAATATTTAGAAAATTTAGAAAATGTTGATGTTTTTTAAAGACTAACTTTGTTGTAATTTAATCTCTTTAATCTTATGGAAAGGGTTAGACTTTTCCTAAAATTAGGAAGATCAAGTAAACGTAGAAAATAATATTCGCTACAAATGCTATTAAGACAACAAAACGTGTTTACAATGTATCTAACTAGAAAACCAATAGTCATAATGGTTTTATGACAATGATTTGATCTCTCTATGTTTATATTTTTGTAACATTACTGCCAAAAAGTTAGCATCCAACGTAAAATCATTCAGCACTACCATCAATAACTACAATCGAACAAAATTGTCTACCGTAACATCAGTAGGAATGACAAGCACATTATGTTTTTCCTCAAGGATGTAACATTGTGAAAACGCATTTATTTATGTATAGTTCAAGATTGAACATAAAAACGTGAAGAGTGATGCCTTTTCATATACCTTGAGACATGATAAATAGAACCAAAAAACAAGTATACAAGATGGATCTATATCGTCTTCAAATAGATTCTGTTCAACTCTATGTGCACGAGGATACGTCTTAGGTGTTGTACATAATTTTCATTTATCCCTTAGTTTATATGCTTAAAAAACTAATAAAAAACCCATGCTTTACAAAATAAAGCCATAACACACTTTAGCGTGTTACAGAGGAAACCAAGTCTTACAGTGAAGACAAATGAGTTATGGTGGTGAAGTCAAGCCTTGATGTCATAACAAGTTGTTTATTTAACACCCTAAAACCCAAAGCAACAACCTGTCCCAATAACTTCGAAATCAATTTAGAACTATGATGAAAGTTATTGATAACCTACAAAACTGAGACTTATGTAAGAAGGTTACAAATCTCAATTTTTTAGCTACTCCCTCACTTAAACTCATAATGTTTCGAATTCAATTTAGAACTATGATGAAAGTTATTGATAACCTACAAAACAGAGACTTATTTAAGAAGGTTACAAATCTCATTTTTTATCTACTCCCTCACTTAAACTCATAATGTCTTTTTATTGTCTGTTCAGAATCTTTTTCCTTCTATCCATGTGGGAAGAGTTGTTACAATTTAGAACCATGCTGATACAAACAGTCAAGTTTTAAACGACACGAGTCCTTGATGAAGAACACTTGTCGTCGACTAATATTTTAAAGAAGGAAAAAAAGAAAAACCCATGAAGAAAAGCAACGGAGGATACACAACAACCAAAATACGTACGATAATTATAAGTTAGACGACAAAGTTGAATAACACAAGGTGGTGTTTGATTTTTTCTTTTTAAGTACGAACTTTTAATTTAATATTATATGAATTTGAGAAAATATTTTCATTTATTCTTTTAAGGGGATATTCAACCCTATTATTGAAAAAATAACTCTAAAAATATTAAAAATGGGGGTTTCTTTAAAACTAAAAAACCAACTTTAGCTATAAAAAACTAAACACACTTTTTATATTATAATAATTAAAAGGACTCCTGCTATCTAATACGATACATCTTTGATTTAATATTTCGTTTTATTTTGTTTTTTTCCCCAGTACTATTTTATTTCTTAAAAAATGATATTTTTTTTATAAACTTTGTTTAATCTAATTTAATTTAGGTTTAAAATGATGTAGTTTAATTTAGGTTAATAATATAGTATTGTTTTATAAATAATTGTTAATTATTTTATGAAAATTCAATGATTATTTTAAGTATGTTTTAGATTCTTTATATTTAAAATGAGATGTTTATTTTTTATTTGATTATGGAAACCGTTACCGGCCCATAGCCTCGCCTATACGCGGCACGAAGGTCAACCCATGAACTGGGGTGTTGCCTTCTGTTCCCCCTCCGAATCGAACCCAAGTAGACAGGAATACCATCCACTGCCTCCTTCAGGATGTTACCGACCGTTGAGCTACAAATGAATTGACAAATGTCCTTAGTTTGTGTATAGGGGGATTCGAACTTGGATGGGCACTAACCACTCCACTACAAATGCTTTATATATATATATATATATTATAAATAATAAATACATGGATATATTTTAAACTTTTAATCAAAATACAATTATAAAAACCAAAATATTATGATAATCTTACTTTATTAACCTCACATCTTTTATGTTTTTTGAATTGAAGATAAAAATATCATTATTTTTGACTTTTTGTATTTTTAATGTTTTTTGGTAACGAGTTAGAACTAAATGATACGCACGTTTTCTTAATTAGAAATTTAGTGATTGAGAATATGATTTATAAATAGAAAATTAGGTTTGGCAATTGTTATCGTCATGTCGACAAGATAAAGGCATAAGAAGTATCGAAACATGTATAGCCCAGTGGTAAGGTAATATCTTACTGAGGGGTAGCGGATGGTAATGGTGTCCCTGATTATACGGGTTCGAACACCGTGGTGAGCATATGACGATTTCTAGATCATGAGTCTGCCACATAATGGTCCCCTTAGGCATTGTTTGGTAAACACAAAGTAGATTATAAGCTAGCTTAGTTTTTGTGTACATGTTTGGATAGACAAAAAGTAGCTTATAAGCAAACTTTTTGAAACAAATCATGTCTAGCTCAATTTGGTCTTCCCAAGAACGGTAACATCCTGGGAGGGGCTGTGGATGAGATCCCAGTCTACTCGGTTTCGATCTCAAGAGGGGTCAATTGAGGGCATGAGGAGTACCCAGTTCTTGGGTTGGTCCAGTCATAGATTGGGCTCCCCCTAGCCTAGTCAAAGACTGTGGTTGGGCTCGAGGTCTAGAGTTGGGCCGGACAACGACAGATTAGTGGGCTACTCGTAGATGCCCGATACTACCGAGGAGGCATACATGCATGTGTTTTTGTGTGTCTGTGGTAGTCGTTCGTTAGTTCGATGCCGTTATGCCTTACAAAAAAGAAATAAGCAAGCTTTTTGAAAACCTACTTGGAGGTAGCTTTTTGGAGCTTTTTCCAATTATATTCTTATTAATACTAATTATTTTATTCCAATATAACTTTTTAGGTCATTTTACATATCATAAGCTTGGTTTTGCCAAACATAATTTGGTCATAGGCTAGCTTATCAGCTAGTTTGCCAAACATAGCCTTAATTAAGTTGGGTCATGATTGACAGATGCCATCGGATCCCGAATACCTCGAGAAATGTGTGTATTTCCTTACCTTTCAAACATAAAATAGAAGTTAGGGCAAATTGCCGAAAAAGGTAATATAAATGTCCAAAAAAAGGAATCAAGGTAACGTACATTTTTTTGCCAACAAAGGATTATGCATTTGATTTTATAAAAAATGGGGGAACTTACCTGAAACTCATATTGTTAAGCTGCTTGAGCCGGTTACATTTTACACGTATGATTTTTAACCTCAAAGGTAAGTTCCTTTTTTTTTTTGACAAAATCAAATGCATAATCATTTTACGGCAAAAGTGTACGTTCATCTGATTAGACTTTTTAGACATATATGTTACCTTTTTCGACAATTTGCTCTAAAGTTATTTATGCCACATATATTGCCACATCATCAAACTTTGACACATCATCATGTTATAACCGGTAATCCAAGTAACCTGCGGTAAGTTCCCATTATTTTGACAAAATCAAATGCATAATCATTTTACGGCAAAAAAAAAAATTGTACGTTCTCCTGATTGGATTTTTTGGACATATATGTTACATTTTTTTCAGCAATTTGCCCTAAAAATTAAGGTATAAAATGTTAATAATAAAAATAAATTCATATAGTAGTATTTAATAAGAGGATAGTTCTTCGAAATGTATCAAAGTATCCCAAAAAATCTATTGTATGTATCCACCTACAAAAAATGCCCTTTAATGTATCAAACTTTTTTTTTCTTCTATTGTGTTACAAAATCACCTACTACTTGCTTAGCCAATAAGCCATTGCCGGAGACCCATAACCGCCGTTGCAAACCTTCACCGTCGCTGTTTAGCTGATAAACCATAGCCGGAGATCGTCGCCGAAAATCGAGAACCACCTCGCAAACCATCATCACCGTTGTTACAAAACCATCACCGCCGCTACTTAGTCGGTAAATCATCGCCGGAGACTGAGGACCACTGCCGCCGTCGGGAACCACCACCGCCATTGCCGACCAACATCGACCTCCAATGCCGACCTCCAACGCCACCCCACCCATCGCCACCCACCACCCATCGCCACCACAACTAGAACCTCCAACGTCGTCCTCCACCCTGAACCACCCTGAACCACCCAGAAAGGCCTCGACGCTGCCGACCAGGGACGGACCTAAGATAATTTTCAACTGGTAGCACCATATAATTAAGTTTTTGGTTGATTTTAAAAGATTTTTTTTCCGATTTTTTGGTTGATTTCGATGAGGTTTTTTTATTTACTTTTTGTTGAATTGAGAGATTTTTTAGGTTGTTTGATTGACTGCGAGAAATTTTTTCAGTTTTTTAGTTGATTTAGAGAGAATTTTTAGGTTTTTTGGTTGATTTTGGGAGAATCTTTAGGTTTTTCGATTGAATTAAAGAGAAATTTTCAGTTTTTTGGTTGATCTCGAGTGAAACTTTTGGTTTTCTGGTTGATTCCGTTAGAAGTTTTTGGTTTTTAGGTGCACACTGAAGTTTCGAAAACGATACGGTGGCACCCTTTAAAATAATACGGTTGTACATTCGTAAAATTCGAAAATTCTACCCTTCGACGCACAAATAATACGGTGGTCCGTGCCACCGTGGCCTCCCTTAGAGGTCCGTCCATGCTGCCGACCTCCAACCTTCTTCTCCGGAAGAGTGATGTTGTCGGAGATGATCACTGGTGACAAAGAAAGGTCTTGACGCTGCCAGAAGAGTGACCGGAACGTGGTCGCCGGAGGTAACCGGTTGATCGGGTCATTTGAAACACAACAGAACAAAAATTAAACTTTAATACATTAAAAAACAATTTTGATACTTAGTTAGATACACACGATACATTTTTAGGAATAGTTTAATACATTTCGAACTACCGTCTTCTGTTTAATAACATACATTAAATAGGGAGGGGGTATTTTGGTCAAATTTTTCACCAAAAAAATAGCAGTAGTAGCTATCTATGAAAACAAACATGCAGATAGAAAAACAAAAAAAAAGAAAACAGTAGTCATCATCTATAAAACCAAACATGCAGCCATTCTCACACAGACCCTCTTTCTGCCATTTTTTTTTCAGCTTTTTCATCTTTTCTATTCAGCCCTAATTTCTCTTCTTCTTCTTCTTCTTCTTCCCCCTTTTAATGGAGGAAGAAAAGCAACAACAACAACAACTCGATTATTCACTCACAATCCCTCTCTTATTCCATAATAATCAAAAGGCGGCGGCGGCGGCGGCGGAGGACCATCCGATCGCCGTCAACACCGCCGGCGGCGGCGGTACCGGCGGCGGTAATTCGTCGTTCTTCAACACGTGTTTCAATGGCCTCAATGCTCTATCAGGTTTGATTTTGATTTTCGATTTCGATTTTGAGGTTTTAAGAGGTGAGATTAGTTTAATTAGGTTAATTCGATTTGAAAATTGGAAAGTGAGATTGGGATAATAAGATAGATCTGATTTTTGACCTAAAATGGAGGTCGAATCGTAGTTTGATTTTGTAGAAATTGTAGCTGAATGAGAATATCTGTTTGTTAGCAAGCAGTTTGATTTGATGAGCTTAAGTGAAAGTCTGTAGCTTATTGGGTAAGTTATGCAGTTTGGCGATGGCTGAATGATGTAAGGAGGTGGCTTATTTAATAAGATTGTAAGAGGAGGTTTATATGTAGAAAGCCAAAGTTTCTTCCTGTTTGGGTATGTTTGGCAAACTAGCTGATAAGAATGATAAGCTGGAGCTTATTGATAAGCTAGTTAATAGCTGATAAGCTAGTTTACGAATAGGACAAAAACAATCTTATAAGTATATAAAACGACTAAAAGGGTATCCTGGGAAAAAAGCTATAATAAGCTTTCGAAACGCTACTTTAGCTAGTGTTTCAGTAAGCTAGCTTATTGTCCATCCAACCATGTACGAGCTTATAAACTAACTTTTTAACGAATCACAAGGCTGTGCCATACTGGTTAAGGCTTATGGGAGAAGTGGTTAGTTAACCCTTCTACCCCAGGTATTGTGATCACTAGGGATTAACTCAAGGTAGCATGTGATAGCTGTCGGTGAACTTTGCCAGGATTAATCACGAAACGCCTCGGATAACCCTTCCCAAAAAAAACTCACTTTTTAGAACACAGGCAAAGTAAGTTAGAACATCACCAAGTTTTTCTATAATTTTTGGATGTGTGATGAATATGATTATTGCAATTTTTAAGAATATCTTCAACAATTTTTCTATAATGTAAAAAATGAAAGATTCAAATTATCTTTTAATTTTTTAAGTATAAAATATTCATCATTATTTATATTATTAAAATATATGCTATATTTATTGTTTCAATAAAGTTTTTGAAGTAGATATTATCGAGCGAAAACTTGGCTAATTAATGACGTAATAAATATAACATTTATTGAAGATCCTCAAGATGCATATACTTTTCTGAATCTAAAAAGGCTGCCAACCTTTTAAGACTGCTTTTAGTAAAGTTGGCATACTCACGTGGCAAACAAATCCACTTTATTTATACGGTGTTCGACATGATGGGAGACTTATTCATATTTATACATGTGAAAAGGTAGCGGGATTCTTTTGATCGGTTTATCATTAAGTCATGTATAAATAACGGGTTTGGAAAAACACTTCACTTTATTGAATAAGAGTGAACGGAGTGGGTGTGGTAGTAGGTGGTACCACTTGGGTGGTGGGTGTGGTACCACTCCACCACGTCGTGAGCAATTGAATATTTGAAGGTGTTTTCTCTACCACTTGGTGTGATGGGGATGTGAGCGAGTGAGGGAGGTAAGAGAGTGCTACGAGTGGTAGTTTAGCTGTAGTGGGAATGTGATCACTACGAGTCTCAGTGGTGTCTGAGTGGTAAGTGAAAGTTGAAGTGGCGGTGTGGTAGGGAGTAACCCCTCTGTTTAGTCTAAGCACTTTGTATATCATTAACACGCTGCTATAGTCATGCATATCTCTAACTGAATAAGGTTGAGCCTTATTAAGCTGCTAATAAACGAGTCGGTCTTGGTGTTTGATATATGTGGAAAAAAAATTAGTAGGTAGGTGTCCATTTAACAGTATATAAATATGCATTTAGCCTACGCCATATAAAAAGTAGTCTGTGAGTTTGCCAGATTTATTGGACTCCTTTTAAGCTCTTATGATAATTTAGGCTTTAGGGGCCGTTATTAAATACTTACCTAATAAGTGCTTACCGGGTTGCGTTATCCTATGGGATGAACATGACAAATATTAAGAATCTTACCCGGTATTCCGATAAGGATGATAAAGACCAAGGTGGCATTTGGTTCCCATAATTTTTTTTGGTAGGAACTGAATCTGTCAAATAAATTTGACTTTGAAGGAATTGAAATGAAATGTTGTCGGGTTTGACCATTTATTTGGTTTGACATAACCGAAATGAAATCTGATAAATGAATTAGAATCTGTGTCTGTTTGGTTCATAGAATGTAGCATTGGAATTGGAATTAAACTTTAGCGAATGACCAAAGTACCCTTTTGGATAATTTAAATTTTTTAAAACACGAAATGATTTAATCTGGTTAATGAAATTTAACATTCCAATTCCATCAAATTCCTTTAGAATCTGCGAACCAAACACCATCCGATAGTCTTACCCAGTGACGAAGCTTATCCGATAAATTATTGTATACAATGTTGTTTTAGTGGACTAAAATATTGCCCGATAAGTTAAGTAAAATTAAGTTGACTCTTACCGGTAAACGCTTACCGGATAAATGTCGGGCAAATGGCCCATTAATCACGGATCTCAAGTTATATTTTTGCATTCATAAATACTAAAGTTTTTAAGGGTTTTTTAGGTGTTGGGATCCTTTCAGTTCCATATGCATTGGCATCAGGAGGCTGGCTAAGCTTGATACTTCTATTCACAATAGCCATCTCAACTTTCTACACAGGATTATTAATTAAAAAATGTATGGATGCCGATCCCACCATCCGAAACTATCCCGACATCGGGGACCGAGCCTTCGGCAAAACGGGCCGGATCATTGTTTCCGTCACCATGAACATAGAACTCTATTTGGTCGCCACGGGTTTCTTGATCCTTGAAGGCGACAACCTATACAACTTATTGCCGGAAATGGACTTCGATCTTTACGGGATTCACGTGGGCGGTAAGAAAAGCTTCGTGGTTATCGTGGCCGCCATCATACTCCCGACGATTTGGTTGAACAATTTGAGCATTCTTTCGTATATTTCCGCTAGTGGGGTCTTGGCGTCTGTGATCATAGTGATATCGATCTTGTGGGTTGGAGCGTTTGACGGTGTCGGGTTTCACGAGAAGGGGAGGATGGTAAATTGGAGTGGGATCCCGTCGGCTATTAGTTTGTACGCGTTTTGCTATTGCGCGCATCCGGTTTTCCCGACTTTATATACTTCCATGAGAAACAAACATCAATTCTCAAAGGTATTACCAACTTCTTCTTTGCATTTTATATGTTATGAAATAAAAATAGCTGATTTGACAAAGTCATGCACTTGTGAAAATAAGTCTACCCCTCTTGGAGTTGGGGGTTATTTGACCCCCATAAGTTTTCAAAATTTTATTTTATAAATAAATACATACAAATATAGACTTGTAACCATGTGGAATCATGTGAGACTGAATTGTTTTCGTAAGAACATATTTTTATACTTGGGATTTCACATTGTTTTCACTATGATGTTTCGAACTTCTTTTGCCTTTACAAAATGGACTTCGATTTTTACGAAATTTCACATCATTCCTTATGAAGTTATATTATTCATCGTGGGTAGTTCAAGAACGTTCATTTTTTTCATACTGAATCACATTTGTTATTCGTACTAAATAGGGACATGTGTAACGCTCTCCTTTCTCCCTCGGTTCACAACCACAAATCGATTTGCATTCTATCCCTCTCTCACTATATATACACACACAGACACATATACAAGGGGAATGTTCAAACTAGACAATTTACGAGAAAGCAAGAAAAAATGTAGACCACATAGTCTATGAAATAATATATATCAGAAATAAAATAAAAAATATTTTTAGAAATTTGAATTGGGTAAATCCTAATTTTTTTATTATATCCTCTAGATTTATATATTCTTTTAATTTTAATTAATTAATTAATTTTTTCATCAAATATCACATGTGATATTTACAATAAATTTATTATCTTTTTCATAAAGTTTTTATATTTTCTGGATCTACCTTTTAAATCATATATGGTTACCTTTGTTTAATATATGATTCACTATTGAATTTTTGTACATATCCCAAATGCTGACATAAAGTCTAACTATAGGTGAGATGATATTATCACATATAATTGATTACATGTATATCACATTTTTAAATATAGATATACATAAGCAGGGGTGGGTTCAAATGTGAACCACTTTTTGGTTGTGAACCTGAGGACAGCCGAGAGCGCAATACGTGGCGGATGACTAGGCGTCATGTCACGTCCATGGCAGATGATTAGGCGCGATTCATGGGAGGGCATTGAATTAAAAGGGGGGACCACACTCAAAGCCGCCACGTGTCGGGCTCTCGGCTGTCCTCACGTTCACAACCAAAAAGTGGTTCCCATTTGAACTTTCCTCTACATAAGCATATGCGCTTAATGGAGATATCTATAATTATCACATATGATATGATCATTAAATAAATTATAATTTAATTATCATATGTGATAAAGAACTTATAATCAAGTTATTAGAGATTATTTTTGTGATGAAATCAATTTATTAAGAATTATTATAATTTTGTCTGAAAAATAAACTCAATCCCGATTTATGGGATTATCAATATAGTTTCACATAATATTATCATTTTTAATTTTATTTAATAAAGTTTTATTTTATTCATTTGTTAAATAAAATAGGTGGCTCATATCGTTCTTGCATTCTCGCAAATTAGTTTACTTTTTTGCATGATCCCCCCTCTCTATAGATTCATACATACACACACATATATACACACACTTTTGACCCCCAAAATTTTATAAAATTTCCTCAACATTATCAAAATTTCTAGATTCGTTATTGTTTGTGATACATTGTGCTCTTCTACTCTCGTTACCATAACTTTTTTTTGGGATTCTTAAACGCAGGTGTTGTTATTTTGTTTCGTCTTTTGCACGATTACTTACTCATCGATGGCGGTCATTGGGTACCTCATGTTTGGTTCAAACGTAGAGTCACAAATTACGTTAAACCTTCCAATTAACAAAATAAGTTCGAGAGTGGCCATATGCACGACCCTCGTAAACCCGATAGCTAAATACGCACTAATGGTGACACCAATCGTGGAAACCATCGAAGCACATTTTTTGCCCTTTTACAGTACGAGAAAATTTAGCATCTTGATTAGAACAGTATTGGTAATAAGCACAGTGATGGTCGCACTAGCGCTCCCGTTCTTCGGGTATCTGATGTCGCTCGTGGGAGCATTTTTGAGTGTCACGGCGTCGATCATACTGCCGTGCTTGTGCTACTTGAAGATTTCGGGCACTTATCGGATATTTGGGTTTGAATTGGTGTTTATTGGGTTTATTGTGTTTGTTGGGATCTTGGTTGCGGTTGTGGGTACTTATACGTCATTGGTAGATATAGCGAGGCAATTGTAAGCGAAGGAATACCATTTGTGAAGTTCAACACAACGTTATTTGAGTACACGAGAAATTCGTATTTTTTTAGATCTAATATCAAGTTCATAGGTATGAGTAATGTATTTCATATTCTAGTAACCGTCGTTAATGGGCCTAGGCCTTTTAAGCCCGTTCTATCTATTAGAAAAAGGCCCGGAGATTTTTAGGCAAGATCAGGCTTTTCTAAGGCCGGGAGTTTTTGGGGTTTGGGGTTGAAAAAAGCCCACTTGAGGGTCTTCAGAGTGGGCTTTTTTAGGTTTGTTCAAGTTGGGCTTTTTGGGATTTAGTTCCCCAAAATGTATTCAAGTTGTCATATTTTGCTATTGTGTGTATTGAACTCAGAAATCTACCATTTAATGTACCGAAGTTTCAAAACTTACCGTTTAATGTATCATGATCTTTGATAGCAGATTACCAGCAGGTCACACCTCCGGCCATCTTCTCTGTCGATTGGACCTCCATTTCTGATGACCGGACCTTCATCTCCGGCTACCCATCTTCGACCGAACCTCCATCTCCCAAAAGAGTACCCACTATTCTTGTTAAAGGGTACGAATGTGGTGCACGAAGGAGGAGAAATTCGAAAGAGATGAAAAAAGATGGGTTCTCGCCAAAAAAAGGCTCGTCGGAGAAGATGGCCGGAATGACCGACTACCTCTTCAACAAGTTTTCCAAATACATAAAACGGTATGTTTTGAAACTTCGGTACATTAAATGATAGGTTTCTGAGTTCAGTACACACTAGCAAAAGGTAACAACTTGGATACATTATGGGGAACTAAACCCTTCTTTTTGCCCTTTTCAAGTTGGGCTTTTCTGGGCTTGGCTTTTCGAGTTGGATAACACGTCTTGTTCGACCTCGGATTTTTATACTTTTAACTGTGCCCTTGATTGCCAGACTTTCTAGATCCGTCACTGACAACCGAATACATCATTGTTTTGTTCAATTGGGCTAGGCCCGATTAACCTGGACCGGTTACTCAATTCGGGTTATAGATGCCCATCTCTAGATTGGACGGACTACTAGATTCTAAAATACTAAAGAGGTGATATATGAGCTTTTTCATATAGCTCATGGGCCTGCTTGATGTCTATATATTTTTAAGTATTGGCAATTTGGCACTAGAATTTTTGTATAAAGTTTATAAAAAAAATATGTTTAATATTAATTATTATGTTTACTCTAATAATTTATCCACGAAAAAAATGATATGTTTATCGTACATATAATGTTATACATTTAAAGACCTTTTAAGATTTTACTAGTTTGTGAAATTAGTAAAATTTTATTTAGATCATACAACAATAATTTAAATTAATATGTAGTTAACTTTAGAAAACTGTTTATTTTTCTCTTTCATTAACATACTTGCATACACAATTTAAATGCACACAAATAAGAACATTGTAACATATTTTATAAAATTATCATCATTTTTTAAAACACTTTTAATTTATTAGGATGAGGAGAGTGATCACCTCTTTTGCCGCATCAACTTTTTAGTATTTCTCTCTTCCACCAGGTCACCTCTCCATCCCTCCTAACTTTATGTATTTATTTTTCATTGATAAATATATTAAAACATACATAATTTAAATTCCTACTTATTAATGAATAAAAACAACAATATTACCTAAAATTAAAAATTACAACTAGATTGAAAATAAAAAATACAACAACTACATTTAAAAAAAAAATACTAGTCGTCTAAGTTGAGTAATATGATGATGATGATGAATCCGTTATTTTTTTATTTAGATAAAGAAAAGATAAGAGAATATAAAGTATAAGAGAAATGTGAGAGAATATAATATGTATATATATATAGAGGAAAGTTCAAATGTGAACCACTTTTTGGTTGTGAACGTGAGGACAACCGAAAGCGCGACACGTGGCGGAGACTAGTCAACAAATGCGGCTTTGAGTGTGGTCCCCCTCTTTAATTCAATGCCCTCCCATGAATCGTGCCTAGTCATCCACCGTGGACCTGACGTGGCGCCTAGTCATCCGCCACGTGTCACACTCTCGGTTGTCCTCGCGTTCACAACCAAAAAGTGGTTCACATTTGAACTTTCCTCTATATATATATATATATATATAGGAAAGTTCAAATGTGAATATATGTTAGACTAAGAAAAAGGGAAAAAAGGGCTTCCTCAACGGGGTTAAGAAAAACCATCCAGACGAGGTGGGGCACAGTTGTAACACCCCAAAAATTGGAGTAAACAAAAACCTTCATTTACGAAAGGTGTTAGTACAAAAATACGCCAAAGCGTGAGCTCTTCCCAAAAATGGGGTAATAAGTAATGTACAATTACAATATTTGTAATTTAAATGTAGCGATATAATAATCAACAAGTCTATTCCTAATAAGGAAAAGACTACGAAAGGTTATCATCCTCTACTATCAACTCGCGGTCTAGATGACCGGTCTCTTCTCACATTCCCCAAAGCTCACTCTCAAATCCCGGCACCTACTTGGGAACGGCGTCCCTTGTACCTGAGAGACACATCGACACCACACAAGTGTTAGGCTAAAGGAGCCTAGTGAGTTGTAACACATAATAATCGTACATGTAAAATCATGTTAAGACATGTGAGGTATACAAGAGTGTATTAATAACAACACGAAGCATGTTAAACCGGTTTAACTTTTATCTTTGAAAACCGTGGGAGCGACCCACTTTCATCAAGCAAGTTACACCTCAGAGTCGAGACACCCCGTTGCCGTCCTCCTACGAAGACTCCAATAGGCAACCTCAGAGGCCAGGCACATCCGCGGCCACACGAATGGCGAGGGACATAGGTGCACACCTTTTGACTAGTGCCACCCAAGACTGGGTCGTACTCGTGTAAACTTGAAAGTGCACACCTTTTGACTAGTGCCACTTTAAATCGATTTCATTTATCCACTTTGCCAAGCAAGTTACACATTAGCGACGAGACACCCCGTTGTCGTCCTCCTACGAAGACTTGAATTGACAACCTCAGAGGCCAAGCACATTCGCGGCCACACGAATGGCGAGGGACATAGGTGCACACCTTTTGACTAGTGCCACCCAAGACTGAGTCGAGCTCGTGTAAACTTGAAGTGCACACCTTTTGACTAGTGCCACTTTAAATCGATCTCATTTCAAAAACGGCGCAACGTACACCTTTTGACTAATGTCACATTGTCCAATTATGTTTGCGTAAAAACATGGGTACTCACCTTTTGACTAGTGACATCCCGGCCCACTTTTTAACTAGCGGCCAATAGCATCCTACCTCTTGACTGGCGGAGCTCAATAACATTTAAACATTATTTCAAGTCTCAACACTTTCATTTACTTCATACAAGCCATCATGCTCGGGATTCAATCCCTTCACATCATTCCGTGGCACACATAATCTCACATATTTTTCATGCATACATTCATCATATAATCTTATGAATATAGCTCATGCAAGGTAGCATACGATTGATCATTCCATGTATACAATTTCCAAGCAAGACATATATATATATCAATCAAGATGATGCGCTCTCAGTTTTAACAAAATAGTTTTAGCAACTCACCTTGGTATTCTTCACAAATCAAACACGGGTTTAATAGCTAGGCACGTCACAAGATAGTACCTATACAATCATATTATGGTATACATCAATAACCGCCAAAAATGACACTTACGGTTCACACCCGAAACACTAGTCTAGAGCTAGCCTAGACTATCTCAATGGCCCCCAAAATCCACCAAACATTATCTATTATAACCCTTAAGGAAAGCCCAAAGCCAAAACTCGAAAAGAATCGGAAACGAAAAACTTCGTCGCGGACACAGAGAGTTGCGCGACCTAGCCGCGCGACCTCAGGTCGCGGGCCTAGGTCGCGAGGATCTCCTGACCTGCACTAACCCGCGATTTGCTTTGCATAAACTTATCAAACTCATCCAAAAACTCGATATTGACTTCCAAAACACCCCACGAATGATTATGAACGATCCTACTATGATATAACACGACAAACTAACAACAAGACTCGAAAAACACCCATAGATCATCAAGATCCATGGTTTTCCCCAAATTCAAGCCCTAGTTTCCAAGATTCTCCAATCCCAACTAAAACACGAAATTAACATGAAGTAAACCATACCTTTCGTTAGGAACTTGACTCTAACAACACTTCTCGGTTTGATTTCACCTCCTAAGCTCGATTCTTCTCCGGTTCTTGAATCTTCTTCCCAAAACCCTCTTTTCTCCCTTTTCTCTCATTTTCCCTCTTTTCTCTCTTCAAGCACACAACACACAAAAATGAAATAAATGGAAGGGATAAGGTTTTCAACTAGTTGGTGACTAGTTACACCCCAACCCCCTCATGTTTCGGGTATTTACCTTCTTATCCCGAAACTGATAACTCGACCACCCGACTCAACATATAAACTTAAATACGAGCTGATAATTAATTTGGGAAGGAAAGGTGTTATATTAAATCGGATTTCTATTATTCACTTTTATCAATCAAGTTCGAGTTCATAAAATTCCGGGTGTTACAACAGTGTCCCCATGACCTGACGACCGCATTCACCATCACTCTTCATAAATAAGGAAGCAGTATTTTTGTAATAAAAAATGAAGTACAATTTTTTAATATTTGACATCTAAACATCTATCGATATCAGTGTTTCTATATGTACATTATTTTATGTCAGAATCAGGTTAAATTATACATTAAAAATATAAAAATGAGTCTTGATGTTAATATATGTGAGTAGAAAATTAGTAGATAAAGATGTATTAAAAGTAGAATTTCATATTTTATTTTCATTTTTAATGCACCTTGAATTTTATCGAATTATCTTTACCGTAAAATTTCATAAAATAACTTCTTTAAACACTAAGATCATAAGGCTACTCGCACCCATGCTCTCCAACCCTCTCAACCCACTCACTTTTTGAATGCTACATCAGCTTCCACATCAGCTTTTGGTCAACCCTCTCTTTACCCTCCCATAACCCTCTACACCCAACCCTCCCAACCCTCCCAACCCACTCACTTTTCAATTTATTTTATTTATTTCATTTATTTTATTTAATTAAATAACATAATTAAATAAATAATATTGTTAAAAATAATTTGAAAATTCTAATATTAATAAAAATTACATAATTAACTAAACTAAAATTAAGTAAACTAAAAAAACTACGAAAAAAATAAACTAAAAAAAATACGAAAATAAATAAACTAAAAGTCGAAGCCGTGTCTCGCTCTTAGTACAACCTTTTTTTGCAACACCGCTTGCAACTCCAAACCCGAAAGGTGGTCATGCGGGGTTTTGCAGAACACCCAGGCTTCCTCGTATGCAGCATCTAGTTGGAGTTGGAGTTTTTTTTTCTTCGAGCTCCGCAATTTTCCTATCGAGTTCAAGTTTTTGCATCTTGTAGTCCATTTTTTCCGCCAAATTGCGGTCCCACGACTCATACAGTTCGGTCGTGGGGGTGGAAGATTGGCCCCCTCTAAGGGCCTTTTTCGCCTTGCCCCGACCTACGGGTCGTTTAGGTGGCGGAACCTCGACCTCGTCGGAATCTTGACCAAAGTGACCGTCGGAAGACCCGGACGTGCGAGTACGTTTTGTTGAGCGAGACGAAGACCCACCGGACATTAACGGAACTGCAGCCCATTTAGGGCTGTGACGGACTATCTCCCAACACTCTTCGAAGGGGAAAACACCGCCCTCCGTCATTTGGTATTGGGAACGGACCTTTTTTAGAAGGTTGACGTCGTTTTGTCCGCTAGGCCTATTGTTCATTATTTGGTTGTATATTCCGTTGAAGGCCATGATTTTTTTGTTCATCGCCCTCCATTTTGCAGTCAGTTGGTGGTGGGTTCTGTACGGGGTGGCCTCAAGTCGGGCGTAAAACGACCGCTCGATTGACCGCCAAAATTTCACTACAAAATAATTAACGAAACAATTAATTAATAAATTAACGAAAAAACTTATTTGAATAACTTAACAAATTAACGAAACAATTAATGAATAAATTAACGAAAAAACTTATTCGAATAACTTAACAAATTAACGAAACAATAATATACAAGATCTTTGCGCGTTACCGGATGCGGGGTTCTCGGACTCGTTAATCCACGACTGGCATAACGCTACTTCCTCCTCGGGTGTCCATTTTTTTGCCGGTGCGTGGGTGGGGAAGGTTTGTTTCGGTTTTTCGGGGAAAAGATCGTGTTCGGCCTCGGGTGAAGCGGAACCTTCGGTTGGCAACCGTTGGGTTTCTGGAACATACGAATGTGTTTCGCTTGAATCGGAACCCGAGGCCGTTTCACGGGGTACGAGATCGGGGTAAGCCGTTTTCCCGCGGTTATAATCCGTATTGACACCGGATGTCCCGTAGTGGGTGGGAAAGGCCGTATTAGAAATTTGGGTGGGAAAGTAATTTGGAGGGTAAGGAAAATGGGGAGGATAGAAATTTGGCGCATAACCGGTTCCGTAACCGGTTCCGTAACCGGCGTTTTGTTCATCATAATGCGGTATAAACGGCGGTTGTTGTTGAGCGTCAAATTGCGGTATATACGGTTCGTGGTTCGCGTAATCGGCGAATCCCGACCCACCGCCGAATTCCGACCCACCGGCACCTCCCGACGGACCGGCACCTCCCGACGGACCGGCACCTCTCGATCCACCGACACCTCTCGAAGGACCGGCACCTCTCGATCCACCGCCACCTCTCGATGCTCTTCCTCGTGAACCACGTCCCGACATGTTTGGATTCATGGTTGTGTATATATAGTTGTGTATATGAAAGTGAATATAGAAGTGTTGAAGGATGTGTATATGAAGTGAATAGAAGGTTTATATATATATAGGAGGTTGGTATGTGTTTGAAAAAAAAAATTAAGGGATATGGCCGTTGGAGAAGGCCGTTGCCAACGGCTCCTTGAAGCCGTAGTACCTCCAACCCGCCGGCTTCTCCAGATGACGCACCCAAGCCGCTGAACCCGGCGGCTTTACCCGCAGCAAGCCGCTGCCAAGCCCGGGGTGCGGTGCGTGCAGCCTAACCAATGACACAATTGATAATAACGATGTTTTTGAACTAATCAAGTTTGATTGAATGATGTGGCCCAAAAAAACACCAACGTTTAGGTTTACAATACGTCATACAATTCTTTTATTGATAAAATTGTTTTATATATTTATGTTTTTTCTAAGTAAAATTAAAAATATTTCATCAAAATAAGAAAAATACATGAAAATTTTTAATCAAAATGAAAAAATATTTAAAATAAAATATTTTAACCAATTTATGAAACAATTTTCATAATTTTTTTTTATCATATTAAACAATTTCATAAACCAATTTTATTAACTTAATCAATGAAATTGACGGTTTACACGATTTGTATTCTAAGAGCGGTTTATATTTAATCGTTCCTAACATATATTAGAATCGGGTTTATACGAGAATGCTAACTATTTACGAGAATGCGAGGAGATATTTTGATGTACAAAATCATATATGATTCACGTACAAAAATCGTATATAATTCACATACAAAATCATATATTATTCACGCGACTTTGCCCGCAACTCCAAAATCGTTCGCGTTCCATTTTTTCGTTTGTGTAAAATCACATATGATTTTATATATGGACAAACTCCTTACATTCTTGTAAATTAATAATTAACATTCTCGTTAAAACCTTTTTCTATTATTACGTGTGTGTTAATTACTAGTAATTACATATGATACAAAAGTCAAGAAAATACATAACAAAAACTAACAAATGTGAATTCATTTTTTCTTGGATTTTGTAAAAAATTAATATATCAAATGTGATTAAATTTTTATATTATTACAATAATAACATAATTTGTATAAATAGGTTGTATAAATTAGGATAACTTTAAACAAACCTTATGTTTTACTCATTTTTTTATAAAATAGTTTTCTAATTATTTTACGTATGTAACAAAAGAGCAAAATATATGATGCAAATTGATACGTTTTATATTAAAACTTAAAATTACTACCTTTAGTTATGCATGTTTTATCACGTTTTTCCTAATAATTGAAATTACTAACTTTTAGATAACATATCATATCGTACTATTATTATAGACGGTGTTGGTAACATTTCTTTTCCATCTTTTACCAATTGATTTTTATGAAATAAGTTGTTTGTTTTACCAAATTTAGCTATCGTTGTTTTGATATGATATAAAATGAATGAAAAGACGATGTGACAAAAAAAATAGATTTATATGTAATATGTTAGGCAAATCCGATATGGTCGTGGATATGAGAGATGTTGGGTTTATAAGTAAAACATTGGTTATACAAGATAACAACGCATTCTGGGGCCACAAGCATGACAGGTTTGTTGGCACTCTGTAGTTAAACGTGCTTGGGTGGGAGCAGTACCAGAATGAGTGACCACCTAGGAAGTCTTTGTCGGCTCGCTAAAAACAAAGTCATGAGGTAGTAAGGTAAAGCGAACAATATTTTGTCATGGTAGGCGGGGTGTTACAAGTGGTATCAAAGTCGCTCTCGTACCGTTCGGAATGTGGGGCAAACTTCATCGAGTACGATGAGTCCCTAAGGGGGTGTTTGACAAATCCCATATCGCTGTGACAGGAGAAATGTTGGTTTCGTATTTAAAACATTGGTCTTACTAGACATAACACGTTTTGGGGCCATAAGCATGACAGATTCTTGAAATTTTATAGTTAAGCGTGCTTAGGTTGAAGCAGTAGCAGGATGGGTTACCCATTAGAAAGTCTTCGCTAGGTGGCTGGAAACAAAGTCGTTTGCAAGTAAAGCAAAGCGGACAATATTGTGTCATGGTAGGGAAGTGTTACGTTATTAGAACACCATAAATATAAAGATGTTATTTAATTCTATAAGATTCAAATTTACATGACCAAACAATTGTTTCATATGCAAAGCATTCTAATAGTTTGTAAAATATTTTTTGAGTTCTACAAGAGGTTCTTTTAAACAATGTTAAATTAAATGTTGCATTAGTTTTTTGGTAGATAATTTTAGGAATTTTCATTTGAAAACAAAATATCTATGACATACTTTTCTGATTATATCATTTAATAAACTAATAAGACCCTTTATTAGAAAATGTATAAATATTCATGTTAAGAAGTTCATATACGTCCTATACATATTGTAATGATTTTCATATAATTCATAATTCTTTGTCTTATAAGTTTAATCTTACAAAAATACTTAAAAGTTTTTGACGTCATTTAAACTAAATTTTATAATAGTGTACAAAAGCTAAATGAAACCAAAGTTTCAATAATCAACAATCACATAATTAATGAATCATTTAGGCACATCACGATCTCTTTCCCACATGAGCCATACAATACGTAACGTACATTTATTTATTTTTTTCATTTTCCTATTATAAGTATTTGCCTTTTATATGGACACAAGTAGATAAATCGGAATTAATTTTAATCCCTAGATGATGAAAAACATCCTAATAGTCAAATTCCAATCGACCACATCCTATCACAATCATCGAATAGAGAGTCCCTTGAAAATTCCGGTCTATAATTAGTGATTCCTTTTGCTAGAGCTACGAACCCGCTCTAGAAACATTGAACACTCATTAATCATTTAAAACAACTAATAATATAATATCCTTACTTTCGTTAATCCGGATATATACGTTTCTATGACATATACTTCTAGCTAGAATAATTGTATTTAAGATTGTTGGGACAAAAATTTAAAGAAAAAGAAGTTAGGAGGTTTAAAAGGTTACAATTAAGGATTTAAAGGGACTAAATGATAATTATCTTATATAATTACCACTTCCAAGTTCCACCTAATAAAAAAAAAAAAAAAATCAGTAGCTTCTTTCTTCTTCTAGAAAACGTATTGAGGGAAAGAGAGAGAACTTATGTTGAGAAAACCAAATTTGATGAAAGAATGGAAGAATTAAAGTTGATTTTGGAATGGTGAAGCTAGTTGTCAAGGTAATTTGATTTAGGTACTCTAGTTCTTAGTTTTGGTTGTTTAAATTTGTGTTAAATCCTTGTATTATGTTATGTAGGGGTTGATTAAGTTCATTTAAGGTTTGAAGGAACCAAATTGAAGATATTTTGGTGGTTTGAGGTAAATTTTCTACATGCAATTAGGTTATAATTCATTCTTGTGGAAGTATGATTTTCTTGAAATTTATGGAGTATAATTAGTGATAAGCATGTTTGTGTTGTGATATTGTGATTAGAATACTTTAAAAAGATTCATGGGTTATGGATTGGAACCATTAAAACGTTTTCAAGTTTCAAAGTTAAGATGCACATCAAGTGTTTGATGAAATGTTTAAGAGATATTGTAGTGTTTAAGCTTCTGTCCTGTTATTAAAAAAAAATCGTAGAAAATCAGCCGTTGATCCAAATGAAGTGTTTGATATATCGTTGGAAAGCCTAGAACATCCTCTAAAACTTTCATGAAGAGTGAAAGTTTTAGTTATGAGTTTTAATGTGTCAAATCGCTGCATTTTTGAATCAGCTCGCAGTTTTTATAAAACCTGCGCACTGTTTTTGTAAGGGCTGTTCCGATCTGATCGTAACTCCGTTTAAAGCGATTTCAGTTTTCCTAGAATCCTAAGAGGTCAGGCTACAACTTTCATTTAGACATCAACCTCTAATTTACTTTCTAAATATGAGTAAAAATCTAGAACATATAGTGATATCAAGCTGTCAGTTTCTGTTTCCTTTTTGGTACATCGGTGATTGTTTGTCGAGTTTATTTTTAGGCTCTTAGCAATTATATTAAGCGTTAATGTAGTGTTTATTAAATGATTATAGGTTATCAGAAGGAAGTAAGGAAAGGTCTAACTAAGGTACGAATATCTACTTCATTTCAATACGTGGATAATCAATCGTTGTGGTTATCTATTCCGTGAACTTTTGATCATAACATAACCATAAAAGTGGATGTTATAAAGTTGTTATTTTGGAATACTTTCGTGTTTATATGATGCTTTCTTAATGATTTTGAATACTTTTGACTTTGATCCGAGACCGGTATGTCTTAAAATTAATTCCGATTATTTGGTTTGTAAACTTAAATGGGTATCTTGAACTTGTTATCCAAAGTTTATTTCTTGGATTTGATTACTTAAGCTAAATTGTATGGATATGACTTTGAATAGGCTTAACACTCGGGCACGGGTGTTGAGACGCCTCCATGATGGCTAAAATAGTCATGGCGTTCTCGTAAAGGCTATGGCCGAGCCAAGTAGAGAACGTTGGATGCATCCTCAGAACCGAATACCAGAAAATGCTTGGTTACCGGATAGAGCCGAGTACCGGATAAGAGCCGAATACCGGATGGAGCCGAATACCAGATACCTCTGGTTACCGGGGAATGAGATAGTGTAGTGCCCAACACTTCCATTCCGTTAACCGCCTGAATGGACTGATCATCCGTCAGGAATAACGTATCCTAACGATACAGATTCCTTATTTGTTTTGAATTTTAATAACATGACTTTAATTTTTGAAAATTTATACTTAGATTGATTTCAAATTGTTTTATAGTTAACATTGCTTCCTTTCTGTTACCTATTCTCTTTCGATATTTCTTGTGTTATCATTCGTTCACTGGGCAATTTCGCTCAGCCGAGGTTTTGTTTGATTTTGCCTCGGCAGGTTCAGGATCTAATGCAGGAACAGGGTGAGTGATCGACGTGGCTTAGGATGCAGAAAGACTAGTTGTTTAATTAAAGCTTTTGTTTTGTAAATATGTAAACATGTAAACATGTTGATCTTATGAACACTTATGGTCATAGTGTCATCTTTTGGAAGTTCATTTAGAGCTCTGTTATATATATTAGATAACTTTTGATCCGTGTTCGGTTGTAATGTCTCTCATTTAAGGTATGCTAAAATAGGGATGTTACAATTGTGGTATCAGAGCTATAGGTTTTAATTCTGTAGTACCTTAAGGTTGATCTGTGAGACTGGGTAGAATTAGGTGGGTAAATTTAAGCTTTATTCATTTTTTTTTATATGTGTACTTGTTCATTAATCTCTTAGTCATATCTGTCATTCTAAAAAAAAAAATTTCCTTTGATGTATCAGTCCAATGTTGCCTAGCAATCAACCTCGACGGAGGGGTAGGCCACGAAGAAACCAATCGGGGGCAGATGATGAAAGAAATCCCCCTTCGCCTCCTTCAAATCAGCCTGATCCTAACATGACAGCAGCTATTCAGCAAGCTGTTGCGGGTATGATACCTAATATAGTGGCCCAAACTGTAGAGGCACTTCGCCAATCTCAGGTTACACCCCCTATACATACTCCAGTCACAGAAACTCACCCTAATGCTGATGTTGGAGATATTCACGTATGGCTTGAACGGTTCAATAAACAGAAACCACGAGTCTTTTCTTCGGCCATTAATCCAATTGATGCTGAGAATTGGATTAGACACCTGGAGAAAATATTTAAGGTTTTGGGCTGTCCAGATCAATACCAGGTATCTTTAGCTTCATATAAACTGGAGGACGATGCCCATAATTGGTGGGAGTCTTGGGTCCAATGTAACCCAGAAGCAGGAACACCTTCTTGGGAACAATTCAAAAGTCTGTTTTATCAGCAATACTTCACCACCGCTGACAAAGATGCTTATATCCGTGAGTATGCTGTCATATCTCAAGGTGAAGATGAGTCAATAGTCGATTATCAATTCAGGTTTCTACGACTAGCTCGGTTTGCTGGTGCCACTGTGGGTACCGCAAATAATCAGGTGGATAAATTCAAGTGGTGTCTAAACAACAAGTATAAGCATAGACTCCTGAATCACAAATACTCATCTGTTAGTGAAGTGGTAGATGCTGCAAAAGACATTGATCGAGCTCGACAAGGAGGTTATCCTTTGAAATCAGATTCTACTAAAAAACGCACTCGTGAGGTGAAGTCTAGCAATACAGATTTCAAATCTTCGAGTTACTCAGGATCAAGGAAATCTTCTAATTTTCGATCACCAACATCTTCTCAAGGAGCGTCTAACAAAGAATCTTATGCAACTTTTCCACAAAAATGCAAGGATTGCGGTATTCCACATCGAGCGGGTCCGTGTCTACGAATGACCGGAGCATGTTATAATTGTGGGCAGAAAGGACATTTGGCCCGAGACTGCAAGCAAGGTCAAAAGGTCAAGGCGAATGAAACACCGAAGCAGTCCACGGCCGGTGGACGGGTATTCACACTAGCAGCAGACAAGTCCACTGCAGGTATGGTATCCGGTACTCTTACTTTATGTGGTTTATCTGTTTATGCAATTTTTGACACCGGCGCGACTCATTCTATCGTGTCTGATACTTTAGAGAATCGGTTGAAACCATTTGAAAAGCCGACAAAATTTCCGGTGTTGATTACTACCCCTATGGGTAGTTCTGTTTGTATTACCTCTGAATTTGTGAATTGTCCTCTCTTAATCAATGATCGTGTTCGGAATGTGAATCTTCTACCGATGTCAATGAAATATTTTGATCTCATCATCGGCATTGACTGGTTGATCAAACATCGTGCAACCATAGAATGCTATACAAAGAGAGTTATCTTTGGAGCTTTATGTCAACCCGAAAGCATATACCAAGGAACTGAGCCAAAGTCGGGAACCAAAGTCATATCATCCTTTTCGGTTGAATCTCTTACATGGCAAGAATATGAAGGATTTCTTGCAGCACTACAGGACCCGAGTGAGCTACCACCCGAACTTAAATCCATTCCTGTAGTGAAAGACTTTGGAGATGTCTTTCCGGATGAAATTCCTGGACTTCCTCCCACCAGGGAAGTAGAATTTACTATTGACTTAATTCCAGGAGCAGCTCCAATTTCGAAACAGCCATATCGAATGGCCCCCTCAGAAATGAAGGAATTAAAGGAGCAGATACAAGATTTGTTGAATAAGGGATACATACGTCCCAGTGTATCACCTTGGGGGGCACCTGTACTCTTTGTGAAAAAGAAAGACGGCTCAATGCGATTATGTATAGATTATCGCGAGCTAAATAAAGTGACGGTGCGTAATAAGTATCCCTTGCCTCGTATCGACGATCTGTTCGATCAACTCCAGGGGGCTAAGTTCTTCTCTAAAATCGATTTGAGGTCTGGTTATCATCAACTCCGAATTCGGGAGCAAGATATACCTAAGACAACATTTCGTACGCGGTATGGCCATTACGAGTTCACTGTTATGCCATTTGGATTAACAAATGCGCCAGCTGTCTTCATGGACCTCATGAATAGAGTTTTCAAGGATTATCTCGATGATTTTGTGATTATATTTATCGATGATATCTTGATCTACTCTAAATCAAGAGAGGAGCACACAAATCATTTGCATACGGTTCTAAAAGTTCTACAAACAAAGAAATTGTATGCAAAATTCTCAAAGTGTGAGTTCTGGTTAGATCAAGTGTCATACCTGGGTCACATCATATCAGCCGACGGGGTGAAAGTCGATCCTACCAAGATTGAGGCCATCACTAAATGGCCTAAACCAACCACTGTTTCCGAAGTACGTGGTTTTCTTGGTTTGGCTGGTTACTACAGACGATTCGTGGAAAATTTCTCAAAAATCGCAATGCCATTGACACAACTATTACGTAAAGACGTAAAGTTTGTTTGGGGTGAGGCTCAGAATCATTGCTTTGAGGAACTTAAACGCCGACTTGTAACTGCACCGATTTTAGCATTACCAACAGGTTCCGGTGGATTTCAAGTATATAGTGATGCATCACGACATGGTTTGGGCTGCGTTTTGATGCAGCATGGAAAGGTGATCGCATATGCTTCGCGTCAATTGAAACCATACGAAGTGAATTATCCGACCCATGATCTTGAACTCGCCGCCGTGATTTTTGCTTTAAAGATTTGGCGACATTATCTTTATGGTGAGACTTGTGACATCTTCACAGATCATAAAAGTCTGAAGTATATATTTACTCAAAAGGAGTTAAATATGAGACAACGAAGATGGCTTGAATTGCTTAAAGATTACGATGTTCGTATTCAGTACCATCCCGGTAAAGCGAACGTCGTAGCCGATGCCTTAAGTCGAAAACATGTGGGTACACTTTCTTGTTTAGTCGTACCACCTCAAATAGAAAAAGATTTGGAGCGACTTGAAATTCAATTGTGTCCTTATCGTAGAGATGGATGGTTGGCTACACTTACCTTTGAGTCATCGTTGATCTCTAGGATTAAGGAAGCTCAACAGTCAGATGGGGAACTATGGGCAATTCGACAAAAAGTTGAAGACAGGTCATTAACAGAATTCAACATTGATGACCATGACGTAATATGGTATCAGAATCGATTATGTGTTCCCAATGTGTCTGAACTTCGAGATGCGGTTCTCCGTGAGGCACATAGTTCTCCATTCTCTATTCATCCTGGATCTACAAAAATGTATAGGGACCTTAAACAACATTTTTGGTGGAACGGCTTGAAGAAGGATGTTGCTGATTATGTATCTAAGTGCCTCACATGTCAAAAGATCAAAATAGAGCGTCAACGACCAAGCGGTTTGCTTCAACCGTTGGAGATACCAATATGGAAATGGGAGCATATCTCGATGGATTTTGTTACCGGACTTCCGAAAACATTTAGACGCCACAACGCCATATGGGTCATCGTTGATCGGTTAACTAAGTCGGCTCATTTCTTACCTATTCAGGAAACGTACTCCATTAGTAAGCTTGCCGAACTTTTTCAGAAAGAGATTGTTCGACTTCATGGAACTCCTGTGTCGATAGTTTCTGATCGCGATCCTCGGTTTACATCTCGATTCTGGATCGGACTACATAAATCTTGGGGTACCCGATTACGTATGAGCACCGCTTATCATCCACAAACGGATGGTCAGACTGAACGAACCATTCAAACGCTCGAAGACATGTTGCGAGCTTGTGTTTTAGAGTGGTCAGGCAATTGGGATGAATTTCTTAACTTGGTAGAATTTGCCTATAATAACAGTTGGCAATCGTCCATTAAAATGGCTCCGTTCGAGGCTTTATATGGTCGTCGTTGTCGTACTCCAATTTGTTGGGATGAAGTTGGCGAGAAACGTATTGAAGGTCCCGAACTCGTACAAATTGTTAACGAAAAGGTTGAAGTGGCTAAACGTAATATGCGTGTGGCTCAATCTCGCCAGAAAAGTTATGCCGATCAACATCGACGACAACTTGAATTTAAAGTCGGCGATCACGTTTTTCTTAAGGTCTCTCCTACACGTGGTAACCGTCGATTTGGAGTTAAAGGTAAACTTAGCCCACGTTACGTCGGACCGTTCGAAATACTTGAACGTATAGGAGAAGTTGCGTACAAATTGGCTTTACCTCCACAGATGTCCCACATCCACGATGTTTTCCATATATCTCTTCTCCGTGGGTATAACTATCATCCCTTGCACGTTATTGATTATCCGTTGGATCAGATAGAGAAAGATTTGTCATTTAAAGAGGAGCCAGAAGCAATTCTAGAACGAACCGAGAAGCGATTACGAAGTCGCTCGATTCCGTATGTAAAAGTATTATGGAAACATCAAGAACCTCGAGAAGCGACATGGGAACCGGAGGAACGATTCCGAAGTGAATATTCGGATTTCTACCAAGCTTGTAAGTTTTCTACTCCAGATTTAATTTCGGGGACGAAATTTCTTTTAAGAAGGGGGGAAATATAATATCCTTACTTTCGTTAATCCGGATATATACGTTTCTATGACATATACTTCTAGCTAGAATAATTGTATTTAAGATTGTTGGGACAAAAATTTAAAGAAAAAGAAGTTAGGAGGTTTAAAAGGTTACAATTAAGGATTTAAAGGGACTAAATGATAATTATCTTATATAATTACCACTTCCAAGTTCCACCTAATAAAAAAAAAAAAAAAAATCAGTAGCTTCTTTCTTCTTCTAGAAAACGTATTGAGGGAAAGAGAGAGAACTTATGTTGAGAAAACCAAATTTGATGAAAGAATGGAAGAATTAAAGTTGATTTTGGAATGGTGAAGCTAGTTGTCAAGGTAATTTGATTTAGGTACTCTAGTTCTTAGTTTTGGTTGTTTAAATTTGTGTTAAA